>CM066048.1:34248587-35614749 GCA_033557465.1 Ichthyophis bannanicus | reverse complement strand
TCGCCATGGCAAAACTGGCTTCTCAACAACATATCCACCTTACAGTCCAAAAGGATCCTTTAAGGTCTATCCACCTTCCACAGACAGTGGTCTGTCTGGTAACCACTGTGCCCTGCACATTCACTTTGTGAATGCAAAAATCACTCTTCCACACCCTTAACCCTTTAAGGCAGGGGAGTTTGATGTCTCGCTCTGACCGGATCATATCCTTGATCATCTAGAAAACGAGAAGACAGTAGTGGATTTTCACACCCCTTGAAGGAGCAGGTGTACCTTTGGCTCCTGTTCCATGCTGGAAGCATCCGCCAAGTTCAAGGTGGATGACACCCTGGCAATCAATGCTGCCAGCTCCTCCTTCCTGTTAAATGGATCACACTGGCCTCCAACCAATCTTCTGAATGCTAGAGTACTTCTACATCCATGTCAGAGTCCAGTACTGAGCTATACTCAAAATCTCAGATAGCTCCCAGCCGTTCCCCATCTCCAGTGGGCAACCCATATGGGGATGCTTAGTCAAAGGAAATTCAACAGGGCTTCCACTCTCCACCTACCCTGCATGGGACTGGGGGAACCCAGAGGCTGCAGGGCCTGAGATTTCCATGCCAGAAGGGCCAGGCCTGCTGCAAAAAAGAAAGAATTCTAGGGAGGACATCCTGAGACTGGAAGCTCTTCTCTCAGAGATGACCCCCCCCCCTTCCCCCAACATCTAGGAGCAATGCCACCACAGACCCCCTAGAGGACAATGAGCAGCTCACGCACTGTCGCTGGATCCTCTGGCCTGTTGGATATTCTTTCCCATAGTGCCATCTGTCATCTCCTGTCCTGAAGCAGGCAAGGCCGGACTAAATCGCATCCCCCAGCTAAAGGAGGGGGAGCAGGCCCCATGCAAGAAAAGGAGAGAGTCCAGAATCCAGAGATGAGGCACCTCGCTTGCCCCAGGTCAAAGAATGCTTCCTGGAAGACATAGTTAAGACATTATTACAACAGCACATGCTAAGGCTGTGGTGGCCCGAAGGCATGCTTTAACTGCGTATTTTTTTTTTGGAGGGGGGCGAGGGGTTGGGACATGGCATTGCATGTTACAGGTGCTAGGGTAGGCATGTGGGAGCCACTTGGGTGGAACACATATACAGACCGCCAGGCGCACAACAGAGTGCAGAACAGGAAACCCCCACACTGTGCCAACGGTCATCAGTCTACCCTGACCTGCGTCCCACAGTTGGAAACAGCCCAACAAGGACAATGAGTCTACGGGAAGCTGGTCTATGTAGTACTGTCTCACTGGGTTTCACTCTTTCCTTTCTTCTCGTTCTTGTGCGGTCCTCTCCCCTTCTCCTTCTATCCCCCCCCTCTGACCCTTTCCCTCTCTCCTGTGGAGTCCCCCAGGGCTCTGTTTTAGCACCTCTCCTTTTCAACCTGTTTGTCTCCTCTTGCCCTTTTAATTCAACAGTCTGGAGTTTCTGATTTTCTCTATGCCGACGACATTGTTCTATTGCATCACACTTCCCCTTCCTGTCCTGACCTTTCTGCACTCAATTCCTGTCTTTCTGACGTAGCTAATTGGTTGACTCATCACTGTCTTCACCTCAACCTCACTAAGACTGTGGCTATTTGGTTTTCTCATGGTTGTTCACCCCCTCAGTTGGCTCCCTCATTTTCTGGCTCTGTCCCCCTAGTCTCTTCTTTTTGTTACCTCAGTGTTCACTTTGATTCGGATCTTTCCTTTCAGTCACACCTTTCCCACATCACTAAATCATCTTTTTTCTTCCTACGTCAAATCCGTGCGGTACATCCTTTTCTGTCCCCCTCAGCTCTCTACTTTGTTAATGTCCCTAGTTATGTCTCATGTAGATTTCGCCAACTCTCTCATTGGACTCCCCAAGTACCGACTTTCTCAACTCCAACGGATACAAAACACTGCCGCTCGTCTTGTCTGTCACGCCTCCCTTCGAGATCACGTCACACCTTTGCTTTTTCACCTTCACTGGTTACCCTTTCCTTACCGTTCTCAATTTAAACTGCTCACTTTGGTTCACAAAGCTCTCCACACTGGACCCCTCAGTATCTTGCTGATCTTCTTTCCTTTCACGCTCCCCGGTACACTCCTCGCTCCTTTCACCTCAATCGTCTGACTCTTCCTTCCCCTACCCGTGCCCACCTTCAATCCACACGCTCCTCTGCTTTCTTCTTCATTGGTCCGGCCCTTTGGAACTCTCTACCCTCCTCCCTCCGCTTAGAACCTCACCATCCCACTTTCAAAACACACTTGAAAACCCACCTTTTTTCCCTTGCTTATGATGTGCCCTCCCCTTTTGTATGACCTCCACTCCCCTCGCCCCTACCTTCCTCTTGTTTGCCTTCCCTACCCCCCTACCCTCCTCTTTGTCCCCTTTCCTTTCCCTTTTTGTCTCTTCTGTCTAGATTATGTTTTTATGATGAAATTGTAATTGTCCTTTTTCTCTCCTCTTTTTCTATCTATACTATGGCTTTTATAAAGAAATTGTAACTTCTTTTCCTTTTCCTTTCTATGGTCTCGGCCATTTTTAGTGTTGCCTTTTAATTGTACATCGCTCTGATTTTTTGGAGAAGGGCGATTTTATCACAACTCAATAAACAAAGATAAACATGAGGTCAAGCCTTTGTACTCACCTCCCTGATAGCCTCAGCTCTACTCCCATGATATTGTTTCACTGGCTTTGCAATACTGCGTTTGCGGTGGCTGGCAGGCAGATTCCTCTGAGAGCTTTCTGCAGTCTTCAGGAGAGCGCCGGGGGAGGGGGAAGGGCAAAGGGCATTGAGGTTGTGTGAGGCTACTGCACTCTTCCAGATTCTTCCAGTTTTGTAGCTGCTCAACAGGCTCTTATCATAAGCAGCATGGAGCAGAACCAGGTTCTCCCTCCTTCTATGGCTACTGAAAAGCCTGCAGTCTAGTGGTGCTTCCTTCACACTCAAGCGAGAGTCGCCCTCAAGATTGTCGTTCATGAGTGTTTAATCAATCATTTCCCCTCAACCCTGAGATTTTCTTCAGAAAGGAGAAAATCCACCCACCATCTGCTGAAAATGCATATCAAAAAGGGACCTCTGGTGCCAGGCAAATAGCAGCATGGGAGTGATGTCATTGAAACCTGGGCTTCTCATTGGTTCTGTCTCCACTAATCTGCTGGTAGGAGAACACAACCCACTTGTCTGGACTGGTCTAGGCAGGACAATATGAATATTACTTTGTAAGTTGGGTGGAATATAAATTAAAGTTCTAGACTGTTGCATGCAACTATCATGTATTCCCAAACAGAACATATGCAGAAACAGAATTTGCTCAAGAACTTCTAGTATGTTCTTTAATTACAAATTTAAGGAATCACAGCATCAACACAAAGCTCTTACAAGAGTTAAAACAAAACAAAAACACAAAACACAGTACAATCACATAAAGTCCACATCAATGGGTGAACAGCAAACAACCATGAATTAACAGGACAGTAATCTAAAAGGAATAAGTCCTTCAGAACCTGGTACAAAGCCCAGTTACTTCTACTTTCCTAAACCCATCACCCCATTAGTGAATTTTTCTATTATAATTCCTCTAAATGAGCAGAATAAAAAAACCAAACATTCACATCCTGGATGCCTAAATTATACATTTACAAGGATATTTAAAAAGAAAAGCCCCAAGGGCTACAACTCTCTCACAATTGGAGAAACCCTTTGACACAACTGTAACAGAAGACGCCCAGAAAAGCATGACTGTTCTTAAAGTTAAGCACAATACTACGCAAAGAAGGAGAAATTAGGTCTTAACTGCTAATTGTCTTTCCTTGAGTTTTCTCTGGGCCAGTCCAGGGTACGATAGGGTTGTCAATCCCTTCCAGCAGCCGAGGACTGTAAACCAAACTTTGCTAGCAGCTTAAGCCCCTCCCCTTGCTACTCCGCTCCAGTCTTCTATTGCCAAAGCAGCCTAGAAAATAACTATGAGATTAGAAAAACAAACCCCTGGTAACTGCACATTTCCCCGGACAAAAGCTCACAAATGCCTTAGGCAAACCTGCGGAACCCCTTTTTGGGTTTTTTTTTCCCCCCCTCCATTTTCGAAAATGATCATCTTCGGAAGAACTGCCTTTACGGCTAAGGAAAGGGAGCCCCAAGAACCACACTAACAGAGGCCTCACTCTTATAAACCCGTAGCATACTGGGGACGTCACGTGTGAAATCCACAAACTGAAAGACCGAGCAGAGGAAAAAGAACGCCGGGGTGGTCCCTGGACTGGCCCGGAGAAAACTCAAGGAAAGACAATTAGCAGGTAAGACCTAATTTCTCCTTCCCTTTTCGTTTCTCCGGGCCAGTCCAGGGTACGATAGGGTAGTACCAAAGCAGTACCTAAAAGTGGGAGGGACCGGCAAGCCCTGCGATAATAGCAGCCGCCCCCACTCTCGCATCCTCTCTGGCCTGAACATCTAACCGGTAGTGTCTTGTAAAAGTATGCAAGGACGACCAGGTGGCAGCCCTACAAATATCCACTGGAGGAATTGCGGCATACTCAGCCCAGGACGCTGCTTGGCTCTGTGTAGAATGTGCTTTAAGACCCTCTGGGGGAGATCTACCCTGTGCTTCATAAGCTGCCACTATGGCCTGCTTAACCCATCTGGCAATAGTCGCTTTCGTCGCCGCCTGCCCTTTACGCGGACCCCCGAACAAGCGATCCGATTTACGCAAACTCTGAGACGCCCTGAGGTACTTCAACACTGCCCATATCCAAGCTTTTGAGCACGTTATCCATCGGAGAGCCCGTGAGTTCCGAGAATACAGGCAAAGACACCGACTGATTCATATGAAAAGCAGACACTACCTTAGGAAGAAAGGAGGGTACTGTACGCAGAATCACCTTTTCCGCCAAAAACTGCAGGTAAGGCTCCCTACAAGACAGAGCCTGCAAATCAGAAATTCGACGAGCAGAACAGAGAGCCACCAGAAACGCCGTTTTCCAGGACAATTCCTTTAACGTCCCGGACAATCTTGACGTAAAGGGAGGCTGCGATAAAGCCTCTAGCACAATGTTCAAATCCCAAGCCGGCACGACCTGGCGCAAGGGAGGCTTGAGAATGCCTGCCGCCCGGAAAAAATGACGAATATCGCTGTGCGCCGTCAAATGACGACCGCTTACCAAACCTCAAAAGCAAGCCAAGGCCACCAAATGCACCCTGAGGGTGCTGAGTGCTAACCCTTTATCGAGACCGCTCTGCAGAAACGACAAAATATGGGATACTGCCGCCGAAAAAGGACGAACACTATGCCTAGAACACCACGATTCGAAGACGCACCAAACCCGAACGTAGGCCAACGAAGTCGACCTCCTCCTTGAACGCAGCATAGTGGCTATGACAGAATCCGAATAGCCCCTACGGCTCAGCTTTTCCCTTTCAAGAGCCAAGCCGTAAGCAAGAAGCGATCCACTTGAGGCATTAAGATCGGACCCTGACTCAACAGGTTGCAACGCACTGGCAGATGCCACGGCGAATCCACCAGTAACCGAACGAGATCCGCATACCACGGCCTCCTGGGCCAATCCGGAGCGATGAGAATTACTCTGCCCCCATGAAATGCAATGCGCTGGATCACACGACCTATCATAGGCCATGGAGGAAACAGCAGCAGATCTTCCGGCCAGCCCTGCACGAGAGCATCCAGACCTTCCGACATGTGTTCCTTGCGCCTGCTGAAAAAACGAGACGCCTTGGCATTGGATAGAGAAGCCATGAGATCCATTGCCGGCTGCCCCCAGCGCTGGACAATGGCATGAAACACCGCCGCATTGAGCTCCCATTCTCCTGGATCGAGAAGATGACTGAGAAAAATCGGCTTGAACGTTTTCTTTCCCTGCTACATGCGTTGCCGACAACGCAAGAAGATGAGCTTCCGCCCAACTCATGAGCTGTTGACTCTCCTCCAGCAAGGCGGCACTTCCTGTCCCGCCCTGCCGATTGATATAGGAGACCGTCGCCGCATTGTCGGAGAACACTGACTGCTCTGCCCTCGATCGACGACTGGAAGTGCTCCAACGCCAAGCGAACCGCCCGGAGTTCCAAACAGTTGATCGACCAGGAGCTTTCCATCAGCGACCATAGCCCCTGCGCCTGACAATGAGCTCCCCAGCCCGACAAGCTGGCGTCCGTTGTGAGAATCACCCACTGTGGCTCCAACGGCACCCCTGCCCGTAGATGCGATGGGTCTAACCACCACTGCAGGCTGAGCCGCACTGGCTCCGGAGCACTTAACTTTCGAGACAGAGGATGAAGCTGAGGAGACCATCTGGACAACAAAGCTTGCTGCAGCAGTCTCATACGGGCCCTGGCCCACGGAACGAGCTCCAGCGTCGCTGCCAGGGAGCCCAAGAGCTGCAGGTACCGCCACGCAGACGGAGCAGCCTGAGCCAAGAAGTCCTTCACCTGACTCAAGATCTTCAACACCCTGTTCTCGGGTAAACCTACCAACCCCAGGGCGGTGTCGAAGACGGCCCTGAGGTACGTAAGCTGTTGGACTGGAATCAGCTGACTTTTCGCCCGGTTGATGACCCAACCGAGCTGGTCGAGAACCTGCACCACGCGCGCCGTAGCCGCAACCGCCGCCGGGTAAGAATCCGCTCTGATTAACCAGTCGTCTAGATAAGGGTGAATGCGAATACCTTCCTTGCGTAAAGCCGCCGCGACCACTACCATCACCTTTGTGAAAGTCCGAGGAGCCGTCACTAAACCGAACGGCATGGCCCGAAACTGAAAATGGCCCTCGGGCACCGCAAATCTCAGAAAACATTGATGCTCTGGGCGGATCGGAATATGCAGATAAGCCTCGGTAAGATCTAGGGCCGAGAGGAATTCCCCTTTTTGCACAGCCCGAATTACAGACCGAAGGGTTTCCATCCGAAAATGCATCACTTTTAACGAGCGGTTCACATGCTTGAGATTGAGAACAGGACGAAAAGAACCTTCTTTCTTGGGAACCACAAAATAAATCAAGTATCGACCGAGGCCGCACTGGTCTTGTGGCACCGGAACCACCGCGTGCAGTTTTAACAACCTGTGCAGAGTATCGCTTATAGCCTGCCGTTTCCGTCCTGTTCCCCCGCAAGACACCATGAAGGCCTCTCTCAAGGGGAGAGCAAACTCCAGCGCATACCCCTCTCGGATGACTTCGAGCACCCATTGGTCCGACGTAATTGCGGCCCAAGCGGAGAGGAACCCCTGCCATCGACCCCCCACAGGGTTCTCCACCTGGACCTGCTGACCTTCATTGAGGTTTCTTCGTTGCTCCCTGCTGAGCATTGAAGAAACCTCTGCCGAAGCCCCGAGCTCCCCGAAAGGACTGATTGCGAGGGCCAAAACGAGACTTCGGATAGGGAGCAAAACGCGCCCCCCTGAACCTGCGAGAATCTCGACCTGGACCCTTAAATCCCAGACCCGCTCATGGCACCTTAGGACGGTCCTCCGGTAAACGACCCCCTTTGGAGTCCCCGAGATCCTTCACTATCTTTTCCAAGGCCTCCCCAAAAAGCAGCTTGCCTTTGTAGGGAAGTTTGCTGAGCCGGGATTTCGAAGACGTATCCGCCGCCCAATTCCTTAGCCAAAGGAAACGGCATGCCGCAATCACCGAAGCCATGGACTTTGCAGCTATTCGCACCAAATCATAGAAAGCGTCCGTCAGGTAAGCTGCTGCTGACTCCAACTTAACCCCCTCTGCTGACGAACCCTCTGGAAACTGCGCCGCCGACTCCCCCTGGAGCCAACGGATCGAAGCTCTGGAGACATATGCCCCACAGATGGACATCTGCAACGCCAGAGCACTGGAATCAAAGGCCTGCTTCAGAAGCACCTCCAGCACACAATCCTGCAGATCCTTAAGCGCCGCTCCACCCTCTACCGGAATGGTGGTTTTCTTAGTCACCGCCGAGACGAGGGCATCTACCTTAGGCATCAACAACCCCTTCTCCTCGAGGGGAATGGGATACAGGTGACCCAGCGCGCGCGCCCCCCTAAGCGTAGCCTCCGGGAACTCCCACTCCGATTCTACCATTTGCTTGATAACGCGGTGAACCGGAAAACAGCGCTGTTCCGCCTTAAAGCCCTGTAACAAGGGATCCTCCAAGGGCTCCTGAGGAAGCGATGGCAGAATATTGAGCGCTGCTAGGGACTGAGCAATAAGAGCCCCTAGTTCCTGCTTACGGAAGACCCTAAAGAAATTAGGGTCCTCCCCCGGAGCCAGCTCACCCTCTTCCATCTCCATGGGCCAAGTTTCCATACCTGCCTCTGAACTGATCTCCCCATCCTCCATTGCAGGAGGGCCGGAGAGCTGCTGCTCTGTACCTTCGAGTCCCGTTGTCAGGGAGGTCCCCCTCTGGGAAGGACCCTCATCTGGAGCTAACGCATCTACTGCAGGCTGTTCCACACCATCCAGAGGGGCAGTTATTGAGGGACTAAGAAGCTGAGAAGCTTTTAGGACATAGGCCTTGTGTAAGGCTAAAATAAAATCGGGTGAGAATAAAGCAGCCAGCTCCCCCTGAGCTTCAGGCAAGGCTGGTGCTGCAATCACTGGCGCCGGAGCTTCTCTAGGCGTCTTAGATTTTCGCTTGCCAGACTTAGAGGGAACAGCGGCAGAAACGGCCGGCTCCGCTAAAATGGCCACCGTTCCCGCCTTTTCTGAGGACAGAAGAATCTTGTCTCCCTCTTTGTGCCCCGACTTGCTTTCCATTGCGCACCTCAAAAACGGGATCAACTGAGGAAAAACCGCCGATCGGCCCTGAAAACCGCAGCCCGAAGCCCGAACCGCGTACCCGCAGCGCACTCCCGCACATGGCGCCGCGCCGCCGAAGACAGCGAAGAGAACGGCCGCTACTGCTCCCGATACGGACACCTTGTACCTAACCCGTACCTGATAAAAGAAGCTCCTGTCCATGCCTCCACTACACCGCAGCCAGCGGGAGACGGAGAACACCAGTGCCTGCTAGGACGGGTGGATCCTGGGGCTCCCAGGCCAAACCTCCTGCGTGCTATATAGAGCCCGGCTGTTGCTAGGCAGCCTCTGCCTCGCACACCGCTTCAACGTGCAGTACCGGGTCTTCGGTTTTAACTCAGACAAGGTCAGCTATGTCAGGGAAATAAGCAAAGAAGAAGCTCAGCCAGAGCCTATCTGCCTATTCAGACTGACCAAGCACCAGCTTCATAGAAACTAGTAGACAATGAGGGAGAGGCACCTACAACATCCATTCCAGCTGCTGAGGACTGTAAGACTGGAGTGGAGTAGCAAGGGGAGGGGCTTAAGCTGCTAGCAAAGTTTGGTTTACAGTCCTCAGCTGCTGGAAGGGATTGACAACCCTATTGTACCCTGGACTGGCCCGGAGAAAAGAAAAGGGAAAGTTTTGTTAGAGTGTATTACTGTCTAAAATCAAACCTAAAAACCAGGCATTGATGCTGCAATCCAATCTCTCATTTAAATTGTGTAGTCAGACATCACCCTTAGCTCACTTTGCAGCAGATCAATTAAGGAGAAGCAAGTATCTTGTCACCCACCCTTAAGTGGTTCAGACCTTTAACTTCTATGCATACCAGTTCAAAACAGAATCGGAGGGGGTTGGGGGGGGGGGTTGGGGAGGAGACACTCAATGACAGCACTATGCACCCATTCCAGCTTTTGAGTAGATTTGCGTTTGGGAAACTTGCTGCTCTTGCAAATAGCCCCTCATTCCCCCTCCATCCGCAAACCCATGTTAAAATGCATGCAGACATGCATGATGGGAGAAACTTACCTCTGCAAACTGTGTTGATGTGTTGTCATCCACTCTACTGCTGCCATCTAGGAAACTGAGCCATAAACAGGGTATTAGAAGCTAGTTAACCCCCACTCCACAGCTCCCAAAGGGAAATGTTCTTGACAGAACAAACATGTGCCAAAATACATTAATACATGAAAGGCTAACCAGATAGTAATTAGATCTTACCTGCTAATTAGTGTTCCTGAAGGAACGACAGTCCAGTCCCTTTACTTCTGGGTTACGCAACCCTTCCAGCAGCTTGGAGGCTGAGCCCAACCTTTTTGGGGGTGGAGCGGTATAAATACCACTGGGACCACCTCCCCAATCCAGTATCCGAATGAAAAAGCAGATATATCGAACTTCTAACCAAACCTTAACTCATGGAGTAAAACATAACACCTCCAAATTCTATCAAAGAGATTTTTTTTTTTTTTTTTTTTTGTAGAAGGAATAGAGGGAAGGATAGAAGGAATGACCACGACCGGGGGAGATGGCTGCTTCTGCCCGAGCCTGCTTCCTCCTGCGTTCCCTCCTGTCTCACCGACCGTACGCTCGGTCCGAATTTCTTCAATTTACCCGGTATCTTCACGATCGCCGGAGCTGGGTGGGATCAGGGACTGGACTGTCGTTCCTTCAGGAACACTAATTAGCAGGTAAGATCTAATTACTATTTCCTTATCGTCACTCCAGTCCAGTCCCTTTACTTCTGGGATGTACCAGAGCAGTTCACACCTGGGTGGGATCCGGCATCCCGGATTGAAGAACAGCTACCCCGAACCGAGTGTCCGTCGCACTCTGCACATCCAGTCTGTAGTGCTTGGAGAAGGTATGAAGAGAAGACCATGTCGCCGCTCTGCAAATATCTAGCGGGGGAACCAGGCTGAATTCCGCCCAAGAGGTAGCCTGAGCCCGAGTGGAGTGGGCCCGCAGCCCCACTGGTACCTGCCTCCCCTTCAGGATGTAGGCGGAGGCAATCGCCTCTGATCCACCTGGAGATCGAAGCCTTAGCCGCCGCCTCGCCTTTGTGCGGCCCCCCGAACTGATGAACAGTCGACCTGACTTTCGGAAGGGCGCTGTGCGCGAGAGGTATCGCTTCAAGATTCTCTGGACGTCTAGGAGACGTAGCTTGCTATCCTTCCGAGGATCTCCTTTGGCCGAAAAGGCCGGCAAGGTAACTGTCTGGTTCAGGTGAAAGGGGGAGATAACTTTGGGCAAAAAGGAAGGAACTGTACGCAGAACCACTTTGTCTTTGAGGAAGGTCAAGAAGGGAGGCTGAGAAGACAGGGCCTGTAACTCCGACACTCTCCTGGCCGAACAGATGGCGACCAGGAAGACTGTTTTAAGGGTTAAATCCTTTAAGGAGGCTCTCTTTACCGGCTCAAAGGGTTCCCCGATCAAGGCATTCAGTACTAGGTTAAGGTCCCAAGGGGGGACGACAGACCTCCTTTGAGGGCGAAGCCGTCTGACCGCTCTTAAGAACCTGGCGACGTCGGAGTGTGCCCCTAAGGGTTTGCCACGGATCTTGCCCCTATAGCAAGAGATCGCCGCCAGTTGAACCCGTAAGGAGCTGTGCGCCAGTCCCTTGTCCAAACCTGCCTGCAAGAATTCCAGAACCTCCGGGACGGAGGTCGCAAGGGGCTTCCGATGGTGCTCTGCACACCAGGCTTCGAAGATGCGCCAAACCCTCACATAAGCTAGACAGGTCGAGCACTTCTTAGCTTTTAACAGCGTCGAGATGACCGCTCCTGAGTAGCCCCGTTTTAGGAGGCGCGCCCTTTCAATAGCCAGGCCGTAAGCGAGAATCGATCCACGTGAGGCATCCGCACCGGACCCTGCCTCAGCAGGTCCCTTTTGTAAGGAAGCCGCCAAGGCCGGTCGGCGATCAACCTCACCAGATCGGCGTACCAGGGGCGGCGAGGCCAATCCGGGGCTATGAGGATTACCAAACCTTGGTGGGACTCCACCCGCTGCAGCACCTTTCCGATCAGGGCCCACGGAGGGAATACATAGAGAAGACCCTCCGATGGCCACTTTTGTGACAGGGCGTCTAAGCCCTCGGACATCCTTTCCTTCCTTCGGCTGAAGAATCTGTCTACCTTGGTTGTGGCGAACCGCGCCATGAGGTCCATGACTGGGAGACCCCACCGGGTCACTATCTGGTTGAAGGTCTCCTGATCTAGTTCCCACTCTCCGTGGTCTATCTTGCACCTGCTGAGGAAGTCGGCCGTGACGTTGTCTTCGCCCGCCACGTGTTGAGCTGAAATTGCTAGTAGCCAGATCTCCGCCCACTGGAAAAGCCCGTCCGCCTCCTTCTCCAAGGCGGGGCTGCTGGTGCCTCCCTGGTGGTTGATGTAGGCCACCGTGGTGACATTGTCGGAGAGAACGCGAATTGCTTTTCCTTGCACTAAGGTCTTGAACGCCTTGAGTGCTAGGGTGACGGCCCTCAATTCCAGCCTGTTGATGGGCCAATGAGATTCCAGCAGAGTCCAGCTGCCCTGGACGAACTGGTCCTCGCAGTGTGCTCCCCAGCCTGTCAGGCTGGCATCCGTCGTCAAGAGTAACCACTGATGAGGTTCGAGGGGCATCCCGCAGTCCAGATTCCTTGGGCAACGCCACCAGTGAAGGGACTGCTTGGTCCGCGGAGCGCAAGGTAACTGCATCCGGAGAGGCTGCTGTTGAGGGGACCATCGACGTAATAGCGCCCGCTGCAGCGGTCGCATGTGGGCCCTGGCCCATGGCACTACCTCTATTGTCGCCGCCATAGTTCCCAGGACTTGCAGATAATGCCACGCCGAGGGGTTTCGTCTGCCCAAGAACTGCGTGACAAGAAGTCTTAGCTCCCTTGATCTTGCCCGAGACAGGAAGACCCTGCCCCTGTGGGTGTCGAATCTGGCTCCGAGGTACTCGAGTTCTTGTGAGGGAGTCACCCTGCTCTTTGCCCGATTGATGACCCACCCCAATTCTTCTAGGACCTGGATCACTCTGGTCGTCGCCGAACGACTTTCCCCTTCCGACTTCGCTCGGATTAACCAATCGTCCAAGTAGGGGTGCACCAATATTCCCTCCTTCCGGAGGAAGGCCGCAACCACTACCATTACCTTGGTGAACGTTCTGGGGGCAGTGGCTAGGCCGAATGGTAGGGCCTGGAACTGAAAGTGGCCTCTCGGTACTGCGAATCTCAGGAACTGCTGATGGGACTTCCTGACTGGGATATGCAAGTAGGCTTCCGTCAGGTCTAGGGACGTTAGGAACTCTCCTCCTCTCACGGCCGCTATGATTGACCTTAGGGTCTCCATCCGGAAATGTGGGACCCTGAGGCAGCGGTTGACCTGTTTTAGGTCCAGGATCGGTCGAAAGGACCCCTCCTTTTTTGGTACTACGAAGTAAATTGAGTATCGACCCGAGCCGCACTGGTCCGGAGGTACTGGGACCACCGCCCCTAAGGTTATTAGACGGGCAAGAGTTGCCTCTATTGCCGCCCTCTTTGCGGAAGAGGTGCAGGGGGACTGAACAAAGGCTGGAGGTATTTGTTTTGCAAATTCGAGAGCATAACCCTCCCTGATCACCTCTAGGACCCATTGATCGGACGTGACTCGGGACCAGGCGGGAAGGAACCACCCCAGGCGCCCGCCTAACGGCCGCCCTTCCCCCTGGACCCCCGTCATCTCATTGTTGTTTTCTAGGTCCCGAGAAGGAGGAGGAGGAGGGAGCTCCAAATCCTCGACCTGCTCCTCGGAAACCTCTGAAACCTTGTCCCTTGGAGGGAAAACGACCCCTGGGAAAGGAGATAGACCTGGCTGGGCGAAATCTCCGCGAGTCTCTAGGCTGGGTACGCCCTGGAGCTAGAGGACGTCCTTGCCTTGGCCTATCCTCCGGCAGTCTGCCTCCCTTAGACTCACCCAGGTCCTTAACTAGCTTCTCTAAGTCCTCCCCGAATAAAAGCTTCCCCTTGAAGGGGAGCCGACTCAGGCGGGACTTTGAGGAAGCATCAGCAGCCCAATTACGTAGCCACAGGTAACGTCTAGCCGCCACCACCGAGGCCATGTTTTTGGCTAGACTTCTGATGAGGTCATACTGACTGTCTGCCAAGAAGGCTGCTCCGGATTCCATCCTGGCCGAGTTGGCCTGTATCTCGCCCGTTGAGCTCTCTGCCTGGAGCTGCTGGGTCCACCTTAAACAGGCCCGCGCCACCCAGGCACCTGACACGGAGGCCTGCAAGGCGAGGGCGCTTACGTCAAAGGCTTGTTTCAGGAGCGTATCCAACTTCCTGTCTTGCGCGTCTTTTAAGGCTGAACTGCCCTCCACCGGGATAGTCGTCTTCTTAGTAACTGCTGATACCGCCGCATCCACCCTGGGAGATTTCAGCAGCTCTTTATCTGCCTCTGGCAGGGGGTATAGGCGAGACATGGTTCTGGTCCCTCTTAAGCTTGATTCTGGTTGGTCCCACTCTTCCTGGATCATCTGTCGCACAACCCTGTGGACCGGGAAAACCTTCTGCGATTTCCTAATGGCTTGGATTAGGGGATCCTCCAATGCCTCTTCCTGAGATGGCGTGTCGGAGGTCACATTGAGAACCTTCAGAGACTCATTAATTAATGCCGGGAGCTCCTCTCGACGAAAAACTCTGACAATCCGTGATTGATCTTCTTCCGGGATCTCTCCTTCCTCCAGCTCCTCTTCATCCTCCTCCAAGTCCCTAATGGAGCCATCCTCCTCCAGGGTACCCTGAGAGAGGGACGCTAGGAGCTCCTCACCACCCAGACGTGGGCGCTTCGAAGGAATACCGGATTCCGGAATGGTAACCTCAAGAGGTCTAGCTGATTTGTCCTCCACTGGTGGAGCAGCCCCTACTGCCCCCGGGCCCTGCTTACGTAGGCAGTAGGCCTTGTGAAGTAGGAGGATAAAGTCAGGAGAGAAAAAATCTCCAGCCCCCCCCGCCCTAGAGGGGGGAGATGGGAGAGGCAGGGAAGGCGTGGGCAGATCCGAAGGAGTAGTGATAGGGAGCTGGGACCCCCCTTCCCCTTCTAGAGAGTCTCCTGATTCCTGGGAGGGCTGTAACATGGCCAAGCTAATCTCCTGCTCTACTGAGATGGCCACTGCAGCACAGCTCCTGCAGACTCCTGTATCTGCGGAGGTGCCCCTGCGGACTCCACAGGATGGGCAGCGCGGCTTGGATGCCATGGAATAGGACTGGTGATCCCACTGAAAGCACCGGATCCTAGAGAATAATTTGCCAGAGGAAAACTAAGAGGCCCTTAGATTAGTAGCCGAGGGAAAGCCAGGAACAGGGCCTAGTTGATTGGCAATAAGCCTGGTAAGCACCCAGAAATTAAAACAAAGGCATAGTTGAAATAAAATAAATTAAACTAAATTAAAATTAAATTAAATTAATCAAATTAGCTTAAATCTTAAAACTCCTCTATCGTGGTACTTGCGGTTTCCTGGTGCTGACTGAGAGGATCCTGGGCCCGACTCCGCGGTCTCCACCCGTCGGCTCTACACGTGGCAGGCCTAACACGTGGAGCCTGAACGGGGAGCCGCGGGCCTATTCGTGGCGGCGAACTGCGCTCCGATCCGAGTCCCGCTGCTCTCTTGTGCGACCGGCGCTCAGAGGCTGAGTCCTGCTGCTGTCCGAGATCGCTACTGCAGCGTGCAGAGACCGGGCGCCGCGTGGCTCACCTCGCCGTCCTATCGATCTGAGACGGACCGGGCGGCCGACGCCGACTAGTGTTGCAGCCTCTAGCGCTCAGCCACCCGCAGGGCTTCGGCGCGAGGCTGTCTCCCCCCTAAAGAGCACAGGAACAAAGGAGCCGACTGTCGGGCAGAGCAGCGCACCTCCCCGCAGCTGCCAACAGCGAGGCCGCTTGAAGGTCTGTGCCGGGAACGAGAGGGGGGGGGGGGGAGTGAGGATGAAGGAGAGAGCCGGCAGCCCTTAAAGGAGCAGAGCTCCAGAACGGGAGACCAAGGGAAAAGGTAAAATTAACTAAAATTAAAGTTAAAATAAATTAAAAGTTTTTAGGTTTTTAAGGTAGGACTCCAGTAAGCCCCAGGCTTACGGAACCCTCCAGCTGCTTGGAGGCTGAGTATACTGGATTGGGGAGGTGGTCCCAGTGGTATTTATACCGCTCCACCCCCAAAAAGGTTGGGCTCAGCCTCCAAGCTGCTGGAAGGGTTGCGTAACCCAGAAGTAAAGGGACTGGACTGGAGTGACGATAAGGAACTAAACATTATTTTAAGATGTTAAAAATAAGTTAGAAGATTTTAGTCTGGTATGGAATGTCTGCATTTGAGTTCCAAATTTTCATGGTTGGTCTCCAACAATTAAGGTAGTATAAATGATTGCTTGCTTATTACCAAATATGAAAACAAAAATAAAAGCAGTATGCAGCATATAACAAGACTATAGCCTGAACAGTGCTTGTACAGTTTAGGTTGATGTTTAAATGGACCTCACATAGCCAACTGACACACTGAAGAACCGTGTAATTGTGTGCACACTAATGTGAGTGCTCTGGCATGTGCGTGGGCTCTTTGAAAGGATGCAGGGACTGTTGGGCTAAGACTGTATTAGTTCCTTTTCATCTTATCTGGGGAGGGGGGAAGCTACAATTCATGCAGTACTTCTTCAGCAAGCAAATGAAATGTCACTAGTGAAATACTATTGGAAAGGCACATGATTTAAAGAGCATAGCCCAGGCTTAAAAGGCTAAGAGGCATGTTTACCAAGCCCTGTGGCAGATAATGTGGGAATGGCCAGATCACTGCGGTAGAACTGCCACAGGAGCAACTAACCAAACACAAAACTCCAAATAACCCTCACTACATACAAATCCAAAGACCTACAGTTAAAGCACAGTTACTTACCTGTAACAGGTGATCTCTGGTAACAGCAGGAATAAGTCTTCACATATGGGTATGGTCGGTACCGACGGAGCCTGCATGGGAACACTCCCCAGCGTCCAATAAGAAAGCTTTTGGGAGCATCCCACAGCGCCTGCGCGCTGCCTTCTCGCCTTTCCCAACCGCCTCTCTCCAGTTCAAGTTTTAAAGCTGAGACAAAGAGAGAGAGAGGAAAGGAAAGATAGAGAGATACAACTCCTAGGGGAGGTGGGTGGGTTGTGAAGACTTATGCCTGCTGTTCCCAGAGATCACCTGTTACAGGTAAGTAACTGTGCTATCTCCAGGAACAAGCAGGAATGAGTCTTCACATATGGGGTCTCCCTAGCTGCAGATGCCAGGGGAAGACCCCAGGTTGTGTGTCCTTGAAAAGGACTCTACCTCCCCCCATGGATCTCTGGCATCCAACCAGGGTAGGTGGGTAGGAGTTGATTAGGAATGGAACAGGTGTTTGAGAACAGCCTGACCAAACGAGGCATCCCAGCGGGAGTCCTTGTCCAAACAGTAATGGGCTGTGAAGGTATGAACCGAGGCCCAGGTGGCCGCTCGACAGATTTGGTCGATGGACACCGAGTTTAGATGAGCCATTGAGGCTGCCATGGCTCTCACATTGTGAGCTGTGACATGACCCTCCAGAGAAATGTAGGCGAAAGAAATACACTGAGCAATCCAGTTGGACAGTGTTCTCTTAGAGACTGGAAGTCCTAAATGAGAAGGATCAAAAGCAACAAAGAGTTGAGAAGACTTTCTATGTTGCTGTGTTCTTTGTAAGTAAAAGGCGAGAGCTCTTACAATCCAAGGTATGAAGATTCCTCTCTGCACTTGATGCATGAGGTCCTGGAAAAAAAAGACAGGTAAATATACCTCTTGGTTCAGATGAAAAGGCGAGACCACTTTAGGCATAAAGTGTGGATTGGTCCTGAGGACTACCTTATGATGGAACCTTGTATAAGGTGGATTAGCCACCAAAGCTTGCAATTCACTGATGCGGCGTGCCAAGGTGACTGCAATGAGAAAAATAACTTTCCAAGAAAGAAATTTCAAGGAGGTGGTGGCTAAAGGTTCAAAGGGTGGCTTCATAAGCTGGCCAAGAACCAGGTTTAAGTCCCATGCCACTGGAGGTGGTCTAATGGGAGGTTTAGTTAGAAAAAGGCCTCTCATGAATCTTGCTATAAGAGGGTGAGAGGAAATAGGCTGTCCATTGAGAGGCTTGAGGGACGCTGCAATAGCATTCAAATGTACTTACTGAATTTGTTTTCAGACCTGCATGTGATAGATGCAGGAGATACTCTAGTAAAGAATTCAAAGGTATTGCAAGAGGGTTAAGACCCTTCCCTGAACACCAAATGGTAAATCTTTTCCATTTGAAAGCATAGGAATGTCTAGTAGAAGGCTTTCTAGAGGCATGAACAACATCTCTGACTTGCTGAGAGAGATGAAAATCTTGAAGGTCTAGGCCCTCAGCAACCAAGCCCTGAGATGGAGAGACTGGGGGTTTGGGTGCCACAACGTTCCTTCTTCCTGGGATAGGTCTGGTGCAGAGCCCAAGTCCAGGGAAGGAGCTTGAGAGAGATGCAGAAGTAGAGGGTACCACACTTGGCGTGGCTAATGTGGTGCTATGAGGATCATGGTCCCTCAATCTCTCTGAAGCTTGAAAAGAGTTTTGGGAATTAGGGGAATGGGTGGAAAGGCATAAAGGAAGTCTTGACCCCAGTGAAGGAGGAAGGCATTCTTGGCCTGAACTCCCTGACACGGAATTCTGGAACAGAACCGGGGAAGTTTGGCATTCCACGGACTTGCAAAGAGGTCTATGTCCGGGGTTCCCCAAATTCAAAAAATCCTGGCTACCTGGTCCATGTGGAGGGACCACTCATGTGGAAGCAGAACTCGACTGAGTGTCTGCCCAAGAGTTTTGAATGCCTGGAAGATATACTGCCAGAAGATGAATGTGATGCTCTCTGGCGAAGGCCCACAGTCGCAAAGCTTTGTTGCAAAGCGACAGAGCCAGTCCCGCCCTGCTTGTTTACATAGAACATTACTACTTGGTTGTCCGTATGGATGAGGACTGTCCTGTAGCTGAGCAGGGAATGGAACACAGAGCTAAGAAAATTGCTCTGAGTTCCAAGAGATTGATATGCAGAGAAGTCTCCTGTGGAGACCAGATGCCCTGGGTGGAGAGATCCTGCAGATGAGCTCCCCAACCCAATGGAGAAGCATCTGTGGTAAGAGTTGCTTGAGGTAGTGACTGCTGAAAAGGGGACCCCAGCAACAGATTTGGAGAGGACTTCCACCACTGGAGAGACCAAAAAAGGCAACTGGAGTTTGCTATTTTGTCCGACAGGCAACCTGATGTCTGAGTCCATTGGGTGGACAAAGTCCATTGAGCTGCCCTCATGTGAAGGCGAGCATATGGAACCACATGCACGGTGGATGCCATGTGGCCTAATAGTTGTAACATCTCTCGAGCAGTTAAATGGGACTTTAACTGTATCTGGGAGGCTAACTGCACCAAGCGTAGGCAACAGGCCTGAGGAAGATAGGCCCTTGCAGTTGTGGTATCCAGCAAGGCCCCTATAAACTCCAGAGACTGAGTAGGGGTGAGATTTGATTTTAGGATGTTTATTACCAGTCCCAAATACTGAAGGACATGCATTGTGCAGGTTAGACAAGTCTGGGCCTCTGACTGGGATGGAGCTCGAATGAGCCAGTCGTCCAGATACGAGAATACGAATATTCCTGGAGTGCGTAGAAATGCAGCTACTACTGCCATGCATTTCGTGAACACCCTTGGTGCAGAGCCCAGAGCGAAAGGAAGCACCCTGTATTGGTAGTGTTTCCTTGAAAAAGGAACCGAAGGAACCTTCTGTGTGTTGGATGGATGAGGACATGGGTGTACGCATCCTTGAGATCTAGAGAACAAAGCCAGTCCTGACTCTGAAGGTATGGAAGCAGAGCACAGAGAGAAATCTTGAATTTCTCTTTGAATAGAAACTTGTTCAATTCTCTGAGATCTAGTACCTGTTGAAGAGGTATTTCTATTGCCCCTTGGGCAATAAGGGTAGCAATCTCCTGACCCAGAAGGTTGAAGAGAGATGTTGGAGAATTGAACTGTTTCACCATGGTGTGAGGAGGAAGGCTTAAGAAATGAAGCTTGTACCCTTCCCTTATGATGGAGAGGGTCCATTGCTCTGCTGTGATTTGCTCCCATCTGGGAGCAAAGTAAGCCAACCTTCCTGGAATGGTGAGGGGCTCTGGTTCTTCCAGAGCTAGAAAGGCTAAGTTCTCTAGGTGCAAGTCAAAGGCCCTGAGGAGGCTGAGGCTGCTGGGCCGTGGAAGGCCTAGCAGCCTTTGACTTGGCCTGTTTAGGTGGTTGCTGACATTTTGCAGCAAAACGACCTGCAGAAGATGCCTGCTGACCATAAGCAGGATAATATCTTCCCTTTTTAGAAAAAGATGTCTTTTTGAACAATCTTTTCGTAACAGGAGCAGAGGTAGACTTTGAAAGTCGATCCAAAGCAGAGTTCTCAGCATCCATCTGAGTGGCCTTTGCTTGCCAATCCTTGCCAAAAAGGTTTTCACCTGTACAAGACTTCCCAATTCATCTTGGACCCAGAGTTCCAAATCAGAGGCTTGTAATCAAGCAATTCTGCGTGCACCTATGGCAATAGCCAAGGCTCTGCTTACACACTCAAGAGTCAAAGGCTGCACGGTTGGAAAATTTGGAAACATCCTGGGCATGTTTGAGCCAAGTGAGATATTCCTGCCTTTTATCTTTTGAAATAAGAGGAGCTAAAGTCTGCAGATGATCTGTGACTTCTTTTAGAAACATCCCCATATAGAGACTATAGGAGTTGATTCTGGCAGCAAGCATATTAGCTTGGAAAACCCTACGGCCAAAAGCATCTAGGGTCCTGCATTCACGTCCTGGAGGATTAGATGAGTGTCTTTTTGCACTCTTTATCCTTCTCATGGCAGACTCTACCACAATAGAGTGGTGAGTAAGCTGAGTCTTATGAAAGCCAGGACAAGGAGGGACACGATACATGGTGTCTAATCTGCAAGAATGAGGAGAGGTAGTAAGAGGTGTCTCTCACATGCTCAACATGGGATCATACAAAATCTCATGAACAGGTAAAGTAGCTGCCTCTTTAGGAGCCTTAGGATATTGCAATATATCTAATTGCTTGGCTCTAGGCTCTGACTCAGGGGCCACTGTAATGGAGAGGCCCCTGGACACTTCCCTAATGAAGTCTTGAAAAGACAAGTCTTCTGGAGGAGACATTCTTTGTTTTGGAGAAGACGACTCCTGAGGAAGAAGTACTGATGCCTTGACAGAAGCCTCCGACTCGTCAGAGTCTGAGGAATCAAAGTATCGCCTGTCTGGATGCTCTTGTAAAGCCTGATATGCGTACCGAGTGGGATCGACATCAGGAGTAAGCGGTACCGGTTTGGTACCGATGGGCATCATAGGACAGGGTACCGTTGCAGTCGACACCGAAGCCAATGTCGATGTAAATCGGTACCGGCACTGGGAACGATGCCAGTGCCAGAGCCGGTACCGGCAACGGGGATTGTTGCGGTACCAGAGGCGTCGCAGCCTGCATGAATGCCGTCAGGGTGCACTGCATGGACAGAATCTTCTGATCCATCAACGCCACCAAAGTCTGGATGTCGGTACCAGTGGGAGCCACCGGTATCCCAGAACATGGCAACAGGTGATCAGTCGAGGCCGAGCCATCGATGTCAACCTGTGACCCCATAGACAATGCTTTGGAAGCCGGAACTTCTCGCCGGGGTAACTTTGCCGATACGGAGTCCGAGGACAAGCCCGGAGGCATCTCGATGCTTAGAGGGAGATTTGCCCTTCGAGGACCGGCTAGATTTATGCTTAGTTACCCGAGATCCATGGGAGGAAGAAGCCGATGCCACCGAAGCTGCATCAGAGGGAAACAGGGTACTGAGCTTGGATGCTCGGTTCTGCCGACCTTTTAGACATCATGGTACAGGACACACAATCCGTGATGGAATGGTCAGGACCCAAACATTTTAGACACCAATCATGGGTGTCTGTGACAGAAATAGTACCGCCACATTTTGTGCACTTTTTAAACCCGGAGGCGGGCTTCTCCATGAGGAGAAGAATTTTAGGCCTAAGGCCCAAAAACTAAAATGCACAGTGAAGAATGAAGTAGTTTTTTTTGTTGTTTTTTTTTAAAGAAAGAAAAGAAGACCGGCAGTACTGGTCTGATGTCGAAGAAGGCAGACACGACACAAAAGAATAAAGAAAAAATAAAGAACTTCTTCTGCGGTGACAGGAACACGACCTGCTGGCTCCGCGGAAAAGAACGACTGGAGAGAGGCGGTTGGGAAAGGCGGGAAGGCAGTGTGCAGGCGCTGTGGGATGCTCCCAAAAGCTCTTACTGGATGCTGGGGAGCGTTCCCACGAAGGCTCCATCGGTACCGACGATACCCATATGTGAAGACTCATTCTTGCTTGTTCCTGGAGATAAGTGATAAACACAACTATTATTAATTCACCCGGGGGTCCACATTTAGAATCAAACTCCAATTTAATGCTATTGTTGACTGATATTTTACAGACTCAGCTAGATGGCTATACCAAGACTATGGAAGACGACCTGATACCTGACCACTGAAGACTATTCTCAGAATGTAGATAGATACTTTAGTATCAGATTTCCAACAGGAATTAGACTGTCAACTCTTCAGAGGAAGAAAATTCTGACGAGATCAGAGTGATTATGAATCTAATCTGGTTTATTTGTGGCTTATCCAAATGAGAGTACATTAAAGAGTTGAAGTACCACCCGTCAGTTCGACTGAGAAAAAAGTGACAGTATATCTAGATTTAGGGGCTTTCAAACAAATGAGACATTGACAATATCAGCGGGGAAACCTGTCAGGCCGCAGTGGGTTTTGGAGAACCAGGCAGCATGGATGGAACTACAGCCCCGAAGAAGTAAATTGACCTGTCAGACAATACAGCAAACAGAATCATCTGTAATAAATGTTATCTGTAGCTTTAACACTGGAGCAAGATCAAGTTTTAAAAATAGAGGGTTCTCTTTTTGTACCCAATAGACATGATGCTTTTCAGGCGAGATCAGACATTTTAACGTTTTAAGTTGCAGTTTACAAATTACATTATTTTTAAAAAAACCGGACAAGAATCATTGTACAAAGGAGTCCTCCTCCGCATTGATTTTTTGTCCTAAGTCCCGCTGGGTCCCCTCTGATCCTTTAGATCCGACTAGCCATGTTCCAGGATCTAGTTTTTCATGGATTTAGAATGCTTGGAATCTAACCCAAAGAGATTTTGGAAATAATCTTTCCTGGGGGGAATAGCAAGTGTTACAACAATTTGTATGATCTGGTTATCAAGCTAGCAGGCCCGGGCGGGAGGGGGGGGAGGGGAGGGGGGTGTGGTTATCCAAAATCAGGACTAATATCAAGCAGATGTGATGCATCAGTTTTCCCGACTGCAAAATTTTTATCATCAATTGTTGACTAAAGACACTACACCAGAATTAAGATATATTTTGTATTTTACAAGCTGCAGTTGAGGATAAGATTACAACTGCAAAGTAATATTGGTTTTTGAAGGTACATAACCCATAAGTACCGATTTACACATTACCAAAGTCCATAAAATGTTGTATTTACTCCCTGGACATTCCATAGTGTCCAGCAAGTCTTTTGGAGCCACTGGTGGGTTTTAAAAAATACATACACACACACACACAACACAGCCTTTTGTTACTCAGGCAAAATCATACAAGGGAAACTGAATTTCTCAAACTTGCTCAACATGCTACTTTTATTATTACAGTTTCTTATATACCACGCTATTCGGTATCAGCGTGGTTTACATCATAACATAACTACCATAACGACAATTTGTCAGATTTTACATCGAACAGGGATACAAACTTGGATAACAGGGTAAACTATATACATAAGCTATTTACACAGCAAGGATAGGTAAAAATCAGATAATGAATATGAGGGCATTTCTAGAGTGGGTCATTTCTAGAGAAGGGTATCTAGGTTCAATTGCTGGCTGGGAAGTATTGGAGGAAGAGGTAGGTTTTGAGTGCCTTCCTGAACTGATATAGATTGGTTATGGCCCTAATGTCAGGGGGTAGAGCATTCCAGCATTGGGGATATAGAAACTGCACGCCCTGTTTGTGGTTGTCTTGGCCTAAATCAGCGATCAAGGTGACATTTGATATTACAGCACTATACAACAACATCTCTCATACACAATGTCTCTCTTTTACGAACATTATTGGGACAACGATCAGAGACAGAACGAGTAACGACTCTGGTTTTACTCACTATAGCAGAGGTAATACTTACTAAGAATTATTTTTATTTTGCAGATAACTTTTCCTGCAAGTTCAAGGTGCAACAATGGGGACTATTGTAGCCCCCAGTATTGCTAACTTATGTTTCAGCCTTTGAAGAACCCTCTTTATATGGATCTGCATGGTTTTCTCAAATTGGACTTTGGGCCTGTTATATTGACGACATGTTTTGTATGTGGTTAGGCATGGAAAATACCTTACAGGAGTTTACAGTCGTTAAATGCACAGGATCTGTGCCTACAATTTCTAAGTCTAGTTCTACTTTTCAACTTCCTTTAAGATGTCATGGTCAGGCTAACAATGAGGGGGGGAGGGGAGGGATCTTGTATAACTATACCGCAAGAGTTCTTACAGTCACCTTCTTTTCAAAGTTAAAAACATGCCTTCGGTTGGACAGTATTTGCTCCAATGACGAGAAGGAGTTTAGGCATCAGGCCAAGCAATTAACTAAGAGATTACTACAATACAATATCTGAGGGGAGCGATCCAGAAAGCATATTTGAGAGCTAAATATGTTGACTCATTTCTTGCTACTACTACCACAACGTTCCAATGATATGGACAAGCAAGTATGTATCCTATGTTACTCTGATAAAGTACAAGAGATAGCACAGAGTATTTTCAACCATTGGCACATGCTTGCTTTGCATCAAAGTCTTCCGTAGTGATTTTTGTATTGCTTTTACTTGACCCTGAAATCTTCTGGATATTTTGGTACATACAGATTGTTCTGCTAAATAATCTTCAACAGTGTAGAGGGCGTCAGGACCCTTGTGGCCACTGCACAATGTGTTCTTTACAGATTACCGAATGGATTGATCCCCTTACTGGGATATGCTTTACCTTGAAACATATCACTGTACTTCTGCATGGGTTGTATTTGCCGATGACTTAAAGCTTAATTTTGGCAAAACATGTCATCAAGAGAAACTATGGTTGAGTGAATACAAATCCCATCTTGCTAATAAGATGAGTACAGCTCCCATAGTGCAACACTGTATTGAATGAAAGCAACAAGTTATGACGGTTTGTTCTTGATAAAATCAGTGACCCTCGTAGCAGTAATGCTGAGCAATGACTGGCTAGATTAGAACAAAGGTGGATATTCACTCTCAAAACAGTTTCTCCAGGAGGACTGAATGAGACCTTAGATTGGATGACTGTTGTAATTTGATTGGCTGGATTCTGCTTGGTTTGCCTACCACCTCAGGTTTAAAATGTTTCCATACTAATGGAGTTTTTGTTCCTGTAGGGATTCATTTCTGTTAGACCAGTCCTGATGCAGCCCTTTAAATTATGGGCGAAACTTGAGTAGACAGTCTTACGGCATTGACATGTTCTGGAGGTGTGGGATATACCACTACTAAGCTAAAAGGCTTTTTGAATTTTTAAAACGCATTTAGAAATGGTAAGACATACTTTCGAGGCCAATGAATGAAAAATGGGGCGATATACCTATAGGTATATTAGCAGTTAAAGAATTGACCACATTCATTTTGCTTTATGCCCTGCTACTGAGTCCCAACATTACCCCACTCCTCAGCAGGGTCACAGCATGAAACAGTTTTGTTGGCTTTTCTAAATAAACTTTGATCTTCACATGATAGGGGTGACATCATGGTGGTGGTCTCCTTAGACCTCTCAGCGACCTTTGATCTTGTCGATCACTCACTTCTTTCACGACTCAGGGATGCCAGATTACATGGTTCTGTCTACCACTGGTTCTACTCTTCTCTTCTTGCACTCTGTGACCTCCTCGCTTGGTTCAGACTGTTTCAGATCCTGTACCTCTTCTCAGTGGTGTTCCAAGGGTTGGTTCTAGCTCCCCTCCCCCTTGGCTCTCTTAATACAACAATTCGGTCTGTCTGCATTTTACTATGCAGATATTGTTATCTTCCACCACACTAATCCTCTTCACCCTGATTTTGGGCCACTTAACTCTAGTCTTTCTCTGGTGGCGGAATGGCTCTCCACAAAATTGTCTTCACCTAAACCTAAGACATCTTGCACATGGTTCCAGGGGTTTCAGTCCTTCTACAGCCCCTGTCCTTGGGAATGCTTCCATCCCCTTGGTCCCATCCTTTAGATACCTGGGGGTTATCCTCGATTCCGATCTAACTTTTAGAGACCACATCTCCCAACTTGCCAGAACATCTTACTTTCACCTTCTCCAAATATGTACTATTTGCCCTTTTCTGTCCCCTGCTGCTCTGACCACACTCACACTAGCAACTGTCATCTCCTGCCTTGATTTTTGCAATTCTGCTCTTGCTGGCATCACGCACACACAACTCCATAGTCTACAATTGATTCAGAACACGGCAGCAAGACTTCTAACCCACTCTTCACACAGAGATCAGGTCACTCCCCTACTAATTCACCTACCCTGGCTCCCAATCGAATTCCGTATACGCTATAAGATTCTCATTCTGGTACATCGCACACTCTATACACATGCCACAATATCTTGTTGATCTTCTGCATTTTCATGTTCCCACTCGAAGTCTCCGCTCACTCCACATAAATCGTCTTTGTCTCCCCCCACCATCACGGGCACATCTACAATAGACACATAACTCAGCCTTCTTTTCCCTTGGTCTTGCTCTCTGGAACTCTACCCACATCCCTCCGTTTGGAACAAACCTACGCAACATTCAAAGCCTCCCTGAAAACTCATATTTTCACGCTGGCATTCTATCTCCCAGACACTCCTACATGACCTATTGTTTTATTTATGGTTGTGAAATACCTCTGTCTTGTCTGTGTGCTTGATAATCTTCTCTTTCCTGTCAAAAATATGGAGTTCTATTTTCTTTTCTATGAGCCCAGTACTTATTCTGTTTCTGGTACTTTAGTAAACTTTGTAAACCGCCCTGACGTTATAAAGGGCAGCATATCAAGTTTAAATAAACAAACATGCTTTCACATGTCACCATCTCCCCCCCAGTTGTTGTGAACAAGGTAGACATCTTGCAGCTGGGAAGCCACGTGCTAACAGTTAGCCTCTGTTATCAGTTACTAGTGTACAGGAAGGGATTCCAGACTAGATTGGAGTAACTCAAGATCATCAGTTATCAGGTAAGGTCTTAATTTATTCTTCCATTTTGTTCCTCCAGTCCAGTCCCAGCACCTTGGGATGTACCATGGCAGTACTACCCCTGGGAGGGTCCCGCCAACCCAGCTTCCAACACTGGGTAACCAAAATGTGCTTCCTGTGAAGCCTGCACATTCAAATGATAATGCCTCACAAAAGACAAGGAGGACCAGGTCCCTGCTCTACAGATGTCCACTGGTGGCACCAGACTAAAAACTCTGCCCGTGACGCAGCTTGGGCCTGGGTCGCATGGGCACACAATCCCATGGGAACCTAACAGATAAGCTGAGGATATGGCCTCCCTGATCCATCAGGATATAGAGGCCTTGGATGCTGCTTCTCCCTTACGCAGCCTTCCAAACACAGATGTTCTGACTTATGGAAGGACTCCATGCTCTTCAGGTATCTCCATAACACTTGACGCACATCCAAAACATTGCAGGAGTGGATCCACTGCTTCCCTGTCCATCGCCAAGAAAGCACAGTTACTTACCTGTAACATGTGATCTCTGGGAACAGCAGGAATAAGTCTTCACATATGGGTACGTCGGTACCGATGGAGTCTGCGCGGGAACGCTCCCCAGCGTCCAATCAGAATGCTTTTGGGAGCATCAACACGTCTGCGTGCTGCCTTCCCGCCTTTCCAAACTGCCTCTCTCCTCAGTTAAGTTTTAAAGCTGAGACCAAGAGAGAGTGAGAGAAAGGGAAAGAGATAGAGAAATGCAACTCCTAGGGGAGGTGGGTGGGTTGTGAAGACTTATTCCTGCTGTTCCCAGAGATCACCTGTTACAGGTAAGTAACTGTGCTATCTCCAGGAACAAGCAGGAATGAGTCTTCACATATGGGGACTCCAAGCTAAGATGCCCGAAGGGAGTCCTAGCATGTTGCGAATCTAGAATGAGCCATGCTACTCCTCAGAACCTCAGGCATCCTGGGGATTGAGGGTAGGAGTTGAATTACAGAAAGGTGCTGTGGAACAGCTGGACTAGAACAGGACTTCTATAGAGGAAGACCCTGTACAGATGACATTTAGTAGTAAAAATATTGAGTGCAATATTCTAATATGGACCTCCCTTGGTAGTATTGTAAAAAGTCTATTGAGGTTCATATGGATCTGTTAGAAGAGCCAGTAGAAGACCCTCAAGGAGTACCTCATTGTGAAGCAGAGGTAATAAACTGTAGGAAAAACAAGTGGAGGTCAGAATCCTTCAGGGTGAGAAATAGCCCCAGGGGAAACTGGGGTAGTACAAAGAGGTAGGGCTTCAGCAGGAAACGCGGAAGGTACTATTAGACAAAGCTTAAGCTCTTTTGGCCGAAGAACAGTACAATCCTAGGACCAAAAGGAAAAATAAGTCTGACCGATCTGGACTAACAATAGAAATAGTCCATGTAGGAGAGAAGGGGTATGGAAGACCCCTGTATCCGATAAAGTAAGGACAGACTTATGAAGCGTTACAGCTTTAGATTAACTGAAGATCCGTAATGTCTTTCCTAAATGAGGTCAATTAGGAAAGAAAAAAGGTACATGGAGAGCTTCAGGAGGTACCTAACCCTGAAAGGTTATGGTAAGAAAAACAAAAAGTTTGCTAATTACCACAGGGAGTGGTTGTATGTGTAGAACCATAAGCATGCTGGCACAGCATTGATAGGGGTAGTGCCCATCTGTCAGAGTCATATAGGAATATATGGATATATGAACCTAAACAGACATATCTTTTAGGTAGATATGTATCTACGTACTTATCTATCTCGACAGACACGGCTATATAACTAAATCCCCATAGGAATATGGGGAAAGATAAAGATTCATCTAATAGCAAGAAGGGTGATACCTGCTTGAATAGATACATAGAGAATCTTCTTTCCCTGGTTATGATTGACAGAGTCAGAGGAATGGTCTCCCTGACAAGGAGGAGTTTAGATTCCTTTAAGAATTTGAGCTCTTGAATAACCAGGATGGCCTATGTGAAAAATGCAGAGGACAACTTCAGTCTTCAGGCAGCAAGTCCAGATCTCTCTAGAACTCCAGTATGGTAAATGGATAGAGGACGCCAATGGAATAAGATACCATACTGACCCGCCTATGAGGGCAAGATGGGTATCATGCGCCCTTCAGTTGAACATGAGCGTCCCCTGAAGTATTGGGAAGGAAGCATATAAGGACGAGCTGCAACGAAAAGAAAACTATCCCTGGTGAGAAGTCCAAGAAGATGTGGACCAAGCCAGGGAATTGGCCATTCTTTAGGTTTTTACGTGATGTGAGGCCTGTGTCTTGTTTCAAAAAGAGATTTTAGATGAGATGGTAAGGGTAGGGAACACCTACCAGTCATGGGAGCATGACTGGGTGAACCCCTCCTAACCATCTGGGATTATCTGCAAGACAAGATACTAATGCTCTCTAGCAAGGGCCCATAATGCAAAGCTACTCTGTAGAGTTGCAGAGAGCATGTCGCAAGTTGGTTAGAAGAAAAAACTGGCTGCTTAAAGCCAGTAGGTAACAAACTAGTCTGCCAAAAACAAGGGAATTGGAGATGGCGAAGAATAGAAGTCAAACCAACAAGCCTGTGATAATAGGGTTTCCAAAAAAGGTTGATAACCTGTTTTGGGTTTACTACCCAGGCCGGAAGGATTGCTAGTGGGAGGACAAACCCTGGTTGTGTGGTGAACAGAACCAGTGGTTTAACCACTAGGAACTGCTGCATTTGCAGCAATTACCAGGGCAGCGGAAAAAAATCTCTTTTTAAAATTGGAAAAAGAAAGACATAAGGAGGAGTTGTAAGACTTCCTTATTTATTTTATTTACTTACAATTTTTTATATATCGCACTATTCAATATCAGCACGGTTTACATGGAACAAGAAACTTCAGACAAGTTACATTTATCTGATCATTACATATAACAGGGGAATCAACCTGGATAACAGGAGCAACTATATACAAAACAATAACACGAACAACTATTTACATACAAGTGATTTTTGTGTGAAAAGCGTATTGACAATCTGGTAAAGTGGCGTAATGTGCAGTTGATTCAGGAAGAATTAGGTGGTCGGAAGGTAATTATTGATATTTGGGTGTAACTATTTCTTCGTTCTCTGGGAAGTATTTGAGGAAAAGGTAATGTTTCAGGGCCTTCTTGAACTGGCTGAGATCAGAGATGGCCCTAATGTGTGCTGGAAGGGTGTTCCAAAGTTTTGGAACACAAACTGAAGGCTCGGCTTGCTGTTGTCGAGTTGTATCTTGTGATTTCCTTTGGTACAGTTAGCATGTTTAGTTCCGCGGTTCTTCTTAGTCTGTTGGGTGCAATTGGTTGAATCATCTCCAATAAAGAGGTGGGGGCGAGACCTTTGTATGCTTTAAAAGCCAGTAGCAGAGTTTTAAAAGTGATCCTCGCTTGAATAGGGAGCCAATGTAGTTGTTTTAGAAGGGGTGTTACATGTTCTCTTTTGGGTAGCCCAAAGAGCACCCTTGCTGCACTATTCAAGGCGAGTTGAAGAGGGTTTAAAGTGGATTGAGGAAGCCCTTGTAGTATGGAGTTTGAGAAGTCAAAATGGGGCATGATTAGAGCCTGGTAAACAGTACGGAAATCGGTCGGATCAATCAGTTGACGGAGATGTCTGAGGGAGCAGATTTTGAAATAAACAGCTCTTACTGTGTTGGATATGTGAGTTTTCAAATCCAAATATTGATCAAGAGTCACTCCTAGGTATCGGATATAAGGTTTTACTTGAAGCTTGGCATCTTGAACATCCAGGAATGTGGGGGGAATGAAATTCGAGTTCCTTGAGATAAAGAGAACTTCCGTTTTTTTATGTTGGATTCTGAGATTTTGAGTCAATAGCCAATTTGATATAGTGTTAAAACAATTTGTTATGGGGTGAGGTCCATCTTATCTATGCAGAACGGCATGTATAATAACACGTCATCAGCATATAGCCTACAGTTGACATTAAAAGATCTGATGATGCTACATATAGGTTGCATATATGTTAAATAGTAATGATGAGAGAGAGGATCCTTGCAGGACTCCTTGTCCTTGATGAAACGGATCTGATAATCCCCCATTTGATCGCACATGCTGCCATCTGAAAGGTATGAGTTACACCATTTGAGTGCATTTCCACAGATGCCCTTCTCTTTTAGACGGATAAGAAGAACCTCGTGACAAACCGAGTCAAAAGCAGACGCAATATCCAAAAAGATGAGTACAAAACCCTGACGGATGTTGTCGATACCAGAGTTTAGGCTATTGAGGAGGGTGGTAAGGAGCATCTCGACCCCATGAGATTCTCTGAATCCATGTTGACAAGTATCCAATGGTGCTTCAGCGTCAATGTGGTCCTGCAACTGCCTATAAACTACTTTTTCAATAATTTTTGCAAGCGTGGGTATGCTGGCAATGGGTCTGTATGAGTCTGTTTTTTGTGGGTCTAACTTGAGGTTTTTCAGTAACGGTCTGATGGATGTCTGCTTGAGAGCAGTAGGGAATGATCCGGTGTCAAATGATTGCCTTATAATCTTGGATATTGTTGGAGCGAGCTCTTTGTGAAGATCCTTTATCCAGAAGGCTGGGCAAGGATCAGTGTGTGCAGTGGACATAGAGAGATGAGATAGTGTCTTCAATCAGCTTCAAAGAGGGAGTAGTGAATGATATTAAAAGAGTTGGGAGCCCTTGAGAAATTGGGGCAGAGGGTACTGCAATTTTATTTGTGCGGCACATCTTAGATTGTATGTAGGTAGCATATTCTTGTGGGTTGATTTCGCACTGGTGTTCAGGTGACGGTTCCTTGGCTAGTTTCTTGACTAGACTAAACAGGTCGTGAGGTTTATTTAGAGCACGTCTCAGGGTGTCTGTGTGGTAGTGTTTCATTTTTTCAGAAATGGACTTGCGGTGAGCGTCAAGATGTTGCATGTAGGCAGTCTGGTTGTTGGTAGGTGGGCACGAGGCAATGGAGTTGAGTCTGTTGTTCCAACAGGTGATGAGCTCTTCCAGGTTTAAGGTGGTGTCTTTGAGGAGTGCATCAGTTTCGGCCAGGATACGTTCCCTATTAAAAGGTTGGAAGAATCTGGCTGTAGTGTTTGTGTGTTTGTTTAGGTCCGTGTTGCTTGTATGTTGGTTGTTTCGAGTGGGGATCTGGAACATAATGAGCTTATGGTCTGACCAAGGGACCGCTGTAATTGATAACAGTATGTCTTGAAGTTGATTATGAACTGACTGTGGAGCAAATATGAGGTCAAGAATATTGCTCTTTACGTGAGTAGATTGTTGTACAACTTGTTTGTATCCTAGGATTTCCAGGGCTTCTAATAAAGGCGGATGATTGGTTGTCTTGTAGCGATGGTAAGTTAAAGTCACCTAGAATCCAGTTGGGTCTATTTGGGTTCAGTGTGCTGGAGGTGAGGTTTATAATAGCTGACAATTCATCTGGGGAGGGAGATGGCACTCTGTAGAGTAAGTTTATGGAACAGAGGTTGTTAGAGATAGAGACTGTTTCAAGGTGGTTGTTGCTAGTAGTTATTCATTTTGAACTGGAGTTCTGTCTTGGAGAGGATTAGTACCCCTCCTCCTCTTCTGTTTTGTCTGTTGCTGGTGAAAACTACGAAGTTATTGGGGAGGAGCTGATTGAGAATTATATTATCTTCAGGAGTCAACCATGTTTCGGTGACCATGAGGATGTCAAGGTTGTGAGATGTTATCATGTCTGTGATAACTGGCCATTTTTTCCGAAGAGAGCGAGCATTAATAAGGGCACATTTTAGAGTGCGGGGTTGATTGTGGTTTTCTAGATTTAACTTTGTAGTGTGTTGAAGAGGTATATGTAATAGATAATGGTGATGAGATCGGTGGGTCCAATTTATAGTGTGGTGACTTGTGCCTCATCAATTTTCTCCAGTTATGTAAGATAGGAATATTATTGTGTGTAGAGATTAGGGCTAGGATATTTGGTAGCAAACCTATGAGAAAGAGGTATAAGCCTAGTGTTATCTTGATGGGGAGGGCCATTCTCGTCCTGTGTCAATGAGAAGAATAATGCAAGGGAAGGGGGGGAATTTATAGCAGGAGATTGGAGACATGTTTGTGAAACGCTTTTAAAACTTGCAAGTGTTTAGCCAAGCATGAACAGATGTTAGCAGGAGCTTGCTTATTGAGAAACAAAATTCTGTAGGAAGGTATATAGTGTTTAGTCAAGCATAGATGGATGTTATACGAGACTTGCTTAATGAGAAGCAAGTCTGATAAGCTGCCCTAAAGTAAGAACATGAAAGGGGGAGACAACTCTGGAAAGGAAACCACTTCCTGGAATAGGCAGAGAACCATAGGGGCTTACCAGTGTAATAGAACCACTCTTACAAACCCAATGTTGTAGTAAAAGGGCAGGTAAGACAGAGTTGAAGGAGACTGACGATGTAGTAAGTCTCTGAAAGGTAAGATACATGCTAGTACAGGGAAAACTGTCTTATTGATAGTTGTTACACCTCTTTTTCCCAGTAGGAGGAAGAGAAACCTGTTAACTAAAGGCATGATCATAAAAACTCTTAGAGCAAAAAGAAAGGATGTCTCATGAAAAGAGATCCATGAGAATTTAGGATGAAATTAGTGTAGATGCTTCAAGTGAAAAGAAGCAGACTATAAACTAATCCCCAAACAGGAGATGTAATAATCTATCAGAAACGCTGCAACTGCTGGGTTTGCTGAACCTGTTGAGGTTGTGGTTTCTTTAGCCCGGTTCGATGTTTCCCCTGTCTGGGACCATCTGTATGATGGGTAGAAGATGGGTAAAATTTTTTCCCCTTAGGGGAACAAAGTTTGTTAGGAAATTTCCTACCAACTGGGAAAGAGGAAGGCGTAGCAATGTCAGTGGTTAACTGAGCAGCTTGGAGTAAAGACTCCTTGTTAAAGAGATTTTCTCCAGTGCAAGGAGCATTTCCCAGTCTCTTGTACCCATTTGTCCAAGTCTGAAACTTTGAGCCAGGCTTTACATCGTGCCCCTATAGCTATAGCAGAAGTTCTGCTAACAGACTCAAAGGAGTCTAGGGAAGCACGAGTAAGGAACCTAGAGATATTTTGAGCATGACTAACCAATAAGGAATAGTCTGCTCTTTTGGGCTCTTGAAGAAAAGGGGTCAAAAGCAGTAATTTCTTTGTGACTTCAAGAGATAATCCCATATAGAAAATGAGAGAATTCTTGCTGAAAGCATGGATGCCTGGAAGGTTTGGCATCCAAAAGGCATCCAAAGTCTTAGACTCACGACCTGGCGGATAAGAAGAGTGCTTTTTAGTACTCTTAACACGCCTCATTGCTGATTCTACAACAATGGAATGATGAGGAAGTTGAGTCTTTTGAAAACCTGGAGAAGGAGGCACCTTGTATAGAAGATCAGTTGCCCTAGAAGGTGGGGATACCGTTAAAGGAGTTTCCCACATTCGAAAGAGCAGATCCTGCAAGGTTTGATGCAAAGGAAGCATGATGTCCTCCTTTGGACTCCAGGGAATATACAGAGATTCTGTATTCCCTGGTGCAGGATCCTGACCAGGTATAGAAATGGCAAGTGACTACCATATCAAGCAGGAATGCTTGAAAAGAAAAATCCCCAGAGGGAAGTCCTCTAGAAATAGGAGTACAGGCTAGATCTGTTGAAGAACTAGCATTGGCACCCAGGGATCTATCCAAATCCACTGGAATAGAAGACCCTAAGGGGTGGAGCATCGGACTGTCCCTTACAGGATGGTCGCCGGTAGCGCAGGGGGTCGGGACCACAAGCAGTCGGTAGCGCATCGTCCATGCTAGGGATCGATTCCAAACTCGGTACCGAGGGAAGCGAGCCTGTTGAAACAAGCATGGAAGGTACCGACAGCAATGCTAATGCGGATACTGGTAGACTCCGGTACCATATCCGATACATGAAGACCAGTCGGTGACAGCTCTAACGGTACCGAAGAAACAGAGTGCCCGACATGGATTATCGGAACCATGCCTTCGGTACCATCTGGTATTGGTACCAAGGCGAGTCGGTACCCAGTCATCCAGACTGGAGATCGATTCCAGACTCGGCATCGAAGGAAGCGAGTCTATCGATGCACATCTGATGTATACCACTGTTCAGGTCTTGTCTGAGAAGATCCTTGCTGCTTTGTGACAAGAACTATTCCTGGAGAGCAAAGACTGCTTGCATCTCCAACTGGTTAATGGACCACACTCTACTGCGGGGGAAAGGGGGGGGAATCACTGTCCTTGCATCACCTGTACCTGACAATGAGCTCCCTAGCTGGGCAGCCTTGCATTTGTCACCACCACTGTCCATTCCGGGGGGGACTCCAATGACATTCCCTTCAGAAGCCTGGAGGGATCCAACCACCAGTCCAAACAGGCACTCATCTTGCTTGGATAATTCAGCTGGGGGAGGGAGAGCGAGCGAGCATCTGCAGGAACCAATGGGACACAAACGACTGCTGCAGAGGCCACATTCACCCTGGCCCACAGCATGAGGTCCAATGCTGCTAAGCCATCGATCCTTGAACATGTAGGTTGGACCAGGCTGTCTGAGCGCACCGGCTCGAGAAATGTCATATTTGAGCCTACAACTTCATGACCCTCTGACCGAAGCAACACCAGCCCCTTCCCTCCCAGTACATGATATCTAGAGGGCACCAAGCAGCTCTTGGAACAGCTGACAACCCATCCCAGTAGCAGCTCCATTACTCTCTTCCCATGACTTTGCCTGGATGAACCAATCTCTGAGGAAGAGATGCACTACACCCTTGTGTCGCAGCATGGCAGCCACTACCATCATGATCTTTGTAAATGTCCGAGGAGCCAATGCTGGGCCTAACAGTAGTGCCCGAAACCAACCCATTGAAACCATGAAGTGCAGGAAGCGCTGATGCTCCAAATGGACAGACACATGCAGGTAGGCTCTGTGGTACAGTGCTGTCAGGAATTCACCTTTTCACACTACCATGACTACAGACTGCAAGGTCTCCATATGAAAAACGAGGCACCCTCTGTATATTTGAGATCCACAATGGGCTGAAAGGACCCCTCCTTTTTAGGGACCACAAAAATGGAGTATCGACAATGACCTAACTGTTCTGTAGCTATGGGCACCATCACTTCCAATGAACTAGCTTCTAGAGCGTGTGCAGGAGCCTTGCATGTGGTGGGGGTCTTGCAGGAAGAAATCAAAAAGGCATCAGACAGGAGCCGGATGAATTCCAAGGAATAGCTCTCGCAAATAACCTCCAGCACCTACTGATCTGAAGTAATTTGGATCCAGGGAGGGTAAAGTGTAGTTATTCACCTGTAATAGGTGTTCTCCGGGGAAAGCAGGACTCAGTCCTCGCATATGGGTTATGTCGGTGCCAACAGAGCTCCCGCGGAGCAAATACCCAGCTTTCAAAGAAAGCTTTTGGGAGTTGCCACCACACATGTGTGGTCCACTTCCTGCCCAAAGGAGCCATCTTGCTCAGTCAAATGACATAGCTAAAGACAGAAAAAAAGAAAACAAAAGCACTGAAATAGGAGGACTGCAACGCCAAGGGGAGGAGGGAGAGTTGCGAAGATTGATTCCTGCTTTCCCCGGAGAACACCTGTTACAGGTGAGTAACTACGCTTTCTATGGGAACAAGCAGGAAGTCAGTCCTCACATATGGGACTCCCAGCTACAGGCTACCATGAACCCATAGTTAAAAAAGGTTCCCTCATTGAGAGCCGTGAGCAGCTGCAGTGAAAACTCAATTGTCAAGGAAAACAGTACTCCGGTAGCCTGAACACAGAAGGGTTGGAGGGCAGGAGTTGCCTAGACCTCAAAAAAGGTTACGGAGTACAGCCTGGCCAAAGGCACTGTCCTGTTGGGACTCCCTATCCAGACAGTAGTGAGCTGCGAAGGTATGAACTAAAGACCAGGTGGCGGCCCTAGGGGAATGGAGTGCAGATGAGTGACAGAGGTTGCCATGGCCCCGACCCTGTGAGCCATGACATGGCCTTCCATGGGAAGCTGTGCTTCCTCATAGGCTCGGGCAATACAGTCCACCACCCATGTGGACAGTGTACGCTTGGTCACCGCCTGTCCCAGCTTGCTGGGGTCATAGGAAACGAAAAGCTGAGATGCCTTCTGGTAGCTTTGGGTCCGCTGAATGTAGAAAGTTATGGCCCTCCTACAGTCTAGGGTATGGAGGACAGCCTCAGCGCGACTGGCATGCGATCTGGGAAAGAAGGTAGAGAGGGCCACCTCCTGAATGAGGTGGAACGACACTACTTTGGAAGAAACGGGGGATGTGCGCGAAGCACTACCCTATTCTTTTAGAACCTGGTATAAAGCCTCTCTGCCACGGGGGCCTGGAGTTTGCTCACCCTTTGGGCAGAGGCGAGTGCCACGAGGACCACCACCTTCCAGGAGAGATAGCAAAGATGACATGTAGCCATCGGTTCAAAAGGCGGTAAGGTGAGCGCCCCAACACTACATTGAGATCCCATTAGGCTGCCAGGGAGGGGGAGGGGCAAGCGGACCAGGAGCTTAGACAGGAGAAGGCCTTTAAGGAACTGGGACACCATCTGGTGCGCCGAGAGGGGCTTCCCATCCACTGGATGGTGGTTGGCTGCAAGGGAACTGAGATGTACCCTGATGGAGTTGGACCTAAGCCCCGAGTCAAAGAGGTAGAGAAGGTATTGCAACACCATAACCACCGGGTACGAAGCTAGCAGAACATCCTCCACTTCTCTTGGAAGTAGGAGGGGAGCTAGTGAGACCCTCTCAGCTGCCACACTGCCAACAAAAGGGAGCTGGGGTTGGGGTGCAGGAAAGAGCCCCCCTCCTGGGAGAGAAGCCGTGGGTCTGTCCCCAAGGGGATGGGCATCTCCACCGCTAACTGCAGGAGGAGTGGGAACCACAGTTGTCGGGGCCAGAATGACTGAAGCTCTGTCGCAAAAAATCTTGCATAGGGACTTGGTGATCAGGTGTCGGGGGTACCCACTGACCATGAGATTAGAAAGGTGTCAGCAGCCATCCTGGCAGGGCGTGGTTGCCAGGAGCAGCAGCAGGGCAACTGATAGTTGTCCAGGCTGCTGAACAGGTCCATCATTGGCTCCCCCAACTCTGGAAGAGCCTGCAGGCCACTTTCGGGTCCAGCTGACACTCATACAGCTGGAGCAGTCTGCCGAGTCAGCCAGCCAGTTGTCCTGGCCCAGCAGGTACACTGCCCTGAGGAGAAAGTCCTGTTGGGCTGCAAGTGAGCACAAGTCCATAATCTCCCGACAAAGGATGCGGGACTCTGTGCCCCCTTGTTTGTTCATGTAGAACATGGTGACCTGGTTGTCTGTCTGGACTAGGACGGATCTGTGACTCAGGGGTCTCCGAAACACCTTTAGGGCAAAGCAGATCACACACAATGCCAACAGATTGATCTGTTGGGCCCTCTCGCCCTGGGACCAGATGCCCTGGGTGCGGTACCCCTGGGAAGTGGGCTCTCCAGCCCAGAACAGAGGCATCTGAAGTGAGGACCCTCAAGTGACGAGGAACCTGAAAAGGCAACCCAACTTCCACCAGTTCAGGGACTGTGCCAGGCGCCTGGTAAACTGATTCTGTCCTGGAGATGCTCTGTTGCTTGGGACCACTGGTCCATGAGGCACCACTCTGCAATTCACATGTGTAGGCAGGCATCTGGTGTGACGGACTGTGGAGGCCATATGTCTGAGGTGGCGCAACAGGTGTCTTGCTGGTACTGAGGGGCGGTGCTGTATATTTCTGGCCAGCATCACAAGCCTGTTGGCCCCATTTGCAGGTAGGGCGGCCTTGACTGGGAGGGTATTGATCCTTGCCCTGATAAATTCCAGCTCTTGAGCCAGACACAGGCTGGACTTGTGATAACTGATAAAGCCCAAGTGCTGAAGGACCTGGATAGTGCATGCCGTGGCCTGTTGCACCTCGGGGGCCGTGGTACCCCTGAAGCCTTAGAAAGGCAGTGACCACTGCTAGGCACTTCATGAATACCCTGGGGGCTGAGGCAAGGCCGAAGGGCAGCACTCTGTACTGAAAATGGCAGCCCCCTACCACAAAGTGTAGGTATTGCCTGTGGTTTGAGTGGATTAGGATGTGTGTAAGCATCCTTCAGATTTAAGGAGCATAGCCAGTCTCCTTGTTGGAGGTAAGGCAGCAAGATTCCAAGGGAGAGCATTTTGAACTTCTCCCGCACCAGGAATCTGTTGAGGTTGCACAGGTCGAGATGGGCCTTAGGCCCCCTGTCCTCTGACAAGAAAATACCTGGAGTAGAACCACTTGCCCTTGAGATGGTGGGGCACTGGTTCCATGGCTCTGTTCGAGAAGAGCTGCCAACTCATTCAACAGAAGGTCCCGGTGAAGGGGAGGCCGAAGGGGCTCTCTGGGGAAATAATGTAGAGGTACTTCAACCCTCCTTGATCACCTGTAATGCCCAAGCAAGCATTGGTGGTGACAGCTCCACACCTGTGGGTGTACAGGGAGAGCCAACCTCCTGTGGGCTGCCCAGCCTTGCTTGGACGAGGGGCTATGCTGTAGGAGTCAAAAACTTCCCCTGGACTGAACCAGGGTTGAAGCCTGGGGCTTGGGAGCCTTTTGCTTATGTGGGCCATGCCCTTGTCTCTTGGCCTGTTGCCCCTGTTGGGGCGCCAGAGAGGCCCAATAGGGGGGTAACTTTGGTAAGCAGTGGACTTCGAGTAGAAGGGCTTTTTCCCCTGAGCCCTTCTTTTGAGAAGGAGCAGAGATCTTAGAGAGCCTAGTCCTCGTCATGAACTTGGGTCTCCAATTCAGCAGCCTTTTCCATCATGGGTTTGCCAAATAGGTTCTCCCCACGGCATGGGACATCAACCAACTTGTCCTGTACCCATTGTTTGAGGTCTGACGACTGTAGCCAGGCTTGGCGGTGTGCACCAATGCCTGCCATGGCTACTCTGGCTGCTGACTCAAAGCAGTCAGGCATCAGCTGCTCGAGATGTAAATTTGGAGCATTCACTGATGGCTCTGGATAAGCCCTTGAAGCGCTGTAATGGTTCCTCAGAGACCAGTAGAGAATCTGGCAAATCTCCTTCGCCAGGTCTCTCAGATACAAGCCAATGTACAGCTGGTAGGCTTGGTTCTGGCAGTTCAGCATTACACCCTGGTAACATTTTCTGCCAAGGGCATCCAAGGTGCAGGCCTCCCTGCTGGGTGGTACAGAGGAATGTGTTTTAAGACTTTTTAGTCGACGCAAGGCCGATTCCACGACCATGGAATTATGTGGCAGTTGTGACTTTTGAAAACTGGGGCTTCGGAGAACCCGATACATCGAGTTGAGCTGCTTGCTGATCACCTGCGTCGACACTGGTGTGTCCCACATGCAGAGCATAAGGTGTTCCAGGATAGGTGGAATGGGCACCGTGCAGGTTTCCCGAGGGGCCTCATCTCAAATAAAATCCCAAAAAGCCATGTCTTCCAGAGGAGATTTTCTCTGAGGCTCAGATACAGGGGAATCAGACGGGACATCTTAGTGAAGGCGAGTGTCCGGAGACACCTTGTCTGCAGACTCCCAGACAGACACCTCTGAGGAAGACAGGTGGCAGTCCTTGGGCCCTGAGGGATCAGGCTGCTCCGGCGCTCACTGGCTTGCCAGTGGCCATCTTCGTCCCAAAGAATGAGACCCCGACCGAGGATCTACTCCCGTCCATAGGGCTTCGAGGATTGTTCGGCCTCTGGGGTTGACTTTGTCAAACCTCCGGTGGTCTTGGCAGAGGAACCGGACGTACCGGATACTAGTGTCCATTGCTGCTTCAGGAAGGCAGTAATCCTGCGTTCCAAGGACACCATCCTGGATATAAGTCCAGGAGGTTCCGCAGCATCTGGCTCAGGCACCGATGTACTCTGACCCGAAGCTGGTTCCTCCCGACTAGAATAGGATGCGCTTGCCAAGGTCGATCCATTGTTGGATGAGAGAGAGAGAGAGAGAAATTGATCGGGCACTCCTTCCCTGATGCCCTGGGCTGGTGCTTGGGGCTCTGTGACCTGGTCATTCTGAGTCATCCAGAGACACAGTCGTTGAAGATTTTCTCCTTTTCGGTTCCCTCGAGGGGGGGGGGGCGCGAGGGGGAAGACTCCCTCTGAGGTCCCCCGACGTCACTCGCGTTTGGAGCATTCCTCCCAAGGCGTGGAGGTCTTAGACGAGGCCCTGGCTTTTGGAGGCATGGAGGAATCAGGGAAAATGTTTCCATGCTGCTGCTGGTGGCTTTTCAAGGCCTTTGAGAACATAAGTTTGCAAAGGCCGCAAACAGTCGGGTCATGGTCCGGACCAAGGCACCAGTCATGCGTATCAGTGAGACAATTTTACCACACCTGTCGCATTTTTTGAACCCACTGGTAGCCATGAGGGTAAAAAGGGCCCCAGCAAGGTCAAAGACCTTGCGGGCTGCCAGCTAGGGAAAAACGGGGGCAAAAATGCCCAAAGAAAGAGAAAAAAAAAATAGACAACCCAATACCAGGGTACTGGGGGTGGGACGGGAAGAGTACCAGTGCTAGCTGGAAGAAAAACACAGCCAAAAAGACAAGAATCATCATCACTTTTTCTGGGACAGACTATGTCTGAAGGGCTCTGTGGAAAAAAGAAGACTGAGCAAGATAAGAACATAAGAACATAAGATATGCCATACTGGGTCAGACCAAGGTCCATCAAGCCCAGTATTCTGTTTCCAACAGTGGACAATCTAGGTCATATGTACCTAGCAGTTTCCCCAAGGGACACAGGTTCCACAATGCTTGTATTGGTTCAAGCATTGATATCCTGGGTCCCTTCTTAATAATGGTTTATGGACCTTTCCTCCAGGAACTTGTCCAAACCTTTTTTAAACCCAGCTACACTAACAGCCTTTACATCCTCCGGTAACAAATTCCAGAGTTTGAATACACGTTGAGTGAAAAAATAGTTTATTAGTCTTAAATATTTTACCCTGTAGCTTCATTGCATGTCCTAGTCTTTCTATATTCTGATAAGGTAAACAATCGATCTATGTTTACCCGTTCCACTCCGTTCATTAATTTATAGACTTCTATCGTATCTCCCCTCAGCCGTCTTTTCCAGGTTAAAGATGGCTCCTTTGGGCAGGAAGCGGACCACGCATGCGTGGTGGCAACTCCCAAAAGCTCCCTTTGAAAGCTGGGGATTTGCTCCTTGTGGGCTCCATTGGTGCTGACGTAAGCCATATGTGAGGACTGACTTCCTGCTTGTTCCCGGAGAAAATTGTGGTAGACTGTCACCCACAGAAACAACCTCCACCAGGCTGTCCCCTCCCCCTGCTTCATTGTGGCTTCTTGGGGCCAGCACCAGCAAAGTAGCCCCTACTGGCCCCTCTGCTGCCCTGGAAGGTCTGTCTGCGGGCGGAGTACTGTGCTCAATGAAAGGGCACAAACAGGTTGCCTGGAACTGCTGAAAATCCCAAAAGGCCCCCTATGCTGCTGGAGGCACCTTGCTAGGCTTTGGGTAACTTAGCCGGCTTGGACTCCCAAGTCCTTCATCAGTGCCTCAAAGAGGAGTTTGCCCTTGAATGGCAGCTATGAAGGAGTCTTAGAGAACATGGCCACCAACCAGTGTAATCAGAGCAATGTGTACCGCCACCACACAGGCCATGCTCTTATCTCTTACAAACTCAGAGCCTTGGCTATCTTCTAAGTGGCCCTTCACTCCAGCCTCGCTGCCACAGAGGATGAGGTCTGCGCATCTGAGGCCACCTCAGACAACCCCTGTGACCACCACAGGAAGGCCCGTGCCACATTACGCCCCACACAGAGGCTTGCATGGGCCTCAAAAGCCTGTTTCAGTCAGTTTCCAACTTCTTGTCTTGCATGTCCTTAAGCGCTGCTCCCCCTTACACAGAGAGAGCCATCATCTTCTTTGTCACCATGGAAACCAATGCGTTCACCCTGGGGAACTTCAGGAACTCCTTCTCATAGCTGGAATAGGGTACAGGCAATGTTCCCTCTAATTTTCTGTAGGCTGTGTGCGCAGCTTTTGAAGGAAGGTTACATTTTTGTGCGCCACATAATGGCACTCTGAGTTATATATTTTAAAATTTGACTACACGTCAGAATACAGTATGTACACATTGATTTTAATCAAATTAAATGAAAATAGATTGTAATTACTAGAAATTTCCTGCTTTATTTAGCAATCATAACTTACATTAAGACGTCTGCTGTTTTCTATCAGAATCAGAACCGTAATTTTTGTGCGCTCTGTTGTAAAGTATGTGCGCGCGCGCACACGCGCACAGCTTAGAGGGAACAGTGGGTACGGGCCCATCCCTCAGACCTGCCTCAGGGACCTCCAACTAAGAATCAAATCATTTGCTTAACTGCCCTATGAATTGAAAAAGCAAAGTCCAAATGCCGTGAAGCAGTGGGAACTCCAAGGGAATGGCCTGCTCTTGCATGTTTTGTGGAATACAAAGAGCCACAAGAGAGTGAAAGCAACTCTGCCAGCTCCTCCCAGTGATATACATGCACTATGTGGGGTGGGGGGTGGGGGATTGCTCACTCCTCCAGATCCCTCAATGAACCATCACCACAGAGCCCCTGACCCTTCAAAGAGGTCATCTGAGACCACAGACAGCACAAACTTAGTCCTCAAACTCCATCAAGCGGCTCTGCTTGGCCAGAGGGACCAGAGCCAGGACATCCTGACTCCCCTCACCCTAAACCTCAGAGCGCCTCGCCAGCCATGAGGGACCCTCCCAGGCCCCGCTTCATGTAGTAGGCCCGACTGAGAAGCAAAACAAAACAGAGAAAAGGGAACCCGACCAGCTCCCCTACAGGATCCAGAGAAACTGCTAGGGAGATCAGAACTGAATCCAGCCTCCCTGCAGGACTGAGGACAGGGGGGGGGGGGGGGGGCCTACCTACTGCAATATGGCCTTTCTTCAAACCGAAACAGTGGTACCCCAAGGCCTGTGGAGAAGCCTCTCTAAGCTGCTTCTCCCCCCCCCCCCCATGCACACAAACCCCTGTGTCTCTCCCACCAGAAAAAGTTGAGCTTCCTGGAGGCCATCCCCTGCAGCCCTCCGCCTCTCAGCTGTGGCAAAAGCAGATGGCTGAGAGCTGCTCCAGATGCAAAGCACACTGGCCTGGCTTTCTTTCCCCCTGTCATTGAAAGGAGCATGAAGCTACTTTAGCAAGCAAAAACAAAATCAATCACCCAAGCAGTGCAACAAGCAAGGAAGAGAAACCCCATTGAAAACACACCCAGAGCCTCCTCTCCAATCCAGAGCTAACATATGTGCCTGCCAAAACCAACAATGCACTCACCCGATGCTCTCCATGCAGTCCAGTGGCTGCAGCCACAACACAGAGCCGCCAGAAAATTAAAAGGGCCAGGCACCATAAAAAAAAAATGCTCAAAGAGCGAGCCACAAGAGTGAAAGCAACTCTGCCAGCTCCTCCCGGTGAAATACATGTACTATGTGGGGGGGATCTCTATAGCACTACAAGGTGTATGGAGCGCTGTACAGATACATATTTAAAAAAAACCCTGTCCCTATTTGTTAGAGCTTACAACCTAAGAGACAATGCAAAAGCCGAGAAGGTGAAATTAGAGACTTACCTGCTGTTGTTCCTGAGGAACTCGTGTCTAGTCTCGGACCTTAGAGGTTGTGTACGTCCTCCCGCAGTTTGGAGACTGAGCATGTCACTTTTGATGACACCCACATAAGTACTCCCAGGACCACCTCCTTGATCCAGTTTCCTATTGACAAAGCAGACTCACCATAGCAATAATCAAGTAAATACATAAACTCAAAAACAAACCATAAAACACACTCCTAACAAACTGCAACCCAGCGTGATTAATGAACGGAACTCTCCAAATGTCCACTCACAAAAGTGAAAGTACTGCATCCCCCATTCTCCACAGCCTACCTGAAACCGAACCACTGAGAAGCTCGAGGACTCCCTAAATGTTTGCTTTGTATCAGGGTGCCTTTCAGCAGGCCATTCCAGGGAGGGATGCGGGACTAGACTGGAGTTCCTCAAAGAACAATTAGCAGGTAAGTCTAATTTCAACTTCCTTATCGTGCCTCCAATCTAGTCCCGGACCTTAAAGGATTTACTGCTCTGATACATCTAATAGGAGGGGCCTGCCAGACCAGCCTTAAGCACCGCTGATCCAAACTTAGAATCCCCTTGCGCCTATGTAATGCTTAACAAACATGCAATGACGACCAAGTCGCCGCTCTGCAGATTTCCGCCAGCGGCACCAAACTAAACTCCACCCAAGACGCAGCCTGCGCCCTAGTCGAATGTGCTTTCAAACCACTTGGTACCACCTTTCCCTTCAACAGGTAGGCTGAAGCAATAGCTTCTTTAATCCACTGAGCAATAGACGCCTGCTCTCCTTGCTTCTGACCCCCAAACACTAACAATCTGTCGGTTTTCCAAAAAGACTCAGTTCTCTTTAAATTAGCTTTCAACACTCTGCTCACATCCAACTTATGCAGTCAACCATTTCCTACGTCACCCCCTGCCTTCTCAAAGATGGGCAACGACAGCTCTTGATTCATGTGAAATGCCGACACTACCTTAGGCAAGAACGAGGGAGCCGTCCGCATTACCACCTTCTTGATGCCAAAAATGAAAAAAAGGCTCCCTACACGACAATGCCTGCAATTCCGAAGTCCTCCTAGCTGACGATATGGCCACCAAAAATGCCACTTTAAGCGTTAGGTCCTTCATTGTCGCCTTAGATAAAGGCTCAAACTGCTCCCACACCAGTGCTTCCAGCACTACATTCAGATCCCAGACAGACTGCTACTCTGCGTGGAGGGCCTCAGTGCCACCGCTCTCAAAAATCTCCATACATCTGGATGCGTTCCCAGCGACATCCCTCATCTTTCCTCTAAAAGCAAGAAACTGACGCCAACTGCACTCTGAGATGCTGCCGCCAGTCCTTTCTCGAATCCATCCTGTAAAAAGGACAACACCTGAGACACCGAGGCCACCAAGGCCTTAACTCCCCTCTTCACACCATGCCTCAAAAATTCGCCAACTCTGATATACGCCAATGAAGTAGATCTCCTCCTAGACTTTAACAGTGTGGCAATCACCGCTACCGAGTATCCCTTAGCTCTTAACCTTGCCCTTTCAAGAGCCAAGCCGTAAGCGAGAACCGATCCACCTGAGGCATAACGACCCCTGCTTTAGCAGGTCGTTCCTTAGAGAAAGCTTCCATGGAGGCTCCACTAGAAGGCGCATCAAGTTGGCGTACCATGGCCTTCTTGGCCAATCTGGTGCCACCAAGATTATAAGGCCCTTGTGGCGCTTTACGCACTGCAGAACTTGCCCTATTAGAACCCAAGGCGGGAAAATGTACAGGAGTCCTTCCTCTGGCCACTTTTGAATCGGGGCATCCAACCCCTCTGACATCCGCTCTTCTTCTGCTGAAAAACCTGTCCACTTTTGCCGACTCCCACATTGCCATGAGATCCATTACCGGCCGACCCCATCGTTGCACCAGCAAATGGAACACTTCCGGGTGGAGAACCCATTCTCCTGGATCCACCTCGACTCAAGAAATCGTCTGTCATTGTCCACTCCCGCGACATGCGCTGCCGATAACGCTTCCAGATTCGATTCTGTCCAACTAAGCAACTCGTCCGCTTCCTCTTCAAGAGCCACACTGCCTGTGCCACCTTGATGGTTGATGTAAGCTACTGCAGTAGCGTTGTCCGAAAATACGCAGATTACACTCCCCCCAGCCCCTGCTGAAGGGCTTTCAGCACCAGCATGACTGCTCTCAACTCCAGCCAGTTGATCGACCAAGTCCTTTCCTGTGCTGTCCACTGACCCTAAGCGTACTGGCCTTCGAAGTGTGCGCCCCAGCCGAACATGCTTGCATCGGTTGTCAGCGTCCTCCACTCTGGCGCCTCCAGGGACATCCCCTTTTCCCGACTCCCTGGACTCAGCCACCACTGCAGAGACTATCGCCTCTGGCGTACAAACCAACCTTCTTGACAACTGATCAGACTATCTCCTGAGCAGAGACCTCTGCAATGGTCTCATGTGGGCTCTGGCCCACAGCACCACCTCCAGCGTTGCTGCCATTGTTCAATATTTGCAAATACTGCCACGCTGAGGGAGCCCTCCTTTCCAGGAAGGCACAAACCAACCTCCTTAACTTGCTGATTCTAACCTTTGGCAGGTAAACTCTGCCCTCACTCGTGTCAAATCGAGCTCCCAGATACAATCAGCGCAGGAGTTGGAGTAACTTGCTCTTTGCTATATTTATTACCCATCCTAGGGACTGCAGAAACTGCACCACCTGTCTGGTAGCCACCACGCTCTCCTCTTTTGACTTTGCCTGGATCAGCCAGTCGTCCAGGTAAGGATGAACCAATAGTCCTGATGTGTAAATACGCCTCCGAAAGATCTAGAGCCATGAGATACTCTGTCGAACTGCCGTGATCACCGACCGCAGTGTTTCCATGCGAAAGTGCAACACCTTGAGACACCTGTTTACTCTTGAGATCTAGGATTGGCCTTAAGGTCCCTTCCTTTTTGGGTACCACGAAATAAATGGAGTACCGACCGCAGCTGTATTGGTCCTGCGGCACCGGCACCACAGCCTTCAGCGCTAGCAACCTTGCCAAAGTTTCCTGCACTTACAGCACTCTTGCTCACGCTCGGCAGGGCGACTGTACAAACGAGTCTCACTGGCTGTTGAAATTAGAGCACATAGCCCTTCTGCTCGATTTCCAACACCCACTGATCTGAGGTAATTTGGGCCCAGGCAGGAAAAAGCTCCTTCAACCGACCTCCCACCGGTACGATACCTGCCTGAGCACCCCTCACTTCATTGCTGTTTCCTGACATTCGGTGAGAAGGAGACTAACTGCTCCCCTGAACCCTCAAAACCTCGAGGCTCTATACTGAAACCGTCCCCTCTGAGGTTGACCAAATCTGGACTAACGAAAACTGCGAAACTCACGCTGCTGACTCCTACCCCCTTGGAGTCCCCTAAATCCTTCACTAACGTCTCCAGATCTTCGCCAAAGAAGTTTACCTTGAAAAGGAAGCTTCCCTAGCCTTGCCTTAGAGGCCGCATCTGCCGACCAATTCCGTAGCCACAAGGATCTCCTTGCCACCACCACCGACGCCATACTCTTCGCCAACCCATGTATAAGATCATACTGACTGTCCGCTAAGTATGCAGCCCCCGATTCTAGCCTCGCCGCCTCTACCGTGTCCTCTACCTGCAATCCCTTAATCCTTTGAGACCATCTCAGGCATGCCCTCGCCACCCAAGCCCCACAAATCGAAGCTTGAATGGAGAGCACATTCACCTCAAACACTTGACGCAGAAGTGTGCCCAATCGCCTATCCTGCGCATCTTTAAGCTCCGCACTCCCTTCTACCAGAATAGTAGTCTTTTTAGTCATGGACGAAACGGCTGCGTCCACCTTTGGGGGCTTAAATAGCTCCTTATCTGGCTCTTGCACCGGGTATAGTCTGGACAACACTCTGGTCCCCCTGAGACTGGCCTCCGGTGTATCCCACTCTTCCTGAATCATTTCCTTAAACACTCTATGAAGTGGAAACGCCTGCTGAGACTTCCTTACCGCTTGTAATAATGGATCCTCTAACAAAGCATCCACCCCCTGTTCCGCGGCTGGCATATTCAATGCCTTCATTGTCTCCACGATCAATGCAGAAAGCTCCTCTCTCCAGAACACCCGGACAACCCTCGCCTGGTACTCCAGTTCTGTCAACTCTCCTTTCTCTAAGTCTGGGTCTATGTCCGAATCATCTAAAACCCCGGACTGCTCCTCTAACGCTAAGTCTAGGTCCGTCCGGTCCGCCACAAGCCTAGACTTCTTACCGGGCATGCCACCCATCCCCCCTTCTAGTGGTGCTCCCTGCCTCTTGGACCCTGAAGCATTCTCTTCTCCAGCCCCTGCTCTGCTGGTGCTAGCTCCCCCCAGAGCCTGCTGAAGCATCAGCATAAACTGCTGTGAAAAGATTGCTCCCAAACCCCTCTGCAGAGAGGCTTGGACCAAAGGCACATCTGGCGCTGACGAGGGACCTGCCACTGGCTCCTATGGCACTGCTGGGGCATCTAGAGGCTCTCCTGCCTCCAACCCCTCCATAACCATCTGTCCTCCCTTGTTCTGCCATAGCAGACAGTGCCGCTTCGTGGGCACAACCTTTGCAGACCCCCGCCTCCGAAATGGGCCCTTGCCGGATCCCACAGAGACAGCAAGGCCTAGCAGGCATAAATATCACTTTCTCTCTCAATTTCCTCCAACTTACTCCCAATATCTAACCACCGACCTCTTGCCTCCCGATGCCTCCCGCTGTCCAAACCTGCAGAGGCCCTGAAGGTCAATGTCTGCCAGCACACACGGCTCCCGCTCAAACACCTCGAGGCCTCTAAAATGGCCGCCACACCTTCACACACCTCCCGAAGCACTGCACGGCCCCAGACACTAGCGCTTATCTCAGCGAAGCCTGCCACTTCTCTCATGGGTCTGTCTCTGCTCCACTCCGTTTTCCACGCGTTCAAGCTACCCAGCTATCACCGGACCACCAAACACTTTCTCCACTTTCTGCCTGCTCTCCCGCCCGAGTGGCGGTTCTCAACGGCTCCTCACCCACTGTGGGGGAATCAGATCCAGAGGCCCCTACCGCGACTCCCACACTTCTCTGTTCTACAACAGCCTTTCAGAGAGGGGGGAGGTCTTTCAGCACCTCTGAAGCGTGCCTGAAATTTGCACCAAAAATCACTGAATTAAAGAGCCCGCAGCTCCCTTTTTTTTTTTTTTAAAAACCAAAATTTATCCCAGCTCAATTCAATGCCTAACACTACTTAATGATTCCTTTAGCGAGTCCCGAGCCTTAGGGCTCACGTACTCCCGCTGCTTGGAGACGGAAAAACTGGATCAAGGAGGCGGTCCTGGGAGTACTTATGTGGGTGTCATCAAAAGTGCTCAGTCTCCAAGCTGCGGGAGGACGTACACAACTAAGGTCCGGGACTAGACTGGAGGTATGATAAGGAACAAGGGTATTAAACAGGGAACGATAAGGAGACCCAGGAAAACAAGGGATCAGGATCCAAAAGCAACCACAGAGGTAAGCTTTCAGCATGGATTTGAAAAGAGGCAGAGATGAAGTCTGATGTACAGGCTCATGGAACAGCAAGGTGAAAGATCGGAGTTGGTAGTGGAAGAAAAGAGCAAAGGTAGAAGCAAGCCAGAGGAAGAGCAGAGTTCACAAGGAGGGGTGCAGGAAGAGAGGAGCAGTAGAATGAATGCATTTATAGGTCAGAAGGAGAAGTGTGACTTGGATGTGGAAACTGAAGGGGAGCCAGTGCAGTGACATGACACTGGCTCCCCTTCCTCTTAACTGCCGCCTCACTGCTGTCACCCACTGGTTAACCCAAAACTGCCTTCACCTAAATCTGGCCAAAACCACTGCTATTTGGTTCCCCTACGGCCACCCCCCCCCCTCGCTAGCTCCTTCCCTTTCTAACACTCCCATATCCTTAGTCACTACCTTCCGCTATCTTGGTGTTCTTTTTGATTCAGATCTTTCCTTTCACACCCATATCTCACACATCACTAAAACTTCCTTTTATTTTCTGCGTCAAATTCGTGCAGTCCGTCCTTTTCTTTCTCCTTCTGCCTTATCTACCCTACTTCTCTCTTGTCATGTCCAGGGTTGATTTTGCTAACTCTATCCTTATTGGTCTGCCCTCCTCTCATTTACACCGTCTTCAAAGAATCCAGCATACCGCAGCCCGCCTTCTTTCCCACTCATCTCATTCGCACCATATAACTCCTCTTCTTATCCACTTACACTGGTTGCCTGTTCCCTTCCGTTCCCAATACAAACTACTTACTTTGGTTCACAAGGCCCTCCACACCAACTCCCCACAATATCTAGCTGATTTAATCCACTTCCACACTCCCAGATACACCCCCCGCTCATTTCACCTAAACCGGCTTATCCTTCCCCCCCCTTCTGCCGCTCACTTGCAATCCACCTGCTCTTCAGCTTTTTTTCTTTATAGGCCCCGCACTATGGAACTCCCTCTCCTCCTCTATCCGGATTAGAACCCTCCCACTCAGCATTTAAACAGCAGCTAAAAACCCACATTTTTTCCCTTGCTTTTAACCTCCCCACCTCTCCTCCCTCTCTATAATCCTACTCCTCTCCTCTCACCCTCTCCTGCCCTCTCTGTTCTTTTTTTATAAAATGTAACTTCCTTTTCTTTTACTGGCCTTGTGCCCTATTTTTTAATGGTTTTTATATGTTGTAAACCGCTCTGATTTTATTGTGAAGGGCGGTCAATCAAGTTTTATTAAACATAAACATAAACATGAGAAGAGGGATTATGAGTAAATTGGGGCTGGTGGAAGATTATCCGTGCAGCAGAATTCTGAACAGATTGAAGGTAAGAGAACTCAGAGGGAGACCAGCAAAGAGGCTGCAATAGTTTAGACGGGAGGTGACTAAAAGCATGGATACGTTTTAGTAGTGTGTTCAGAAAAAAAAAAAAAAGGGACAAATTTTAATGATATAGAGAAAAAAGTGACAGGTTTGAGCAATCAGATGAATGCGAGTGGAAAAGGAGAGGGAGGAGTCAAAGATGTGCCTAAGGTCGCTGGTTGAGAAAACAGGAAGTAGAAGAGTTATCTACAGCGACAGAAAGGAGGGAAGGAGGGTTTAGGGGGAAAAAAATAAGACTGAAATTGAACATGGCCAAAACCAAACAAATAGCGATGAGAAACCCTGGCAGTGATATCAGATAGGCAGAGATTCAGGTCTGGAGTGTCATAGAAATATCAGGTGTAGAGAGATCTGAGAGAGATAAAAATGGCACTGAAAGCCATGAGATGAGAGCACCAAGGGACTGGGTGTAGAGAGAAAGGGAGAGGACTCAGAACAACCCTTGAGGTACACCAACCGACAGTAGGATAGCAGTAAAGGAGGAACCACCAGAGCTGAAAGCAATGGGAGAGATAAGAGAAACAGGATGGCACAGAGCCCCTAAAACTAAGTGAGGACAATGTGTCGAGGAGTTCGTGGTGGTCAACTGTGTCAAAAGCAGCAGAAAGAATGGGGACCGAGTAAACACCCTTGGATTTAGCCAGGAACAAGTCAGTGGAGACTTTGGCAAGAGCCATTTCAGTATCTTTATCTTTATTAGCTCATTTAATATACCGCTCTTTACCGAGGGCACCAGAGTGGTTTACAACAAAAATATTTAGGCTGCTGAAAAGGAAAGCCAAAAAATTTGAGAGATAAGATAGAGTGGAGAGATAGAATAGAGCAGCAAGGTGAAAACAAAACAAAGTGCGCAGCGACAAAGGGTTAAAAACATCCAGTAGAATGTAAGAAACGAAAGCCAGATAGAAGATCCAGCAGGGCTTGAGAGAGAGAAATTCAAGGCAACCATAGAGAGAACTGCACATTCAAGAAGTCTTAAAATGAAGGGAAGAAGAGAGATGGCTTATAGTTAAAAGGAAGGGGAAAAAGTAGAGTCAAGTGAAGGTTTCTTGAGGAGAGGTAAGACCACAGCATACTTGAAGGCTGCAGGAATATTTGCATTTAGAGCGCGATAGGTTGAGAATACGAAAGATGGAAGGTATGAGAGAAGAGTTAAGGAGACGGGTGGGGATAGGATCAGAGGAACAGGTAGTAAGTTTAGAGGAAAGATGAGAGATTTCCTCTTCAGAGATCTTAGAAAAGGATGAAAGGGTAGCAGAGATTGAGGGGGAAAAGGAGGTGAAGCTGATCTTGTGGGGAAGTGGAGTGTAATCTTGTGGAACGTTTGTCATGGAAATAGTCAGCTAGGGTTTGGGCAGAAAGGAGGAGATGTCAGAGGTGGAAGCACCTTGAGGAGAGAATTGAGAAGAGGCAGGGATCAGAGGCAAGAGTTGGTCAGATGGACAGTTTTGCTTGGCGAGTGCTATGGCTGACTGGAAGGAGGCAAGCATGAATTTGAAGTGAAGAAAGTCAGAAAGCGAGCAAGATTTGAGCCAAGATCCACTTAGCTGAACAGGCACAAGAGCAAAGATAACAGACAGTTGAAGATAGCTAGGGCTGAGGTATAGTTTGCCTCACAGGATATGGCATGGGCAGAGCAAGAGCATCCAGAGCAGAGGAGACAGCAGCATTATAGGAAATTATAGCCTCATAAAACAGATGGAGAAAACAAGTTGAAGGAGAAAGGTAATGAGACGATGGATCGATAGAATGAAGATTCCTAAAAAGGTAGGAGACTGGACGAGGTTGAGGCGGGGAGTGATGAAGAGTGAAGCTTAGCAAGTGATGATCAGATAAGGGAAGAACAGAAGTATGGAAATTAGAGGATAGACAAAGAAGAAAACAAGGTCAAGGCAGTGACCATGCTGATAAGTGGGGGCAGTAGAGCACAGCTGGATGTTGAATGAGGAGGTGAGAGAAAAGAGCTTGGAAGCAAAGGGGTCAGAAGGATCATCAACATGAATATTAAAGTTGCCAAGAATGAGGGAGGGGGAGGAAGAATCCAGAAATAAGGAAAACCAAGAGACAAAACAAAGTCAACGCAAAAGGTAGAGGTGGACTTGTCAGGGGGTCTATAAATAGCTATCTGGAGAGGCAAGGGATTAAAAAGGCAGATGAATGGACTTGAGGAAAACAAAAACAAGTGAGACTGAAATAGGAGGGGTTGAAATTGGCAGGAAAGAAAAGAAACCCAACCACCACAGCCAGAGGGATGAGAAGTGTGGGAGAATCGGTAACCGCCATGACAGGAGGGCAGCAACTGAAGCAGTGTCATCAGGGAGGAGCCAGGTCTCAGTAAGAGCTAGAAGATGGAAAGCGTTAGAAATAAAGAGATCGTGGGTAAAGGGGAGTTTATATGGAATGAGCATTCCATAAGGTACATGAGAAAGAGGGGGGGGGGGGGGAAGGAGAGGAATATGAATGAGATTGGAGTAGCTGAAAGTAGGGTTGTCAACCGGCTCCAGATGCGCCCGACAGGCTTGATCCAGTCCTGTCTTTACCCCATTGCATGCAGGGACTTATAGTCTTGCTTTTCTTATGGAGTGCAATGGGGAAATCAGAACGACATGTCCCTGCATGCAATGAAGTAAACCCAGGACTGTATCAAGCCTGTCGGGTGCATCTGAAAACCCTAGTTGAGAGAGGAACTATCATGGAAGAGAGAAAAATCTAGGAGGGGGGCAGGGTTGGGATTGATATTACCAGTAGAAGGAGAAGAGGGCAAGGCAGAGGAGACAGCAGGACAGAAACTAGTTTGAGGCTGTATCAGAGGGGGATGAATGAGAGAAAGAAAATGGTGAAGCTCAAGAGCTGAAGAAAGGGTGAAGACAAGATGGGAGAAGAAAGTTAGGGAATGTCAGTAAAAGGAAGAAACTTCTGGCACCATAAGAAAATGGAGAGGAGAGTAGAGGACAGAGGAAATAATTGAAAGATTGAAGGAAAAGCAGAAGAAATAATGAGGGAGAAAGGAACAGTTGGGAGTACTGGAGGTGTAAATCTAGTATAAGAGTAAGAAGGTGAAGTTCTGTGAAAGAGAAAGGAGAGGGATATAAACAAATTAGTTAGCGAATAAAATAAAAACTAATCTGACTAGAGTAAAATTAGGAAAGACCAAAAGGTTGGTGTCCAAATCAAGACCCTCAGAGGCAGCCCAAATTAAAGGAAATACATCTCTGGGACCTGCTACCTAAAGCCTGCCCAGCTGCTGCCATCTAAAATCTCCCCTCCCCCCCCACATCTGCTCCCAGAGAGTTTGATAAGTAGTCAGAAGACTGCTTTGCCTCCCAGAACTAATCCCTTCAGTAGAGCCCAGACCCAATAGGGCTCATCCCCATCTGCTGGAGACTGAGAATACTGGCTTAATGGGAGGGGCACACTGCATTAAAGCCCAAAATACTCAGTTTCCATCTGCTGGAATTGGGATGAAAGCCAGGAGTATGGACTGAATGGATGAGGAAAGTACATTAGCTGTAACTGCAGTGATAACATGGGAGAATTGTGCTGGAGTAGCAGCTAACGCCGGTCAAATGCGGACATTGTGGTGATTTTCTCCAATGCCTGCAGGCTTGGGTGGGATTAGGGCAGAGTGCAACTAATGTTACCTTAATAGGCAGCAATAGCTGCATCTGCGGTGCCTGCTGACCCCGATCCCTGCATTTTCACCACAATATCCATGGGGGGGGGGGGGGAGGTGTGCACAGCATTTCCCTAATCAGAACACGTGACATATGCAGCTACCCTGCCAAAGCAGATTTAGGGTATGTCTAAACACAGACACATGCTGCAAGTTCTGTCTGTTCATGCTTGTGTATACATGTCCTAAATTTTATCTACTGCACAGTAACACGTTAGCGTTTAGCTTGTGAACTTCAGAGTTTCACAGATTAAGCACCCATAACTCTGTCAATAGATATTTAAAATACGTATCTGTTTTGGTGGCCATCACAGTCAAAAATGGGTAAGCGTGCTGCCTTTTTCAGGCTATTTGATGTTCAGCTCTAAAGCCTATGGATCTCCTCTCAATGTCTCTCCCCAAAAATGTGTCCCTTGGGAATAGTAATTAAAAGGAAAAGAATTAAGTGAATGCTAGTTTCTGCATTTGCCAGTTTCCCGTAACTGCACACATACTTACCCATGTTTTATTTTATTCATTCATTTGGAACATTTTTCTATATCTCCCCTTCCGAAGATCAGGGACAGTTTACAATAACAAAACAAATTACATATAACAGTGTCAGGAGTGTATCAACACATCAAAATATTTACATAAAAATTAAACACATTTACATAGGTCAAGTTTGCAAGTACATATTGTCTTGTATTCATAAACAGGGAGATGAATTGAAGACTGATTGTGGCTGAAGGCTGCATCTATACTGCTAGTATCTTTGGTGCTACGGTAGTGTTCTATGAAGAGTTAGGTTTTTAACTCTTTTCTGAAAGTTTGGAGGTCTTTTATTGACCGCACGTTCCGGAGAGTATTCCTTAGAATGGGTGCTACGTAGGTGAAAGCTTTGCTGCTTGTGGTTTGCATAGTCTTGCAGATGGTCGTTGGGACTATGAGAGTGTTCCGAGTGCTTCCTCTTCTGGACCTGTTGGCTATTTGAGTATGGATTAAGGTAGTGAGGTATCAATATTATTAATTAACTTGAATGTGGTCATTAGGGTTTTATATTTTATTCTGCTTGATATCAGTAGCCAATGGAGTTTTTGTGGGATGGGTGTGATGTGATCAGTTAAGTGTGCTTTAGCTATGATTCTGGCCGTGACATTCTGTGCCACTTTGAGTACGTTTAAGTTCTTTTTAGTTGTTCCTCGTAATAAACTGTTACAGTAGTCAAAGTGAGGCATGATTAGGGCTTGAACCACTGATCTGAAATCAAGGGTGTCAATTAGGGGGTCTTAAATGTTGTACAACCCTGAACTTGAAAAATGTGGTTTTGGCTGTTTGCTTTGTGTGGGATGTCATCTAAGGGACTGATCAAGTGTAATTCCTAATTTTACTTTTCGTTTTACTGGGAGTAAGCCAATATGAATGGTGAGTGTTTGGGGTGGGGGGGGGAGATAAAGTTTTGGTTTCTTGTGGTGACCACCACTTCAGTTTTCTTGAAGTTAATTGTCAAGTTATTAATGGCTAGCCAGTTCCCTGCTTCTCTGGTGCAAGCTGACAGGTTGCAGTAGTTTGGGTTTGTTTCGCCTATAGGAGACTACAACATGATTTCATCTGCATAGATATGATAGAAACATGACAGAAAAAAAAACCATATGGCTTATCTAGTCTGTCCTTCAATATCAACTACTACAACAGTCCCCTTTTTTCCTTTAGAGATCCTTTGTGTTTGTCTCATGCTTCTTTGAATTCAGATACGGTCCTCATTTCTACAACCTCCACTGGGAGACTATTCCACAGATCCACCACTCTTCCAATAAAGAAATATTTCCGCATATCACTCCTGAATCTATCCCCTTTCACTTTCATCCCATGTCCCCTCATAGCAGAGCTTGTTTTCAATCGAAAGAAGCTCTCCTGTGAATTTATGCCACGGAGCTATTTAAACATCTCAATATCACCTCTATCCTGCCTTTCCTCTAAGGTGTACATATTAAGATTATAAAGCATATGAGGACAGATTAAGGAAGACCACTAACCATTTTAGTAGCCACCCTCTATTAACTCCAGCCTGTTTATATCCTTTTGAAGGTGCGGTCTCCAGAATGGCACACAATACTCCAAATGAGGTTGCACCGGACTTATACAGAGGCACTATCACCTCCTTTCTTCTGCTAGCCATTCCTCTCCCTATGCACCCAAGCATCCTTCTAGCTTTTGCTGTAGCCTTTTCTACCTGTTTAGCTACTTTAAGATCAGACACAATCACGCCTAGGTCCCGTTCTTTTTTAGTGGACGAAGGTACTTCACCCCCTATACTATATTGCTGCAGCCCAAATGCATGACCTTGCATTTTTTAATATTAAATCTTGGCTGCCAAATTCTAGACCCCTCATGTTATCTACACCTTCCTGGGTGTCTACTCTATTGCAGATTTTGTCATCATCCGCAAAGAAGCAAACTTACCCGACAGCCCTTCCACTATATCACCAACTAAGATATTAAAAAGAATCTGACCAAGGACAGATCCCTGGGGCACATCACTTGGAGCTCACTCTGAGGAGGTTACATTTACCTGTACCCTTTGCAACCTCCCACTCAACCAATTTCTAACCCAAGCAGTAACTTTAGGGTCCATCCCTAGGGTGCTCAGTTTGTTTATAAGTCACCTGTGAGGAATGGTGTCCAAGGTTTTACTGAAATCTAAATACACCACATCTAGGGCTCTCCCTCGGTCCAACTCCCTGGTCACCTAGTCAAAGAGATCAGATTCGTCTGACAACACCTGCCTCTGGTAAATCCATGCTGCCTTGGATCATGTAATCTGGACTCCAGAAACCTCACTAATTTTCTCTTTCAGCAGCGCTTCCAATAATTTATTCAGCAAAGTTAAACTAACCGGCCTGTAATTTTCAACCCCATTCTTACTTTTGCTTTTGTGTAAAGAGACCACATGTGCCTCTCTCCAGTCCTTTGGCACCACTCGAGAGACTCCAACGAAAGGTCAGTCAGTGTTGCTGCTAGAACGTCCCCAAGTTCCCACAGTATTCTAGGGTGTATCCCATCTGGTCCCATCGCTTTGTCTACTTTAAGTTTTAACACAGTCTTCTGAAAATTGTTCAAGATGCCCCTCGCTTCTGTTCCTGCTCCTGGTTCTTCATCTATGAACACAGAACAGAAATATTTTTGTTAAACGAGGAGAAATTAGACCTTACCTGCTAATTGTCTTTCCTCGAGTTCTCTCCAGGCCAGTCCAGGAACAGGTAGGGTTGTCAGCCCCCTCTCCAGCAGCTCTGAATCAGAGTCTTGCTGACACCCTATCCAGCTCCCCCTGGTGCCAGAGACTCAGTCTTCAATTAGCAAAGCAGCTCCATATCCACTGCCTTCAAATCAACTACACTAAAAAAAACACGAGAAAGTACCATAAAAACCAGAACGAACTTCTCATCTTATCTCCTTCCCTTCCCCCCCCCCCAAACCAGGAGTCCTGCTCATCCCCCTCCTAGCGAGAGACAACAGGCAGAGCCCTTCTTACGGACTGATTCAGATGCCTAACTGCTCCCACACTGAAACTACAGACATACTCTTGACCATCCTATACTTTGCTGCCGAACAGCTTGCCGAATACTGTAGTGCCACCCCCAGGCCAACCCCCCCAAAGGCAAATGAAGAGGGAGGGTCCTGGACTGGCCTGGAGAGAACTCAAGGAAAGACAATTAGCAGGCAAGGTCTATTTTTTCCTTCCTATTAGTCTCTCCAGGCCAGTCCAGGAACAGGTAGGGTTGTACCAGAGCTGTACCTAAAATACGGGAGGGACCCGCCAATCCAGCTACAATGGCTGCAGCTCCTACATTTGCATCCCCCCTAGCCTGAACATCCAATCTATAATGCTTCGCAAAATTGTGAAGGGATGACCAAGTCGCTGCCCTACAAATCTCTATCGGAGAAATCAAAGCAAACTCTGCCCAAGACGTTGCTTGCCCCTGAGTAGAATGAGCTTTAAGTCCCTTAGGAGGAACTGCTCCCCACGCCACATATGCTGTTCCAATAGCCTGCCTTACCCAGTGAGCAATGGAAGCTTTGAAAGCCGCCTCCCCCTTTCACGGACCCAAAAAGAGCACAACCGACCTGTCTTATGAAAAGCCTCCGCCCCCTTGAGATAGACAGAGTACCCTGCCGAGATACAATTTCCACAGGGACTGATGCTCCCTGTCCCCCTCTAAATGTGGAAAGGTTGGAAGAGCAATAGACTGACATGAAAAAGGTCGATACCACTTTGGGCAGAAAGGAGGGTACCGGACGCACCACCACCTTCTCTGCCAAAAACTGAAGAAATGGTTCCCTACACAAGAGCGCCTGAAGATACGAAATCCTCCTCGCAGAACAACGCCAACAAGAAAACCGTCTTCCAAGTCAAATGCTTCAACACCACCTTTGCCATTGGCTCGAAGGGAGGAATGGAGAGCGCCTCCAGTACCAAGTTCAAGTCCCATGGCAGAACCACCTGCCTGATTGGTGGCCTAACATTCTTCACTGCCCTGAAAAAAAACACACATCTGGATGAGTCGACAACACAGAGTCCTGAACTCGACCCCTATAACACGCCAAGGCGGCCAGCTGCACCTTAAGGGAACTGAGCGTTAGACCCTTCTCTAGGCCTCCTTGAAGGAACAAAATGTCCGGCAATCTCGAGGCGACCGGTTTAATGCCCTTGTTCGCGCACCAAATTTTCAAAAATGCGCCACACTCATACTTTCCAAGGCCCTTATCACAGAGTGTGAATAACTCTATTCAACGCATGTACACTCTAAATATCTCTATATTTCAAAACTGGCAGATAAGTTTTAAATTTTCAGTTTTAATCACTCAGACATACGACAGACGTAGACTGCTTCTTTGACTAACATCGTCAGTACTACTGCTGCAGAGTACCCTCGTCTCCGCAACTGCTCCCTCTCAAGAGCCATGCCGTAAGCAGGAACCGATCCACCTGCGGCATTAACACTAGGCCTTGACTCAGATTGATCCGATCGGGCAGCCTCCACGGCGGCTCCACCCAAAGCCACATCAAATTGGCATACCAAAGTCTCCTCGGCCAATCCGGCACAATTAGAATCACCGGCCCCGCGTGAGCTGCGATCCTTTGTACGACTCGAACATCAGCCATGGTGGAAAAAACACACAAAGCAATTTGTCCGCTGGCCACGGCTGCACCAGCACATCGAGTCCCTCCGACATGTGCACCCTGTGTCTGCTGAAGAATCTCGCCACCTTGGTATTGGCAAGGGTCGCCATTAAATCCATTACCGGAAGACCACACCGCAAGGTGATGTTGTGGAACACAGCCGCATTGAGCTCCCACTCTCCGGGATCCAGGACATTCTGACAGATAGTCGGCCTGAATGTTGTCCTTGCCCGCTACATGCGCCGCCAATAAGGCTATTAGATGGCTCTCCGCTCATTGACTCTCTTCCAACAAGGAAGCGCTGCCTGTGCCGCCCTGCCGATTGATATAGGACACCGTTACCGCATTGTTGGAGAAAACCCGAACTGCTTTTCCCTCCATTAGGCCTATAAACTGAAGCAGCACCAGCCGCATTGCCCGCATCTCCAACCGATTGATCGACCAAAGCGATTCCTACAAGGTCCAATCGCCTTGTGCCACTTGCGACAGACAATACGCTCCCCAGCCCGAGAGACTGGCATCCGTTGTGACCAACACCCAATCCAGCTGTTGCAAGGCATGCCCGCCTGAAGATGCGTGGAGTCCAACCACCACCTTAGACCAAACTTCGTCTGTGGACACACCAGCTTCTGGGAAAGAAGGTGCTCCTGCGGCAACCACCTCAACGGTAGAGCTCTCTGTAGCAGCCTCATATGCGCCCTGGCCCACAGCACCAGATCTAACGCTGCCGCCATGGACCCTAAGAGCTGCATGTACCTCCATGACGTGGGGCCTGCATACTCAAAAAAAAGTCTGCATATGACCCTGGAGCTTTAGCATCGTCTCTTCGGGCAGAAACACCAACCCGGCGACTGTGTCGAACACTGACCCCAGATTACACCAGACGCTGAACAGGCCTCCACTGACTCTTGCCCCGATTCACTACCCAACCAAACTGTTCCAAAAACTCCACTACCTGCCTGGTTGCCATAAGAGACTCTGCTTCCGAGTCCACCCGTATCAGCGAGTCATCCAAATAGGGATGCACTCGGATGCCCTCCTGATGCAATGCAGCCGCTACCATGACCATTACATTTGTAAACATCCATGGTGCAGTTGCCAGCCCAAACGGCAGTTCCTGGAACTGAAAATGGCCCATCGGAACGGCAAAACGCAAGAACCTGTAATGATCTGGCCTGATCGGAATGTGCAGATAAGCCTCCGTGAGATCTATTGAGGACAATACTTCCCCCAGTTTCACTGCCAAAATCACTGACCTCAAAGTCTCCATCCGGAAGTGTGGTACCCGCAAACACCGATTCACATGCTTGAGATCGAGAATGGGTCAAAAAGAACCTTCCTTTTTGGGAAACACGAAATAGATCGAGTTATCGACCTAATCCGCACTGGTCGGGAGGCACGGGAACTACCGCTTGCAGCCGCAACAATCTTTGCAGAGTGCTGCTTACTGCCTCTTTTCCCCTGCGCCTTGCAAGGAGATACTACAAACGCATCTGCCAGTGGGTGATCGAATTCCAGTGCGTAGCCTTTTTGGATGATCTCCAGCACCCACTGGTCCGTGGTGATGGTGGCCCAGACGAATAAAACTCCTGCAAACGTCCTCCTACCGGAATGTCCACCTGGGCCTGCCTGCCTTCATTGTGGCTTCTTGGTCTGCACCTGCTGGGAAGGCAGATACCCTCTGCCTAATCCCCTTGCTCCTCGAAAGGACGGCCGCCTAGCCTCAAAAAAACACCTCCTCTGATAAGGCGCATACCAAGCCTCCCGAAACCTGCAGAATTCTCTTCCCTGACCGCGCTGCGGTCTCCCTGGTCTCAGAACTCTGACAATCCTCTGGCAGCCGACCTCCCTTAGAATCGCCCAAATCCTTGACAATCTTTTCCAGCGCTTCCCCCAAGAGCAGCTTACCCTTATAGGGAAGTTTACTGAGCCGCGCTTTAGAGGCGGTGTTGACGGCCCAATTCCGCAACCAGAGAAACCTCTGCCGCAATCAGCGATGCCATCACCTTAGCTGAGATCCTAACCAAATCATAAAAATGCTTCAGCCAAGTGCGCCGCTGCAGACTCCAGCTTGGCCCCCTCCAGTGACTAACTCTCGCCCCCTTCCGGAGAAACCTCCCCTTGTAGCCACCGAATGGAGACCCTGGACACATACACCCCACAAGTTGCGGCCTGCAACGCCAACGCACTTGAGTCAAAAGCCTGTTTAAGAATAGACTACAACTTCCGATCTTGGAGATCCTTAAGGGCCGCTCTGCCTTCTACAGGGATGTAGTCTGTTACCGCCGCGACTAAGGCATCCACCTTCGGCATAAGGAGCAACTCCTTCTCTTCCTTGGGAATCGGGTACAAGCGCCCTATGGCCCTGCTACCCCTCAGCGACGCCTCCGGGCACTCCCATTCCGATTCTACCATTTGCTTGATAACCCTATGAATCGGAAAGCATTTCTGCTCTGCTTTAAATCCCTGGAGCAGCAGGTCCTCCAGGGGCTCCTCTGGTGCTACTGGAAGACTGATATTCAACGCCGCCAGGGACTGAGCAATAAGAGCTCCCAGCTCCTCCCTGCGGAATACCCAGAACAAATTAGGATCTTCCCCCGGCATGAGCTTCAAGCTCCATGGTCCACGGATCGAACCCCGACAAGACCTCCCTGTCCTCTGCGGACCCCCCATCTGTCACCGGCGGACCCCACATCGCGATGCTTATGTGAGGGACCCTCCTCCGGGTCCTCCTCCCCTGTAACTGCCACTCTGCGACCCTGAAGCCCGGGTAGCCCCTGATCCACCCTGAGCCTGCTCTCTCCTGAGGCAATAGGCCTTATGCATCGTGAGTATAAAATCAGCAGGGAAGAACGTATCCAGCCCTTCCTGTAAAGCTAACACTGGTGCCTGAGCCAGCACCGCCAGTACGGCAGGCCCAGAAGCCTTTTTAGACTTAGCTTTCTTCTTTCCCTGTTTGTCTGGCAGCGTGGGAGAAATCCCTGCTTCATTTAAAATGGCCGACTTTCCCCACGCGATCTTGGGGCCTCCCTGCTAGCTCCCCCTGAGCCGAATTCTCCATCAGCACAAACCGCCGCTCCAAATCACTTCCTTGGCGCACACAGGACCTACAGAGTCCCAGACCAGCTAAACCACAGGCACTCTTGCACTGCAGACATGCTGCCGTGATTGGCAGCATGCGCCTGCAACGGAGCCCTACTGCCGGCCAACCTACAATGCCACGAGACGTCCGATGCAAAACTCGTCCCCAGAACAATCCGTACCTTTTCTGAAACCAACGCTGCAAACAGCTGATCACTCGGACCCCGCTGCTAGCGGGCGGTGATCAGGCATTACGGTGGCAGAAGAATGCGGCTGGGGCTCCCAGGCACACTCTTCCCCCCCCCCCCCCCGGGCAACAGTCGGCTTCCAGACTGAGGCAGGCTCTGACCCGCTGCCCTCAATGTCTGTCGGTAGTGGGGATCTGGCAAATCTCTCCTCCGGATAAGTGCCCTGCTAGGGCACAAAAGAAAACAATTATTCCCAAAGAAATGAGTAGCTGAGAGTTTGCTCTGTTTTCTGTCCCTTTCCTATCCTTCCTTTTAACTCTGGAGCCTGAGCCAAAACAAAAAACGGTCTTATCCAGCTGCTGAGGACTGAAAGACTGAGTCTCTGGCACCAGGGGGGAGCTGGATAGAATGACAGCAAGACTCTGATTCAGTCCTCAGCTGCTGGAGGGGGCTGACAACCCTACCTGTTCCTGGACTGGCCTGGAGAGACGAATAGGAATTTCACTTTATCCTCATCAGTTTCTACATATTCCTCCCCGTCACCATTGAGTCTGACAATACCACTTTTGCCCTTCCTCTTCTAAGTAATATATCTGGAAAAGATCTTATCTCCCCATTTTATTGCACTGGCTATTTCCTCCTCTTTTTGAATCTTTGCTTTCCTGACTACTTTGCTAGTTTCTCTAAGCTTTTCCAAATATAGATGCCCGTCTTCCTCTCGCTGTGATATCTTATATTTCATGAAGGCCTCCCTCTTTTTCTTCACCTTTTCACTACTTTTGAAAAACCATAGCGGTCTCCTTTTCCTTTATTTACTATTTTAACAAAAAGGTTGGCTGTCCTTAAAATATCCCCTTTCATGTTTTGCACATTGCTCTTCCAAACACTGTTCAGCCTCTCTGCAGTATGTGAACCCAGTAGAACAGGTATACACTCCATAACAGTGTGGGTGCAATTTATCCCTGGAAAACGTATATGTGTATTTAAAGGTGAGCTTCAGATTCTGCTGTACCAAGGATGAGGTCAGGGTAGCAAATTTATGTACATACTGGCCATTTATTTATTTTTTATTTTTATTTATTTACATTCTCTTATATACTGCGCTAGTCTGCATCAGTGCGGTTTACATTGAACAAACTGAAATTACATTGAACAGAGCATTATAACTTGGAGATAACTATTTTACAGGGAACATGGGCTATGGAGGGTTAAGTGGCTTGCCCAAGACCACAAGGAGCACCTGTGGGACTAGAAACCCCAGTCCTTCCGGCCCAAGGTTGCTGTCCTCTAGTGGGATTTGAACCCCTGACCTTCCGGCCTGAAGTACCTTGCCCCAACCACTAGGCCACTCCACTCCACTTGTTCTTATATACTGCACTTTGAGATCAGTGCAGTTTACATAGAAAAGTAAGGTACATAGAACTTAGAACCATGGAACATGTATTATAAATGTATTAATAAATAGGACAACATGAACATTAAATGTTACAGAGAAGTGAATTTGGAATGTGCAAGGGGTGAACTAAATCAGTAGAGTCATAGCACCAGGCTTAGTTAGGGTGGATGGTTGTAAGCTAGCTGAAACAAGTAGGTTTTTAAGGCCTTCCTGAAGGGTGACTGGTCCGAGATGGCTCGGATTGCTGGAGGTAAGGAGTTTTAGGGTTGGTACATAAAAGGAGAAGGCACGATTCTTTGTGGCTTGGATGCATGACCTTATTGCTGAAGGGGTGACGAGTTCACCATGCATGATCTCCTGGTTCTGTTGTACGAGTGCTGCAAGGGAGGGAGGTCGCTGACATGCCATGCAGTGACTTGAAAGTGAGTAAGAGGGCTTTGTATATCAGGCAGCTTGTTAGCGGGAGCCATTTTGATTGTTATTCCTGATGGGCCATTGGAGGAGTAGCCTAGTGGTTGGGGCAAGGTACTTCAGGCCGGAAGGTCAGGGGTTCAAATCCCACTAGAGGACAGCAACCTTGGGCCGGAAGGACTGGGGTTTCTAGTCCCACAGGTGCTCCTTGTGGTCTTGGGCAAGCCACTTAACCCTCCATAGCCCATGTTCCCTGTAAAATAGTTCTCCAAGTTATAATGCTCTGTTCAATGTAATTTCAGTTTGTTCAATGTAAACCGCACTGATGCAGAATAGCACAGTATATAAGAGAATATAACTAAATAAAACTTTTTTTTTTTTTTTTTTTTTTTTTTTAAATTATGTTCCTATAATTAGCCAAGGCCAATTGTTAACGGAAGAAGGGAGATGCTTTACCATGTACACTAGTGCCCAGTAAACATTCAACCTACTATATTCAACCTACTATAAAAAAAAGGTATAAGCTCTTTACACACTGCCAGTTCTCCTGGCAACAGTCAATGGCCCTGCAGAGGACAAGCAGCTACCGTGGCTGAGCTACACAGTGCATAATGCCAGGTTGGCCAAAATAGGGGGACCCCCCCCAAAACCAAACATCCCCCACACACAAACCTCTTCAACACCATGCCAACCTGGAAGCCAGTGATGTCCCAAGGCAGCACATAAGATGCTTTCAAACTGAGTAAGTTAAGTCTGAAAGGAAAAAAAGTTCTCATCTCGAGTAGAATAGCAGTAAACCATGTACACCACAAAAAAAAGATAAGTTGCTGGGGTGGCGGGAAGTCCTCAGCCAGACTACTGCTAGTAGGAGATGCTGCAATATCACGCCTTGAACAGGTAGTGCCTGCTCTCTGCAACTAAGAATGCACCATCAGAGCATCTCCCCTCTGGCCATGCAGCTACCAGAAGGGGACCCCACGATGCTTGAACTTTGGACTTAATATAGACACCCCTGAACAACACAGTGGGTAATCTCCCAATAAAGATTATCTATTCCGAACAGTGCATTTTTTGGAGTGTCTTTTTAATCTACCATTTATATCCCCCCCCCCCCGAAAAAGAGGTGCGCCCTTTATTAGCACTCAGATCTCTGGTTTCACACCCACCTACATTTATTGGACCAGTGAAGTAACATTGAGTAATCTTGGAGAGTGAGCTTATAGGCAGCTGGCACCACCCACCAGTCCCAAAGTATCCTAATGTCATCAAAACATGACATGCTCAGTCTCCAAGCTGCTTGTGGGTGTTGACTGGACTGGAAACACTGCAAACTGTTTTTGAAAGATGCCTTTTATGAATCTTTAATGAATTACACCTCCCCCCCCCCCCAACCCAAGAGAAAGAAAAAATCTTAATCCAAGTATACCACAGAAAACCAGAGTCTAAATCTTTTTAATCTTAAAAAGTTATCCCACACCCTGGGCTTCCAGCCGTAAATTTGTCAGGCTGAATTTGGAGCTTTCCAGCAAAATGCCCCCTCCCCCACTATCACCACTATTCTGAGAGTGACACTCCATAGTAAAATATGGGGAAGAGCATGCACACGCTACCTGGAATCATCTGTCACTTCTTCAATGAAGCCAGACTCGCATCTGGGGCAAATGTACTCCTAAAATTACAAAACAAAATTGAGATTTTTAGCATGAGCACTTCATAGTTTCTAGCAGAACAGTGATCACACTTGGTAAGATATGAGAGCTTTTCTGGGCCCAGTTTCAGTCACCAGCCCAGCATCATCTATTAATACCAAATATCTGGCCCCTTATCTGCAGCTAGAAAAGTCTGCAATGAGCAAAGGTCTTTCCCCTCCTCCCATCACATCTACATCACCAATTATCCCACACAGCCGCGCTTTACCTACCAGAAGCATTCTAGCTAAATGGTATTCACTTAAAAGCATGATTAGCGCAGAGTAAAAGGTGGCAGGAAATGGGAGACTCAAAACTAATAGCAAGCAGAGCTCTGGCCATCAGTTCATTCTAAAGAGAAGGGGTACATACATTAAAATTAAATACAAGAAACAGTTTGTTCATATTACAAAAGTGGTTAAGTGCACTAAAGAATAAGTCATGCACAACTACTTACAGGAACAAACGTATGCGTAGATACCTTTGGGGGCAGGAAGTATTGGTTCTGACAAAATACCAAAAGAACCCCATGGAAGAGAATACTCCACATACCCTAGCTTAGAAGTGAGGCTCATGGATGTCATGGTATGTGCACAACTAACCCATTTGGACAAACTGCCCCAGGAGAACTCATGTTACAATGCAGATGTTTCCTGAAAAGCAAGTCTCCTCCCATGTCACTCCAGTATAGCTCTTTGCACCAATGTAACAGATCAGAGCTATAGCAGCTTCCCTATATTCATCCCTCCAGCAACACCTCACACTGCACCCCCTCCCCACCACTGTCCAACTTTCATCAAATCACTGCTAAGAGCAGCAGTCTATATTATGGTATTTAGATAGCCAATATTTGCCCTAGAGGTTCTCAGGGGAGCCTAACACGCAACCTCTTGCGACTGGATACCAGAATATTAGAACTATTGAATTCTGTGGGCTCTGTCTTCTCCCTGTCCCCATTTTTCTTTTTTTTAAATCAAGCATAGACCACATCTTACAGCTCTGCTCTGAGGACTGGTGGGTCATTACAGTTTGAAAAGTGATTAAGACAGACATACTTTGTATAGTTCAAGGTGAGTCACCTATTGTACCAGAATGTATAAACTGGAAACAGCGACTCACCTCATAGCTGGCTGTGAATTTCTGATGGTAGAAATTTCTACACAGAAAAGCACAACAAAGTAGCACGCCTTATCCACTGGAAACTCTAAGCACCATATATGCATAACTGTGCCTGAAAAGCACTTGGATTATGACCCTATAAAGAATTACGGAGAAAGAAGATGTTACGGTCACCTGGGATACTCCCATTCCAACCAATAAAAAGCTGGACGTGAGGAAGCCAGATATAGTGGTGAACACCACACCAGAACGGCAATAATTTTAGGAGGTGTCAATTCCAAGCAACTACTCTGTAAAATCGCATTGAGAGACAAAATATTCACGTACCAAGAAACACAGTTGGAGACCAAGAAAATGTGGCAGATACAGAGTTATTTCCCATCATGCTGGATGGCAAAGGCCTCAATAAGAGGAATTTCCAATTACACCTTGATAAATTAAATTACTCACACAACATCCATCTTATGAACTCTAGGAGGCAGCAGCTCTTTGGTATGATGCAAATACTATGCCAAGCATTAGCAGTAAATCAGAGACCGATCATGCTCCACATACCATGACAGTTATGAATCTCACTTCTAAAAGCCAGGGAATGCACAAAATGCACCCATTTGGAGACTCTGCCCTGATATAAAAACTCTAAGGACAGGGAAATAATCTTAAGTTTGCACCAGAGGCAAAAGGGGTAAGTAATCTGTACAAGGCCACAAGCAAAGGGAGTGGGATTTGAACCCGTTTCCCCTGGTAGCAGCCCACTGCTCTAATCACTAGGCTACTTCTGCAGGAAGAAAAAACAATATCTTCTACTCATCTGATCACCAAACCTGTCAGTCTTTTACAGAAAGTAATAGAATTTCACTTTTGCATTTTTGGGGGGGGGGGGGGGAATGATGAAAAAGCACCGTTTTGCATCCATTTGTAATAGATATCAAGTGTGCCCCCTCCCCCCAACTCATCTTCCACGTTCCAGAAAAACAACTGCAGTTTCTGATCTATCAAGGATAGACCTGGACACCGATGTGACCTGCATTTATTTTATTTAGACAGTTTTGTATACCGCCTTATCCTTCAATCAAAGCGGTCACAACACAAGTGGGGGATACATTTAACACGCGGGGATATGAGACACACACACTAATACTTACAGGGAACATGGGCAATGGAGGGTTAAGTGGCTTGCCCAAGACCACAAGGAGCACCTGTGGGACTAGAAACCCCAGTCCTTCCGGCCCAAGGTTGCTGTCCTCTAGTGGGATTTGAACCCCTGACCTTCCGGCCTGAAGTACCTTGCCCCAACCACTAGGCTACTCCTCCCTCCTATAATGCATAATGATGACACTTCAACCACATAACCAGTTATGGCATAGCAAATGTCAAAGAAGAATTCTGAAACATGGAATAGAGTCCAAGAGATTAAAGACAACTTAAAAGCGACACTTTCTTTCCTGGGGGATGGCACAAACCATTTTTTTCTGCACCAGTCTGGATGCTTATGCCAAACCATTAGTAAGCATGTCCATTCACTGTGAGCTGAATGGCTGGTATCAGATCACATACGTTAGTCAAATAGTGATCAAATATTAAAAACCCAAATAACCCCCCACCATACACCACAAAGAAAAAAAAAATTAGAACTTTTAGGAATAAATCAGAAACTTTGCAAAGTGAAAGCAAACATTCCAAGAATGCCATGACCCTCTCAGCTTTATGAGCAACTCTATAAAGCAGACTCCAAGAAGCCGCCCTTCTACTCCTCCTTCCTTAAATATATATATATATCATTCAGCCAGAAGGCTTTACAAAGACACATTTCAAACAAAAAGCGTGGCAGGGTTCCGAAAAATTCAGAAGCCAGGACACGCAGGTTCCTGAAATTCACAGGAGCTAAAAAGAGAAAGCCGCAAGCAAAGTAAACAAAATAAAGTTAAAGAAACATTTTTCCTAGCATCTAACATTTAGAACATCTTCAGCCCTGAATCATAGCTTATATTCTGCCAGTAGGAAAGAGCTTCCCAGAGGCTGTGACTCTCAGTAAACTACAGGACAATTAACCAAAGTAGGGAACAAAGTTGTCCCATGATACAAATGTTTGTAATACTATAGGCTTCCCAGTGATGACACAAACAGCCACAAAGCCCTTGCCACGAAAGAGCAGAGAAAAATCCCTTTGTCAGTCTTGTATTCCTCTGACCCACCAGCAAACAAAGAGCACTGCTAACACACTAAAACAAAAAAAGAAACCAGTCTAGGCTGCTTGGGAATGGTGCTGCATAATGGTGCATCCAGAAGCAGCTCAAAAGATAAAAAGGTGCAGCTTGTTGGTCTTAGTCTGAGCTATTAATTGGCATTTTTGATGTACTAGCACTGTAAGTGATCTGCTGCATAGATCAGAGGCAAACAGCAGAAGACTCTTGCAGTGGTTGATATGGAAGGACAGTAGATAGGCCACGTGGTCTTTTTCTGTCATCACGTTTCTGTGTTTCTATATGGCTTATCCCAGGCCTTGACAAACTGTATTTAGGAGTCAGGTCAAAAATCTTAGGTGCCAGGGCTTGTGACCTTGTGCCCCCCCTCCCACTCCACCCCTAGTTGTCTCACACTGGTTTCTTGTTCTAAAGTTTAACGAGACCAGGGCTAGAGTTCCTATACTGCAAGTCCTCTTTAGATAAGCACTTGCTATGTGGATGTATGGTGCAACGGTGGGTACCTATGTGGTGGTGTGCAGAGCTGGAGAGCCCATGCATGTGATATGCAGAGATGGGGTGCCCATGTGAATGTGTGTGTGTATACATGGAGCAAGGATGCATGTCTGTCCTATGGAAGTGGGATGTGTGTGCGTGTACACACGTTTTGTCCCTTTAAACATCCAGATATTTTTTTTTTATTAGAAGGCAGCAAACAAGTACAACAAGTAGCAACCAAATCGGCTGCATACAACATACATATACAAAAGAACACCTGCATTGAAACAAGAATGAAATGAACAGGGCCTCTTTTTTTTTTCTTTCCCTTCCCCTCTCTTTATAATCTTCTCCCCCCCCTTTATTCTCATTATCCCCCTTACACCCCTCCCCTCCCCACTTCTATTACCCACAAGATTCCGAATGAAAGAAAAACTCCTGTCCTGTTCCCTCCACCCTTCAACCCCCCCTCCCCAGGACTCCTCTCAAAACCCCCCTCTACCCCCCCATCCCCTACCGCCACCCCCCGCTAACATCCAGATATTTTGCACTCTTCCTCCCCCCTCCCCTTCACCCTAGCACTCCCATCTGCCTGCTATACATTCCCCCCCATCTTTTTGTTGTTTGTCCTTTTAAAATTTTTGCAGTTTTACTACCCCCCCCTCCCCAAAACACACACTTTTTTTTTTTTAAATAACTGCTGCCCTATCAGCTCTCCAATTCTGCCTTGCAGGGCTTGATCCTGGCCTTCCCCACCTATTCTGCCTGTGGGGATCAGATCTCCTGTGGGCAGACAGCTTGCATCAAGGCTACCATCACAGACATCCCCTTCCCTTCTGCCTGTAGGGATCCATCTCCCTTGGGCTGACAGAAGGGTTCTCACCCCATGATCGTGATCAGTTGGGGGGGGGGGGGCAGGCAGCAAGTAAATCCCAGGCACAAGATGCAAAATTTGTTACCTTAGTAATCTGGCAGCTGGGATTTGTCAAGCCCTGGCCTATCCATTCTGCCCTTCCATACTACTATAGTCCCTTTTTTCACACCATCCCCACCCCCACCCCTTTTTGAGATCTGTATTTGTACCATGCTTTCTTGAATTCAGATACTGTCTTCGTCCTTAATACCGCAAACTGGGAGTATGACATTTATGTTCTTATGCGACTATTCCACACATCTACTACTCTTTTCATATAGAAGAAATATTTCTGCATATTAGTCCCCAGTCTATACCCTTTCATCTTCATTCTATACCTCCTCATTGTATGCTACAGAGGCATTTAAATATTTATCATATCGCCTCTCTCAAAGCCTGTCCCCCATATGCTTTATGATAAAGCCCACTAGCCATTTTGGTAGCCACCCTCTGCAGATTCCATCCTATTTATACCCCCTCCCCCACCTTTGAAGGTGTAGTCTCCCGAATTTCACACAATATGCCAAAAGTAATCTCAGACTTCAACAGAAGCACCATCACCTTTTTCCTGCTGGCCATTCCTCTCCCTATGCACCAAATAATCCTTCTGGCTTTCCCCGTCACCTTTTCAACCTATTTAGCCACCTTTACATCAGAAACACTACATAGGTCCTGCTCTTCTTTCGTGGACAAAGGTACTTCACCTCCTATACTGTACAGCTTCCTTGGATTTTCACAGCCCAAATGCACGACCCTGCATTTTTTGGCCTTAAAACTCAGCTACCAAATTCGACCATTCTTCAAGCTTAACTAGATCCTTCCTGTTATCTACTTCCTGGGAGTCTACTCTTATTGAAGATTTTGGCATCATCCACAAGGAGTCAAACCTTATCCAACAGAGAATCAGACCAAAGACCAATTCTTGTGGCACACTATTGGTAGCATTCTTCTCCTCAGAATGAGCTCCATTCATCTGTACCCTTGTCACCTCCCACTCAACCAATTTCTAATCTAGTCAGTCACTTTAGGGTCCATCCCTAGGTTGCTCAGTTTATTTATAAGTCACCTGTGAGTAATGGTGTTGAAGGCTTTACTGAAATCTAAATACCCCACATCTAGAGCTCTCTCCCTTGGTCCAACTCTCTGGTCACCCAGTCAAAGAAAGTAAAATTAGATTTATCTGACAAGACTTGCCTCAAGTAAAAAACAATCTGCCTTGGATCCTGCAATCCACTGGACTTACTACTATTCATTTCAATAGCACTAATGTTTTGTGCTCAATGTGTGATACAAATGCACATTAAGTGCAAAGTTTTTGCACTAGCTGTCAGGAGTGTAACCAGCATATTCACAGCAGTTAACATGCTATGGGGTACCTTAACACAATGCACTTTACGTGGGTGTACCTAATGACACCTCTGTGGGTGTTAAGTGCATGCATGCTAATTGCCACTGACCACATACCGTATATACTCGAGTATAAGCCGAGTTTTTCAGCACATTTTTTGTGCTGAAAAACGGCCCCCTCGGCTTATACTCGAGTCAACGTCTTGCAGATGTCTAGCAGGGGGCAAGAATGTTTTTTGCACAGGGCCCCGCGTTTCAGGGGGCCCCGTGCAAAAAACATTCATCCCAAGTTAAAAAAAAAAAAAAAAAAAACCACAACCCAGCTGCTTCTGCTGCAGCAGCATCAAAAGTGCCGTGGCAGTATCAAGAGTGCTGCCGCCGCCGCGGGGCCCCCCCGGCAGAGCCTCCCTGGATCGCCTCCCTGCATCGCAGCCTATCCCCAAACGTGGGCTTCTTCCAGAGCCGTGAGAGTTTCCTCTCGCGGCTCTGTTAATCCTGCCGGGATCAGCCCCGGCGGGATTAACAGCCGCGAGAAAGGAAACTCTCGCGGCTCTGAAAGAAGCCCGCGTTCAGGGATAGGCTGCGATGCAGGGAGACTCTGCTGGGGGGGCCCCGCGGCGGCGGCGGCACTCTTGATGCTGCCGCGGCAGAAGCAGCTGGGTTGTTTTTTTTTTTTAATTTGGGCTGATAGGGCGGAAGGGGGTTTAGGACTGGTAATGGGGGGGGAGGCCAAGACTGGAAGTGGGCTGATGGGGGGGGGGGGTTAGGGCTGGAAGTGGGCTGATGGGGGGGGGGTTAGGGCTGGTAATGGGCTATGGGGGGAGGCCAAGACTGGTAATGGGCTATGGGGGGAGGCCAAGACTGGAAGTGGGCTGATGGGGGGCTAGGACTGGTAATGGGCTATGGGAGGGGTTAGGACTGGTAATGGGCTGATGGGAGGGGTTAGGACTGGTAATGGGCTGGGGGGCTAGGACTGGTAATGGGCTGATGGGGGTTGCTAGGACTGGGAATGGGCTGATGGGGGTTGCTAGGACTGGTAATGGGCTGAGGGGGGGCTAGGACTGGTAATGGGCTGGGGGGGTTGCTAGGACTGGAAATGGGCTGGGGGGGTTGCTAGGACTGGAAATGGGCTGAGTGGAAGGAGGGCTTGAACTGCAAATAGCTGATGGGGACGGGGGCTTGGAATGGAAATGGGTTGTGAGGGGGAGGGAGCTAGAATAGGACTGGAAATGGGCTGATGGAGGGGCTAGAATAGGACTGGAAATGGGCTGTGGTGGGGGTTTGGATTGAAATGGACTCATGAAGGGGCTAGAACTGGAAGTAGGCTCATGGGGGGCTTGGATTGGAAATGGGCTGATGGGCTCATGGGGGCTGGGATTGGAAATGAGCTGATGGAGGGACTCGGATTGGACTGGAAATAGATGGGGGAGCTAGGACTGGAAATAGATGGGGGAGCTAGGACTGGAAATAGGCTGATGGTGGGTCTAGGATAGGACTGGAAATGGGCTTATGGGGGGCTAGGACTGGAAATGGGCTGATGCGGGAACTAGAAGGGAGCGGATGCTGGGTGGGACTGGAACTAGAATGGAGTTGATGTTGGGGGAGGATTAGAATGGGATGGAGCTGGGAGAGTGAAATGGAGAGGGGAAAAATATTTTGTGTGGGAGGGAAGACAAATCTACAATTGGCCGGATATTGGGAGAGTAAGTGGGGATTGAGAATGGAGGGGTAAAATTTGAGTAGATGAAATACGAATGAGGAAAGAGCAAAAGGAGAAAGATTAGTATGTTAAAGCAGATGTAGAGAGAGAATGGAAAAAAAAACTAGAAGAGAAGAAGAAAAGACAAATGGACAGCAGACGATGGAGAGTTAGCGGAAGACACAAAGAAACCAGAAGAAAGTGACGAGCAATTGCAGCTGAAAAAAAATGCACAAAAAGGTAGAAAAATCTCTTTTATTTTGAATTAAACATTTCTTCTATACCGCGCAATTAAAATCAGCGCGGTGTGCATCGAACAAAAATACTGCAATGTACAGAAACATTGAGTTTACAAAGAACAGGGAATTGAACATGGGATCGAAACCGGGGAAACTAAATACATGTTAACTCGAAACTATGTACAATACTCTAATATAAATGGGTGTTGCATTGATTTTGTGAAGATGAAGATTAGTGGTTGGTTGGGCTTGAGTGGGGACTACCTATTATATCTGTGGTATTGACGTTCAGGGGCGGCTGGGGTATGAGGGAAGCTTGCTGGTTGTGCTTCTATCACTGGAAGTTTCTGGGTAACATTTTGTGAACAGGTGGAGTTTGAAGGCTTTTCTGAATAGGAAGAGGCTTTTAATACCACGGATTTCATGGGGGAGTGCATTCCAGTTTAAAGGGGCGAATATGGAGAAGGCTCTGTTGGAGGTAGCCTTTGTGCATATAGTTATTAGCTTGGGGACTACTAATGTGTTCAGTGCAGTAGACCTTCTGTTTCTATTTTCCAGGGTACCATGGACTAGCTTGCTGATTGGCGTAGGGGGGTAGTTATTTAGGGCTTTGAAGGTGAGGACCAATGACTTGTATTGGAGCCTGGCATGTAAAGGTAGCCAATGCAAATCCTTCATGATGGGCGTTATGTGGTCGGATCTTGACGATCCAGAGAGGACTCTTGCGGCTGCATTCAAAGCTAGGCGGAGCGGGTTTAAGGTTTGATACCATATTGCTTTTGTTGACCCCATTTTCCACTTACAGAGCTATTTTACTGTTTTTCGTTTAAATAAATATTCATGTAATTTTATTGGTCTCTATCTTTATTTTTTACATTGACTAGTAGGTGCCTCATTTCCCACCCTCGGCTTATACTCGAGTCAATAGTTTTGCCCAGTTTTTTGTGGTAAAATTAGGTACCTCTGCTTATATTCGGGTCGGCTTATACTTGAGTATATACGGTAGTTTTTGCTCTTGTGATAGCGGCAGTGTGCTTTCTATACTCCCACTCCACTCATCCCCCACTACATCATGCTATGGCCAATTACCGTGTGGCTGCTGGCACGCACCCATATCAGAGTTCCCAGTTGCAGTGTGGAAAAACGCACTTTTCCTGGTTATCAGGCTTTAGGTAAAAAGGGGCCCTTCAATCTGGGATGTGATCAAGAGACCTTCCTGCTTGGAAATGCAAAGAACTTGCCACTAGGGTTTACTCTTCATTCTCATATTTTTAATAGAAATGTAGCAAAATGATGACAGAGAGACCATATGGTTTATCTAGTCTGTCCTTCCATATCAACAACTACAACAGTCCCCTTTTTTCCTTTAGAGATCCCATTTGTCCCATGCTTTTTTGAATTCAGATACTGTCCTCATCTCTACCACCTCCACTGGAAAACTATTCTACGGATCCACCACTCTTTCCGTAAAGAAATATTTCCGCATATCACTCCTGAATTTATCCCCTTTCATCCTCATCCCATGTCTGCTCATAGCAGAATTTGCTTTTAGTCGAAAGAGGCTCTCCCCCTGTACATTTATGCCACAGAGGTATTTAAACATCTCACCTCTAGCCACCTTTCCTCTAAGGCAGAGGTACTCAAATCCAGTCCTGGAGGGCCAAACACCATTCAGATTTTCAGGCTGTCCCTAATGAACATGCATGAGATAACTGAATACAATGGGGGGCAGTGCATGCAAATGCATCTCATGCATATTTATTCAGGACAGCCTGAAAATCTGAATGGTGTTTGGCCCTCCAGGACTGGAGTTGGGAACCTCTGCTCTAAGGTGTACATGTTAAGATCCTTAAGTCTGTCCTCATATGCTTTATAATGAAGACCCCTAACCATTTTAGTAACCACCCTCTGTACTGACTCCATCCTGTTTATATCCTTTTGAAGGTGCGGTCTCCAGAACTGCACACAATACTCCAAATGAGGTCGCACCAAAGACTTATACAGAGGCACTATCACCTCCTTTTTTCTGCTAGCCATTCCTCTCCCTATGCACACAAGCATCCTTCTAGTTTTTGCTGTCTTTTCTACCTGTCTAGCTACTTCAAGATCAACAAAACATAACCACGCCTAGGTCCTGCTCTTCTTTAGTGGACAAAAGTACTTCACCCCCTATACTATATTGCTCCCTTGGATTGCTGCAGCCCAAATGCATGACCTTGCATTTCTTTTTTAACATTAAATCCCAGCTGCCAAATTCTAGACCATTCTTCAAGCTTAGCTAGATCCCTCCTCATGTTATCTACACCTTCCTGGGTGTCTACTCTATTGCAGATTTTGTTATCATCCGCATGTTCAAGAGATTTTGGGGGTTTCTACCCTCTTTCCATTGGATTACATTAATGCACACTGAGAATCAGGAAGGCTAGTGTTCCAGTCCTATGGATGCTTCTTGGGAGCTTGAACAAGTCACTTAACTCTCCATGCAATCTCACCCTAATTGTGCTCCACTACACACTTTGTGATTGAAAACAGAAGATAAAAGTAACGCTATTAAATTTTATTTATTCTATTTTTATTTTGCTGTTGCTTTTCTGAGCCGTCACTTGAAGGGTATAAAATCTGCTCAGAATATTGCCGTTAATGCTCCAGACAACAAACCAGCATATGTGCACAAATACCAAACACTGTACATATGCCTGGCTTGCTCTCCATGTTAAACACAGACTTCTCGCACAAAGCACAATTTGCATGGTTTTTGCTTTTTGCATTGCTGAACACACCACACAAACTGCTGAGCTTGCTTAGGAAAACCTATACTAGAGCTATAGCACTGGGCTTTAGCGCAGGGTTTCTGCATCAAGCTGTCAGTTGTCAATGCCTTACAATGACACCATTCTGCTTCCACTCCCAGCATGCCTGAGTAAATACCTATATGCAGGCATACTCAGGATTCATCCACCCAAATGCAGAGGGAAAGCATAAACCCAGATCAGAAGGAAAAGAAGAATCTTTTCATAGGTTTTGACTATGCCCAAAATTTCCCATCCCTATCTTCCCCTTCCTCTTCCCACAGTCCTGTATCTTCCCATTATCTCACCCTTTACCTGCCCCATTGTATCCCAGCATCTCTCTTCATAGCCACCCAGCATCGCTCCTCTTATTCCTTCCTAGTAAAGCATCTCCCCTCTATGGTGAAGCATTTTTTGTCCCTTCTCTTCCTCTCCCTCCTCCTGCACCCCAGCATCAACACATTCTCTATCCTCTATGATTCAACATCTCACTGTTCACTGTTCTCTTCCCATTTCCCCCCTGCAGTCCAGCTTACAAAACACACTAGAGACATGTCATCATGGGACTTTACAAAGTAGAACATTTAAAAATGAATAGAAGAAAATAATTCTCTCTCAACGCATATTCAGCTTTGGTAAAAACAGTGTAGGTGGGTTTAAAAAACAGATTTGGACAAGTTCCTAGAAAATAATTCAATGGGGGAAGCCAAGTCGCCCAAGAACACATGGTTCATAAAAAAATTGTTAAATCCTTCTATCGCCTTATCTTATAAATCAAGGCAGTTTACATTGTAACTTCAATTTTACAGAGAACTTGCGATAAATACAGCTAACAATTTAAACCATTATTGCACAACTTTCATAGCATGCAAAGGGAGGGGGGAGGACTTGGAATGCTAACATCACTTATGTACAAAGTAATGTACATGCAATTGATCATGTGGAGTGGGCACAAGATCCATTTAATGCTGTGGAGTTAGGGGTGTTCATCGAAGTGCTAGACGAAGAGGAGTCTTGAGCTGTTTCCAAAAGTCCTTAGTTGGAGCATCAATTGAGAGGACCCTATTCACAGTGGAAGTTTTGATCTTTGCGAACAGGTTGGGGGTAGGTATGGTGTTACTGCTTCTCTCAGGTCTGTTTTTGGGTTTAGTACATAAAAGGTCCTGCAAGATTCTGGCTGTTATGTTGTTTTTGATTTTGAAGATGGTAAGGGCTGATTTATACTTAGCTCGTGAAGAAATTGGCAACCAGTGTAGTTGGTACAGGAAGGGAGTTATATGATCACGTTGAGATGATCCCATGATGGTTCGAGCAGCAGGGTTTTGGACTAACTGCAGTGGTTGGATAGTTTGTTTAGGAAGACTTTGGAGGAGGGCATTACAGTAGTCCAGTGCTCATGTTATGATGGACTGACATACAGTACAGAAGTGTTCTTGACTAAAGGAGAGGCTTTAATCTTATCGTTGCAAGTTTGTGGAAGGCAGACTAAGGATGTATCCTTGAAGGATACCAGCAAGAAAGGGAAGTTAAGGCATCCTGATAGAGAGGTTCCAATAAAGATAATAATCCAGATGCTCTTAACTACAGAGAAGACAAGGGTACTATAGAATCGTTCAGCTCTATTGACTGATAACCCGACTAATATGAATAAAATACCTCTAAAATGCTTGTTTGCAAATAGTAGAAGTCTAAAAAATAAGATGGGAGAGTTAGAATATCTATAGCACTAAATGAAAGATCAGATCTAATTGTTCTCAGAGATCTGGTGGAAGAAGAACCACCAAAGGGACACCAATACCCAGGTAACAAGCTATCACAATGAAAGAGAGCAACCCCTCTACCAATTTGATCTACCCTATGTTAGAGAGGGAACATAAGAACAAAAGATATGACATACTGGGTCAGACCACTGTCCATTAAGCCCAGTATCCCGTTTCCAACAGTGGCCAAACTAGGTCATAAGTACCTAGCAGCTTCCCCAAAAGACAGGTTCCACAATGCTTGTACTGGGTCAAGGATTGATATCCTGGGTCCCTTCTTAATGGTTTATGAACCTTTCCTCCAGGAACTTGTCCAAACTTTTTTTTGTTTTTTTTTTTTAAAACCCAGCTACACTAACAGCCTTTACTACATCCTCCGGTAACAAATTCCAGAGTTTGATTACACGTTGAGTGAAAAAATTCTCTTTTATTAGTCTTAAATAGTTTACCCTGTAGCTTCATTGCATGTCCTAGTCTTTCTATATTCTGATAACATAATTGATCTACGTTTATTAATGAACGGCGTGGAACGGGTAGACTATCATATCTCCCCTCAGCCGTCTCTTTTCCAGGTTAAAGAGCCCTAACCTTTTTAGCTTTTCTTCATAGGAGTATCTTTCCATCCCCTTTACCATTTTGGTGGCTCTTCTCTGAACCTTTTCTAATAACGCTATATCCTTTAAGATACGGCGATCAGAATTGCACACAATATTCAAGGTGCTGTCTCACCATGGAACGATAGAGGCAATATAATATTTTGTTTTATTTTCCATTCCTTTTCTTATGATACCTAGCATTCTATTTGCTCTCTTGGCCGCTGCTGCACACTGGGCTGAGGGTTTTAACATGTTATCCACAATGACTCCTAAATCTTTTTCCTGTGTGGTGGTTCCTAATGCGGAACCTTACATTGTGTAACCATAGTTTGGGTTGTTCTTCCCTAGGTGCATAACTTTGCACTTGTCCACATTAAATTTCATCTGCCATTTTGATGCCCAATCAAGATCCTCTTGCAATTTTCCACAATCCTCTTGGAACAACTTTAAATAGCTTTGTGTCATCTGCAAATTATATAACCTCACTCGTTATTCCACTTTCTAGGTCATTTATGATTGTCAAAAAGCAGCAGACCCAGCACAGATCCCTGGGGTACAACACTATTCACCTTTCTCCATTGGGAAAATTGGCCATTTAGCCCTACCCTCTGCTTTCTATCTTTTAATCAGTTCCTGATCCACAATAGTATACTGCCTCCTATCCCATGACTCTTTAGTTTTGCCAAAGGTCTCTGATGAGGGAACTTGTCAAAGGCTTTCTGAAAGTCCAGATACATTATAATCAACCGACTCACCTTTGTCCACCTGTTTATTCATACCTTCAAAAAAAAAAAAAAACCATAACAGATTAGTAAGACAAGATCTTCCTTGTCTAAAGCCATGTTGGCAGTCTCCCATTAGGCCATGACTATCTACATGCTTAGTAATTTTATTCTTTATGATGGTTTCTACCATTTTTCCTGGTACTAACGTGAGGCTCACTGGTCTGTAGTTTCCCAGACCACCCCTGGAACCCCCTTTTTAAACATTGGAGGATCGCCAACGTAACACCAATCTTCAGGTATTAGAGATGATTTTAATAATAGCTCAGAGATTATTAATAGCAGGTCTGCAATCTCATATTTCAGTTCTTTCAACACCCTTGGATGTATACTGTCCAGCCCAGGTGATTTGCTACTCTTTAATCTAATAGTTCTAATACATTTTCCAATGTATCGATATTTCCTTCAATTCTTCCGCTCCTTTGAATACCACTTCAGTCATGGGTAACATCCCTACATCTTCCTCAGTAAAGACCGAAGCAAAGAATTCATTTAGTCTCTCCGCTATCGCCTTGTCGCCTCTTAGTGCCCCTTTAACCCCTCTATCATCTAATGGACCAACTGACTCACAGGTTTTTTTTTGCTACAAATGTACTTGAAAGAGTCTATTTTGTGTTTTTGCTTCCGCAGCAAGCTTCTTCTCAAATTCTCCCTTTGCCTGCCTTATCAATGCCTTGAATTTGACTTGCCAGTGTTTGTGCTGTTTCCAGGTTTCATCGTTTGGCTCTTTTTTCCCCATTTCCTGAAAGATGCTTTTTTGGCAACAGCCTCTCTGACCTCACCTTTAAACCATGCTGGCAGTTTTTTGGACTTCCTTCCACTTTTCTTAAAGCGTGGAATACAGCTGGTCTGGGCTTCCAAGATAGCACAGTTACTTACCTGTAACAGGTGATCTCTGGGAACAGCAGGAATAAGTCTTCACATATGGGTATCGTCGGTACCGACAGAGCCTGCGCGGGAACGCTCCCCAGCGTCCAAAAGGAAAGCTTTTGGGAGCATCCAACAGCGCCTGCGCGCTGCCTTCCCGCCTTTCCTAACCGCCTCTCCAGTTCAAGTTTTAAAGCCGAGACAAAGAGAGAGAGAAAGAGGAAAGGAAAGATAGAGAGATACAACTCCTAGGGGAGGTGGGTGGGTTGTGAAGACTTATTCCTGCTGTTCCCAGAGATCACCTGTTACAGGTAAGTAACTGTGCTATCTCCAGGAACAAGCAGGAATGAGTCTTCACATATGGGGACTCCCCAGCTAGAGATGCCTGGGAGATCACCCAGGTTGTGAGTCCCTGGGAAGGGCTCTACCTCCACCTATGAATCTCAGGCATCCAGTCAGGGATGGAGGATAGGAGTTGATTAGGTATGGAACAGGTGTTTGAGAACAGCCTGACCAAACAAGGCATCCCGGCGGGAGTCCTTGTCCAAGCAGTAATGGGCTGTAAAGGTATGAACCGAGGCCCAGGTGGCCGCTCGACAGATTTGGTCGATGGACACAGAGTTTAGATGAGCCATAGAGGCTGCCATGGCCCTCACATTGTGAGCTGTGACATGGCTTTCCGGAGAAAGGTTCTTACTCTGGTAGGCCAAGGAAATACACTGAGCAATCCAATTGGACAGAGTTCTCTTAGAGACTGGAAGTCCTAAATGAGGGGGATCAAAAGCAACAAAAAGTTGAGAGGACTTTCTATGTTGCTGTGTCCTTTGTAAGTAGAAAGCAAGTGCTCTTTTACCATCCAGGGTATGAAGATTCCTCTCTGCACTTGATGCATGAGGTCCTGGAAAAAAGACAGGTAAATACACCTCCTGGTTCAGATGAAAAGGTGAGATCACTTTAGGCATAAAGTGTGGATTAGTTCTGAGGACTACCTTGTCATGATGGAACCTTGTATAAGGAGGATTAGCCACTAAGGCTTGCAACTCACTGATACGGCGAGCTGAGGTGACTGCAATGAGAAAAATAACCTTCCAGGAAAGGAATTAAGGAGGTAGTGGCTAAGGGTTCAAAGGGTGGCTTCATAAGCTGGCCAAGAACCAGATTCAAGTCCCATGCCACTGGAGGTGGTCTAATGGGAGGTTTATTCAAAAGAAGGCCTCTCATGAATCTTGCTATCAGAGGATGAGAGGAAATAGGATGTCCATTGACAGGCTTAAGGGATGCTGCAATAGCACTCAAATGGACTCTTACTGAATTTGTTTTAAGGCCTGCATGGGATAAATGCAGCAAATACTCTGAATTCTTTACTAGAGGTATTGCAAGAGGGTTAAGACCCTTCTCTGCACACCAAATGGTAAACCTCTTCCATTTAAAAGCATAGGAACGTCTGGTGGAAAGCTTTCTGGAAGCATGAAGGATATCCTTCACTTGCTGAGAAAGGTGTAAATCCTGAAGGTCTAAGCCTTCAGCAACCAGGCCCTGAGATAAAGAGACTGGGGATTTGGGTGCCACAACGTTCCCTCCTCTTGGGAGAGGAGATCTGGAGCAGACCCCAAGTCCAGGGAGGGAGCTTGAGGGAGATGCAGAAGTAGAGGGTACCACACTTGGCGTGACCAATGTGGTGCTATGAGGATCATAGACCCCCTGTCTCTCTGAAGCTTGAACAGTGTCTTGGGAATGAGGGGAATAGGTGGAAAGGCATAGAGGAAGCCTTGCCCCCAATGAAGGAGGAAGGCATCCCCAGCCTGAACTCCCTGACATGGAATCCTGGAACAGAACTGGGGAAGTTTGGCATTCCACGGACTTGCAAACAGGTCTATGTCTGGGGTTCCCCAAATTCAAAAGATCTTGGTTATCTGGTCCCAATGGAGGGACCATTCGTGTGGAAGCAGAACTCGACCGAGTCAAGAGTTTTGAACCCCTGGAAGATATACTGCCAAGAGATGGATTTGATGCTCTCTGGCGAAGGCCCACAATCTCAGAGCTTCGTTGCAAAGCGACAGAGAGCCAGTCCCCCCCCTGCTTGTTCATGTAGAACATGGCTACTTGGTTGTCCGTGTGGATGAGGACTGTTTTGTAGCTGAGCAGGGTGCGGAAGACTGAGAGCCAGGAAGATTGCTCCGAGCTCTAAGAGGTTGATATGTAGAGATGTCTCCTGTGGAGACCAGATATCTTGGGTGGAGAGATCTTGTAGATGAGCTCCCCAACCCTTTGGAGAGGCATCTGTTGTAAGGGTTGCTTGGGGTAATACCTGTTGAAAGGGGGACCCCAGCAACAGATTTTGAGTGGACTTCCACCAATGGAGCAAGGAAAATAGGCGACTGGAGGTGGCTATTTTGTCTGACAGGCACCCTGATGCCTGGGTCCATTGGGTGGATAGAGTCCATTGAGCTGCTCTCATGTGAAGGCGAGCATAAGGAACCACATCCACAGTGGATGCCATGTGGCCTAACAGTTAACATCTCTCGAGCAGTTGAATGGGATTTTAACTGAATCTGTGAGGCTAACTGCACCAAGCGCAGGCAACGGGCCTGGGGGAAGATAGGCCCTTGCAGTTGTGGTATCCAGCAAGGCCCCTATGAACTCTAGAGATTGAGTAGAGGTGAGATGGGATTTTGGAATGTTTATTACCAGTCCCAAATACTGAAGAACACGACTTGTGCAGGCCAGGGAAGCCTGAGCCTCTGACTGGGATGGAGCTCGGATGAGCCAGTCATCCAGATATGGGAATACGAATATCCCTAGAGTGCATAGAAATGCAGCTACTATTGCCATGCATTTGGTGAACACTCTTGGTGCAGAGGCCAGACCGAAAGGAAGCACTTTGTATTGGTAGTGCTTTCCTTGGTAAAGGAACCGAAGGAACCTTCTGTGTGTTGGATGGATGAGGACATGGGTGTACACATCCTTGAGATCTAGAGAACAAAGCCAGTCCTGACTCTGGAGGTATGGAAGGAGAATTCCAAGAGAAGTCATCTGGAATTTCTCCTTGCATAGAAACTTGTTCAATTCTCTGAGATCTAAAATGGGTCTGCAGCCCCCTGTTTTCTTTGGAATGAGAAAATAGGGGGAGTAGAACCCTGAGCCCTGTTGAAGAAGGGGTACTTCTTCTATTGCCCCTTGGGCAAGAAGGGTGGCAATCTCTTGACCTAGAAGGTTTGCTAGTTTTATTATACTGTTAAATGTAAAAGTTAAATCCGTTCTCTAAACGACTAGGATATGATTATTCATGTACCTTGAATTTTTCCGTTCATTGTAAACCGCACTTGATACTTGGGAAAGAGCGGTATATAAAATGTGTGCTAAATAAATAAAGGTTGAGGAGAGATGTTGGAGAATTGAACTGTTTCACCATAGTGTGAGGAAGAAGGTTTAAGAAGTGAAGCTTGTACCCGTCTCTTATGATAGAGAGGGTCCATTGCTCTGCTGTGATTTGTTCCCATCTGGGAGCAAAATGAGCTAACCTTCCTGGGATGGTGAGTGGCTCTGGATGTTCTAGAGCCAGAAAGGCTAAGTTCTCTAGTGGTAAGTCAAAGGCCCTGAGGAGGCTGAGGCTGTAGCAGTCCTCGCAGCCTTAGGCTTGGCCTGTTTTGGTTGTTGTTGCCTTTGTAGCAAAATGACTTGCAGAAGAGGCCTGACCGTAAACAGAAAAATATTTCCCTTTTTTTGGGAAAAATCCTTTTTTGAACACTTTTTAAAAGGAGCAGAAGTAGACTTTGAAAGTCTATCTAAAGCAGAATTTTCAGCATCCATCTGGTTGGCCTTTGCTTGCCAATCTTTGCCAAACAGGTTTTCACCTGTACAAGGAAGGTTACCTAATCCATCCTGAACCCAGGATTCCAAAATCAGAGGCTTGTAACCAAGCAACTCTGCGTGCACCTATGGCAATAGCCGAGGCTCTGCTGGCACCCTCAAAAGAGTCAAAGGCTGCACGGTTGGAAAACTTGGAAATATCCTGGGCATGTTTAAGCCAGGTGAGAAACTCTTCCCTTTTATTTTCTGAGATAAAAGGAGATAAGGTTTGCAGATGATCTGTAACTTCCTTTAGAAACATCCCCATATAGAGACTATAGGAGTTGATTCTGGCTACAAGCATACTGGCCTGGAAAACTTCTCCTGCCAAAGGCATCTAAGGTTCTGCATTCTCTTCCTGGAGGAGTAGAAGAGTGCCTCTTTGTACTCTTGATCTTTTTTCATAGCAGACTCCACCACAATGGAGTGGTGAGGAAGCTGAGTCTTATGAAAACCAGGACAAGGAGGAACACGATACATGGTGTCCAACCTACAAGAATGAGGGGAGGAGTCTCCCATATGCCCAACATGTGATCATAGAGAATCTCATGTATTGGTAAAGTGGTTGCCTCTTTGGGAGCCTTAGGATATTGTAACATATCTAATTTTTTTGTTCTAGGCTCTGTCTCAGAGGCCACTGAGATGGAAAGAACCCTGGCCACCTCCCTGATAAAGTCTTGAAAAGACAAGTCCTCTGGAGGAGACACTCTCCTTTTTGGAGAAGAGGGTTCCTGAGAAAGGATCCCCGATGCTTCGATAGAGGCCTCTGATTCATCAGAGTCCTCAGAGGAATCGAAGTATCGCCTGTCTGGATGCTCTCGCAGAGCCCGATACGCATACTGGGGGGTATCGACATCGGATCGGTACCGATGGGCATCACAGTATAGTGTACCGCTACCGTCGTCGATGCAATCGGTACCGACAACGGAGTTTGTTGCAGTACCGAAGGCGTCGCAGCTTGTATGAATGCCGTGATGGCACGCTGCATGGTCAGAATATTCTGATCCATTGACGCCACCAATGTCTGGATGTCGGTACCGGTGTGAACTGCTGGTACCCCAGAACATTGTAACAGGTGATCGGTCAAGGCCGAGCCATCGATGTCAACCTGTGACCCCATAGATAAAGCTTTGGAAGCCGGAGCCTCCCGCCGGGGTAATTTTGCCGGTGTGGATTCCTCGAGAGCAAGCCCGGGAGCATCTTGATACTTAGAGGGAGATGTACTCTTCGAGGACCGGCCGGATTTAAGTTTGGTTACCTGAGATACATGGGAGGAAGAAGCAGCCCTGGAAGACATTCGATGCCACAGAAGCTGCATCAGAGGGAAACAGGGTACCGAGCTTGGCTGCTCGATTCTGTAAACCTCTTTTAGACATCATGGAACAGGACTCACAGTCCATAATGGAATGGTCAGGACCTAAACATTTAGGACACCAGTCGTGGGTGTCGGTGAAAGAAATAGTGCCACTGCACTTCGTGCACTTTTTGAACCTGGAGGCGGGCTTTTCCATGAGGAAAAAATTTTCTGCAGGCCTAAGGCCACAGAAAGAAAAATGCACTGAAGTAGAAAAGTAGTTACAGTCAAACCTCGGTTTTCATTTGCCCCGGTTTTCATACGCTTCGGTTTTCAACGTCTTTTCTGACTGAGATTTTGTCCCGGTTTTCATGCATTGCTTCGGTTTTCAACGTCTTTTGACTGAGATTTTGTCCCGGTAGCAGGGAAGAAAAGCTGTCAACGTAAGCAGGAGATGTTGCATGAATGTGGGAGGCAGTTCTTTCTCTTGCAGGGTACGTCTGAAGCTATATCATTAAGATTTTCTGCCATTCTGAAGCATTGAGCAGATAATGTAAAGGTATTTTAATGGACTGAATTCAATGTGATTCCGAAGAGAGCTGGGCACAGCAGCTTGTCAGGGGTGGCTAAGGCCAGATGTTAACATACTGTACTGTACAGTACTGTACTTAGCTTGCTTTCAGTGATGTTAAATGTTCATTTATCCATTTCATTAGTCATTTATATTTATTTCTCATTGTTTTCTGTATGTAAAAATATAGTTATTCTCTATAAAATGTATTTTTTGTGAATATTTTTGGGTGTCTGGAACGGATTAATTGGATTTACATTATTTCTTATGGGAAATATTGCTTCAGTTTTCATACGTTTCGGTTTTAGTCAGACTTTTTCGAACGGATTAATCATGAAAACCGAGGTTTGACTGTAGTTTGTTTTTTAAAGAAAGAAAGAAAAAAAACGGTGGTACCGGTCCGGAGTCGAGAAGGCAGACACGCGACTAAAGAAATAAAAGAAAAAAAATAAGAAATTCTTCAGCGGTGACAGGAAACACGACCTGCTGGCTCCGCGGAAAAAGAAGAAGAACTGGAGAGAGGTAGTTAGGAAAGGCGGGAAGGCAGCGCACAGGCGCTGTGGGATGCTCCCAAAAGCTTTCCTTTTGGACGCTGGGGAGCGTTCCCGCGCAGGCTCCGTCGGTACCGACGATACCCATATGTGAAGACTCATTCCTGCTTGTTCCTGGAGATAGTATTTTTCAACATCCAAGCTTGATGTAAGTCTTTAACCTTTGCAACTGCTCCTTTTAGTTTTTTCTTAACTAATTTTCCTCATTTTATCATAGTCTCCCTTGCGAAAGTTAAAAGGTAGTACTGTGGGTTTCCTTACTATCCCTCCTCCACTAATTAAAATCAAATGTGATCATGCTATGATCACTACTGCCAAGTGGCCCCAACACCCTTATCTCTTGCACTAGATCTGGTGTTCCACTAAGGACTAGGTCTAATATGCCTTCCCCTCTGGTCAGTTCATGAACCAGCTGCTCCAAGAAGCAGTCTCCCTAGCATGTCCTGCCATGACACTGACCCAGTTGATACTGGGGTAATTGAAATCACCATTACTGCGCTGTAACTTGTTAGCTTTCTTCGAGCATTTCATCATCCATTTGTTCATTCTGGCCAGGCAGTCGATAGTACACCCCCACTGCCATTGCCTTCCCCTTTTTACATGAAATTTCAATCCATAGAGTTTCTACAGCAAATTTTGTTTCCTGCAAAACTTTAATCCTTTCTGACTCAATGCCCTCTCTAACAGAGCGCGCAACCCCTCCACCAATTTGATCAACTCTATCATTATGATATAGTTTGTACCCGGGTATCAGTGTCCCTCTGGTTGTCCTCCTTCCACCATATGTCTCTGATATTCCAAATCATATCTAACCTCTCATTTAGTGCTATATAGTCTAACTCTCCCAACTTATTTTTTAGACTTCTAGCATTTGCATACAAGCATTTTGGAGACTAATATGAATAAAATACAATTTGGCTATTGGTAGACATGGGTAATTTGGGAACTTTAAGCTCTGTCTGCTCCATACTTGAGAGCATTTGGGCTACTTAACTCTTTCTTGGAACCTCTCTGCTTTTGGTAGTATCCTTCAAGGATACATTCTTCCGAACCATCCGCTCTTGGGCGACTGTCGGTTTTCCCCTATTATCTAGTTTAAAAGCTGCTCTCTCTCCTTTTTAAAAAGGTTAATGCCAGCAGCTGGTTCCATCCCTTTGGAAGAGCCCCTCCTTTCCCCAGAATGTTCCCCAGTTCCTAACAAATCCAAACCCCTCATCTCTGCACCACTGTCTCATCCATGCATTGATACTCTGGAGCTCTGCCTGCCTTTTGGGTCCTGCTTGTGCAACGGGAAGCATTTCAGAGAATGCTACCCTGGAAGTTCTGGATTTCAACTTCCTACCTAAAAGCCTAAATTTAGCCTCCAGAACCTCCCTATCACATTTTCCTATGTCATTGGTACCGACATGTACCAAGACAGCAGACTCCTCCCCAGCACTAAGACCTTATCTAGGTGGCACGTGAGATCCGCTACCTTTGCACCAGACAGGCATATTACCAGGCGATCCTCACGTCCAGCCACCCAGCTATCTACATGTCTAATGATCGAATCACCAACTATAATGGCTGTCCTAACCCTTCCCTCATGGGCACAACATGGCCCTGGAGAAACTTCCTCGGTGCGAGAGAGTTTTACATCACCTGGAGGACAGGTCCTAGTTAAAGGATCACTTCCTGCCACACCAGGGTGATGCTCTGTCACGTGACCTCTCTCCTCCATGGCAACAGGGATGCTGCCAGACTGGAGGTGGGACTTCAGGACTATATCCCTGTAGGTCTCGTCTATGTACCTCTGTCTTCCTTATATTTTCCAAGTCTGCTACTCTAGCCTCTAGAGAACGGACTCGTTCCCTGAGAACAAAGAGCTCCTTGCACCTAGTGCACACGTAAGACCTCTCACCAACTGGGAGAAAATCATACATGTGACACTCAATGAGGGAATTGAGTTACACAGAATTAGTCTTGCAGGAAACAAAATACATGGCAGAATCTATGGATAGAAATCCCGCCTCCCCCTTTTTTCTTTTAAATATGGAAGGCAATGGGGGTGTACTACAGACTACCTAGCCAGAACGAACAGATGAATGACAAAATGCTAAAAGAAAAGAAATAATGGAAGCTAAAGTTATAGACAGTAATAATTCAATTATCCCGGTATCAACTGGATCAATGTCACAGCAGGACATGCTAGGGAGATAAAGTTTCTAGGTGAAATAAATGACTGCTTCTTGGAGTAGCTGGTTCATGAACAGACAAGAGAAAGCAGCTATTTTGGACCTAGACCTTAGTAGAATACAGGATCTGGTGCAAGAGATATAAGGATGTTGGGGCCACTTGGCAATACTGATCATAGCACGATTGTCTTTGATTTAATAAATCAAGGGAGGATGGCAAGGAAATCTACAGTATCACTTTCTAACTTCAAAAAGGGAGACAGATAAAATGAGGAAACTAGTTATGAAAAAACCAACCAACCGAGCAGCTGCAAAAAGGTTAAAACTTTACATCAAGCATGAACGTTGTTTAAAAATATGATCTTAGAAGCCCAGACCAAAATGTATTGCATGCTCTAAAAAGTAGAAGGCCAAAAAAAAAAAAAAAAAAAAAACAAACATACCAGCATTGTTTAAAAAGGCGAGGGCAGAGGCTGTTATAGCCAAAAAAAAAGCATCTTTCAGGAAATGGCGACAGGAGCCTAATAATGAAAAAACAAGAAACATAAGCACTGGTAAGTTAGATGCAAGGCATTGATAAGGCAGGCAAAGAGAATTTGGGGAGAAAGCTTGCCATGGAAGCAAAAATGCATAATAAAAAAAATTAAGTACATTCAAATTAAAATCCTGTGAGAGTCAGCTGGACCATTAGATGAGAGAGGGGTAAAAGGGAAGCTAAGGACGGACAAGGCCATAGCAGATAGACTGAATGAATTCCTTGCTTCAGTCTTTAGTGAAAAAGACGTAGGAAGTTACATCACTTAAATACCATTTCAATCATGAGTATCAGAAGAATTGAAAAATAATTGATAAACCAGGAAGATGTAATAACTATTTGATAAAAACTAGAGTAGCTAATCACCTGGACCAGATGGTATACATCTGAGTATGTTGAAAGAACTGAAGTATGAGATCACAGATTACTAATAGTAAGTCTGCAAACTATCATTAAAATCATCTGTACTACCTGAACATTGGAGAATAGTCAAATTTATAAAAAAAAAGGTGATTCAAGAAACTATAGACCGGTGAGCCCGATGTCAGTACTCGGCAAAATGTTAGAAACCATTATAAAGAATAGCTAGTCATGGTTTAATAGGAGAAAGCCAACATGGATTTAACCAAAAAAAGTCTTGTCTTACTAATCTGTTATATTTTTTGAAAATGTGAACAAACAGTTCACAAAAAGTGAGACAGTTGATGTAGTGTATCTGGATTTTCAGAAAGCCTTTGATAAGGTCCCTCATGAGAGGCTCTTAGTGAAATTAAAAAGTCATGGGATTGGAGGTAGTGTGCTATTGTAGATCAGGAGCTAGTTAAAAGAGAAAGCAGAGAGTAGGGCTAAATGGACAATCTTCTCAGAGAAAGGCGAATAGTGGAGTACCCCAAGGATCTGTGCGGGGCCCACTGCTTTAACATTCATAAATGAAATGGGAAGGTGAAATTAAGACTTTACCTGCTAAATTTTCTTTCCTCGAGTCTGTCCAGATGCATGTGTTATGCCCCATCAGCAGATGGAGACTGAGCATCATAGGTTTTGATGACTCTCACAGTATAAGGGTTCTGTGCACCTCATCTCTCACCAAAATTCTAACAAAGCAGACTCCAAGAGAAATGTTAAAAAAAAAAAAAACCAAAACCAAACACATTAACTATATACATTACTATAGAGAAATTGGAGAACTAGTTACTACTTCCAAGACAAAATTGCAGAAGCTCTCCAGAAGTGAAACTTGTGTGCTCTTTATCTGTTATCGTACTTGATATGCTGTGCCTTCAGACATCAGGGCGGTTTACAATATACAATAAATAGGAGGAAAAAGAAACTACAACAAATTGGCAGGACAGGGGAGAGTATTCATGCCAGAGGGTGGTAAGGGGGAGGTCAAAGGCAGTCTAAAAAGAGAGAGAAAGAGAGAGAGAGAGAGAGAGAGAAAGAGAAAGAAGTTTTGAGGAGACTAATTTTGGAAGGGAGGGTTCAAGGCACAAAGCAGGGGACAAGGACTTCCAAAGAGGAACCTAGGAAGAAAAAGGCAGAGTGATGGGTAGATTCAAGACGTGCACATGAAAACAAGAGGAAGGTGCAGTTGGTTTACATGGATAGGAGCACAAGCTGCAAGATGATGTATTTAACTATGCTTATATACCACTTTCCCACGAGTCAAAGCAGTGTACATTCAGGTAGAGTATGCGTGTGTGCCTGTTTCCCTTGTCCCCGGAAGGCTCACAATTGTTTTGTACCCGAGGTAATGGAGGGTTAAATGGCTTGCCGAAGACCACAAGAATTGGGGGGGGAAGAGTGGAACCAGTGAAGAACCGAGTCGATACCATCTTCCTGAAAGTGTGATAGAGTGGAATGATCAACTAGGTCAAAGGCGGAGGAGAGATCAAGTGATACAGCAAGGGAAATGTCACCACGGTCATGTAAAGCGTGGAGCTCATTGAGAAAAGAAAGTAAGACAATTTCAGTGTTATGATCAGTTCTGAAGCCAGATTAATGAGGGTGAAGAAAATGGATAGAGTCGAGGTGTGAAGATAGTTGTGCAAATACAAACTTCAAGAACCAGAATCAACTCCTCCTGGATCCCCCTCAGTGGTTCCAGAATAGCAGCCTCGACCTGCCCCTGTAGTGCCCTGAAAAGGCTGACTCCTGGAGGGATAGGAAGTCTGCTGAAACTGAAGCGGATAGCATGAAAATGACAGAAATCCCTGAACTGTCCTCTATGGAGCTGCAGACTTTCCACTGTTAGTCTTGTCCTCTGGAAGCCTGGCCCTTTGGTTTCACCCATCTTTGACCAACTTTGTCAAATGCCTCCCTGAAAAGTTTACCCTTGAAGGGGAACTTGCTGAGACAAGTTTTAGAAGACATGTCTGCAGACCAATTGGGTAGCCTAAGAAAACATTATGTGACAATAACCAAACACCATGCTCTTGGTGGAAGTTCTAACTAAATCAGAGAATGCATCTGCCAGGTACACCAAACCCGATTTCAACCTAGCTACCTCCGGCTCCGAGTCAGGTAAGCCTTGGGCCCATCTTAAATAGGCTCATGCCACCAAGGCATTGATCTCAAACACCTTTTTTAATAGGGTTTCCAGTTTTCTATTCCAAGCATCCTTCAGAGCTGCTCCTCAACGGGAGTTGTCGTCTTTGTGGTGACCACTGAAACAAGGGCATCCACTTTCGGCAACTTGAGGAAACCCTTCTCAACCAGAGGAATCTGTTACAAGCAAGACATAACTCTTCCTCCTGGCAAACCAGCCTCTGGTATATCTCATCCTGCCTCAATCTCCTTTTTGGCCCTATGCACCAAAAAAAAGATGTTCGAGTGTTCCTTATGCCTTGCAATAGAGGATCTTTGAGTGGCATTTTCTTTGCTGTAGAAACCTGTGGAATATTCAAAGCCACCAATGACTCTGCAGTCAAGGCTGCTAACTCCTCCCCCTTCAGAAAGCCCTCATGTCTGAGTTCTCACCTAGAGAATCTCTCCTTCCTTGAGATTTGCCAGAGAGGTTTCACCCCAGAGGGCCCTCTGCTGCTCCAGATAGGACTGAAGCTTGGTCCTCCCAAGCTTCATCCTCAAACACCAGCGTATGTCTGCTGGTTCTACCAGATCCAGTGACCCAGAAAAAGGTCTTGCTAAATTTTTGTAGCAGTGCTTTTACTAACAAAGTTCTCCATGCAGTACGGCTGGTATAACAGCCACAAACTCTGGCTAGGAGAAAGTACACCTGTAGAGTTTCCCTACTCAATATCCCTGAGTTAACCGCTCCCCCCCCCCACCCCCAAAGAAGAGGGAACTGAATCCTGTCTCCCTGCAGAACTTTGCGATTGCAGATCAGGCTGAGAGAAAATGCTCATGTTCCCACCAAAACCACAGGAACCTGAGGCTGAGGAGATTGCTGCCCTACAGTGTCCTCTGCCAGAATTGGAACTTCCCCTGAGGATTTAGCTCAGCCTTCCTCCTCACATCTGTGTCAAAATCCAACTGCCAAGAACAGCCCCTGCTGGCTCCCACACAGGAGAGACCACTGACAGCATAGTAACCCCATGGATACCAAGGAAAATCCGAATGTCAAAGAAAACAAAAACAAACCAAAAAAACTCACCCCAGCCTATAGCCGCTACCACAGACACCCTTGGCTAAAGCTGCTGGCTGATTGCTTTAAAGCAACAGGCTCTGAAAATAACAAATATAAATGCCCAAACGTCTACCTTGGGAAGGAGGTTCCAAGAAACATTCAAGCTGTTTTCACCAAGGAGAAGCACAAATTAATGGGGGGGAGGGGGGGACCACTAGGTTTGACACTCACAAAGAAAAACCCTTGGCTGACTAAACAGCTCTGATTTCAGAAGTGGAGCTTTTTATTTTTTTCAAATCCTTTCAGTGGAGCCCAGACTGCACAGAAGCTCATCATCTCCTGGAGACTGAGAATACTGCTGTGAGATGAGGTGCACAGAACACATATACCAGAACATCAAAACCTGTGATGCTCAGTCTCCATCTGCTGGAGATAGGGCATAACCCATGCATCTAGACAGGAATGAAGGGACGATAAGGAATAAAGAGTGAGTTGATCAAATTTGCAGATGATACAAAATTATTCAGAATTGTTAAATCACAAGAGGACCATGATAAAATTGGAAGACTGGCTGTCCAAATGGCAGATGAAGTTTAATATGGACAAGTCCAAAGTTATCCACCTAGGAAAGAACCACCCAAACTACAGTTACATGGTGTGATTGCACCTTGAATATTGTATGTGATTCTGGTTGCTATATCTTAAAAAGGAAACAGAATTAGAAAAAGGTACAAAGAGCCACCAAAATGGTAAAGAGAATGGAAGGATACCCCTATAGAGAAGAGGCTTAAAAGGTTAGGGCTTTTCAACTTGGGAGAGATATGGCTGAGGGGAGATATGATACAAGTCTATAAATTAATAAGTGGAACAGATAAATGCAGATTGGTTTACTCCTTCAAGAAGTAGGAAGGCTAGGGAACACTCAATGAAGCTACAATGTAGCCCATTTAGGGATAAGAGGAAATACTTTTTTTCATTCAACGAATAATCAAACTCCAGAATTCATTATCAGAGGATGTAGTAAGCTGTTAGTGTAGCTGGGCTTAAAAAAGGTTTGGACAAGTTCCTGGAGAAAAAGTCCATTAACTATTATTAAAGAGGACTGGAAATCCACCGCTTACCCCAGGATAAGCACTGTAGAATCTATGTACCTTTTTTGGGAACCCAACAGATGCTGCTGACCTGGATTGGCCACTGCTGGAAACAGGATACTGGGCTTGATGGACCTTGGTCTGACCCAGTATGGCATTTCTTATGTTGTAATGTGAGCATTCTTATACAAGGTCACACAAACTGGAGCATGTAAAACATTTTCTTTAGGAGACAAGCATGCTGCAAGAAGAGAAATCCTGAGGAGAGGAAACTTCATGACTTTGGCAAGCACATTACAAGAACAATGCACTCTATTATTAAAAGTCAGTAAATGTTTCAGAATCACCAAACCCATCTACAAAATAAGGTCTCAGGGCAGGATTAAAAGTTAAACAGCAACACTAAAAGAAATTGCCAGGTGTAGGCTTTATGCTCCCCATTTACTCATGAATGGATCAAAAAGCTATGCACACTTTTTACCAGTACATTATTTTTGTGATGGACTGGCACAGCTATTAACTCATGATACAAAAGCATATGTGCGACTCACCAGACTGTCACACACATATCTGCAAGAGGTAACAGTCATCTCAAAATGGAAACAAATTAATCTGACACTTGAGATGGTTTAAAGGTTTAAAAGCTCAAATGTATGCTACCACTTCACAGCTGGCATTAAATGAAAAGCAGAAGCAGAGACTACTTTTAATACATGCTATACAGATAATGAAGCATCTCTGCATGCACCAAACTTAGTACTAGAAGAGAATTCACATGAGGTAGGACTTGCACAAGCAGCTCAGGGGGCTGCAGAGAAGGGCAGGGAACCATTTTCTAGTACAGCAAAAAGGACAACCACATAACCTAACAAGAATTGGTACAATTGGTAATAGGATATATAAAAGAGGAGCCCATTTTACTTCTCAATGAAGCATGATATTACTGCTGGCCTGTTCCATGAAGTACCATTTCTAATTGATATACTGAAGGTCTATGAGGGTTATAAAAGTCAGTCACATAGTAGAAAGTACATACGTGAATTGCTTAAAGGAAGCCCATGGTTCACAGTTTTCATCCCGGCTCCCTCTTTACATGGTAAATAAGGAGTGGAAAGTCAAAGGGGTATGTTTACTAATCAGTGGTAGCAGCTTCTGTGTGGTATCTGAGTCATGGCCCCATTGACTTCAATGGGACCATGGCTCCGATACCCCACAGAAACTGCTACTGCCCCAAAGATCTGCAGCTAATTCTACAGGTGAGGAAAAAATAAAAAGATTCCTTCCCAATCCTAACCATGGAACTCAGCACTTTTTCCTAAGATATATACTACACCCATATCTTACTAAAGATTTTCAGCTCTTAAACCAGCAAAATACCATTGGGTAAACCAGTGCTGGAAGAGAAATCATTTCTCATGAACTAGCAAGATTATTTCAACAGTACTCCAAGAAGGATAAAGCCCACCTTTCAGCCACCTGGAATGCTCATAACTTCTTTTGTTTTTTTAAATTTTAGCTTTGTAATACTCAGGTTGAGCAGATTTGTAAATCAGGGCCAACTTCAACTCACACACAAAATATTTCCCTGAATTTGCAAGTATAATGTCCTTGAAAACATGTTTGCCCAGAAGAAGCAAATGCTATAGAGAACTCATGACTAAGTGGAATGTCTCATGTCACTCTGAAGGTACATCTGGAAACATCCACAAGTGTTACAAGTTGCGTTTATGCCACCTACCCATCCATCCCCTGTATAACAAACTATAAAATAAATCTCACTGGAGGGGTGGGTGGTGTAGGAGAGCCCGAATTGTGAGCAAGTCACAAAACATAGTTCCTTTGTAAATCACATAGTCAAAAGCAACATGTATGTTTAACAGACCAGACTGCTTTGGCTATTTTTAATCTTGGAGGTAGGCTTTGGATTTGTAATTTCAAGCGGAGTCCCCACCACATGCTTTGTTTGTGATGGCATGATTTTCTTGCCAAAAAGGACACCCCAGATAGAGACTTAATCAAATGGGCATTCACAACTTAGTCAGCAAAACTCAAACTCATTAAATACGAAAATGAAAGAGAAAGTTAACTATGACAGTACACAAATAATGTTTGGAAATTAATGTTATTTTTCCATAGCAAAAAAGACAGTATTGAAAGGGAATTTGTGGGGTTCTCAGTAGTTGGTGGATCCATTTACATTAGACCTGAGAAAGTGACAAAGAAAGCCCTATGGTATCAAGATACCAGAGGGAAATTATCCTGTGCAACTCACCCGGCAATCAAGGGGAAAGACACTCAAATTGTAACCATCTAGGGTGGCTATCAGTGCAAAAAGCTACCTCTATAAAACAAGTACAATATATGTACTTTCACAGCCTGGCACCCTGTTAGAAAATGACCCTCCAAGAGAACTATTATTTCCCCCTTCCCACAAAGTACAGAAGCCAGCAATATCCAGGTGGAAACAGCAGAGGAAATTCCATCACTGCTTCTCCTTTTCTATTGTTCATAAAACTGATTAATGCTTGGAAAGGATGTTTATCAGCTTCCAATTTTTTTCTACTTATTGAAGACTCTAAGACTGTTTCTATAATACACCATGGGAATTTGTGTTTTAGAAAAAAAAACTTGGGTCAGAACATCTGAATGGGGAAAAAGGAAAACCATAAATAAGACACCTATGTACCTTAATAAAATAGCCCCCCCAGAAAGTTGGTGCAGACCTTCAGGTCACGTGTACATGCAGTATCTCAAGGCAGAAACAGCAGAGGAGCCCTCCCCCACAAGCCTTCCTGAAGGCTAAACTTCATTCAACTTGAGGCAGACCCAGGGACCCCTGTGGCTTAGGGATCATCATTTAACACCAGCCCTAAAGACATTTACACCTGCTCTGAGGAAGGCACAGATGGTCCTTTTAAGCTTGCATAAAGGATCTTACAGCTCTGTACAGCCTCCACCCCTGGAGCTCCTACCCTCTTTTTACATAAGGCTACAAAACCAGGTGTCAGAAAACACACTTTTACATATGTGCGTGCACACACACCCCCACATTACTCCTACCCTCTCAGAAGTTTTATACATACATATTTCTATAAGACAATGTTTATACAAAGAAGAGTATTAGGAAATTTTCACATGCAAGTGGGCCTTGAGATGAGGACTTTCCCTCATAAAAAGAGCTTAGCTATTTTAACTAGGGAATAAAGGTATATTTTAAATAGAAATATCAAATATGAAGCATTTATTTCAACAAGATGCCATTGCTGTTATTGACAGCAATACACACAACTGTGGCCTACAGCACTCACATATTTAGTCTAGAGTGATACTATCTTACATAAAGGGAGGAGAAAGTTTGTAACATACTAAAATTACACACCCCCCCTCTTGGATGACATAAGCCCTAAATACACCTTTAGGGAGACACCTCGCTGTACTGTACCACAGTAGGTGCAGAGAGCGACAGAAACACATCCTTGGGGCGAGTAGCATATTTATAGAAACAAGGGGAAAATATACTCCCATATACCTCTTCATATTTACTTTGATCACTTCAGAGCTCCCTATAATCGGGGGGGGGGGGGGGGAGAGAGAGTTACCCCATCCTACCTTAACACACCCCTCGCATTGGACGACAAACAAGAGGAGGAGGAGGAAATATACTTGATACACCCTACATTCCCTCCACTTCTTCGAGGATATCCTACAACCCCCTTCCCCACCACACGAAAAGTTTATCAGCGAAAGATAGGGGCGGAGAAAATAATACGCCCTATCTTACACATACCTTGTACTGAGTGGGGGACGGGGGAAAACAGGCCCATTCTCCCAAACCTCACAGTATTTTGGAAGGAGAGAGAAGAATAGGTCCATGTTCCTCATTACTCCCTAAAGTGGGGAGAAGGGAGATACCTTCCCCTCTCCTCTTCTTACCGGGAGCTTGGGGCTGACCTTCCCTTTACAACAGTGGCAGAAGAAGCGATGCTGTGAGACGGCCGCCTCCGCCATTTTCCGCTACCACCGTCTCCTTCCTCCTCCGCCACCTGACGTCACGTCACACCTCCAAGACCAGCGAGACGGCAGAAGAGAGCGCCTGCGCCGGAAGTTGGTGGGCCACGAGACCAGCGACGTTATCCCTGGCCGAGCCAGCAGCAGGTCACGTGACCGAAAGCTTTTCTGGGCGGGGTCGGGTTGCCAGGGTACCGCATGGCCTACCCCGGAAGTGTGACGTAGGTGGGTTCAGAAACTAATTTCTATTTGCTGCTTAATTTAGTTCAGTGGTGTCGGTCTGAGAAAGGAGATGTGCAGTAAGTCAGTGGAGTGAATCTTTAAATTTAGTAGTGGTTTGATAAGGTATGAGAAAAGGGGATGATGAAAGTATTAAAAAAATTGAGTGATAGTGTAATAAAGTGTTATAATTATTATTGTTAAAAAACTAACAAAAAGTCGTCAGTACAATGGAGGCAATGCATGGAAATCTTTCATATTTATTGTGTGTATCTTGAAAAGTTCACTGGCTAAGTGTGTCATATTGCAAGGCAAAGTGCGCCTTCTAGTCAATGCTGACTCCTGGCGACCCAGACTCCTGGGTTTTCTTACCTGTGTGACCGGAAGTAGATTGCAGGCCTTTCTTCCGAGGCAATGGAAGTTAAGTGACTTGCCCAGGGTCACAGGGATTGCTAGTAGGAATCGAATCCTGGTCTCTTGGTTACTAAGCTAGTGCTGTAACCACTAGGCTAACTTCCTCCACACTTTTATATTAGGATGTTTTCTTTTTTTATGTTCATGTTTATTTTCAGTTGACTTTATGTAACGTTGGGATCTGTGTTTGATTAATTTTGTTTTGCATGGTAATTTATGTTATGAAACTTTTATCGTATTTGACTTTTTTTTGTAGTATCCACCTAGTTATGCCTTTAAGTATGTTTGCTTTTGGAAGGAACCTGGCAGTTTTATATTTTCCTTCACCTGACAAAAGTTGTCATCTCTACACAAATACTGTGTTAGGTTTCTGGGAGCCTTTCATGAAAACTTCAGAGCCCCTCTCCTTTAAGTTAGACCCATACCGCTGAAAGATAGGTCAGGTGACCGGAGAAGGGCTGGCTGCTATGAGTGTTGCAGGCTCTTTGGCCTCAGAATGAGGTCCAGAGATGATATTATGTAATAAGACATGAGGTGAAGTGGGCATGGCTAAATTGCTGCTGTGAATGGTCCCGCTTTTTCCCTGCTGACAAAACCTATTGCCCTTGGTGCAAAGTAAGAGTAGCTTCACTGATGTCATATCGCAAATGGGCCGGGTTCTGCCCACCACATTGCCCTCCTTGGCAGTTAACAGTATAGGGAAATTACTGCACCATTTCTGTTTTTCACCTGTACCTATAGTAAGCTTTAGGGTTTTATTTCTATTTTTCAGATTTTTGCTAACATGCAGTATTATAATATACACATTTATAAACATAAATGTATATTTTTTAACAGATTTTCTATTATACTGGTGATGAGATGACACAAGCAGAGATAAAGTTATGCTCTCTACTGCTGCAAGAGCACTTTGGAGAAATTATAGATAAAGTAGGGAAACACCTGCTTCAGACTGGTAGGCAGCCACTCCGTATGATCAGCAATGATACAATGATGTCAGTGGATCAGGTAAGTGAAAAAATACTGTTTTATTTATTTTATTTATTTTTTATTTACATTCTCTTATATACCGCGCTATTCTGCATCAGTGCGGTTTACATCGAACAAACTGAAATTACATTGAACAGGGCATTATAACTTGGAGATAACTATTTTACAGGGAACATGGGCTATGGAGGGTTAAGTGGCTTGCCCAAGACCACAAGGAGCACCTGTGGGACTAGAAACCCCAGTCCTTCCGGCCCAAGGTTGCTGTCCTCTAGTGGGATTTGAACCCCCGACCTTCCGGCCTGAAGTACCTTGCCCCAACCACTAGGCCACTCCTCCACTCCATACTGTTAACTCGCTCCTTCCCATATTTGGTGCTTAAGGCAATTCACATCAATAAAAATGCAATCATAATTGAAATATACACAAATTACAGCATTAAACAAATACAGAGATCTTAACGTTAATAAAACTTCCAAAGAATCAAAACTGAAATTAAGCATCACAATCAAACTATAAAAATACATGGACTATCTTAACACTAATAAAGCAGCCCAAAAATGATAAATTAAACATCAAAATCAAAAGCTGAAAAACCATGAAAAGCTATAAAACACAAAAAACAACAACTTGCCATTAACAGAAGAAACAGATCAGGCATACAGCTGTGGTCAACATTATTAGCATTCTTGCATTTTAGGAAAGGATTAATGGCACCCTTCACTAATATTTGCTTGCACAACCCTTGTCAGTGATGACTGCCTCCAAATGTTTCTTGTAGCCATCTAAAAGTTTCGTATATCTGTTTGTTGGTAGTTTCTCTCACTCTTCAACTTTGTTCCAGCTCATTAATGTTTCCAGAATTCCTTTTACCAATGGCAGATTTCTCAAGGTGGATTTGGGTAAAGATCAGGCATGCCTTTGTATGTCTGTCTTGAGCAATCAAGTCCTCGTTGGCCTTCACCTATGAAGTCGTTCTTTCTATAGTGCACGGCATATGGTGGGTTGAAACCACCACTCCAAGTTGCTCCAGGTAAGCCTCTTTGGATGTTTTATGTGGTGTTTTTCCAACAGTTTGACTAAACCTTTGAAGACTTGGATTAATTTTCCTGTTCCCACCACATCCTGGGAGGTTCTTGACAGTTCCATGAACAGAAAACTTCTTAATAACATTGCGAACAGTAGACACAATAATCCCAGGTATTTGGAGATGGCCTTACACCCCTTTGATGTTTGGTGATAATGACTTTTCTGATGGTCTCAGGCAGCTCTCTTGTTTTCACCATTGTGAAAATGGAAAAGGGGTGAATGTGGCCGTTTTAAACATTAGAGCCATCATTCATTGGTTAATTCAAGTCATATGAGTACTGACAATTGTTCACAGGTGTATCTAATTTTTTTTAACATCTTTATTTACATTTTAACATACAAAACCACAGCAAACATGAATAATCTAATCTAACAACCCCCCCTACCCCTCCCCTCCCCTCCTTGGTCCACCAGGGCTACGTCCAGCAAGACCCAAACAGTTAACATACCCCACAGGTGTACAACTAGACGTAATCAACTCTGGGCATTTACAGATCCATTAAAACACCAGTAACAGATTTAGCACTATTAGTCATTAAAACAGCGCGCAGCAGCTCCAAAGCTTTCCATTTAAGTATACTTTTAGGGGTTTGCTTTATCCCTTTGCGGGGAATTTGCTCAAATTTACTATACAAGCAAACATGGTTCCACCAATTTTGCCAATTCAGCTCCCCAACATGCTTCCAGTTACACACTACAGTGTAAATAGCAATACCCAACATGAAGTCGAACAAAAAAGAAACATCCCTTCCCAACGAAGGAATGTCATGAGCTGAACGGAAAGCCACTGTCTCCCACACAAGAGGAGCTCTGAAGCCAAGAACAAATTGTATTTGTTCCCACACATGAAACCAATACTTCTGTACCTCGGCACACTCAAAGACCACATGTCTGAGAGTGCCTACTTCTTTGTTACAAGACCAGCAAAGATTATTAGCTGCCTTATCCCACTTGGCTATTCTCAGCAGAGTTAAATAAGCCCGATGGGTAAAAAGAAATAGAGTTTGGGTAACGGCGGCGAATTTAGTAGTTCTCACTTGTTTTGACCAAAATTTCTCCCAACACTTCAGGGATAACTGTACCCCGGTCTCTTGTTCCCACACACCCTGTAAACCACTCCCCTGCCTCGGGAACCTTCGATTTAATACCTTTATAAAAAAAGGAGGCCACACCAGAACTTGCCCTAGCTTGCTGAATTTTAACATAAAGCCCTCCTTCTTCCCCCAAGCACCTGATGTCCCCCAGAGACTTTCCCACACGGTGTTTTAACTGCAACCATTGAAAATAGAGTGATCCGGGTAAATCAAATTCCTGCTGCAAGCTATGAAATTCCTTCCATTTCCCATCCACCATCAATTGGCCCACAGTCCAAATCTTTCTATCATACCATTGTTTCCAAGCAAAAGGGTTTTTTTTAAATTTTAAAACAAGGATTATTCCACAGAGGGAGCATCAAAGAGTACCTGTCCTCTGACGCTAAAGTGTGAAGTAGGTCCTGAAAAGCCCCCTGTGTATCCCTCATTATCCGAGATCTCTTACCATTATTGTTGAAAGTCATATACGGGAGTGCCTTCAAAGGAAAAGGGGCCGCTTCTGCCATTTCAAGGGTTAGCCAGATCGGGCTTTGATCGGTCACCAGCTCCGTCCATCTAGCCCCCTGCTTTATCAGAAACGCCCTATGATATGACTGCAAATCTGGAAAAGATACTCCCCCCCCCCTCTTCTTTGCCGGCCTTAAGCTTTTTAAGGGCGATTCAAGGAGGTTTGCCTTTCCACAAGAACACGGTTAATATCCTTTCCAGCTGCCGGTATACATACATTGGCAGGAATATCGGGATCATCTCTAATACATAATTAACTTTGGGGGCAATCGCCATTTTAATGGTCTCCAATCTCCCCCACCATGATAACATCAAGGGGGACCATTTGACAATCATATTTTGTACAGTAGAAATTAATGCATTTGCATTCCAACTGATGGTCTCCTCTAAAGGATAGCCATAATGCACCCCAAGATATTTGACTTTCTTTGCCTCCCATACAAATGGAAAGGCTACCATGTCAGCCTTATGAACATACAGATTCAGGGGAAACGCTACGGACTTCGACCAGTCTATCTTATACCCCGAAAGCTCTGACTATTGGTCTATCTGTGTCAAGATATGCGGCACAGAATCTGGAGTAGTACACAACAAGAGATCGTCCGCATACGCTGACAATTTGATTTCTTTACCCTTCAAATCAATGCCCTTAATCCTAGTATTCTGCCTCAAAAGAAGAGCTAATGGTTCAAGCGCTAAATTTAAATAACATTGGAGATAGGGGGCAGCCCTGCCGAGTGCCACGCCCCAATTGCAGCTCCCGTGACTGGATGTTATTCACGCATATACTTGTCGTTGGGCAGACATACATTTATTTTTTACTAACTTCAGAAATCCTTCCCCAAAGCTCAACCATTCAAGGGAGGAGAACAAAAAAGTCCATTCCAGACGATCAAGCGCCTTTTCAGCGTCAAGAGAAAGACCTACTAATGGACTTTCAATGCCCTCTGCCCCCGCTAAGACATGACACAGGAGTCTAGCATTGTCTGCTGTTGATCGCCCCTCTACAAACCCACATTGGTCCGGGTGAATTAGTCTAGGGATTACCTTTGCCAGGCAACGCGCTAACACAGTTGCATAAATTTTATAATCCGCGTTCAATAAGGAGATTGGCCGGTAGTTACCTACCATCTGTGGATCCCTTCCCGCTTTTTCTAAAACAATCGCATTCGCCGCAACAAACACACCCACACAAGGTGTTTCCTTCCCTAGGGACTGATAGTACTGTTGTAAATACGGGCCAATATCCCTAGCAAAAACCCTATAAAATTCGGCCGGGAGTACATCAGGCCCTGCCACCTTCCCTGAAGCCAACGACTCTATTGCCTGTTGAACTTCAGCTAAGGCAATCGGACTATCTAAACTATCTGCGGACTCCTTATCTAATGTTGGCCGCATAACCCCATCAAGCAGCTGCCTGAAGGAATCTGGTACACATTCCTTCTCAGACTCATACAGCTGGCTAAAGAAAGATCTACAGGTCTCCGCTATATCACTGTCACGGACCTGCAAGCTTGCACCACCACTATCACGTATGGCGGCAATTCGTCCAGCCTCCTTGCGGGCTTTAAGGCTGTTAGCTAACAGCCGCCCCACTTTATTCTTCTCCCCATAATATATACCTTCCTGAGCTTTGATGTTCCGAGATACCTCAGAAGAGAGAATCTGATTATATCTATACCTTAACCGTTGCAAACGCAACAAAACACTTGGGTCCGTCCGCCTAATCAGAATACGCTCGCCTGCCCTAATCTGCACATCCAATTCTCTTAATTGCTTCTTGTGTTGTCTTGCAAGCTGAATACTAAAACTAGTAATGACTGCTCTAATAGAAGCCTTAAACCCCTCCCATCTAGACCATCCTGCAGTTACTTGTGGGGGGTTAAAATGAAAATAGTCCGCTATAGCCATCTTAATCCGTACACAGAAGTCAGCATTTCCCAGGAGGGCTCTATCAAAGAACCACCTTGGAGAAAAAGACCTTAAACTTCCACACTGTAGCCTGTGATAAGGGCTTATCATAGCTCAGGAAGGAGCTATAGAAAAGGTGAAGTGACTCTGAACAGGCAACCTGTCAGTTCTGGTAGAAATAAGAAAACAGAATTTTCCCATAAAAGACTACCAGTCCCAGAATGCACCAGGTTTCCAACAGCCATTAGAGGAGCTGAAGTGGGGAAACGTGTGTTCAATCAGGAGGGCTATGAGGTAATCCCTAAGCACTCATCTCAAAGGGCAGGGCCTGATTCAGCACAGCTGCGCTGTGCTAAGGTGGAGCACTCATCAAAGCAGAATAAAGGTAGAGTTTATTCTACAGAGAATTATCCTCATCCTCAGTTTCATCTGGGAGATCCTCATCCTCAGTTTCTTGGAGATTCTCATCTTGGACAGCTTCATTATCTGGAGGATCATCAGAAGCAGAAGCCAGAGCGGACGGACAGAAAGGGCAAGAAACCCTTTGGAAGAAAGAAGAGAAAAGCATTTGGGAGGTCTAGAAGAGTCCAGAGCAGTACGTGTACTGGGAGACATTCAAAAGGCCAGCATACACCATTGGACTGGGGAAAACCAGAGGAGTGGTGCTGCAGAGCTAGGAATCTCCAGACGGTACCTGTGAGGGAGACGGCTGCACGTGGAAGGGACCCTAAGACCCGTGCCAGAAGGTATGTGAAGAGAGATCCAGTGTCCAGGGATCTGGATTGGAAGGCTGGACATAAAAACTGGACTACATACTGGCCAGGCTATTTAGAGAGGAACTCTAACAGCAATGGAAGCTCAGGTATGAACACTGGTCTATGCCCTAGCTATAACCTTGAAAGACAGCAGGGAAACAAGTATTCTCCTGAAAGTGCTCCATTGAGAAATTCCTCTGTGCCAATCCATGATATTGAACCGATGATTGTGGAGGAAGAAGGAGAAGTCTTAGATATAGGCTGTGAATATATGGATTGCTCTCTGTCTAAACTCCTTTGGTGATTTTCTGTTACAAGGTACAACAACCATCAGAAAGAAATGCAAACTTGTTCTTTAATCTACTCAGAAAAGCTACTGAGTAGGATTTTGAGCCATGCAGTAGAAAGCAAGCCAGCTAAGGGGTTTCAGCTGGGTAACTGCTAACAATTGAGCCTTACCTAATTGCTTGTGAGCTCTGAGGGAATCACTTCTGAATCTATGTGTGAAGATATAAGAAGTTAACCTGAAAAGAACAGTTTTTCCCTTCTTTGTGGGTTTTGCTTGTTGTTTAATGCACTGCTAAGAAAATATTAGCTAAAGCCTACAGAAAAGACCAGTTTGTTACCAACCAGGTCTTTATTCTTTTCATTTGATTGCCTGACAAGTTCAACTGTTGTTTTCCTGATTTTGTTTTTCTAAGTTTAACATTGAAAGCAAGTATCCTGTTTTATGTGCTACCAAGCATATCTGTGTTGGGAGAAATAACCCCATAAATAAATATCTTATTGGCTTTACACTCAAGCACAACTAATTATTGTGAGCAGCTGTGACTGGTGTGGATGGACTGCATTTCCCACAATCCCTTGCAAATCATATTGATATATGCACTTGCCAAGACTGTGAACATTCTCACCCAGGCAGCCGTCTGACAAGCCTTATAGAAGCAGCCGCATGATCCGAAATATGAGCCGAATGTATATCAGCTGCTATAATATTCCCAACCAGGGCTTTAGAAATCAGCAAATAATCGATACGCGACAGAGACTGATGGGGAGGCGAAAAAAAAGTAAAATCCTGTTCTGTCGGGTGCAACAACCTCCAGATATCCACCAGACCCATCTCTTGTAACATAGCCATAAGAATTATCTGTGCCTTAAGAGGCCTAGCTGTCCTAGGCGGCTTCCTATCTATCAAAGGGTCAACTACCAGATTGAAATCTCCACCCATAACTATTGGAATTGTGAGCTCCGTGTGCATTTCCTCTGCTAGACTCCTGAAAAAATCTGGGTGATTCCTATTGGGGGCATAGACGTTCATTAAAATTAATTCTAATCCCCCTATCTGGAGTTGAACCCGAACCCATCTTCGCTCTTGATCCGAGCGGGTTTGAATAATAGTCGGATTAAGAGATTTCCTGGCCAAAATAGCCACTCCATTATGTTTACCAACCGCAGCCGAAAAAGCTACCAAACTGAAGGGCCGTATGCTCAGTTTCTGCGACTCCTGCACATTGAGATGAGTTTCTTGCAGGAATAATATGTCGCTCTTTTCCCTCTGCCCGTAAAGAACAATTTTCCTCCTTTTTACAGGATTAATGATCCCTTTTACATTCAAAGAGAGAATCTTAAGAGTACCCATCTTCTGACTTTACCACGCTTTGCAGACCCATTCCGCCCATTTGCCCAGTTCTCCCAGGTAAGACAGCCTTTATAAACCTTATCCCTTCACACCTAGCCTTAAAAGATAGTGTTGTACCCATGCCCCACCTTATCCACTTCAGCCAACCACCCTGTGACCCAGACCCAACCCTTATGAACCTCGGAGGGGGGAAAATCCTACCAAACCTAATGGGTGAGCTCCAAGTGAGCTGACAGACACAGAGGGGCTAACCATAACCCACCCATTGATTGCGCAATAAAATTAACAGAAAAATACAACCCACAGATCTGTAATACTCTTATCTCTGTGTACACTTTGGTCAACCCTAACTCGTATCAATTCCACATACACACCTTACCCCATCAACTCTCTCACCACCCTCAGCACCATACAGATTCAAATATCTCAACTCCCATCTCATAGAGTACCCATTCACTGCATCAGTTCCAATTCTTTCTCTTCTATAAACGCATGCAGAGCCCCCGGGTCCTCAAAAGTTTTCGTTACATTATGAAGTGTAACTCTCATTCTGGCCGGATAAAAAAGTCCAAATCGAGCTTGTAGCCGCTGCAACCGGGGGCGCAACGCCAGGAAACTCCTCCTCTTATCCACGGTGCTCTTGGCAAAGTCAGGAAAAAACATCAAACGATGCCCCTCAAAGTCCATAGGTGCTCTCCCTCGTGCAGCCTCCATAATCTGGACCACTTGTTGGAAACGCAAAGCCTTTAGGATAATCGGTCTAGGCCCTTTATTGTTTAAGGAGGCCTGCGGGGGGACCCGATGCACTCTTTCTATTTCAAAGGGCATTTCAAAAGAAAGTTTTAACTTCGTTGGAATCAGCTTACTCAGAGACACATGCATATCCTTCCCTTCAGCACCCTCTGGGACCCCCACAATCCTTATATTATTCTGACGGGACCGATTATTATTGTCCTCCAACTCTCTCTGCAACGTTTTGATGACCTTGGCCTGCTTGTCAAGCAGATTCAGCTGCTCCTCCTGCACCGCCAGTTTGCTCTCAGTCTCCGTCTGACGAAGCGCAAGTGCCTCCACACTACTTTTTAAGCTCCCGATCTCTTCCTGCACGTTTGATAACGATTCACTGTTGGACGTTACAATCTCTTTGATTGCACGCACCTCGGCTAGCAGTTCCTGGATCGCCTCAGGGTCCTCCCGCGCAGCTGCCATTTTCTGTGGCGATGGAGGCTCCGTTTTAGACCTCTTTGCTCCCGCTCCTTGCCCTCCAGCAAATTCCAACCGAGTTGGTTTGGGGCCCGACATCTTCCCGTCACTCCAGCACTCAAAGCAAACTGCTGCACTCTCAAATTGTCTGTGCAATCACCGAATTTCACAGGGGGCCCCTCCGGAGCTCAGCTCTAAGCGTCCATCTTGCTTCACTCAGGCTCCGCCTCCAGGTGCATCTAATTTTACTGCAGTTGGAATGTCGTTCTTCTGTTCAAACTGCAATAATCATGTCCTGGAAATATCCCAATTTTTATACTTTTTAAATTGATCTTGTTTTATTTTAATTTTTATGTGTCAAATATGTGTACATATATAGTCCAAATCCATTTCACTAGCTGCTTTTTTTGGGAGATACTGAACATTAAGGGGTTGAACTGCAAGGGTGCCAGTAATGTTGACCACAACTGTATATAGGGTTATCAAATCAACTCTGCAAAAAACAGAAATCCCGGTAAGTTAAAAACAGAAATTACAGATTATAAGCCTGTGCAAACAGCCATTTTTTCAAATGGATCCTAATGCATAAAGATCTTTCAGAAACTAGAGTAACTTGAACATCTCATTCCATGGAGATAATACAAGTCCTATTACAAGTGCACTTCAGGTTTTCATCACTGTTTCTTGCTGCTGCTGATAAAGTGTATGCAGTTGTAGTAACTTAATACAACTAATTTTTGCCATGCCTGTAAGTGTGTAATTATTAGATCTTGCTGTGCAGCTAAATTAAAGGTCAACATTTAAGCTGCCTAAGAGGACAGTTCTAGTCGGGAACAAATCCTTTTCTGGCAGTGGACTAGAACTGGACCATCCAGAGCGCCTCTACTAGACTAGTCCAGATCAGAGGGTTAACTCCACCAACCAGCAGATGTGAGACAGAGAAAAAAGCAGAACAGTGCTATGACATCATCCCTGCAGTTTACCCAGTATAGCTAGGGGCACTGTTCGGTATTTTCTTTGCCTCTGCATTCCACACGAGCACAAGCTGCTTCGTGGGTGGAACTTTCCGTGGTTGCCCCCATTGACATTTGTAGGGTGGCCACCTGGGCCTCCTTATTTATTTTATTTATTTATTTAACAATCTCTTATATACCGCAGCTTCCTAAGATCAGCTGCGGTTCACAATTAACAACAGGCAACAAATCATGGATTTGTTTTACATATAACGTCATATAACTATAAACAATGTACAGTAAACAGAAATGTTGAACAGATAGCACTGAACAGTGCAACATTATGTACATTAACATTATATTATTAAATACATATACAAGTTATGTGGGATATAATCATTATGAATAGTACAGGTGCAGATAGGGCAGGTTTTCTTTTCTGTTATAGTGAGATGTAGATAAAACTGTTTAGCCTTTGTCTAATTCTTTTGATGGCTGTTCTATAGTGTTGTAGTGCATTGTAAAGAGGTGTGTTTTCAGTTTTTTTCGGAATTCATTAATCTCTGTTAATGTTCTTAGTTCAACAGGGAGGGAATTCCAGGCTGTTGGGGCTGCATGTGAGAACGCTCTGTTGTTTGTTGATTTATTAGTTTTTATGAAATCTATGGGGGTTTTAAGTTTGTTTAGTTGATTTTTTCTTTGAGTAGGTTTTGGATGTTCTTTGGTAATTAAGTTACTTAAAGTAGATGGAGTCAAATCAAATAGTGATTTAAATACTGTTATTAGTGTTTTATATGTTATTCGGATTTGAATTGGAAGCCAGTGAAGGGATACTAGAATTGGTGTGATATGTTGATGAGAGTGTGTTTTTGTTATAATCCTAGCTGCTGAGTTTTGTGCGAGTTGCAGTCTTTTGATGTTTTGTTTTGATGTGCCTAATAATATAAGGTTTGCAAAATCAAAGTGGGGGGTTATAGTGGCTTGGATTATACTGATAAAATCATGTATGTAAACAAGAGGTCTAAGTTGTTTAAGTATTTTAAGTTTGTAGTAAATTTTCTTTGTGGTGTTTCTGATATGGGTATCTAGAGTGAGATGTTTGTCTAAAATGACTCCTAAGTATCTCACTTCATTCTTTATTTTAATTTCTTGGTTTTGAAGTGTTATATGTGTTGGTGGGGTATAATCTTGGTTTTTGGTGACTATTAGCACTTCAGTTTTTGAAGGGTTTATTAGGAGATTGTGGGCATTTAGCCATAATGTTATTTCATTAAAACAATCCGAAAGGAGTTGCAACGGTATGTTAGGGATAGTGAATGGGATGTACATCATAATATCATCTGCATAAAGATGATAGAGTACACCATATTTCTTAAAGATGTTGCAAACTGGTTTTATGTATATATTAAATAGTAGAGCTGAAAGCGCTGAGCCCTGTGGTAATCCTGTTTCAAATTTATATGATTCAGAAGTTTGATTGCTTATTCTAACATTTTGCGTTCTATTGCTCAGATAAGAGGTGAACCATTTGTGAACTGTAGAGTATATTCCTATGTGTCTTAAGTAGTTAAGCATTATTGAATGGTTAACACTATCGAAAGCGGCTGATATGTCAATAAATAAGAGGATAAAAGCTTTTTTGTGGTTGTCTATTCCTCTTAGTAGTGTATCGGTAAAAACAGTCAGGAGTGTTTCAACTCCATGCTTGGGGCGAAATCCATATTGTTGGTCGTCTAGCGGGTAGGATGAGTCAAGAAATTCTTGTGTTTGTATTTGTACAGTTTTTTCGATGACTTTTGCTAAGAATGGTATACTTGAGATAGGTCGGTAAGATTTTGGGGAGGTTTTGTCAAGTGTATTTTTCTTCAGGATTGGTCTGATTTGTACTTGTTTAAGGGTGGGTGGGAGGTAACCTTGGAGTAGTGATAAATTGACCATAGGAAGTATGAATGAAAGAAGTGTTGGTAGTGTGTTTTTTATCCAGGTTACTGGACAAGGGTCTAGATAGGATGTTGTGGTGTTGAGATTGGTAATGATATTCTTTAATGATATTTTGGATAAAGGGTAAAATTCTGGCCATTCATTTAGCATATGGAGAGGTTTGTAGATAGGATCTAAGGTCATTGGTGAGTGTTTTGATTTGTTTTGATAATAATTGGCTAGAGTTTGTGCAGAGATGTCAGTGATTTCCTTGTTAGAATCTTGAGGGTTGGTTGTTAGGTTTGTAATTATGGAAAATAATTCTCTTGGTCTGTTATATGATTTTGATAGGATTGTAGCATAGTAATTTTTCTTTGAGTTATCTATGGCATCTTTATAGTTTTTGAGGTGGTTGTAATATATTTCTTTCTCAATAGTGGATTTGGTTTTGCGCCATTTATGTTCTAGTTTTCTTAGCTCTCTTTTCATTTGTTTTAAAGTGCTATTAAACCATGGTGTGCCGTTGGTTTTTGAGTGGGTTGGTTTTTTATTAGTTTGATGTATTTGGGCTGCATTGTTTATGGTAGTATGCCAGTTTTTGACTGCTTCATCCAGGGTTGTTGGAGAAGGATCAAGGAGAGGGATTGTGGCATCCAGAAATTCAGTTTCGTTAAATTTTTTAAATTTAATTGTATGGTCATTTCTTTTGTGTTTTATGGTGTCGATGGTATTGTAATTGAGATTTAGTTTGATAAGGTGATGATCAGACCACGGTATTTGAGAGCATTCTATAGAGTCTGGATTAAACAGTTTAAAGCATAAGTTAGGTAGTAGTACTAGATCAAGGGTACCACCCTTGGTGTGGGTAGGTATGTTTATTACTTGATGGTAGTCGAGATCTTGAATTGTTTCAAGAAAGAGGTTAGAATCATTCGTTGGTAGTGAGGGAAGGTTGAAATCACCTAGGACAATTAGAGGACTCTGTTCTGAAGATAAGTTGAGGAGTTCAATTAATGATTGGAGGCTATCAGCATTTTGGTTGGGGGGTCTATAAATTAAACAGATTCTGAGGTGATCTATTTTTATTATGAGCGTGTCCATGTTGTTGTTTGAATTAGCTAGTATTTTTTTGGCTTTTAGGTTTTTATTTGTCATAATCAATACACCACCTCCTTTTTTGTTGGTTCTATGTGAGTAGGAGATATCATAGTTTGAGTTGTGCAGTTGATTTAGGAGAACTGTATCTGTATCTGTGAGCCAAGTCTCTGTTATGCATAGAATGTCTGGTTTTGAGTCAGCGAGTAGATCATTAATTATAGGGATTTTATTTTTCAATGATCGGGCATTTATAAGGGTGCATGATAAAGATGTAGACTTGTGATGGTGGTTAAGCTGTGTGGTATGTTGTAGATTAATTTGTTTTATTTGGATGAGTCTGTGGTAGTTTATTTTAGTCTGATTGTGTGGGGGATAATGACCAATATGGAAGTTGTTCCGATTTGGTGTATGTATGATTGGAATTGTCTTATAGTCTTTAATGTTAAGACTTAGTGTTAGGTTAATTATGATTGTTAGGAGGATGCAGATATAAGCCACTTTTAGAAGCATGTTTGTTGTGTGTGTCAGTTTAGATCTGGTACTGGTACAGTGTTACAAAACTAAACAGTATCAATTGAATAGGTAATAATAGCAAGTAAATGGCTAAACAGTAACAAGTAGGAAGAGGCCTGTTTGATACTTTTGTCCACCTTTGTGCAGCACTATCGCTTGGATGTGCAAACAAGGGCGGCAGCCCTTTTCAGCGCGCAGGTGCTGTCAGCTGCACTGTCTTCCACCCCAGTAGGGAGTGCTTTGGTCTAGCAGAGGCGCTTTGGAAGGGGAAATTTTACTTCCTGATAATTTCCTTTCCTGGAGCACTGCTAGACTAGTCCAGGACCCGTCCTGAAAGGGAGGGGGGGGGGGGGTTCACCTGCCTGCCTGCCTGCCATGTGCATCTCCAGACCCCTTGGGTTCCGGAACCTCAGGGTTCCCTGAGTTGGGCACATCTCAGCTAATGTTGTTGAATATAATTCCCCTATTCAGGTTGTTGCTGGAGCAACTAGGGTTAGGCCTCAGTTGGGGATCAGTGCTTGCTACATAATACTGAACAGTGCCCCTAGTTGTGCTGGGTAAGGCGCAGGGATGATGTCACAGCACCGTTCTGCCTTTTCTCTGTCTCGCATCTGCTGGTTGGTGGAGTTAACCCTCTGGTCTGGACTAGTCTAGCAGTGCTCCAGGAAAGGGAATTATTAATAAGTAAAATTTCCCCTTCCTCATCATCCCTCCAGGCCAGTCCAGATGTGTGGGTTTATCTATCCTGCTAGGAGATGGAGACTACTGGTTTGACAGTCTGCACAGGACCCTTATAGGGTGGATCAACTAGTATTTCTTGGTCTCCAGTAGATGGCGGTAGCATAAGCTCCTATGCGGTCTGCACTACATTGAAGGGACTGTGTGAGATTGGCTAGCAACTCTACAGAGAGGTCTGGTGGTTAAGAACCTGGCCTCCCCTTTTGTAACTTGCTACCCTACTCAGAGTGAAAGAGCATTGTTGCTGGTGATTGGTGGCTGATGAAAGAAAGTAAACAAACAAAGCACCAATGAAGCTCCATGGCACCTCATCATTTGGGGAAGAACACAGATTAGTGTGAACCTGGTGGAGGGAGCGATGATATGCATATGACTTTTGGAGCATAGCAGCTGCTGCCCGGTGTGCAGCAGCCAGTGGCCCTATCTCTCAGAGGATGACTTGTGCCATGGTCATGAGGAGAATTTTGCAGCAGCAGTGCTTATTTCAAGTTCTTCTGAAGCAGAATCCTCCTGTGGTGAAATATTGGAGAGGCAGACCCTCCCTCCCTCCCCCGCACTCTTATTCTCTCTGGCCGCAGGAGGTGCCAGGTTTGGTGGGAAACGCCACCATTACTCCTGATGCTGTGTTTTATCAAGGGTGTCAGAAGGACCTCCTACTCTCTACAGTATCTAGTTGAGAGCTCAGTTCCAGGGGCTGTGACTTTGGATCCCACAGGGCTATCTGTGGGAAGGGACACTCCTTTTTCACCTAAATTTGTGTCGCTGCTGCACCAAGATTTTGCCTGAAACAAGGTCTGTTGCAGGACCCTGAGGAGCTGCGTGAAGCAGGTGCCAAGGCGGTGCAGCCTAAAGGGACTCCATCTGGGGCCAAGAGGCTTGCAGGGCACCATTGGAAGATTGGTAGGACAATGGAAAGGTTATGTGCAGTTCAATTGTTACATTGAAACTTTAAGAATGAGTATATTTGTTAATTGTAAACTGCCCTTGATTTCTGGAAGGAGCGATTTTATAGAAAGTTCTCAAATAAATAAATAAATACATAAATAAATAATTAAATGGAGGGAGCATCCATGGACCCCTTTGGAAGGTCCCTCAGATTTGATGGATAGGGCTCCAGAAAAGGAGCTGGAAGAGGGAGAGATCCCAGTTAAAGAAGGTCCCATGGTAATTCAGCCCTCTCTCATCTGACATTGGTTGCCCTGAATATTACAGACAAGGGGTTCACACCTGCAGATCCAATAAAAGATCCACTGCTCGAGAGAATCGGGAAACCCCCTAAACCCTTTCCATACAACAAGTAAAAAAAGAGATGATAGTGGCAGACTAAGACTCTCAGTGGCAAGGTTGTATCCTATCACGCAGGGTAAGAAGGTGCATTTAAAGCTGCTGAAGGTGGATGCTTTAGTCCCGGTGGTTACTAAGAAGACTACCATTCTGATGGAAGGTGGAGCTGCATTAAAGGACTTGTAGGATAGGACACTGGAAGCCTTGTTAAAGAAATCCTTTGAGGTTTTGGCTTTGACCTTGACCTTACAGGCAGCATATGTGGCGTGAGCCTGCCTACAGTCGTCACAGAAGCTCCCCAAGAATTTGCTTGAAGTCCAGGAGGCTTATTCAGAGGCAGCATAGTTGGAATCGTGCTCTGCCTTTTTGGCGGATGCCCTGTATAACTTGATTAAGTCATCGCCAAGAGCGTGGCTTCAGGTGTTGACAGTGTGGTGTCTCTCTTGGTTGCTTCCAAGATGAAGTTTAATAAACTGTCATTTAAAGGGAAATTGCTTTTCGGAGAAGAGCTGGAAAAGCTAGCTAGGGTCCTGGGAGACTTGAAGTTGCCTAGGCTCCCAGAGGATAAGCCTCGAAGGGTGAGAGGCCCCTTTTTCTACTCAAGCTCAGTTTTGGGAGGTGCACAAGTTTTGGTTGGCTTGATCTAGTTCTTCCGAGTGGTCAAGATTACTCTCTTGGGGCTAGTCCCTTCAGAATGGTCTCAGAGGAGGCTGAAAAGGAGCCTCGGGGGCTTTGGGAGTTCTAAGGCTCCCTAGTGAGTATGTGAGGGTTCATGCAGGGGTGTTCCCTGTGGGCGGTTGTCTGCAGCAGCTTTATCTTGCATGGACCCAGATGACATTGGCCAAATATGCGCTAGAGGAGATTTAAGAGGGCTATGCTCTTGAGCTGTCGCAGCCCCTCTTGAAAGCTTTTATGGTGTCCCCTTGCCAAGTGAGTTACTCCAGCTCAAAGCCATAGTGAAAGTTCCTCCAGAAGATTGGGAACTCATCTGGTGGTGCCCAAAAAGGAAGAGAATTTTTGCCATATCCTCATTCTGACCTATAAAGAAATCCCCTGTACAACCCCCCGTAGACTCCAATTTTTTCTTTTTGTCGGACCCCAATGAGGGAGGTTAAGATGGACTGCAAAACCACACCCATCAGAAGAGGTACATTTTAATCACACCATTCTTTAGTGAATATCATAAAAACTTAACTTAATGTAGAAAACGTGTCTTGAAATGTTGAGAAAAAGCACGACGTGCACGTTTCGGGATCCGTCGTCCCTGTATCAAGTGCCCACACGCAGCTCACAATAAGTTGTTTCTTCTCATGTTAGTTTCTTCTCATATCACGCACAAAATGTGAACAATGTTTCCCGTTGTTAAAAAACGCCAGTTGCTACTAGACAACCAATCGCAGCAGGAGATCTGTCAATTCATCATTGGTCGGCAAATTCGTCAAGGGAACCAATACGGAAGAGAACAGCGGGCCATCTGTTCCAGAACCGGTGATGTCGAAGCCAATAGGTGAATGAAAATACCACAGAATGCCCAATGATATCACCAAAGAATCGCCCGAGGTTGAGGGAATTCCCACCAAAATAGGGAGTCCCTCAATCACAGGGGCCATGTTAAAGCACGCTCAGCCATTCTATCTCACGGTTAAGGCCATCAGGTTGTACACTTGCAAGATCAAAAATCCAACGTTGTTCACAACGTTGCAGTCGAATCATTCGATCGCCCCCTCTAGGATCCTCCGGAATGTGATCAATAACAGTCCAGCACAATTTCTCAAACACATGCCCGTAATTAATACAATGCTCAACTATAGGAGCAGACAAAACCTGTTGATGTAAACGGGATGCATGTTCGCTGATTCTGATGCGAATAGACCGAGTTGTACGGCCCACATAAAGAAGGGGGCAATCGCATTGAATCAAATAAACGACAAAAGCTGAAGAGCAAGTGGTGGACCACCGTCGTTGATAAGTGCGCCCAGTCCGGGGATGTTACCATGAGGTTCCAGACATGGTGTTGAAACAGAATTTGCACTTAAGACAGGGGGAATGACCCCGAGTCGTGCCCGGGCCCAAGGGTCTGTCAAGTTCAGAGGTGGAATGCACCAACTTATCACGAAGAGATGAAGCCTTACTGAATGCCGGCATGAAAGGATGGGCCAAACTGGGATGTACAGACAAGATCGGCCAGTGTTTCCGAAGAATCCCCATCACTTCAGGACTGCAAACCATGTAAGGAAAACCCCCCACAATGTGTTTGTCAGAATCCTCCATCTGAGCACCAGGGGGTTGTAAAAGCCAGTCGCGATGTGTGTAACGTGCCCGTTTATATGCCCTCTCAATCACTGAAGGGGGATATCCCCGCAAAGATAACCTGCATTTCAAATCATGGGCATGGTGTTGAAAGTCCCATATGGAAGAACATAACCTACGTAAATGTAAAAACTGGCCATATGGTAATCCCCGTTTAAGCGAAGGAGGGTGAAAGCTGTTGTAATACAATAAACTGTTCTTTTGAACCGATTTGCGAAAGAGAGTGGTATGCAGGGACGTGCCCGTACGAAAAATGAGCATGTCCAAAAATTCCATCTGCTGTGGATCCTGATGTGCCGTAAACTGAATATTCGATTTGAGGCCGTTAAGCCAAGTAATAAACAATAAAAGCCCCTCCAGATACGCCGTCCATATAAAAAAGATGTCATCTAAAAACCTCTTCCACATAAGCACATGAGCGAAAAAAGGAGAGATGTATATCAGCTGTTCTTCCATTTGGGCCAAATAAAGAGTGGCAATGGAGGGAGCCACCGTGGCACCCATAGCAATGCCGAAAACTTGCTGAAAAAATGTCCCCTCAAAGATAAAATAATTCCGGGTCAAAACCAAAGTGATTTACGGCACATCAGGATCCACAGCAGATGGGGAATTTTTGGACATGCTCATTTTTCGTACGGGCACATCCCTGCATACCACTCTCTTTCGCAAATCGTTTCAAAAGAACAGTTTATTGTATTACAACAGCTTTCACCCTCCTTCGCTTAAACGGGGATTACCATATGGCCAGTTTTTACGTTTACGTAGGTTATGTTCATCCATATGGGATTTTCAACACCATGCCCATGATTTGAAATGCAGGTTATCTTTGCAGGGATATCCCCCTTCAGTGATTGAGAGGGCATATAAACGGGCGCGTTACACACATCGCGACTGGCTTTTACCACCCCCTGGTGCTCAGACGGAGGATTCTGACAAACACATTGTGGGGGTTTTTCCTTACATGGTTTGCAGTCCTGAAGTGGTGGGGATTCTTCGGAAACACTGGCCGATCTTGTCTGTACATCCCAGTTTGGCCCATCCTTTCATGCCGGCATTCAGTAAGGCTTCATCTCTTCGTGATAAGTTGGTGCATTCCACCTCTGAACTTGACAGACCCTTGGGCCCGGGCACGACTCTGGGTCATTCCCCCTGTCTTAAGTGCAAATTCTGTTTCAACACCATGTCTGGAACCTCATGGCAACATCCCCGGACTGGGCGCACTTATCAACGACGGTGGTCCACCACTTGCTCTTCAGCTTTTGTCGTTTATTTGATTCAATGCGATTGCCCCCTTCTTTATGTGGGCCGTACAACTCGGTCTATTCGCATCAGAATCAGCGAACATGCATCCCGTTTACATCAACAGGTTTTGTCTGCTCCTATAGTTGAGCATTGTATTAATTACGGGCATGTGTTTGAGAAATTGTGCTGGACTGTTATTGATCACATTCCGGAGGATCCTAGAGGGGGCGATCGAATGATTCGACTGCAACGTTGTGAACAACGTTGGATTTTTGATCTTGCAAGTGTACAATCTGATGGCCTTAACCGTGAGATAGAATGGCTGAGCGTGCTTTAACATGGCCCCTGTGATTGAGGGACTCCCTATTTTGGTGGGAATTCCCTCAACCTCGGGCGATTCTTTGGTGATATCATTGGGCATTCTGTGGTATTTTCATTCACCTATTGGCTTCGACATCACCGGTTCTGGAACAGCTGGCCCACTGTTCTCTTCCGTATTGGTTCCCTTGACGATTGACGAATTTGCCGACCAATGATGAATTGACAGATCTCCTGCTGCGATTGGTTGTCTAGTAGCAACCGGCGTTTTTTAACAACCGGAAACATTGTTCACATTTTGTGCGTGATATGAGAAGAAACAACTTATTGTGAGCTGCGTGCGGGCACTTGATACAGGGACGACGGATCCCGAAACGTGCACGTCGTGCTTTTTCTCAACATTTCAAGACACGTTTTCTACATTAAGTTAAGTTTTTATGATATTCACTAAAGAATGGTGTGATTAAAATGGACCTCTTCTGACGGGTGTGGTTTTGCAGTCCATCTTAACCTCCCTCATTGGGGTCCGACAAAAAGAAAAAATTGGAGTCTACGGGGGGTTGTACAGGGGATTTCTTTATTGGGCATTTCAATTATCTCCGGTGAAGGGATTTTTTTGAGTGATATCCTCATTCTGAAGCAGGCAAACAGGGCTCTACAGCTTCCCGCTTCCACTTGGAGACCTTGCAGTCTGTTGTAGTGGCGGTGTGATAGGGGGAGTGCTTGACGTCTTTGGCTCTTTCTGAGGCATATCTTCTTATTCCCATTCATCCAGAGCATCAGAGATACTTGTATTTTGTGGTGCCTATGGGCCATTTTCAATTTGGGCCTTGCCTTTTGGGTTAGCACAGCTCCCAGAACTTTCACCAAAGTGATGGTAGTGTTGCAGCAACCTTGTAGAGGACAGATTTTGGTTCACCCTTATCTTGACAGTTGGTTGATTTGGGCAATGTCTCCCTAAAAGATTCGACAGGACTCAACAGCTGGTGATGTGTTTTCTCTAGGGACTGGGCTGGGTCGTGAATTTTGGCAAGTGCAAGTTGGAGCCATCCCAGTCCTTGGACTGCCTGGGTGCACGTTTAGACACTGGGATAGATCTGATATCACTGATGTCAGAAAGGATCTAGATGTTGCAGTCCCAGATTCGAGACTTGCTGCAGGTATGATGTCCAAGGTCATGGAATTATCTCCAAGTTCTTGAGTTGCTGACGTCTACACTGGAGCTGGTGTCTTGGGCCAGAGCACACATGTATCTCCTACAGTGAGCGCTCTTGTCTTGGTGGTCGGTCACAGATACATCATCTGTGGCAGAGACTTCCTTATGGGGGGAGGCCAGAATGAATCTGTACTAGTGGTTGTACTATGCCACGGTATTGGCAGGAATGAGCTTAGAGTCACTGGATTGGATATTGATCACCATGGGTGCCAGCCTGTGTGGCTGGAGAACCCACTCTGTCCCAGGTTCCAATGGGCAGTGGAGGAGTGTATTTGGGCCAAACAGTCATCTGGAAGCAAGAGCAATGTTTCTGGTTCTCAAAGCCTTTTCCCTTTGTCCAGTCCAAGGCAGTGAGAATTCTTTCAGACAATGGGACAGCTATTGCCTATATCAATCACCAAGGAGCTCTTTCATCGCAGTAGAGGTAGCATCTATACTGGAATGGGCAAAGGCCATCTGGTGGCACTGTCGGCTGCCCATGTGGTGGGCAAGGAAAACATCCAAGCTGATTATCTTAATGGAAATCTCCTGGAACCAGGAGAGTGGTCTCTCATGAAGTAATTTTTTCAGCAGGTTGTACAGCGCTGGAATACACCGGGGATGTTCTTCATGGTATCCATGGTGAATGTCATTGTGAACATCTTTTTAAGCCCCCAAGGGAAAGAATGTTAGAAGGCCTAGACACACTGGTTTAGTGGTGGCCCTGGGAAAGTTGTCTTTACATGTTTGCCCCATGGCCTCTGATAGGCAGAGTGATTTAGAAGACGGACTTGCATCCAAGCCTAGTGGTCTTGGTAGCCCTAGATTGGCCTCAGAGGCTGTGGTATGCAGACCTGGTCTGTCTGGCAGTGGGGGAATCCATTTCCTCTGCCGGTGATGGATGATCTTCTGTCCCAAGATCCAATTCACATATCGGAAGTGGCTCCGTTCTCACTTATGGCTTTGCTCATGAAAGGACTAGGATGAGGGAAAGAGGTTATTCCCTGTAGGTCATTGCGACTTTGCTTCAGACTTGCTTATGGAGGATTTTTGAGAGTTGGTGTGAGAAAAGGAATTCCATATCGTCCCTCCAGTCTAGTCCTGAACCTCCTGGGGTTTAAGCACCTCCTCCCGCAGCTTGGAGACTGAGCATGTCACCCTTTTGGTGACACCAGTATAAGTAGTCCAAGGACTGCCTTCCTGCTCCAGTAATCTCAGTCTCCAAGCAGCTGGAGGAGTCGTGAGCCTAGAGGTTCGGGGCTCACTGGAGGAATGATTAAGGAGGTTATAGGATTAGTTAGGGGTGAAATTAATTTAAAAAAAAAAAAAGGGGGGGGGGTGATATCCCTTTAAAACATTTTAAAAGCAGGTCCCTTCTCTACCAAAACTGTTTCGGCAGCACTGAAGGCTGAAGCTATCCCCCTCTCTCCCCACTCCCTGGAGGTAATGGTACTCAGGGAAGTGTGAGGGAGTAGTTGCTGGGGCCTCCGGCTCCCGAACCCACGGATCGAGTGAGGAGCCATGGAGGAATGTTGACACGCGGCAGAGTAAATTCAGAGCGGCCGGTCTCCCGCAGCCGTGGCGGTGATCGCTGAAGTTGGAGAGGCGTCCCTTGTTACCCGCTGCGACGTCCGAGGTAAGTGGGGCTGTGCGCAGATATCCGGGGAGGGGGGGGGTGTTTTGCATCACTTCAGAGAGTGCAGCAGTGAGGAGCAGCTTAGGCCGCGTAAAGCCTCTGAGTGAGGAGCACTGCTGAGAGGACAAGCGTGTGTGCGCTGACAGGCCCGAGACACGCGGCGGCTGCGCAGGAAACAGTGAAGGGGCCTTTTTCTTTAGAATGTTAGTGAGAGTTCTGTAGTGAAGTGGTGCTTAAGTTAGGATGTCGTAGGCAGTCTACTGCTGTGGTTTTTTGGAACGCATGGTTTAAAAAAGACTTAAAAAAAATCATCTTTTTCTCTGTCAGTTCAGCCGTTAGAGCTTGGCTGTTAACATTATGCCCTCTAAACCTCAATGTGTGATGTGTGGGGCCAAGAGAGGGGTGGTTTCGGAGGAGGGTGTATGTAGGAAGTGTACGCAGGAAAGGGGGGGAAGATACGGAAGGACAAGCTCACAGAGGAGAGGCTTCTGGCTCTCCGGAACCACTTTCCCCTGCCGTGCCTCCTTCGGAGCCTATGCCGGTTCCTTACACTGTGCCAGAGTCCACCAGTTCACACCTTTGTTGTGGGGGGTCTGGCGGCGATTTTCTCCCATGACTTTATGACGCTGCTTCAGCAGGCCCTTGGAAAACGGGGGTCTGGTGAGGCAGGAGGAAGAACTGGGATTGAAGCGCTCCGGGACTCCCCTAGAAGGGGGAGCGGATAGTGTCCCATTTAAAAAGCCTAGGTTAGGGAGAGACAAGATGGAACAGGCCGTGGTCTCGGAAGATCAATCTGAGATTTTGGATGATTCGGACGTGGATGTGGACCTGGAGGAAGGCGAGATAACCCTTGCCTGAACCTCTGGCTCCGCTATCAGGATCTTCAGGCGTGAAGAGTTGTCAGTGCTGATCTCGGAGACGCTGAAAGCTCTAAACATGCCGGCAACGGGGCAAGTGGCAGATTCCTCTTTGGAGGACCCGCTATTGCAGGCGGTTCGGAAGTCCCAGAGAGCCTTCCCAATCCATAGAGTGTTTAGGGAAATGATTCAGGAAGAATGGGACACGCCAGAAGCAGGAATGAAAGGATCCAGAGTAATGGCCCACCTTTACCCGTTACAGGAGCCAGATAAGGAACTTTTCAAATCTCTAGATGCAGCGTTATCGGCAGTTACTAAGAAGATGACGATTCCTGTGGAAGGCAGTGCCGCCCTTAAAGAGGCGCAAGATAGGCGACTAGATACTTTGTTAAAACAAGTCTTTGAGGTCAATGCGATTTCCATGCATGCTTCCATTTGTGGGGCATGGGTGGCAAGGGCTTGTCTGCGTTGGTCCCAAAAGATGAAGGGGAACCAGGAAGTAGAGGCAGTCAATGAAGCGGCCCGAATGGAATCAGGGGCAGCTTATTTGGCAGACATACAATATGATCTTGTTTGAGGTCTTTCGAAAAGTATGGCATCAGTGGTAGCGGCATACAGATATCTGTGGCTGCGTAACTGGGCAGCAGATGGGGCTTCTAAGGCAAGGCTAGCTAAGCTCCCTTTTCGGGGTAAACTCCTTTTTGGGGAGGATTTGGACAAGTTGGTTAAAGATCTCGGAGAGTCCAAAGGAGGGAGGCTGCCAGAGGATAAGCAGAAGCAGGGTCATCCTCTAGCACCCTCCAAAAGCCAGCAAAGGGAATTTCGTAGATTTCAGCCTTCGAGGTTTGGTCAGTTTCATAGAGGATGTTTTCAATATAGATCCCAGGGGTTTCGAGGGTTCAGAGGAGCAGATAGAGGTTTTGGATCCTCCTCTTCCTCGAACTTCAAAAAGTCACAGTGAAGCGAGGGGGGGGGGCCAGGCAGGATTAGTACCTGTGGGGGGTCGTCTAAGGGATTTTTATCCTGCCTGGGTCCAAATCACGTCGGATCAGTGGGTATTGGAGGTCATTCAAAGAGGTTATGCTCTAGAATTCCAACAACCAGTGCGAGAAGCATTTCTTCTAACTCCATGCAGGACAAATTCAAGACTGCGGGCAGTTCAAGAGACTTTGGAAAGGTTGCTAGCCCTTAAGGCAGTGGTACCGGTTCCTGCAAACCAGTGCGGATACGGTCGGTACTCAATATACTTTGTGGTGCCAAAAAAGGAAATGCTGAGGTCTGTCATAGTAGCGGTCCGACAGGGAGAGTGTCTCACCTTGCTAGATCTCTTGGAAGCATATCTGCATATACCGATCTGATTGGAGCATCAACAGTATCTTTGGTTTGCAGTCCCCATGGGACATTTTCAGTTCCAGGCATTACCGTTCGGTTTGGCAACTGCGCTGCGCACCTTCACCAAGGTGATGGTGGTGGTGGTGGTGGTGGTAGTGGCAGCATTACGCAGAGAAGGGGTATTGGTACACCCTTATCTGGACGATTGGTTGATTCGAGCAAAGTCGAAAAGCGAAAGAGCTACCCTCCGAGTGGTACAGTTTCTGCAGAGTTTAGGATGGGTAGTGAATGTGGCAAAGAGCAAGTTGGAGTACAGGAGTTGGAGTACTTGGGGGCCCGCTTCGACACAAAAAGGGGCAGGGTGTTGCTACCATACTCCAGGGCCCTAGGACTAAGACAGCTCGTGCGAGATTTCTTGGAGAAAAGGGCTCCGTCAGCATAGCATTATTTACAGCCTTTGGGAACAATGGCAGCCACGCTCGAGTTAGTGCCTTGGGCGAGGGCACACATGAGACCGTTGGCGAGCTCTCCTCAGGAGATGGTCGCATCATTCAGATCAGTTGTCCCAACAGCTGATCTGTCCGTTACGGACAAAGCAGTCTCTGCAGTGGTGGCTGACTCCGGGATGTTTAGAGAATGGGATGTCGTTGGAGACCATTGACAACAGATGCAAGTCTGTTCGGCTGGGGGGCGCACTTCAAAAGGCAGTTTGCCCAAGGTCAGTGGACTGAAATAGAAAAGAAATGGTCAATCAACAGGTTAGAACTATGGGCGGTCACTCTAGCATTAAGAGCGTTTCAGCAGTTGTTGCAAGGGAAAGCGATTCGAATGATGTCCGTCAACGCCACAGCAGTGACCTATATCAATCGGCAAGAGGGCACAAGCAGTGTGGCTCTTGAAGAAGAGGCGGAAGAGCTCCTCGGTTGGGCCGAATTGCATCTGGAGACGTTATTGGCAGCGCATGTAGCAGGAGTGGACAATGTGACAGCCGATTTTTGAGCCAAGTCAAGGTGGACCCAGGAGAGTGGGTTCTGCATCAGGAGGTGTTTGATTTACTGGTACATCGTTGGGGTCCTCCGGCCATGGACCTCATGGTGACGTTCGCGTCGGCAAAGGCAGGAAGATTTTATAGCAGAAGAAGAGAAAGGATGTCTGAGGGGCTGGACGCCCTGATACAGAGGTGGCCAGAGGATCAGCTCCTGTATGTGTTTCCGCCGTGGGTGGTGATAGGTCAGGTTCTGCAATGCATAGAGAGGCACAAGAGTCTTGTGATCCTAATTGCACCAGGTTGGCCAAGAAGGCCGTGGTATGCCAACCTAGTGTGTCTCCACGGAGGCTCCACCAGGAAACTGCCCATCAGGAAGGATCTGCTGTTGCAGGGCCCATTGAATATGCCTCAAGTAGATCGGTTCTCGCTTAAGGCTTGGCTCTTGAAAGGGCAAGGTTGACGGCCAAGGGTTACTCATCAGCAGTCATTTTGACTTTATTAGGACCCAGGCGTCGATCTACCTCAATGGCGTATATCCGAGTTTGGCGCCTCTTCGAGTCATGGTGCGCGGATAAGCGAGTGTTGGCATTAAGGGCTTCCATTCCGCAAATTCTATCCTTTCTTCAGGATGGTTTTGATAAAGATCTGGCGGCAGCTTCTCTACGTGTTCACTTAGCGGCGCTTTCTTGTTATCGCGGAAAGGTGCAGGGGATGGTGCTGGGAGCACATCCGGATGTTAGAAGAATTTTAAGAGTGTTGGCCCTTTTGAGACCACCGGTACCGGCCTGGGATCTCAGCTTGGTGTTGGATGCGTTGACAAAGGAGCCATTTGAGCCGTTGGCTAAAGCTACTTTGAAGGATCTTACGCTTAAAGTGGTGTTTTTAGTGGCTATTTCTTCGACAAGAAGAATTTCGGAATTGCAGGCTTTGTCGTGTAGGGAGCCTTTTTTGTCCTTCTATGATAAGAAGGTGGTTTTGAGAACAGTTCCTTCTTTCTTACCAAAGGTGGTGTCCATGTTTCATGTGAATCAGGTCGTATCCTTGCCAGTGTTTGAGAGAGGTGGCCAGGATAAGGCCAAAGGTCGGTTACATCGGTTGGATGGAAGTCGAGTGTTAACATATTTGCAGAGAACAGCTTTGTTCCGCAAGACGGACAGATTGTTTGTTTGTCTTGTTTGGAGGGCCAAAGCAAGGGGAGCTGGCATCAAAATCTTCTATTGCAAGGTGGCTCAAGGAGTCTATTGCATCGGCGTATATCTTGAAGGGAAAGGCCATACCGAAGGACTTACGAGCTCATTCGACTAGGGCTCAGGCGGCTTCCTAGACTGAGTTCAGTTTAGTGCAGGCGGTAGAGATTTGTAAGGCGGCAACGTGGTCGTCATTGAATTCCTTTGTCAAACATTACAGGATTGATGTGCAAATGGAGGGAGATGCTAGGTTTGGATCGGCGGTGCTTCAGGCTGGTCTGGCAGGTCCCTCCCGTTAAAGTGTTCACTGCTCTGTTACATCCCCAGAGGTTCGGGACTAGACTGGAGGGACGATAAGGAAGGTGAAATTAGACTCACTTGCTAATTGTTGTTCCTTGAGGAACTCCAGTCTAGTCCCGTATCCCTCCCTGATATAGTATTGTGCATGGTAGCCTGAAGTAAGATAATATTTAACACTTGGCTGCGGCTGGGTTGGCTGCGGTTCCTGAAGGGAAGAAGGGGTATTGAATGTCTTAGCAATGTTGACAGTGGCTGCTAGGCGGTTCTGGGGAGAGGGCGACGCAGGCCTAAGCAGGAATGTTCTTAAAAGTTCCCTGGTAAATTGTCAGGTAACGAAGTTACGTAAGGTTATTCAGTTATTCAGTTATATAGTTATACAGTTACATGAAATTTATGATAATATTATCTACTTATTGCTCTGGTGAGTCTGTTTTGTCAATAGATTACTGGAGCAGGAAGGAGGTCCCTGGACTACTTATACAGTACTTTTGGGGACACTGCTAGGTACGTATGACCTAGATTGGCCACTGTTGGAAACAGGATACTGGGCTTGATGGACCTTGGTCTGACCCAGTATGGCATATCTTATGTTCTTATGTTACTGGTGTCACCAAAAGGGTGACATGCTTAGTCTCCAAGTTGTGGGAGGAGGTGCTTAAACCCCAGAGGTTCGGGACTAGACTGGAGTTCCTCTAGGAACAACAATTAGTAGGTAGGTCTAAATTTCACCTTTCTGTCCGTTTCGTTAGTCACTGCTGGACATTTTAGCCTTTTTGAAAGCAGGTCTGGAGGTCCTTGCTTTAGGTAGCAGTTTTGGCTTCTTTCAGGGATTGGTTTCAAGATAGGTCCATCTCTTCACATCTGGATGTTGTCGTTTTTGAAAGAGGTCAAGCATTTGCGTCTTCCCCCTTGCACTATGGTTCTATCATAGGACCTCAGTTTGCTGTTGGCATTTACAGATCTGCCTTTTGAGCCGCTTCCGGATATCTCCCTGAAGGAATTGATGCTGAAGATGGTGTTTCTGGTAGCAATCTGCTCAGTGCACAAGATTAGGGAACTGCAAGCGCTGTTGTGAAAGAAGCAATTTGTGGTGCTCTCCATGGAGAAGGTTGTCATCTGGCTGGTACCCTCCTTTCTTCCTAAGTTGGTTTTGGCTTTCCATCTTAGTCGGTTGGTTTCTATCTGGAGATGGTCTGGAGACCTGGGCCTTGCATAGGTTTGATGTCTGCAGGATGCTGCAGCAGTACTTGAAGAGGACTAAGGGTTTTTCGATGTTCGGACCACCTGCTTTTGGTGTTTGGAGGTCCATGAAAAGATGAGACTGTGTCCAAGGCTTCGATTGCTCATTGGGTAAGAGGAGTCTGCATTAGCCTATTTACTCAAGTGTTAGCTGATTCTACTAGGGCGCAGGCGTCTCCCTGCGCAGAGTTCAGCCTTGTTCCATCCCTGAAATCTGTAAGGCTGCCACTTGATTGTTCCTTTACTTCTTTGCATGCCATTATCGGTTGGATGTTTAGGTCCAGCAAGATGAGCGATATGGGGCACAAGGACTTCAGGCTGAGCTCTCCTGTCTCCACTCCCACGTTAGATGATACTTTGGTATTTCCCACAAGACTGGACTGGAGGGATAATGAGGAAGGTGAAATTAGGCCTTACTTGCTAATTTTATTTCCTAGAGTCCCATCCGGGGCAAGTTCCTTGTTGAGCCTGTCTGCTGCAGGGAGGGGTGAGGGATTGCTGGTGAGTGGGGATGGCCTTGTCTGGTCTGCTCTGACACCTGGAACTTACAAGGAACTCTGCTGTGCTGTTTGATTTTCAGGGATGTGTAATTTCGGAGGTTGGCGGGGGCGGAGTTTCCATCTCCTCTTCTCCAGACCCTCTTGGGAGTGAACAAAAAAATAGAAATGCTAGTTTGTGAAAGACCAAGCAGGACCCAGGCTGGCATCTCAGTCTCCATCTGCTGGCAGGGTAGCATAAACCCAAACATCCTGCTCTGGACTGGAGGGCCTCAAGGAAAGAAAATGAGCAGATAAGGCTTAATTTTACTTTGGTGGACACAGTGTGAAAGCTGTTGACTATTCTTGGGGTTCAGGATTTGGTATTATTTTCTTATTGTTGGGGCCTATGAGCCAAGCATGTTTGCCATGAACACAACAGCTTTAGTACACCAGGCCATTAAAATACTCACATTATTATTAATAATAACAGGACTGTATGTTCTAATTACAAGATTTTACACAAAGATTTTTAGCCAGGATTAGAGAAAACTCTGTTCAGGAAATTTTGAAAATAATTAGAGATGATGTTTTCTGTAAAGTTAATGCTGTTACGAAAATGGTTTTTAGGGAGATCAGAAATCCTCATAATTCATTTCTTTAGGCAATCACATGAATCTTTATGAGCAATTTAGAGTGTATATAATCTTTATGATTTATTGTTAATTTTAAACTTCTCTGCACAAATCCCTTTTCGAAACGAATATACTTCTAATCCTTTTAGAACTGTATGGAATAGGCAGAATATAAATGAAGAAATCATATATGGTCTAGAACAAAAATTTAAAGTTTCTAGTTTGTCACCCACCAGAAAGAACAGTGTGGCTGACAGTCTTCTTCATCACTTTATAATACCATATAGCTCATTCCTGCCCTAGGTTAAGAAGGCATTCTGTGTACTAATTCAACACAATCTGGTGAGTTACCAACTCAACAAGCGAGGCTTTGTTGAGTATGAGGTGCACCACGACAGGGTCCTGAGAATCCTTCGATACCCGCGCTACATTTACACCGCCAAAACCTTGTATGGTGACACTGGAGAGCTGATTGTGGAGGAGCTGCTGCTGAATGGAAAAATGACCATGAGCGCCGTAGTGAAGAAGGTCGCAGATAGGCTGACGGAAACCATGGAAGGTGGGCTTAATACCACAGCAATCTGAGATGCTGACTCTGTCTGTCTAATACAGATAGGAAGTAAAATGCCCTTCATAGATACATTTCCTGTTGTGACTGAATTTCTGATCTGCCAGAATTCCTCTGGTTGGTTCTGGGCAAGCTAAAAATGCCTTGAGGCTCGGACTACTGTCAGCTTGCTGTGTTTATCCGGGTGTTTTGCCTCTTGGCATCAAACAAAGACACTCTGACATTGCAAACCAAATCACAGGACTCCTGTAACTTGTCACATAACAGCTTTTTAACAGATGCTGTTAATAAGGATTCTTCATTATCCGTTTTTGTTTTAAATTATCGGTGGGCAGATGGAGACATCCTATGTAAGTTACTTCTTCTCTTAGAGAGAATTATACACACTTATGATCTTGTCAAACTGCAGACTTGAAACATTACCTAGACTGACTTGCTGATGACATAAAAGATACTTGTCTCCTTTTCCTTTTTCATGTCATTTTTAGCATATTTTATTTGACATAATCACATCATATCTGATATTCAAAGGCATTTATACAGTTTGCGCCACTGAATATCGATGCTAATTGGTTAGTCTAGGGGCATTCTGGGGTTGGCACCCGGGCTAACGGGTCAGCAGCGATATTCAACCGCTGCCTGGTTATCCCTCTTTGAAAGTCAGGCACAGGAAAGGCTATCCTAACTTTCGCCACCAAAGCTAACCAGGCAGCAGCTGAATGTTGCTGCCGCTTGGTTGGCTTCCTGCTTCGCCAGCCAACCCAGATATTCAATGCCGGTGGCCAGACATGGCCCTGGCATTGAATATCCCGGTTTAGCATTGAGTGGCGATGGCTAGCTGCTGCCACTGAATATCGGGCCCATAGTCTCTGTAGCATGGGTTCTTTTTAGGGAGGAAAACTTTCAAAGTCGTTTTACCTGAGTAAAAGGGCTTTACGAAAATTGCCCACACCTGCCTTTTTGTGGAGATGCAAATCTCTTTGGGTAATGTTTTTTGAACAGTTTTCAAAGGGAAAGGTCACTTTTACCTGGCACAAATACAGAAGTAAGTAGCACCTTACAGACTAATCAGTTTGAGGTATGAGCTCTTGTCATTTTTGCTACTCCAGACTAGCATGGCTATGCCTCTGAAAATGTATAGCTGTTAACAGAATTCATGGGTGAAAGCACATACGATTTATCCATCTGCCCCCAATTCTGAAAAGTTCCTTTTCCTGCTAGACCAGTCCAGACCATCGGGTTATCTCCCCCAACCAGCAGATGATGAGACAGAGAAGAAACTATAACAGTGCTGTGACATCACACTAGCACCTTGCCCTGTACAGCTAGATGTACTCTACAGCATTTTCTCTGTCTCAGCAGATGATGGTTGATTTCTTGTACAGCTCCAGTGATGGTTCCAGGATTCAGCTGCTGCTCCAGTCTAGAGGACTATTTGCAGTTCAGCCTGATCAATAGTCCATGGGGTGTACAGGAGATACCTTCTGGGTGGAATAGTCTTCGGGGGAGGGGGGGGCAACGTCTGGCCACAAAGGCCAGCCCAGTTGCATCAGGAGTTTTCTTAAGTGTCTCACTCTAGGTTGGTTATATTTTCTTCCGTCTTATTTTTATTTATGATACAAAAATAAAAAAGTGACCATACAAGGGGAAGATCGTTATGTTTACTTCAGTGTCAGATGGCACTGCAGGCACGACTCGCGGCTGCTCCTTCTCACCCCCCCCCCCCCTGCTGCTCCCTGAAGGCTTGAGGTTGGGTCGGTAGCATGGCATCATGGCCCAATGGGTTTCACCTAACCATGAGTATAGTTTTGACCATTCTAGTTGGTGGTGCGCTTTCTCAGCATGAGGACTTCTCTTCCAACCATTTTTCAGGCCTGCTCGTGCACAAGTGAGGCAGCCTCCATGTCAGCTAAAGCGCCAAAATGTTTAGCCTGTTGTAAGTGGCGCTCGGTCCTGATAGACCCATTCTGTGCTACTTGCTTAGCTGATCCCAGCCAATTGTCCAAAACGGGATTGGGTGATCAAATTGTGGCAGGGCTGGGGATTGGGGACACACCCCGCCGGTACAGGATTCTGCAATGTTGGTGACCTCCTTGGGGCTCTCAGGCCTACCCGTGCGGCAAATTCTGGGAGCCCTTCGGGGGGGGGGGGGAGAGGGAGGGAGGGTGGGTACCTCTTCTCCCAGTCCAGCAGCGAGATGGGGCTTTCTAGTCTTTTCCACTGAGTGTCACATGTATGATTTTCTCCCAGTTGGTGAGGGGTCTTATATGTGCACTAGGTGTAAGGAGCTCTTTGCTCTCAGGGAACGAGTCCGATCTCTGGAGGCTAGAGTAGCAGACTTGGGAGACATGAGGAAGACAGAGGTACATAGACGAGACCTACAGGGATATAGTACTGAAGTCCCACCTCTGGTTTGGCAGCATCCCTGTTGCCATGGAGGAGAGAGGTCACGTGACAGAGCATCATCCTGGTGTGGCAGGAAGTGATCCTGTAGCTAGCACCTGTCCTCCAGGTCATGTAAAACTCGCACCAAGGAAGTTTCTCCAGGGTCGTGTGTCCATGAGGGAAGGGTTAAGACAGCTGTTATAGTTGGTGATTCGATCACTATGCATGTAGATAACTGGGTGACATGAGGATCGCCCTTGTAACATGCCTGCCTGGTGCAAAGGTAGCGGACCTCACATGCCACCTAGACAAGGTCTTAGATAGTGCTGGGGAGGAGTCTGCTGTCTTGGTACATGTCTGTACCAGTGACATAGGAAAATGTGGTAGGGAGATTCTGGAGGCTAAATTTAGGCTTTTAGGTAGGAAGCTGAAATCCAGAACCTCCAGGGTAGCGTTCTCCGAAATGCTTCCTGGTCCATGCGCAGGACCCAAAAGGCGGGCAGAGCTCTGGAGTCTCAATGCATGGATGAGACAATGGTGCAAGGATGAGGGTTTTAGATTTGTTAGGAACTGGGTAATATTCTGGGGAAAGGAGGGGCTCTTACGAAGGGATGGGCTTCACCTTAACCGGGATGGAAACAGGCTGCTGGCATTAACCTTTAAAAAGGAGATACAGCAGCTTTTAAACTAGATAATAGGAGAGAGCCAACAGTCGCCCAAGAGCGCATGGTTCAGAACAATGTATCCTTGAAGGATACTACCAAAAGAATGAAGTTAGGGCATATCAGCAGAAAGGTTCCAATAAAGACAAAAGTAGCCCAAATGCCCTTGAGTATGGAGCAGACAGAGCTTAAAGATTCCAAATTACCCCTGCCTACCGATAAATAGATTAATATGAATAAAATACAGTCTCTAAAATGTTTGTATGCAATTGCTAGAAGTCTAAAAATAAGATGGGAAAGTTAGAATATATAGCACTAAATGAGAGGTTAGATATGATTGGTATCTTGGAGACATGGTGGAAGGAGGACAACCAGTGGGACACTGATATCTGGGTACAAACTATATCGTAATGATAAAGCAGATCAAATTGGTGGAGGGGTTGCTCTCTGTTAGACAGGGCATTGAGTCACAAAGGATTAAAGTTTTTTGCAGGAAAGTAAATTTGCTGTAGAATCTCTATGGATTGAAATTCCATGTAAAAAGGGGAAGGCAATGGCAGTGGGGGTATACTATTGACCGCCTGGCCAGAATGAACAAATGGATGATGAAATAAAGAAATCAGGGAAGCTAACAAAAGTTACAGCACAGTAATAATAATGGGTGATTTCAATTACCCCGGTATTAGAACATAAGAACATAAGATATGCCATACTGGGTCAGACCAAGGTCCATCAAGCCCAGTATTCTGTTTCCAACAGTGGCCAATCTAGGTCATACGTACCTAGCAGTTTCCCCAAGGGACACAGGTTCCACAATGCTTGTCAGTGTCATGGCAGGACATGCTAGGGAGATAAAGTTTCTAGATGAAATAAATGACTGCTTCTTGGAGCAGCTGGTTCATGAACCAACCAGAGGGGAAGCCATTTTGGACCTAGTCCTTAGTGGAACACCAGATCTGGTGCAAGAGATAAGGGTGTTGGGTCCACTTGGCAATAGTGATCATAGCATGATCGCGTTTGATTTAATTAATGCAGGAGGGATGGTAAGGAAATCCTTTTAACTTTCAAAAGGGAGACTATGATAAAATGAGGAAAATAGTTAAGAAAAAACTAAAAGGAACAGTTGCAAAGGTTAAAGACTTAAATCAAGCTTGGGGATTGTTTGTTTAAAAATATTATCTTGGAAGCCCAGACCACCTGTATTCCACACTTTAAGAAAAATGGAAGGAAGTCCAAAAAACTGCCATCATGGTTTAAAGGTGAGGTCAGAGAGGCTGTTGCCAAAAAAACATATTTCAGGAAATGGAAAAAAGAGCTAAATGACGAAAATTAGAAACAGCACAAGCACTGGCAAGTTAAATGCAAGGCACTGATAAGGCAGGCAAAGAGAATTTGAGAAGAAACTTGCTGTGGAAGCAAAAACACATGATAAAGACTTTTTCAAGTACATTTGAAGCAAAAAATCTGTGAGTCAGTTGGACCATTAGATGATAGAGGGGTAAAATCACCAACTATGATAGAGGGAGTGGAGGAGTGACCTAGTGGTTGGGGCAAGGTACTTCAGGCCGGAAGGTTGGGGGTTCAAATCCCACTAGAGGACAGCAACCTTGGGCCGGAAGGACTGGGGTTTCTAGTCTCACAGGTGCTCCTTGTGGTCTTGGGCAAGCCACTTAACCCTCCATAGCCCATGTTCCCTGTAAAATAGTTATCTCCAAGTTATAATGCCCTGTTCAATGTAATTTCAGTTTGTTCAATGTAAACCGCACTGATGCAGAATAGCACGGTATATAAGAGAATGTAAATAAATAAATAAAAGGGCAGTAAGAGGGGACAAGGCCATAGCGGAAAGACTGAATGAATTCTTTGCTTCGGTCTTTACTGAGGAAGATGTTACCCATCACTGAAGTGGTATTTAAAGGTGATACTGCAGAAGAGAGCAAATAGAATGCTAGGTATCATAAGGAAAGGAATGGAAAATAAAACAAAAGATATTATAATGCCTCTATATTGTTCCATGGTGAGACCGCACCTTGAATATTGTGTGCAATTCTAGTTGCCGTATCTTAAAAAGCATATAGAGTTATTAGAAAAGGTTCAGAGAAGAGCCACCAAAATGGTAAAGGGGATGGAAGGATACTCCTATGAAGAAAGGCTAAAAAGGTTAGGGCTCTTTAACCTGGAAAAGAGACGGCTGAAGGGAGATATGATAGAAGTCTATAAATTAATGAACGAAGTGGAACGGGTAAACGTAGATCGATTGTTTACCTTAGCAGAATATAGAAAGACTAGGGGACATGCAATGAAGCTACAGGGTAAACTATTTAAGACTAATAAAAGAAAATATTTTTTCACTCAACGTGTAATCAAACTCTGGAATTTGTTACCGGAGGATGTAGTAAAGACTGTTCCTTTGCGTCCCTCTAGTCCAGTCCCGGAACCATAGAGTTTAGAATCTCCTCCAGCAGCTTTGGAGACTGAAAGACATCATCGCTTTGCTGGCACCAGTATATATAGGCAAGGACCGCCCCCTCTCACCAGTACTTTCAGTCTCCAAGCAGCTGTGGAGATTCTGAGCCCGGGACTGGGCTCAGGGTGTAAGTTCAGAGTGACAAATAAGCAGAGCTCTTATTTAGTTCTTGGGGAAAATTAGGCAGAAGTTTTTCCTGCAGTTTTTCTGAGGCTGGTTTTTTCTTGTTTGGTTTGCAGTTAGATTGCTGTGCTGAGGAGGTTTCCACTGCTTTGCTGCGGGCTCTGTCCTTTGATGTCTTTTCTCTCTTCTCTGCTCTTCTCTTCTTCCTCCCTCTTCCCCCCCCCCTCCTCTCTCCCTTTCTATGGTATCTCCCCGTGGTGTAAACGAACATAAGGGGGAGAAGTAATTGCTTTCGCCTCTCTGCTCCCGAACCCGCGATTAGGGGTGAGGAGCAGGTGGAAGGCTGGGGACACGGCTACAAAGGCCTCGGGGTATCCTGGCAGCGTGGGGATGAAGCCACGAGAAGGCTATGCTCCGACGCTGTGGCTCCGGTGTTGATAGCCGGCACGGAGAATTGCCTCGGGCGAGGCTGGTGAGTAGCTTGATGATTTTGCTACCTGTTCCTTTGTTTTTTCTCGGTCCTGGTACTGCGGGGGATGGGGAACCCTTGGTAACATCGGGGAAACTCTTTCCAGCCCGCCTCGTGTAGCCACGTGGGAAACCAGCGGCCATTTTAGAATCGGGTTTTCCCTTCGCTGGGCTTCTCAGTTTTCTGGTCGGGGTGGGAAGCTTCGTTTTTGGGGGAAACAATTTCTGCCAAGCCTGCTGCAGCAAGTAGTCTGTTTATTGTAAAAAAAAAAAAAAAAAGTTACCTCATCAAAGTCCTACTGTATTAGCGGCATTAGAGCTGAATTGCAGGAAGGATGCCTGCGAAGCTGTGGTGCTTGGTATGTGGGACAAAAAGAGGCACTGTGCAGGACTCGGGTGTTTGTCAGCCGTGCACCCTGGAAGCCCTAGGAATGGAAAAGGGGACAGAGCAATCTCAGACAGGTCCTGCGGCGCTTCCTCCCGATGGTGGGGGTTCCTTGCCTCCTTCACTGGGTCCGCAGGAGCCCTCATCGGAGCCTTCCTCGGGGGAGGGGTCCTCTTCGGCTTTGGATGGTGGTTCGGGGGGATCGGCTCCGCTTATCTCCACGAACCTCTTTACTCTAATGCAGCAAGCCTTTGCTTTACTACAACCGGTAGGGTCTGTTCCCTCGTTGGGGTCGCAAGGGCGGAAGCGGCCAGGATCTCTGGACCATCTTTTGGAGGGTATGCCCGGTGTGAAGAGATCCCGAGGAGTCGGGGAAGACAGTCCAGCGTCTCGGCTCAGGGAGGACCTCGGAGAGGTTGACGCGAATTTGGACATGTTTTCCGAAGCAGAGTTGGAGGAAGGTGAATTGCCTGACTCGGAGGATCAGAGCAGGGTCATCAGGGTTTTTCAGCGAGAAGAACTGCCAGCCTTGATAGCGGAGACTCTTAAGATGCTTAACATGCCCTTAGGGGAGGCGTCTGCGGAGGAGGCTTTGGAGGATCCTCTGTTATAGGCGGTTCGCACATCCCAACGAGTGTTTCTGGTGCATAGAGTTTTCCGGAGTATGATTCAAGAGGAATGGGATTCGCCGGAGTCGGCCCTGAGAGGTTCCAGGGCTTTGGCTCGACTTTATCCTCTAGCTGACCAGGATAGAGAGCTGTTTCGCTCGCCAAAGGTCGATGCGGCGTTTTCGGCAGTGACTAGGAAAACGACTATTCCGGTAGAGGGGGCGGTTGCTCTTAATGATGTGCAGGATAGGAAGTTGGATACCCTGTTGAAGCAAGTGTTTGATGTTAGCGCCCTCTCTATGCAGGCCTCGATAGCGGGGGTGTGGGTGGCGAGAGCCTGTTTACGGTGGTCCCAGAGGTTGCAGGGGGATCAACTGGACAGTATGGTGCAGGACACGGTGCGGATGGAGTCTGGATCCGCATATTTAGCGGATGTTCATTATGATCTCATCCAAGGTTTGGCCAAGAGCATGGCCTCGGTGGTGGCGGCTCGATGATATCTTTGGTTACGTAATTGGTCGGCGGACAGTTGGTCGAAGGCTCGTCTCAGCAAGCTTCCCTTTCGAGGTAAGCTCTTATTTGGTGAAGATTTGGAAAAGTTGGTTAAGGATCTCGGAGAGTCTAAAGGGGGTCGTCTTCCGGAGGATAAGCTGAAGCAGGACCGGACTTCGGCTGGTGCCCGGGTTGTCCCCAGAGAGTTTCGTAGATTTTGTCCCTTTCGCTTTGGCCAATCTCAGCGGTCCCGGTGCGCGGTCAGGGCTTCAGGGGATTCCGGGGAGCAGGCAGAGGATTTGCTCTGTTCCAGTCCGCGGCCGTTAAAAAGCAACAATGAGATGAGGGGGGCTCAGGTGGGGGTGGTCCCAGTGGGAGGTCGTTTATGGGACTTTTACCCTGCCTGGGTCCACATTACGTCAGACCAGTGGGTCCTGGAGGTAATACGAGATGGTTATGCCCTAGAGCTCCATTGGCCCGTGTTAGATTTCTTTGTGCAGTCTCCTTGCAGGGCACCCCTGAAGCGGAAAGCGGTCACGGAGACGCTTCAGCGGCTACTACAACTCAGGGCGGTGGTGCCCGTGCCCCAGGAACAGTGCCGCTCCGGTCGTTACTCCATCTATTTTGTGGTGCCCAAGAAGGAAGGCTCATTTCGTCCGATTCTGGATTTGAAGAGGGTGAATCGCTGTCTCGGGATCACCCATTTCCGAATGGAGACGCTTCTGTCCGTTATTGCGGCGGTCCGGCCGGGAGAATTTCTGACGTCTCTAGATCTCACGGAAGCTTACTTGCATATCCCAGTTCGGCAGGAGCATCAGCGGTTTCTACGCTTTGCGGTGCCTATGGGTCACTTTCAGTTTCAGGCGTTGCCCTTCGGGCTGGCCATGGCTCCTCGGACATTCACCAAGATCATGGTGGTCGTGGCGGCGGCGCTTTGCAAAGAGGGAGTTCTCGTGTATCCGTATCTGGACGACTGGCTGATCCGGGCGAAGTCCAGAGAAGAGAATACCGCGGTCACTGCCAGGGTGGTGCAGTTGGAGAGTCTAGGTTGGGTAGTCAACGTTGCCAAGAGCTCATTGGTCCCCTCTCAGGTCCTGGAGTATTTGGGGACGCGTTTCGACACTCAGAAAGCGGCTGTGTTCCTTCCGATTCTGCGGGCACAGCGGCTGCGGAGGTTGGTGCATCGTTGTTTGGCCAGGGCAGCTCCGTCGGCATGGCAGTACCTACAATTGCTTGGAACAATGGCAGCCACGATCGAGGTGGTTCCGTGGGCCAGGGCACACATGCGGCCGTTGCAGAGCGCGCTTCTCCATCGTTTGGTCTCATCAGCGGGATGCGTTGTCTCAGTGCTTAGTTTGTCCTCCGGAGGTACGTCTGGATCTTCTCTGGTGGTTGAGGCCGGAGAGTTTGGAGATGGGCATGCCGCTCGAATCTCCCTCGTGGAGACGGATGCGAGTCTCTCCGGCTGGGGGGCGCATTACGAGGGGCAGTTTGCTCAGGGGCAGTGGCCCTCGGAAAAGAAGACCTGGTCCATCAACAGATTGGAGATGAGAGCGGTGCTGCTGGCGCTACGGGAATTTCAAGGGAGCGTCAGGCAGCGCGCGGTATGAGTTCTTTCCGACAATGCGACGACCGTGGCCTACATCAATCGGTAAGGCGGCACGGGAAGTGCGTCACTGGAAGCAGAGGCAGCTCGGTTGCTAAGTTGGGCCGAGCAGAATCTGACCGCTTTGTCGGCTCAGCATGTGGCAGGAGTGGACAATGTTGAGGCGGATTTCCTTAGTCGCCGCAGAATAGATCCAGGGGAGTTGGGTGCTCCACCCGGAGGTGTTTGCGTTGTTAGTATGGCGTTGGGGGATTCCACACATGGATCTCATGACGAGCTTCGAGTCCGCCCAGGTGGCAAGGTTCTTCAGCAGACGGAGAGAACGGATGTCAGAGGGTCTCGATGCGTTGGCTCAAAGGTGGCCAGAGGGCAGTCTTCTCTACGTCTTTCCGCCGTGGGCTCTCACAGGTGGAGTAGTGCAGCGCATAGAGCGGCATCGCGGCCTAGTACTCCTCTTAGCGCCCGACTGGCCTCAGAGACCTTGGTTTGCGGATCTCATGCGGCTGCTGGCGGACCATCCGTGGAGGTTACCGCAGCGGGTGGATCTCTTACGGCAAGGTCCCCTGCGTATGACCCAGGTGAATCGATTCTCGCTTACGGCTTGGCTCTTGAAAAGGCTAGGATGACGGCCAAGGGTTATTCGGTGGCAGTCATTTCTACGTTACTTCGCGCGCGCAGGCGTTCCACTTCTTTGGCTTACATAAGGGTTTGGCGCATTTTTGAGGCCTGGTGTGCTGAACGCAGTCTTCATCCCTTGGGAGCCTCGGTGTCTCAGATCCTCTCGTTTCTGCAGGACGGAGTGGAGAAGGGGCTAGTGGCTAGTTCTTTGCGCGTACAGTTGGCGGCCATTGCCTGTTACCGAGGTAAGATTCACGGTCAGTTGTTGAGTGCTCACGGGGACATTAAGAGGTTTTTGCGAGCGGTGTTGCTCTTGCGGCCGCCGATGCGGTGTGCGGTCCCGGCGTGGGATCTGAATCTCGTGTTGGAAGCTTTGCTCGGATCTCCTTTTGAACCGTTATCAGAGGCTTCATTGAAGGACCTGACCTTGAAGACCGTTTTTCTGGTGGCAATTTGTTCCGCTCGGCAGATTTCGGAGTTGCAAGCGTTATCCTGTAAAGATCCTTATCTGGCCTTCTTCGATCATAAGGTCGTTCTGTGTACCATGCCTGCGTTCCTGCCAAAGTGGTTTCTCCTTTTCATTTGAACCAAGTGGTGTCGCTTCCGGTGTTCTCGCAATGGCAGAGGGATGAGTCCGGGGGCAGGTTCCATCTGTTAGATGTTCGCCGCGTTCTTCGGCTGTATCTCCGTAGAACAGCTCCCTTCCGAAAGTTGGACAGGTTGTTTATGGCCTTTGGGGGTCCAAGGAAAGGGGAGGCGGCGGCGAAGGCGTCCATTTCACGTTGGTTAAAGGCTATTGCGTCGGTGTACCTGTTAAAGGGTAAGTCGGTCCCGGCGGGCCTCCGGGCGCATTCAACTAGGGCGCAAGCGGCGTCCTGGCCAGAGGTCAGTTTGGTTTCGGTCAAAGACATTTGTAAGGTGGCGACTTGGCCGTTGTTGCACTCCTTTCCAAAGCATTATAGACTGGATTTGCAGGTCGCAGGGGATAGTCGATTTGGTTTGGCGGTCCTTCAGGCTGGTCTTGCTGGTCCCTCCCGTTGATATTTACTGCTCTGTTACATCCTCTATGGTTCCGGGACTGGACTAGAGGGACGCAAAGGAAGAGTAAATTAGACTTACCTGCTAATTGTTGTTCCTTAAGGAACTCTAGTCCAGTCCCGAATCCCGCCCTAGGTTGTGAGTCGTTTCAGCCTGAAGTATGGGGGTTGCCGGTCTCTGCATGGGATAGCGGTCAGATGTGGGGATAGTTGGTAGAGGGGCATCCCGGGGGTCGCAGTGGGAGCTCTCAGGGGACCTCTTCCGCAGCACGTTTTCTGCATGGTTTCGGAATTCAATTGTATAAAAAACAAAAAAATAAATAAAACCAACAGGGGATGGTCAGAGTAAGGTAGTGGTGCATTTTTTGCAATTGTCTATTTTATCTACTTATTTGTTGCTCTGTTGAGTTTGCTTTGTCAATAGGTACTGGTGAGAGGGGGCGGTCCCTGCCTATATATACTGGTGCCAGCAAAGCGATGATGTCTTTCAGTCTCCAAAGCTGCTGGAGGAGATTCTAAACTCTATGGTTCTGGGACTGGACTAGAGTTCCTTAAGGAATAACAATTAGCAGGTAAGTCTAATTTACTCTTAGTGTAGCTGGGTTTAAAAAATGTTTGGACAAGTTCCTGGAGGAAAGGTCTATAAACCATTATTAAGAAGGGACCCAGGATATCAATGCTTGACCCAGTACAAGCATTGTGGAACGTGTGTCTTTTGGGGAAACTGCTAGGTACGTATGACCTAGATTGGCCACTGTTGGAAACAGGATACTGGGCTTGATAGACCTTGGTCTGACCCAGTATGGCATATCTTATGATGTTATAAGAATTGAAAGAAATATCAATACACCGGGAAGATGTATTACAACTATTTGATAAACCGAAGAGTAGCAAATCACCTGGACTGGATGGTATACATCCAAGAGTGTTGAAAGAACCGAAATATGAGATTGTTAACAGATTGCAGACCTGCTATTAGTAATCATTAAAATCATCCATAATACCTGAAGATTGGAGGATGACCATTGTAACACCAGTTTTTAAAAAAGGTTCCAGGGGTGATCCAGGAAACTACAGACTGGTGAGCCTAACGTCAGTACCTCGAAAAAATGGTAGAAACCATCATAAAGAACAAAATTACTGAACATGTAGATAGTCATGGCTTAATGGGAGACAGCCAACATGGCTTTAGACAAGGAAGATCTTGTCTTACTATTTTTTTTTTAAGGTATGTATAAACAGGTAGACAAAGTTGAGTCAGTTGATATAGTGTATCTGCACTTTCAGAAAGCCTTTGACAAGATCCCTCATCGGAGACTTTTGGCAAAACTAAAAAGTCATGGGATAGGAGACAGTGTACTATTGTGGATCAGGAACTGGTTAAAAGATAGAAACCAGAGGGTAGGGCTAAATGGCCAATTTTCCCAATGGACAAAGGTGGATAGTGGAGTACCCCAGGGATTTGTGCTGGGTCCACTGCTTTTTGACATGTTCATAAAAGACTTGGAAAAGGGAAATAACGAGTGAGGTTATCAAATTTGCAGATGACACAAAACTATTTAAAATTGTTAAAACCCATGAAGATTGTGGAAAATTGCAAGAGGATCTTGATAAATTGGAAGATTGGACATCCAAATGGCAGATGAAATTTAATGTGGACAAGTGCAAAGTTATGCACCTAGGAAAGAATAACCCAAACTATGGTTACACGATGCAAGGTTCCACATTGGGAACCACCACCCAGGAAAAAGATTTAGGCATCATCGTGAATAACATGTTAAAACCCTCCACTCAGTGTGCAGCGGTGGCCAAGAAAGCAAATAGAATGCTAGGTATCATAAGGAAAGGAATGGAAAATAAACAAAGGATATTATGATGCTTCTGTATTGTTCCATGGTGCGACTGCACCTTGAATATTGTGTGCAATTGCCACCAAAATGGTAAAGGGGATGGAAGGATATGCCATTGAAGAGAGGCTAAAAAGGTTAGGGCTCTTGAACCTGGAAAACAGAGGTGAGACATAATAGAGGTTTATAAATGACTAGCGGACATGCAATGAAGCTACAGGGTAAACTATTTAAGACTAATGCATGAAAAAATAATTTCTCTTAGTGTGTAATCAAACTCTGGAGTTTGTTACTGGAGGATATAGTAAAAGCTGTTAGTGTAGCTAGGTTTAAAAAAGGTTTGGACAAGTTCCTGGAGGAAAGGTCCATAAACCATTATTAAAAGGGACCCAGGATATCACTGCTTGACCCAATACAAGCATTCTGGAACCTGTGTCTTTTGAGGAAACTGCTAGGTACTTATGACCTAGATTGGCCACTGTTGGAAACAGGATACTGGGCTTGATGGACCTTGGTCTGACCCAGTATGACATATCTTATGTTCCCACAGTGGGGAGACGACGCAGTGGGACTTGAGCCGTGGATTTCCATTACTGCAGCAGAGGCAGCGGAATTTGCAGCCTTCCAGCAAGTATGGGCCCGTTGGAAGGGCAAGTGAGAAGAGACTCAGCAGGGGGTCTCAACAGCCTGCATTGGCTTCAGACAGCGGAGGATCCGCCAAGCAGCGCAAGACAGCCATGGTGGCTGGACTGGGAGATATGCAGTCACCGGATGATGAGGAATTGGGAGTGACCCAAGGCCCTTGTCTCACAGTGCTTCCAGTCTTGAGGAGGGTGAATTTTCATCCACAGAGGAAGTTGATGAATCCTAGCTGGTCATACTCTTTTTCAGAGGGAAGAGATTGCCATGCTTATTAGCTAGGTGGCTTTAGAACTGCACATTCCTGAGACTGCAGCAGCGGTCTACCTCCGATCCCATTCTCAGAGGTGTCAAGGCGCCTGCCTGGGCATTTCCATTTCCACCCAGGTTTCAGTAGATGGAAATGGAAGAATGGGAGGTGCATGATGCTTCCTTGTGTATGACTCGCCGGTTGGGTAAAATCTGTGCCTGGTCCCAGGAGGATCTGCACCATTGGGTGCATTATCCTATGGTGGACTCTTTGGTCACGGCGGTAACTAAGTGGACTACCATTCCTGTCGAGGGTGGTGCTGCTCTCCGGGACTGTCACGATAGGAAGGTAGAGGGTCTCCTAAAGACCGCTTTCTCCGCATCGACATTGACAGTAGAAGCCCCAGCATGTGGGGGGGCTAGCGCCCTGTGCGTTGTTGCGTTGGATTCAGCTGCTGCCAGAGGGTGCCACTTTGGCTCAGTTGGAGTCAATGGTGGCCTTGGCTGATGACTTCTATGATCTCCTCTGGCTGGCTACTTGTGGTGTGGCAGACACCAGTGTAGCATACCAGTGGCTCTGACTCCAAAACTGGTCAGTAGATGCGGCCTCTAAAACACGTTTAACCAGCCTCCCCTTTAAGGGTGGGCTCCTCTTTGGAGAGGACCTGAAAAAGCTGGTCAAGAACTTGGGAGAGGTGAAGCCTCAATATCTTCTGGAGGACAAGCAGAAGATATCTTCTTGGCACTTGTACTCCACAACGTCAGGATCCTCTCATTCGGCGTACTATGATTCGAGAAGGTAAATAAATACCAACCGGTCAGACCATCCTCTTTGTATACTGGCACGGGAAATCGTAGCCAGCCCTTTTGAGGGGTCTGGAGATCGCAAGGATCCTCCAGGGGCACCAAGAAGTGCACAGGCTCCTCCTCTTGCTGCAGGTCAGGTGTCTGCTCTGACTTTATCTAGGAATGGGTTCAAATCACCTCAGACCGCTGAGTACTGCATATCATCAATTGGGGATATGCTCTAGAGCTGGCCAGGCCCATTCAGAACACCTTCATGTCTTCTCTGCGGCCCTTCATCCAAGCTTGAGGCCATCTGAACCACCCTCCAGAGGTTGTTGTAATTGTGGGCCTTGGTGCCCGTTCCCCTGGATGAGTGGAACAGGGTGCTTTTGCATCTACTTTGTCGTATCCAAGAAGGACGGGATATTTCAGCCAATCCTGGATCTGCAGGGCGTCAACCTAGCTTGCAGGTTCCACGGTTTCACATGGAAACATTGCAGTCAGTCATTCAGGTCGTATGGCCAGGAGAATTTCTGGCGACACTCAACCTCACTGAGGCATACTTAAATATTCTCATCCGAGAGGAGCACCAATGTTTCCTCCGTTTTACCATTTTGGGACAACACTTCCTGTTTTGCACCTTTCCTTCAGACTAGTCACTGCTCAACATACCTTCTCCAAGATCATGGTGGTGGTGGTAGCCATAGCGTGAAGGAATCTACGTCCATCCATAGGTGGACGACTGGCTTATTCAGGCTCCATCGTTCTGTGAGTCAGAGCGGTTGGTGCATCAAATAGTGCACTTCTGGAATGGCTCTGTTGGGTGGCCTCACACCATCCCAGGACCAGGCGTTTTTGGGGCTCAGTTTAACACTCGCCAGGGCCATGTGTTTTGCTGATGGGGACTCACTGGCGTGAGTTTCTGCATTAGCTGCACTACTTCTTGCAGATTCCAGCCCCGCAGGCTCGGGACTACCTTCAGCTTCTGGGAGCCATGACGGCGACGCTGGAGGTAGTGCAATGGGCCAGAGCGCACATGTGTCCACTGCAGAGTTCCCTGTTGAGCCGCTGGTCCCTTTGCTCTCAAGACTTCATGATCCGGCTTCCTCTTCCCACATCAGTGCGTCTTAACCTACGCTGGTGGATTCGCCCGAGAACATGCTTCGGGGAGTGCCCTTGGACCAGCCGGACTGGGTTTTGGTGACTACTGACGCCAGCCTGACCGGCTGCGGAGCTTATTGTCAGGGCAGTCTACACAGGGAATTTGGTCACCAGCAGAGGCTCGGTGGGTTATCAATCAGCTGGAAAGGCTAGCAATCTGCCTCGCCCTGTGACGGTTACAGACGGAGCTCTGTGGGCGTGCAGTGCGGGTGATGTCGGACAATGCAATGGTTGTGGCTTATGTGAATCGACAGGGAGGCACCGAATGTGTTGCTTCTTCCCTGGGCCAAGTGCAACTTGCAGGCCCTATCAGCGCAGCACATATCGGGGGTTGACGATGTCCAGGTGGACTATCTCAGTCGTCATCTCCTCGATCCCAGCGAGTGGGAACTTGCGTCACGGGCCTTCAGTTGCATAGTGAGTCTCTGGGAGCACCCAATGTTGTACAACATGGCGACTCCACAGAATGCAAAGGTCCCCTTCTTTTTCAGCCGAAGAAAGGTGCTGAGGATGCAGAGAGTGGACGTCCTGGTGCAACCATGGCTTGACCAATTCTCTCCCTTGTCTTCTTGCCATAGCTACTGATCCCCAGGGTCATTCGGTGCATCGAGCAACACCCTTATCCCATCGTTCTCATGGCGTCCGATTTGGCTTCGTCAGCTGTGGTACGTGGACCTAGTGCAATGCCATGTCAATCGGCCATTAACATTGGGGGCGCAGAAAGGGTTGCTGCAGCAGGGGTCTGTCCTCACGGACAATCCAACTCCCTTCTCCCTTCTGGCTCTTGAGCAGCAACTGTTGATGCACAAGGGGTATTCTCCTTCAGTAGACTCGACGCTGTTGCAAGTCCGGTGCCCGTCCACATCATTGGCATATATTCGAGCCTGGTGGTTGTTTGAGCAGTGGTGTCAGAACTGGATGCTCTCCCCTGCTGGGTGCACGTTCCCACCATCTTGGTCTTCCTCCAGGATGGCTTTAGAAGGGGTTGGTGTGCAGCTCCTTGCAGGTGCAAGTCACAGTCTTTGCGGCCTTTTGCGGCTCATTGCAGGGCAAGTCACTGGCCTGCCATCATGACGTAGGACTCTTCCTGAAGGGGGTGTGCACCATGCAGCCCCTGATACGACCAGTGGTGGCTCCGTGGAGTCTTTTGGTGGTCCTGTAGGTACTTGTGCGGGAGCCCTTCAAAGCCCTGCAGCGAGTTATGCTCAAGGATGTGATCTTGAAAACTGTTTCCTTGTGGCCATTACTTTGGCCTGGAGGATTTTTGAGTTAAAGGCACTTTCTTGTTGGGACCCCTTTCTGCCCTTTATCTGCTGAAGGGGTTTCCCTATGGCCAGTTTCCTCCATCCTTCTAGGTCAATCAGGAGCTTTCCTTACCCTCTTTTTTTTTTTTTTTTTTCCATACCAATGTGCCGGGGCAAACAAACATCTCCGTCGGTTGGACATTACAGGCTTCATAGGGGCTTTGCAGTTTCCAAGGCCACTTTTGGCTGCTGGATCAAGGCAGCCGTTGCATCCGTGCCTTTGGGGTTAAAGGTACATTCTATGCAGGCCCAGGCTGCTTCCTGGGCAGAGTTGTCTGCAGCAATGCCCTTGGATATCTGCAGGGTGGCGACTTGGTCTTCTTTGTCCATATTTGTGCGATATTACCACTTGGGCATGCAAGTGCGTGTGGTAACCCAATTCATCACTTAGGTGCTAACTGCTGCACTGTCGACCCACCCAGATGGGGAGTTACTTTGGCACTGCTCGATAGTCTGGACTGGTCTAGCAGAACCCTCTGGAAGGGGAAATTTTACTTACTGATAATTTCCTTTCCTGGAGTCCTGCTAGACCAGTCTAGGACTCGCCCCTTTGTTGCCTTGGTGGACTAGCTAGCCTGGATTCTTCATCTTTGGGTCTATGACCTTTCTGGTTGTGTATATAGTTCCCCTTCAAGAGTGTATATATTTGGGATAGGGACCCATTTGGAGAAGTCTGCGTGGGTTCCATCACTTGTTACGTAAATACTGAAGAGTGCCCCAAACTGTATAGGGTAAGGTGCTGGTGTGATGTCACAGCCCTGTTCTAGCGTTTTCTCTGTCTCATCTGCTGATTGGGGAAGATAACCCAACAGTCTGGACTGGTCTAGCCAGGACTCCGGGAAAAGAAGTTATCGTTAAGTAAAACTTTCCCATATGTTCCTCAGTGCAAGTGGAGTTATTTCATGGGAACAGGTTGGTTCATCTCTACCATTATTCAAGCTTTGTCTTTTAATTACAGCTTGTTTTAGCCATTTCTCTTTATATTGTACACATATAAATCACAGTGTAAAACTTAATTTTCAGATCTTCTTGCTAGACCAACCCACACTAATGGGTTATCTCCCCCTGCCAGCAGATGATGGAAACGGAGAAAAAAACCTAAACTATGCCATAACATCATTACTCTACTCTAACTTATAAAGCCCAAATAATGTCACTACAATAATATTTTAATAATAAGGTAGACATTCACTGATCTCTCCCACTGCAATCACAAAGCTCCCAATTATCATCATTACTGGCATAGAACCGGGTGCAGATAGGAGCACCCTCCAGTATTTTCTCTGTCTCCAGCAGATGGTAGTTGCTATTTTCTCAGTAGCTGAGGTCTAGAGCTTCTGACGGGTTCTGAGGTTACCTGGCCAGTTGAGCTTGGTCTTTTGGGGGCCCCAGGGCATATATGAGATACCCTTCTGGCTGGTTGTCCCTGTCATCATTTGGGCAAGAGTTCTGTCTATGAGAATCTGGGTTCAGTGGATCCTTTGGGGAGGTGCTGGTAACTTCTTTATTTCTTCTGTTTTTGCTTTGGCTTAAAGTTTTAGTTAGTTATTTTATTTAAAAAAAGAAAGAAAGAAAGAAAGTATTATAGAGAAGACGGGTATACTTTCCCAAGATGGACGCTCTGGTCACAGCAGTGGCCAAGCACACCACCATTTAAGACTACAGTGTGGAAGGGCTTTTGAAGACTGCCTCTTCTTCCTCTTCCTTGGTGGTACAGGTGCAGCCTGTGGTGGCCTGGGTGCTCTAGCCTTGTTCAGGTGAGTTCAGCTTCTTCCAGATACTGCTGATTCAGCAGGCTTAGAGTCTGTAGCGGCTTTTTTGGTGGACGCTTTTTACAATCTTCTACACTTAGCTACTCGCAGGGTTGCGGTGGCTATGGTGGCCCAGCGTTGGCTGTGGCTCTGATATTGGTCTGCAGATTCAGCCTCTAAAGGCCATCTGGCCAGCTTGCCTTTCAAGGGTGGTCTCCTCGTTTGGGGAGGATCTAGAAAAGTTTAAGGACTTGAGGGGAAGTAAGCCTTGGAGATTGCTGGAAGATAAGCCCAAAGTATCTCCTCACAGTCTAGGTTACGGGACACGAGACAATATTGTCCTGGGAAACCAGCTATTTCTTCCTCTGGTTTTAGTTCAAAGTCTGTCCTTTCATGCAGGTCATCATCCCTTCTCCCAGCCCTCTGGAGCCAAGAAATCATCTTCTTCCTCTTGTCCCTCCCGCTGACGGGCTGGGGGCCATTCCGGAGTGCCACAGGTGGGGGTCGTCTCCACCAGTTTTACCGCGAATGGGCCCGTCTAACAACAGACCACTGGGTCCTGGACATCACAAAGCACGGTTATGCCTTGGACTGCGCAAGACTCATTATAGACTCCGTTGTCTCCCCTTGAAATTCTGTTATCAAAAAGGCTGTTCAGGATACCATTCAGCATCTCCTTGCCCTTTGGGCTGTTCGTCCTGGAATGGGGAATCCTGGAATCCTTTGGAATGGGGTCTGGGAAGATACCAAAATAATAAGCTATCTTGGAGCAACAATATTCCACACACAACCAACAAGCTCCGCACAACAAAGTTTCATTCACCAACCTATTTCAGCTATCACATAACAAAATCTGCAACAAATCACTAAGGCTAAGAGGACCTCAGGATGGCTAAAACCCACACATAGTGAAAAATCACTATAGGGAATAGCAGACGCTTACATCACAGGTCCCATAGCCACCTAACCTTACCACCAATTTCACATTACCAAATCTACATAAACCTACTATCATACACCATTCATACAACATACAAAACAAAATTACTTTAAAAAGCGTCTCAATAATAATGAATATGCTGATGGAGACAGCGCAGGAACCTTCAACGCTCTTCCTAAATTGAAGAAAAACAAAAATAAGGCCATACAGAATTATTTCATGTGCAAAATAAAGAGCATACAGCACTTATCTGTAAAATACGATACAACAGACAGCTCGTAGGGAAGGTCCGAGCGACGCTCAATCGCATAACATTCAACTTCTAATCCAGAACAACACCAGAGAACGTTTTCAGTCCAACAGATCTTCGATAGTAGCACTAGCCCAATCTTCAATAATCCACTCGCCCTTCAAAGGGCCAATTCAGAAATTCAACGACCACAGGCTACTCACATGAATCGGAGACTGTCCATGTTCTCCGGTGGTGTTCTGGATTAGAAGTTGAATGTTATGCGATTGAGCGTCGCTCGGACCTTCCCTACGAGCTGTCTGTTGTATCGTCTGTTGTTTTTCTTCAATTTAGGAAGAGCGTTGAAGGTTCCTGTGCTGTCTCCATCAGCATATTCATTATTATTGAGACGCTTTTTAAAGTAATTTTGTTTTGTATGTTGTATGAATGGTGTATGATAGGTTTATGTAGATTTGGTAATGTATTCCCAATGGTAGTTTTGGTGTTTTTGAAATTGTAGAATAGGTGAAATTGGTGGTAAGGTTAGGTGGCTATGGGACCTGTGATGTAAGCGTCTGCTATTCCCTATAGTGATTTTTCACTATGTGTGGGTTTTAGCCATCCTGAGGTCCTCTTAGCCTTAGTGATTTGTTGCGGATTTTGTTATGTGATAGCTGAAATAAGTTGGTGAATGAAACTTTGTTGTGCGGAGCTTGTTGGTTGTGTGTGGAGTCTGGGAAGATATACCATCTGTTTTGTCATTCCCAAAAAGAACTGCTCATTTCATCCCATTTTGGATCTAAAGTGGGTCAACAGACATTTGCAAGTTCCTAGCTTCCACATGGAGATGCTGCTGTCCATCATTCAATCCATGTGGTAGGGGGGATTTCTCACGTTCCTGGATCATATACCATACAACAGGATCATCAGTGTTTCCTACGGTTTGTGACACTGGGGGTCACTTCCAGTTCTGCGCACTGCCGTTTGGCTTGGCGACTGCCCTTCGGACCTTCTCCAAAGTCATGGTAATGGTCGCAGCAGCTCTCAAAAGCGAGGGCGTGTGCATACACCCGTATCTAGATGACTGACTCATCCATGCCAAGACCTGGTCGGAGGCCTACCAGTCAATGCAGCATGTAATGCAACTTCTGGAGAGTCTCAGTTGGGTCATCAATCACAGTAAGAGCTGTCTCTGCCCTGTCCAGAATCTGGAGTTTCTCGGAGCTCGTTTCAACACCCATCTGGGATGAATGTTCTTGACTGTGGACCGTTAGTCCAAGTTCAGTGGTCTGCTCCAGGAGTTTCTAGAGAAGCCAGCTCCCAGTACCTGGGATTATCTGCAGCTTCTGGAAGCAATGGCTGTGATCTTGGAGTTGGTCCCCTGGGCGTGGGTGCATATGCGACCCTTGCAAAGAGCATTGTTGGCACGTTGGTCCCCTTGTACACAGGATTGCGCTGTTCGTCTGCCACTCCTCCCGACCGGGTGACGCAGTCTCTCATGGTGGGCCTTTCCAGACGCTGCAGGAGATGCACCTCAAGACACCTGCGTGGTACTGGTCACTACCAATGCCAGTCTAGGCAGCTTGGAGTGCTTACTTTCTGGGTCCAACAGCCCAGGGTGGGTGGTTCCTATTGGAAGCCCATTGGGCCATCAGTCATTTGGAGATGAGGACAGTCCACATAGCCTTGATGCACTTATTCTGCCTGGTCCAGGGTTGTGCAGTATGAGTGCTGTCCGATTAATGCTACGACCATGTCTTGTATCATTCACCAGGGGGGACCAAATGTCCTGGAGTAGTGTGAGATATCTTCCTCCTGTTTCCGTGGGTGGAACAGCACCTACAGGCCCTTTCTGCTCAGTACATCGCAGGACAGGACAACATGGAGGCCGATTTATCTCAGCCGTCACCTTCTCAATCCCAGGGAGTGGGAACTTGCTCCATGGGCCCTCAATCATATAGTCGACTGGTAGGGATGGCTGGGAGCAGACTTGATGGTGCCGGCATTCAGCACCAAGGTTCTCATCTTGTTCAGTTGCCGAAGGTCCAGGGGGGTGGATGTGTTTGGCCTAGCCTTGGCCCCAGGATTCTCTCCTGTATATTTTTTCCCCTTGGGTCATGCTAGCTCGGGTGCTGCGGAGGATATAGCAGCATCACCGCTTGGTGATTCTGGTGTTCCGGCTTGGCTTCTCCATCCATGGTATGCAGACTTTGTGCATCTTCTCATGGTCACACCCCTGAACCTCTCCTCCCGGAGATGGTTATTGCAGCATGGATGATCCGGCACTCTTCTCGCTTATGGTTTGGCCCTTGAGAGGGAGTGTTTAGTGCATAAGGGGTACTCTGCAGTTGTGTCTGACACCTTGCTGAGAGCCAGACGGTGTTCTATTCTCTGGCTTATGTATGTGTGATGTCTCTCTTTTTTTTTTTTTTTTGAGAGTTGATGCTGTCAGCACCGTATTTCCCTGTGGTGCATGCACATGCCTTCCATCCTGCCATTCCCCCAGGATGGACTGTAAAAGGGCTTGGCCTGGAATTCGCTGAAAATGAAGGTCGTGCTCTATCCTGCTTTCGGAGGCTCGTAGTGGGTTGATCCTTGGCCACCCACTAGGATGTGGCGTGGTTTCTCCATGGTGTGAGGGCTTTGCATCCTCCAATCCACCCTGCAGTCCCCGTTTGGAATTTGGCACTTGTTCTTCAGGCCTTGATGCGTTGCCCTTTCAACCCCTTAAGCGGATAACTCTTAAAGACCATCTCTTTTGGTAGCCATTACTTCAGTGCGGCTGATATTGGAGTTACAAGCGCTTGTCAATCGTTTCTTATTCTCATCCGAGGAGGTTTCCTTGTATCTGCTGCCTGCCTTCTTCACATAGTAACATAGTATATGACGGCAGATAAAGACCAGTATGGTTCATCTAGTCTGCCCAGCCAGGCGACAAGAGTAGGTGCACCTGCTGCTCTGTGCAGGTAACCCCTCCCCATGCCTCTGTGTAGGTCACCCCTATTTGTTCAGATATAAGAGATAGCAACAGGATAAAAACAAAATAAACATAACTATAAAGGGATCCACTGTGTCTGTCCCATGCCATTTTGAATTCTGTCACTGTATTTGCCCATCAACCTCCATTGGGAGGGCATTCCAAGCATTCACCACCTTTTCAGTGAAAAAATATTTCCTGACATTGCGTTTCAGTTTACCCCCTTGCAGCTTGATGTTATGTTACCAAAGGTGTTCTCTCCCTTTCATGTCAATCCAGGTTATTTCCCTACTGGCCTTTACTCCAGAATAGTGTACCTGGAAAGATAAAAGGCCTCCGTGTTGTTGTTGATCTCGGCGCTGTTGCGTTACCTGGAGTTGATGAATCCCTTTTGTCTTTCAGATCACCTTTTTGTCCTCTTTACTGGGCTTTATAAGGGTCAGGCGGCTTTGAGGGCTACGCTTGGCCACTGGATCAAGGAGACCATTGCATCAGCATATTTGTTGTGAGGCAAGCCTGTCCCTGAAGGCCTCAAGGCGCATTCCACCCAGATCCAAACAGCATCATGGGGGAAATTGTGCCATGTGTCTCCTAGATATTTGTAGGACAGTGACGTGGTCCTCCTTGCCTACCTTTGCACGGCATTATCATTTGGATGTCCAAGCTACAGCAGCTGCATGTTTTTGGCTCAAGGATACTCTTAGCTGCAGCTTCTTCCCACTCTGTGGTAGCGTAGCTTTGGTACTTTCCATTAGTCTGAACTGGTGTAGTAGGAAGATCTGGAAGGGGAAATTTTGACTTAACCGTTAATTTCCTTTCCTGGAGTCCTGCTAGTCCAGTCCAGCCCATACCCTCAGCTTTACTTCTCAGCCTTGTGCCTTATTCAAGATCCTTTCTCCATTCAGTACTTCTTTATATAATTTAGCGTTGGCCTTGGATGTTTTGTCCATACAGATATTATGTATATAATTTGTCAGGGGCCCCTTCAGAGGATCTCATGAGGTTTCCATTTGCTTGTTAGGAAAATACTGGAGGGTGCCCCTAGCTGCACTGGGTTTTATGCCAGTGGTGATGTCACATTATCAACAAAACTATAAGGTTCCCTACACTAACAAATTGCTTAAATAATCACCCACAATTCTGTATTTAGAATAGGCTGAATTGTGTAACCACACTAGCCTTAGGCACCATCGTCTGTCTCTTATCCCTCTGCTTAAATTTTATTTTTTATTTGTTGTCATTTATAGTACCATCTATTAGTTAACTTCATCAAAGCTATCCTTTTATGAAAATGTTTTTTTCAAAAAGCCAAAAAGATACTTATCTGCTCCCAGTGATACCCGACATGATCATGTTTCAGGCTTCTAAAACGAGCTTTGCTTCAGGGGCATCCAAAAGAACCGGAGCATCTAGCATCCAAACAGCTGCGAGGCTATGTAGTCGAAGACGATTGGGTGCAAACGAGACCAATGACGAGATCTCAGACCCAGAGGAATCCAGAGTCTTAAATTTATCTTTTTGATCCCTCTCTCCGGCACAATTGAGTTGGATACAGGAGGGATAAATGATAAACCTTTATCATATGATCTGTTTTAAATGCTGGGTGGCCATTTTTCAGCTTATTCGGAAGTTACAACTTCGTATATTTTTTAAAGATCACTCTGCCGTTGGAGAGAGGGCTATTCTGTTTCATAAATCAAAGTGGTCTTCTTCTGGTACTCTGGATCCGGCTGTAGCCACGTTTCAAGCATTGCTGTTGAAAGATTTAGAACGTAATGAAATAACGATGTCTTTATCTTATAAGAATTTTACAAAGACTGAATGGCATGATTGAAGAAGCTCCATGGGCTCTCTAATATGAGTATCCAAAGGACAGATAAAGGAGATATCATTTTACAGTCTCGACAACAATATCATAATGAAGTAATTTGTCAGATTTCAGATGCGTCATACTATTCTATTTGAATGATTTGACTATGCATATTAAAGAGGTGGTATTGGAAGCAAAAGTTTGAGGGATGCTTTTGGAGACAGGAAATTTTTCAATAAGAAAGTCACATTCTAACACACTGTACGTTTACATGTTGCCGAAAGTGCAAAAGAACTTAACTGCTTCTCCTGGACGTCCTATAGTATCCCTTTGAGGTACAATACTGGAACCGTTGGTGAAGTTTGTAGATGTCTTTCTTAAACCATTGGCTTTGAAAGTGACCTCTTCATTCAGGACACTTCACATTTTTTGAGTTTATTAACTACGGTGATACCAATTGATTCCTTAACTCTTGTGACTATGGATGTCATTTCGCTTTATACAGTGATACCTCAACAGCGAACATTAGCCGTAGCTAATTACCATTTAAATTGGACTCAACAAAATCATCGTATTTCAGTGGCCTTTTTGCTTCAGTTTATTGACTTTAGTACTTAGAATACACCATCATAATAGGTAATTATTCTATCTTCAACACCATGGCATAGCTATGGGTTCATCAGTAGCTCCATCTTTGGCAACACTGGTCATGGCTGAATTTTAAGAGAAATATGCATACTCCTCCTCAGCTTTCTCTAATGTAATCCTCTGGTGCAGATTTCTTGATGATGATATTTTTTGTTTATGGTTAGGTTCCAGTTCATTAATGTGTGTGTTTATTTCTAGAGGATCTAAATATGGCAGATGAACATTTAAAACTTACAATGACGTCTTCTGCATCTAGTATTGATTTTTTGGATGTGTTTAGTTTATAAGGAGGATGGTAAACTGCAGACTACATTATGCAAAAAATCTGTTGACCATAACAATTTATTGCAATATTAGAGTTGCCGTCCGGTTGGCCTTAAAAGGAATTTGCCTGTGGGGCAATTCCTTCGGCTTAAAAGAAGTTTGTTCTACATATGGTCGATTTTCTACAAAAGCAAATCTTTTACGTCAACAATTACGATATCCTGAAGGCTTTTCCAAGAGCTAAATGTATTTGCCGGGAACACATTTTATTATATAAACAACTAGATTCGGAAGATTCAAATTTGACCTGTATATAGAAACATGATGACAGAAAAAGACCACATGGCCTATCTAGTCTGTCCTTCCATAACAACAACTACAACAGTCCACTTTTTACCTTTAGAGATCCTCTGTGTTGGTCCCATGCTTTTTTGAATTCAGTTACTGTCCTCATCTCTACCACTTCCACTGGGAGACTATTCCATGGATCCACTACTCTTTCTTTAAAGAAATATTTCCGCATATCACTCCTGAATCTATCTCCCTTCACCCTCATCCCATGTCCCCTCGTAGCAGAACTTGCTTTTAATTGAAAGAGGCTCTCTCCCTGAACATTTATGCCACGGAGGTATTTAAACATCTCAATCATATCACCTCTATCCTGCCTTTCCTCTAAGGTGTACATATTAAGATCCTTAAGTCTGTCCTCATATGCTTTATAATGAAGCCCATTAATCATTTTAGTAGCAACCCTCTGCACCGACTCCATCCTGTTCACATCCTTTTGAAGGTGCGGTCTCCAGAATTGCACACCATACTCCAAATGAGGTCGCACCAAAGACTTATACATTCCTCTCCGTATGCACCCAAGCATCCTTCTAGCTTTTGCAGTCGCCTTTTCTACCTGTTTAGCTACTTTAAGATCATCAGACACAACCACGCCTAGGTCCCGCTCTTCTTTAGTGGACAAAAGTACTTCACCTCCTATACTGTATTGCTCCCTTGGATTGCTGCAGCCCAAATGCATGACCTTACATTTTTTAACATTAAATCCCAGCTGCCAAATTCTAGACCATTCTTCAAGCTTAGCTAGATCCTCCTCATGTTATCTACACCTTCCTGGGTGTCTATTGCAAATTTTGGTATCATCTGCAAAGAGGCAAACCTTACCCGACAGCCCTTCCGCTATATCACTAACAAAGATGTTAAAAAGAATCGGACCAAGGACAGATCCCTGAGGCACACTACTGGTAACATCCTTCTCCTCAGAGTGAGCTCCATTTACTTGTACTCTTTGTCACCTCCCACTCAACCAATTTCTAACCCAAGCAGTAACTTTAGGGTCCATCCCTAGGGTGCTCAGTTTGTTTATAAGTCGCCTGTGAGGAACAGTGTCAAAGGCTTTACTGAAATCTAAATACACCACATCTAGAGCTTTCCCTCGGTCCAACTCCCTGGTCACCCAGTCAAAGAAATCAATCAGATTTGTCTGACAAGACCTGCCTCTGGTGAATCCATTCTGCCTCAGATCCTGTAATCCGCTGGACTCCAGAAACCTCACTATTTTCTCTTTCAGCAGCGTTTCCAATAATTTACTCACCACCGAAGTTAAACTAACCGGCCTATAGTTTTCAACCACATCCTTACTTCCGCTTTTGTGTAAAGGCACCACATGAGCCTCTCTCCAGTCCTTTGGCACCACTCCCAACTCCAACGAGGCATTGAAAAGGTCAGTCAGTGGAGTTGCTAGAACGTCCCCAAGTTCCCTCAGTATTCTAGGGTGTATCCCATCCGGTCCCATCGCTTTGTCTACTTTAAGTTGAGCTAGTTTATCACAAACACAGTCTTCTGAAAATTGTTCAAGATGTCCCTCGCTTCTGTTTTTATTTGTGGGCGTTTTCTGAGGTCCTGCTCCTGGTTCTTCATCTGTGAACACAGAACAAAAATATTTGTTAAGCAATTCCGCTTTATCCTTATCAGCTTCTACATATTCCCCCCCCTGCACCCTTGAGTCTGACAATACCACTTTTGCCCTTCCTCTTCTCACTAATATATCTGAAAAATGTCTTATCCCCCCATTTTATTGTATTGGCTATTTCCTCCTCCTTTTGAATCTTTGCCTTCTTGACTACTTTGCTAGCTTCTCTAAGTTTTTCCAAATACAGATGCCTGTCTTCCTCTCTCTGTGATCTCTTGTATTTCATGAAGGCCTCCCTCTTTTTCTTCACTTTTTCAGCTACTTCCTTCGAAAACCATAGCGGTCTCCTGTTCCTTTTGCCTTTATTTACCATTTTAACAAAAAGGTTGGTTGCCCTTAAAATACCCCCTTTCAGTTTTGCCCACTGTTTTTCTACATCCCCCAGCTGTTCCCATCCCACTAACGACTCCCTGAGGTATTGGCCCATCTTCGCAAAGTTAGTCTTCCTAAAGTCTAAGATCCTCACCTTGGAATGGATTCTAACAGCCCTAGTCCTAATACTGAACCACACCATCTGGTGATCACTGAATGCAAAATGATCTCCCAGTACAACATCAGAAACACTTTCACCATTGGTAAGCACCAAGTCCAGTATGGCCCCTTCACATGTGGGGTCTGTTACCAATTGCCTGAATAGTTCTCCCTGTAGAGAATCCAGGATCTCCTTACTTCTAGATGATATTGCAACAGGAATGTGCCAATCAACATCTGGCATATTGAAATCTCCTATCAGTAGCACTTCCCCTTTCCTAGCAATGCTGCGTATGTCTTCAATTAACTCTCTGTCCAACTCTTCCTCTTGTGAGGGAGGTCTGTATATCACACCAATGCAAATAGATTTCTCTTTCCCTCTTTCTAGTTTAACCCACAATGCCTCCTCTCTCCCTTTTAAGCTCTGTAATTCCAAAGCTTTAATAGTAGTTTTTACATATAGTGCCACTCCTCCTCCCCTTCTTCCTACCCTGTCCTTTCTGAATAAAGTATAGCCAGGTATAGTTACATCCCAGTCATGGTTTTCTGTGAACCATGTTTCTGTAACTGCCACTAAATCCAAGTCGGCCACTCCCACCAAAGCTTCAACTTCAGGGATCTTATTTCCCATGCTACGGGCATTAATACACACTGCTTTCCATATGTTACCCCTGTTACCCATTTCCATAAAGGTATTTAATGTATCACCTACCTGGGGGCTTTCACTTACCTGGGGGCTTTCTTCACCCATCCCCAACGAATCTAGTTTAAAGTCCTCTTCAGTAGATTAGCCAGTCTACTACCGAAGATGCGTTGACCTTTCTTGGACAGATGGATGCCATCTCTACTCTGCAACCCTTGGAACAGCATCCCATGGTCTAAGAAACCAAAACGCTCTCGATGACACCATCCACGCAGCCATGCATTCATCTCCAGGATGCGAGCCTCTCTGCCTTGGCCTTTACCCTCAACAGGGAGGATTGAAGAGAACACCACCTGTGCACCTAACTGCTTCACCCTCTGTCCCAGAGCCATGAAGTCACTTTTGATACATTCCGAGGTATACCTGGCAGTATCATTTGTTCCAACATGGATTAGCAACATTGGGTAATAGTCAGTGGGCTTGATGAGTCTCGGCAAACTCTCCGTAACATCTTGGATTTTGGCACCAGGCAGACAGCATACCTCTCTGGACATCAAGTCTGGTTGGCAGATGGACGCCTCAGTACCCCTCAGAAGAGAGTCTCCAACCACCACTACCCTTCGTTTCCTTCTGGTCACTGATTCTGCAACTTTGGGGTACTTGAACTCTGGTTCTTCCCTTTCCAGGGATGCTTTCACCTCCTCCACTTCCAGGGCTGCATAATGGTTCTTCAATTCAAGGGCAGGAGAAGTTGGATTGGTGGTTTTGCAGGCCCTGGTGACTTGTGTCCAACCATCGACATTCTGTTGGCACCCATCTTCTCCTGTGCTGGAGAGCTTGGTTGCTGCAAGAAGCATCTCATCAATGTACTTCTCATTGTCTTGAATGCTCCTCAGCCTCGCCACCTCCTCTCTGAGTTCTCCACTTGTTTTCTCAGAGCTTCAGCATGCAGGCACCCTGCACATGGAACCGGTCCTTCAACTGGCATTAGGACCTCTGTTTGGACCGAGGCAGAAGCTGTAACGGGGGCAACAGCTTTAGCAATACGATTTTTCCCAGCCATTGTTCTGTTCGTGGAGCTTAGGTATCTGTTAAAGCAAAAGAGAGAGATCTACCAAGTACCAGCCGGTTTCGCAGCTGTCCTTTCAGAGAAAAAGCAGTTAAATCTCTTTAATTATATTCAAAATGTGCTGGTCCAATTCTCTGTGATTTGTTAAAGGGGGAGGCACCCTATAAAGCTCACTAGGGGTAGGTGGGAGTCGGGGTGGGTAGGGAGGGAACTAACACCTGATTAGGTGTTAGCAGTTTCTAAACCTGAGGAGGTTACTGGAGTTCAGCAACCTACTGTGCTCAAGGAAAGTTCCCCTAAAGCAGCAAAAAGAAAGTAACCTTGCTTTAAAAAATATACAAAAAACCCTTTTAAGAGCTCCCAGTCAGAGAGCTAGCAATGTAATATAATAAAACAAACAAACAAACCCTCAAATCCTTACTGTTTGTTTGATCTGTGGAGCCCTGGTTAGGAAAGCCTCAAAAGGGCAGGGCACTGGAGCCTTTTATGCAGGCTTCAGCTGCACTCAGGAAACAGGCCCACTAACTCCTGATTAGGTGTTAGCAGTTTCTAAACCTGAGGAGGTTGCCTTATATGCATGGCATTAATAAAGTCTCCAAATTAATACGTGCCTATTCGGGGTGTGTTGGCCATACATAAAGAATGGGAGTTTTTTCCGTGTATTGCTTTTTGTCATGGGCGTAATATTGTAGAATGGTTGAAGCTACCTTGGATAGATCTATAGACACTAATGAACATATTGTGTGTGTCACTACTATCTGCGGTATCTCCTGGGAAAATCCAATTTCGCATGTATCGTGCATGTCAGCTGACTTCTTGTACTTCAAGTTATGTGGTTTATATTATTTGTGCGTGTCCCGAAACGATCGGTCAGAACCTGCTTGGCAGAACATCGTAGCAGACTAAATACAAAAATGATAACAGCTCCCTTGGTTGCTCACTTTTTGTCTCGCAGGCTCATAATATTACATCATTTACATAGCGAATAATTGTTATGGTCTCTGAAAACTGGTGGGGAGGTAATCGAGAAGCTTTATTAAATCTAAAAGAACAACAGTGGATCTTTCATATCAACTCGGTTGCATCAGCTGGTTTGAATTAGGAGATCGAATGTTCTAGCTTAATTTGAGATGTTCATCGCTGTGTGGTGTGATAGTTGATTGGTTGAGCTTGGTTATATAGAGCGTATGTACTTCCTGCTTTCTTCAGGTGTCCTTTTGAAAGAGTGGTGTTGGATGCTAAAAGACTTTTTGGATGCTACATGCCCCGGTTCTTTTGGAAGTATTCCCCTAAAGCAAGGTTCATTTTAGGAGCCTGAAACATGATCATATCTGGTATCGCTGAGAGCAGAAAAATAGTATTGTTTTTTTTCTGTTTGAAAATGTTTTTTATAAAAAGATATTTTTGATGAAGTTAACTAATAGATGGTAATATAAATGACAAAAACACATTTAAGCACAGGGATAAGAGACCGATGATGGTGCCTAAAACTAAAATTTAAAGTTTGGTTATACTTAATTCAGCCTACTCTGAGGGTCTCTTTAAATATAGATGAGATTGTGGGTGATTATTTAAGTGACTTGCTGGTGTAGAGAACCTTATAGTTATGTTAAATTTGAGGTTTCTAGAGTGAGATTAACTGTTAGTGGTGATATCATAGCATAGTTTTAGGTTTTCTTTTCTCTATCTCAATCATTTGCTGGCAGGGGGAGATAGCCAATTAATCTGGACTGGTCTAGTAGGACTCCAGGAAAGGAAATTAATGGTAAATAAAATTCCCTTTTAAGCCTTAAAAATAAACTAAACCTCCCTCTTCCTTAGCCTTCCAGCTCAATCAGTTTCAGAGCTTGGATCTGGCACCATAAGCCTTTTTTCACAACTCCCGTCATGGATTTTTTTCCCTTATTATACCCCAGTTGCTGCAGCAGTGTCCTCGGCTGGAGGCCCCACAGCAGGGCTCCTTCCAGAACCCTGCAGTCATGGGTCCTGAAACTGGTCACCGGGTATCATCATTGAATAATAACTGCTTTACCACCCCCCCCTTCCTCAGACTGAATGCTGCCTCTGTAGCGTACATTTGAAAAAGACATTTCAAAGACTTTCTTTCAGGGAATTGCTGTGTTTTGTTCCTTCTTGGTTAGGGCACTGTGTTTTGTAGTTTTCCTTAAAGTTTTCTTTTAATCAAAGCTTGCAACAACATTTTAGTGCTCTGCAGATTTCCTTTGAATTTTGTTATGTTATATTAGGCATTGGGATGCCCTGCAGCCCTTCAAATCTTGTAAAACTAAATAGCTATAAAACAATTTCTCTGCAATCTAAGCATTTCATATTAGCCAATGGTAGGTAGTGGTAAAGTAGCCCAGTGATCAGACTAATGGACTTGGACCCATGGATGCTGGGATTCAAGTCCTGTTTCTTCCAGTGTCACTGCTTGTGACCTTGGGCAAATCATGCCATTATCTTTGGAAAAAGCTTAGATGGTACGCTCTATAAGGATAGAGAAATACTTATTATACCTGAATGTAACTCACTTTGAACTACTACTGAAAATCTTGAGCTAAATGTAAAATTTGAAAAAAAGGTATTTGAGTTAGATCTATTCTGAATGGTGGAAAGTATACAAAATGTGTTGTATATTTGTGTAGCAGCCCACGAGAGCAATAGGGAATTCTGCGGACAGTGCAACATCGCAAAATACAGCGGAAGAGCCTGGTGGGACTGGAATAGCTTGAATTTGAATCCTTAAGATTTTCAGCCAATTCCTTATCGGCCCTCCAGTCTAGTCCCAAACCTCTCGGTTTAAGCACCTCCTTCCGCAGCTTGGAGACTGAGCACGTCTCTCTTTTGGTGACACCAGTATAAATAGTCCAGGGACCGCCTCCTTGCTCCAGTAGTCCCAGTCTCCAAGCAGCTGGAGGAGTCGTGAGCCTAAGAGGTTCAGGGCTCACTAGAGGAATGATTAAGAAGGTTGTAGGTAGTTGATAGTTAGTAAGATTGGAAGGTTAATTTTAATTTAACTTAATTTAATTGGGGGGGGAAAAAAGGAGGGGGATATCCCTTTAAATTGGTGAAGCCAGGATTCTCCCTGCCTGTGTTTAAGGCATTGCTAACTGCGCAGGCTGCCCCCCCTCCTCCCTCCTCCCTCCCTGGAAGCCGGTATTTACCCTCAGGGAAGAGTGAGGGAGTTGTGGATGGGGTCTCCGGCTCTCGAACCTGCTGCTCAGGTGAGGAGCCATTGAGTTTTACAGTGGACAGACACCCGGCAGCGGTTGGTCATTTGCAGCCGTGGCGGCGATCGCTGCGGCAGGAGATTTCAAAGTTGGCTCACTTCCCGACGCCAACGCAGACAACAGAACAGCTGTGCACGGGAGTCCGGCGGGTTATTTTACACAGCGGCAAGTTGGAAGGTAAGAGCCGCGTAGGCCGCACGAAATCAGCTAGAGTTGTGTGAGGGCAGGTGTTTGAGCGCAGGCAGGCCCGGACCACTCGGCTTTGGTGCGGGAAACCGTGCAGGGCTACAATTTTGGTTCGCAAGTTAGGAGAGAAGTTGAGATTTCGGCAAAGGCAAGATTGTTGAAAAGCAGTCTAGCGCTGTGTTTCTGAGAAGTTGATTTAAAAAAAAAATTCTCTTGATAAGGCAGAGAAGCCATCAGTTCAATTTAACTAAGACCATCATGCCTTCTAGGTCTCAGTGCTTACTCTGTGGGGCCAGAAGAGGGTCGGTCTCCGAGGAGGAGGTGTGTAGCAGCTGTGCTCAAGAAGCAGCATCGGGGGAGATAGCAGAGGACACTGCAGGGGAAGTTCAAAGGGGAGAGGCTTTGGGCTCTCCAGAGCCCCTTACTCCCGCCGCACCACCCTCGGAGCTGGCGCAGGTACCTTTCACAGCGCCAGACGCCTCCACCTCCCAGCCTTTGTTGCAAGGGGGGGTTGGCGGCGATATTCTCCCATGAATTTATGACACTGCTCCAGCAGTTGCTTGGGAGGAAGCAAGGGCCTGCTGGGGCGGAAGGGAAGCTGGGCTTGAAGCACGCGGGGACTCCCCTAGATGTGGGAGCGGGTAATGCTCCACTTAAAAAGCCTCGGATGGGGAGAGACAAGGAGGGACAGGCCTTAGTCTTGGAAAATCATTCAGAGGATTTGGAAGAATAAGAGGTAGAGCAGGATCTGGAAGAAGGTGAGATTGCGGAGCAAGAGGACCAGGAAAGAGTTGTCAGGGTGTTCAGACGAGAGGAATTGTCAGCGCTTATCTCAGAGACGCTGAAGGCATCGAACATGCCGGCAGTGGATCAGGCGGAGGATTCCTCTTTGGAGGATCTGTTATTGCAGGCGGTTAGAAAGTCCCAGAGAACTTTCCCGGTACATAGAGTATTTAGGTAAATGATTCAGGAAGAATGGGACATGCCAGAGGCAGGGATGAAAGGCTCCAGAGTGATGGCACGCCTTTACCCGTTACAGGAACCGGATAAGGATCTTTTTAAATCTCCTAAGGTAGATGCGGCAGTATCAGCAGTTACTAAGAAAATGACGATTCCGGTGGAAGGCAGTGGTGCTCTTAAAGATACACAGGATAGGCGGCTAGACACTTTGTTAAAGCAAGTCTTTGATGTCAATGCACTTTCCATGCATGCTTCCATTTGTGGTGCATGGGTGGCAAGAGCTTGCCTGCGATGGTCCCAAAGACTTAAGGGAATGCAGGCAGAAGAGGCGGTCGAGGAAGCGTCCCGGATAGAGTCAGTGGCGGCTTATTTAGCGGATGTTCAATATGATCTTATTCGAGGCCTTTCAAAAAGTATGGCGTCGGTTGTGGTGGCACGCAGATATCTGTGGCTGTATAACTGGGCGGCAGATGAGGCCTCTAAGGCAAGACTAGGTAAGCTCCCTTTTCGGGTAAATTCCTCTTTGGAGAGGATTTGGACAAGTTAGTTAAGGACCTCGAAGAGTCTAAGGGCAGAAGGTTGCCGGAGAACAAGCAGAAACAGAGTCGTCCTCTAGCGCCATCCAGAAGTCAGCAAAGGGAGTTTCGTAGATTTCGGCCATCGAGATTTGATCAGTTTCAGAGGGGACGTTTCGGGGGTTCAAGGATTTCGGGGGTTCAGAGGAGTGGGTAGAGGTTTTGGAGCCTCCTCTTCCCCGAACCTCAAGAAGCCGCAATGAAGAAGCGAGGAGGGTCCAGGCAGGGATAGTGCCCATGGGGGGATGGCTAAGGGAGTTCTATCCTGCCTGGGCCCAAATTACCTCAGATCAGTGGGTGTTGGAGGTTATTCGAAAAGGATCTGCTCTTGAGTTCCAACGACCAGTGCTCGATGCCTTCATTCAATCTCCATGCGGGATGAAATCAAGACTGTGGGCAGTTCGAGAGACTTTGGAAAGGTTGCTAGCTCTCAAGGCGGTGGTGCCAGTTCCCAGCAGATCAGTGCGGATGCGGTCAGTACTCCATATATTTTGTGGTGCCAAAAAAGGAAGGAGCGTTGAGGCTGATTTTGGATCTCAAAAGAGTAAACAGGTGTCTCCGAGTGTCGCATTTTCGCATGGAAACACTGAGATCAGTCATAGTGGCGGTCCAGCGAGGAGAATATCTCACTTCATTAGATCTCTGGGAGGCGTATCTGCACATACCAATCCGGTTAGAGCATCAGCGGTTCCTCCGGTTTGGGGTTCCCATGGGACATTTTCAGTTTCAGGTGTTGCCGTTTGGTTTGGCAACAGCAACGTGAACCTTCACCAAGGTGATGGCGGTGGTAGCGGCGGCTTTACGCAGGGAAGGGATATTAGTGCACCCTTACCTGGACGATTGATTGATTCGAGCAAAGTCAAAGAGTGAAAGCGAAGTAGCTACCTGTCGAGTGGTGCAGTTCCTGCAGAGCTTAGGGTGGGTAGTGAATGTAGCAAAGAGTAAGTTAGAGTCGTCTCAGGAGTTAGAGTACTTGGGAGCCTGTTTCGACACAGAAAGCGGCAGAGTGTTTCTACCGCACCTCAGGGCCCAAGGGCTAAGGCAGCTCGGCGTGGCATTATTTGCAGCTGTTGAAAACGACGGCACACATGAGACCATTGCAGAGAGCTTTGCTCAGAAGATGGTCGCATCAGTTCGATCAGTTGTCGCAAAAGCTGACCTGTCCTCTAGAGACAAGGCAGTCTCTGCAGTGGTGGCTAGCCCCAGGATGTCTAGAGAAGGGGATGCCGCTGGAGTCTTCGGATTGGAAACCGTTAATGACAGATGCAAGTCTGTTCGGCTGGGGGTGCACTTCGAAAGGCAGTTTGCCCAGGGTCAGTGGACCGAACAGAAAAGAAGTTAGTCAATCAACAGGTTAAGGGCAGTCACTCTAGCACTAAGAGCCTTTCAGCAGCAGCTGCAAGGGAAAGCGGTTCAAGTGCTCTCAGACAACGCCACAGCGGTGGCCTATATTAATCGCCAAGGGGGCACCAGCAGCATGGCTCTCGAAGAAGAGGCGGACGAGCTCCTAAGTTGGGCCGAATTGCATCTGGAGGCTTTATCGGCAGCACGTGTAGCAGGGGTGGACAATGTGACAGCCGATTTTTTTTGAGTCGAGTCAAGGTGAACCCAGGAGAGTGGGTTCTCCATCAGGAGGTTTTTGAGTTGCTGGTACATCGCTAGGGACTTCCGGTAATGGATCTCATGGCAACGTTCACTTTAGCAAAGGTAGGAAGATTTTACAGCAGAAGAAGAGAAAGGATGTCCGAGGGGTTGGACGCTGTGATGCAGAGGTGGCTGGAGGATCAACTCCTGTACGTGTTTCCACCGTGGGTGTTAATAGGTTGGGTTCTGCAGCGAATAGAGCGACACAGGGGTCAGGTGATCCTAATTTCGGCAGATTGGCCAAGAAGGCCATGGTATGCCGACCTAGTACGTCTCCTGGTGGAGCCTCCATGGAAACTGCTGGTCAGGAGTGATCTGCTAGTGCAGGGTCTGTTGACTATGCCTCAGATGGATCGATTCTCGCTTACGGCTTGGCTCTTGAAAAGGGCAAGGTTGATGGCCAAAGGTTACTCGACAGCGGTGATTTCTACCCTATTGAGGTCCAGGTGTAGATATATCTCGGTGGCGTATATCCGGGTTTGGCGGCTGTTCGAGTCATGGTGCGAAGATAGGCAAGTGGTGGCATTAAGGGCCTCCATTCCGCAGATTCTGTCCTTTTTGCAGGATGGTTTTGATAAAGGACTGGCAGCAGCATCTCTACGAGTTCAGTTGGCAGCGCTCTCTTGTTATCGCAGGAAGGTGCAAGACATGTGCTTGGATCACATCCGGATGTTAAGATTCTTACGAGGCCGCCATGCATGGCGCCGGTACCGGTATGGGATCTCAACGTGGTACTGGATACGTTGATACGGGAGCCGTTTGAGCCATTGGCTAAAGCGACTTTGAAGGATCTTACCCTTAAAGTGGTGGTTTTGGTGGCTATTTCTTCGGCGAGGAGAATCTCAGAATTGCAGGCTTTGTCATGTAGGGAGCCTGTTTTGTCCTTCTATGACAAGAAAGTAGTTTTGAGAACAGTTCCTCCTTTCTTACCTAAGGTGGTGTCTGTGTTTCATTTGAATCAGGTGGTGTCTTTGCCGGTGTTCGAGAGAGGTGGCAAGGATAAGTCCAAAGGTCAGCTACATCGGTTAGATTAAGTCTGGTATTAAGGAAATATTTGCAGAGAACGGTTCTACTCCATAAGACAGACAGATTGTTTGTCTTGTTTGGGGGGCTGAAACAAGGTGAACCGGTGTCAGTCTTCCATTGCTAGGTGGCTTAGGGAGGCTATTGAGTTGGCGTATATATTGAAGGGCAAGGCGGTGCCAAAGGGCTTGAGAGCTCATTCGACCAGGGCACAGGCGTCTTCCTGGGCGGAGTTCAGTTTAGTGCCAGCGGTAGAGATTTGTAAGGTGGCGATTTGGTCATCGTCAAATTCCTTTGTCAAGCATTACAGAATTGATGTTCAGGCAGAAGGGGACGCTAGGTTTGGATCAGCGGTGCTTCAGGCTGGTCTGGCGGGTCCCTCCCATTAAAGTGTTCACTGCTCTGTTACATCCCCAGAGGTTCGTGATTAGACTGGAGGGACGATAAGGAAGGTGAAATTAGACTTACCTGCTAATTGTTGTTCCTTGAGGAACTCCAGTCTAGTCCCGCATCCCTCCCTGGTGTAGTGTGTTGGACAGTAGCCTGAAGCAAGGTAAGATTGATCATTGGCTGCGGGAGCAGCTTTAATGGCTGTGGTCCATTAGGGGAGCAGGGTTGAGAAATGGTTTAACAGTAATGATAGTGCCTCCTAGGGGGTCCTAGGGAGAGAGCGAATCAAGCCTAAGCAGGTAAATATATAGGAGTTGCCTGGTAGGTTGCCGGGTAACTTGGTTAGTTACATAAAGGTTATACAGTTATAAAGTTTTAAGGTAATGATATCTACTTACTTATTGCTCTGGTGAGTCTGCTTTGTCAATAGGTTACTGGAGCAAGGAGGCGGTCCCTGGACTATTTATACTGGTGTCACCAAAAGAGTGATGGGCTCGGTCTCCAAGCTGTGGGAGGAGGTGCTTAAACCCAGAGGTTCGGGACTAGACTGGAGTTCTTCAAGGAACAACAATCAGCAGGTAAGTCTAATTTCACCATATATCTCCTGCTTTTAAATGTTTTGAACAGATGGGAAAGCCATGGACTATGGTGAAGTCTCCAACACGTTTGTGCGCTTGGTAGACACACACTTCATTTGTAGATGCCCTGCACCTTTAGGAACTCCAGAGGGAGCGGCTGTACCAGCCCCTGTTGCACCATTGCTGGTGTCCAGTGAAAAGGACATGTACACAGTCCCAAAGCTGAGCATGATCGGTGAGTAGTCCCTGCCGTCCATGAAGTTCCCTGTGTTCCTTTCAATGAATTGCCTCAGGAATGATCATGTTCCTGCTGGCAATCGAAAAAAGCGCTTTGTGCATGTTTCTACCATGTGCTGAAAAGCAGAGGTTAGCAATTTGTTAAACATGGGCTGTTCGTAGGGTGTCGGCTGCCATCTTGATTTTGCCAATTCTATTTTTCCTGGTTTGCCTGAAACGTTTCACCTTTCCTTCTTTCCCCTCACTGGCAGGGAAAGGGAAAAGAAGGCGATCATCTGAAGATGATGATGATGCCAGCGATCAACCAACAAAAAGGCAGAAAAAGGAGGCAGACAGCAAAGAGGTCAGTGTCTACGTCTCCCTCCCTACTTTACCCCCACAGTATGCATAGAGATGAGGTTCTGATTTAAAAATATTTGTCAAGGGACGAGGGTTAAAGTGTAAATGGACAGACTAGATAGGTTGCATCATCTTCATCTGCCATTGTGATCTGTTTTTATGATTTCTGGAAGTAGAACGAGTGTATTAGTCCACTTGTATTGTGGGCTTAAAACCAGCTCTGATTTTAAGGCATGAGACTAAAGTTACTCAGCTGCCCAAGAAAAGCCCTAATGCTCAAGGTGTAGATGAAATTAAGGTATTTATCTATCATGTTCATCTTATGCTCTGTTTGCATGTGACCCTTCCTATCTCTGTAACATAGTATATGATGGCAGATAAAGACCAGTATGGTCCATCTAGTGTGCCCAGTAAGGTGATTAGATGGGTGTACCTGCCGCTCCGTGCAGGTCACCCCTCTCTCTTTGTTGAAGTATAAGAAATAGTTATGTTTATTTTGATTTTATCTTCTTGATGTAAAGGGATCCACTGTGATCCCATGCCATTTTGAATTCCGTCACTGTATTTGCCCTCACCACCTCTTTTGGGAGGGCATGCCAAGCATCCACCACCCTTTCATTGAAAAAGCATTTCCTGACGTTGCTTTTAAGTTTACCTCCTTGCAGCTTCATTTTATGCTCTTTAGTTTTATAGCTTCCCATTCTTTGAAAAAGCTTGGTTTGTTCATTAATACACTTTAAGTATTTAAACATTACAACTGCTACTACTATTCAGCACTTATAAAGCGCCACGCACGCAGCGCTGTACAGCTAACCTGCAAGAGGTAGCCAACATACAAGAGACAGTCCCTGCCCGTCAGAGTCATGCTCATCGGAGCTTACAATCTAATCAGAACAGTACAAAGCATTAGTCAGTTCTGCGCAAGGTGCGGTGTGGTACAGTTTGGTCTATAGTTTGGTCATAAGCGGTGACAGGGGTTAGGGTAAGATGAGGATGGAAGTCAGGATCTGAATGCAACGGTGAAGAGGTGGGTCTTCAACCTGGATTTGAAGAGGGCCAGGGAGGGTGCCAGGCGCACAGACGCAGGTAGGCTGTTCCAGGCGTATGGTGCAGCAAGATGAAAGGAGCGCAGTCGGGAGTTCACGGTGCGGGTGAAAGGCATTGATAGGAGTAATTTTGTTAGCGGAGTGCAGATTTCGAGCGAGGACGTAGGGAGAGATAAGAGATGAGAGGTATTGAGGGGCCATAGAGTGAATGCATCTATAGGTCAGAAGGAGAAGCTTGAATTGGATGCAGAATTGGACAGGGAGCCAGTGAAGCAACTTAAGAAGGGGAGTAATGTGGGCATGGCGAGGCTGGCAGAAGATTAGTCGAGCAGCGTGATTTTGTATAGATTGAAGGGGAAGGAGGTGGCTCACGGGGAGACCAGCGAGGAGTAGGTTGCAGTAATTGAGGCGAGAGGAGATTAAGGAGTGGATAAGCATTTTGGTAGTGTGTTCAGAGAGGAAGGGGCAGATTTTGCTGATGTTGTAGAGAAAGAAGCGGCAGGTCTTAGCTACAAGCTGGATATGAGCGGAGAAGAAGAGAGAGGTGTCAAAGACAACCCCTAGATTGCGGGTCGAGGGAACAGGAAGGATAGTAGATCCATCCACATGGCCTGAGAGAGGGGGAAGTGGGGGAGAGGAGTTGGGAGGAAAGACAAGGAGTTCAGTCTTGGCCATGTTCAGTTTCAATCGGCGATGAGACATCCAGGCAGCGATGTCCGAAAGACAGGCAGAGATCTTAGACTGGGTTGCCGGCGAAATAATATTAGGTGTAGAGAGGTAGATTTGGGAGTCATCGGCATAGAGATGGTATTGAAAGCCATGGGAGGAGATAAGTGCGCCAAAAGGAGGGGGCCCAAGATGGATCCTTGGGGTACACCTACATGGAGCGGGGTAGGGGAGGAGGAGGAGCCACCAGAGTATACACTGAATGAGTGATGGGAGAGGTAGGAGGAGAATCAGGATAGTAGAGTCCTTGAAGCCAAGCGAGGAGAGGGTGGTGAGGAGAAGGTTGTGGTCAACTGTGTCAAAGGCAGCAGAAAGGTTGAGAAGGATGAGGATAGAATAGAGGCCCTTGGATTTAGCTAGGAACAGGTCGTTTGTGACTTTTGTGAGTGCTGTTTCAGAGGAGTGTAGGGGACGGATTGTAGTGGGTCCAGGAGGGCCTGGGAGGTGAGAAAGTCGAGTCAGCAACGGTGGACTGCTCGTTCTAATAGTTTGGATATGAAGGGAAGGAGGGAGATGGGTCGGTAGTTAGAAGGGCATGTGGGATCAAGTGAGGGTTTCTTGAGGAGGGGTGTGACAACAGCATGTTTGAAGTCAACGGGAACAGTTGCAGTGGAGAGTGAAAGGTTGAGGATATGAGTGATGGAGGGAACAATGGTGAGGGAGATGGAATGTAGGAGATGGGTAGGAATAGGGTCTGATGAACAGGTGGTGGGTTTGGAGGAGGAAAGAAGGAGTGCGGTTTCTTCTTCCGAGATCGGAGGGAAGGAGGAGAGGGTGGATGGGGGAGGAGAATTGGGTAGGTAGATGAGGGGTTAGGGAATGGGAGCGTAATCTTGTGGATTTTGTCGTGGAAGTAGTTGGCTAGGGTTTGGGCGGAAAGGGAGGGTGGGATCAGGGGCGGGGGGACCTTGAGAAGAGAATTGAGGGCATTGAAGAGATGGTGAGGATCAGAGGCAAGGGAGTTGGTTAGATGGATGTAGTAATCTTGTTTAGCAAGTGCTAAGGCAGACTGGAAAGAGCCAAGCATGAATTTGAAGTGAAGAAGGTCTTCCGGGGAGCGGGATTTGGACCAAGCTCGTTCGGCAGAACGAGCGCAGATGCATAGGTAACGGATTGTGGGTGAAAGCCAGGGTTGGGGAGTAGATCGTTTGACGGGATGAGGGGTGGGAGGGACAAGAGTGTCAAGGGCTGAGGATAGTGTAGCGTTGTACGAAGATAGTGCCTTGTCGACGGACTTGGAGGATATAATGGAGGAAGGAGATGAAAAAAAATGGTGGAGGAGAGAGTCAGGGGATCAATATTTTGAAGGTTTCTAAATAGGTTGGAGGAGACAGGACGAGGTTGGGACGGCGGAGGCTGAAGAGTAAATGTTAAGAGGTAATGGTCAGATGAGGGAAGGATTGATTTGCGAAGGTTTGAGGGAGAGGAACTGGAGAAGAGTATTAGGTCAAGGCAGTGGCCGTGTAGGTGTGTGGGGGCATCTGTATCATATCTCCCTTGTCCCACCTCTCTAGGATATATATATTTAGGTCTTCAAGTCTCTTCTCATACGTTTTCTGGCGCAGGCTCCAAATAATTTTGGTCACCTTCCTCTGAACCATTTCAGGTCTTTTTATATCCTTTGTAAGATATGGTCTCCAAAACTGAACACAATACTCCAAGTGAGGCCTCGCCAATGACTTGTATAGTGGCATTAGTACCTCCTCCTTTCTTTTGGTTATTCCTCTCTGTATGCAGCCCAGCATCCTTATGGTTTAGGCCACCGCCTTGTCACATTGTTTCTGAAGTTCTCAAGATGGTAAAACAATCACTCCGTGATCCTTCTCCTAGTCCATGTACATTAAACTCTCGCCTCCTATTGCAGACAATTCCCTTGAATTTCTGTCACCCATCCCAAGTGCATGACTCTGCATTTCTTCACATTAAATCTTAACTGCCAAGCAATAGACCATTCTTCCAGCTTTTGTAAATCGTTCCTCCATGTGGTCCACTCCCTCAGAGAAGTCCACTCTGTTGCAAATTTTCGTATCATCTGCAAAAAAGGCAGACTTTTTCCTCTTCAGTCCTTCAGCAATATCACTCATAAATACATTGAACAGTATTGGTCCCTGGACTAATCCTTAGGGCACACCATTCTCACCTTCCTTTCTTCTGAGTGAGTTCCATTTACCATTACCTTCTGTCATCTGTCAGCCAATCAGTTTCTGATCCAGTTCAACACCTTGGGACCCATCCCCAGGCTGTTCAGCTTATTAATAAGCCTCCTATGAGGAACAGTATCAAAGGTTTTGCTGAAATCTAGGTAGATGACATCTGTTGCATGCACTTAATGTAGTTTTCTGGTCACCCAATCAAATAACTTGATCAAATTTGTTTGGCATGATCGTCCTTTGGTAAAACCATGTTCTCCGGGAAGAAGTAGGAAATCAGCTCCTACATATGGGTGACGTCGGTGCTGATGGAGCCCTTGTGGAAGCATCTTCCCAGCTTTCAAAGAAAGCCTTTGGAAGATGCACCATGCATGAGTGGTCCCCTTCCTGCCCAAGGGAGCCATCTTGCCTCAATCTCCTTTTTTCCGTGAAGCCCTTCGTACATCTGTTCAGTTTCCCCCAGAAAAAGTGTTTTTTTGTTTTGGGTTTTTTTAACCCAGTACGTGTACCAGTTCCTTTTCCACCTCTGAGTCAGCTCGCCTTGGCATCACTCCTTGAGTTCATCTCTTTCTTTTTCTCTTTGTTTTCTTGAGGTGTTCTTTGTCATTTGTGCCCTTTTTGGCCGCAGGCCTCTGATCCGTGCCCGAGTGGAAGGACCCTCTTTTTCTTGATGGCCTCCAGCAGTCTCAAAAAATGTGACCAGTGCGGTAAGATGTCCCTCACCGATCCACATGACTGCTGCCTCAATTGCCATGGGCTGGACCACAACGACTGGGACTGTGAATTTTTCAAGACGATGACCACAAAGGCCATCGAGCCATCAGCTGCAGCAGGAAAAGATCTTTCACAAGTCCGACTGCGCCGGAGTCTCTGGTGACACTCCACTTTAGGGCCCCCTCCAGTACCTTGGTGATCCCCGATGCAAGGGCCACCTCACAGTCCCGTGGCTGAAGGTCCTCTGAGGGAAAATCCCTGGAGACAGGTCACAAGAAGTCAAAACCCTCAAAGACCGCCCTGGATGACGGGTCTGGGAAATTGGGGAAATCCCATTCCATTCCCCGCAGTCCCAGATGTGAGTCTGAGGGGGTCAGAGCAGGAACTGCCTTACAAACTTCCCCGGAAGGCGTCGTCTGCAGCTGGTGACTGGTCTCAGACACCTGAGGCCATCCTCATCAAAGACTCCCTCTCGACAGAACAGATATCGGGCCCAAAACCCTCAGTGCCCACGTCAACTGGCATGGAGACCAGGATGGCGGCCTTGGAGTGCAATATCTCTGCCCTCATGGCCCAGCAGCGGGTCTTCATATCCAGTTATTTGGATTCATCCACTCCAACGACCAGACCTTCGACATCGAGGGCTTCCCTGAAAGTTGAACCAATCCTAGAGCACCACCGGAATTGAGAGACATATCGGAAGAGGATGAGATCCCAATACCGGTCCTCCCCAGCCTGTGCCTGCATCTCAGACCGCAGGTCCTCTGGAGGTGGCTAGCATCAGGCCTCGACTATGGGAACCACGGGGCCTCAGACTCTTCCTCAGATTTCAAGTCCGAGTGGGAGACAGAGGACGAGGAATCCTCAGACACTTGGCAACACAGTGACATGCCCTCGGACCCGTATCACCCAGTGGCCCAGTGCTGTTCCCCACCCGAGGATGTCGCCTTCCTCGACTTTGGGCAGGGCATGGTTAAGGTGCTCACCGTTGAAACTGAAGCAGGGGACGACCCCCGCACAGAGGAACTAGAGATTCTCCAGTACGAGACCCCTCCCTGAAAGAGGTCCTCATGGTGCCTGTCCCTTTGATCTTCAAGCACTGCCTCCTCCGTATGTGGAAACACTGGCCTCGGTGCCCTTAGTAAGCAGACGGCTCAACTCCATGTTCTGAGTCCGCCAAGGCCCCAGGTTCCAGAAAACCCAACTTCCCCACAATTCGATGGTTGTTGAATCCGCCATGCGCAGACAAAATCCAAAAGACCCACTCCTTGGTACCCCCCAGTAGGGAGGCCCGGACCCTCGATGCCCTCTGCCGAAGGTTCTTCCAGGGTTCGATGCTTACGTGCCGAGTCCAACCCTACCACTATACACCAGCATGCATCTCAAGGAGCTGGCGAGGGAGCTAGCTGGTTTCTTGGCAGGCCTCGATTGGGAGCGCCTTGGTAGTCAAGGAGCGCTCTAAGTTCTTATCTCGAGCAGCATATGACTGCTTTGAGTCCTCATCCAAAATGGTCACTGCAGGCATTGGGGCCCAATGCCAAGCCTGTCGGGCTGTCGTCTGACCTTGAACAATGGGTTCAGGACAAACTCATCGATGTTCCCTGTATCGGAGAGGATCTCTTCTGGAAACCTATGGCAGACAAAGCGGCTGAAATAGAGACTGAGTTCCTGACAAGGACCAGACTCTCTAAAAAGACCTCTGTACATCCCTGCAAGAAGGACCCTGGGAAGAAGCCTTTCTTCCCAAGGAAAAAGGAGGGATTTGGCAGTGCTCCACAGTTTCAAGTCTTCTCTGTCCCACAGCAAGGCCAGCAGCATAAGGGGCAAGTGTATGGCCCCCACAAGCAGAAGACCCAGCCCCCGGCCCAGCCTGGTTTTTGACCTCCCTCCCCCCAGGAGGTCCCTTACAGCCAACAGGGGGGCATCTGGCTCTGTTTGCCCACAGGTGGTCGTCAGTCACCACTGATTCATGGGTACTGCAGCTTATCAGGGAGAGTTATCTCCTCTGTCTGCAACGGATGCCCACCCTCTTACTTTCCAGGAGAGCCTGTCAGGTCTCTCCTTCACCAGACTCTGCTTCTCACAAAGCTCGCAGGCCGCTTCAAGGACAAAGCAGTAGAGCCATTGCCCAAACACCCCTGGGGCAAAGGCTTCTACTTCAGATATTTCCTCGTCCCCAAATAAATGGGGGGCCTCAGGCCCATCCTAGACCTGTGGGACCTGAATAAATGCCTGGTGAGGAAGACGTTCAAGATGCTCTCCCTTGGAACACTGCTGCCATACCTCTAGCAGGGAGCCTGGCTATGCTCCTTAGACCTGAAAGATGCTTATACTTGCATCCTGATCCATCCCAGCCACCGAAAATACTTACAGTTCATGGTGGTAGGAGGTCACTACCAATACAGGGTGCTACCCTTCGGGTTGGCTTCATTGCCAAGGGTCTTCACCAAGTGCCTAGTGGTAGTCGCAGCCCATCTTTGTCTCCAAGGGACCTTCGTCTTTCCCTACCTGGACGAATGGCTCATAAGGGGAGGCATAGCTCCAGAGATGCACCACGCTACCAAGCACACTATCCACACCTTGCAGCACCTGGGGTTCATAATCAATTACCTCAAGTCCCACCTCTCCTTGGCTCAGTGCCTGTATTCATAGGGGCTCAGCTAGACACACTCCAGACCAAGGCCTTCCTGCCTCTGGAGAGGTCAGCAGAATGCCTCGGGGCGCTAGCCACAGGGGTGCAGCACTGCTGGTCAATGCCCACCCACCCGCCTTCTCCTCCGCCTGCTGGGCCACATGGCCTTCATGGTCCACATAACCCCATACGCTCGCCTACATATGAGTTTGGCTCAGTGGTGCCTCTGCTCCCAGTGGACACAAGCCAAAGGCCGGCTTCGAGACAGGATAAGAGTAACCCGCCACCTGGCGGACTCCCTTGACTGGTGGCAGCTCCCCTGCCATCTTTGGGTAGGGATGCCTTTCCAGGCACTCACCTCCCAGAGGGTCCTAATCATGGATGCCTCCCTGCTAGGTTGGGGAGCTCACTTCGAGGACCACCACCCACAGGGTGGTTGGTCCCAGGCGGAAGGCCAGTTGCAGATCAATCTTCTGGAGCACCGGGCAATATTTCTAGCCCTCCAAGTCTTCAACCATAGGCTCCAACACCAGTCAGTGCTCTATCCAGATGGACAACCAGGCAACAATGTTCTACATGAACAAGCAGGGAAACCCTGGGTTGTATTCCCTCTGCCAGGAGGTGGTGGCTCTCTGCTCATATGCAACACGCAATAGGATGCTCCTGCGGGCGGTCTACCTCCCGGGCCAGCAGAATGCCCTGGTAGACAAGCTAAGCAGAGTTCTCCAGCTGCACGAGTGGCATCTGGACCCCAGAGTGGCCTCTCAACTTTTCTGGCTCTAGGGCATCCCCCTAGTGGACTTGTTTGCCAACCTGGACAACACACAGTTGCCCAGCTTCTGCTCCTGCCAGCCGCACCTGTCCTGGGTGGTGACGGCGGATGTGTTCCTCATTCCATGGATGGAAGGCCTTTTCTGTGCCTTCCCACTAGCTTCACTAGTCACCAAGACTCTCTCTTGAAGATCCAGAGCAACAGAATGTCACTGATTATTGATAGCCCCCAGGTGGCCCAGGCAACCTTGGTTCCCACTATTTCTCTGCCTGTCGGCAGCGTTTACGATTCCCTTTGGGCTATGCCCCAGGACTACTCTCACAGGAGGGGCTCTCTTTCCTGCACCCCAACCTGGGTCCCTGTCGCTCATGGCTTGGCTGCTAAAAGGGTAGCTCCAGCTCCCTTCAACCTCCAACAAGACATGAAAGAGGTCCTTCTAGTCTCCTGCAAGGCCTCCACAAAAAGGGTGTACGCCTCCCAAGTGGCGTAGATTTTCGGTGTGGTGCGCCAAGAGACAGGCTGACCCATTCTCCTGCTCAATACAGCTGGTACTCCAGTACCTAAGCTACCTGTCACAGGTGGGACTGAACTCCAGCTCGGTCAGGGTGCACCTAAGCGCTATTGTGGCAGACCACCATTTTGTCACGGGCAAGACCCTCTCGGCCCAGCCCCATATTTCTCATTTCCTGTGGGACCTTATGTTGTCCAAGCCCCCTGTCTGCCCACCAACGGTGGAGTAGAATCTCAATGTGGTGCTCTCACAGCTCACTAAGCCGCCGTTTGAGCCCCTGGCTACTTGCCACCTGCAGTACCTCTCCTGGAAGATTGTCTGTCTTTCTTGTGGCACTCACTTTGGCTCGCAGGATCAGTGAGCTCCAGGCTCTGATGGCAGAGGTTCTACAAGAATAGGGTGGTGCTCCACACACACCCCCAGTTTCTGCCAAAGGTGATGTCCCCCTTCTACCCCAATCAGCAGGTGTTGCCCCCAACTTCTTCCAAAGGCCTCACACCGGCAAGGCGGAGACACTTTTCCATACTCTGGATTGTAAGAGGACCCTGTCCTATCTGCAGCAGACTCGGGGCCACCTCAAAGTGCCTCAGCTTTTCATCTCCTATGACCCCAGTCAGCTGGGGCTTCCAGTGACCAAGTGAACTCTGTCCACTTGGGACTGCATTGTCTTTGCCTATGAGCAGGCTGGGATCTCACTGGACCACCGGGTCCCGGTGCATCGCATCAGGGCTATGGCTACCTCTGTGGCAAATCTGCATTCCGTACCCGTGATGTAAATCTGCCGGGTTGCCACCTGGTCTTCAGTCCATACCTTCGCAGCTCATTACTGCCTGGAGAGGGAGTCCCAACGGGACAGCGCCTTCGGCCAGGCTGTACTCAGTAATCTATTTGGGGTGTAGGCAACTCCTGCCCTCCGAACCTTCTGTGTTCAGGCTACCAGAATGCTGGTTCTCCATCGGACACTTGGGTCATGCGAGAGTCTCACTGGGACTCAGCTGCTGCAGCTCACAGCTCACCTTCTCTGGCCGTCATGGCATTTTGTACAGGTTCTCGGTAGCCTCTAGCTGGGGAGTCTCATATGTGAGGACTGACTTCCTGCTTGTTCCCGGAGAAAGTGTAGTTACTCACCAGTAACAGGTTTTGTTTGGGGACAGCAGGAATCAGTCCTCATAACCCTCCCTCTTTCCCTTGGAGTTGCTTCTTTTACCATATTTTAATTTTTGCCATCTTAGCTATGTCACTAGAGTGAGGCAAGATGGCACCCTTGGGCAGGAAGGGGACCATGCATGCATGCTACATCTCCCAAAGGCTTTTTTGAAAGCTGGGGAGATGCTTCCACGAGGGCTCCGTCAGTGCCAATGTCACCCATATGTGAGGACTGATTCCTGCTGTCCCCAGAGAACACCTGCTACTGGTGAGTAACTATGCTTTTCCTCTGATCATGCAACCTATTGACTTCTAGAAAGTCCACTATTCTCTCTTTCAGTAACGCCTCCATTTACTTTTCCCACTACCTAGGTAAAGCTCATTGACCTACAGTTTGCCATCTCTTCCCTATTACCACTTTTGTGAAGGAAAGAGGTGACAAACTATAGGCTGGCAAGCTTTACCACAGTGGCAGGAAAAGTAATGGAGGTACTCCTGAAAGAAAGAATAGTGGTCATTCTAGAAATCAATAGGTTGCATGATCTGAGGCAACATGGTTTTACCAAAGGATGATCATGCCAAATATATTTGATTGAGTTCTTTGACTCGGTGACCAAAGATCTAAATCAAGGGCATACAATGGTTCAGGTTATTAAAGATACATCTTTTATACTTCCATATCATCTTGCTAAACCAGTCCAGACAAATGGGTTGCGTTCCCCTACCAGCAGATTGGTGAAGACAAAGATCCAGTGAAAAGCCAAGGTTTCCATAGTGTCCCTCCAGTACAGTCCAGACTAATGGGTTTTCACTGCCTTCCTGCAGATTGGAGACTGAGAATCCCAAGCTTTGGCGATGTCATCCCACAAAGGGAACACATTCTCATCACCTAGCCAGTATTTTCAGTCTCCAAGCAGAAAGGGGATGAGCCTTGCATAGCTAGGCTCCTCATTTGAGAATTCTATCCAATTAGAAAAAATGAAACTATCAAAGAAGAGATTTTTACTAATGACATCGGGTTTTTACCTGAAGCTCTATGCTGCTGTCAGTTGCAGTGCAGAAGTCTGCCCCAGAGCTGTTGATTTTCTCAGACATGGTGTTTTCAGAGTAGCATGATCCTGTTGAGTTGGGGGAAGGCTCTGCTGGTGAGGAGATTAAATTTCAGAAAGCTTCCTGATCCAGTAGGTGATTTTCACTAGCAATGCTGCTTAATGGCACTAGACAATCAGGCCTGACAGTTGATTCGACATTCTCCTCAATGATTGCGAGGAAGCAGCGGCAGGGCTTCTGATGTTATGTTTTACTTTTGGTGTCATTTCTCTCTATTGGATCACGTTTAATTTGAATCACAGCTTTGTTTTTGAGCCCTGAAATCAGCAGTAGTGATAAAGCAAAGTTAGTTACTTGTAAAAGAATTCCCCAAGGTCAGCAGGATAAGTCAGCCACACATGGGTGATGTTATCCGACTGGCCATGGATGGAATAGCTCTCCAATAACTCAGTCTGAAGGCCCTTCTGAGCATATGTCAGCCACCCCACCACAGTGCCCAACCCCTTTCCACCTCAGTCCATTCCCCAGCTGTGGGCAGGTTCCTCCTAGAGGAGAGGATCATCCTAGTGGACAAGTTCATCCTAGAGAATAGGCGGGTGGGTTTGTGTGGCTGACTTATCTTGCTGTCCAAGGAGAACTCCTGTTACAGGTAAGTAACTTTGCTTTCTCCATGGACAATCAGGATGAGTCAGCCACACATGGGTAACTCTCTAGCCGAGGGCTGTTATGGAGTGGTGGGGGTGGGGGGGTTTCGCAGCCCATGTGGCAGCGTGGTAGGATGAAGCGGTCAAGTTGGACCAGCTGACTGTTGTGGACCTCCATGTGGTGCAGAGGTGTTAAACTTTGTTTGGCTCGCCAGGACAAGCTTGCGAGCAGAGGTGAAGACTGCCCTGACACTGCGAGAGGCTGTTCAGATTTTGTGAGGGAGTGGTAGGGCAGAGGTTGGATGACAGAGTTACTTCACCAGGGTAGACATCGCTGCGTATGCCTTGTAGCGCTATGTAACGTTGTTAAGTGCCGGTGATGGGTACTGGCTGTGTTCCTTGACACGCCGACAACTGTGTTCCAGAGGCTCAAGGGTGGTAGCCTGTTGTGCATAACCTGGAGAATGTGCTGCAGTCAGAGCGACTACCTCTTGTTTGCCAGAAGCGTGGGAATGGCTTGTGTTTGGGTTTGGTTTTTGTTGGGGTTTTGTTTTTACACCCAGATAGCTGATCATTATGTGTTTGATGCTCACCCGTAAAATGAGGGACCACCTGGCCTTTTTTTTTTTTTTTGACTGCGTGGTGCTCCTGAGATCAGGTAGATGCACTGTGCAAGGACAGAACGGGGCTGGCTTGAACTGCTGACCGTGGGGTTCACAAATATGCAAGCTCTCTGATGCCGGGTTGTTGCCCTGCCTGCAATTAATATGTGTGTCTTGGCCTGGTCCCCTTTTCTATGGATTTGTGGTAGTCCCTTAAGTGGTCCCCAGAGTAATGCCATGTCAGGCTCCCAAGGGAACCATGGCTGTTCACCCTTCACCCCTACCTTTGTGTGATGATTCTTCTAGTGCATGATGTTGGGAGGACGTATATAATATGGGTCTGGTTGATCTCTGGAGTGGGCTGCATTGTGCCCTCCCTGTAGTGAGAGCCCAGATGATAGCTGATGGATGCTGGGGTCTAGGACTGACCCAGTGCTCATCTTTTTTTTTTTTTTTTTTGTACTATGCAGATAAGCAGTTGAGGTTCCCAGGAATCAGATGGTTGGGACATGACTGGAGATGGGAAAGCCTTAGCCCACAGTTGTCCTATGGTGTGGGTGGGCATTGGTTGAACAGATAGAGGGCCTAGGGAAGGGTTTGGAAACCTCTGCCCATTCCGTTATCTGGCAGGCCCTTTCAACTGTCGCCTGTGCGGCTGTGGGGGAAACTCGTACTCCAGTTGTTATCGGTATGGAGCATGGGTGCCACCTCCCAATTGCATCATCTTCTTCTTCATTTCCCTGCCTGATCCATTCACTGAGGCACTCCAAGTTTTCTCTAACCCCCTCATACATCCCCCCCACAACCCTCACCTTTGACGATCTCACTCTCTCTATAAAAAACCAGGTGAAATATCTTGGAATCATACTTGATCAGAACTTATCTTTCTCTGATCAAATAAAAAAAAAAACACTAACACAGTATACGCTAAGCTACGCACTCTCAGGAACTTCAAACCTCTCCTAAGCCCCGACTCCTTTCGCACTGTCTGTCAGGCCCTTACAACCCCCTCGCTTGACTATTGTAATCTGATCTATCAGGGCCTCCCCAAAAACTCTATTCAACCCCTCCAACTAGCCCAGAATACATTAGCGCGTCTCATAACAAACAATCCTAGACGAGCTCATATTACACCAATCCTCTATGATCTCCACTGGCTCCCAGTTCATCACCGAGTGAAATTCAAGGTTCTTACTCTAATACACAAAATTATCATTAAGGAGTCTGCTCCATGCCTCTCCCCTCTCCTTGCCTTCTCCAACAACACTAGAAATCACCGTTCTATCACTAAAAACTTACTGACTATACCTACAACTAAAAACACTGTAAACAATCCACATGTAACAGGACCTTTTCCCTCTATGCTCCATCCCTTTGGAACTCCCTTCCGCATGAGCTGCGCAACTGCGTGAGCCACACTGATTTCCGGAAAAAGTTAAAGACCCATCTCTTCCTTGATCATTTTTCTCTCCCACCCTAAAACCTAAACCCCTTATTTTTTACCTCCCTGCCCTTGTTCCTTCAATCTTTACAATAGTCCCCTCCGTAGCTTTGCACACATGTAAATATGTAAATAGTTGATCATTGTTCACTGTAATTAGTTGTATAATATAATTTAGTTCCTCATGATTTTATTCTGTATCCTGTTATTCGTTCCTTGTAAACAGTTGAAATACACTGCTTTTATTGTTCTATGTAAACGTTTTGATTCGTAGAAAGACGGTATATAAAAAATGTTAAATAAATAAAATAAATAAATTCACTCGGGTTGGGTTTTTGTTGGTGGATTTGTTTGTTTGTTTGTTTTTTTTACTCTCTGGGAAGGGTTTGGGGGGGGTCCAGCACCAGGTGAGGGTGTGGGCTTGCATGTTACGAGTGATGGATGAGGTGCACTTACATTAGTAAGCCATCTGGCAGCTGCAGTGGGGGAATCCTGGGTTTTGATCAACACAGTTGGGAGCGTTGTCGAGTCAGTATGGTGTTAAAATGAGCCTTCCTCAAGCCACGATTCATCTGACTGCCCACGACACCAGCTCACATTGGTGCATTTCTGGGGTTGTGGTAGTGCGGGCCCCTATTTTTTTTGCTACTATAATCCTATGGCATACTGTTGGACTGAGCTCCTGGAGCCTGTCATGGCAGTGGCTGCTGGGGCCAAGTCAGGGAACCATGCCGCGTGCTGCATGAGATCACTTTAGAGTCACCGCCTTCCTGCCTTTCTATTGGGTTTCTCAGCACAAGCACCAAGGTAGCTCTGAACATGTTCTATATCTGTAGCATGAGCATGTAGGTCCTGGCAGTGAAAGGGTTTTCAATTTTCTGCTCTAGACCATGTCGTCATCTCCACCCTAACTAGTTTTGGAGGTTGGCTGCTGCAGGCCTAAACTGCTCAGAGAGACCAGATGTGAGTCCTATAGTGCGAGATTAGCAGTCTGCATTGTGTCACCGAATGCCCTCTTGTAGGGAAAGACCCTTCAGAGTTGCGATTATGCCCCTGGAGGGGGAGCGAGCAATGGTGCGCATGGTAAGGGACACTTCCGCTGACACTCGTGCTGGGGGAAGGTGTAGACCCCAGGGAGTCAGGGTTGGGGTCTGGCCACAAAGCCATTGAGCTTGCTGCTGCTCCTGGGGCTCTTGAAGGAGGGTGTACCACGTGGCTCCGCCCTTGCTTGGTAGATATTACTCATGGATCGGGACTTGGGTTGAAATTCACACAACACCTTGACAGGAGGTTTGTACATGTTGGGTGTTATGGGAGTGTCCTTGGTGTGATGACAACCCAATGGTGGGCAACTGATGTGCACTCCTATGTGGGAATGCCCCTGGTTGGGATGAGGGACATCACCTTATGATGGGGAGGCAAGTGTCCCACAAGAGCAGCTGGTCCTGCTGGGGAGACTGGCCCTGGGGTGGCCTAGAGAATTTTGGACATTATGCTCCGGGTGGCTTGCTGGGTGTGACAGCACTGAGCGCTGGTTGGCCATCTGTTGTGGACAGCCCGGTGTGCTGGCCTCCCCCCAGAGGTGTCCGCTTTGTGTCTGGCAATGAATGCTTTGCGTGGTGTACGAACTCGAGGCCTCATGGCAGTGGAAGCCTGGGAGCAGAAGCTAGTGGGTTCCTGCTTGCGCTGTGTCAGTATATGGTAAGCCACTGCACACTAGGAAGAAACTCCAAGCTGGCTGCGTACACTGTTCATTGTACATAGTGGACCTCTGAGGGGCAGAGATGCGGTTTGACCCTAGCTCTCCTTGTGCCTCTCCTCCCCAGGAGGGGGTCTGGAAGCCTCCTTTTCTCCTCCTTCCTCGCGTCGGTGCTTGGTGACCCCTTGGCAGGAATCTGTATGACTGGAGGTGGCTTACCAGGCCTTCCCCTGGAGGCAATGGAGGGTCAGGTGGCTTGCCTAGGGGCTGGTGGGAGTTGAACCCACTGCTCTTGTTTACCAAGCCAGTGATCCAACTATTGGACTGCTCCTTCACTTCTGGAACATAACCATTCAGGTTAGTGGTCCAACACCTTACCCAGGTATCATATCTGTGTCAGACTGACTCCTGGTGGCCCGCAACTCCTGTAAGTTGGCCAGAGAAGGCTAATCCTGACTTTTTGCCGTGCTGTATGTGGGGGAGGCCTCCCTCTGTCCAGAGTTCTAAGGCTCCCAGACCGCAGCGTTCCTTGGCCGTTGGTGCTCTGACACCCCCCCCCCCCATGCTGAGGTCGGCCACAGGGGAGTTTAGGCCTGGCAAGCTTCATCTGTGCACCACAGGCATGGGGGAGTCCTCCACTATGGTGACAGTGAGTGCTATTTATTTATTTTGTTAGTTAGTTAATGCTGGTCAGGACGAGCCAGGGGGGATTAGAGCCCTAGCTCCCCTTGTGCGGAGGCTAATGTATTTTTCACTGAAAGGGTGGTGGATGCTTGGAATGCCCTCCCGATGGAAGTGGTGGGGGCAAACACAGTGACGGAATTCAAAACGGCATGGGACAAACACAGCGGATCCCTTTACAGAAACAGGATAAAAACAAAATAAACTGAACCATCTAACTTCTGAACCATCTAACTTCTCAACAAATAGGAGTGTCCTACATGGAGTGGTGGGTTCACCCCTAAACAAAGACATGGGGAGGGGTGGCCTGCATAGAGCACCTACTATTGCCATATTGCTGGGCAGACTGGATGGACCATGCTGGTCTTTATTTGCCGTCATTTACTATGTTACTCCTTTCAGTGTTGTGACTGGGAAAAACATGGAGAGACATATGTCTTCTCTTCTGTGCATGGAACTGTGGGGAAGGGGGGAGGAAATTCTTGTTTTGCTGATGCAAGTACCACTCTGGGCGACAGCGGCACCATACTCCATGCAGTCCCGATCAGAAAAACTGTGCAAAGCTGTCACGGTATGCGTGACACTCACCATTTGGAGGACTGCCCCTGAAGCATTTGCACCCTGGTGGCCAGCTGTAAGCTCTTGGGGGAAGGAAGCAGTATCACAATAATGTAGGTGCTGAGCAGGAGATGTGCTGAGCTGGTCTATCATGCGGATCATGAGCCTATATACAAGCCCACCGCTGTGGAAGGACCCCATCTGGCCGCAGCAGTACCGCCCTTGTCACTAATGCCTAGCACAGTGTCAATGTTTCAGCGCTCTCCATGAGGCCGACAACGGCCATAGTCTGATGCTGTCGATGCAGCGACGGAGACCCATTCTGGTACCGGGTCCTCAGGGCCCAGATCGGCTGCTGGTGCTGCGCACAGACTGGCTGCAGCAGGAAGTCTGAAGTACTCATCTGGCCATGGGAACATGCCCATCTGTGCTACCCATTACTGAGCCCTAGGGGAAGATCAGTGAGGTTGTAAGCTCTTGGGGGAGTGGTGTCTCCTTCATGGGCCACAGGACTCTGTGCCATTCATCAAGGGCCTATTGCAAATAAGCCATCAGTAGCCAAGGGAAAAATTCCTTTCAGTCAGTGCTGACTCCTGGTGATCCAGCAGCAACTGGGTTTCCTTGGCAGTGTGACTGGGAGTAGATTGCCAGGCCTTTCTTCCAAGGCAATGAAGGCTTAAGGCTGCAAGGAGTACTAGTGGGAATCAAACCCTGGTCTCTGCCATTAGACTTCTCCTCCACTTGTGTGACTTGGCCCTTCTGCCGTGAACAAAGGTTTTTTGCTGGAAACAAAAAGGCAATGATAGAGTGCCTTTGTAGGAGAAGGCCAGCAGTGCATCTGAGCGGGGTGTCCAATGGATTGCATTGGGTGACTGCAACAGCACCATGCCTGGATGCTGAGGTGATCCGGGCTTCCTCAGCGTGCCAGTCTCCCTCGATGGGAAGGAGCCTCAGACTGTCCATTAGCCGTCGCTGAGGTGAACTGTGCCTTCCTTGGCATCATTCTCTTCTTGGCGCATCATTTCTCCCTCAGTAGGGCAGAGCCTAAACCGTCCAATGGCCATAGCCGTTCAATGTGTGGCACCGATGCAGCCTATTTGGTGGTGAATAAGACAGTTTGCAGCTTTGTAGGGCAGGCCATGCGTTCACCTCTGGGGATCCTTCCAGTGCGCCAGGTGGGATGGAGGCCTATTACATCCTGTGCCTGGCTTGCATTTAGCCTCGTTTTGCACTCCTCCATTGGTTTCCAGCAGGTCTCGGCCCCGGGATGTGCACTCTGTGTCTTCAAGTCTGCCTGGAAGTCTGTGGGGTCAGCTGCCGGCTGGGTCTGCTAACATGCGGTTTCAGCCAATCGGAGTCCCCTATCCATGGCTTAGCCAATAGGGTGGAGAGGTTCTGCAGACCCATGTAGAGGAGAACTCGCCACTTGCACCCAGGACAGGCAGACCCACATGGAGAAGGACCCGCCGCTTGCACCTGGGATGGGAGAAGCCTCCCGTGGAGGAAGAAACGTGCTGTTAGCAACCAGGAAAGGATGAGCATTTTGATGATGAACATGTTGAAGCACGGTACAAGAAAGAAACATTAGAAGATTTTAAGATCTGCATGTTAGCAAACAAGTAGATAGTAGAGAGAGCAAAGAATCCGTCTGCATAGCTGGGCAGATAGAATAGCTAGAGGTGGAAAGAGGGTGGGCACTGTGGTGGGTGGGGTATTGGAGAGCTATTCCGTCCAGTTACCCATGTGTGGCTGACTCATCCTGCTTGTCCATGGAAAAACCTGTTGAGTTGAAGGGGTTTGTACATGAGCATGCCGTTGAAGTCGGTGTGTGCTGTGTGTGAGCTTTGGCAAGGCTGTTTGTCAGATTTAGGGCTGTGCAGACCATGTGAGCAAGCAGATTCTGTCAGGGGGCTGTTTGCTTAAATCGGCAGATGAGGAAGGCTCTCAATTAGAAGATATAGATGAGTTAAATGTTTTAGCAAATGCTTCACATGTCCAAAGTTCAAAGGAGAGGTTTTTAAAGAGACTCCTCTGATACAAGAAACTGCATCATCAAAAGGGAAACAATTTGATAAAGATCCTTTTGAATTAAAGGATAAAGACTCAGACCCTTTTTCACCTGATTTTGTGCTCTTATTGCACAAAGTTTACTTACTAAAAAAGGGAAACAAACAGCAGGTTTCTTCTAAATTTATTCAAGACTCACTTTTCACTTCTGGACACTTAGAACCACGAGTGTTATCATTCAGGAGACTCGGAAGATCCACTGGATGGCACATCAGGTTCTAATGAAAGAAGTCTTGTTAGGTCAGGAAGACTATGAAGCTCCGGCTGGAGAAGACCCACGTATTGTAAAGGTCTTTAGAAGGGAAGAGTTTAAGGGGCTCATAGAGCACGCCTTGGAACAGAAACAGCTTTTCCAATTCTTAGAGCAATAATGCAAATGATAGAAGCCGAATGGGAATCACTAGAGGTTGGGTTACGAGGAGGCCAAAGTATGGCTCGCCTATATCCTATTCCTTTAACAGAGAAAGAGCTCCTAGGTCTTCCTAAGGTAGATGCCTTAGTATCACTGTGTCTTACATCTATATGTACAGCACTGTGTACACCTTGTAGCGCTTTACAAATGATTAGAAGTAATAGTAGTAGGAATGATACATAATTATGTTGTTTGATGTAAACCGCCTTGGATAAAGGCGGTATAGAAAAACTGTTAAATAAATAAAATCAGCAGTGACTAAAAAGACCACTATTCCAGTGGAAGGTGGAGCAGCACTGAAAGATATGCAGGATAAGAGGCTTGAGACTCTACTGAGACGGATGTTTGAGGTTCATGCTTTAGCACTACAGACTTCATTGTGTGGAGCGTATGTAGCAAGGGCATACCTTCTCTGGGTGCAAGCCCTTTCAGAAACTGTGGCAACAGATGAGCCACAAATGCTGGAGGTAATCAGGATGGAGACAAGGGTGGCATTTTTGATCTCATTAGAACTTTAGCAAACAGCATGGCTTCGTCAGTAGCAGCTCCTCATTTGCTATGGCTGTGCAACTGATCAGCAGATGTTTCCTCAAAGGCAGGACTTAGTAGACTTCCTTTTTGAGGTAAACTTCTATTTGGGGAAGCTTTAGAGAAACTGGTTAAAAGACTTAAGAGAGTCAAAGCTAACTAAGCTTTCAGAGAATAAGCTAAAGACATCTAGATCATTTAACAATTCAAAGCCATCTTTTAGCGATTTTCATAAATTCAGAACTTATTCAAGAGGTCAGCCCTTTCATGGAGGAAGAGGAACAGGATGAGGGTCCTTTTTCAAATTCAGGATCAGGTAAAAAGAAGACACAATGAGATTCGGCAGACCCAGGTAGAGGAGATTCAAATAGACAGTCGTCCTCCAAAGGTTCTACTCTGCTTGGGTCCAGATTGCATCGGATCAATGGATACGCAAGATAATTCGCTAAGGCTACATTTTAGAATTTACAAAGCCTCTTAAGGATGCATTTGTTCTTTCTCCATGCAAGTCTCCAGAAAAGAGCTGTGATTGAAGAAACCTTGCATTGTCTGCTGCATATCCAGGCTGTAGTTCCAGTACCCTCACAAAAGATAGGTTCAGGACTTTATTCCATATACTTTGTGGTATCCAAAAAAGAAGGAACATTTCGTCCAGTCTTGGATTTAAAATACATAAATCGGTCTTTAAAGATACCTCATTTTCGTATGGAGACATTACAGTCAGTAATTGCAGCAGTACAAAAGAGAGAATTTCTAACAGCCTTAGAAGCTTATTTCCATATCCCAATTCGCAAGGAACATCAGCGTTATTTTATTTATTTATTTATTTAACCATTTTTATATACCGTCTTTCTACAAATCAAGACGGTTTACATAAAACATTTTGTGGCAGTATGTTTCAACTGTTTACATAGAACAAGTTAACAGGGATAAATAGGTAAACAATATAATCTAATTAAATGAACAATGAACAACTATTTACAAAGGTATAAACAGAGATATCACATGGCTGCATAATAGATAATTGAGAGGGTAGGGGCGGGAAGTGGATGTAAAAGGTAGGTACTAAGGTGGTAGGGAGAAATGTTCGAGGAAAAGATGAGTTTTTAACTGCTTTCGGAACTGAGAATGGTTTTGACAGTTTCGCAGCTCGTGAGGAAGGGTATTCCATAAAGACGGAGCATAGAGGGAGAAAGCCCTGTTACAGGTAGATTGTTTGGAATGTCTTTTAGTTGAAGGGATGGTCAGTTGGTTTTTGGTATTGGAGCAGCGTGTTCTTGTGTTATTGAGGAAGGAAAGGAGTGGGGAGAGGCATGGAGCTGACTCGCTGGAGATGATTTTATGTGTAAGGGTAAGCACTTTGAATTTAACTCTGTATTGAATGGGGAACCAGTGGAGATCATATAGAACTGGTGTGATGTGTGATCGTCTGGGGTTGTTGGTTATGAGCCGCGCTATCGTGTTCTGGGCTAGTTGGAGCGGTTGTATGGTGTTCTTGGGAAGGCCGTGATAGATGAGGTTACAATAATCAAGAGAAGAGATTGTGAGGCCTGATAGACATAACGGAAAGAGTCAGGGCTTAAAAGAGGTTTGAGGTTCCGGAGGGTACATAACTTTGCGTATATTGTATTGGTGGTTCTCTTTATTTGCTCAGTGAGGGAGAGGTTCTGATCAAGGATAATACCAAGATATTTCACTTGGTTTTTTATAGTGAGTGTGAGATCGCCAGTAGTAATGGTTGGAGGTGGGGTGTATGAGGTATTGGAAAATACCTGAAGAACCTCAGTTTTGGATTGATTAATTAGGAGGTTGTGCTGGGAGAGCCAAGATTTTAGGCTGGTTAGGCATTCACTTAGTTTAGTAAAGTTAGGGTTAGTAAGGTTAAATGGGGTGAAGCACATCATGTCATCCGCATATAATTGGTACTGAATGCCATAGCTTTGAAAGATCTTGCAGACAGGTTGAAGGAAAATATTGAATAGAAGAGCAGATAGACTAGATCCTTGGGGGACACCTTGTTTTAGGGTAAATGGAAGGGAGGTATCATTTTCAATACGGACCTGTTGTGTTCTGTCATCTAAGTAGGATCGGAACCAGTTTAGGGTTGTGCCTCTCAGTCCTATTTCGTGGAGTCTGCTTAGGAGTTGATGGTGAGGAAGGGAGTCAAAAGCAGCGGATAAGTCAAGGAAAATGAGTAGGCATCCTTGTGTAGGATTCTGGGTGTGCAGGTATAAGGAATCTAGTAGAGAGGTAAGAAGGGTTTCAACTCCATGGTTCGTTCTGAAACCATGTTGGAATAAATCTAGAGGAGAGTGATCATCAATATAGTTCTGAAGTTGGGTTTGAACTAGCTTCTCGGTTATCTTTGCTAAGAAAGGGATGCTGGAAATGGGTCTGTAGGAGGTAGGGGAGGTGGGGTCAAGTTTTGTTCCTTTTAGGATTGGACGGATAGTGGCACACTTAAGTGGAGGTGGTACAGATCCTGTCTGGAGGGAGGTTTGTACAATATACAGGATGTAGGGGCTGAGAGAACGTCTGGTGGATTTGATCCAAGGGACAGGGCAAGGGTCAAGGGCAGAGGTTGAGGCATTTAAATATTTTATGACATTAGATACGTTATCCAGTGTAAGGGGATCAAATTCATTCCATAAATTTAAGGGGGTTGGTTCGTGTGGTTGAGTGCAGTAGTCAGCAATAGGTTGGGGGATATTGGTTAATGAGGGCGGGGGGAATTTAGAGATCAGGTGGTTAGCTATAGATTGTGCAGATATTTTTGGTGGCTGGTCCTGCTGTGAGGGTTCATTTATTAAGGATTTGGCAATGGAGAAAAGCTCTCTAGGTTTATTAAGTGACCGTTGGATCATGTTTTCATTATATTCTCGTTTTTGGTTGAGGGTTTCAGAGCAGTAGGTTTGGAGTTTAATTTTGTAAGCAATGTGTGCATTAGGGTAATGAGAGCGTCTCCATATACGTTCAAGATTTTATTATTATTATTTTATTTATTTATTTTATTTTTATTACAGTTTCTTATATACCGCGCTATTTAGCATCAGTGCGGTTTACATTATAACTTAACGACCATAACAACAAGCTGTCAGGTTTACATCGAACAGGAGTATAAACATGGAAAACAGGGTCAACTATATACATAATCTATTTACATTGGAAGGATAGATAAAAGTCAGATAATGCATGTCTAAGATGTCTAAGCTCCCTTTTGAGGGTTCTTAGTTTTGTGGAGAACCAGGGGGCTCTTTTGCGGTGCTTTTGAGGAAATTGTTTTGGTGGGAGTAGAGAGGCTGCAGATAGGATTTCGCTCCATTTAGAGATGTGGGACTCTTGGTTCAGTCTCTTACTATTTAGATCAAGAGAAGGGATTGTTTGCTCTAGAAAGTTGGCTGCATTGAAATGTTTAAGTTTACGGGTATGTTGAGGATGGGCAGGAGGTTGACTTCTGTGAGTGGAGTAGGGAAAGGAGAAGAGGATAAGAGCATGATCAGACCAGGGTATGGGTTGAATGGTGTGTAGGACCTGATCAGCGAATAGAGATTGTTGTGGGATAAATATTAGGTCAATATTTGGAGTGTGTAGGTTGTTCAAGAATTTGGATGAAGTGGAGGGCATTCATAGCTTGGAGGAAGGTAGAGGATTGTATAGGAGTTGTGGAGTGTAGGTTTAAATCACCTAAGATTATAAGGGGTCGTAAGGCAGGTTGGGGGAGCAGGCTGTGTCTAGGATCGTGGATAGATCAGTTGAGTCTGTCTGGGGTGCTCGGTATAAGAGGTGTAGAGATAGAGTTGAGTTGGAAACTGTAATGGAGTCCATGCCTGAGGTAGAGGTGGATTCAGTAGTAGTTATCTTTGATTCCCAGTGCCAGTGGGCCATTATCAGTTTCAAGCACTTACATTTGATTTGGCAATAATGCCAAGAACCTTCACAAAGATTATGGTAGTTGTAAGCAGCAGCTTTGCGTCAGGAAGGAGTGTTAGTACATCCTTATCTGGACAATTGGTTAATAAGAGCTAAAATGATGAAGGAGAGCAAATCAATCACTTTCTTGGTTGACAATCTCTTGCAATGTCTTGGTTGGGTTATCAACAAAGCCAAAAGTCATATCACTCCATCTTAATCCTTGATTCATCTAGGGGCAAAATTTGACATAAGGGAAGGAATGGTGTTCTTAAAGCAGATACTGGGGTTTATGGTGGCAACATTGGATTTGGTACCATGGACTCGAGCACATATGCGTCCACTTCAAAGGGCTTTATTGTCTCGGAGTCCACAAACAATGCTATTAAGTCACAGACTTGTTTAGACTGACTCTTGCCTCTGCAGGACAAAGTGGTGGCTTCGTAAAGAGAAACTAATGGCAGGCATGCCATTGGAAACCCCAGTATGGACAATGATTACAACAGATGCCAGTCTGAAAGGATGGGGAGCTCATTGTCACAGGAAGATGGCTCAAAGAGAATGGAGCAAAGAGCAGAAATTGTGGTCAATCAATCAGTTGAAGATGAGAGCAGTCTTTCCAGTATTAAAGGGTTTTCAAATAAGTCTTGAAGGAAAGGCTATAAGAATGTTCTTGGATAATGCAACCACAGCAGGATATATCAATCGACAAGGAGACACAGGCAGTCTAATATTATCCAGAGAGATAGTACCTTTACTAATTTGGGCAGAATGTCATTTGATGGCTATTTCAGTAGCTCGTGTAGCAGGAGTGGAAAATGTTGAAGCAGACTTTCTGAGTCGAAATATCTGGATCCAGGAGAGTGTCTCCTCTAGAGACCAATCTTTCAAGAGATCGCACACAGAGGGGAAATCCAGTGATGGACATGATGGCAATGGTAAAGAATGCAAAACGCCCATGGTTCTTAAATCAAAGAATGTCCGAAGGAATAGATGCTCTGACACAGCCATGGCCAAAGAATGCACTGCTGTATGCATTCCCTCTGTGGCCTTTTATAGGTCGGATGTTGCGGCGGATAGAGAAACATAAAGGAGACCATGGTATGCAGATCTCATTCGGCTGATGCAAACAAAGCCATGGAGACTTCCATTAAGAGGAAATCTTCTATCACAAGGCCTAGTGAGTTTGCATCAAATAGACTGATTCTTGCTTATAGCTTGGCTCTTGAAAGGGCTCAGCTAGTAAAGTGTGGTTATTCGGCAGCAGTGGTTGCAATGCTTTTAAAATCATGTAAATGTTTATCATCCTTTAAAGGCTGTATTTTTAGTGGCATTATGTTCAGCATGTCATATATCAGCATTACAAGCGTTATCATGGCAAGAGCCATTTCCATTGATATCAAAGGAGAAAGTTGTTTTGCATCCAGTACCATCTTTTTTGCCTAAAGTTGTTTAGCCATTTCATATTAATCAATTAATTGTTTTGCCCAATTTTCCAGAGACAGATAATCCTCAATTACATACACTGGATATGCGTTTAGTTCTTCGTCATTACTTGAAGCGTACAAAGACCTTTTGAAAATCAGAACGTTTATTTGTGCTTTACGGAAGAACACGTAAAGGAGAAGCATCTTCAAAGGCAACACTTGGTGCTGGCTAAAAGAAACAATATAGTAACATAGTAAATGACGGCAGATAAAGACCAGTATGGTCTTCATGGGCAGAATCTAGCCTAATGCCACCAGCAGACATTTGTAAAGCGGCAACATGGTCTACCTTACATACATTTACAAAACATTATCGCCAGGTGCACAAGATTAAAAACGCTAACGTGTGCAGAAGATGGCGAGAAACCCCCACACTGCGCCGATTGCCAGAAGTTCACCCTGATTTGAGTCCCACACAGACGGCATCGGGAGCTCCCAACAAGGACAATGACAAGGTCAAGCAGCAGATACTCAGTTTGGAGCACATGTCTTACGGGCTGCATTTTAGGACCCACCTATAAATAAATACTGCTCTGGTACATCCCATTAGTTTGGACTGTACTGGAGGGACGCTATGGAAGGAGAAATTAGATCTTACCTGTAAATTTGTGTTCCTTTAGTCCCTCTGCTACAGTCTAGAACCCACCCATTTTGGAACAGTTTATTGTAAATTTGCTATAAAATTGTTCAGTTGTTTGGCTTTGTATTAAAATGTTTGAAATAAAGTAAATAGTTGTTTTAAGTGCTAAGGTTAATTAATTATTATAGGGCTATGAGGTTAAGAGTACTGCTTTGACCGTGGGATAGTGGCTAGGTGATAGGAATGGGTTTCCTTTATGGGATGACATCACCAAAGCTTAAAATTCTCTGTTTCAAATCTGCTGGAAGGGGGTGAAAACCCATTAGTCTGGACTGAACTGGAGGGACTAAAGGAAAGCAAATTAGCAGGTAAGATCTAATTTCTCCTTCAATGAAATCATTCCCATGCCTCTATTTGCCTTAGTCACCAGAGGTCCCTTGAGTATTTCTTTGTCTCCAGAAGATGGTGGATGGATTTTCTCCTCTCTGAAGAAAATCTGAAGTGGAGGAGTGGCCTAGTGGTTGGGGCAAAGTACTTCAGGCCGGAAGGTCGGTGGTTCAAATCCCACTAGAGGACAGCAACCTTGGGCCGGAAGGACTGGGGTTTCTAGTCCCACAGGTGCTCCTTGTGGTCTTGGGCAAGCCACTTAACCCTCCATAGCCCATGTTCCCTGTAAAATAGTTATCTCCAAGTTATAATGCCCTGTTCAATGTAATTTCAGTTTGTTCAATGTAAACCGCACTGATGCAGAATAGCACGGTATATAAGAGGATGTAAATAAATAAATAAAATAAATAAATTCAAAGGAAAAGATTGATAAAACACTCGTGGCAGACCACTTTGAAAGTGACCCTCTCGCTTTATTTAAGGGGGGGCGGGTTATACCGCTTTATCCTGTGATCAAAGCGGTTTACATTATAATAGGGTAATCAACTTGCAGTATTCATAACATAAGGGGGTTGAGCATCATGTTAACGGGGAAGGAGAACAACCTGGTGATACATCAAAACAGGGAAATCAACTTGGAATATTCATAATATTGGGGGGGAGGGTGGCCGTGATATTGCATGTTAGATAGTTATGTCCTTGGCAAAGCGATCTATAAACAGGTATGCTTAGAGGCTCTTTCTGAATGTTGTTAAGTCCTTTGTAGCACGTAGGTTGTCAGGGATTGAGTTCCAGAGGGACGGTGTGAATAGGGAGAAGGCCCTCTTTGATGTGGTGGAACTGGATCTGGTGTATAGCGCTGGTGCGCCTAGTGTGCTGAGGCAGCCAGTTTGTCTTTTTCGTTTTTTGGGTGTCTTTTGTATTAGTGATTGGAGGTGGATGGATGATGGGTCATTGTTGACTTTATAGATTGTGAGGATGGATTTGTATTTTATGCATTCAGCGATGGATAGCCAGTGTAGCTGTATGAGAAAGGGGGTTATGTGTTCAGCTCTGTGGGCATTGCAGAGGGTGTGGGCCGCGGTGTTGAGAGCAGGATGCAGTGGATGGATTGCTGACTTTGGTAAGCCTTGGAAGATGAGATTGCAGTAGACAAGGTGTGGGAAGACGCATGCTTGGAGAACTGCGAAAGTCATGATGGGTTAAGAGTGGTTTGAGGTGCTGGACTATTTTGAGCTTGTAGTAGATGCTTTTGGTGATGTTCCTGATGTGGGATGAGAAGGAGAGATGCTAATCCAGGGTGATTCCTAAATAAGGCACTTCTTCATGCTTTACTAGTAATTGGATTGCATTGATGGTTATGGTGGCAGGCAGGGTGAAGCTGCTGTCCCTGGTAATGTTTAACACTTCTATTTTTTTTAAGTTTATAGTCATGTTGTGCTCTGTCAGTCATTGATTGATGGAGGTGAAGCATTTTTTATGTGGTTGATTGCTGGGTTAGTTGTGTTAATGGTAGTGTATATCATAACATCATCTGCGTACATGTGGCATAGGATGTGTGTGCCTGTATAACTCTGCAGAGTGGCTGGAGAAAGATGTTGAATATTAGGGAGGAGAGGGCGGAGCCTTGAGGGACTCCTTGATGTTGTATGTATGGTGCTGATTTTGTGGTGCCTACTTTTACATGGAGCTGTCAATCCAATAGGAAGTATTTGAACCAGTTCAGTGGGATGTCACCTAGTCTGACTGCTTGAAGTCACTGAATGATTAGGTTGTGTGGTACCGAGTCAAATGCTACCTTGATATCAAGGAAGATCAGTATAAATCCAGTGTTGGGTTTTCAGTGCCCTTTGTTATGTGGTCCACTAAATGCAGTCATGAGGGATTCAGCTCCATGGTGGAGTCTAAATCCATATTGCTGGGGATAGAGTGGAGAGTGTTTGTCTATGTGATCCTGGAGCTGTTGCTGTATAATTTTTTCTAGTACCTTGGCCATGAATGGGAGGCTGGCTATGGATCTGCAGGAGGTCAGCTGGCTTATGTCATTTGCTGTTCCTTTTCTTACTGGATGAATGGAAGCCGTTTTGAGCGTGACGTGGGAGGCTCCACTAGCCCGCGGTCTTTTTGGTAGCCATAGGAGGGAAAGTTGTTCAGCTGTGGATAAGAGCCTGTTGAGCAGCCATAAAATTGGAAGGATCTGGAAGAATAGAAGAATTCAGCAGCCTCACACAACCTCAACACCCCTTAACACCTCCTCTGCTCTCTCTCGAAGATTGCAGAAGGCTCTCGGAGGAATCTGCCTGCCAGCGACCTTAAACGCAGTGCTGCCGAGCCAGAGAAACAATTTCAAGGGAGTAGAGTTGAGCCTGGCATGGATTCTCGGCCAGGGGATGAATATCAAGGCTTGACCTAATCATTGTCGTTGTTGGGGGCTCCCGATGCCGTCTGTGGGGTGCAATTCGGGGTGGACTGCTGGCAACCATTGGCACAGTGTGGGGGTTTCCCGCCATCTTCTGCACACGTTAGTAGCATTTTTAATCTTGTGCGCTTGGCAATCATGCAGTCCTTTCACGCGTTCTGCCTGAGTGGCTCCAACGCGCTTTCCTACTCTAGTGCCTGTAACATGCATTGCAATAAAAGCGCAGTTAACGTGCTCCTTTCAGTCTCCTATGGCCTTAATGCCTGCTGTTGTGATACATTTCCTTAATTCTGTCGTCTTCCAGGAAACGTTATTTGGTCTGTGGCAAGCGAGACACCACATCTCCAGCTTCTGGACTCTGCCTTTCTTGCATGGCTGCTTCTGAGTCATCCATAGAAGGCCTACTCCCCCCTCTTTCAACCGGGGGATGCTATTAGTCTGACCTTGCCTGCCTCAGTGCAGGAGGTGGTGGATGGTTCTACGGGTAAGGATATTCAGTAGGCCGGAGGTTCTGGTAACCATGCTATGGGCCTTTCCCTATAATTTAGAGCAGGGGTGGGCAATTCCGGTCCTGGAGGGCCGCAGACCAGTCAGGTTTTCATGATGGACCTATTTCCATACAGTGGAAGGCAGTGGATGCAAATAGATCTCATGAATATTCATTAGGAACATCATGACAACCTGATTGGTCTGCGGCCCTCCAGGACTGGAATTGCCCACCCCTGCTCTAGGGGATCGACGGCGACTATGCCCCCTTGTGTGAGGGGTCATTTCCACGAGGATAACCTCCAGAGTCTGGATTGTCCTCCCAGGATTCTTTTCCTTTTACAGCAGGCCTTGTTGTTCTGGCTTGGAAATTCAGACCCTATAGCCTCTGGTTTCCCCTGAGCGTGGAAGTCCTGTTCAATTGATGGCTAAGCGTTCCTGCAAAGAGCACCCCCTGGAGATGGGGATCAGCTGGGATCTGTCTGAGATTTAGACCATGAGTTGGATTGAAATGTTTGATATGGATGAATTACTCTCACCTTCAGAGTCTTGTGAGGAGGCTGATATTATCTGCCTGTTCCGGGAGGAGGAAATGGAGGCATTGATTCCCAAGATCTATTCACCTTGGGCTTGGCAGATGCTCCAGACAAGGAGCAGGAACTGAAGAGGCATCCGCTCCTGCAAGGGGTGCAGAAATCCACTACTGTCTTCCGTTCTCAAAGGTGCTCAAGGGCCTGTTCTGATCAGAATAGGATTCCCCCAACTCCCCATCTAAGGGGCTAAGGGTGTATAAGAAGATGCACTCCCGGAGAGGGAGTCTGTTGTGTGGTTTAATATTTCCAAGGTGGATGCACAGGTCATAGCGGTTAACAGATGGACCATCATTTCTATGAAAGGTGGATTGGCCTTGTAAGATACTTTTGGACTGAAAGGTGGATTTGTGTTGAAGGACCAGTTTGTTGCGGCGGCTGCTATTCTTCAGTTGGCAGTATGTACTGAACTGACCTTCTGGGACCTGCCCCAATGGATTCAGTCTCTTCCACCGGATCATTCTACCCCTCTTTTGGAGTCTTCTATGGCCTTCCTTTATGATGCCATGTACAACCTGGTACATCTAGCAGCCAGGGATTGTGCTTTGTTGACTGTTGCATGGCATTGGCTTATCTTTGACATGGGGTAACAGACTCCTCTTCCAAAAGCCTGATCGCCCATCTGTCCTTAGAGGGGCACTTTTATTGGGTCCGATTGGGAGAAGCAGGTAAAGGACCTTGGCAAGACAAAATCTTCCGCTTTCTGGAGGACAGATCCAAGGATCCTATGTAGTGAGCAAGAGCTCCTTTTACATCAGCCTGCACCCGCTCCTCGCAGGAGCACAGGTCAGACTCCCGGGGGTCTCAAAAATTCCTTCACTACCGGCCTGGAGACCCTGTCTTCCCCTTATGGACTTTGGACTCGTTCTCAGTCCTTTTGTGGAACATGTAGGCCAAGGGACTTTATCCTCTCCAGAGGAGGCCCTTCCTGGGCTGCGCAATGAAGGTTTGGGGGCCCATTCCCTGGTTCCTTTGGTTGGAGGCAGGCTTCACCTTTTCTTTCAGGAATGGATCTGGGTTATCGAGGATTGCTGGGTGCCTCATACCTTTTGGTTCGGCTATGTCATGGAATGCAAAGAGCCAATTCCGGATGCCTTTGTTATCTTCCCTTGTGGGTCTGCGATCAAAGTGATGCTGTGAGGACCACCTTGCACAAGTTGCTGCACCTAAAGGCAGTGGTGCCTGTCCCCACCTCCCTGATGAGCGAGACAAGGGAAGATACTCCATCTATTTTGATGTGCCCCCCCCCCCCACTACTCAAAAGGGACAGTTCCTTCCAGCCCATTCTGGACCTTAGGGGGATTAACGAGCACTTGCATGTCCTGCGCTTCTGGATGGAAACCTTGCGCTCTGTGATTCAAGCAGTGCACCGAGGGGAATTCTTGGCTTCTCTGGAACTGGTCAATGTATATTTTCATATCCCGACCTGGGTAGATCAGCAAAGAAATCTGCATTTTATCATGCTTGGCTCTCTCTATCAGTTCACTGACCTCCCTTCAGGGTTATCCACTGTCCCAGTGATGTTCTCCAAGGTCATGGTGGAGGCGGCTTCAGCGCCAAGGGATCTGTGTCCATCCATATCTGGATGACTGGCTTCTCTAGGACTGCTGTCTTTCAGAGGCATCTCTGGTAGCATCCCGAGTGGTGTCCTTTTTAGAAAGCCTCAACTGGGTGATCAGTCGAGGAATGAGCCAGCTCTTACCTTCCCAGTCTCACAGCACGTTTTGACCCATGGGTGGGCAGTTTTTCCTGCCAGAGGAGAAAGTCAAGACTGTTGGATTGCCTGCCACTGTTCTGTGCTCATCCAGCTCCCAGTATCTGGGATTATCTTCAGTTCCTATGATTGATGGTGGCGACCATAGAGATGGTGCCATGGGCATATGCTCGTATGCGGCCTCTCCAGCGATCCTTGGTGACTCGGTGGTTCCCGGATTTGAAGGAGTTCAAGTGCAAGCTCCTGCTCCCGATGATGGTGAAGACTAGCCTGTGTTGGTGGCAGCAGCCCTGTCACCTGAGGAAGGGCATGCCGCTGGACAATTTCTCCTGGATCCTAAGAAAAAAGAACATATGATATGCCATACTGGGTCAGACCAAGCTCCTTCAAGCCCAGTATCCTGTTTCCAACATTGGCCAATCTAGGTCAGAAGTACCTAGCAGTTTCCCCAAAAGACACAGGTTCCACAGTGCTTGCATTGGGGCAAGCAGTGGATATTCTGGATCCACTTTAATAATGTTTTTTGGACCTTTCCTCCAGGAACTTGTCCAAACCTTTTTTAAACCCGGCCACACTAACAGCTTTTACTACATCCTCCGGTAGCAAATTCCAGAGTTTGATTACACATTGAGTGAAAAAATATTTTCTCTTATTGGTCTTGAATAGGTTACCCTGTAGCTTCATTGCATGCCCCGTGGTCTTTCTATATTTTAATGGCATAAATAATCGATCTACACTTACCCATTCCATTCCACTCCATTCATTCTTTTTTTTTTTTTAATTTCTTTATTTGTATTTTCCAACAAAATACAAACAAAAGGAGAAAACCAAATTGCAGTAAATCAAAATACATAATTCTTCTCTGTAACATGAGACAAGAAAAGGCTATTCACAGCCCATCCTACCCTGTCCCTCCCATCATCATTTGGTATCAAAGTAGGTAGGAACTATTTGATTAAAGATTGCAGAAGTCAGGATTCTTGTCTATTGCCCTCCGGAGCACAGCTCTTACACGCCCATCTTGACCAGAAACCAAGCTCCGCCTCATCTCCATTCATTAATTTAATTACCTTTATCATATCTCCCCTCAGCCATCTCTTTTCCAGGTTGAAGAGCCCTAACCTTTTTAGCCTCTCTTCATAGGGGTATCCTTCCATCCCCTTTACCATTTTGGTGGCTCTTCTCTGTACCTTTTCTAATAACGCTATATCTTTTTTAAGATACGGAGACCAGAATTGCACACAATATTCAAGGTGCGGTTGCACCATGGAACGATACAGAGCCATTATAATCTCCTTTGTCTTATTCTCCATTCCTTTCCTTATGATACCTAGCATTCTATTTGCTCTCTTGGCTGCCGCTGCACACTGGGCGGAGGGTTTTAACATGTTATCCACGATAACACCTAAATCTTTTTCCTGGGTGGTGGTTCCTAATGTGGAACTTTGCAACATGCAACCATAGTTTGGGTTTTTCTTTCCTAGGTGCATAACTTTGCATTTGTCCACATTAAATTTTATCTGCCATTTGGATGCCCAGTCTTCCAATTTATCAAGATCCTCTTGCAATTTTCACAATCCTCATGGGTTTTAACAAATTTGAATAGTTTTGTGTAGTCTGCAAATTTGATAACCTCACTCGCTATTCCACTTTCCAGGTCATTTATGAATATGTCAAAAAGCAGCGGACCCAGCCAGATCCCTGGGGTACTCCACTATTCAGCTTTCTCCATTGGGAAAACTGGCCATTTAGCCCTACCATCTGCTTTCTATCTTTTAACCAGTTCCTGATCCACCCTAGTACACTGCCCTCCTATCCTATGACTTTTTAATTTTCCCAAAGTCTCTCATGAGGGACCTTATCAAAGTCTTTCTGAAAGTCCAGATACATTATGTCAATTTGTCTATCTGTTTATTCACACCTTCAAAAAAAACATAACAGATTGGTAAGATAAGACCTTCCTTGGCTAAAGCCATGTTGGCTGTCTCCCATTAAGTCATTAATAAATTATTTTGCAGAATTTAAATGATTAGCTTCAGGTAGCCGCGTGGTCTCAGTATCGTTAGGGTTAGCGTCAATGATCTGACATATCACCCAAGCTGTAACATCAAGGACCACCTCTACGCAGACCCTTATATTAAAGCAACATTGAACTATAAAAAATGCTGTATCTCACATGACTTTTCCCAATGATATATATGTAACAAAGTTTGCTTAGCTTTTAGATGTTGTTGCCTTTTTCTAGGCTTAGCTTGGAGAGTCGTTCCCAACGCTATCAAGCACTAAGCGTTTCGCCATTCAAGGCTTCATCAGGGGAGATAGCTAAGCTCTAAAATATAACAACAGTTCTTTCAGACCTTACTTTCAGTGCTGAAAAACGTAACTACATTCAAATAAACCATGTAAAGACTATAACCAAACCTCTTATACACGCTGGCGTTCCCTTCACAAAAAACTTGCTGAACTGCTGAGCGGTTGTGAAAAAACGCCACGCATGCGCTTCTTAAATAGAGGGAACTATCAATGAGTATGGCAATCCAATGATGTCATATGCACGCTTCCCACTCAATCCGAGTATTTAAACCTAAAGGTATAACAGTCTGAAGAGTGTGAATCCAACGTTGTTCCATATATAATAAAGTCTGCTCCTTAGTTCGGCCCTGCTGAGGTTTCAATACTTGGGCTATACAAAAACAACGCAGATCTTCAAACTTATGATGCAAAGACAAGCAATGCTCAACTATAGGAGCTTCTAATCTCTGACATTTTAATTTGCTTTTATGTTCGTTCATACGAATTCTAAAAGAACGATTAGTTTTCCCTATATATAACAAGGAACATGGGCATCTTATGCAGTATACTACGTTTGAGGATCCGCAAGAGGTATTGATGCGTAGATGGTAAATATGTCCTGCATGTGAAAAACTATTACACTCTTGAGTAATAGGACAAATCGTATATTCTCCACAACATCTGTGGCCATCAAAACAGGCGTTCTCTGCTGGAGAACGTAAAACTGTCGGGCTAAGAATGTCTTTCAAATTTTTTTGACGTTGCCATACACATCGTGTACGATATTGTTGCAAGCCCGGAATAGTAGATAAAATATCCTTATGCCGATTTAAACTATTCTGTAGCTTCTTGCTAAGTGGAGAATGGACTGTTATCAAATTCACATAATCGTCTTCTTGTGTTGTTTTACCAGGGGAATGTAACAACAAATCCCTGTTGACATAACGTGCTCTAGTGTATGCATCTTTAATGATCTTTTTCGAATATCCCCGCTGAACAAAACTATGTCTCAGTCGAGCTGCCTGCTGTTTAAATTCAGACATAGTACTACAGTTCCGTCGATAGCGGATAAATTGTGAAAATGGCAAACTGTTGCGTAATTGTAATGGGTGTGCACTTGAATAATGTAGAAAAGTATTTTTATCAGTATTTTTACGATAAATCGAGGTATTGCATCCCATTGAGGTCTTGCTCACTAAAATATCCAAAAATGATACCTGAGTTTCATGACTAGTTAATGTAAACTTAATGTGCGGTTCACAAGAGTTTAACCATTCAGTGAAGTCTTGCAAGGAAGAACTAGTACCTTGCCAGATAACAAAAATATCATCAATATATCTCTTCCATACTTTCAAAGACTCATGATATGGGGAATGCTGAATCCAACGGACCTCAAAATCTTGCATGTAGAGATTGGCCACTGAAGGGGCGCAAGTAACGCCCATAGCCACCCCGGAAATTTGATGATACATTGTTTGTTCAAATACAAAAAAATTATTGAACAATGAAAATTCCGCTAAAGTGGATAAAAAATGAAGTAAAGACTCCGACAAATCTCCCCGACCCCGCAAAGCTGCCATAACCACCTCATGAGCTCGCAATTGAGGAATTACTGTGTACAGTGAAGTCACGTCAAACGTTACCAGGATTATGTCAGTAGCAGCTGTCAAATGTTCATGTTCATATAGAATGTTCAAAAAAATGAGTAGAATCTTTGATATATGATGGTATGAAAGCCATTAAAGGTCGTAAATAAGAGTCCAGATACATCGATATAGGCTCAAGCAAAGATCCACGAGTGGACAGTTTTACGTTCTCCAGCAGAGAACGCCTGTTTTGATGGCCACAGATGTTGTGGAGAATGTACGATTTGTCCTATTACTCAAGAGTGTAATAGTTTTTCACATGCAGGACATATTTACCATCTACGCATCAATACCTCTTGCGGATCCTCAAACGTAGTATACTGCATAAGATGCCCATGTTCCTTGTTATATATAGGGAAAACTAATCGTTCTTTTAGAATTTGTATGAACGAACATAAAAGCAAATTAAAATGTCAGAGATTAGAAGCTCCTATAGTTGAGCATTGCTTGTCTTTGCATCATAAGTTTGAAGATCTGCGTTGTTTTTGTATAGCCCAAGTATTGAAACCTCAGCAGGGCCGAACTAAGGAGCAGACTTTATTATATATGGAACAACGTTGGATTCACACTCTTCAGACTGTTATACCTTTAGGTTTAAATATTCGGATTGAGTGGGAAGCGTGCATATGACATCATTGGATTGCCATACTCATTGATAGTTCCCTCTATTTAAGAAGCGCATGCGTGGCGTTTTTTCACAACCGCTCAGCAGTTCAGCAAGTTTTTTGTGAAGGGAACGCCAGCGTGTATAAGAGGTTTGGTTATAGTCTTTACATGGTTTATTTGAATGTAGTTAAGTTTTTCAGCACTGAAAGTAAGGTCTGAAAGAACTGTTATATTTTAGAGCTTAGCTATCTCCCCTGATGAAGCCTTGAATGGCGAAACGCTTAGTGCTTGATAGCGTTGGGAACGACTCTCCAAGCTAAGCCTAGAAAAAGGCAACGACATCTAAAAGCTAAGCAAACTTTGTTACATATATATCATTGGGAAAAGTCATGTGAGATACAGCATTTTTTATAGCTCAATGTTGCTTTAATATAAGGGTGGCTGCGTAGAGGTGGTCCTTGATGTTACAGCTTGGGTGATATGTCAGATCATTGACGCTAACCCTAACGATACTGAGACCACGCGGCTACCTGAAGCTAATCATTTAAATTCTGCAAAATAATTTATTATCAGTCTAGAATCTGACTAAAGCTACTTTCTAGTTGTTCTATAGAGTTTCATTTATATTTTTGGTTTATAACACTCTGTGTTACAAAGACCGACTTAGTGAGTTGTGCTCCCATTAAGTCATGGCTATCTACATGTTCAGTAGTTTTGTTCTTTATGATGGTTTCTACCATTTTTCCCATTTTTCATCATGCTCACCAACATCATATAGACACTGAAGCACCACTAGATCCATCTCAACATGGCTTCAGGGAAGCACATGGAGTTGACACAGTCCTTACAACCCTATTCAATGTTCTGGTAACAGGAATAAATAACATACAACAGGGCTTCGTCCTCATCTTCCTGGACATCTCCGCCGCTTTCGACTCTGTGAATCATGACATACTCCTACAACGTTTGAAAGATAAGGGGATTCAAGGCACAGCACTCGAGTGGTGCAAATCCTACCTATCTAACAGATGGCAACAGGTAAAAACGGGCCACGCATCCTCAGAACCTTTCCTGCAATCACAGGGAGTACCACAAGGATCGTCCTTATCGGCACTAATGTTTAACATCTACATGCAGCCGATATGTGACTTGATCAGATCCTTTAATGTACAATGTCTCGCTTACGCAGATGACATCCTCCTATATATGCCGTTCACAATTGAACATCCAGTATTCTCCCCAATAATCAACTGTTTTGAAGCTGTAGCCGAATGGTTGCTATCACAAAACCTTCGGATTAACCACAACAAAACTGACGTTCTTTTTGTCACAAGGAATCGTAAGTTCATACCTCCTCCATCACTACTCGTCAACAACATAGAGTTGAAATCAAAAGCTACCATCCGTTACCTCGGCATCACATTGGATCAGCACTTGGATATGACAACGCATGTCAAGAACATCACAAAAAATATATATTATAAAATCAAATCGCTACGTCACCTCCGCTCTCTACTTGATCCCACAGACTTCCGAACAACCTTCCAGGCATTAGTCCTCCCACACCTGGATTTTGCCAACATCATCCTCCACGGCCTCCCTCAATCAACTTTAAATCCACTCCGCCTAGCCATGAATACAGCCGCCAGAGTCCTCTCCGGCTCATCAAGATCTGAACATATAACACCCATCATGAAGGAACTGCATTGGCTACCATTACATGCCAGAATCCAGTATAAGTCTTTAGTCCTTACATTCAAGGCACTAAATAACTGCCCCCCTACGCCAATCAGCAAGCTTATCCACTGCACCCTGGAAAACAGAAAAAGGAGAACCACATCAATGAACACCTTAATTGTCCCAAAAATAATAACGAAGTGCACTAAGGCCACCTCCAACAGGGCCTTCTCCTTATTTGCACCTCTAAACTGGAATGCGCTACCTCACGAAATCCGTGCTATCAAAAACCTAACCCTATTCAGAAAAGCATTGAAATACCACTTGTTCACAAAATGCTACCCAGAAGTCAACCCGTACATTAACAAAACTATCACCTCAATACAACCCGAAAAGGGCTAGTTGGCCAACCTTCTCTCTAGTCCTATTAGGAACCACATTGCAACATCCAAACGAGTTTTATATCACTGTATATACCATTAAGTTAATACCATTAAACAAGATATGCCATTAAGTTAATCTGTACATAGTTCCCCCGGTTGTCCTATTGTTGAAGTTCCCTGTTCAATGTAAAACTCAATGTTACTTGTACGCATTGTAGTATGTTCTTGTTCTATGTACACTGCACTGATTTTAATAGCGCGGTATAAAAGAATTGTTAAATAAATAAAATAAAATAAATAAATAAACCAGTCTGTAGTTTCCCAGATCACCCCTGGAACCCTTTTTAAAAATTAGCATTACATTGGCCATCCTCCAATCTTCAGGTATTACAGATGAATTTAATGATGCTGACGATGGATGCCAGTCTCTCGGGCTAGGGAGTCCATTGCCAAGACTGTATTGCCCAGGGCTGTTGGAACTGCAGGAAAGCAATATGGCCCATCAACCGCCTCAAGGCGAGGGCCATCAGGTTGGCTCTTCTGCATTTCTGGCCCCTGGTTCAGGGCCCGGCAGTTCAAGTGTTTTCGAACACCACCATAGCATTGGCTTATGTCAGTCAGCAAGGTGGCACAAGGAGTGTGGGGGTAGCTCTGGAGATGGCTCTCCTGTTTGCCTGGGTGAAGAAGAACCTTCTAGCCTTGAGCACATTGCTGGGGTGGACAATGTGGAAGCAGACTTCCTCAGCTGTCACTCTCTGGATCCTAAAGAATGGGAGTTGTTAGGAGGCGTTGCAGTTGATTCTGCACCACTGGGGTCGCCCCAAAATGGATGGGATGGAGATCTGCTCCAATGTCAAAGTTTGCTGCTTCTTAAGTCGGCACATGGAGGCAGAGTCCGAGGGCGTTGACGCCCTGACCCAGCTTTGGCTGAATTTGCACCTGCTGTATGTGCTTCCTCCATGACCCCTGGTGGGCTAAGCAATTTGGCATATAGAATGCCACCTGGGCAAGATATTCTGGTGGCACTGTATTGGCCAAAGAGAGTGTGGTTTGGAGACCTGATGCAGCTCCTGCAGGTGCCTCATTTCGGTTGCCTCCGTCTTGGGGCCTGTTGCAGCAGGGTCTGTTCATCTTGGAGGACCCAGTTCCCTTCTTGCTTACAGCTTGACTCTTGAGAGGAGACAGCGCATAAGATCTACTCTCCAGCTGTGGTTTCCACTCTGCTCAGAGTCCGGAGGAGGTCTACCAAGCTAGCATACTGTACATTTGGATCTGGTGCCTCTTTGAGTGATGATGCTGTGCACAGTAGCTGGCTCCTGAAGCAGCCAAGGTGCCATTTTTGTTGTCCTTCTACAGAGTGGAATGGAGAAGGGCCTTTCCCTTAGCTCTCTGGACATTCAGGTGACAGCTTTGACCTGTTTCTGATGACTGGTGACTGGTAAGTCTCTAGCCTTGCACCCAGATGTCTCGCGCTTTCTCCAGGGGGTTTGGCGTCTGTGTCTTCCTCTCTGCTCTGTGATCCCTTCCTGGGATCTGTGTCTAGTGCTCAGGGCCCTGATGACGGTGCCCTCTGAGCCATTGAAATGTTCTACTTTGAAGAATTTGCCGCCCAAGAAGGTCATCTTGGTTGCAATTTGTTTGTCAAGTCGGATTTCCAAGCTGCAGGCTCTCTTTTGCTGAGATCCCTATCTGTCCTTTTTAAAAGAGGTAGTTTCCAGTCGGCCTGTGCCTTCCTTCTTGCCTAAGGTGCTTTCTCTCTTTCACGTGAACCAGGTGGTCTGCCTGCCCTTCTTCTCTGAGGAGTAGTGTCGGGGGAAGGATAAGAATCTTCACCTTGTGGATGCCCAGAGGGTGCCTCTCCGGTACTCGGAGGCTATGAATTCCTTTTGTTAGTCTAACCATCTTTTTGTGCTGTTAGCCGCCACATAACCCTTATGCGGGCCAGCAAAGTTGACTTTGGGGCTGCTGGCTTAAGGAGGCCATTGCCTCGGCATATCTGTTACAGAACTGGTCAGTTCTGGAGGGTTGTGTGCCCATTCTACCTGACTGCAGGCATCCTCATGGGCGAACGGAGCTTGATAGCCCATGCAGACATTTATTGGGCAGAAACATGGCCATCACTTTCCACTTTTGTCAAGCATTACTGCTTGGATGTCCATTCAAGGGCAGATGTGGCCTTGGCTCAAGGTTCTTGCGAGCTGCTGTGTCTTCTTCCGCCCAGTGGAGTTGTAACTTGGGTACATCCCACTTGTCTGGGCTGGTCTAGCAGGATGATATGGAAGGTGACATTTTACTTACCAGATAATGTCCTTTTCTTGAGTCTTGCTAGACCAGTCCAGGGCCCACCCCTGAAACTATTGCTTTGTTCTGCTGCAGTATCCTTGGGTCTGCTATGACTTTTATACTTGGCTCTGTAGGTTCATAGTCTACTGACAGCCTTATGTTTATGCTTTCCTGTACATAGCTCTCTACTGTTAATTGCTCATTGTTGCCCACGGTTGAGGTTGTGTGAGGCTTGCCATGTTTTTCCCATATGCTTTGGGACAAATACTGAAGGGACCTCTGGCTGAAGCGAACAGAGGCATGGGAGTGATGTCACTGAAACCTGGACTTTTTACTGCTTTTTTGTCTGGTAGGGGAACAGAATCCACTTGTCTGGACTGGTCTAGCAGGACTTAAGGAAAGGATATTATCTTGTAAGTAAAATGTCACTTTTTAAAACAATCCCTCTGTGTATGCTGTTGAGACAGTTAAGAATGGTTTGGATATGGAGGAAGTGATGTCACTGCAAGTGAATGGCTGCCTAGCTGTGAGGCTCCACAGGTTAAATTGGCAAACTGCTCACTTTTCATCAGTGCACCTCTGCGGTAGAGCACCGATTACCTGGCAGTTCGGGAAGAGGAATTCTGTGAGGCTTATAGCGGGGGAAAAAGAGCACCGTGGACCTTAAATCCAATGCATTCAAGGCTGCTGCTGGTCTGACGCCGAGTGGTTCCAAAGTGCTGCATGTAGTGGCGGGAAGTGTGAAGAGCAGGCTGTGACCAGCGATTCGGAGGCGGGCTTGAGGGGTGAATTGGATAAGCTTCATGGAGATATAAGATTAGTTTAAGACTTTGAGGCAGGATCTTTCTGATTTCAAGTCAGATGCACAGTCCTGGATATCCAATTTAATTGCCAATCTGTGTGATTTGGGCCAAAGGTTGGAGGAGGTAGGATAGAGGAGGAGGGATCCAAGATGGCTGCATTCTGATCAGTTTGCTCATGCATGTTCTCAGTATGGGGAGAAAGAGAAAGGTTAAGCAGAGTCAACATCTTCAGGCTGACTTGCCTGCCTCCTCTAGCTCTGTCTATTTTGCCTTATTTGCTCAGTGAGCAGTGACCGGAGGTGGTAAGCCCGATTCGGGGTCTAGCGGAGCAGTCAGTCTCGCAGTCCATTATTACTACTACTACTACTGAGCATTTGTATAGCGCTACAAGTCATACGCAGCGCTGCACAGACATGTAAGACAGTCCCTGCTCATCAGAGCTTACAATCTAGTCAAGACAAACACAGAAGGTGTAGGCAGGGATAAAGCAAGGGAAGGAAAAGGAGATCAGGTGGGTCAAGATCCAAAAGCAGCAGCAAAGAGGTGAGTTTTCAGCCTGGATATGAAGAGGGTTAGAGAAGGTGCTTGGTGTACAGACACAGGTAGTTTGCTCCAGGCATAAGGAGCAGCAAGGTGAAAGGAGCGAAGTCTGGAGTTAGCAGTAGAAGAGAAGGGCACAGATAAGAGGAATTTGCTAGAAGAGTGGAGTTCCTGAGGGGGGTTGTAAGGAGAGATAAGGGAAGAAAGGTAGAGAGGAGTCACAGAGGTAGAGAGGAGTCACAGAGTGCATTTATAGGTCAGCAGGAGAAGTTTGAACTGGATGTGGAAATGGATAGTGAGCCAATGAAGTGACTTGAGAAGAGGAGTAATATGGGCATGACGAGGCTGGCGGAAGATTAGCCGCGCAGTAGAGTGTTGAACAGATTGAAGGGGAGAGAGATGAGTCTCCCACGAGTAGCGAGCTCACGCCCCCCCTCCCCCCAAGATGCAGAAGTCCTCCAAATTGGTGTGCCAGAGCGTCTCTTCGGGTTGGACAGAAGTGCGGGGAGCGGCCGTAATAAGTGCTCCTTTGTCCCTGCTGGGGCTGGCAGCTGTGGTAGCGGCGGGGTTTGCAAGTACTCCGTCGACCAACGGCTCTGATTTTTATTTTATTATTTTTTTTTGTTTTGTTTTTGGAGAGAGAATTTGTTGGCGATGGCCGGTGAAAGCCGGTCCCCCTCAGATGAGACTGCGGTGCCCTTAGGCGATCAGGACATGGAGGAACATGCCACCTTTGCCTTTGAATTGCAGCGCCTGGAGCAATTTACACTCTAATCCATCTGGACAACTATCAAGTTTTTTAGGGAAACATTAATCCCTCAAATTCAAGTTTTGCAGGAGAAAACTCAACAGAATGCTGTACATTTGTGCAAGGAACAATGAGTCTATAAAATCTGTGCAACTTGTAACAATTGACTTATCAACTCATTTAAAGGTGGTGGAAGTGCATTCAGAAGCCTTCATTAAGGACTCCAACTTTATGACGTCCCGTTTGGAACAATTAGATAACTTTACCCGTCTTGCCAATCTTCAGTCAATAAACTTTCCAAAGGTTCCAAATGTTACTGCAAAGGATATGTTTAAGAAATATGTACATGAGGTGTTTGGGGTTCCTGTTGAATCTTGCCCCCCATTGGTTAAAGCTTATTCCCTTCCAACAGATCAGAAAGTTTCTGCTGGGGCAGGCACTCCTGGTTTTCAGGAAGGGGAAATGGATGTATTAAATGTGTCTGTGATGCTGAATATGTCTGATATTGATGTTACTGTCCCTGCAACTTGTTACTTTAGCCTTGATATCTGACCGCGAGTGGCTTCTCTGGATGTTCTATGGGAAACGGAATGTTTCTTTTATGGGTTGCATGCTCCGTATTTTTCCAGACTTAGCTAAAGAAACACAGCGCCGTAGATGGACATTTTTGATACTGCATCCCTGTGTGCTGCAGCTGGGAGGAGTTTTTTCCTTAAATGTCCTTGCAAATGTCTCGTTAAGTTCCAGGGGCAATGCTATATATTTTTTTCTTTCCCTTCCAATTAATTTCCTTTTTACATGCTTGCGAGTCACTTGGCGAGGAGGGACCACGACTTTAACCTGTGTCTTAAATGTATGTTGGTCGTACCTGTTTCAGTTTTCCTTTACTAATGATAATATTTGGTTTCCTGGGTGCTTGTTTTGGATCTCTCTTTTTGTGGGCTAGGGAACGGATTACCCATATGTTGTTTACCTTTCTGTTCTGCATTGTGTAGAATTTTCCTTATGTTTATTAGTTTTGATATACTGCCATTCAAATTATAACATAGCGGTTTACAAAGTAAAATACAAAAAGGAGGCCAGTTGGCCGGAAAAGGAAAGGAGATTACAATGCGACAGGAAAGCACACGAGACATTTAACACACGTGACTGAGAGGAAAGGGAGGAAAAAAGAGGAGGAAAAAGGTAATTTCACACAAAAGGAGAGGAGGTCAAAAGCAGTGGAGAAAAGGCGGGTTTTCAGGTCTTTTTTAAATGTGGTAAATTGCTGTTCGAGTCTGAGAGAGGTGGGGAGGGAGTTCCATAGGGCATCCTTGATTGTTTCCATAGATACCCACTTTTCAAGATCAAGTGTTTTTTTTGCTTGTAAATTTGAAAATGTTGCATAAATAAAAATCAGAACCCAGCAGAGAGCTTTCTGGTTAAATAAATCTGAGGCCTTGGAAATCAATAGTCTGTGATTGTATTTTGTGAAGTCCACAGAATGAATGATTAAGGAAACTGCCAATTATGCTGTTGTGATTGAACGCACCTCTCTACCTAATAAATGTAAAACCCAGCAGAGAGCTACTAGTTTAAATTTAATAATCAGTCAGGGTCTAGTACCAGCAAAGAACTTTAATTTAAATCAACTCGGAGTATAACTTAGCATAAAAGGAAAAATAGGGTCAAGATTCTTTGAGCAATACATTTTTTCTAGAGACCTTTACAAAGAGGCCTTCTAGATGAAGGGCAAGAGACCTGTGCACTTGTATTAAATAAGTGTTAAAGCCAAGGGACAGATCAGAGGGGCATTTTGAAAGACTCTGTTAGGGCTGTGTGAATCACCCAGTAAATTGGTCACAGATTACCTTAGAAGCACAGGCCTGGGTACTGTGTAGCAGCCAGCTTTTAATGCGTCTTTTAGTAGCCTGCTAAATTATGGACCTCCGGACATCCCGCTAGAGGCGGCTCACTTTGTTCGGATGGGTTGCATGGCCACCAGAGTAGCCATTGCCCAGGCATGGAAACAAGTTGAACATACCAGGATGGTTGAGGTCAAGAGGCAGTTGGGGCATCTATATCTTATGAGTAAATTGATTACCCTGAGGTATACAAGAGTTGATATATTTCTTGAGGTATAGAGTAAATATTCTGAATGGCGGGAATGCCAGTGAACCATAGGCTTAATTGGATTAAGAGGCATGTAATGGGTTATTTTGAGAAGGAAACAAGTGGATGGGTGGCAAGATTTGGTTTCTGTGTCATTTTGGTATCTGAAGTTGCTGTTGGTGATGTTTTGTGATGGTCTTTTCTGAAATACCTCAATAAAGTTTAAATTTTAAAAAATGGCTTGGTCTTAGCCCTTTTCCTCACATTTATTCCTTTTATTGACTCTGACTTTGTAAGGAGCAGGTAGGGGGTGTACATTTATAAAGCTTTTTCCACGTGTAAAGCTTGTTTTTGTACTCAGAAGCAGCTTTTATGATATTGCACAACCTCATATGTATGTAAAAAAAAAAAAAAAAATGCCCTGAAAGTATGCACCTGCCGGTATGTGATCTGCATGCTGGTATCCCCAGGATTGCAATTTGGATGGAGTGGAGGCGGGGCTCTGACATACGCATAAAATACGCATATCCATGTTTCAGAGCATGTGTAAGTTTGTGCACGATCGGGGCTGGATCTGGGGACCTTTTTTGTAAAGGCACATAGGCATCCAGTTACACTATGCCCAAGGCCTTGATATAAGTAACACAAGTAGCCAAATTAACCCGTTAGTTTGCAGCTCAACACACTAAGATTGGTAGTATGCTTTCAACTGGACTATCCAATAAGATAAGACTTCGCAATTGAGAGGTAACTCGGTCCTCAGGACACACCTCTCCTCCCTCTGCTAGCATATAAGGGAGATTTAGGAGCAAGCTGAACATGTTAGTTCTTTTGTTGATGGATGACATAAATTACTCTGATGTTCATATTACCTACCACACAGTTGCCTAGCAGATATCCGTACATACCACATTGTGCATATTTCATTACCTTATTGTGAATTACTCTGATGTGAATATTGCCTAACCACACAGTTCTTAACAGATATCCTTTACCTCCACTCTGTACAGATACCACTACCTTATTGTGAATTACTCTGAGTACATATTGCCTCATTACACAGATGCTTAACAGATTTCCAGTACCACCACACTGTGCACATTTCACTAGCTAACAACATTCCTGGATCTACTATATACATTAGTCGTCATGTTATCTCACTGGGTATTCCCGTACCCCCTTACCCTTGCTATGTGCTACATTTTAATAGCCCTGACCTTTTACACCCTAGCCCTTACTTCACCTCAGAACACTATACCAGTCCTCCATAGATCTTGTTGGAGATTTCCTGACTCCCCCAACCATCAATACGAAACACTTCGGCGCACACCAGGCCCACATGTTATCTATGTGGACCTTCAGCAGCAAAATCTATCTCGACGATTACAGTCCCACCATCCCCCTGACCTTAAATGTGCACTAATAAATGCACTATCAATAAGGAAAAAATGGCCAGCACTAACTGATATGCTCTCAGCTCATAACCTTGATATCCTATGTGTCACCGAGACATGGCTTTCAGCCGCTGACGCCGTGATCCTTCACCAGTGTGTCCCGCCTAATTTCTCAGTCCACTCTTGTCACAGAGCTGACCGTCGTGGCGGAGGAGTACTTATCCTAACGAAAGCCGACCTCAAATTTCGGCTTGCCGCCTCAAGCAGCACCTCTACCCTTGACTCTGTTACCATTACAAATAAGCAAATCACTATTAACTTGCTCTATAGAACTCCATCTTCATCTCCAGATGACTTAGCAACAATAATTGATCTTGCTTGCAACACCACGAATTCGCATACTCTAAACTGGATATTAGGTGACCTCAACCTCCCAGTCATTCAGGACAGCCACACCAATGCCTTTATTGATGCTCTCCGTGATTTAGGCTATGTTCAACTTGTTGATACTCCTACCCATATAAAAGGCAACTCACTTGATCTTATCTTTGCACCACAAACAGCCCTCACACATTTGCACCAGTCTCACCTAAACGTAAGTGCGGTTCCCTGGTCGGATCACTTCCTGATAAGATTCCAGATTCCAATTTGCACCAACTCCTCCAAATCCATACCTGAAGATAAACCCATATCAGAACATTTAAAGCGCTTCCACCCTTTTAACAGAGAAGATATTCTAAAGAGGACACAGAATCTATTTGACCCTCCTCTTCAAAGCCTCGATGACATGGTCGCCGCTTGGAACTCAAGCCTAGATGCCGTGATCCACTCACCTACCACGAACAAAGCACCACATAAGAAAAAGAATGCCCCATGGTACTCCCAAGAACTACGTAATTCGCTCCTTCAACTCAGACGACTTGAGAGACGCTGGCGACGATCAAGAACAGCTGAGAGCCATGAGGCATTCACAGCACAATTAGGAAAACATCGGTTATCTGTAGCATCAAGTATGAAACAATATCATGCAAAAATACTACAACGCTCCTTGAACAAACCCCACGAGCTTTTCCAAATTGTGAAATCTCTAGCAAAGGAGCCATCTCAAGAGAACTTACCCTACCCAGACTCACAAGAATATGCTTATTACTTGCGTAAGAAAAGTAATCAGCTTGCCCACACTGCTAAGCCCCCCATACCAGCCAGCCTACCTTTCTCCATCCCACAACCTCCTCTTGGTCATTTCTTGAGTGGGTCCCAACACACTATCACATCATTTTCTACTCCATCTGACAGAGTCATTCAAGACACTATCCTAAGCATAAACACTACAACAGCACCCTCCGATCCGTGTCCAGCTCCCTGGATAAAGGCCCTGCGTGCCGAGCTCAGCCCATTCCTATCCAAATTGATTGATGTATCGTTCTCTACTGGAACATTTCCTCGAAGCCTGAAACAGACGGCTATCAGACCACTCCTAAAAAACAGTAAGTTGGACCCTTCGATGATGGAATCCTACAGGCCTATCTCCAGCATACCTCTCCTATCGAAAATCATTGAAAAGATTACCCAACGCCAATTACAAGATCACATAGATACTAATGCACCCCTGCATCCCTGCCAGCATGGATTTTGCGAAGCACATGGTGTTGAAACATTACTCACAACCTTATTCAACACCATAACCTTAGGTCTCGATAACATCAGACAAGGCTTTGCACTGATCTTCATGGACATTGCTGCCGCATTCGACACCGTAGACCACGAAGTTCTCCTGCTACGCCTCAGAGAGAAGGGAGTTCAAGCTTCAGCTTGTCATGGTGCGCTTCATACCTCACTGATCGCTGGCAACATGTCCGTTCTGGCCCCTCCAACTCCGATTCCTTCCCCCAAACTAAAGGTGTTCCACAGGGCTCATCTCTATCTGCCTTGCTATTCAATGTCTATATGCAACCCATTTGTGATCTCATCCAATCATTTAATATCAACTGCCTGGTCTATGCTGACGACGTCTTGATGTACATGCCAATTTCGACAGAACATCTTGAACTATCCCCACTTATCAGGTGCTTTGACGCTGTCACAGACTGGCTAAATGCACAAATGCTTAAGTTAAATTTCAAAAAGACAGAAGCCCTCTTCGTAACCAGGAATCCGGCTTTTACTCCACCCCTGTCTATCAAGGTTCGCGACGCAGAGATCATATGCAAGACTACAGTAAGATACCTAGGTGTAACGCTTGATCAGCAACTTAATATGAAGGCTCATATCAAAAGCATAACAAAGTCGGTGTACCATAAAATCCGGACCCTCCGCAATCTGCGTCAACTTTAGAACCTGATGACTTCCAAACTGTCTTTCAGGCCCTAATAATGCCTCACTTTGACTATGTCAATGCGATCTTGTATGGTCTACCTAAGTGCACGACTAACCCCTTACAACTTGCAATGAATTCAGCTGCAAGAATCCTTCATGGAGCCTCAAGAAATTCTCATATTACCCCAATACTAAAACAATTGCACTGGCTACCCATACAAGTCAGGATCTCATTCAAGATCCTAATTATGACCCATAAAGCCATCAATAAATACCCTGCTACTGCCATTACTGATCTAATTTCAATCACACCTCCCAATCGAGCAAGGAGATCGAATGCCGCAAATACTCTCATATTACCTAAGGCAAGCACGAAGTGTTCTCAGTTCACTAGATCCAGAGCCTTCTCCTTCTTTGCTCCATCCTGCTGGAACGCACTACCAGCAACTATCAGAACCATCAGTGAACTCTCCCAATTTAGGAAGGCACTGAAACGGCACCTCTTTCTTCATCACTACGATGATGCAGTCTTCTCCCCACACTCACCCACTCTCACATCTCAATGCAGCACCTCAAACTCATGCACGTCACATTCCCAGACTGATCACTCGCAATCACACCTTCCCCTCCAACCACCATGAGAAACTTATGCAGTGCCGCATAACTCATTATATTGTTGCATAAAGTAGACTGTATTTATTCATCGTGTCTCCTTGTTAAGGGACTGGTTATTTATACCCTATTTTACCTGTTATACCTGCTTAATGCATACCCAAGTTTAATTTTCCTGTTTAATGTATACCCAAGTTATTATACCTGTTTCACTGTAAGCACAAATCACGAAATTGAGATGTGCAACTCTTATGTTCATTGTAAACTGCACTGATGTCGACTAGCGCGGTATAAAAGAGACTGCAAATAAATAAAAAATAAATAAATGGTTTTTCAGTTGTTCCATTTAAGTCTCTCCTAATGCCAGGAGCTCTTTTGGGGAATTCCTGATATCTATTTGATTAAACGCGGAGGTCTCCTCTTCGCTTATTTCTCCCCAGACACTTCCAGATGATGGGATTTACTGGCAAGTTAATACTGAGCGATTTCACCAGCACTTTCGTGACCAGGCAATAATCGGTGCCATTGCTAACAAGATGGACCAGGTGTGTGTTCAGGAGTTTGAGGTTTTTTTCCTATGGAAAACACATGTTTTGTGAAACTGAATGGAGCAGAATCATCCTGAGGCAATGGGTTCCCAGGTGGACTGGACATCAGTAAGGCAGAGAGATTCTGCGAGAGGGCTTTTAGGGTGACAGGGATTAACGAATGCAGTGCCACTCCTCCTCAAACAGAGAAAGTAAACCCTCTGAACTGTCTCTGCCGGGAATGTGGGGTGTTCAAGGCTTGTGGGAGTCTGTCTGAAGCCTGCTTTTTGCATCTCTGAAACAGATCAGCAGTGAAATTGTACGAACCATGCTCAGGATGAGCGAAGTCACCACATCCTCCAGTGCAGCTCACACACAACCACTGTCATCCAATGAGGTGAGTTTACAGCATGAAATTCCTGTTCCTTATCGTTCCTCCAGTTCAGTCCTCTACCTCTGGGTTGTCAATCTCCTCCTGCAGCTAGGAGACTGGTATGTCAGAATGATGACATCACTGGATATAGCCTGCTACACTCCCACTTCGATCCCAGTGTGACCAGTCTCCTTGCAGCAGGAGGACTTGACGCCCTGTAGAGGGGCTCTCTGGAGGAATTGATAAGGAGCAGGAAGTTAGTTAGGTTAGCTAATAGGCTTAGATTTGGGATTTTGGGCTCTGGCCCTTTAAAAAAAAAATAAAAAAAATAAGACAGAGACAGCCAGTGAGTTACGACCCGGCTTTCTTGCTCCCTGCCTTCATCTGGTGTTAAATTTGGGGGTTCTGGCTCATGAGATTGAGTTCTCCCCCCCTCCAGTGGCCCAGAGGTCTCTCCCCCCCGGACTCTATGGGGGAGAGCCCTTCTTCTCCCGTCGGCATTGGCTTGACTGCAGAGCCTGCCCTTTCCTGGCGTAGCAAGCTGCGGCGGATCTCAACGGCAGAGCTTTGGGCCCGGTTTGGCAGCACCGCACAGCTTGATTGCAGCGGGGGAGCGGCAGGCTTGGCCGGTAAGTGATTCATTGGCGGCAGGCTGCCTGTCTTTGCGAGACCCGTTCTCCGGCAGTGCGGGGGCCCCTCGCGGCGCATTTCGCGCCCTTTTTCACTCACGCCGGCATTTGCAGTGGCCATTTTCTGGTCCGCGGAGCAGCCACGTGGTAGCACGCGGGTTCCCGAGCCTCGCGTCGGGCAAGTCAGCGTGTTAATTTGTGGGTGATTTCATTTGTTAGTTTGCTTTCTTTTGTTTTGGTTCCTTATTTTGTTTCTTGATTTCCTTTTGTAGTTTGGGCCTGCTCAGCCGTCCCACAGGCCAAGGAGGGGGGCTGAGGGGGGGCTCTTTTCCCGCGTATACAGGAGTTTGGGTGCAGTGCGTTTAAAAAGAAAAAAAAAAAAAAGGGGGCTGCTGTTGAGTGGTTGTTAAAAAAAAAAAAAAGGACAATAATAGATGACAGCCCCAATTTAAAGGGTGAGAACTTAAGGTGAGCCCTTGGGGTTCTGGCTAGGCGGCGTTATGGCTACCAGACCTCAGTGCATTGTGTGTGGCACTAGGAGGGGCACAGTAGCGGACACCGGGGTGTGTCGAGGCTGTGCTGCCCTCTCCTCCTCGGTGGAGCAGCAGATGGAGTGCCAGGAGTCTCCGGAGGCGCTGGGCGCGCCCGCGGGGGTGGGGGTGCCTTTCCTGCGGACGCCGGCGCAAGGGCCGCCGCTGGAGGAGTTGGCGGGACCTTCCGGCGCCCCTCTGGCATCCCAGGCGTCGGGTCTCAGTGAGTTTAGCCTGGAGTTTGTGCTCCTTATGCATCAGGCTTTTTGCCTGCGGCAGCAGGGCAAGGGAGCAGGCTCCGGGGCGCTTGCGTTCTCTCCTCAGCAGTTGGGGGCAGACGAGGAGATTGGCGTGGAGCCACCGGCGCCTAAGAAAATAAGGGCTCGGAACCCAGCGTTGGCGGGGAGCGAGTGGCCTGAAGCCCAGGATCCGGAATGGGATCCGGAAGACGGGACGCAGGACCTGGAAGAAGGTGAGATCCTTGAGCCCGAAGATCAGGCAAAGATAATTAGGGTGTTCCGCCGGGAGGAGTTGGCGGCTTTAATTAGAGACATTGCAGATGTTGAATCTGGCTGCGCAGGCGGCGGTGGAGGATGAGGTTGAAGATCTGGTCATCCAAGCCGTTAGACAAACGCAGGTGGTGTTTCCGGTGCACAGAGTAGTCAACAAGATGATTCAGGAAGAGTGGGATAAGCCGGAAGCGGGCCTTCGGGGCATACAAACCATGAATAGATTGTATCCTCTGGCCGAGAAGGATAAGGAGAGGTTCCGCGCTCCGCGGGTGGACGCGGTGGTGTCGGCGGTTACAAAGAAGACCACCATTCCGGTCGAGGGCAGTGCGGCCTTGAAGGATACCCAAGACCGTAAAGTTGACAGTCTGCTGAAGCAGGCTTTTGAGGCGGATTCCATTTTGCTGCAGGCCTCCATCTGTGGAGCTTGGGTGGCCAGGGCGTGTCTGCGATGGGCTCAGTGACTGCGTCAGTCTTCGCACATGGATCTCGAGGAGCTAAAGGAGCTGGATCGGCTGGAGTCCGGAGCGGCATATTTAGCAGATGTGCATTATGACTTGATCAGGGCTCTGGCCAATAGCACAGCATCGGTGGTGGCCACCCGTCGGTCATTGTGGCTATGTAATTGGGCGGCGGACGGACTCTCTAAATCCCGTCTTAGCAAACTCCCATTTAAGGGTGGTTTGCTGTTTGGTGAGGATTTGGATAAGTTAGTGAAGGACCTGGGTGAGTCCAAGGCGGGGAGACTTCCTGAGGATAAGCCGAAACCAGGCAAGTCCGACCAAAGCTTTCGGGGTCAGTTTCGAGATTTCAGAAGATTTCGTACGACGCGATTCGGTAGTTTCCAAAGGGGCCGCTTTCAATCTCGAGCACAGGGTTTTCGCGGGTTTCGGGGGGCGAATAGAGGGTTCTCTTCCAACCCTGCGCCCACCTCGCATAAGTCGCAATGAAGCGAGGCGGGTCCCGGCGGAAGGGCCTCCCATAGGCGGGCGGCTCCGGGAGTTTCTTTCCGCTTGGACCCACATCACGTCCGACCAGTGGGTGCTAGAGATCATCCAACACGGCTATGCTCTGGAATTGGCTCGACCCGTGCGGGACTCCTTCGTCATATCACCTTGCAGGGGTCCCAAGAAAACGTCAGCGGTCCGCGGTACTTTGCAAAGACTCCTTCAGTTGGGAGCCGTGGTGGAAGTCCCCGAAACAGAGTACGGTGTGGGTCGGTACTCTATTTATTTCGTGGTGCCCAAAAAGGAGGGAACGTGGCGGCCCATTCTAGACCTGAAAGCGGTAAACCATTGCTTGCGGGTGCCGCATTTTCGAATGGAGACCTTGAGGTCCATCATAGTGGCTGTTCGTTGCGGAGAGTTCTTGACATCTCTGGATCTAACGGAGGCGTATTTGCATGTACCCATCAGGGAAGCTCATCAGAAATTTCTGCGGTTCGCTCTTCCTTGGGGTCACTTTCAGTTTCAGGCATTACCGTTCGGGCTGGCAACGGCGCCTCAGACCTTCACCAAGATTATGGTGGTGGTAGCGGCGGCGTTGCGCCAGGAAGGAATTCTGGTCCACCTCTATCTCGACGATTGGTTGATTCGGGCCAAGTCCAAGGAGGAGAGTCTCCGGGTGACGGACAGAGTAGTGAAGTTTTTGCAGGGGCTCGGTTGGGTCGTCAACCAGGCCAAGAGTCGCTTACAGCCCTCCCAGGACCTCGAATACCTAGGGGTCTGGTTCGACACCCGGACAGGGAAAGTGTTTCTGCCACACAAACGGGCCGAGGGCTTGCGGTCTCTGGTTCGGAGGTTCCTGTTGGTGCCAGCGCCGTCGGCATGGGATTATCTCCAGGTGTTGGGGACCATGGCGGCGACGTTGGAAGCAGTGCCGTGGGCCAAGGTCCATATGCGGCCTCTTCAGAGGGCGCTGCTCTGCCGTTGGTCGCATCAGACCGATTCCTTGAGCAAGCGACTTCCTTGTCCGACCAAAGTCAGGCGGTCTCTGCGTTGGTGGCTCCTCAAATCTTCGCTGTCAACCGGCATGCCGCTGGAGCAGCCGGAGTGGCTTCCGTTGTTGACGGACGCCAGCCTGGCAGGTTGGGGAGCCCACTGCGGGAGCTGGTTTGCGCAGGGGCTTTGGTCTCCGCTGGAGGCTTCATGGTCGATCAACCGTCTGGAACTTCGAGCGGTTTTCCGGGCTCTTCAGGCGTTCGAGGACATAGTGCGCGGTCAGCCTGTGCGGGTGCTTTCCGACAACTCGGCGACAGTGGCGTACATCAATCGTCAGGGCGGCACGGGGTGTGCCGCAATGGAGAAGGAGGCGGACGAGTTGTTCGCCTGGATAGAGCTTCGGTTGCCTGCGATTTCAGCGGCACACATCGCGGGGAAGGACAATGTCACAGCGGACTTCCTCAGCAGAGAGCAGGTGGATGCAGGGGAGTGGGAGTTGCATCCAGCCGTGTTCAAACAGATAGTGGATCGCTGGGGCATGCCGGTGATGGACCTCATGGAGACCTTCCAGTCGGCAAAGGTCGACCGGTTCTTCAGCAGAAGACGAGAAAGGATGTCGGAGGGCATCGACGTGCTTTTACGGCGGTGGCCGGCTGACGGTCTCCTGTATGTCTTCCCTCCGTGGGCGTTGATAGGCCGCGTGGTACAAAAGATCGGGGCGCACATGGGAAAAGTCCTTCTGGTTGCGCCCGACTGGCCGCAACGTCCTTGGTACGCGGACCTAGTGCGTCTCTTGGACGGCGACCCCTGGCGACTTCCGGTAAGGGCGGATCTGTTGCTGCAGGGGCCGCTGTTCATGCCTCAGGTGGATTGGTTTTCGCTTACGGTATGGCCATTGAGAGGGCGAAGCTAAGGAAGAAAGGCTATTCGTCGGCGGTGGTGGCGACCTTGCTTAGAGCTCGGAAGCACTCGACATTTTTGGCGTATGTGCAAGTATGGCGTATTTTTGAAGATTGGTGTTCACGACGTCAGATTCGGGAGGCTACGGTGTCTGTTCCGGTGGTCTTGGAGTTTCTGCAGGGCGGCTTTGATAAAGGTCTTGCAGCCAGCTCCTTGCGCGTTCAGTTGGCAGCCCTTTCCTGTTATCGGGGCAAAGTCAATGGAGTACCTTTAGGGACTCACCCTGATGTAGTTCGTTTTCTGAAGGCGGTCGCTCGGTTACGTCCGGCGCGTAGAGTGTTTATTCCACCGTGGGACCTTAATCTCGTCCTGGCGGCACTAGCCGAATCTCCCTTTGAGCCATTGTGTCATGCGACGGTAAAGGACTTGACGTTGAAAACAGTGTTTTTGGTGGCAATTTGTTCGGCTCGGAGGGTTTCGGAGTTGCAAGCGTTGTCGTGCCGAGAACCCTTCTTATCCTTTTCCAGGGAGAAGGTGGTGTTACGTCCGGTTCCGTCCTTTTTGCCTAAGATGGTCTCTCCCTTTCATTTGAATCAGTCGGTGTGTTTGCCCGTTCTTGGGTCTCTGGGGGACGGCGAATCCAATCGCAGTCTTTGTCGTCTCGATGTGAAGAGAGCACTGCGTCAGTATTTGAAGGTAATAGAGTCCTTCCGTAAGTCTGATCGGTTGTTTGTCTTGTTCGGAGGCGTGCGCAGAGGGGAGGCAGCGGCTAAGGCTTCCATTGCCCGGTGGGTTAAGGAGGCGATTGCTTCTGCTTATTTGCTTCACGGTCGGGTTGTGCCCGTGGGATTGCGGGCGCATTCCACCAGAGCGCAGGCGTGTTCCTGGGCGGAGCACAGTTTGGTGCCGCCAGGGGACATTTGTAGGGCGGCGACTTGGTCGTCTCTGCATACCTTCAGCAAGCATTACCGGCTGGATGTGGCAGCGGCTTCAGATGCTCATTTCGGGTCGGCGGTTTTAGCTGCCGGCTGGAGGGGTCCCTCCCAATGCTAACTGCTCTGGTACATCCCAGAGGTAGAGGACTGAACTGGAGGAACGATAAGGAAATGATAATTACACTTACCTGGTAATTGTAGTTCCTTGAGTGACGACAGTTCAGTCCTCATTCCCACCCAGAGGATTCGAGCGGAGCCGGCTATGCTGGTGCGCAAAAGGGTGTTACAGGTAAGTCTGGTGTAGTTTCATTGGTTAAGTTGTTCACTTTCTCTGTGGTAAGGCAGGGGGTTAGAAAGTCTTGCCGGAAGGGGTGAATGGTGTTGGTTAGTATAGGTTATAGTACTGTTTTCATGCTTAGCTACTTATTTTTTGCTCCTTTGAGTCTGCTTTGTTAATAGTTCACACTGGGATCGAAGTGGGAGTGTAGCAGGTTATATCCAGTGATGTCATCATTCTGACATACCAGTCTCCTAGCTGCAGGAGGAGATTGACAACCCAGAGGTAGAGGACTGAACTGTCGTCACTCAAGGAACTACAATTACCAGGTAAGTGTAATTATCATTTCTTTCATAGCTTGAGCCTTTCCAGATTTTATTTGCTTACAGAGTCCACATCTGACTAGGTAAGACGCTTTAAGCTATATCTTAACAAGTAAAAAGAAAATCTTTTGGTGTTTTTAATTAAGCTCGTTGTAAAATCTGGAGTGGCTCAAACTGCCACACATGGGACGTTGTAACTTGCACTCTGCTTTTTTGATGCATGACACAACAAAATCACACGTTTGCATATCTTCTGTCCGTAGGATCAGAGAAAGTTAGATCATAAATGAGGTGTTTCCCTGGCATGCCAATGATGATTTGTATAAGATGTTTGAATCTGCTGCTCACCTTTTATTTATTCGTCCATCCACAGATCTTCCGATCTCTTCCAGCTGGTTACAATATCTCAAAACAGGTCTTGGACCAGTATCTCTCTCTGTTAGCAGATGATCCAGTAAGATCTTAACGCATTTTTTTCCCCTTTGAACTGACGTGCCTGAACATTATTTCCAAATTCATACACGAGAATGAAAAGCTGGAAACTAGTCAAACTCAACTCTTGAAAGATAACATAGCAAAGTACCAATTTAAACTTATATGTTCTGTAGTATACAGAGCTTTGCATGTTCATGTGATGCTTCAGGCTGAACTACTCAGGTCTTACCATATACTGCATTTTGTAAGCTTTCATATGGTTACTCGATTCCTGTATTGTGAAGATTCCCTCTTCCACCAAAGCAGACACATACAGATGCACATTGAGTACGTAAAGGTAGTTTGCTCTGTCCCCTTCTGAAAGTTTCTGGTGTGCATGTACTAGCCTACAGCACAGAGTGAACAGTAGACCTCTGGCTGGAAGAGGGGAGGGAGGACGGACTCTGCTTGGTTCTTCCCCTGTGTATGAAAAACCTGTTTCAAGAGACACCTCGGTGACCAATGGATTACTGCTTCTACTATTTACCATTTGTATACTGCTACAAGGCATACGCAGCACATATAGAAGTAAGAGACAGTCCCTGCTTATCAGGGGTTATAATCTAATCAAGACAGACTAAACAACAACTGGGGACAAGGGTAAATGCAGGGGAATGGCAGAGATACAAATAGGTGAGGAGCGGGAGAATAAGGGAATCAAGATCCAAAAGCAGCCTCGAAGAGGTGGGCTTTTAGCCTGGATTTGAAGAGGGCCAGAGATGGAGCCTGACGTATTAACTCGGGTAGTTTGTTCCATGCATGTGGAGCAGCATGGAGGAATGAACGAAGTCTGGAGTTGATAGTGGCAGAGGAGGTTACGGATGAGTGATCTGCCAGAGGAGTGGAGTTCGTTTTGATTGGAATGCGTTCTGGATTGGAATTAGTCCTATTACTTTCTCCAGAAAGGTCTTTGTATACTCGGCTGCCTCTACTTAACATGCTTTGGATAGTGAGTTTGCAGAAGAGAGCTGAGCATTATTTAATTCATTAATTGACTTACTGATTCATGCGGGCTAGATACCTTTTATTTTTATATTTGTATTTAATCTAGCCATTTTAAGCAGTATACAAACCATAAGTACATAAAACTTGGAACCTTACAAACAATAATTGGCTAAAAACATAATTAATACATATAACAAAATTATGTAAAACATACTATAAAATCAATTTTTAAAAAAAGGTTTCACTTTCACTAAAAGATTCTCTCAGCCTGGAAATCAGACAGGTTGCAAAAACTCTATATGGATTTGCAGCCTTTTCATGGAGTGTTTTGTTCCCTTTTCTTGCAGTTGGAGTTTGTTGGGAGATCTGGTGATAGTGGTGGAGGGATGTTTGCCATTAGTATCCTTTTGTAGAATATATTCATTGTTAATATTGTAACTTGACAGTCTCCTATTGTTCAGTCAGAGGCAGGCAACATTTGGCTATATTGCTGGTAGCTTTTGGACACTGGCCAATTAATTGGCAATATGCCTGTTTCAAGGAAGGACTAGGATGCTGTAGCACCATCAGTGTTCAAAGACCTGGCAGAATTTTCCCCCGTTTCTAACCCTCTTTCCTCCTCCCACCTAGCCCAGCAATCAGTGATGGACGTTGACCATGGTGCCGCAGACCACTGCTCCTGCTGGAACCCAATATGTGTACACCCAGAGTCTGGTCACTAGATATTGGAGGAATTTCTTCCGTACCCCTCCTTTTGGGGGCCTGTGACACTTGCCTTCACAGCACCCCCATTCCCAGCCAGCCTGAGAAGCAGGAGCCTATACTGAGAATCAAACCAGATCACCAATTAACTAACTTTTCCAGATCATCCTGCTAGATCAGCAGGTCATCTCCCCTAATGAGCAGACGATGAGACAGAGAAGAACCCAGAAATGCTGTGACATCGCTAGCATAACAGCCAGTACAGCTAAGGCACTCTCCGGTATTTTCTCTGTCTCAGCAGATGGTGGTTAGTCAGTACAGCTAAGGCATCCAGGTGCTAGGGACCGCCACAAGGGTGTAAAGCAGTCCAGCTTGGTTCTGTCACCCAGGGTATATATACGTGATCCTCCACTGGCCTGACTGACTTCTGGGGAGGGAGCAACTTCTGGCCACGGGGGCTAGTTCACTTGCTGGAGAGTCCTTGAAAGCGGTGCTTGACCTGTCTTTAATTTTTCCTTTTTTTATTTTTGTTTCATTTTAAATTTAAAAAAAAAATAGTGGTTTGAGCTGTTTGTTTTACTGTGAACTTAATTAGCCCCCTCACCTGGCTGAACAGGTAAAAAATCCTTTAGCTGTTCCATCACTGGTAATAAGGTTAGCTTTGACCAATTAGAAAGCCAGAATGACACAAACTGTTCTACTGAAGAGATCTTAACCTATGCCCTAGAGAGAGCAACTTTTAAACTGCAGTCATTTTTGTGTGCCTCAACACACACACTAAAATTTGGAGGCCATGTGCAGTAGTTAGAATTCAAGGATTGTCTGTTGCTAAGCCAGTGTGTTTCACATCATTTTAGCCCAGCCTCTGGTGCGATGAAATTGTGTATCTCCAGGAACAAGCAGGAATGTAGTCTTCACATATGGGTATCGTCGGTACCGACGGAGCCTGTGTGGGAACGCTCCCCAGCGTCCAATAGAAAAGCTTTTGGGAGCATCCCACAGCATCTGCGTGCTGCCTCCCCGCCTTTCCCAACTGTCCCTCTCCAGTTCTTCATTTTCCGCGGAGCCGCAGAAAATAATTCCCTTCTATTCTTCTTTTTTGTGGTCGCGTCTGCCTTCTTTCGACGCTACACCGGTACCGCCGGTTCTTCTTTCTTTTTTTCAAAAAACAAAACAAAAAACAACCTTTCTTCTGGAGTCTTTTCCAGTTATTTTCTCCTCAGGTGCCACGCGCCATTTTGGGCACTAGGCCCAACTTTTTCCTTTAAAATGGAAAAACACGCTTCGGGTTTTAAAAAGTGTTCCAAGTGTGGCGGTACCATCTCCGTCACCGACACCCATGAGTGGTGCCTCAAATGTTTAGGTCCTGACCACTCTATTTCGGAGTGTGTTGCCTGCGGGATGATGTCGAAAAGGGGCCAGCAGAACCGAGCTGCTAAACTTAGCACCCTTTTCCCTCCGATGCAGCCTCTGTGGCATCGACATCTTCCAGGGCTTTGTCTTCCTTTTATGGATCTCAGGTAACTAAACATAAATCTAGCCGGTCCTCAAAGGGTAGATCTCCCTCTAAGCATCGAGATGCCTCTGGCGTTGCCCTTGAGGGACTTTCACGGGCAAAATTGCCCCGGCGGGAAGCTTCGGCTTCCAAAGCACTAACGGGACTCCAGGATGCTCTCGAGGCCTCAACCTCGGCAGAACTACTGGTGCCATGCTCTGGAGTACCGGCTGCTTCATTCGGTACTGATACCCAAGCATCGGCAGCGTCGATAGACCAGAGATTCTTGGCTATTGAACGCAGTCTGGCGGCTCTTCTCACAGCCTCAATGCCCCTGAAACCGCTTCAGACATTTCAACTGGTACTGGCACAGACTCTGGTACCGGTACCGACTGCATCGACATCGGCAGGTATTCTACCGGGACCGAGTCATGCTTATCCATCCAGTATCGACAAGTCTGTACCGGACCCCTCTGATGCCGACTTCGATCGGTACCGGTACCGTGCCTTGCACGATCACCCGGATCGGAGATACTTTGAATCCTCAGATGAGTCTGAAGACTCTAAAAGTTCTGCCGATACCAGAGTACTTCTTCCTGAGGATTCTTCTTCTCCTCAGCGTAGGATGTCTCCACCAGAGGATATGTCCTTTCAGGATTTTATCCAAGATGTAGCTCGAGGTCTTTCCATCACAGTGTCTCCTGAAAAAGAGCCTAGGGCAAAGGAATTAGAAATCCTACAATACCCTAAAGCTCCCAAGGAGGCAACTATCTTATCTATTCATGAGATCTTGCATGATCTCATGTTAAGGATGTGGGAAACACCTCTAACCACATCTCCTCACTCTCGAAGACTCGACACCGTGTATCGAGTTCCTCCTTGTCCTGGGTTTCAGAAGACTTGGCTACCACACCATTTCATGGTGGTGGAATCAGCTATGAGAAGGATCAAGAGTGCAAAAAGGCATGCATCTAATCCTCCAGGACGTGAGTGTAGGACTCTTGACACCTTTGGACGTCGAACCTTCCAGGCTTCCATGTTTTCTGCTAGGATCAGTTCCTATATATTATATATGGGAATGTTCCTTAAGGAGGTCACGGGAGATTAAGAGCTTATGAGCCCTCTCCTTCCTGATGATAAGAGGCAGGATTACCTCGCCCTTGTCAAACATGCTCAGGATGTTTCCAAGTTTGTGAATCGTGCAGCCTTTGACTGCTTTGAGTGCATAAGCAGAACCTCTGCTATTGCCATAGGTGCACGTAGGATTGCCTGGCTCCAGGCATCTGACTTGGAACTTTGGGTACAGGATAAGCTAGGGAATATTCCTTGCACAGGAGAGAATCTCTTTGGCAAGAATTGGCAGGAAAAAGCTAATGAGATAAATGCTGACGATATCACTTTGGATAGATTGTCTAAATCTACAGCTGATCCTGCAAGGAAAAAATCTTACAAGAAACCATTCTTCAGTAAGAAGAAGAAGTTCTATCCCTCCTATACCCAAAAGGGGCATAGTTTAGGTTAGTCTGCCCAAAAGGGCAAAGAAAAACAAAAGCTGCTAAGCCTCAACCGGCTTAGCAGACTCAGCCTCCACAGGGGCTTTGACTCCTATCTAGAGAACTTTGCCACCTTGGCCCTGAACGGCCCAGAGCCTTCCACCATTCCAGAAGGTTTATGTCATTTTGCCCCCAGATGAGGGCAGATAACAGCAGAAAATTGGACTCTGTCTATTGTAAGAGAGGAGTACAAGCTTCATTTCCTCAGCATGCCCCCTCCTACAATGGTAAGACAGTTCAATTCTCAGACCTCTCTCAACGACCAGTTAGGTCAAGAGGTCACTATGCTTCTTGCCCAAGGGGAAATAGAAGAGGTACCCATTCTCCAACAGGGTACATGGTTCTACTCCCCCTGTTTCCTTATTCCAAAGAAAACAAGAGGACACAGACCCATTTTAGACCTCAGAGAATTGAACAAATTCCTGTTCAAAGAGAAGTTCAAAATGATTTCTCTAGGAACTCTGCTGCCATACCTTCAGAGTCAGGATTGGCTTTGTTCTCTAGATCTCAAGGATGCGTGTACACATGTTCTCATCCATCCAAGTCATCAAAAGTTCCTTCGCTTTTTATTTTCAAGGGAAGCACTACCAATACAGGGTTCTTCCTTTTGGCCTGGCCTCGGCACCAAGGGTGTTCACAAAATGCATGGCTGTGGTGGCAGCATTTCTCCGCACCCTGGGAATATTCGTCTTCCCTTACTTAGACGACAGGCTCATTCGAGCCCCTTCAGAGCCAGAGGCCAGGGTTGCTCTCTCTCGCACAATGCACATCTTTCAGTATTTGGGACTTGTCATAAACTTCCCAAAATCCAACCTTGCTCCCACTCAGTCCCTAGAGTTTATAGGAGCTCTGCAGGATACCAGACAGACAAGGGCCTACCTTTCACAGCCCCCCTGCCTTCGCATTGTGCAGTTAGCTTCCCAAACAGTGCTAAAACCTCACCTCACTGCTCGGGAAATGTTACAGTTGCTAGGCCACATGGCATCCACTGTGCATGTGGTTCCTTATGCTCGCCTCCATATGAGGGCAGCCCAGTGGACTTTATCCACTCAATGGACTCAGGCGTCAGGTTGCCTGTCAGACAAAATAGTAAACTCATATCGCCTTATTTTGTCCCGCCAATGGTGGCAATCGCCCCAAAACCTTTTGGTGGGGTCCCCTTTTCAGCAACCTCCACCCCAAGCCACTCTAACAACAGATGCCTCACAGGTGGGTTAGGGAGCCCACCTGTAAGGTGTCTCTACCCAGGGTACCTGGACTCCACAGGAGGCCTATCTCCATATCAGTCTCCTGGAACTCAGAGCAATCTTCCTTGCTCTTCGAGTATTCCACACCCAGCTCAGCTACAAGACAGTCCTAGTTCAAATGGACAATCAAGTAGCCATGTTCTATGTGAACAAGCAGGGCGGAACAGGCTCTCTGTCGCTCTGCAACGAAGCTTTGAGACTATGGGCCCTCGCCAGAGAGCATCAGATTCATCTCCTTGCGGTGTATCTTCCAGGCATTCAAAACTCTTGGGCAGACAGACTCAGTTGAGTTCTGCTTCCACACGAATGGTCTCTCCATGCAGACCAGGTGGCCAAATATTTTCAAATTTGGGGAACCCAGGACATAGACCTCTTCAAGTCCACTGAATGCCAAACCTCCCCGGTTCTGTTCCAAAATTCCGGCCCAGGGTTGTCAGGCCAAGGATGCTTTCCTCCTCCATTGGGGCCAGGACTTCCTGTATGCCTGTCCACCCATCCCCTAATTCCCAAAACCCTGCTCAAGCTTCAAAGAGACAGAGGTCATATGATTCTCATAGCTCCACATTGGCCATGGCAAATGTGGTACCCTCTGCTCCTACATCTCTCTCAAGCTCCGCCTCTGGAGTTAGGATCTGCTCCAGATCTCCTTTCTCAGGAGGACGGGATGCTGTGGCATCCCAATCCCCAGTCTCTGCATCTCAGGGCCCGGTTGCTGAAAGCCTAGAACTTCACGGTCTTAACTTTTCTCAGCAGGTAAAGGATATCCTTTATGCTTCCAGGAAGCCTTCCACAAGACACTCTTATGCTTTCAAGTGGAAAAGGTTTACCATATGGTTCTCACAGAAGGGTCTTAACCCTCTTGTGATAACTCTGGAATCATTACTGGAGTATCTCCTTCATTTATCTAATGCAGGGCTTAAGACCAAGTCAGTGAGAGTTCTTTTGAGTGCTATTGCAGCTTCTTTCAAGCCTCTAAATGGGCAACCTATTTCCTCTCATCCTCTCATAGCGAAATTTATGAGAGGCCTTCTTTTGACTAAGCCTCCCATTAAGCCACCACCGGTGGCATGAGACTTAAATTTGGTTCTTGGGCAGCTTATGAAACTGCCTTTTGAACCATTAGCCACTACCTCCTTGAAATTCCTTTCCTGGAAGTTCATCTTTCTTATTGCAATCACATCAGCACGTCGCATCAGTAAATTGCAAGCATTGGTGGCTGATCCTCCTTATACAAGGTTCCATCATGATAAGGTAGTCCTTAGGACTCATCCACACTTTATGCCAAAGGTGGTGTCACCCTTTTCATTTAAACCAAGCGGTTTACCTTCCTGTATTCTTCTCAAAGCCTCATGCCTCAAATGCAGAAAGGAATCTTCATACTTTGGATTGTGAAAGGGCTGTGGCCTTTTACTTACAAAGGACACAGCAACATAGGAAGTCTTCTCAACCTTTTGTTGCTTTTGATCCTAGTCATTTGGGACTTCCAGTCTCCAAAAGAACACTGTCCAACTGGATTGCACAGTGTATATCTTTTGCCTATGAGAGTAAAAACCTTCCTCTGGAAGGCCATGTCACATCTTACAATGTGAGAGCCATGGCAGCCTCTATGGCTCATCTTCACTCTGTGTCTATTGATGACATTTGTCGAGCAGCTACTTGGGCTTCGGTTCATACCTTCACAGCCCATTACTGTTTAGACAAGGACTCCCGCCCGGATGCCTTGTTTGGTCAGGCTGTTTTTCAACACCTATTCCATACTTAACTCCTACCCACCATCCCTGATAGGATGCCAGAGATCCATGGGGGGAAGTGGAGCCCTTTCACAAGGGCACACAACTTTTGGGGTTTCTCCCTGGCATCTGCAGCTAGGGAGTCCCCATATGTGAAGACTACATTCCTGCTTGTTCCTGGAGATAGCATAGTTACTCACCTGTAACAGGTGATCTCCGGGAACAGCAGGAATGTAGTCTTCACAACCCACCCACCTCCCCTAGGAGTTGTATCTCTCTATCTATCTGTTTCTCTCTTTCCCTCTTTTGTCTCAGCTTTAAACTCAACTGGAGAGGGAGAGTTGGGAAAGGCTGGAAGGCAGCACGCAGGCGCTGTGGGATGCTCCCAAAAGCTTTCCTATTGGACGCTGGGGAGTGTTCCCGCCCAGGCTCCGTCGGTACTGACGATACCCATATGTGAAGACTAAATTCCTGCTGTTCCCGGAGATCACCTGTTACAGGTGAGTAACTATGCTATCTATGTGTTAGATCCTGATTTTCCTGTATTAGCCTTAACATACAAAGATCTCCACAAGGCTCTTGCCACTTTGGCTTCGGCAACCCTGGAATCTGTCGTGCAGGAACGGTAAGTATTGATCCCCTCCACGTTTCAACTTCCCTGTCCAGAGCTTGAAACTGTATGAAAGGGGATCTGTCAGTGGAGGGTTTTAAGAGGAGATAGGGTGCATATCTGTCTGGGATGGTTTAAGTACAGAGGATCTTTCCTGGAGACAGATAACCCTTTGAGGATTTTGCTATGCTGGCCTTTTCAATGATTCTGTAACATCAGACTTTCTTTAGTCTTATTTAAATGGCCTTTTTCGCAGCTCATGTCTGACCTTCCCTTGGTTACCTGTTGAAAAATTGATGGTGATAAAGTGCATTTCCAGTTCATGTTGATATCCTTCCTGGCCTCTATGAAGCAGTTTCCTTGTGTTGATCAAGCAGGTTCATGCTTTAGGAAGAGCATAAGGCAGTATAGGGCTACCAACTGTCTGTCTTTAGGATTCCTTGAAAGCTGTAGTATGTTTTTGAATTTCCTTATCTACCAGACCAGTTCAGACGAATGGATTATGCCTCCAACCTGCAGATGGAGACAGAGGCTTTGAGCCCTGCCCTTTAAAAGATACTTTGCTATCAGCTTCTCCAGTTTTTCTCTGTCTCCAGCATATGGTAGATAGTATAGCCCACAAGTGCAGCATTTTATTGGAGAACTGGGGACCTGGATGGGGGAAGGGGGTCCTGGCTCTTTAGTTCTGCTTCCAGTCCTCTGGAGGAGTTTAGATCCCTCTACCACCCCCACTTGACTCAGTAGAGGACTCCTCTGGTACCCCTTCCCCCAGCACTATCTTTGTGTCAGCAGCTTAAAAAAAAGTACCGAGACAATAACAAAAAAGCAGTGAAGGTATTCTCCAGGACCAAGCAGGCAGTCAGTCCTCACATACGGGTGACGTCGGCACCGACGGAGCCCCCGTGCGGAGCATTTTCCCAGCTTTCAAAGAAAGCCTTTGGGAATGTAGCGCGCCTGCGTGGTCCCCTTCCCGCCCAAGGGTGCCATCTTGCTCAGTCCTCACATATGTCTTTCTTTTTCCATGGAGCCCAACGGACATGAGTTCGTGTCACCCAGAAAAAGTTGATTTTTTTCTGCGATTTTTTTGCGTTGTCTTATCCGGTTCGACGCCGGTTCCCCTTCCCGCCTGGACTCGGTACACCGGTATCGAGTCCGGAGTTGTGTTTTCATTTTTTGTCCTTTGTGACTAGCATTCGCGCTTCACTGGCAGCCCGGTCTTTTGACCTTGCAGGGGCCCTTTTTCCCCCGATGGCTGCCAGCGGGTTCAAAAAGTGTGATCAGTGCAAGAAACTTATGTCTCTCACCGACACACATGACTGCTGCCTCCGATGCCTCGGGCCCGACCATGACCCGCTGGCCTGTAGCCCATGTGGCAAAATGTCGTCGAAGGCGCATCGGAGCAGTCAGCCTCAGCGTGAGAGAATTTTCTCTGACTCCTTGTCCGGCCGGGCCCGGACTTCATCAGAGGCCTCAACATCTCGGGAGTCCGACCCCGAGCGTCATCAGGGTTCCTCTGAAAAGGAGTCTCCCTCCCGGGAGCACAGCTCGCGAGGGCGGCGTCGGTGGAAGCTTCTGGTTCCTTGAGGGCCAGGTCGCGTAGCCCTGACCGCCACCCCGGGGTCTCGGAGTCGGAGAGGCCGTCCGAGTTACCTCGTGTGGAGCCGGAGTCCCCGAATCACGTAAGTGCAGTTGTCCTCGTGGACTCTCCTCCGGGGGAGCCGCTGTCGGGGCCCGAGTCGGGGGCTGCTGAGTCTCCTGAGCTTGGACTCAGGTTGACGGCCTTGGAGAGCAGCTTGGCTGCCTTCATGGAACAGCAGCAGGTGCTGATCGCTGGTCTGACCGGTGCATCTGCCCCGACCACAGGGACCTCGACGTCTAAGTCGACCCCGGAGACCGAGCCGATCCTCGAGTTGATTGAAGTCTCGAGTCGATCCTCGGTCAAGGTCCCCCTCGACCTCCCGTGCGGGGCCGAGGTTGTCAACGCCGATACCCTCGGCATCGGGGTGGGTGGCACCGAGGCCCGCACGGCCAGAGCCGCTCGATTCCTCCTCAGAGGAGTCGGAGTGGGAGACTGAGGACGAGGAGTCCCCGACCTGGTGCGTCCCTTCGGACTCACTGGAGTCCGAGCCTCAGAGACAGTCGGGGTTCCCCCCCCCCCCCCCCCGGAGGATACCCAGTTCGTGGATTTTGTGAGGGATATGGCCACGGCCTTGGCCTTCCCTGCGGACGCCGAGGAGGAGCCTCGAGCCGAGGAGCTCGATGCCCTCCAGTATCATTTTCCTCCGAAGGAAGCCTTTATTGTACCGTTTCCTCCAATGCTGGAACGGCTGCTCTTCCGTATGTGGGAGGCACCGGCCTCGACGCCGGTTCTTAGCAAACGGGTCGATTCCATTTATCGAGTCCGTAAGAGCCCTGGGTTCCAAAAGGTGCAGCTACCGCACCACTCCATGGTTGCGGAATCGGCCATGCACCATCTGAAGAGTCAGAAGATGCACTTCTCTGTGCCCCCTGGCTGGGAGGCCCGGAACCTGGATGCCCTTGGTAGAAAGTGCTTCTAGGGCTCTATGCTATTTTGCCGTGTCCAGACCTACCAGCTGTACATGGGCATGTACCTCCGAGACCTGGCAAAGGAGATTGCCGGGTTCTCAGCTGGCCTCTCCGAGGAACCTTTGCAGAGGTTCAAGGCTTTGTCAACAGGTATTCAAGAGTGCTCGAAGTTTATCTCTTGAGCAGACTATGATGGCTTCGAGGCTTCGGCCCGGGTAGCAGCGGCTGGCATCGCTGCACGCCGTCAGGCCTGGCTACAGTCATCAGACCTGGAGCCATGGGTACAGGACAAGTTGGTCGATGTCCCCTGCCGAGGTGAAAACATTTTCGGTAAGCCCATGATGGAAAAGGCTGCAGAAATCGAGACTGAGATTCTCACCAGGACAAGGCTGTCCAGGAAGACTTCTGCCCCTTCTCAGAAAAAGAAGGGCTCGGGGAAGAAGCCCTTTTTCCGGAGGAAGGGTGCTGCCTACAAATCCTACCCTCAATATCAGGCCTCTCCAGCTCCCCAACAGGACCAGTAGGCCAAGGGGCAGGGGCATGGGCCCCGTAGGCAGAAAACCCCCAAGCCGCCAGCTCCGGCTCCTGCACAGCAGGGAGCGGGGTTTTGACTCCTACAGCATAGCCTCTTCTCCACAGCTGGCTCCACTCAGCACAGGAGGTCAGCTGACCCTGCACGCCTACGGGTGGCCAGCCATCACAGGGGATACCTGGGTCCTCAGCATAGTCCAAAAGGGGTATTTGCTCCACTTCTACCAGATACCCCCCTCCTAATTTCCAGGGGAGCCTCTCCCTCTGCACAGAAACCTCCTCCTTCAGGAGTTGGCAAGTCTTCTAAAGGAACAGGCGGTGGAACCAGTGCCTCACCACCTGAAAGGGCAAGGCTTCTACTCCAGGTACTTTCTGGTACCAAAAAGGACAGGAGGCCTCCGACCTATCCTAGACTTGCAAAACCTAAACAAGTTTCTGGAGAGGGAAAAGTTCAAGATGCTTACCCTTGGGATACTGCTGCCTTACCTCCAGCAGGGAGATTGGCTATGCTCCTTAGACCTAAAGAATGCTTATACTTGCATTCTCATCCATCCAGACCACAGACAATATCTCAGATTTGTGGTGGGAGGAAACCATTTCCAGTACAGAGTACTTCCCTTTGGCCTAACCTCCGCCCCCAGGGTTTTCACCAAATGCCCGGCAGTGGTGGCGGCCTATCTCAGGAATCAGGGAATTTTTGTCTTCCCATACCTGGACGACTGGCTCATCAGGGGCCAGTCTCTTCAGGAGGCCAGACAAGCCACTCTTCGCACTGTGTCTCTTCTTCAGCATCTGGGCTTTGTCATAAACTACTCAAAGTCCACTTTGCTCCCCTCACAGAACCTAGAGTTTATAGGGGCAAGATTAGACACTCTGCAGGCAAGAGCTTACTTGCCCGAGGACAGGGCCCACAGATTGATGGACTTGGCTAACCAGTTCCAAAGCAATTCTCAGGTTTCCGCCAGGCAATTCTGCGGCTCCTGGGCCACATGGCATCTACGGTGCATGTGACTCCGAATGCCCGTTTGCACATGCGGGTTGCTCAGTGGTGCCTCAGAGCTCAGTGGGCACAGGCCACAGGCGACCTCCGAGACAGAGTAAAGGTGTCCAAACCACTTTTGGACACCCTACAGTGGTGGTTACATCTCCCAAACCTTCTCAGGGGGGTACCTTTTCAGGCCCCAGCACACACGAGGGTGCTGACGACTGATGCTTCCTTAAAGGGCTGGGGTGCACATTGCCAGGGCACGTGCACTCAAGGCCTCTGGTCTCCTCGGGAGGCCACACAGCAGATCAATCTTTTGGAGCTGCGAGCAATCCACTTAGCTCTACAGACTTTTTCTCATGCCCTCTCTCACCAGTCTGTCTTAGTTCAGACAGACAACCAGGTAGCAATGTTCTATGTGAACAAGCAAGGGGGCACAGGGTCCAGACTCCTGTGTCAGGTGGCGCAGGCCCTTTGCTCCTTTGCAGTCAAACAAGGCATGTTTCTCAAAGCAGTTTATCTACCTGGTCAGGAGAACTTCTTGGCAGACAAACTAAGCAGGATTCTCCAGCCTCACGAATGGCAGTTGAATCCACTGGTGGTCCAGCAGATCTTTCTAAGATGGGGACTTCCATCCATCGATCTCTTTGCAAGTTCACTGAACCATCAGCTGCCCAGGTTTTGCTCCAGACAGCCACATCCCCTGAGAATGGCAGCAGATGCGTTTCTGATCTCTTGTCTACGGGCCTCCTGTATGCGTTTCCTCCCACGCCCCTGGTGGCCCGAACTCTGTTCAAGATTCTACGGGAAAAGGCCTCGGTCATTCTGGTAGCCCCCAGATGGCCGAGGCAGCCGTGATTTCCACTTCTGCAGTTGGCAGTGGAAACTCCATTCCCTCTGGGGTTGCAACCCGATCTCCTGTCTCAGGATCAGGGTTCCCTTCTGCACCCCAATCTCAGATCCCTCAATCTGATTGCCTGGCTGCTGAAAGGATATTGCTAGCTCCCTTACTTCTACCTAGAGAAGTTGAGGAGGTGGTCTTGGCCTCGAGGAGGCAATCCACCAGAAAGTCCTATGCACTCAAGTGGCGCAGGTTCTCATTGTGGTGTTATCTGTAAACCGCACTGATGGAAAAGAGCGCGGAATAAAAGAAATGTTAATAAATAAATAATAAATGAAGATCCTTTCTCCTGCCTTGTGCCAGTAGTGCTACAATACCTACTTCACCTGTCAGACCTAGGCCTTAAGTCCAACTCTGTTCGGGTCCACCTCAGTGCTCTTTCAGCACACCACTCACCGGTGGAGGGACAATCTGTCGGTTCACCCCTTGGTGTCCCGCTTCCTCAGAGGCCTGCTTTTGCTCAAGCCTCCGATTCGTCCACCTGCCACTGAGTGGGATTTGAACGTGGTCTTGCAACAACTTACTCGCCCACCGTTTGAGCCGATGGCTACTTGCCATTTACGCTTCCTTTCTTGGAAGGCGCTCTTCCTGATAGCTCTTACCTCGGCCAGACGTGTGAGTGAACTACAAGCTCTGGTTTCTGATAGACTGTACACACAGTTCTATAGGAACAGGGTGGTCCTTCAGACTCACCCGAAGTTCCTTCCAAAAGTTGTCTCCTCTTTCCACCTCAACCAGGAGGTGGTTCTTCTGACATTCTTTTCCAGGCCGCATACCAACCGGGCTGAGACAGTCTTGCATACTCTGGACTGTAAGAGGGCGTTGTCCTTTTACATTGAACGTACACGGGGGCATCGAAGGGCTACTCAGCTCTTCGTCTCCTTTGACCCTAATAAATTGGGGTTACCTGTCTCCAAGCGTACGTTGTCCAATTGGGTAGCAGATGGTATCGCCTGGGCGTACAAGGCAGCCGACCTTCCCTTGCAGGGTCGAGTCACGGCCCACCGTGTCAGGGTGAAAGCCACATCAGTAGCTCATCTCCGCTCTGTTCCGTTGGCAGACATCTGCCGGACCGCTACTTGGTCTTCAAGCCAGACATTTGCAGCCCACTACTGCCTCGAGAGAGAGTCCTGAAGGGATAGTGCTTTCGGACAGGTGGTACTCTGTAATCTCTGAGGTTTAGGCAACTCTTACCCTCCGGCTCTTGTGTTGGGCTACCGTACGGGGGCATTCTCAGAGGATATTCTTATCACGGATGCTGAGGCTCTTGAGAGGGAGCCATTTTTTCAGCTTTGGGTTCCTGGTAGCCTAGAGCTGGGGAGTCCCATATGTGAGGACTGACTTCCTGCTTGGTCCTGGAGAAAGAGTAGTTACTCACCTGTAACAGGTGTTCTCCAGGAGCAGCAGGAATCAGTCCTCACGACCCTCCCTCCTCCCCTGGAGTTGCAGTCATATACTTTATTTTGATTTTTGCTGTCTTTTAGCTATGTCATCAGACTGAGCAAGATGGCACCCTTGGGCGGGAAGGGGACCACGCAGGCGCGCTGCATTCCCAAAGGTTTTCTTTGAAAGCTGGGGAAATGCTCCGCACGGGGGCTCCGTCGGCACCAACATCACCAGTATGTGAGGACTGATTCCTGCTACTCCTGAAGAACACCTGTTACAGGTGAGTAACTACTCTTTTGAGCCTCTGTGAGGAGAGTTTGAAGTGGCAGTGTCTGCAGGCAGCCTGTTCAGTGGTGGAAAGGAGAGCTGAAAGCGGAACTGCAGGTGTCAGTTGGTGAGTGCAACAGGGAAATGCTGCACCCCAGAAAAGGGGATCTGGCTGTCCGGCAATTATTTATACATGCATTTTCACTTATAATCCGCTTATCCAAAATCTCATAGTAGTTTACAAAATTAAAAATTAAAAACACATACAGTCCCCTGTACAACACATTTTAACAGCATTCTTAATATAATACAAATTCCTTATCATCCTGCTAGACCAGTCCAGATGAGTGGGCTATGCTCCCTAGCTAGGAGGTGGAGGCAGACTTGAACAACTTTCAGTTATGTCGTTACTTGGTAATACTTTGGTACAACAGTGAAAGAAGCCAGTATTGTCTGCCTCCAGCAAGTGGCAAGGTATGTGGACTGGTACAATAATGAAGATAGGCCTGACTCCTTGCCCATGCTATGATGCAGAGGCCTTGGATTAAATCTGAAGGGACCAAAGTTGCTTGGAGCATGGGTACACCCAAGTCTTCTGGAGTGGACAGCCGTCCTGTGTCCACACTCTTTCCTATGGGTTACAAGAGCTAGAGGGCTGGAAGAGGAGCAGAAGAGCCCCAAGGAGCTGGGGGGGATATTGGTAAGTTTGGCCCAGGCCTTCCTTCCCTCTTGCTGTCCTGATTTGCTCTTTGCTTTTGTTCCTTTTTTTCTACATCTCTTAGGCTCTCTATGATTAAAGCAGCTACAAATTGAGGCGCGGGGGGGGGGGGGAACTAACTCAGCCAGGCCTCCCCAGGACAGTGTGGGCATCAGGAGCAGCCCTAATAGTTTCCCTAGTCGGCCTGCCAGGCTTCGGGATTCATTTTTCAGGACTTCTGTTTTGCAGCAGCTCTGTGGCCTTTTTCCCCACACACTTTTTTTGCACATTATTTTTAATTTTGCCATGGTTCTCTTCCATGTGTCCTGATGCAGCCTGTAGCCCCTACCATTTTTTTGCTGTTTTTTGCCACTGTTAGGGCTGTGATGCCCAGGACACCTTTTGGCCAGCATCCAGAGACCTGCCACAGGGGCCTAGGGCCCGATGCTGTGCCTGTGACCCTTGCTGTTTGGGTTTTTGGCCAGTGAGCTCAAGAGACACCCTGGGCTGTGGCTTGGGCTCAGGGAGAGCAGAGCATGGTAGGATGCCATGTACGTGCTACAGCTCCAGAAACAGTCCTTGAGCTCTATTTGGTTGGCTAGCTGCTTGTTGGGCCCCTCTGGGAGGAGGATTTGGGGCCTGGCCATACCCTTGGGGACTTGTTCCTCAGCACTCTTCTCACAGGCAGCAAGAGAGGGCATGGCCTCTGCTTCGCTCTTGTGCTCCTCCATTCCTCTCTAAGCCCAGCCTTCCCCTGCCAGCCTTGGTTGAAGTACTCTAGGACAAATCTGACTGTTGGAAGGTAAGTTGGAGGGGGACAGAGTAATGGTTCCCAAGAAGAATCTGCCTTTTTCCTCGGCTAGATCCTGCTCAGGCCTACACAGGACGTTAACGGCAGCTCTGTGGAATCAGTTTGCAGGTGACATTAGCAGGCAGTACCCTTTACAACCTCTTCATGGTCCTTTGCAGTAGTGGGGAGGCTTTTAGGAAGGCCCCCCCCCCCAAAAAAAATTGGGCCTCAACTTGAAACCTAGACGGCGTCTTTCAGCAATGTTGCCATTTTTTGCTTTTACATCTGAGCACTTGATACAGGGTTTAATACCTGAAATATTCCACACCGATGATCGCAGTCGAGCGCTCTCGGTATCGTTGGTGCCGCTAGAGCCGCTACCGACCGATCTTCCAGCATCGATATCGATCCCGATGCCGATGTTGGTATCCACGTCGGTACCCTCCAGATATGCATCGATAGACTCACTTCTCTCGATGCCGAGTCTAGAATCGATCTCTAGTCTGGATGACTGGGTACCGACTCGTCTCGGTACCGATTTCAAACGGTACCGAAGACATTCTACCGATGATCAAGGTCTGTCACATTCGGTTTCCTCAGTACCGATAGTGCTATCACAGACTGATCTTCCTGAATCGGTATCAACGATGGTACCGGTCCCGATATCGGTCCCGGTACCGGTATCGACATCGACATCAGCATCGGTGTCGGTACCGTCCATGTTCTGTTCAACTGGATCGCTTCCTTCCATACCCAGTCTGGAATCGATCCCTAACATGGACGATTTGCTACCGGCAGACTATGGTACCGTTTTTCAATGGTACCGACAGGTATCTTTTATAGATCCACCGATGCTTTACCCCTCCAGATTTTCTGTTCTAGATAATCTGGATGAACCGGTGGTTGTTGGAGCTAGTTCTTCAACAGATCTAGCTCTTTCTCCTCTTCCTCGAGGACTTTCCTCTGGGGAGATTTCTTTTCAAGCTTTCCTGCTTGATATGACAAAGTTACTTGCCATTCCTTTACCTGGTCTAGATCCTGCATCAGGGGATCCAGAACCTCTGCTGATCCCCTGCAATCCAAAGGAAGTCATTATGTTGCCTTTGCATCAAACCTTGCAGGATCTACTATTTAGAATGTGGGAAACTCCTTTAACGGTGTCCCCACCTTCTAGGGCAACTGATCTTTTATACAGGATGCCCCCTACTCCAGGTTTCCAAAAGCCTCAGCTCCCTCATCATTCTCTTGTTGTAGAATCAGCAATGAGGTGTATTAAGAGTACTAAGAAACACTCTTCTTATCCGCCAGGTCGTGAGGCTAGAACTTTAGATGCCTTTGGACATTAAACTTTCCAGGCATCCATGTTTTCAGCCAGAATTCTCTCATATATTTACTATATGGGATTATCTCTTGAGCAGGTCACAAAAGATTTACTACTTTTGACCCCTTTTCTCCAAGAACCTAAAAGAGCAGATTTTTCTATACTACTCAATCATGCTCAAAATATTTCTAGATTCCTTACTCGTGCTTCCCTTGACTCTTCTGAGTCTATTAGCAGAACTTCTGCTATAGCCATAGGAGCACGACGTACAGCTTGGCTCCAAGCTTCAGACTTGGACAAATTCATACGAGATACATTGGGAAATACTCCTTGCACTGGAGAAAATCTCTTAAACAAAGAGACTTTACTCCAAGCTGCTCATTTAACTACTGACACTATTGCTTTCAGAGGCTTGTCTACGCCTTCCTCTGTCCCAGTTTCTAGAACATCTTCTGGCAGGCATTGTGGCCTCAGGGGGAGATGATTTCATCCATCTTCTACCCATCATACAGATGTTCCCAGACAGGGGAAACATCCAACCAGGCTGAGGAAACCACAACCTCAACAGCTTCAGCAAACCCAGCAGCCGCAGGGTTGCTGATAGACTCTTCACTGCTTCTTCTTCCTGTTTGAGGTTCAGAACCTGTAGTTTGCTTCTTCCCTTTACAAGCATCTACAGTGGTTCCATCCTAGTTTTTACACATGTATCTCTTAAGAGAACATCTTCACTTTTAGCTCATAGAGCTTCTTTAAATGACTATGTTGTACAGGTACTAAAGTTACTCCTCTTCCTTTCACAGAGGAGTCAGTTGTCAATGAGGTTCCTATGCCTTTACCTTTGACTCTTCTCCTGTATCAACATGTCTCATATTACTTTAACAGAGCTTTACTCCACTGTAAGTCTCTCTTTTCAACCCTGTCCCTCTTACTAAGACATTTAGTCTGTAAGAGTGCTATCACTCAACTGGAGGCTTCTCAATAAGCCCCTAGGTTCTCGCTCAGACTTGTCTTCCCCTTGCTGTTTTTGCTGGCAGCTTCTCAGACGATAACGGAGTCTTTCTACTCCTACTCAAATCTGTATGTCTTTCAATCTTGTCATAAGATTTTGTCTGCTGCCAAGCAATAGTTAGAACTGCAGGGGCTCTTAGTGGTTACACCACTGACTTGCTGACCAAGAAACCAGAGCTTGCTCTCCAGTTTCAATTTTTTCTGGTCTTACTACTAAGTCCCAGACAGGCTACAGCTTTTTCTGACTATTGTTGCAGACAATTCACCTCACCTTCTATTCTTGGCCTTCCCCAATCCTTGGGCTTGGCAGAATAGTTCAAGAGATATACTGGTTTTTAAACAGCCATTTTTTTCTTCTAAAAAACCTGCAACATGCTCTCCGCATCTCTACAGAGCAGCTCTTCACTATGGGGCCTTGTTAGAGAGCATATAATTCTAGATGATTAGGAAGGACTTTGCCTAGTTATGTCTACTGGGTTCCCCTGCCCTTACCATTTTCCATTAAAATCTTCTTAAATAAAGGTCACAGACCTTTAATTAAGCGAAGACCTGGACAATCATCCAATTCCCTGGATTGGTTCACATCTCTAGTGCACCCCTCCATCAGGGATGTGTTTTTCTTTCAGTACAGCCAGTCCATGTCTGCTATTTCCTTCCATCTTCAATTCTTCATAGCAGAATTCATATTCGGCACCAGAATGCACCATACCCTGTTTGCCCTCATAAAGGGTAAATATGGTATTTCTTTCATGGCATCTTTTTCTCCAGCTGCCTGCTGGAGTTATGGAAGGATTCAGACTTATCGTCTGCATATCAAAAACATCCTCTGCAATTTTCATGTAGGTCTCCATTCCTGGTTATTTAAGGGCAAGAGTTCTTACAGGACTCTAAGCTTCCCCTTGTCAGTGAGGGAACTCCCCTAGCGTTCCTACTCATAACCAGTAGCAATGGATTCTCTAAAGATTCTCACAAGCAGGTAACACCCTCTTGTTGTTATTAGTGGAATCTTCTCTTGCCACATACCCTATGACAAGACATGGGTGTGTATATATGTATATATACATATATATATATATATAGATAGATATAGATATATAGATAGATACAAACAGATATATCTGTACTTGCCTATTTATATATCCATATCTTAACAGGATAGTAAGTAGATGTATGTCTATATACAATTGTTTATCTGTCTGCCTAAATATATCTGTATATACTGTGATAAAGAAGCTTATCATAGCTCAGGAAGGAGCTATAGAAAAGGTGAAGTGACTCTGAACAAGCAACCTGTCAGTTCTAGTAGAAATATGAAAACAGAATTTTGCCATAAAAGACTACCAGTCCCAGAATGCACCAGGTTTCCAACAGCCATTAGAGGAGCTGAAGTGAGGAAACGTGTGTTCAATCAGGAGGGCTATGAGGTAATCCCTAAGCACTCATCTCAAAGGGCAGGGCCTGATTCAGCACAGCTGCGCTGTGTTAGGGAGGATCACTCATCTAAGCAGAATAAGAGTAGAGTTTATTCTACAGATGACCATCTTCATGATCACCTTGGATATCCAGAGAATTGTCCTCAGTATCCTGAGAATCAGCTTGAGTTTGATCATCAGTTTCATCTGAAGGATCATCAGAAGCAGAAGCCAAACCGGACGGACAGAGAGGGAAAGAGACCCTTTGGAAGAAGGAAGAGAAAAGCCTTTGAGAGGTCTAGAAGAGTCCAAAGCAGTATGTATACTGGGAGGTATTCCAAGGGCCAGCATACACCATTCGACTGGGGAAAGCCAGAGGAATGGTGCTGCAGAGCTAGGAATCACCAGAGGCTACCTGTGAGGGAGACGGCTGCACGTGGAAGGGACCCTAAGACCTGTGCCAGAAGGTATGTGAAGAGAGATCCAGTGTCCAGGGATCTGGATTGGAAGGCTGGACATAAGAACTGGACTACATACTGGCCAGGCTATATAGAGAGGAACTCTAGCAGCAATGGAAGCTCAGGTATGAATACTGATCTATGCCCTAGCTATAACCTTGAAAGACAGCAGGGAAACAAGTATTCTCCTGAAAATGCTCCATTGAGAGATTCATCTGTGCCAATCCATGATATTGAACCCATGCTTGTTGAACAAGGGGGAATAATAGCAGATGAGGATCCTGTTTATATGGACTGCTCTCTATCTAAACTCCGTTGGTAACTTTCTGTTATAAAGTACAGCAACCATCACAAAGAAATACAAATTTGTTCTTTAATCTACTCAGAAAAGTTCCTGAAGCAGGATTTGACCCACACAGTGGAAGGCAAGCCAGCTAAGGGGTTTCAGCTGGTAACTGCTAGCAATTAAGCCTTACCTAATTGCTTGTGAGCTAGGAGAGAATCACTTCTGTATCTATGTGGGAAGTAATCAGAAGTTAACCTGAAAAGAACAGTTTGTTTCTTGCTTTGTGGCTTTTCATTTGTTGTTTTCCTGATTTTGACTTTGTTTTTCCAAGTTAACACTGAAAGCAAGTAACCTAATTTATGTGCTACCAAGCATATCTGTGTTGGGAGAAATAACCCCATAAATAAATATCTTATTGGCTTTACCCAAGAGCACAACTAAATTATTGTCAGCAGCTGTGTCTGGTGTGAATGAACTACATTGCCCACAATACCTTGCAAATCATATAGAAATATGCACTTGCCAAGAGTGTGAAGATTCTCACCCAGGCAGTCGTCTGACAATACTCATATATATATATATCCATTTATTTTCCCTACGGGCCCGACAGATAGTCTTTATCCCTTTCCATGCTGTTCCAGCATACTAGGGATCCCCATGAACAACCACTACTCGTGGTAGTTAGGGGGCTTTTACACCATGACCTTCACTTTAGGTACACCTAAAGCCCTCCATATTCTCTCTATTACCTATGTAATTTCGAGGGCAAAGGACCTTCTGAATCTTCAGAAAATGAGAGGCTACAATGCCTCATGCTCCTGTCCTTTTTCTTCTCGAATATAGGGGTCTTCACAGCTCTTTCTCCCATGGGAACTATGTCCATTTCAGGTCAACAGAGCTTCACTCTCATCTATCTACGGACTTTCGCATCTCCTGTAAAAGTCCTACCTATTTGAACCACCCCAGTTCCACTGGGCTTTTCTTCTCACCCTAAGGGTTCTGACCTCAACCTGTTTTTGCACAGTGTATCTACCTCTCCTTCCATTGAGGTACTCTCTGGGAATATTCTCCTGGTTCCTATTACCAATTTCATATGAACCTTCATAAAACCCTTTGCTTTCCACCATTTGAGGTCCATACGGGTTATTGCACTTCAGTGTTATCACTAGATATCACCTGTTCAGAGACTCCTTTCAAGGTGTCCTGTTTGGTCCAGCTGTTCCACAGCACATCTTTTTAGTTCATCTCCTACCCCTCCATCCCTAGGATGCCTGAGGTTCTGTAGAATAGCATGGCTCTCAGATTCGCAACATGCTGGGACTCCCCCAGGCATCTTAGCTTGGGAGTCCCCATATGTGAAGACTCATTCTCCAGGACCAAGCAGGAAGTCAGTCCTCACTTATGGGGTGACGTCGGCGCCGACGGAGCCCTCGCGGAGCAATTTTCCCCAGCTTTCAAAGAAAGCCTTTGGGAATTGCAGCGCGCATGCGCGGTCGTCTTCCCGCCCGAGGGTGCCATCTTAGCCAGTCTTCTTTTTTCCGCGGAGCCCTACAGACGTCCCCGTCTTGTCCCCGCGAAAAAGTTGATTTTCTTCTTTGTTTTATCCTTTTTTCTTTCGGTTCGACGCCGATCGTTTTCCCCGCCCGGACTCGCGACGCCGGTCTCGAGTCCGCTTACTTTTTTTCGGTTTTTCTGACTTAGTCAGCTTTCGTTTTCGGTTTCCCTGGCAGCCCGGTCCTTTGACCTCGCAGGGGCCCTTTTTCCCCCGATGGCTGCCAGTGGGTTTAAGCGGTGTGGTCGGTGTGACCGAAATATGTCACTAACCGACACACACGACTTTTGCCTCCGCTGCCTGGGCCCGGATCATGAGGAACTGATCTGTGGGCCCTGCAGCAAACTGTCCTCAAAGGCGTTGAGGAGTCGGCGGCATCAGCGTGAGAGAATCTTCGCTGACCCCAGCCGTACCCGGACCTCGTCGGAGGCCTCCGCGTCGAAAGGCTCCAGCTCGGACCGTCGCCGGAGCTCCTCCGACCGGGGTTCTCCCTCCGGGGACCATCGTCGGAAGGAAAAACCCGCGAGGGCGGCGTCGGTGGACGCTCCTGGTTCCGCGAGGGCCAGGTCGCATAGCCCCGACAGCCGCCCCGGGTCCTTGGAGAAGGAACACATCCCGAAGCGACCTCGCCTGGAGTCGGAGATGCCTGCCCGGGTAAGTCCTGTGGTCCTTCTGGACTCGCCTCCGCGACAGCCGACGTCGGGCCCGACGCCGTCGGGGCCCGAGTCGGGGGCTGCTGGGTCACCTGAGCTCGGACTCAGGTTGACGGCCTTGGAGAGCAGACTGTCTGCCTTCATGGACCAGCAGCGGGCACTGCTCGCTGGCCTCGCTGGCGCCGCTGCCCCGACCGCCGGGACGTCGACGTCCAAGTCGACCCCGGAGACCGAGCCGATCCTCGAGTCAATGAGAACTCGAGTCGATCCTCGGTCGAGGTCACCCTCGGCCTCCCGTTCGGGACCGAGGTCGCCGACGCCGACTCCCTCGACGTCGGGACGGCTGGCGCCGCACCCTGCCCGGGCCGACCCCACCGAGTCCTCGTCGGAGTCGGTCTGGGAGTCTGAGGAGGAAGAGTCACCTGATTCTTTCCGGACTCGGTGTGTCCCATCGGACTCACCGGGGTCCGAGCCTCGCAAGCAGTCCCCCCCGGAGGATGCCCGGTTCTCGGACTTCGTTAGGGATATGGCCAAGGCTTTGGCCTTCCCTGCGGATCCCGAGGAGGAGCCTCGAGCCGAAGAGCTCGACGCCCTCCAGTATGACTCTCCCGCGAGGGAGCACTTTACTGTGCCGGTTCCTCCTATGCTGGAACGACTACTCTTCCGCATGTGGGAGAGTCCGGCCTCCTCGCCGGTCCTGAGCAAGCGGGTCGATTCTATCTATCGGGTCCGCAAGAGCCATGGCTTTCAGAAGGCGCAGCTGCCACACCATTCCATGGTAGTGGAATCGGCCATGCATCGTCTTAAGAGCCAGAAGATGCACTCCTCGGTGCCTCCTGGAAGGGAGGCCCGTAACCTGGATGGCCTTGGCAAGAAGTGCTTCCAGGGCTCTATGCTCGCATGTCGTGTCCAGACTTACCAGCTCTACATGGGCATGTATCTCCGGGATCTGGCTAAAGAGCTAGCCGGATTCTCCGCTGGTCTCTCCGAGGAGCCCTTGCGGAGGTTCCTAGCCTTGTCCACGGGCATTCGGGAATGCTCAAAGTTCATGTCCCGAGCAGCCTATGATGGCTTTGAGGCCTCGGCTAGAGTGGCCGCAGCCGGCATCGGTGCCCGCCGACAGGCTTGGCTTCAGTCGTCGGACCTTGAGCCCTGGGTACAGGACAAGTTGGTCGATGTCCCCTGCCGAGGCGAAAACCTCTTTGGCAAGCCCATGGCGGAAAAGGCTGCACAAATTGAGACTGAGACTCTCACCAGGACCAGGCTTTCTAGGAAGACCTCCGCCCCTTCCCAGAAAAAGAAGGGCTCGGGAAAAAAGTCCTTTTACCCGAGGAAGGCGGCTGCCTACAAACAGTACCCCCATTATCAGGCCCCTGCAGCTCCCCAACAGGGCCAGCAGGCCAAGGGACGGGGTAACGGGTCCCGTAGGCAGCAAGCCCCCAAGCCTGCACCACCAGCCCCTGCTCAGCAGGGTGGGGGTTTTTGACTCGCTCAGCATAGCCTCTCCCCCCCCGCTGGTTCCTCCCAGCACCGGAGGCCGGCTGGTTCACTTCGCCCACAGGTGGTCCAGCATCACCGCAGATGCCTGGGTACTTCAGGTCGTGCGAGAAGGCTACCTTCTCCACTTCCATCAGGTCCCTCCCTCCTATTTTCCGGGAGAACCTTCGCGCCCTCCTCTGCACAGGGAGTTGCTCCTTCAGGAGTTAGCAGGTCTTCTGCAGGAACAGGCGGTGGAACCGGTGCCCCACCACCTGAGAGGTCAAGGCTTTTATTCAAGGTATTTTCTGATACCAAAGAGAACAGGGGGTCTCAGACCCATCCTGGACTTGCGCAACCTCAACAAGTTCCTTGTGCGGGAGAAGTTCAAAATGCTTACCCTTGGAATCCTTCTGCCCTACCTCCAGCAGGGAGATTGGCTATGCTCCTTGGATCTAAAGGATGCCTACACGCACATCCTCATCCACCCAAGCCACCGCCAATACCTAAGGTTTGTGGTGGCAGGAAATCATTACCAGTACAGAGTACTGCCCTTTGGCCTATCCTCCGCACCGCGAGTCTTCACAAAATGTCTCGCGGTCGTGGCGGCCCATCTCCGGCTTCACGGCCTCTATGTCTTTCCGTACCTCGACGACTGGCTCATCAGAGCAGCGTCCGCTCAGGAGGTCACCAACGCCACGTGCCGCACGGTGACTCTGCTGCAGCACTTGGGCTTTGTTATAAACTTCGCAAAGTCCACTTTGCTCCCCTCACAGGATCTCGAGTTCATCGGCGCAAGGCTGCACACTCCTCGGGCACGAGCGTACCTACCGCTCGACAGGGCTCAACGGCTCATGGACCTAGCCGACCGCTTTCGCAGCCAGCCCCTGGTCTCCGCCAGGCGCTTCCTGAGACTGCTCGGCCATATGGCTTCCACCGTCCATGTGACCCCCAATGCCCGCCTGAATATGCGGTCTGCTCAATGGTGTCTCCGCCAGCAGTGGCGACAAGCCACAGGCGGCCTGGCAGACCTAGTGCGCGTCTCCGAGCCGCTGCTCTCGTCTCTCCGGTGGTGGCTCCGGCAGCCGAACCTGATATTCGGAATGCCTTTCCAGTCACCTCAGCCGACCCGGGTGCTGACCACCGATGCATCCCTCCTGGGCTGGGGAGCACATTGCCAAGAGGCACGTACTCAGGGCCTCTGGACCACGTGGGAGTCTGCTCAGCAGATCAACTTCCTGGAGCTCAGGGCGATCCGCCTAGCTCTCAAGGCCTTCTCCCACCTGACTTCCCAACAGTCCGTCCTTGTCCAGACGGACAATCAAGTTGCCATGTTCTACGTGAACAAGCAGGGGGGCACGGGCTCCTTCCTCCTCTGCCGGGAGGCACAGAAGCTCTGCTCTTGGGCCGTCAGTCACGGCATTCTCCTCAAGGCAGTTTATCTCCCGGGCCAAGAAAATTGCCTTGCAGACAAACTCAGCAGGGTCCTCCAGCCGCACGAGTGGCGTCTGGATCCCTTGGTAGTTCAGAAGCTCTTCCTCAAGTGGGGTCTCCCCACGGTGGATCTCTTTGCCAGTCCTCACAACCGGCAGCTTCCTCGCTTCTGCTCTCGTCAGCCACACCCCCTTCGGATTGCGGCAGACGCCTTTCTGATCTCGTGGTCGGGGAGCCTTCTGTACGCTTTCCCTCCCATCCCGCTGGTCTCTCGGACTCTTTTCAAGGTTCTCCGAGACAAAGCCTTCATGATCCTGGTGGCCCCTCGCTGGCCCAGGCAGCCGTGGTTTCCGCTCCTGCTGCAACTGGCGGTGGAGGATCCAATCCCTCTGGGGGTACAACCGGATCTCCTCACTCAGGATCAGGGGTCCCTTCTGCACCCCAACCTCAGGTCTCTCAACCTCATGGCCTGGCTGCTGAGAGGGTAGTCCTTGCTCCCCTTCTCCTGCCGGCGGAGGTGGAGGAGGTCGTCTTGGCTTCGCGACGGCCTTCTACCCGCAAATGCTACGCCCTTAAATGGCGTCGCTTTGCAGTCTGGTGTACCCAACAGTCTCAGGATCCCTTCTCCTGCCCGGTGTCGGTGATCTTGCAGTACTTGCTGCACCTCTCTAATCTGGGACTTAAGTCCAACTCCGTCAAAGTTCACCTCAGTGCTCTTTCAGCACATCATGTGCCAGTGGACGGCAGACCTCTCTCCAATGACCCTCTCGTAGCGAGGTTTCTCCGAGGTCTCCTTCTACTTAAACCACCTCTGCGCCCGCCAGCGCCTGACTGGGACCTGAATGTGGTTTTGCAGCGGATCACCTGTCCGCCTTTTGAACCTATGGCTACCTGTTCTCTCCGTTTTCTGTCTTGGAAAACACTGTTCTTGATAGCCCTCACTTCCGCTAGACGCGTAAGTGAATTGCAGGCCCTCGTGTCTGATCCCCCTTACACTAGGTTCTACAAGAATAGGGTAGTCCTACGGACTCACCCAAAATTTCTGCCTAAAGTGGTCTCCCCTTTTCACATCAATCAGGAGGTGGTACTTCCAACCTTCTTTCCCAGACCACACTCCAGCCGAGCTGAAACGGTCCTCCATACCCTGGACTGTAGAAGGGCATTGAACTTCTACCTTGACCGTACGCGGGAGCACCGTAAAGCTGCTCAGCTTTTTGTGTCTTTTGACCCCAATAGATTGGGGCTCCCGGTCTCCAAGCGTACTCTGTCCATCTGGGTTGCGGACTGTATCTCTTGGGCTTATGGGGCAGCCGGACTCTCCTTAGAAAGTCGAGTCACGGCTCATTGCGTTCGGGCAAAGGCCACGTCAGTGGCTTACCTCCGCTCTGTTCCGCTGGCAGACATCTGCCGGGCCGCTACTTGGTCTTCAAGCCAGACTTTTGCGGTCCATTACTGTCTCGAGAGGGAGTCCCGTAGGGACAGTGCTTTCGGACAGGCAGTCCTCCGTAATCTCTTTGAGGTCTGAGCAACTCCTACCCTCCATCCCGGATGTGGGCTACCGGTGGGTGATAATTCAGCGAAGATTCTATCCTTCTGTGCTGCTGAGCTAGAGGGAGCTCATTTTTGTGCTTAGGGTCTCCGGTAGCCTTGAGCTTGGGAGTCCCATAAGTGAGGACTGACTTCCTGCTTGGTCCTGGAGAAAGCGTAGTTACTCACCTGTAACAGGTGTTCTCCAGGAGCAGCAGGAATCAGTCCTCACTACCCTCCCTCCTCCCCTTGGAGTTGCAATCGTCTGCTTATGTTCTTTTTTGCAAATTTTTATGCTGTCTTTTTTAGCTATGTCATCTGACTGGCTAAGATGGCACCCTCGGGCGGGAAGACAACCGCGCATGCGCGCTGCAATTCCCAAAGGCTTTCTTTGAAAGCTGGGGAAAATTGCTCCGCGAGGGCTCCGTCGGCGCCGACGTCACCCCATAAGTGAGGACTGATTCCTGCTGCTCCTGGAGAACACCTGTTACAGGTGAGTAACTACGCTTTCCTGCTTGTTCCTGGAGATAGCACAGTTACTTACCTGTAACAGGTGATCTCTGGGAACAGCAGGAATAAGTCTTCACAACCCACCACCTCCCCTAGGAGTTGTATTTCTCTATCTCTATCTCTCTCTCTCTTTGTCTCAGCTTTCAAACTTAACTGAGGCAAGGCAGTTGGGAAAGGCTGGAAGGCAGCACGCAGACCTGTTGGGATGCTCCCAAAAGCGTTTTGATTGGACGCTGGGGAGCGTTCCCGCGCAGACTCCGTCGGTACCGACGTACCCATATGTGAAGACTTATTCCTGCTGTTCCCAGAGATCACCTGTTATAGGTAAGTAACTGTGCTTTTTAGTAAATTAGTTTACTTTAGTTCTTGATATACCACCATTTCAGGCTGTTATCTCCAGGAACAAGCAGGAATGTAGTCTTCACATATGGCTATCGTCGGTACCGACGGAGCCTGTGCAAGAACGCTCCCCAGCGTCCAATAGGAAAGCTTTTGGGAGCATCCCACAGCGCCTGCGTGCTGCCTTCCCGCCTTCCCCAACTGTCCCTCTCCAGTTCTTCGTTTTCCGCGGAGCCGACAGGTCGCACTTCCTGTCACCACAGAAAAAATTCCCTTCTTATTCTTTTTTGTGGTCGCGTCTGCCTTCTCTCGACGCTACACCGGTACCGCCGGTTCTTCTTTCTTTTTTACAAAAAAAAAAAAAAAAAACTTCTTTCTGGAGTCTTTTCCAGTAATTTTCTCCTCAGGTGCCACGCGCCACTTTGGGCACTAGGCCCAACTTTTTCCCTCAGAATGGAAAAACCCACTTCAGGTTTAAAAAGTCTTCTAAATGTGGCGGTACCATCTCCGTCACCGACACCCATGAGTGGTGCCTCAAATGTTTAGGTCCTGACCACTCTATTTCAGAGTGTGTTGCCTGTGGGATGATATCGAAACGGGGTCGGCAAAACCGAGCTGCTAAACTTAGCACCCTTTTTCCTCCGATGCAGCCTCCGTGGCATCGATGTTTTCCAGGGCTTCGTCTTCCTCCCATGGATCTCAGGTAATTAAACATAAATCTAGCCGGTCCTCAAAGGGTAGATCTCCTTCTAAACATCAAGATGCCTCTGGCATTGCCCTTCAGGGACTTTAACCGGTAAAATTGCCCCAGCAGGAGGCTTCGGCTTCCAAAGCACTAACGGGGCTCCTGGATGTTCTCGATGCTTCAACCTCGGCAGAACTACTGGTGCCATGCTCTGGGCTTCCGGGCGCTTCATCCGGCACCGATACCCAAGCATCGGCAGCGATGATAGACCAGAGATTCTTGGCTATTGAATGCAGTCTGGCGGCTCTTCTCACGGCCTCGATGCCCCTGAAACCATTTCAGACAATTCAACCGGTACCGGCACCCACTGCATCGACATCGGCAGGTATTCTGTCGGGTCTGAGTCATGCTTATCCATCTGGTATCGACAAGTTGGTACCGGACCCCTCCGATGCCGACTTCGATTGGTACCGGTACTGTGCCTTGCACGATCACTCGGATCGGAGATACTTCGAATCCTTGGATGAGTCTGAAGACTCTGAAAACTCTGCTGATACCAGAGTACTTCTTCCTGAGGATTCCTCTTCTCCTCAGCATAGGAAGTCTCCACCAGAGGATATGTCCTTTCAGGATTTTATCTGAGATGTGGCCCGAGGTCTTTCCATCACAGTGGCTCCTGAAAAAGAGCCAAGGGCAAAGGAATTAGAAATCTTACAAAACCCTAAAGCTCCCAAGGAGGCAGCTACCTTACCTATTCATGAGATCTTGCATGATCATATGTTAAGGATGTGGGAAACGCCTCTAACCACATCTCCTCACTCTCGAAGACTCGACACCATGTATCGAGTTCCTCCTTGTGCTGGGTTTCAGAAGACTCAGCTACCACACCATTCCATGGTGGTGGAATCAGCCATGAGACGAATAAAGAGTGTAAAAAGGCATGCATCTAATCCTCCAGGACGTGAGTGTAGGACTCTTGACGCCTTTGGACGTCGATCCTTCAAAGCTTCCATGCTTTCTGCTAGGATCAGTTCCTATATCTTGTATATGGGAATGTTCCTTAAAGAGGTCACAGGAAATTTAAAGCTTATGAGCCCTCTCCTTCCTGATGATAAAAGGCAAGATTATCTCGCTCTTGTCAAACATGCTCAGGATGTTTCCAAGTTTGTGAATTGTGCAGCTTTTGACTGCTTTGAATGCATAAGCAGAACCTCTGCTATTGCCATAGGTGCACGTAGGATTGCCTGACTCCAGGCATCTGACTTGGAAATTTGGGTACAGGACAAACTAAGGAATATACCTTGCACAGGAGAGAATCTCTTTGGCAAGAATTGGCTGGAAAAAGCTAATGAGATGCTGACAATATCACTTTGGATAGATTGTCTAAATCTACAGCTGATCCTGCGAGGAAAAGATCCTCTAAGAAGCCATTCTTCAGCAAGAAGAAAATGTTATCTCCAGGAACAAGCAGGAATGAGTCTTCACATATGGGTACATCGGTACCGACGGAGCCTGCGCGGGAACACTCACCAGCGTCCAATCAGAAAGCTTTTGGGAGCATCCCACAGCACCTGCGTGCTGCCTTCCCGCCTTTCCAACTGTCTCCCCTCAGTTGTTCTTTTTCCGCGGAGCCAGCAGGTCGTGTTCCTGTCACCGCAGAAGAATTGCCTTATTTTTTCTTTATTTCTTTTCTGTACGTGTCTGCCTTCCTCGACGCTGTACCGGTACCGTACCGCCGGTTCTTATTCTTTTCTTAAAAAAAAAAAAAAAGACCACCTATTTTTTCTTCAGGTGTACTTCAGTTTTGGGCCTTAGGCTCAATACCTTCTTCCTTAAATATGGAAAAACCTGCCTCAGGTTTTAAGTGCACAAAATGTGGCGGTACTATATCTGTCACCGACACCCATGACGGGTGTATCAAATGTTTAGGCCCTGACCATTCCATTAAAGATTGTGTGTCCTGTTCCATGATTCCATGATGTCTAAGAGAGGTTTCCCTCTGATGCAGCTTCGGTGGCATCGACGTCTTCCAGGGCTGCTTCTTCCTCACATGGATCTCAGGTAATTAAACATAGATCCAGCCGGTCCTTGAAGGGCAAATCTCCTTCTAAGCATCGAGATGCCTCTGGCCTTGCCCTCGAGGATTCTGCACCGGCAAAATTACCCCTGCGGGAGGCTTCGGCTTCTAAAGCATCATCATCGGGGTTCCAGGACGATCTAGATGGCATGGCCTCAACAGATCTCCTGGTGCCATGCTCTGGGGTACCGGTGGCCTCCACCAGTACCGACTTCCAGGCATTGGCAGCGTCGATGGATCAGAGGATTCTGTCCATGGAACGCAGTCTGGCGGCTTTCCTTGTGGCATCAATGCCCGTGGTATCGCAACAGACTACTCCGCAGGTACCGGCTCCGGTATCGCCATCGGTACCGATCATGGTACCGGTGGCATCGACATTGGCATCGGTGTCAACCATGCCAGTACCCTGCCCTCTGCAGCCCTTCGGTACCGATACCCCGGTACCGATGATTCCCGATACCAACCCCGGTCGGTAGGGTATCGGGCTTTGCAAGAGCATCCCGACAGACGGTACTTCGATTCCTCTGATGACTCTGAGGATTCTGAAGAGTCTGTCGATGCAGCGATGCTTCTTCCTCAGGAGGAGTCCTCTCCTAAACGAAGGATGTCTCCTCCAGAGGACTTGTCTTTTCAAGACTTTATCAGAGAGGTGGCTCGGGGTCTCTCTATTACAGTAGCCCCAGAGTCAGAGCCTAGAGCTAAGGAGTTAGATATTCTACAATATCCTAAAACTCCTAAAGAGGCAGCTACCTTGCCTATCCATGAGATTCTGTATGATCTCATGTTAAGGATGTGGAAAGCACCTCTAACCACCTTTCCTCATTCTCGCAGGTTGGACACCATGTATCGTGTCCCTCCTTGTCCTGGTTTCCATAAAACTCAGCTTCCTCACCACTCTATTGTGGTTGAGTCTGCAATGAGAAAGATTAGAAGTGCCAAGAGACATGCCTCTAATCCTCCAGGACGTGAATGTAGAACCCTGGATGCTTTTGGTAGAAGAGTCTTCCAAGCTTCCATGCTTGCTGCGAGAATTAATTCTTATAGTCTCTACATGGGAATGTTCTTAAAAGAAGTTACTGACCATTTGCAGACTTTAAGTCCTTTTATGTCTGACAATAAAAGGTAAGAATTTCTCTCTGGGCTCAAACATGCCCAGGATATCTCCAAATTCTCCAACCGGGCAGCTTTCGACTCCTTTGAATGCGTAAGCAGAGCCTCAGCTATAGCTATAGCTGCACATAGGATTGCTTAGCTTCAAGCATCTGATTTGGAGACCTGGGTCCAAGATTTTTAGATCTCAGAGAGTTGAACAGATTCCTAGTCAAAGAAAAATTCAAGATGGTTTCTCTAGGAACTCTGCTGCCATACCTTCAGAGTCAGGATTGGCTTTGTTCTCTAGATCTCAAGGATGCGTACACTCATGTTCTCATCCATCCATCTCACAGAAGGTTCCTTCGGTTCCTTTTCCAGGAGAAGCACTATCAATACAGAGTGCTCCCCTTTGGCCTGGCCTCTGCACCAAGGGTGTTCACGAAATGCATGGCAGTGGTTGCTGCTTTTCTGCACACCCTGGGAATATTTGTCTTCCCCTATCTGGACGACTGGCTCATTCGAGCTCCCACTCAGAGACCAAGACTGCTCTAGCCTGCACAATGCGTATCCTTCAATACTTAGGGCTGGTAATAAACATCCCAAAATCCAATTTGATCCCTACTCGGTCCCTGGAGTTTATAGGGGCATTGCTGGATACCACAAAGTCAAGGGTCTTTCTTCCCCAGGCCCGCTGCCTTCGCTTGATGCAGTTAGCTTCTCAAGCAGAGTTGAAACCCCTACTAACTGCTCGAGAGATGTTACAGTTGCTAGGCCATATGGCTTCCACCGTTCATGTGGTACCATATGCACGCCTTCACATGAGAGCAGCTCAGTGGACTTTATCCACCCAATGGACCCAGGCATTAGGCTGCCTGTCAGACAAAATAGCAAACACAAGTCGCCTCATTTTGTCCCTCCAATGGTGACAGTCCCCTCAAAACCTCTTGCTGGGGTGTCCTTTTCAACAGCCTTTACCCCAGGCAACTCTTACAACAGATGCTTCTCCAATGGGGAGCTCATCTTCAGGACCTCTCCACCCAGGGCATCTGGTCCCCACAGGAGACTTGTCTCCACATCAATCTTTTGGAACTCAGAGCAATCTTCCTTGCTCTACGAGCTTTCCACACCCTGCTCAGCCACAAGACAGTCCTTGTCCACACGGACAATCAGGTAGCCATGTTCTACCTAAACAAGCAGGGGGGAACTGGCTCTGTCGCTTTGCAATGAAGCTCTGCGACTATGGGCCCTCGCCAGAGAGCATCACATTCATCTTCTTGCAGTCTATCTTCCAGGGGTTCAAAACTCTTGGACAGACAGACTCAGTCGAGTTCTGCTTCCACAAATTTGGGGAACCCCGGACATAGAGCTCTTTGCAAGTCAGTGGAATGCCAAACTTCCCCGGTTCTGTTCCAGAACTCCGGCTCAGGGGGCTCAGGCAAGAGATGCTTTCCTCCTTCACTGGGGTCAAGACTTCCTGTATGCCTTTCCACCCATTCCCCTAATTCCCAAAACCCTATTCAAGCTTCAGAGAGACAGAGGCCACATGTTTCTCATAGCTCCACATTGGCCACGGCAAGTGTGGTACCCTCTGCTTCTACATCTCTCTCAAGCTCCCTCCCTAGAGTTAGGGTCTGCTCCAGACCTCCTCTCTCAGGAGGACGGAAAATTGTGGCATCCCAATCCCCAGTCTCTGCATCTCAGGGCTTGGTTGCTGAAGGCCTAGATCTCCAGGATCTTCCTCTTTCTCAACAAGTGAAAGATATTCTTCATGCTTCCAGAAAACCTTCCACTAGACGTTCTTACGCCTTCAAGTGGAAAAGGTTTTCCATCTGGTGTTCTGGAAGGGGTCTTAACCCCCGGTCAATACCTCTGGAATCGTTACTGGAGTATCTCCTGCATCTGTCTAATGCAGGCCTTAAGACAAATTCAGTAAGAGTCCATCTGAGTGCTATTGCAGCTTCTCTCAAGCCTCTAAATGGACAGCCTGTTTCCTCTCATCCCCTGGTAGCAAGGTTCATGAGAGGCCTCCTTTTAACAAAGCCTCCCATTAGACCACCACCGGTGGCATGGGACTTAAATTTGGTTCTTGGTAAGCTTATGAAGCCGCCTTTTGAACCTTTAGCTACTACCTCCTTGAAATACCTTTCTTGGAAGGTTATCTTTCTCATTGCAATAACATCAGCACGCCGCATCAGTGAATTGCAAGCACTAGTAGCTAATCCACCTTATACAAGGTTCCATCATGACAAGGTGGTCCTTAGGACTAATCCACATTTTATGCCTAAGGTGGTCTCGCCTTTTCACCTCAACCAAGAGGTCTACCTACCTGTCTTTTTTCCAGGGCCTCAGGCATCAAGTGCAGAGAGGAATCTTCATACCCTGGACTGTAAAAGAGCTCTGGCTTTTTATTTACAGAGGACACAGCAACATAGAAAGTCTTCTCAACTCTTTGTTGCTTTTGATCCTTCTCATTTGGGACAACTAGTCTCCAAGAGAACTCTTTCCAACTGGATTGCCCAATGTATTTCTTTCGCCTATCAGAGCAAGAACATTTCTCTGGAGGGCCATGTCACAGCTCACAATGTGAGAGCCATGGCAGCCTCAATGGCTCATCTGAACTCTGTGTCTATCGACGACATCTGTCGAGCAGCCAGTTGGGCCTCGGTTCATACCTTCACAGCCCATTACTGCTTGGACAAGGACTCCCGCCGGGATGCCTTGTTTGGTCAGGCTGTTCTCAAACACCTGTTCCATACTTAATCAACTCCTACCCACCATCCCTCATGGGATGCCAAAGATCCAGGTGGGGAAGTGCAGCCCTGTCCCAGGGACACACAACCTATGGGCTCTCTCCCTGGCATCAAAAGCTAGGGAGTCCCCATATGTGAAGACTCATTCCTGCTTGTTCTGGAGATAGCACAGTTACTTACCTGTAACAGGTGATCTCTGGGAACAGCAGGAATAAGTCTTCACAACCCACCCACCTCCCCTAGGAGTTGTCTCTCTCTCTCTATCTCTCTTCCTTTCCCTCTCTCTCCCTCTTTGTCTCATCTATAAAACTCAACTGAGGAGAGACAGTTGGAAAGGCGGGAAGGCAGCACACAGGCGCTGTGGGATGCTCCTAAAAGCTTTCTGATTGGACGCTGGGGAGCGTTCCCGCGCAGGCTCCGTCGGTACCGATGTACCCATATGTGAAGACTTATTCCTGCTGTTCCCAGAGATCACCTGTTACAGGTAAGTAACTGTGCTTTATCCCTCCTATACCCAGCAGGGACATCGTTTAGGTCAGTCTGCCGAAAAGGGACAGCAGCAACAACCTAGGCAAAGGAAGCCAAAAGCAGCTAAGCCTCAACCGGCTCAGCAGACTCAGCCTCCACAGGGGCTTTGACTCCTATCTAGAGAACGTTGCTTTCCTAGCCCTGAACGGCCCAGAACCCTCCACCATCCCAGGAAGGTTATGTTATTTTTCCCCCAGATGGGGTCAGATAACAGCAGAAAATTGGACTCTGTCTATTCTAAGAGAGGGGTACAAGCTTCATTTCTTCAGCATGCCCCCTCCTACAATGGTAAGACAGTTCAATTCTCAGACCTCTCTCAATGACCAGTTAGGTCAAGAGGTCACTGTGCACCCTGCTCAAGGGGCAATAGAAGAGGTACCCATTCCTCAACAGGATACAGGGTTTTACTCCCCCTATTTCCTTATTCCAAAGAAAACAGGAGGACACAGACCCATTTTAGACCTCAGAGAATTGAACAAATTCCTGTTCAAAGAGAAGTTCAAAATGATTTCTCTAGGAACTCTGCTGCCATACCTTCAGAGTCAGGATTGGCTTTGTTCTCTAGATCTCAAGGATGCATACACTCATGTTCTCATCCATCCAACTCACCGAAAGTTCCTTCGCTTTCTGTTTCAAGGGAAGCACTACCAATACAGGGTTCTTCCCTTTGGCCTGGCCTCTGCACCAAGGGTGTTCACAAAATGCATGGCTGTGGTGGCAGCATTTCTCCGCACCCTGGGAATATTCGTCTTCCCTTGCTTAGATGACTGGCTCATTCAAGCCCCTTCAGAGCCAGAGGCCAGGGTTGCTCTCTTTCGCACAATGCGCATCCTTCAGTATTTGGGACTTGTCATAAACTTCCCAAAATCCAACCTTGCTCCCATTCAGTCCCTAGAGTTTATAGGAGCTCTGCTGGATTCCAGACAGACAAGGGCCTACCTTCCATGGCCCCCCTGCCTTCGCATTGTGCAGTTAGCTTCCAAAGCAGTGCTAAAACCTCACCTCACTGCTCGGGAAATGTTACAGTTGCTAGGCCACATGGCATCCACCGTCCATGTGGTTCCTTATGCTCGCCTCCATATGAGGGCAGCCCAGTGGACTTTATCCACTCAATGGACTCAGGCGTCAGATTGCCTGTCAGACAAAATAGTAAACTCAGATCACCTTATTTTGTCCCTCCAATGGTGGCAATCACCCCAAAACCTTTTGGTGGGGTCCCCTTTTCAGCAACCTCCACCCCAAGCCACTCTAACAACAGATGCCTCACAGGTGGGTTGGGGAGCCCACCTGCAAGGTCTCTCTACCCAGGGTACCTGGACTCCACAGGAGGCCTATCTCCATATCAATCTCCTGGAACTCAGAGCAATCTTCCTTGCTCTTCGAGTATTCCACACCCAGCTCAGTTACAAGACAGTCCTAGTTCAAACGGACAATCAAGTAGCCATGTTCTATGTGAACAAGCAGGGCGGAACAGGCTCTCTGTCGCTCTGCAACGAAGCTTTGCGACTATGGGCCCTCGCCAGAGAGCATCAGATTCATCTCCTTGCGGTGTATCTTCCAGGCATTCAAAACTCTTGGGCAGACAGATTCAGTCGAGTTCTGCTTCCACACGAATGGTCTCTCCATGCAGACCAGGTGGCCAAAAGTTTTCATATTTGGTGAACCCCGGACATAGACCTCTTTGCAAGTCCGCTGAATGCCAAACTTTCCCCGTTTCTGTTCCAGAATTCCGGCTCAGGGTTGTCAGGCCAGGGATGCTTTCCTCCTCCATTGGGGCCAGGACTTCCTGTATGCCTTTCCACCCATTCCCCTAATTCCCAAAACCCTGTTCAAGCTTCAGAGAGACATATGATCCTCATAGCTCCATGTTGGCCACGGCAAATGTGGTACCCTCTGCTCCTACATCTCTCTCAAGCTCCGCCTCTGGAATTAAGATCTGCTCCAGATCTCCTTTCTCAAGAGGACGGGATGCTGTGGCATCCCAATCCCCAGTCTCTGCATCTCAGGGCCTGGTTGCTGAAAGCCTAGAACTTCACTGTCTTAACCTTTCCCAGCAGGTAAAGGATATCATTTATGCTTCCAGGAAGCCTTCCACAAGACGCTCTTATGTTTTTAAGTGGAAAAGGTTTACCATAACGATGCTCGCAGAAGGGTCTTAACCCTCTTGCGATACCTCTGTAATCATTACTGGAGTATCTCCTTCATTTATCAAATGCAGGGCTTAAGACCAATTCAGTAAGAGTCCATTTGAGTGCTATTGCAGCTTCTTTCAAGCCTCTAAATGGACAACCTATTTCCTCTCATCCTCTCATAGCGAGATTTATGAGAGGCCTTCTTTTGACTAAGCCTCCCATTAAGCCACCACCGGTGGCATGGGACTTAAATCTGGTTCTTGGGCAGCTCATGAAACTGCCCTTTGAACCATTAGCCACTACCTCTTTGAAATTCTTTTCCTGGAAGGTCATCTTTCTTATTGCAATCACATCAGCACGTCGCATCAGTGAGTTGCAAGCGTTGGTGGCTGATCCTCCTTATACAAGGTTCCATCATAAGGTAGTCCTTAGGACTCATCCACACTTTATGCCAAAGGTGGTGTTGCCTTTTCATTTAAACCAAGCGGTTTACCTTCCTGTATTCTTTCCAAGGTCTCACACCTCAAATGCAGAAAGGAATCTTCATACTTTGGACTGTAAAAGAGCTTTGGCCTTTTACTTGCAAAGGACACAGCAACATAGAAAGTCCTCTCAACTCTTTGTTGCTTTTGATCCTAGTCATTTGGGACTTCCAGTCTCCAAAAGAACACTGTCCTGCTGTATTGCACAGTGTTTATATTTTGCCTATGAGAGTAAAAACCTTCCTCTTGAAGGCCATGTCACAGCTCACAATGTGAGAGCCATGGCAGCCTCTATGGCTCATCTTCACTCTGTGTCTATCGACGACATCTGTCGAGCAGCTACTTGGGCTTCGGTTCATACTTCACAGCCCATTACTGCTTAGATAAGGACTCCCGCCAGGATGCCTTGTTTGGTCAGGCTGTTCTTCAACACCTGTTCCACACTTAATCAACTCCTACCCACCATGCCTGGTAGGATGCCAGAGATCCATGGGGGGAAGTGGAGCCCTTTCACAAGGGCACGCAACTTTCTGGGCGATCTCCCTGGCATCTGCAGCTAGGGAGTCCCCATATGTGAAGACTACATTCCTGCTTGTTCCTGGAGATAGCATAGTTACTCACCTGTAACAGGTGATCTCCGGGAACAGCAGGAATTTAGTCTTCACAACCCACCTACCTCCCCTTGGAGTTGTATCTCTCTCTCTCTCTCTTTCTCTTTCCCTCTCTCTTTTGTCTCAGCTTTAAACTCAACTGGAGAGGGAGAGTTGGGAAAGGCGGGAAGGCAGCACGCAGGCACTGTGGGATGCTCCCAAAAGCTTTCCTATTGGGTGCTGGGGAGCGTTCCCGCGCAGGCTCCGTCGGTACCAACGATGCCCATATGTGAAGGCTAAATTCCTGCTGTTCCCGGAGATCACCTGTTACAGGTGAGTAACTATGCTTTATGGCCCAGCAAAATAATTTACATTGTTAAAATTATAGTAAAAGATATAGTAGAGCTCCTTCATTACTGGCGTCCAGACTTTGGAACTCTCTCCCAATGGACCCAAGGACTATGAGTGATATTATAGATTTTCGTAAAGCCCTAAAAACCCTGCTTTTCGCAGAAACTTATGAGTTAGTAAACAATCAGTAGCTTCTACCATTTGGTCTACTATTACTTACATCAACTCGTCTTAGTTTTGTTTAGTGTTATGTATAATGTTTTATGTACCTCATGTTATTTGTAACCTTCCATTTGTAATGTGTCCACTTTGATTGTAGGATAAGGTGGGATACAAATCTGTCTAAATAAATAGTAGAAGTTTAAATTATTACAATAGTAAAATCAAAGTAGGAGCTTATTGTAATTCAGATAGTGGAATTTTAAATTATAGAAAGTTGAATACAATTTTGAGTAGAATTAATATTCAGTATAATGAAGGATTAAGCACAGAAGTTAGAGGAAAATGCTTCTGAGAAAAGAAATGTTTTAAGGCTCTATTTGATTTATTTCTCCCCTTTGGTTTGATGGTAATGAGTTCTATAAGCTAAGTCCATAGTAAGAGACGGCAGATCATGCTTTCACTTGAATGGAAGTGCAAGCTGATTTATATATTGGCTGTGGGTTTCTCTGGAAGATGAGGGAGAAATTTTACTTGCCATTAATTTTCTTTTCTGAAGTTCTACTAGACCAGTCCAGACTAGTGGGTTATGTTACCTTGGAGACAGAGAAAAAAAACAAAACTATGCAGTGACATCAGTGGCATAAAACCTGGTGAAGCTAGGGGCACCGTCCAGTATTTTCATAACAAAGCAAATGGAACCCCTGAGAACCCTCTGAAGAAGCCCCCAAGATCATGAACAGACACAAACAAACTTTAAACTATGTACTATGGGCTTGTGCGTTCTGCCACTAGAAAACTGGCCCAACAAGGCACAAGCTGAAAGAGCAGGCAGGTCCTGGATTGGTCTAGCAGGACTGCAGGAAAAGAAATTAACAGCAAGTAAAATTTCTCCTTCCAGATCTTCCTGCTAGACCATTCCAGACTAATGGGAAGTGCGAAAGCTACTCCACAACAGACAGGAAGAAACTGCAGCCATGAGCACCCTAGTGCCAAAATGGGCTGCCACCCTATCTTGGACATCCAAGCGAGAGGTGGACAAGGAGGACCACATCGCTGTCCTACCGATATCCAAAGGGGAAACGGAGAAAGTCTACACCCAGGAAGCCGCCTGGGCATGGGTCGAATGAGCCTTCAGCATGCCAAGAATAGGCTTGCATGCTGACAAATAGGCTAATACAATGGCTTCTTTAATCTGTCAGCTCGGAGTGACCTTCAAAGCCACCTGACTCTTGTGTGGCCCTGCAAGAAGAAACAAAGTGGTGATTGGAGAGCCAAAAAGGATTCGTCATCTCCAAAAACTGAAGGATCACCCTGCTGACATCGACAAAATGGAGGCCTTTATCCTTCCCTGCACATAGCTCTGGAGAAAAGGCCAACAAGAAAATGACCTGGTTGACATGAAAGGAAGAGAGCACCTTAGGTAAAAAGGACAGTACCATATGCAAGGTGATCTCTTCAAACGAAAACAAGAATGGATCCAAACAGGAAAGTGCTTGAAACTCTGAAATGCATCACGCCAATGTTATTGAGACCAAGAAAATCACCTTCAAAGATGAATTTTTCAGGGTAGCTTCCTTAAGAGACTCAAAGGGAGGACATATGAGCACCTGAAGCATGAGCCCAAATCCCACAGTAGAACCACTGGATGGACACAAACTCCTTTGAGAACTTGCTACAATCTCATGCAAAGCCAGAGAGCGGCCCGCCACAGGGCCATGGTAGCAGGACAGAGCAGCAACCTGCACCCTTAGGGAACTCCAGGCTAAGCCCTTCTCCAATCCATCTTGTAAGAAAGTAAGCACCAAAGGATTCTGCACACGCCATGGTGAAATCTGCCTTAAACAGCGCCATGTTTCTTATGATGTCTAAGGCCCCCACCGATCGGATGTGACACAGGCCCATTTCCAGTAGAATAGATGACCACCCACCTGCGGCACCCCAGAATGGGCCCTCTGCTCATTAGTGGGAGGGGCAGGACAAAGAAGAAGATTTCCTGGTGGCAGAGGCGTGGATATTGGAACGATGAACCCCCTTGAAAGGGCTAGCCATTAGACTCGGAGCCTGAGGAAGAAGATTACTTCCCAGAATGATAGCGCTTTGAGTCCCGGAAACATGAACATGAACAAACTGGCGGCGCTGGATCAAAAGGAGCACTTGGAGAGGACCTTAGGTTAATTCTCTGGCAACCTCTAAGGTTTAACCTCTCCCAAGTCTTGGACAAGCTTCTCCAGGTCCTCTCCAAAGAGCATACCACCCCTAAATGGTAACTTGGTCAAGTGTGCTTTAGAGGCTGCATCTGCAGGCCAGTTGCAAAGCCTCAACCAATGATGAATCACGATGACCACTGCCACCCCTCGGGCGGAGAAACACAACAACTCATAGAGGCATCCGCTGAAAAGCCTGCTGTCAATTCCAGGTGAGCTGAATTGGCATCATCTGGTAGAAGCTGAAGCAGCGCAAAAGGACATGGGCAGCCAGTCTCCCACAGGCAGAAACCTGAACTTTCAAGGAGGAAGTGGAGAAAGCAGTTTTCAGAAAATGCTCGACCTTCCAATCCTACTGATCCGGGAGGGCTGCTCCACCCTCCAGAGGGATAGTAGTGTACTTAGTGTGACCAAGGCATCTACCTCCAGGACCATGTGTAGATCCAACCCAGACATCGAGCACTCTTCAGAGCTGCATCAGGACAATCCTGTTCCAAGAGACTATCTGTTGAAGCTCAGGTGGGAAGGGAAAGGCCCTGGAGGGCTTCCTCATGCCAGCTAAGACGAAAGACTCACACTCCTCCCAGAAGCCTCAGAAATCCATAGCGCCAAAGCAATTTGAACTATCAAAGCAGGGGCCTCCTCCCTGTGGAAAAATGTATTATCTGAGAATCACTGTCATCTTCTGGAGGGGACATCACCCCATCCTCCAGACCGGACCCACTAGCAGTTGAATAGTCTGAACCCTCCACCTACATATCATCAGCATCCAAAGAATCTGCAGCTCCTCAGGCAAACTCTTTTGGGGGGGGGGGGTCGGGCATTGTCCCAGTCCACACTACAGACCAAGAATGCCTCTGCAATTTTGCTGTTGGCTTGGATTATGCTGCAGATGACAGGGATGGACCTGACTCCCTTTCCAAAGAGCCCAGACATGTTGAAAGAGAGCAGTGAATTCTGCCACTGCAGAATCACTGACTGCGGGAGCCTGAAACTGGGGAACCAGAACAGGTGGATTGGACTCCCCGCTCTGTAGAAAAAGATGATGACCCAAGAATCCGTGCAGAGGGAACCAGAGGGGGGATGGAAGGAGCCATCGACATTGCGGGTGCTGCCATGGAATAAAGAGAAGAGCATGACCGCAAAACCCTGTGTACCACCATGGAAGTCTCCCCAGGATTGGTTGTGCAAGCAGCACATAATCGATCCACCAGGAATCGCCACCGCTTGCCACAGCCAAGCCAATGAGGGAGTGTAGAAGACATGACTGAAAAACTGGCCTGAAGCAAACTGTCACCTGGAAGCGGAGAACAAAACCCAAAATTTCTGAAGGCCTTCCCAGCCACCATCGTGCATTAGAGCCGCAGGCAGCCTCCAATTGCTGCAGCAGTGCAGGGACCCAGAGTTGAGCAGGAAACAGGCCACAAACTTGTCTGCCTCAGAGGAGCCGGGAGCCACACGAACACCAGAAGGCTCCGGCTCCTAAATTCTTACCCCACTGACATGCTGCACATCATCCAGACAACCTCTGATTCAGCCTCTGATCGCTGAGGAAGGGGGAGAAGTGTCTTCTTCAGCTCTTAAGGGGCCATCAATCTCACAGAAACCTGCACCTTTTTCTTTTTTTTTTTTATAAATTTCACAGGAAACTAAGGGGGGAAAAGAGACCCTAGGCACTCCTCCAGAAGATCCTGGTTAAAGTAAGGATCTCTCTGGCTCTCATGGACAAGAGTTCACCCCCAAAGACAAGAAGACTAAGGGAAATGTGAGAGAGGTAACACAAATACGCCCTGGGGTGCCAAACCTCAGAGCTCAACTGGCCGGCATCCCAGAGTTGGCTGCCAGGAGCTCCAGGCCTGCACAGAAACTGCAATCACCATCTGCTGGAGACAGAAAATACTGGAAGGTGCCCCTAGTTGCATCAAGTTTATGCAAGTGATGATGGCATAGATTTGGGTTTTATTCGCTGTCTCCATCTGCTGGCAAGGGAACATAACCCACTAGTCTGGACTGATCTAGTTAAAAGATCTGTAATATGGGATTAGTAGGGCAGATAAATAGACTGGTAGTCCAGTATATAATGCTTTATGTATTAAGAAGAGGTGCTTTGTCGCCGCATTATGATATTTCACACTGCCTTCTTTGACCTCTTGTTCCTTTGGTCTTCCCAAGTTGGATTCTTAGTTTAGCTTTCCGTGCGCTTGACCTTTTTGAGGCATTTCAGAGTCAGATTTTTGAAGGATCTGACTCTCAAGGTTGGTGTTCCTAGAGACAATTTGATTAGCAGGATGGATTTCCATGTTGAAGACTTCTGGCTCATTCCTGTAGTGAGCCCTTTCTATGTCTCACTGAAACAGGAGTTTTGGTTCAGATGGTACCATCCTTTCTGCTGAAGGTGGTTTTGCCTTATGTGAATCAGGTAGGAAAGAAGGCTGGAGAGGGGATCTTCGTCTGTCTGTCTCTGTGTGTCTCTCTCTCTCTCGACATGTGTAGGGCATTGTTGATGTACTCAGAAGTAATCAATGATTTCAGAGATCAGACAGATTTTTTTTGTCTTCTTTTTGGATGACTGAAGAAAGGTGAAGCCACATCTAAATCAACCGTATTATGTTGGTTAAAGGAGGCAATCTCTTTGGCCTCTTTGACCAGAGGTCAAGTGATTTTGTAGGCAGATGTTCATGCAGTATCTCCCACAGAGTCCTGTAGGACGGTTACTTGGTAAAGAGGATGGAAGAATATCCCTATGAGGAAAGGCTTAAAAGATTAGGGCTCTTTAACTTGGAAAAGAGACGGCTGAGGGGAGATATGATAGAGGTCCATAAAATAATTAATAGAGTGGAACGGGTAAATGTGGATCAGTTGTTTACTCCTTCAAAAAGTAGAAAGACCAGGGGACACGCAATGAAGCTACAATGTAGCACATTTAAGACAAATTGTAGAAAATATTTTTTCACTCAATGCATTATCAAACTCTGGAATTCATTACCAGAGAATGTAGTAAAAGCTGTTAGTGTAGCTGGGTTTAAAAAAGGTTTGGATGAGTTCCTGGGGAAAAGTCCATAAACTATTATTAAAGAGGACTAGGGAAATCCTCTGCTTACCCCTGGGACAAGCAGCATGGAATCAGTCTGCCTTTTGGGGACCTGACAGGTAATTGGGACCTGAATCGGCCACGCTTGGAAACAGGATACTGGGCTTGAAGGACCTTTGGAATGACCTAGTATGGCATCTCTTATGTTCTTTGTGCTTGTTCTCTAAGCATTATAAGTTATAGAGAATACTGCTTTTGGGGCAGGTGTACCTAGAATGTGTGTCTCAAAATCTCAACTCATATAGGGATTTTTTTGATAGTTCCCTAGGCCACTCCTGTTTGGGGCAAGTTGGAAATCCCACTGGAGGACAGCAACCTTAGGCTAGAGGGACTGGGGTTTCTAGTTCCACAGGTGCTTCTTGTGGCCTTGGGCAAGCCACTTAACCCTCCATTGCCTCAGGTACAAAATGTAGATTGTGAGCCTTTCGAGGACAAGGGAAATATATACCACACCTGAATGTACACTGCTTTGACCCGGTGAAAAGCGGTATATAAGCATTGCTAAATAAATAAAGGAAAATACATTTGTCTGTACTGATTTGGTGAATGATAAGGAAGGAAAAATTTGGTCTTGCTAATTTTCATTCCATGCATCCTACCAAACCAGTCCAGAGGTCCTTCCTTGTCTTGTCTTACTAATCTGTTATATTTTTTTGAAGGTGTGAATAAACAGGTAGACATAAATAAGCCAGTTGATATAGTGTATCTAGATTTTCAGAAAGCCTTTGACAAGGTTCCTCATGAAAGACTCTTAGCAAAATTAAAAAGTCATGGGATTGGAGAAGTGTAATATTGTGTATCGGGAACTGGTTAAAATATAGAAAGCAGAAAGTAGGGCTAAATGGCCAATTTTCTCAAAGGAGAAAGGTGAATAGTGGTGTACCTCAGGGATGTGTGCTGGGTCTGCTGCTTTTTGACATATTCATAAATGACCTGGAAATAGAAATAACAAGTGAGGTTATCAGATTTGCAGATGACACAAAATTATTCAAAGTTGTTAAAACACAAGAGGATTGTGAAAAATTGCAAGAGATCCTTGATAAATTGGGAGACTGGATGTTCAAATGGCAGATGAAATTTAATGTGGACAAGTGCAAAGTTGCGTACCAAGGAAAGAACAACCCAAACTATGGTTACATGGTGCAAGGTACCACCTTCGAAACCACCACCCAGGAAAAAAGATTTAGGCGTCATTGTGGATAATACATTGAAATCCTCTACCCAGCGTACAGCGGTGGCCGAGAGAGCAAATAGAATGCTAGGAATCATAAGGAAAGGAATGGAGAATAAAACTAAGAATATTATAATGCCTCTGTGTCGTTCCATGGTTCAACCACACTTTCAATGTTGTGTGCAGTTTTGGTCACCACATCTTAAAAAGAATATAGAAAAGGTACAAAGAAGAGCGACAAAAATGGTAAAGGGAATGGAAGGATACCCCTATTTAAGAGAGGCTTAAAAGGTTGGAGCTCTTCAATTTGGAAAAGAGATGGCTGAGGGGGGATATGATAGAGGTCTATAAATTAACGAATGTTGTGGAACAGGTAAAAGTAGATCGGTTGTTTACACCATCAAAAAGTAGAAAGACTAGAAGACACACAATTAAGTTATAGTGCAACCCATTTAAGACTAATAAGAGAAAATATTTTTTTACTCAACGTGTAATCAAATGCTGGAATTCATTACCGGAAGATGTAGTAAAAGCTGTTAGTGTAGCTGGGTTTAAAAAAGGTTTGGACAAGTTCCTGAAGGAAAGGTCCATAAGCCATTATTAAAGAGGACCCGGGAAATCCAATGATTGCCCCGGGACAAGCATTGTGGAACCTGTGTGCTTTTTTTGGAACCTGACAGGTACTTGTTGCTTGGTTTGGCCACTGTTGGAAACAGGATATTGGGCTTGATGGACCTTGGTCTGACCTAGTAAGGCATTTCTTATGTTCCACTTCCTCATGTCATGTTCAATTTAGTATTCTACAATTGTTTTGCTACAGAATAAAACTAAACAGGAGCTGGCTGCAAGGAACCCTTTATAGGGCAGAGTTCACAAGCATTTGTTCTGTGACACACAACTCTATCTGCTGGTAGAGGGCATAACCAATTCATCTGGACTGGTCCAGTAGGACTCAAAGAAAATTAGCAGGTAAGACCGAATTATTCCATATCACCATCAGGAAAATGACGCAAAAATGGCAGTTGCTGGGAAGCCTTCTCTTCATGAAGGGAACCTCCTTCTATTTTGATCAAAATGTTTCTGTGGTCTGTTTTCTGAATGTTCTCATCCTGGTGCATTTTAATGAGATCACAGCGTTTTAGTCCTTTTCCATAATCACATTAGGATTTCTGAGCTGCGGGTATATCGCATAATATTGTTCTCCAGCTTACCAAGACAGATATGCCACTGATCTGTTCAGGGACACTAAGCGTTGTTTTTTTCCTCTCAGCTTTGGCTCCCGCTGTGCCCGGATCTTTCGCTTGATTCTCCGGAAGAGACACCTGGAGCAGAAGCAGGTGGAGGATTTTGCCATGGTTCCTGCCAAAGAAGCCAAAGAAATGCTCTATAAGTTGCTATCAGAGAACCTAGTGACCTTGCAGGTGACCTTTGTGATCAGTCGGATTTATTACGTTTTTAGCACGTTAATATGAAGTAAGGGACAGAAAAGGGAAGAACAAGATTTTCAGCAAAACTAGAGTAAAACAAGTGTGCTTTATTTTTAATTATTTCTGCTTCACATGTTCACATTTTGTTATTCTCTGCTCGTATCGATTATTCTTTTTCTTGTCTTTTTATTTGGATTGTGGGGGGATTTCTTTGAACAGGAAATCCCCAAAACTCCAGATCACGCGCCATCAAGGACATTCTATTTGTATGCAGTGAACACTCTCGCTTCTTCTCGGTTGCTGCTGCAACGGTGCTACAAGGTACAATGGCACACCCATCCGCATTTGGTTTAATCCAAAGTCATTTATATCATCCTCTGGTCTCCCACACCACTCTTATTGCAATTAACTTATCCCTCTGTTTACTTATTTTCCTGGTAAGCAAGTGCATTTTTTTCATTGTATATAATGGTGCTGAATAGTGTTATACACTTTTAATAAATGCTGGAGAAGGCTTATAGCTTGGCTGATTCATGTTGACCCTGTTGAAATCTCTTCAGATCCCATGTGTGGTGCAGAAAGTGTAGAGCGACCATGATTAGAAGCCTAATGTCAGCATGGTTGAATTAGGCTTCCAAGAAGGCTGGAGCATGAGTTAGCCAGATGTCTTGCTAGTTTTGTTGGCAGATAGATAGTAAAGCTAATTCTCACTTGGAGACATCCCCCTGAGTGGTAGTAGCTGGGAGGAAGTCTGGGGTTATGTACTGGACTTGGAAGGGAAGGGACTTCTGGATTTAGCTTGTGCCTTTTTCAGGAATAGCTCAAGACCAGTTACATTCAGGTACAGTAAGTATTTTCTTATCCTTTGGAGGACTTACCATCTGTTTGTACCTGAGGCAATGGAGGATTAAGTGACTTACCCAAGATCTCAAGAAGGAGCAGTGGGATTGGAACTGGGTTCCCTAGTTCTCGGTGTGCTACTCTGTGTATTAGACTGCTCCTTCACTTCAAGAAGCAAAGTAAGAACCAAAAGGAAGATAACTGCCCCTGATCTCTGGAAGGGGTGGTATATAAAAGCTTGTAAATAAATAAATGAGGCTTGGGCTAGCCTCCCAGTGGAGATAGTGGAGGCCAGAACTGTAACGGAATTTAAACAAGTTTTGGAACAGCTCGTAGGGCTGGTAAAAGAAATGGGGGGAGAGTTGGTATGTGTTTAAATATGGCAGTTTATATGTTCATTCACCCAAAGTGATAGAGAACCAGAGGAAGAATCTCTCTCATCTGGGCAGAGTGGATGAGCCATGTGGTCTCAACTTTTTATGTTTAAAACAAAAAAAATCAATGATTTTTGGGGCTTTCCTTTTTTAACTATCCCCTGCCCACCCACATCCCCCCCCCCAAAAAAAAAGAAACCTGCTGCACTCCCACTTGCTCCCAGACTCTATCAGAGAACCAGATGCAGTCAAAGCCTTGTGTGTGCTTTTGCTACTGAGCAATATCGGAGGATATTAAACTGCTTTGCACCAGCAGTTCCTTCTCTCATCAGGGTGAGTAACCTCCCCTGCTTCTGTTTTGCAGACTGTGGCCAACCTGATCGAAAGACGTTTGTTTGAAACAAAGGAGAACAAGTAAGTTTGTGCTAGGCTCTCCCTCAGCAATGGCTAGTTTTCCATACTCCACATTAAAAGACTTTCTAACGCTTGGATAAGAGAACCACTGGCTTCTTCTGGCAAGTGAATTTAAAAGTGGCATTTTTCCTACAGCCTGCCAATACTAGCTTGACTGCAGTGGCTGTAATAGGTACTGTATGTATAATGCTAACGCACAAGCTATTAATAAAACTGGTCAGGAAGAGAACAGTATTTTTGTAGTGGGAGCTGCTGGGTTTACATCCATCCACATAATATCAAGATGGGTAGATCAATTTTTACGAGGCATTTAAACATGCGATGAGGTGCCACCAATATAAATGGATTTTATTTTTAAATATAGCAATATTATATGTATAACGTCAGACGTACAGAATAACCCATTATATGTCTAGCATTTTACTTAGAGAAAAGAAAATATTCTGGACATTCCATGGGCAGGGCATACTGTATATATAAACTATGTATAGAAGCACTTATATGTCTGCCTCAGATAAAATCCAGACATAAAGTGGTGCATCCAAGCCAGACATATAAACTATTCATAGAGGTAGCAAACATTAGTCTTCTAAGTAAACCTTACACATAGAAGCACCAATATTCAACAGTTTCACGTTTACCTTAGAGATAAACAGCAAGGTGTTTACATACACAGTTGTACCTCGGTATACGTCCGCTTTAAAATAAGTCCAGCTTGATATACGTCCTGTTTGGATGCGAAAAATTTTGTTTGGTATACCGATATTTGTTTGGAATACGACTCGAGTTTGATGAATCACGACTGCGTGCACTATCCTTGTTTACCTCTTTCGAGACAATGCTACGCCTGCCCATGAGCGTCAGCACACCTGTTGCTACTATTCAGTAAACAACCCATACTATAACTCTGAATTTTCACGTGATTTTGTGTTTTTTCGCGTAACGTTTTTGTAAATTCGTTAACAATGAGTTTTAAGAAAGTTTAATGAGAAGAGTCAAGCAACGAAGAAAATGGTTAGGATCACCATGGAGGTGAAAAAAGAGATTGTTGAAAAGTATGAAGATGTCATGCATATCCGGGACTTTGGCTATTGCATACCGTATGCCGAGAGCGACGGTATCTACGATTGTGAAAAACAAAGGCGCTATTAAATCGGCTAATGTTGCGAAGGGGGTGAAATTGATTATCAAACAAAGATCAGAGACATTAGAGCATGTTGAGAAATTGCTTGTGATCTGGATAACAGAAAAACAGTGTGCTGGCGATAGCGTTATCAGAGGCGATAATTTGCGAAAAGGCAAAACTGATACATGCCGATCTTTTGAAAAACAAGGCAGGAACGAGCGATGAAGGTGAAGTATTTAAAGCCAGCCATGGCTGGTTTGATAATTTTAAGAAGAGGACTGGCATTCACAGTGTTGTGAGACATGGAGAGGGAGCCAGTGCTGATAAAGATGCCGCCAATGATTTTGTTAAAGAGTTTGGGGAATTTGTAAAGGCTGAGGGTTTTGTTTCCCAACAAGTTTTTAATTGTGATGAAACTGGCCTGTTTTGGAAGAAGATGCCTAACAGAACCTATATTACACAAGAAGAGAAGGCATTGCCAGGGCACAAGCCAGTGAAGGACAGGCTTACTCTCTTGTTCTGTGGCAATGCAAGTGGGGATTGCAAAGTGAAGCCTCTATTGATCTACCACTCTGAAAACACGAGGGCCTTTAAGAAACATAATGTCCAGAAAACTCAGTTACCTGTGATGTAACCAGAGAATATTTCAGCGAGTGGTTTAATATTGTGTTTGGGCCAAGTGTAAAAAGTTATTTAGAAGAGAAAAACCTGCCTCCGAAGGCCCTCCTCATAATGGACAATGCTCCAGCTCATCCTCCAAGCTTGCAGGACTATGTGTTGCCGGAGTTAGACTTCATCACTGTAAAATTTCTCCCCCCCCTAACACGACTCCTCTCATTCAGCCCATGGACCAGCAGGTTATCAGTAATTTCAAGAAACTCTACACTAAAGCACTATTTCAGAAGTGCTTTGAAGTGACCTCTGACACAGAATTAACCCTAAGAGAGTTTTGGAAAGATCATTTTACTATCTTCCATTGCATAACTCTTATTAACAAAGCATGACAGGAAGTTTCCTACAAAACGATGAACTCTGCTTGGAGGAATTTGTGGCCAGAAGCAGTGACTGAAATGGACTTTGAGGCTGTGCCTATAGTTGAGGATATTGTCTCTCTGGGTAAGTCCATAGGTCTGGATGTGAGTGATAATGAAGTGGAGGAGTTAGTAGAGGGACACAAAGAAGAGCTGACCACTGAGGATCTGCAGGAACTTGAGAAGGAGGAGCACAAGACTAAGATGGCTACACTCGCTTCAGGCTCAGATGAGGAGGTGGTTGAGGAAGCCCCTACTTCATTCATCAAGGAAATCTTTGCCAAATAAATGGATGTCAAAAACTTTGCAGAGAAGTACCATCCCAACAAAGCTCAAACAAGCCGTAATAGCATTATCTGGAATGACCAAACAATGTCACATTCCAAAACATCCTGAGGAGAAGGCAGAAGCAAAGTTCTTTGGACCGATTTTTAGTAAAGGTCAGACCTAGTGATCCTCAACCAGGTCCAAGTAGGGACCTGACAGAAGAAAAGAGACAGAAAAGAGATAAATAAATTTGGTAAATTTTCATTTATGTACAGTATATATTTCACCCACTGTATTTGTTTTTTAGTATTAAACAGTTATAATAATAACAATAGGATTTTTTTATAAGAACGGATTAATTATTTTCTTTTTATTCCTTATTGAAAAAGTTTGTTTGGTATACGTCCAGTTTGGTATAAGTCCAAGGATCTGGAACGGATTAATGACGTATACCGAGGTACCACTGTACCAGTATATTCACTAGTGCTTGTAATGTCACCGAACATACCTAATCTAGATGCTTCAAATGATTTATATTTCAAATTATTCCATCGATGTTTGTTTAGCTCAGTATTGGTCTCCAGGGGTTTGGCCTTCTCCCCTCTTCTTTACTACTTTGTTTGAAAGGTTATTTTCTAAGACCTCTAGCATACGATACTGCCCTCTTCCTACATCCTTAGAGTGCTAAGCACCGGATCATACCTCATCCCTTTTGAGTGCCGTGTGATGACAAGTCGTACGCACTGCAGAAGAAATGTGAGCATATTGGTTAGTTATTGACTCAAGAGACCTAGGTTCATCTCCGCTGTTAATGTTACGTTGGACTCAGCCTGCCCTCAAAAGGCAGAGTTGATGCTGGAACCCAGGCCCTCCTGCTGAGCAGAGTGGAGCAGCCATCATTAAGTCACAGCTGTGAGATTTTATTTTGTGATTGGACATGCCCGAAAGGTATCACTCACTATCCCACTCTCTGTCGCTGTAGGCGTCTGCTAGAGAAGTCGCAGCGGATTGAGGCCATCATTGCTTCCATGCAGGCGACAGGAGCGGAGGAGGCACAGCTGCAGGAGATTGAGGAGATGATTACAGTCCCGGAGCGTCAGCAGCTGGAGGCATTAAAACGCAATGTGAACAGGTTCGAGGGGAGCACACTGTAAAAAAACTCTAATGCATAAGGGATTTTATTAAAAAAAAAAAATCATCTGTATTCTAGATCATTCTGCTAGAGCATTCCAAACTAGTGGGTTAACTCCCCCTGTCAGGAGATGATGGAGACAGAGAAAAAAACCAGAAGCTTCAGTGACATCACTACTGGTAGTTAACCCAGGACCCCTAGGGGTCAGCTTTAGTATTTTCTCTGTTTCCAGCAGATGGTGGACTTCAGCTTGCAGCTCCTGACAACCGCTTGGAGAGTGATCTGTCTGTGCAGCTTCTGACCTTTCATGCGACTCCAGGGCACACAAGAGGTGCCTCTCTGGAGTTTCCCAGTGCCTTTTTGTCCCGAGAGCAGCTCCTGATCAGCGAGATCAGTTGAGCTTCTCAGTGGGGGATGGGGAGGCTCCTGCTCACAAGGAGCAGGTCGGCCCCGCCTAAGAGCAGCTCTGCCAGTTAGAGTAGCTTTTTAGTTTTATAGCCAAGTTAAAGATTAGTTTGACAACAAAACAAAAAGTGAACTACGTTCAAGAGCTTAAGCAGCTGCCTTTTTCAGGCAGCCATCAGGATTCTTCAGAGAGTCCTCTGGCTTCCTCCCTCTTCTCCTTCTCCTATCTCACTGGCAGCATAGTTCGCTAAGGAGAAGGTCTCTGTAGGTCATGGGGGGTAAACGTAACTCATCTGGCCACCGTTTTTTTATTACCGCCATTTTCCATCCCGTAGTGCGGGAGACAGTCTCCTTCACCACTTCTCTTCGTGCTGTCGTGGTTTTCAACAGAGCCCGTTCCCGGTTAGCGGCTGGGGTTTCTTCATGTGGTGGTTGTTCTCCAGCGGTTGTCACGTAGCATTTGTCCCCACAACTCCTAGCTCTGCTTACAGTAGCGCAGGCCTTCTCTCTAACACTTTCTCACCGAACTTCTTGCTAGGCCCACCATTTTCTACCTGGATGATCTGCTTGCCTTGCTTCTGCAGCCACCATTTTAAATGGGGAAAACCGCGGTTTCTGCAGCAATGGCCTCTGCCCTGCAGTTGCCATTTGGACTGTAGCCAAAAATGTTGTTTTTTTTCTGCTAATCTTTGTACAGTTTGTGCAGCAGACCAGGATGAGATGTCTGCTGCAAGGGGCTCGGCAGCCATCGCTGAATCTTCCCCAGCCCTGGTGGGGCTTCCTCTTCCTGGTCTAGGGATGCCCCCCTCGAGCAATCTCAGCAGCTACAGCAGCCTCAGCTAACTGTGGATTTGGATTCTTCACAATTTTATGATCCTCTTCAGACAGGCTTGGGAACTGTGGCGCTCGGGGCCATCTCCTTCCCCTCCTTGGGAAGCACCTTGGGAGCAGTAGCGTCCACAGCCCATCTGTCCAGGAAGCGTACCAAGCCTGTTCCAGCCTCACATGATAGGAACCATGCTAAGGATGTCTTCTGGCCCTCTGGGGACTGGTATCCTGTTGAAGAGGACAGATCTTGCCTTTGAGTAGCACAGTGCTAGCGGTGCCTCTGACTGGGAGGATGGTGAGCTTTCTGCTCCAGATAAAGACCCTAATGATCAGGGTGAAGGTCAGGATGTCCATTTATTCTGCAAGGAGGAACGCCAGCCCTTAATTTCTCAGCTTTGGAAGCCCTTCACCTCTCTGACTCGCAGCCTCAACAGCATACTGATCAGGCTAAGCCTCAAGCGGATCCCATCATTGTGGGCATGCAGAAGCCATCTAAGGCATTTCCCTTTCCTTCTGAACTTCAACAAATGGTCTCCCTGGGTGGGATTCCCCAGTTGCTTCATTGCAATTGACTTGTCACCTTGGCTGCTTCTATGCCTGGTTCCCAGCCGATCTAGGTAAGTGGCTATTCTTTCCTAAGGTAGATGCCCTCGTGACTGCAGTCATGGAGCATGCGGCCTTTCGAGATCAAATGGATCGGAAGGTAGAGGGTCTCTTAAAGATGGTCTTCTCAGCCTTGTCTCTAGCCTTGCAAGCCTCTGTCTATGGAGGGTTAGCAGCGCATGCCTTGCTTACTGCGGTAAATTCAGCTTCTGCCAGAGGACCCATAGGCAGCGCGAATTGAATCTGTTAAAGCCTTTCCCCATGAGGATCACCAATGCTTCCTGTTCTCACAGTCCTGGGCAACACTATGTCAGTTCTGGGCCCTGCTGTTCGCACTGGCCACAGCTCCTCATACATTTTCCAAAGTCATTGTGATCGTTGCAGCTTCTCTGCATCACCAAACAATTCAGGTCCCTCTATACCTGGATGACTGGCTTATTCAAGCAAAGTCCCACGAGGAGGCCATCTCCATGGTCACCCACATTGTGGAGTTTCTGGAGCACCTTGGCTGGGTGGTCAATCATGTTAAGAGCTGTCTTCATCCAACTCAGACTTTCGATTTCTTTGGAATATGGCTCAACATGAGGAACGGCCATGTCTTTCTCATCCAAGACAGGTGCCAAAAGATTTGTGAGCAGCTTCGCACTTTTCAGTGCAGGATAGCTCCCAGGGCATGGGTTTACATTTAGGTTCTCGGGGTCATGGTAGCCACCTTGGGATCTCTTTGGTACTCCGTGCTCTTACAGCTGCGCCTTTTGAGCCCTTGCGCTGGGCCACGCTAAAAGACTTGAAGCTTAAAACTGTACTTCTCATTGCAGTTATGTTGGCCCAGCTCCTCTCTGAGCTACAGGCTCTATCTTGCCAGGATCCTTTTCTGTCTTTTTCCCCAGAAGGTGTAACCCTGCGGACAGTCCCTTTTTTCTGCGTAAGGTTCTGTCTGTCTTTGATATGAATCAGTCACTCGCTCCTTTCCTTTTTCAATGAGCAGTGTTCAGGGCGCGATAGAGACCTTTGCTCCTTGATGTCAGCAGGGCACTACGGCACTATCTTAACTTTACGAATGCCTTCTGACTCTCCAAGGGCCTGTTTGTCTTGGTTGCTGGCTCACGTAAAGATCATGTCGCTTCTAAGTCTACTATTGCACGCTGGATTAAACAAGCCATTGAGTCTGCCTATATTCTGCATGGTAAGCCAGTCTCCGCTGGATTTCGGGCTCACTCAAAGCAGGCTCAGGCAGCTTCATGGGCAGAAAGGTCGCGGGTTGCCCCACTTGATATTTGCAGAGCGGCGAGCTGGTCATCCTTGTCTATTTTTGCCTGTCACTATCGCTTGGATCTCCAAGCCAAGGAAGCAGCTCTCTTTGATGCCACTGTGTTGGTAGCAGCTGTTTTTTCCCGCCCAGTGGTAGAGTAGTTGTGGTACTTCCCACTAGTCTGGAGTGGTCTAGCAGGATGATCTGGAAGGTGAACTTTCACTGGCCGTTAATTTAGTTTCCTGGAATCCTGCTAGATGGGTCCATGACTCACCCTCTTCTCTCTGTACTGAGAAAGTAGCCTTACTGACGCTAAGAAGTGATCCTGTAGGCGTGTCAGTCTGCCTCCAGCTGTTCCTCTACCTTGTACATAGTTCAGCTGCTCTGTAGCTTTTGTATATACCGGTAGTTCCATTTGGCGTTTCACTCGGCCAGTGTAACATTTGCTTTGCTGACCTGGCTGGTTGAGCCTGCTCAGGGGCTTGGTTCTGAAATCCTTTTGCTTTGCTAGTGGTATACTGAAGCTGACCCCTGGGGATCATGGGTTAATTATCAGTGGTGATGTCACTGAAGCTTCTGGGTTTTTTCTGTCTCCATCATCTGCTGGTAGGGGCATTAATCCACTACAGGGGGTCTAGCAGGCTTCCAGGAAAGAAAATTAACGGTAAGTGAAATTTCACCATACTTATATTTTTCCATCTTTGAATTTTAGAAAAACTTGGGTTACTCATGTGCGAGCGTTTATATTTTATGCACCAAAATATGGAATATGCTTCCATCTTCATTGTGAATGAAGGAGGATATCAAGAATTTAGAAAGTGCTTAATGACACATCTGTTTCAGCAGGCATAGAGTGTAGATTTATTTTACTACTGTTTATATGATTTTGCTTTGTTTTGTATTCTGTGTTTATGTATGTTGTTTTTATGGTTATTGTAACTCGTCAAAAACGTCAGTGATTTGGCATGTCATAAATATTTTTAAATAAATAAATTAATAAAAAATCCCAGGACAGGCCATTTCCTAGCAATTAGTGTTCTGTCTGTAAATAATAGCACCTCCAGACAGGGCAAGAAAGGTTACGCAGTGCCCCATCTTTATAACCGACTGGATGGGAAGTTGTAAGATGTGTCAGACTTCAGCATAAATGTATGATGTGAATAGTGTGGGATCGAGGAGAGAGGAGGTGCTTACATAATGCATTTTTAATCCAGTTATGCATATAAGAATTGAAGACCTTTCCTTGCTGTAAGGCAAACACTTTGATTCCCATTGGGTCCCAGAGGCACAAGGAGATAACGAAACTTGTCGAGCTCACAGAGCAGGTGGCAGAGCCAGGGATTAGCACTGAGGTGCAGGGAGATAGTGACTTGCTCACAGTCACCGAGAGAGTGAATGACATAGCTGGAATTAGAAATGAGGCTCAGGGAGATGAGACGTCACCTATGCGTAGTTCACATTAATTCCTATCCCAGGATTTGTGAATCTCATTCCAATGCTTCCGGTACCCTCTCTGAAGGCATCTGCAGTTTTCATTATCTCCAGGAACAAGCAGAAATGCAGTCTTCACAGATGGGTACCGACTAAGCCCGCGCGGGACGCTCCCCAGTATCCAATAGGAGAGCTTTTGGAAGTACTCCACTGCGCCTGCGCAGCTGCCTTCTCACCTTCCTCACAGCTCTCTTCAGTTCTTCGTTTTCTGCAGAGCCAGCAGGAAGCCTTTCCTGTCATTGCTGTTTGTTTTGTTCTTGTTTCTGTGCTCTACCCTCCCTGGATACAAGCTCTATTCTTTTTTTTTTTTTCTTCGGGCGGTTCCACCACCATTGTAGGCCTTGGACCTACTTTTTTGGTTCGTCATGGACAAAAATATCAATGGCTTCAAAAAAATGTTTTAAGTGCTCTGGCACTATGTCAGTCACTGATTCCTATGATTGGTGTCTCAAATGTTTGGGCCCAGACCATAAGCCAGACCATGTGCAAGCAAATAAAAAACGAGGTCTACAGAACAGGGCCAGGCAGTATGACTCACTGTTCTCCCCAGATTCGATTTCAGTAGTCGCGGCATCCTCGAGGGGCTCGGCCTCCTTTGCTGGGTTTAAGGTCTCCAAAAATTCCAAACAAGTCAAAATCATCCTCTGCATCGAAGTCCGATACAGAGTATCAAGGTAAGTCTTATTGTCCAAGAGATGCATCGAAGGGTGCATTTAATGCTGACAGACCTGCCAAGCAGCCCCGGTGGGAGGACCGACCTCCAAAGCCACTCAGGGGCCCCAGGACACTCCCGAGGCATCGATCTTCGGAGAGCTACTGGTACTGTGCTCTGAGATGGTGGCTCTCAGCCCCGTATTGCAATCAACCCAAGCATTGGTGGCGTCCATCGATCAGCGCGTCTTGGCTGTTGAAAGGACCTTAGAGAAGCTCCTAGCCACTGTGATACCACAGGTATCGGCAGTCCCAGTGACCCAGGCACTACCATCTGCTTCGGTGCCAGAACCTGTGGTTCCAATGTCAGCTCTGGAACTGATTACATTCGGACCACTCCTGCCGATTCCACCGCTTGAGACGGTATCGATGGTACCCCTTCCTCAGATTCCGCCATTGGAATCTGTATCAGTGGGATCCCTTTCTCCATTTCCTTCTCTGGAACTGGTAGACATCATCTGTACCCAACCAGTTCGCGGTTCCAGTGCGGTACGCTCTGAGCACCGACATCGAGCATCGACATCGGCTCGTGACCGTCGATACTTTGATTCTCCAGGAACAAGCAGAAAGTCAGTCCTCACATATGGGTGACGTCAGCACCAACTGAGTCCAGCGGAGAATTTCTCCAGCTTTCAAAGAAAGCCTTTGGGAATGCCACCACGCATGTATGGTCCCCTTCACGCCCTAGGGCATAGGTTTTCAACCCAGTCCTCGGGGAACCCTAGGCCAGTCAGGTTTTCAGGATTCCCACAATGAATATGCATAAGATAGATTTGCATACAATGAAGGCAGAACATGCAAATCTTTCTCATGCATATTCATTCTGGGAATCCTGCAAACCTGACTGGCCTAGGGTTCCCTGAGGACTGGGTTGAAAACCCCTGCCCTAGGGTGCCATCTTGATCAGTCTCTTTTTCTGCGGAGCCCTTCGGACGCACGTCTTGTACCTCGGAAAAGGTTTCCTAAAATCTCTCTCTAATTACAGTTTTCTGGTCCTCTTCCCGCTGTCCCCAGTGCCCTTGCTTCGGCAGGGAGCCTTGGGACTTCGTTGTTTTTTTGTTTTGTTTTTTTAATTTTCATTTTTTTCAGTTTTTCTTGACCAGCGCATTTTTGTGCCTTTTTCACCCGCTGGCCGAGCCAGAGGTCTTCAACCTTGCGGGGATTCTTTTTGCCCCCATGGCCTACGTTTTCAAAAAGTGTGACAGATGCTCCAAAAATATGTTGTTCACGGACACCCATGACTGTTGTCTTAGGTGCTGAGTTGCTGACCACAACCCGGAGCTCTGCTCCCTTTGTAAAAATATGTCCACCAAGGCCATCCAGAGCCGTAAGCAGAAGCTGGATGACATTTTCCGCAAGGCAGCCCCGGTGTCCCCAGTAGCTCCCTGCTCCACCGATCTTCAGCCTCTGGGGTCCCCTGCGGCCACTCCGTGACCTCAGCGCCACTCTGAGCAAGGGTCCCCCAAAAGGGAGTGGAAGAAGAAGGCCTCGAGGACCCTGTCGGGGGCTCTGGACGAGTGTGAGCATTCTTGCTCTCTGTCCCTCAGCCCTCTTCGGCAGTCCCAAGAGTCTGAGAAGGAGCAGTCTCGAAAGGTACCTTGTACAGACACGGAGGCCTCCGGCAATGGCGCCCGGTCTCCTGAGGATCATCCCAGTGAGGACCCTCTCTCGTCCTCGACTCTCGACCCAGTCACGCCAGCGTCGGTGTCGCAGTGCCCTACTCCCGAGTGGGAGGCCCGAATGCTGGCACTGGAGCGCAACGTTTCTGCCTTCCTTGCTGCCCAGCAGGCGCTGGTGCCAGGCCCTGCCCTGAGACCTCGAGGGCGATGTCTGTGATGGCTCCCCAGACTGCCGTGACAACCCCTGAGAGCCAAGGGCCTCGTGAGGGATCCCGGCAGAGGTCTCGATCTCCATCCCGGTCTTCGGATGCGAGATCTTCTTGAGCTAGCGCCTCTGACTCCAGGTGGGCTTCGACCTTGAGAGCCCAGCGCAAGGCACAGGCTCTGATTGAGCAACCTAGCTCCGAGTCTTCCTCTGAATTCTTGGGCTAGGAGCCCGAAGGAGATACTTCCCCTGAATCCCAGGCTCATCGGGATCTCCCCTGAGATCCTTCCCTGCCGGTTCAGAAGCAGCGATCTCCTCCCGAAGATACCTCCTTTCTGGAGTTTGTGCGGGACATGGCTTGAGCCCTGGCACTCTCCACACAGTCCAAGGAGGAGCCCTGTGTGGAAGAACTCTGTATTTTACTATATGAAGCTCCTCCAAGGGAATTCCTCACGGTCCTGGTTCCACCCATCCTAGCCCGTCTGCTCCTCCGCATGTGGGAGACGCCTGCGTCTATCCCCATTGTCAGCAAGCACCTGGACACTATGTACAGGGTCTAGCGAGGGCCCAGCTTCCGGAAGACCCAGCTTCCTCATACTTTGATGGTGGTGGCTCTCTCCTTTTATCTGCAGCGTACACAGATTCACCGCAGGTCTGAGTGACTTATCTCCTACAACCCTGCCCACACATGGCTTGCAGTCACTAAGCAGACCCTCTCCATCTGGGTGGCGGATTGCATCACCTTTGCCCAGGCTCAGGCCAGGCTGCCCCTGGACTGCTGAGTCACTGCGCACGGGGTTCGTGCAAGAACGGCGTCAGTGGCCCATCTGTGCTCCATTCCACTGACGGATATGTCTCAATAAAAATATAAAACTCTGAATTAATTATATTTAATTACTAACACATTAATCAGATCAACTTGTTCAAGATATTTTGTTAGAATGACTGACAGGGTCTCAGACTCGAGGCTCCCAGAATTGCCAGAGGCTGATCGTTCGGAGCCTAGTTTTGCATCAATGACCCATTGTGTCTAGTCATAAGAAGTCGTGTTTAAACTCGGTCTCAATCACTGTCTTTTAAGCTTAAATCTCAAATTTGATACAGGATCGCATGAACCAAAGAAAAGTGCTTAGCTTTATCGTTGTTGTTCCCGGAACGACAACGATAAAGCTAAGCACTTTTCTTTGGTTCATGCGATCCTGTATCAAATTTGAGATTTAAGCTTAAAAGACAGTGATTGAGACCGAGTTTAAACACGACTTCTTATGACTAGACACAATGGGTCATTGATGCAAAACTAGGCTCCGAACGATCAGCCTCTGGCAATTCTGGGAGCCTCGAGTCTAAGACCCTGTCAGTCATTCTAACAAAATATCTTGAACAAGTTGATCTGATTAATGTGTTAGTAATAAAATATAATTAATTCAGAGTTTTATATTTTTATTGATGAATGATCACTCTGATACAAGTTGACTACAATAGATTTGTGAGGCACACTGACGGACATGTGCCAAGCCGCAACCTGGTCTTCGGCTAACATCTTCGCGACACATTACTGCCTGGAGAGGGAGTCCCGTCGGGTTGCCACCTTTGGCCAGGCTGTACTCCATAATCTGTTCGGGATTTAATGAACTCCTGCCCTCCGACCTGCGGCTACCGGGAGCATGGTCTTTCGGGGACCCAGGGTCCTTGGGCTTTCTTCGATTACCAGTGACTGCTCACAGCTCGCTGTGGCATTTTTCTACAGGTCCTCGGTAGTATGTAGCTGTGGATTCCCATATGTGAAGACTGACTTCCTGCTTGTTCCTGGAGAAAGTGTAGTTACTCACCTGTAATAGGTGTTCTTCAGGGAATCAGTCCTCACAACCCTTCCACCTTCCCTTGGAGTTGCCCACTGTTCTTGGTATTTTTTCTTTTGCCTGAGCTATTTCATCTGACTGATCAATATGGCACCCTTGGGTGGGAAGAGGACCATGCATGTGTATTGGCATTCCCAAAGGCTTTCTTTGAAAGCTGGGGAAATGCTCTGCACGGGCTCCATCGGTGCCGATGTCACCCATATGTGAGGACTGATTCCTTCTGTCCCTGGAGAATACCTGTTACAGGTGATTAACTACACTTTCAGGAGGGACAAAGATAGAACCTGTTGGATGAGCAGCCAGGTCTTACGATTATTATGAAACATCAGGCAACTAACTTGTGATCCTAACTCTAAAGGCTATAGCTTCCATAACTGGGATGCCACCCTCGTGACTGAACTCTCTCTAGCTCTGGCCAACCAGCGTTCCTTCAGTGAGAGGGGTCTGTGTTGTATCTTATTAATTCAGATGTCCATGTAGTGTGTTCATCCTAACAGCTCTCATTTTCCATCCCTCCCCCCCTTTGTTTTTGCAGGATAGATGCCAGTGAAAATCAGGTGGATGAAACTGTCTTCATCCTGGAGTCTTACATAGCAAGCAGCAGCACAAAAACCTGAAGTTACATCCAGGATAAGACTACTTCTCTTGAATTTTTCTGTTTCTCCAACCCATGGGCAAGAAGGAACATTTCTTCTGGAGGGGAAGGGGAGAGAGTTGGATTTGGATTCTGCACGACACACAAAATTAAAACATTATGGTCTAGATTTACTAAAAAGTGCTATCGCAGCACTGTATGACATGCCTTAGCACACATTAATGTGCGTTATTTCCATAGCGTCCCTCCAGTCCAGTCCAAACTCCTGGGTTCTGTCCTACTTCCAGCAGATGGAGACTGAGGCTTTGATGATGTCACAGTATAAGGGGACTGAGCTCCTCCTCTCAAGCCAGTGTTCTCAGTTTCCAGCAGATGGAATGAGCTCTTCTGCAGTCTCAGCTACCCTGCAGGGATTATAAAAACAACAACAAAAAATGACTATAATCCTAAGGAAATTAGCAGCTGACAGGCCTAAGAGTTTTGGTGAGGTTTTTAGTGAGGAGAGTTGTACCTCTTAGGGAACCAAAGCCATTGAGTCGGCTGATGGTTCTCCATGGGTGTGGGAAAAGGGGTGGAAATAACTGGTGGTCTGGGCACTTTCCTCTCTTTCAGGCATCCCTGCTATCTTTTGCCAGTATTTGGGCATTACTGTACTAAGCGTGCCTGTCACTCTAAATCGCCGAGCCCAGAGTAGTTACTGGAGGCTGGCGGGAGCAATGCAGCAGAAGTCTTTAGTGGGCCGCACTGGAAGCCAAGAGCTCGGTGAGTTTCTTCTGTGCTTGGGTGTGTTTGTGTTCCTTCAGTGGCAGTCTGTAGGGGTAGTTAGTGGTTGTCTATCTGTCTCTGCCGCAGCAGTTTTCGGTGATGCGGTTCATGTTGCATTCAGGAGTGTTCTGCCCATCTTCAGTCATGCCGGCAGGAAAGTCGGTGTGCACAGCCTGTGGCAGCAGGCCAGGGCATTTGTCGGCAATAGGGCTCTGCCACGGCTACGAGTCTGACAATCACATTGCTGAGATTCTTTGGAGCCGAATTTAAAAGCAGCGGAGCACTCTGACGTGTTGGCCTCACAGTCTTTGGTTCCTGTGTTTTTTGGCAAGAACTGCGGCCATTTTGGGGCAGTCAGATTCCTCAGCACTGGGTTATGCAGGGAGGAAGGATTCAGTTCCTACACCTCTCGGAAAGCAATCTGGACACTCTCTGGATTCTGAGATAGTGCCTTTTTATCTGGATTTTGTTCTCTTTTTGCACCAGGCTTACTGCATGAAGCAGGCCTTTGAGAATTAGTGGGATCCAGGAGTGCTTCCCCTAAAGCTCTCAATGGAGATATCGATGACGGGGCTCTGGTTCTCTCAAGCAGAGCCGTTTTACAGGAGGATGTTGAGAGGACCTGGACTCGGTTGATTTGTGAACTCTGAGGACCCCCTAGAGCAGAGGTTCCCAACTCCAGTCCTGGAGGGCCAAACACCATTCAGGTTTTCAGGCTGTGTTTAATGAATATGCATGAGATACATTTGAATAGAATGGGGGCAGTGCATGCAAATGCATCTCATGCATATTTATTAGGGACAGCCTGAAAATCTGAATGGTGTTTGGCCCTCCAGGACTGGAGTTGGGAACCTCTGCCCTAGAGGGTCTCTCCATCTCTGTGGGGAAGTCTCACCCTTGGATCTTGAAGAGGGAAATCCCTCTGGGAGAGAATCCCAATATCATTAGAGTGTTTCGCCTGGAGGAGCTAATGGCATTGATTTTGCACTCACTGGCAGCTCTTAATATTCCACAAGATACCCAGGAACAGATGATACCTCTCGAGGATCCCTTGCTACAAGGCATAAGAACCTCTGAGACTACTTTCCCAGTTCGCCAGGCCATGAAGCAGATAATTGAAGTTGAGTGTGAGGTACCCAAGGATGGTTTTACAAGGAGTTCGAGCTTGTATCTAATTTTGGCAAGTGAGAAGGCGCTCCTAAAGTTGACGCCTTGGTCTCTGGGGTATCTAAGAAAACCACCATTTTGATGGAAGGTGGTGTGGCGCTTAAGGATGTGCAGGATAAGAAATTAGATGCTGTATTGAAGCAGGCATTTGAGGTCATTGCTTTGGCTTTGCAAGTCTCCATGTGTGGGGCTTATGTGATGAGGGTCTGTTTGTGATGGGCACAAGGCCTCCCGGACACGGACTTGAGGAGGAAACAGACTATCAGAAGCGGCCAGGTTGGAATCAGGTTCCGTGTATCTGGCAGACATGTTCTATGATCTCATTAGAGTTTCTGCCAAGAGTACGGCCTCAGTGGTTGCAGCTCATCAATTCCTGTGGCTGCACAATTGTTCTGTGGACAGGTCTTTGAAGATTCGGCTGAGCAGGCTCTCCTTTAAGAATAAGCTTCTCTTTGGCGAGGCATTAGAGAAGTTGGTTAAGGACTTAGAGTCCAAGCTGGCCAAGCTTCCGGAAGACAAGCCTAAAAGCAGTAAGGTGACACCAGCGGCAAGGGGACAGTCAAGGGATTTGTGCAGGTTCCACACTGTCCGATTTGCCCTCTACCAGTGGACGGACTATCCTTCCAGGAGGCAGTTTTTTTGAGGCAGCAGAGGAGTAGAAAGAGGCTATTTCGCTTAAGCCAGAGCCAGTTCCAAGAAATTCCAATGAGATAAGAGGGGCTCAGGTGGGGTCAATGCCAGTAGATGGTCGACTTTGTCAGTTTTACTCTGCCTGGGTCCAAATCACTTCCGATTTGTGGGTGCTGGAAGTTATCCATGAAGGCTACACTTTGGAATTTGTGCAACCACCCTTGACGTCTTGCAAGGCTCCCTCCAAGGTGCAGATGGTGAAAGACATTTTCTGCAGGCTTCTGCAGCTGGAGGAGGTGGTACCGGTTTCCGCAGACCAGTTAGGTCAAGGTTGATACTCTATCTATTTTTAAGGGAGGAGTGGTCTAGTGGTTAGGACAAGGTACTTCAGGCCGGAGGGCTGGGGGTTCAAGTCCCACCTGGGGACAGCAATCTCAGGCCGGAGGGATTGGGATTTCTAGTCCTATACTCCTTGTGGTCTTGGGCAAGCCACTTAACCCTCCATTGCCCATGTTCCCTGTAAGTATTATCGTATGTGTCTCATATTCCCTCGTGTTAAATGTATCCCCCAATTGACCGCTTTGACCTGGTGAAAAGCGGGATGTAAATACAGCTAAATAAATAAATTAAATAAATAAATTTTGTAGTCCCCAAGAAGGAGGGGTCCTTTCACCCTATTCTCGATCTCAAGTATGTCAACAGAGCCTTGCGGGTGCCTCGCTTTCAAATGGAGTCATTGAGGTTTGCCATAGTTTCTGTATAGAAGGGTGAGTTCTTGACAGTATTGGATCTCATGGAGGCATACCTTCCATGTCCCCATTTGTCTGTAGCATCGGCGGTTCCTGAGGTTCGCGATTCCGATGGGTCATTTCATTTTCAAACCCTGCCATTCGATCTGGCGATGGCCTCTCAGACCTTTTACATAGTGGTTGTTGTGGCTGCTCTGCAGCACGAGGGAGTGTTTGTGCACCCCTATTTAGACGACTGGCTGATCAAGGCAAAGTCATTAGAGGAGAGTTGCGCAGTTACTCAGTGGGTCCTCGAGGTCTTGCAAGGGCTCGGTGGGTGATCAATCCTGCCAAGAGCAATCTGGTCCCCTCTCAGAATCTCACTTATCTGGGAGCACGATTCATCACAAGGAGGGGACTGGTGTTTCTGCTGCTGGAGCGTGCTCTGAAGCTGCAGTCTCAGGTTCAGCAGTTCTTACATCAGTTGGCTCCAACGGAATGGTTGTATCTACAAATCTTAGGCTCCATGGCAGCAACATAGGATCTAGTCGCCTGGGGAGCTGGCTCATATGCATCCTTTGCAAAGGTCCCTGCTGTCTCATTGGTCTCCACAGGTGCATCCTCTTTCGAGGAGGCTAGTGTGTCCATGAGCAGTCAAGATCAGTCTAGGCTGGTGGTTGGATTCCACTAAGTTGTTGATGGGGATGTCGTTGGAACCACCGGAGTGGATGATGGTAACAGATGCCAGCCTGTCTGGTTGGGAGGTGCATTGTCTGTCACAGGTAGCACAGGGGTATTGATCTCCAGAGCAGAGCTCATGGTCCATCAACCGCCTGGAGATGCGGGCGGTGTATCTGGCTCTCTGAGTTTTTCTCCCATTCATACAACACAAGGTGGTGAGGATCTTCTCTGACAACACAAACCACAGTGGTTTACATCAGTTGCCAAGGAGGCATAAGAAGTGCTGATCTAATAAAAAGAGAAAATGCTGTTCCTTCATTGGGCAGAGTCAAATCTCCTGGTATTATCAGCAGCGCACATGGCAGGGAAAGAGAACGTGCAGGCCAACTTTCTCAGTCAACATCAGATACTGGGAAATGGTCTCTGGAGGACTTGGTGTTTCACAGCATAACTCATTGCTGGGGGACACTGTTGAACTGCTTCTTCAGTCATCGGTGAGAATAAATGTCCGAGGGTCTCGATGTGTTGGCTCAAACCTGGCCAGAGGAAGGTTTTCTTTGTGTTTCCTCCATGGCATCTGATAAGGCGCCTGCTCCAGAGAATAGAGGCGCATAGAGGTCTTGGTGATCCTGATGGCTCCAGATTGGCCTCAGAGGCTGTGGTATGTGGATTTCATTCACTTGTCGGTAGGAGTTCCATCAAACACAAAAAAATCGCTGGGTCTAGTGGAGCAAATAATCCAAACTATACAAAAAATTACTCCAATCCACACAATACAAACATTATCATAATCAGGGAACAGGTCTCAGACTTAGGGGGGTGGAACCCAGAAGGTAAACCTTTGCTGTGGTTAACCAAACCCCCGTACTTTGCATCAAGGACCCTTCCGTTCCCCCTCACTCTGTAGTCTTAAGCATAATCCGCTTCCAATACTTTGAATTAATTCTGTAATGTCTTTTCCATACACAAAAAAGAAGAAATATTCTTCAGTAAAGATGTAGCATGACTCTTCCATTCATACAAACACTAAAAAGTCAAATTTCTTATGCTCCATGGTACTATAATGTCCCATTTAATAGAAAGGCAAAATGACTTCTCTGTTCATGTAGACATTGGAGAACTGAAGAATATATTCTGTTATACTGGCTGCAATAGATTCAGTATGAATAACTTAACTTCAATCCCGACGCTGATCCTGCGCGCTTAGGCGTTTCACCGCACAAGCGGTTTCCTCGGGGGATTCAACTTCCACACTGTGCCAGAATATGCGGCTCAAAAAATATGCTTCCTTAGATTGCTTTTCTGCTCCTCGGTCACTGAGTTCGTCCAAGTTCTTCTCAATGAAAAAACGCCGCGCAGGATCATTGAGAAGAACTTAAAAAGAATCAGACCAAGGACAGATCCCTGGGGCACACCACTGGTAACTTCCTTCTCCTCAGATTGAGCTACTTTTACCTGTACTATTTGTCGCCTCCCACTCAACCAATTTCTAAATCAAGCAGTAACTTTAGGGTCCATCCCTAGGGTGCTCAGTTTGTTTATAAGTCGCCTGTGAGGAACGGTGTCAAAGGCTTTACTGAAATCTAAATACACCACAGCTGGGGCTCTCCCTCGGTCCAACTCCCTGGTCACCCAGTCAAAGAAATCAATCGTTCGAGCCGTTGTGGGCAGCCACCTTTAAGGACCTTACCCTGAAAGTAATATTTCTTGTGGCCATTTGTTTGGTACGGAGAATTTTGGAATTCCTGGCGTTATCTTGTAGATGCCTTTTCTGGTTCTCTCCAAGGAAAGGGTGTTTTTATGTCCTGTACCACCTTCTTGCTTAAGGTTGTTTTAGCTTTCCACCTGATTCAGACAGTGGTTCTTCTGGGTTTTTCGTATTCAGCTGACAGACTTCTGACCTCTGCAGAACTCTGTGCTACATCTGTCTCTTGGATGTGCACAGAGTTCTGCATTGTTATCTGAAGGTGGACAGAACCCTTCTGCAGATCAAAACATCTGTTTGTCCTTTTTGGAGGTCTGTGCAAAGGCGAAGCGGCGTCATAGACTACAATTGCATGGTGGTTGAAGGAGGCAATTGCTCCTGCCTATCTAGTGTGGCATATGTTTCTGCCCCCTAGGGTTGCACACACATTCTACAAGAGCGCAAGCGGCCTCTTGGGCAGAGTGTGGCCTTGTTCCGCCCATGGATATCTGTAAAGCAGTTACTTGGTCCCCTCTTCACATGTTTTGTGTGTCATTATCAGCTGGATGTTCAGGTCAGGGATGACATGCAGTTTGAGGCCAGAGTGTTACAGGCTGGGTTTGCCAGTTCCTCCCAATATTGAGTACTGCTCTGGTACATCCCAGGTGTTTGGACTGGACTGGAGGGACGCTATGGAAGGTGAAATTAGACTTTACCTGCTAATTTTCTTTCCTTTAATCCCTCCAGTCCAGTCCATTCCAGAACCCGCCCTTCAGATGTTTCTTTTCAGTCTTTAGGCAAGTCCATATAGATGGAATGTCGCCTGCCCGAGTTTGGGTTTCTGGGGCTTCTGGTATGATCTGTTTAGCTATGGCATTGCTTTCGCAACTTTCCTGTGGGAAGGCTGGAGTTGAACGGCGTCTTGTTTCTCTCAGAGGTGGTAACTTCTTTTTCACCAACTCTCTTCCATGAGTCTGTGTACATTGTGGCGCGCGTGCCCCTACTAGGCGGTTGCCTAGTGAGGACGGGCGTCCATCTTGTATCCCTTTATCTCCAGGAACAAGCAGGAATGAGTCTTCACATATGGGTACGTCGGTACCGACGGAGCCTGCACGGGAATGCTCCCCAGCATCCAATCAGAAAGCTTTTGGGAGCATCCCTTTCGCCTGCGCACTGCCTTCCCACCTTTTCCACTGCCTCTCCTCCGTTTTCGTTTTTCCGCGGAGCCGGCAGGACGTCCTCCTGTCACCGCAGAAACTTTTTTCTTTAAATTCTTTATTTCTTGTTTTCTTGTGGTTGCGGCTGTGTCTCCCGCCGCCACCGGTACCGCCGGTGGGTTTTTTCTTTTCTTTTTCTTAAACTCAGAGAGATTTTCCCTCTGCTTTTGTCTTAACTTTTTTGGGCCTACAAGGCCTTTCCATCATGGAGCCTTCTTCTCCTAAGAAGTGCCTTCACTGTGGAAACACAGTCTTCCTTTTAGACTCCAATTCCTGGTGTCTAACCTGTTTGGGTCCCGACCCTTTTTCCCCTGAACATTCAGGCTGCAAAACTGTGAGAAGAACTTCCCTGTTTCGAGTTTCCCTCGATACCGTTTTCCCTCCCGGAGTGAGGACACCGGCTTTTTCTTCTCTACAGGATCAGGTAACCCACAAACAGTCTGTTAAGACTAGCCAATCCTTGAGTGGTAAGTCTCATGCCAAGCATGATGACGGCTCCGGCCTTGCCCTCAAGACCCAATTGGCATTAAAACCCCGGCGGGAGTCTCCGGGCTCCAAAGCATTTCAGGGGTTTCAGGTTGTTCCTGGGGCTCACCCCTCACAGAACATACCTGAGCCATGCTTGGTGGTGGCATCCGCTTCGAGCGGTACCGATACCCTGGCATCGGCACCGGTGTTGAGTGATCCACTCTTCACCAGGGATCGTCATCTGGCGTCCTCAGTACCTTCAGGGACCGATCGATACGACCCAGATCGATGTTCCTGTATCGACAACATCGCCGATACCACCATCGATTTCGGTACCCTCTAGACATGCATCAATGGACTCGCTCCCTTCGATACCGAGTCTGGAATCGATATCTAGTCTAGATGACTGGGTACCGACGCGTCTCGGAACCGACCCTTATCGTTTCCGGATACGCAGTACCGAGGATATTCACCAAATGTTTCAGGTTGCCTCGGTACCGCTTGAGCAGCCTCCGATAACTGCTTTGATGGCGTCACCGCCTTCGATTCAGACTCGACTACCGGTACCGGTATCGATGTTGGTTCCTGCAGTTGCATCGACACCATCGATCCTCTCTATGCCTAGTTTGGAATCGATACCTGGCATGGACGATGCAGTACTGACTGCCTCAAATCGTGACTGCCAGTACCACTATCCATCTAGTGGGATTCTTTTTGGGCACCAGACCAATACATCCTCTGGTGCTTAGGCTGCTCCTTCAGCCTTAGCCTGGCCAGGGATAAGTATCTATTGGAGATCCTTCTTTTCAGAAATTTCTCCTTGACATGGCAACCTTTCTTACTATTCCTATCCCTGGCTGTGATCCCACTTGAGGCTCTCCTGCAGAAAAGGAAAATATAATGCTTCCTTTACATCATTCTTTGCAGGATCTTCTTCTAAAAATTTGGGAATCACCTTTAAGGGTTCCCTCACCTTCTACAGCAACTGATGTTCTGTATCAGGTGCCCCCCTCTCCAGGGTTTCAAAAGTCTCAACTTCCCCATCATTCCATTGTAGTGGAATCAGCATTGCGGAAGGTAAAAAGCAAGAAGAAGCATTCTTCTTATCCGCCAGGTCGTGCTTCTAGAGCACTTGATGCCTTTGGACGTCAAACCTTCCAAACATCTATGTTGGCATCAAGAATTATCTCTTATATTTTTTATATGAGTCTATCTCTCCAGGAGGTCACAAGGAAATTATCTCTTTTGACTCCTTTTCTATCGGAACCTAAGGCTGCAGACTATTCCTTGCTTCTTAGTCATAGCCAGAATATCTCTTGGTTTCTTTCTCGTGCTTCTCTAGACTCTTGAGTCTGTTAGCAGATCCTCTGCTATTGCCATAGGGGCACGTCGTAGAGCCTGGCTCCAGGCTTCAGACTTGAGCAGATGGGCACAACACACACTGGGTAATTCTCCTTGTACTGGAGAAAATCTCTTCAATAAAGAGGCTTTATGTCAGGTTGCTCATTGCTCCACTGACTTCCCTGGTTCTAGGGACCATCCTAAGCCTTTTTCTTCCCCAGGAGGTAGGAAATATCCTACCAAACCTTCTTTCCCTAAGAAAAGAAGGTTTCACTCTTCTCCTGCCCATCATTCAGATGTACCCAAGCAGGGGACACCTCATCCTGGTCTGAAGAATCCAAACTCTAACCAATCTGAGCATACCCAGCAACCATAGGTTCCTAAAGGTTGCAACCTACAGTTAACTTCTTAACAGAAGTTTGTTCACTGTTTCTCTTTAAAGTTCTACACCTGGTTTTCCTTCTTCATGCTAAGCTGTCAGAATATTCTTGTCTATGGGTTACAGATTCCTCCTCTTCTTCCTCCAAGAAAAGAAGTTAACAACTATCCCATGATAGTTTCTGTCCCGACATGAACATTTTTTCCTTCAGCTGACTCACCATTTGGTAAGTCACCCTTCAGTTACCAGTTGTTTCTACCCTCTCATCCAGGATTTCCCCTGAATGAGTGGTACCATACTGAACAGCTTCTCCAGCCTTTCATTCCAGTGTAGAGTTTTTTCCTTGAATAAATTCTCTGGACAGCTTATCAGACAGGGACAGGATTCTCCTCTCCCTTTATCTGTTCTCTCTGTTTTACACAGAAAGATTTTCTCTGCTGTCTCTTTCAGCTTCTGTTCATGCAGGAGAACAAGTGATTGAACTACTGGTACTTTCCCACAAGTTTCCAGTCTGTCTCCCACTACTTTTCTCTAGCCTTAGTAGTGATTCCAAGACAGTCCTCATCTATCTTGGATAACCCTACTCACTTCAGGCTTCTCACATTATCTTCTTCCTGGCCATCTTCTTCCTGGCCATTCAAAGCTATCAAGGGGCTATCATCCCCCTCTCTCTCTGACGTCATACAATCGCCCGCCCCCTGCAGACTAAGAAGAACTGCAGAGACCAATATGTTATCTATACCTAAGGAAACAACAAACTGCACCAAAACAACATCCAACCGAGCCTTCAGTATTTGCGCCCCAAGTCTATGGAACACCCTACCACCACACATCAGAGCAATCCCCAACCTGAGCCAGTTCAGGAAGGCCCTGAAACATTTCCTCTTTATCAAACACCTCACTTACAGCCCTGAACCCCAGCCACTCTCATATAGTTCGTCCCCAAAAATGTAAAACACCAAACAGGAGCCTTCTCCATTGAACTTCTTATGTATATAGTTCACCTTTGTTCTCCAAGTTCCTTTATATAGTTGATACTTGTTCTCCAAATCCCACTCCCTGTTCAATGTAATGACCAGACATATGCATTTTGTCGGATGTTTTTTGTTACATGTAAACCGCGCTGATTGCAAATAGTGCGGTATATAAGAATTGTAAAATAAATAAAAAAAATAAAATAAAATCTCCATTTCCTGGGATGTCACAACACACCTGACCTACAGTCAGTTTTATCTCCCACTTCTCCTGCATAATGCTCTCTGCAATCTTCAGAGAAGCTTTCTACTATGGGCCCTTGCTAGAGAGCATTTAACTTTGTCTCTGATGGCTTTTTCTCTATAGTAAAGAAGGCTTATCAGTCATTTTCCATGACTGTGAGGGTTCTCCATACCCTCTTCTCTCCTGTTTATAATACAGGATATAAGCTTTTCTGCGTGAATGTCCAAGGAGTTTCCCAATCCTGTAGGAATATGTTCTTTTTCCTTACAGCTTGGCCTCATGCTATCCTACTCCTCATGGACAGCACATTTTCTACTAGTAATACATGATACCCCTGTGTCCCTCCAATGGGTCATCCTGGTATCTCCTTTTATGCATTTCCTGTCCATTTACCATGTTAGAGTTCTACAGAACTCACGACTTGCTCTCTACAGACTGATTTTATCCTCTGTTTTTTCACGCAACCATCCTGGTTATTTTACTGGATAGCATTCCTGCACCCTCTTAGCCCGAAAGAATAGATTCTCTACATATCTTTTCAAGTAGGTTCCACCTTCTTGTTATTAGATGAATCTTTCTCCTTCACATCCCTCATGTGATTGTTCTTATGGGGCTTAGTTGCAGACATGTACCTTCAGACTTCAATATTCATGTATGTATATATCTCTATTTATTTCTATACATACAGATGTCTGTGAGCTGTGTGTGCATTGGTTATGCCCCTATATATATATTCATATATATTACACATATATCTATATACATATATATATATATATTACACATATATCTATATACATATATCTATATATCCCTCTATATATGTATCTGTCGAGATGCTTTTTATGGGTAGATATGTATTACATACTATCTCCCTAACTGTCTATGCTATAAAGGTTTTTACCTTCTTAGAGGTCCCAGACAGTGGGCTAGCATATCTTCATACTATCCCTTGGTATGTGGGGGCTCTTATGCACACAATCACTACTGTGGTACTAACAGCTTCCACTTTACTCTAGGTCTCGCTATCCCTGAAGCATCATGCTTCAATATCTTTCCTATCTCTCACCAGCTAGGAAAGACTGTGTAGATCTTCAGTAGTTCTGAGGTTCAACCCTTCTCACATCTGTCCTTCTTGCGAAGGCGGGTTCTTTTCCATACCCTTTCTTCCCTCCAGGACTGGGCTACTTGTCCAAATCGGTCAGTCTTCCTTTTTTTACTCCTCAATGTTAATACCTCTATAGCTAAAGGAGTTTTCAGCTTTTTCCATAAAGCTTTCCACTGAAGACCTGCCATTCTTATACTACCCCAGTTGACACCTGGGTCACCTGCCAATTCCAGATTTGGACCTTCACCCTCTGCTGTGGGGTCACCTTGAGGATCCTCTACTGATTCTCCAGTAGACTCCATCACGCTCTCTGCTTCCTACTATGCAGTAGGTAAGATCCATTTTGTAATTGTTCATTAAATATGTTAATGATACTTATCATACATACCAAGGACTCCTCTCCTGTAGTCCTTAGCTTTGGTGTTTTTTCCTTACAGCTACCTCTTCTTTCAACTCCTACCCTCCATCCCTCATGGGATGCCGGAGATCCATGTATGGGAAGTGCAGTTCTGATCCAGGGACACGCATTTTATGGGATCTCTCCCAGGCATCTATAGCTAGGGAGTCCCCATATGTGAAGACTCATTCCTGCTTGTTCCTGGAGATAGCACAGTTACTTACCTGTAACAGGTGATCTCTGGGAACAGCAGGAATAAGTCTTCACAACCCACCCACCTCCTCTAGGAGTTGTATCTATCTATCTATCTTCCTTTCCTCTTTCTCTCCTTTTGTCTCAGCTATGAAACTCAACTGATGAGAGGCAGTGGAAAAGGCGGGAAGGCAGTGCGCAGGCGCGAGGGATGCTCCCAAAAGCTTTCTGATTGGATGCTGGGGAGCATTCCCGTGCAGGCTCCGTCGGTACCGACGTACCCATATGTGAAGACTTATTCCTGCTGTTCCCAGAGATCACCTGTTACAGGTAAGTAACTGTGCTTTCCTCAAAGGTGTAGTTGTGTATATAAAGTAGACCAAGTGGATGTTAAAGCACACAGGAATTTTATTTGGTTTCTCTAGGTCAGCTTAGTAACAGTCCGTGAAGAAGCTTTCACACTCAACAAAAGAAACAAGGATATTTTCTCCCAAAATAAAGTAAATGCAAACAGTGTGTTTCAGTGGGGTTATTTATAACAAACTTCCTTTCCTTTTCCTTTTAGAGATTTTACTCCAGGATTAACAGTGGTACTTGCTGCTCAAGCATACAACTGAGCTCAGAGATTCTGCTAGCTCCCTTGTAGCTGCTTCCACTTAAACAGTCTTCAGCTGATTAGCACAGAGCCTGATTGCACTATCCACTTTCCTTTAGCAGAGAACCTTAGTAATTCAACATAAGATTCCTTCTCTCCTTTCTTTCAAGCTTCCAGCTATGACAAACTGGTAACAGCTTCCTGAATTCTTCCTACTACTTTGCTTCCTTCAATTAGCAGCAACACATACAGCACACTCCATCTCAGAACAGGTGGAACCCTGGTCATCCTCCCTACAATCCACCTCCATGCTTTCTTCTGAGCTGCCTGCTGGGGAAACTTGGAAACGTTCAGGTACTTTAAGATTTATGTCGTTTAAAAGCTTAAACAGCCTATCCCATTGCACTGCCTTCCCTTCCTTTGGAAAAACACTAGCAGGCTTTTCTTGTTTAGCTTTCCTTATAAAATCCTTCTTCCTGTTCTGGTTTCTACGAGGTATAATTCCCTCCTCATTATCTGAGCAAGAGTCATAAGCATCAGCTTTCTCTATTTTCTTTCTCCTACCTTGGAGCTTTACGGTGGGAGTTTCACAGCTGTGGCTTCTGTTGGCTGCAGCTATCTCTGTCTCAAAGCTACTCAGGGAATCACTGCAGGATTTTCTCTCAGCTTCCCTGGGTTTCCTCTGCCTGAAGATTTGCTTTTCTTCAGAGGGATCTGAGCCTTCCTGTCTTGGCTTCTCCACAGCCAGCCTTCTGTCCTTCTCTCTCCTGGAAGGAAAGTACTTAGTCTGTACTTGGGCCTTTCCCCAGCTGCTGCTTCCCAAGCTGTTCCCTTGGTGTCCACCTCCACCAAGGCTGCTAAGTCTGCGTCCTCTCCTGCCACTGTGTTTGGTCCTCTCCCGGGAACAGTGTCCGCTGCTCTCCTGGCTGCTGCTCTGGCTGCCCTTGTTCTTGCTCTTGCTGCTGTTCCTGCCTCTCTTGTTCTCTGTTTGCTCAAACTTAAATGTTGGGCAGTGTACCTCCCCCTCTGACTCCACCCCCAGGTATCTCCTATCCTTACCTAGGGTTGCCATGGAGTCTGGACGGGGCTTTGGCCTAGCTCTACAGACGTGGTTTCTTTCACTGCCTTTACTTTGGTATGTGTTTTCAGGTGCACCCATCCCCCACAAAGAGGAAAAAGTCTCTTTTCCCTTTGTTTCCCCAGGCTGGGCTACACTCTCCTTACCACAACATGTATATAATTGTTCCAAGTTACTTAAGTTATTTAATACTGCGTTTGTTCAAGTCTGCTTTGTCAATAGAATACTAGCTTGAAGGGAGGAACTCTGTCCCCTTATACCATGACATCATCAGACCTAGAATTCTCAAGTCTCCATCTGCTGGAAGTGGGACAGAACCCAGGAGTCTGGACTGGACTGGCGGGACTAAAGGAAAGAAAATTAGCAGGTAAGGTCTAATTTCATTTTACCACAGATTCCCATTTTAAGCAGTCTGATCTATTGACTAATGAAGCAAATTAATGGAGTTCAAAAATCACCTATATGGATCCTCGTGGTACACTATATTTTATATTAAATTGTGCAAAGAACATCTGTGTTGGTGTTGATTTTTGTTTTAATCAGAGGGTTGATGGTAGAATTGACATGCTGTGACCATGTAACTGATTCTCACTTGTTCACACGTGTGTATGTGTGTGCACAGTGCAGCTGAGTCATCCAGTATTTTTAAAGCTTTTGTCTTTTAGTGTGTAACCTTTGCTTCTAACATATTTTCACTCCTCATGTTATGTCACTGTATCAGGTGTTAAGTCCACACATTTGCATCATGCATTCAGGTTTTGCTTGAATTGCTAGCATTTTCCACTGCTGCTTTGTAGAGACTCGAGCAAATCCATTTAAAATCTCTAGGATAGCTCCAGAACCCTTTAGAGAGCAGGTTGAAGCTTTCCAGAAAGACCAGAGGCTGATTTCTATTTTTACTTATTAGAACATTGGTCTGATGCAGCATGGGGAATCTGTTGTTATTTTCATTCTTGCCCAACCACATCCCTCCCCCCCCCCACCCCAGCTCTTCTCACCACCATGATGCTGACACTCTTGCCAAGTATTTCAAATCCAAGATCAACACTGTCCGGGGCTCTCTTCTCAGCAAATACATCCTTTCTCTCCTTACCTTTTGGGAATTACATCACGCATGCACTGTCCCCTTCCCGCCCAAGGGTGCCATCTTGCTCAGTCTCCTTTTTTCCGCGGAGCCCAACGGACGTCCCATAGTCGCCGTGGAAAAAGTTACAAAATTAGGAAATTCATTTCTTTCTTTGCCGGTTCGACATCAGTTCCCCTTCCTGCCTTCGGCTCGGTACACCGTATCGAGTCTGGCTTGATTTTTTTTTTGTTGTTTTTTTGTCCTTAGTGACTAGCGTTCGCGCTCTTTTTCTTTTCACTGGCAGCCTGGGTCTTCGACCTCACAGGGGCCCTTTTTCCCCCCGATGGCTGTCAGCGGGTTCAAAACATGTGATCGGAGTACTAAATTACTGTCCTTCACTGATACACATGACTGCTGTCTCCGGTGCCTCGGGCCTGACCACGACCCGAAGGTCTGTGGCCCATGCATGAAGATGTCCTAGAAGGCCCTGAAAAGCCGCCAGCAGCAGCATGATAGGATTTTTGCTGAGTCTGTTCCTTCGCGGGCCCGGATCTTGTCTGAGGCCTCTACGTCTCGGGGGGGAACACTCCGAGCCCGAGCGCTGTAGAGGTTCCTCGGAGAGGGGGTCTCCTTCGCGGGAACATCGAAGGAAGAAAAAATCCTCGAAGGCAGCGTAGTTGGATGGCTCTGAACAGCTAGGTCCCTCCTGGGACCGGTCACAGAGCTCCAAGCGCCGGCCCGGATCCTTGGAGATGGAGCGGCCAGCGAAGCTTCCTCAACAGGATACAGAGCAGCCGAGAAAGGTAACAACTGTCCTCGTCGAGGACTCCCCCCCCCCCCCCCCCCCCCCCGGGGGAACCGGCATCGGGACTCGACCCCAGTGGCTGCGGAGCCTTCTGAACTTGGTCTCAGAATGGTGGCCCTGGAGTGCAGTATGTCTGCCTTCATGGAGCAGCAGCGGCACCAGTCTCGCCGGTCCTTCCGCCCCGACCACTGGGCCACCAATGTCTAAGTCGATCCTGGAGGCCGAGCCGATCCTCGAGACCATGCGTACTCGAGTCGATCCTCGGCCGATGTCGTCGCCGCCGGTCCCACCAGCATTGGGGCGGTCGAGGCCAGGGCCCTCGATGCCAGAGCCCCTCGATTCCTCCTCGGAGGCATCAGGATGCGAGACGGAAGAGGAAGAGTCCCCAGACACCTTTCAGCACAGGGGCATCCCATCTGATTTTCTGGTGTCCGAGCCTTGGAGAAGGTCCCCCCCCACCCCCCAGAGGACACTAGGTTCTTGGACTTTGAGAGACATGTCAAAGGCTTTGGCATTTCCCGCAGAGTCCGAGGAGGATCCTCAAGCCGAAGAGCTTGAGATCCTCCAGTATGACTCTCCCCCTCAGGAGGCCATTTAGTGTACCCGTGCCTCCGATCCTGGAACGACTGATGCTCCGCATGTGGGAGACACTGGCTTTGTCGTCAGTAATCAGCAAACGGATCGACTCGATGTATTGAGTCCGTAAGAGCCCTGGATTTCAAAAGGCACAATTGCTGCACAACTCCATGGTTGTGGAATCGGCCATGTGCAGGCTGAAAAGCCAGAAGATGCACTCCTTGGTGCCTCCTGGCAGGGAGGCCCACAACTTGGATGCCCTCGGCAAGAAGTGCCTCCAGGGTTCAATGCTGACCTGTTGAATCCAGGCCTACCAGCTGTACATGGGCATGTACCTGAGGGATCTGGCGAAAGAACTCACCAGGTTCTCAGCTGGTCTCTCCGAGGGACCTTTGCATCACTTCAAGAGCCTGTCCACCGGTGTCGGTTAGTGCTCCAAGTTCATGACTCAAGCAGCCTATGATGGCTTAGAGTCGGCGACCTGGGTAGCTGCGGCGGGCATCGGTGCACGCCGCCAAGCATAGCTACAGTCGTCAGATCTTGAGCAATGGGTTCAGGACAAGTTGGTCGATGTCCCATGCCAGGGAGAGAACCTCTTTGGCAAACCCATGACCGACAAGACTGCTGAGATAGAGTCTGAGTACATGACCAGGACACGGCTCTCAAAGAAGACCTCTGCCCCTTCTAAAAAAAAAAAAGGGGCTTGGGTAAGAAGCCCTTTTACCTGAGGAAGGGTGCTGCTTACACAAGCTACCCCCCATTTCAGGCCTCCCCGGCTCCCCAACAGGGGCAGCAGGCCAAGGGACAGGGGCATGGCCCACGTAAGCAGAAAGCCCCCAGGCACCGGCTCCAGCCCAGCCTGGGAGTGGCTTTTGACTCTCAAAGCATGACTCCTCTCCCCACAGGGGACAGGCAGTGCACAGGAGGAAGGCTTGCCCTGTATGCCCACAGATGGATAGCCATTACCACTGATGCCTGGGTCCTACAGATAGTCCATCAGGGCTATCTCCTCCATTTGACCCAGGTATCTCCTCCTCATTTTCCAGGAGAGCCCCTCAGGTCTCCCCTTCACTGGGACCTTCTTCTGAAGGAGTTAGCAGGTCTTCTCGAGGATCAGGCAATAGAATCGGTGTCCCACCACTTACAGGGCAAGGGCTTCTATTCCAGGTACTTTCTGGTACCAAAAAAGGACAGGAGGCCTCAGACCCATCCTTGACCTGCGCTACTTAAACACATTCCTGGTGAGGGAGAAGTTCAAGATGCTCTCACTTGGAATATTGCTGCCTTACCTCCGCCAGGGGGACTGGCTATGCTCCTTAGATCTAAAGAATGTGTACACACACATCCTAATACACCCAGACCACAGGCAATATTTATGCTTTGTGGTGGGAGGCAATCACTACCAGTACACGGTACTTCCCTTTGGCCTGGCCTCCAGGGTATTCACAAAATGCCTGGCAGTGGTGGCTGCATATCTCAGACTTCAAGGGGTCTTTGTCTTCCCCTACCTAGACAACTGGCTCATCAGAGCCACTTCAGCCAGAGTGGTCCATCAGGCCACATCCCACACCATCCAGGTGCTCCAGCATCTGGGGTTTGTAATCAATTACCCCGTCCAGCCTTGTTCCCACTCAACAACTAGAGTTCATTGGGCAAGATTCAGTACCCTTCAGGCAAGGGCTTCAGGCTTCTGGCCCTGGCACGCCAAGTGAGTCGCAGATCCCAGGTGTCAGCAAGGCACTTTCTGCGCCTCCTCGGGCACATGGCCTCCACGGTCCATGTGACACCAGATGCCCGCCTCCACATGCGAACTGCTCAGTGGTGCCTCGGAGACCAGTGGACACAGGCCACAGGCAGCCTCTGAGACAGAGTCACGGTATCCAGACGACTGATACAGTCCCTGGACTGGTGGCTCCACCCATCCCACTTGGAAGCAGGGATGCCTTTCCAGGCTCCTCGCACACGAGGATCCTGACCACAGATGCTTCTCTGCTGGGCTTGGGAGCCCATTGCTGGGGGATCTGTACTCGGGGTGTGTGGTCTTCCAATGAGAGAGCACAACAAATCAATTTCTTGGAGCTCCGTGCCATACGCCTACCTCTGGGTGTGTTCTGGCGAATTTTGGCTCACAAGCCTGTCTTGGTACAGACAGACAACCAAGTAGCCATGTTCTACGTGAACAAACAGGGCGGCACGTGGTCCCGCCTACTGTGTCAGGAAACCCGGGATCTGTGCTCCTTTGCAGTCCAGCATGGCATTCATCTGTGGGCAGTTTACCTGCCAGGCCAGGACAACAACTTAGCCGACAGGCTAAGCAGGATTCTCCAGCCCCACGAGTGGCAGCTGGACAGGGGAGTAGTCCATTGGCTTTTTCAGACCTGGGGACAGCTAACAATGGACTTGTTTGTGAGTCCAGTCAATCACCAGTTGCCCCAGTTCTGCTCCAGGCAGCCACACCCGCACAGGGTGGCTGCCGATGCATTTCTCATATCATGGTCTGTGGGCCTCCTGTATGTGTTTTCCCCGAAGCCTCTGGTGGCCTATTCAAGATCCTCCAGGACAAAGCCTCGGTCATCCTGGTAGCCCCCAGGTGGCCGAGACAACCCTGGTTTCCGCTTCTGCTTCAGGTAGCGGTGGAGGCCCCCCATCCCCTTGGGGTCCTCTCCAAATCTCCTGTCCCAGGAGGGGGGCACTCTCCTGCACCCCAATCTCAGCTCCCTCAACCTAATGGCATGGCTGCTGAAAGGGTAGTGCTCACACCACTCCTCCTTCCAAAGGATGTAGAGGAGGTCTTGCTGGCCTCAAGGAGGCTTTCAACTAGACGGACCTATGCCTTCAAGTGGCGTAGGTTTGTGGCTTAGTGCGAAGAGCAGACTGTAAATCCCTTCTCCTGCCAGGTTGCAGTGGTCTTACAGTACCTTCTCCACCTTTCGGATTTGGGCCTTAAGTCCAACTCTGTCAGAGTTCACCTCGGTGCCCTTGCAGCAAGCCACTTCCTGGTGGAGGGAAAGCCTCTCTCTGCGCATCCCCTGGTTTCTAGGTTCTTGAGAGGCGTACTTCTGCTGAAGCTTCCTGTCCACCCTCCGGCGACCGAATGGGATTTGAATGTGGTTTTAGGGCAGCTTATTCGGCCTCCTTTTGAGCCGATGGTAACCTGCCATCTACGCTACCTTTCTTGGAAGGTAGTTTTCTTGGTGGCACTCACGTCGGCTCGGCGAATGAGTGAGCTGCAGGCCCTTGTGTCCGCCAAGCCTTATACAAGGTTCTATAGGAACCGGATGGTGCTCCGCACGCACCCCAAGTTCCTTCCGAAAGTGGTCTCTTAGTTCCACCTCAACCAGGAGGTGGTACTACCTACCTTCTTTCCCAGGCCACATGCCAGTTGGGCAGAGACAGTTCTGCATACCCTGGGACTGTAAGAGGGGGTTGGCCTTCTATATTCAGCATACGCAAGGCCATAGAATGGCTTCTCAGCTCTTTGTATCCTATGACCCCAGTAAGCTGGGGATGGCCGTTTCCAAGCGCACGCTGTCCACATGGGTAGTGAACTGTATTGCCTGGGCATACAGGGCAGCCGAGCTTCCATTGGAGAGTCATGTTATGGCCCACCGGGTCGGGGCCATGGCGGCATCAGTGGCTCACTTCCACTCTGTTCCGCTGGCAGACATCTGCCGGGCCGCCACCTGGTCTTCGGGTTAGACTTTCGCTACCCATTACTGCCTGGACAGGGAGTCCCGACGGGACAGTGCTTTCGACCAGGCTGTACCTGTAACCTTTTCGAGGTCTAGGCAACTCCTGCCCTCTGACCCTTCTGTGTCAGGCTACCGGAGTGCTACTCTCTCAGTTAAACTCCTATTGTGGCTGCTTGCGGCTCTCGTAGAGGGAGCTAGCTGGTAGCCTATAGCTGGGGAGTCCCATATGTGAGGACTGACTTTCTGCTTGTTCCCGGAGAAAGCGTAGTTACTCACCTGTAACAGGTGTTCTCCAGGGACAGCAGGAATCAGTCCTCATGACCCTCCCTCCTCCCCTTGGAGTTGCAGTCATATTATTATATTTTGTTCTTTTTGCCGTCTTTTTAGCTATGTCGTTTGACTGAGCAAGATGGCACCCTTGGGCGGGAAGGGGACTGCACATGCGTGATGCAATTCCCAAAAGCTTTCTTTGAAAGCTGGGGATTTGCTCCTCATGAGGGCTCCGTTGGCGCTGATGTCACCCATATGTGAGGACTTTCCTGCTATCCCTGGAGAATACCTGTTACAGGTGAGTAACTATGCTTTATATCCAGAGTGGATTATGGTGATGTAGCCTATGCAAGTCTTCCTGTAAGTGCCCTAAAGCAACTTCAAAATGCCCAGAAAAACGTATTCACAGCTCCTAAAAGTACGACCAAAAGGAACAAAGAATGCTAGATGCTATGGGCAAGAAATCATACCAAAGCAGTATCCTAACCATGAAAATCCTAGTGCATCAGCTCCAGGTCCTGCGTCATCACCATGACCTTTTTTGCAGCTTGATGACCCTTACTCCTTTTTCCACGGAGGTCCAGGCCCAGTTACGTGCAAACCTCCATGAATCCTTCGGTCATCCAAGCCATCTGTGACGTCTGTGACTCAGTGTCTCACCCACAGCTATGGCTGTTTCAGCCAAAAGAACTGTCTGTTGAGCCTTCGGGAGGACTTACACGAGTGTTTTATGGGATGCCCCCTGGCTAGGTGACAACCTGTTTGGCTCAAAAGTGCAAGAGACTGTGTCAGAAGTCACGAACCATTCTTCCATAGCCAGAGTTATTGGCACAGCCTGCAGAATTGTCCCTCCCAGTCTAGGTGACTTCAGTTTTCTCAGTTCAAAAGAATATAACATTATCATTATTTCTAGCCATTTTGTCCACGTCATAGATGCCATCCTTATGCCAGACCGTTTGCGCAGTGCATGGCTGGACCAGACTACAACCAGCATTCTCAACTGTGAGATAGGACACAATAGCCCTGTGCCCCCACTTATGCCCCCTAACAAAATCTCAGTTTTTGACTACCTGCTCCTAGGCAGCAGAATCCATCACTTTAGGAAAGCCTGGCAATCCATAATCGGGGCACTCTGGGGCTTTTTATTTAATTATAGTGTTTAACTCACACCTTTCCAGGAGAAGATCAAGGCGAGTTACATTTAGGTTCTGAACATTGTAAAAACTCAACTTTTTTGGAGATCTTCCCAGCCACCCACCAGTCAGCAGCAGATTGCTACCCCCTCCTCACATATCCATTCTGATGCAGGAGATCAGCAACCTTCCGAGCAGCACAGCTATCGAACCATTACCCCCAGACAAGAGGGGGCAAGGATTTTATCCAAGGAACCAACACCTGAGCACCAATGTGAAATTCATCCGCAGGAGTCTGCCACCTACCTCCAATCCAAGTTAGGTCAGACAAATAAAATTTCACTCTGTGTCTCCACCACAGACCAAGGGTGTTCAACATGTGCAACATCCTTAACGTCTTTCTCTACCCCTTCTAAGAAATGCATTGAAGATACTATCATGAACCTCAATACCACTACAGCGCAAACAGATCCTTGTCCTGCTTTTTGGATAAAGGAACTGCGCAGTGATCTCAGTCCGATAATTTCGAATATAATGAACCTTTCTTTCACAAGTGGTTACTTCCCATCTGCCCTCAAACGCAAATCAATCAGACCCCTGCTAAAAAATAGTAAACTAGACCCCAAAAGGGTAGACTCGTACAGACCCATTTCAAGTATACCTTTTCTCGCAAAGTTAATCGAAAAAGTGGTGCAAAGGCAGTTACAAGACCATATCGACTCTGTTGCTCCATTAGATCCATGCCAACATGGATTCAGAGAGTCACATGGAGTGGAAACACTCCTCACTACCCTTTTCAATAATATAATCACCGGCATTGACAACATACGTCAGGGTTTTGCACTCATATTCCTAGACATTGCTGCACCCTTCGACTCAGTAAATCATGAGCTTCTCCTAGGATGGCTAAAAGAGAAGGGCATTTGCGGAACAGCTCTGGATTGGTGCAGATCAAACTTGTCTGGTAGATGGCAGCACGTACGATCAGGTGGAACAACATCAGAACCTTTTCATCAAGGTCAAGGAGTTCCTCAAGGATCCTCCCTATCGGCATTGATGTTCAACATATACATGCAACCTATCTGCAGCATCATCTGAGCTTTCAATGTCAGTTGTATGGTATATGCTGATGATGTCCTACTCTACATGCCATTCTCCATAGATCAAGTTGACCTCTCCCCTTTGACCAACTGCTGCAATGCCATTTCTGAATGGCTCTTATCACAAAACCTTTGAATCCAGCATAAGAAAACTGAGGTGCTCTTCATTACGAGGAACCCAAGCTTTAACCCACCCCAATTCTTGAAAGTTAAAGAAGCTGATCTTCAAGCAAAACACACAATTCGTTACTTAGGAGTTACACTGGATCAAAACCTTGACATGAAGGCACACATAGCTAATACTGTAAGAGCAATTTATTTCAAGATCCGTTCACTCAGACACCTACGCCCCTTGCTTGAACCAGAAGATTTTCGGACAATTTACCAGGCTCTTATCATACCACACCTTGATTATGCCAACTCCATATTACAAGGTCTCCCCCAATCCACCTTGAACCCCTTGCAACTTGCCATGAACAGTGCTGTGAGAGTTCTCCAGGGTGCATCTAAGAAGGGACCATGTGATGCCCCTTCTAAAGCAGTTACACTGGCTACCTGTACAAGCCAGGATTTTCTTCAAAACAGTGCTGCTGACATTCAAAGTAATAAATAACCTCTCTTCATCTTCAATATCTGACCTTATCCAAACAACAGCTACTAATAGACCAAGAAGATCCACAGTGATAAATATGCTAGATGTGCTGAGAGAATTAACAAGATGCACCTCAACAACTGCAAACAGGGCCTTTAGACTCTGCGCCCCAAGATTCTGGAATTCATTACCATCAAAAACATCAGGGCAATCACTAACCTAACCCAGTTTAGGAAGGCCCTTAAACACTTCCTTTCCATAAAATTCTTCCCTGAGAGTAGTGAAACTAATCCCCATCCAAATATGTTCAACTGTGCCACCACACCCTATCAGCTAGGCGACCACACCATGCAAGGAGTCCCTGACTATTAAATCACCCTTTTACTATGTCTTGATATGACACTGTTGTGTAAATAGTTATCTTGTTATCCAAGTTGGTTCTCCTGTTAATTGTAAACTCAGACTTATGTACCCTGTCTGATTGTTATGTTCCATGTAAACCGCGCTGATACTGAATAGTGCGGTATAGAAGAAATTGTAAATAAATAAATAAATAAATAAATTCAAGATGCTTCCTCATATCCAAAAGATCAGGCAGTCTCTGTCCGATCTTAGATCTCCGTGATATCAGTCTCTATATTTAAAGTGGGAGAAATTCAAAATTAACTCCCTCAGCACAATTTATTTATTTATTTATTTATTTACAGTTTCTTTTATACCGCACTATTCGACATCAGCGCGGTTTACAATGAACAGAAACTACACTTACCAAATATTGATCAGTGCTTACAATGAACAGCTGGGTTCCAGAATTGTGCCACAATGATTGGCTGGCCTCCCTGGACTTTAAAAGACGCGTCAAAACAAAAGCAAGGTAAACCAAACAGTTGATTGTATCAGACAGCTTTATTAACGGAGATCCCCAATGTGTTTCAGCACTTGCCTTCTTCACAGGGTAAAAACCTCAGAAAGAACAAAATAATTAAAATCATAAAGTTATTCTTCACACACAATAAAAAACATTAAAAAATACTTTCTGTACAAATAGAAAATGTAAAAATAACCAATAATGGATACAAATTAAAAATGATAAGGCTAAGGCATAAAAAGGATAAACAAGTGATATATAAGCCCTAGAAGTTGGAAGCAATAACCAGGACTTAAGTGCAACATTTAAATAGCGTATGTTGTTGGTATAAACTAATCATCTTGTGTGGAGTGAACACTAATGTAGGTACTGATAATACCAGACTGAGGAGCAGCTATAGGGGCAGGTTCAAGAAGTAAAAGTCAAAACATTGTGTGGCAAGGACTCACTTGTTCTGATAGCACACCCTGAAGAAGACAAATGCCGAAACACTTTGGGGTTCTCTGTTAATAAAGCTGTCTGATACTCCAACTGTTTGGTTTACCTCGTCTTTGTTTGGTTTACCCTTTCCGAGTGTGGTTGCTCTTGTTGGACCCTCCTTTGAAAGATGCCTACACCCACATCCCCATCCACGCCCAACATTGGAAGTATCTCTGCTTCACCTTCAAGAAGCAACACTACCTATATTTATGAAGTGCCTACCAGTAGTTGCCCACCTGCTTCACCAAGAGGTGTGCAACAGCTGTTGAATTGATGTGCATCTCTTAGGGGGAGAGAATAATCTTCCCTCCAAGTCTTGCTGAATACCTTCACATGGTGACCCTGTTGAATAACATCTATACCAAATCTCAGCATGGCGACACTACAATTGAAGTATGGTAGGAACGAAGAAGAAAAATACATACTGGCCACACATCACCCAGAATAAAAAGGTGCCCACCCTTCGCTTACACACTAGGGCTAACGATGATGGTTGCGATAGTGCAAGTTCTGCAGATGCAGATAACATCCCTGCCACAGATAAAGGCTATGGTGAGCCTGTTCATGGACCCACTGTGGCAGGAGATAAACCACAGAAATTAATGAAAAAGTTAAGAGGATTAACTATGGTTAAGTGGAATTCTGCAGATAAAGAGGAGATAATGTACTGCTATTTTTATGCTACAAACCCTATATTTAAATCAAGAGGGTATACAAAGAGAGTCCATACTTGGACAACTGGCTAATCTCCACCAGTTCCATCGAAGGGAAATTGTGCATGGTGCAAGCCACTGCTCACATACTCCAAAAACTAGGGTTTGTCATAAATGTGCAAAAATCTGAGCCCACTCAACAATGCCTCTATTTCATTGGAGCCCAAATAGACCCCATGGAAGCCAAGGCATTTCTATCAGAAGACAGAGCCGAGATACTGTAATGCCTCAATCTCAAGCTCAGCCAGAAGTGCTCCACCTCCACCTGACTGTGATACTTCAGTTGCTGGGACACATGGCAGCCTCGGTCCATGTGTTACCATTAGCACATCTATACATGTGCCCCCCAAAATGCACTGGAACCAGCACTTCCAATCTATTCAAAGGTGTTCCTGACAGGACCACATTTATGAAGGCTGCACAAATCCTTTCAATGGTGGTCCATGCTGGAAAATCTGCTCAGAGAATGCCTGTTCTAAGCTCCGCCACATCAGCTGATCCTCATGACCGATATTTCCACCTACAGATGGGGAGCATACATCTTGCACCTGTTCACACAAGGAAGCTGGCCCCCTCAAGAACAGAAGCTTTACATCAGTGTGCTATGAAAAGTATACTATGCCCTCACTGTTCAAAAAATGGATCAGTCGGAAGATTGTACCTGTACAAACAGACAACCGCCATGTCCTACATAAACAAGCAGGGGTGATCTGGCTTCCTTCGACTCTGTCGGAAAGCCATGGGTACCACACTTTGGAGCCTCATATCTGCCAGGACCTGTGAATCAGTTGGCAGACATCTTCAATCGTCACCTAGACCTAACCTCAGCAGTCTCTCCCTCACTGCTTGGAAGATGAGGAGTGCCTAGCAGGGGATACCTTTCTTTCTGATGTGCACACAGTCATCTTAGCCTCCAGAAAACCCTCAACCCTGCGCTCTTACCAACAGAAATGGTCTTGCATCACTCGATGGGCCGTATCTCAGAATCATGATCCTGTCTCCTGCCCCCTCAGCTTAGTGTTCTTGTATCTTCTGCATCTCTCCACATCTGTTCACTACCACCTCTCTGCAGTAACAGTATGCTGCATCCCTAGAGGGTAAGACAAACTTTGTGTACCCTATAGTATCGAGATTCATGAAAGGGCTCATGAACATGAAGCCGCTGATCAAACCACCCACCCCAGCTTGGGATCTTAATGTTCTCTCAGAGCTGATGAAACTGCCCTTTGAACCACTAGGCTCAGACCCGCTCAAATACCTTACATAGAAAACTGTGTTCCTGGTGGCCATCACCTCACCAAGAAGGATCAGTGAACAGCAGGCATTAATCCACTACTCCTACTATACTCATTTTTTGCACAACAGAGTTGTTCTCCAAATTCATCCCAAGTTCCTTCCAAAATTTGTCTCCAAATTTCATCTCAATCAGCCTATCATCTTGCCAGCCTTCTTCCCAACACCTCGGGTGAGTATCCCAGCAGAAACCTCCATTCTCTGGACTGCCAAAAAGCCCTCTTGTATTACTTGCATGCAACAAAGGATTTACAATCATCCTCACAGCTCTTCGTCATGTACAATCCAAACTATTCAGGATAGCCAGCTTCCAAACTCACTATTTCTTCTTGGATAGCCAACTGCAGTGCCTTCTGCTATGCCCAGGCCAAACTGCAGTGCCCCGGATGCATTGGGCACCATTGGCTCCAAGCCAAGGCAACCTATATACCCAGTCTACCTTCCAAATCTGCCACAGATATCTGCATGGCAGCTACATGGATCTCCATTCATACATTCACTAAACATAACAGCTTGGATGCTTCCTCAGTACAAAACCTCGTCTTTGGAAAGGCAGTCCTGTGCAACCATTTTGCAATATAGCCTACTTTATTCTGCTTCCTGTAGCTATATGGGCCACAAGCACAGATTTTCCAAAGAGCGGCCTTCAGCTCTGGATTCACCTACAGAGTGTGCCTGCATAACCTCTACTTGTCTCCATAGAAAGCAAAGTTGCTTAACTAAACGGGGGTTCTCTGTAGACAGCAGGGGTATGCAGCTTCACTCGCCCTTCCACCATCCCCCAACCAGAAACAAAAGCGAAAAAAAGTTAAGAGAAAAATCAAGACTGTGCCAAAACCCGTCATGAGAAGTCTTTCTGCAGCTACATATAGTCCTAAGGGAACGTACACAGCAAATCATGACACCCATTGCCTGCCTTGATACACCATTTTTTTGCAAGCATCCAAAGCAATTTACATGTATCAAATAGAAAGAAACTAATGTTCTGAGCTGGTGAGGCAGGAGCGAGCACACATGCTCAAAGAAGTCCATCAGAGATATCACCTACAGAGAATGGCTGCATATCCCTGCTGTCTACGGAGAACCCCCATTACAGTTAAGCCCCTACATGTCCACACCCCATCTCTATGCAAATCCCTCCCCAGCACTGTTCCCTCTAAGCTGTGCGCGTGCACACACCTCGTCGAGCGAGCGCACATACTTTACAACAGAGCGCACAAAAATTACAGTTCTGATTCTGATAGAAAACACCACAGATGTCTTAAAATTTAAAAGTTGTGATTGCAATTACTAGAAATTTTCCACTTCATTTAGTAATCATCTATTTTCATTTACTTTGATTAAAATCAATGTGGTGTACATCCTGTATTCTGACGTGCAGTCAAATTTTAAAGTATATAACTCCGAGTGTCGTTACGTGGCGCACAAAAATTTAACCTTCCTTCAAAATCTGCACAGCTGATATTTTATGCGCACACAGCCTACAGAAAATTAGAGGGAACATTGCTCCCCAGCCATCTTCATGTTGAAATTTGTTACAGAAGCTTTTGATAATGAGATATGAACTATACCGCTCCCTAAGTAATCCTTCCTCCTATTCATCTGCTTTGCTTCCCATGCCCCTCCATAGCTCTTGTTCTCTGTCCCTCCACCTAAAGGTTTGTTTTGTCCTGTCCCTATGCCTTCCCCTCACTTTTTCCTCTCAATTTACATTTTACTGTAAGCTGCTTTGATACATTTTAAAAGTGGTATATCAATAACTCATAAATAAATGAAACCATTGAGCCCAACATCCTGTCTCCAATAGTAGCCAGCCTAGGTTACTTGAAAAAATACCAAGCGTATCCTAATGAAGAGATCTATTCTCTGTTCACTCCCAGCAGAATAAGGTGGCAGTCTCCACCTGGCTAATAGTGGTTCTCTGTGAACAAGCAGGAAATAAGTCCTCATGTATGGGGTGATATCTCCAATGGAGCCCCGCACGGAATGCTCTCCAGATTCCAAAATAAGCTTTTGAGAGTTACACTGAACATGCACACCTGCCTTCCCGCCCACCATGGTTCCATATTTCCAGACTTTTTTCCATGGAGACTCTAGGACGTGTTCCTGCAGTCCAGAAAAACGTTTTCTTGCTAGCCCTCATGGCTGAAATTTTTTCGCTTATTTGCTACTCGTCATCAGCTGTTTATTTTTCTTTCCCTTTCAGGTTTATTTTTGTTTTTCAAAGCTTTTGTGTGAGTTTCTCCCCCTTCGGGGTGATTTCCCACCCACAAGGTTTTCAGTTTGACTTTGCCAAAGCGGTCTTTTTCAGCATGTCTAAGCCAGCTAGTGGCTTTACGAAATTCACTAAGTGTGGCAAAACTATCTCTGTCACAGACTGTCATAATTGGTGCTTACAATGCCTTGGTCCAGACCATGATCCAGTGTCTTGCAAACTCTGCTTGCAGATGACACCAGAGGGCTGAAAGGTCAGGAAAAGCAGAAAGAGGCCCTCTGACTCATCTGATTCAGCTTCCTCGGCCCTAACCCCCTTGTCTATGCCTGCAAAAGGTTCAGAGGCGTCCAAGAGCTGAAGGATCAGAGTGGTGAGGAGAGGCGCCCTACAGAGACCCCATCGATGTTGAGGGGTGAGCACCAGGAAATGTTCCATGTGCAGCGCCCCCGTAGCCCTTCTCAATGAGATGTAGACAGCGATGGCTGATAGTAGCCAACCAAGCTTCCCCAGTGGGAGGACCCGACCTGAATGGTGGAGTCCATTCCCAGTGCCCAGGAGGGCAGCTGGATGTCTCCTGATGCTCCTATCATCATGGAGTCCCCACTCGGAGTGGCATCGCCAATGGCTGCAGCATTGGCCCCCTCGCAGGTGGCAGTTCTGGAGGAATGCCTTCAAGCCTTGAAAGCTCACTTGGAGATGGTGGAAGCCTTGCGAAATGCAGGCTTCTGGTGTGGAACATGTCATCAGTGCATTCCTTCCAGCCTATCCTGGAGACTCTTGCTCTGCATACAGAGGCTGAGACATCTGGTGGAAGAACGGTATTGAGTCAGACCCAGGGGCATTGCCATCAGCATGCCAGGTGGCGCAGGAATCATTGATGCCCTCCCACGAGGAGACTCAACACTATTTTTACCTCCTCTCGGAATCCAAATTGGATTGGGAGACCGAGGCAGAATCGACAGCATCGGACATTCTGTCTCCAGACCTTCTGTCTGATCCATTGCCCATGGAAAACATGTCCTTCTAGGACTTTTTTCGGGAAATGGCCAAGGCCATTCCATTTTCCCTGGAGTCTGAGGAAGAACTGAGGGTAGAGGAAATGAAACTCCTCCAGTACCCCTCAGCCCGACGGGAAGCAGTGGCAGTTCCTGTTTACTATGTCTTGTATCGGCTGCTGCTGCTGTGGCTCTGGGAGGCACCACTTATGCTGCCTATTGGTAGCCGTCGGCTTGATTCCCTATACTGGATCCAGAAGGCCCCGGGGTTTGAAAAAGCCACAGTTACCCCACAATTCAATTATGTTTGGGTCAGCCCTGAAACACATGAACAGTGCTAAAACGCACTCCTCAGTTCCGCCGAGTCACAAGGCTCAGACCCTGAACTCCTTTGGGAGGAAGTGCTTCCAGGGGTCCATGCTGATTACCCGGACACTGGCCTACCAGACCTATATGAGTATGTTCCTCAAAGAAGTCATGCTGGACCTGGAGGGCTTTACCACCCTTGTTCCTGAAGAACGGCACGAGTCCTTTTGGAGCTTAGTGGCTCATAGGAAGGATTGCTTGAAGTTTATGGTGCGCAGTTCCTATGATGCCTTTGAATCTGCTAGCAGAGTGGTGGCAGTGGGCATTGCTGCCTGTTGGATGGTGTGATTACAGTCCTCTGACCTGGAGCAATGTGTCCAGGACAAGATCACCAATGTTTCTTGCCGAGGCGAGAACTACTTCGGCAAGCTTGTGGAGGAGAAAACTGAGGAGCTGGAGAAAGCAGCTAACTCTCACCAAACTTTCCAGGAAGACCGTGGACTCAGTGTGGGGGAAAAAGACACCATGCCAAGAAGACCTATCTACACCCACGCTGATACTTCACTGCCCTGCCATAGGTGCATCCTAAGGCGCAGACCCCCTTTGCCTGATGGAGGGAGAAGACCCCGAAGGCCCAACTTACCCCTTGGCCCATCGGGTGTGGGATTTTGATGGGTCCTTCAGGAGCATAGCCAATTGCCCATTGCCTGTCGAGAGGGGGGTGACTTGTACACTTTGCCCACCAATGACCCCTCGTCACCTCAGACATCTGGGTACTGCAGATTGTCCAAAGCAGATATCTGCTGCACCACCCATCCACCACCCTCGTACAATCCTGGGGAGTTACCCGAAGGATCCTGCACACTGGAACCTCGTGCAGACCGAGGTCGAGTCCCTGCTCTCTGACCTCACCATAGAATCGGTTCCCCTGGCCCAGATGGGGCAGGGCTTCTACTCATGGTACTTCCTGGTAACCAAGAAGACCGGCGGGTTCCATCTGATTCTATATCTGCAAAACCTCAACTGGTTCTTGATGCATGAAAAGTTCAAAATGGTCTTGTTAGGGATGCTAATCTCATATCTCGTACAGGACAATTGGCTATGCTCCTTGGATCTGAAGAATGCGTACTGTGATAGTGACAGCACTACTGATCAGATGGAATGGGAAAATAGTGAGCAGTATGCCTTTAAAAATAAGAGCAAGCCAGGTTCCCATAGCAACAGAATGCTTTCAGCTAGAACGGAGCTCAGCCATAGTGCTGATGTAGAAGCTGAATGCAGCTCTGATGATTTCCACCTGAGTAACCAGAGGGGTGTGGCTGCATGAGGAAGCCGTTTTAAACCAGCTTCAGAGTCAGACTTTAGCTCAAGTAACTCAAGGGACGCAAGGAACTCAAGGGACTGGAGGAGTTCAGGAAACTCAAGGAGTTCAAGGACCTCAGGATTAGAAGGAGGAAAGAGAAAGGAAGGCACAGAGAAGCCTCGACGGCAGTCTGAGCCACTCAAACAACAAAGGTACACAGGAAAGCAGCAACAAGGGAAACATGGGAACCCAGGTCAAGTTGAGAAAGATTCTGGAAGGTCCATTTCCTTTAACCCTGAAACACTGGAAGCAAAATCTCTGTGGAAGCTACCCGAGGGAAAGGTAAAACAGTTTGCCTGCACGAGGGGAGAAAGCTCTGAGTACAGAGAAGCCATTGCCAGTAAAGAAGGTACGTCTGCATTATTTCCTAACCAGAAGCTTGCTGAAGAAATTGTAGCAGTAGAGCGCAGACAAACCAATGATACCAGGAGTCTGTTCAGAAGGTCCAAATCATTTATTTGTGCACAAGTCTCAAGCAAAGTCAAATTCAAAATGGCTGAGCAATGTTCTCTGGCAAAACAACAACTTTTATAGACTTTTGCTCCATTCTAGGTATAGAAGAACATTTCATTGGTCCCGGTAACCTCCCGTACCTCCCGTACCCCTTCTATTGGTCTCGGTACTGATATGATTATCCAATTATGTTCTTGGAGTGGGCTCAGCACCTGCTCACCCCCCTTCTAGTCCCAATTACAATGGCCAGTTCACCACTTTGTTACTTTCCTACTTCCAAGGCCATTGGGCTAGTTAGTACGTGCAGGGAAGCAAGGCTCTGTAACCTTTCTGTCAGCAGTTTTAATTAAATCCCTTACAGCTGTATTTTCTTATCAGGGGCATTTAAACATATTTTTCTGTATTTTTCCAACTTTCAGTTCTGCTTGTCTAAGCTAATTCAATACTTTTACTGAGTTCTAATTCTACAATAGCAGCATGTTGGGGGATGTGCAATTCCTTTTAGCCTCTCCACAGACTTCATTTACAGGTCAAGCTAGTTAGGCCTGCTTGCTTATGTCAGACATTGTGGATCACAGGCCTTCACCTGCCACAAAATAGTACAGCAGTTAAAAGCTAGTGCCAATAACAGCAAAGATAGCACGGCTCTGAAAGCTGCTCATATTAGAAATATTCTTACCAAATGCTTTGAACCAGACATAAAGGCTGTAGTGAAAAGTTTAAGTAAGAACCAGTTTCCTGCCTTAGAAAAAGACACTGCTAATGAGAGGGACGAATTCATAGGGCAACTGCAAGAAGTTATCCACGAGTTGCAGTCTAAAAGTTCCCCAAAGCAGCGCTACAATGATTACAGTGAGGATATGATTATTGACCCAGAAAACAAGTCTGATATATCGGAGAGTTGTGAGATGGACTGTTCTCTGTGTAAGATTGACCATTTGGACTTACGTTAAAAGCCAACTTTGTATGAGGAAAATACAAAGTTGTTCTGCCTGTTTATTTGCTGTGAAGAAACAGTTTATTACCTGCTTTGTTTTCTAACTTTAATTTGCTCCTGATTTTCCTATTGTTTTGCCGTGCCATGTTTTGAGCCATTGAACCCATGTGCAAGGGAAGAATCCCCAAATAAAAATTTATCTGTTTAAAAAAGGATCCTCGTGCCACAACACATTTGTTGAATAGCTACTTAAACTACAACTCCCAGCAACCCTTGCTGCTATAGTAGTTAATAAGGACGCTTGAAAACATATAAGAGGTCGCCCTCGCCATAGAGCCATCGGCCCTAGGCGGGGGAACAGGACAGTACATGCATATTCTGATTCACCCGCATCACAGCCAATACTTTTGATGCATGCTGGGTGGCCGGCATTACCAGCACCATATGCTTTCCTTTGGGTTAGCTGTGGCTCCTTGGTCTTCACGAAGTATCTAACAGTCATGGCTGCTTTCCTCCAGACCGGTGGGATCTTTGTCTTCCCCTATCTGGACGACTGGCTGATCAAGGCTACCATGCCTGCCAGCATCCATCAGTCTACTGCACTCACAATTCAAGTGCTTGACGGACTCTGCTTCATGGTCAACTACCCAAAGTCCCACCTCCATCTGATGCAGCAGCTCAAATTCATCAGGGCCCTCCTTGATACCTCTTGAGTGTGAGCCTTTCTGCCGGCAGACTGCCTACAGCGCCTTGTCGAGATGGTGGGCGTGCTGCAATGCCAGTGCCATACCACAGCCTACGGGCTGTTGAGGGCCCTCAGACACATGGCTGCCATGGTGCATGTCATTCCTCAGGCCTGCCTTTCTATACAGCAGACCCAGTGGACTCTGTCCACGCAATGGAAATCAGCATCAGGCTGTCTGAGACAGGATAGTGGTCACCGTACCGTTGGCGCAGTCCATGACATGGTCGCTCGAGCTGGACAAACTGCTGCGGGGCCTTCCTTTTCATTTGGTGGCCCCCTGTAAACTGCTTACAATGGACATGTTGAAGCTTGGCTGGGCGCTTACCTGGACAGTCTCAGTATGCAAGGGCTGTGGTCAGTGCAGGAGAGTCTCCATCAAATCAACGTCCTCAAACTTTGGGTCATCGTGAACGCCCTCCATGCTTTTTCTGTGCGCCTTGAGAATCAGGTGTTCTTGATTCAAACAGACAACCAGGTGGCAATATTCTACGTGAACAAGCAGAGAGGCATGGGATCATACCTCCTGTGCTGGGAGGCCGTTCACCTCTGGAAGTTCACCTTGCTCCACAGCATGGACCGCAGGGTGACTTATCTGCCCAGCAAGCTCAATAGTCGGCAGATCACTCCAGCCTCATGAGTGGTCTCTCGAGGGAAGTGGTGGATCAGATCTTCTGGGAGTGGGGCACTCCGGTGGTGGACGTCTTTGCAAAGGAGCAGAATGCCCAGGTGGCTTGGTTCTGCTCTCGGAGACCAGCCAGCCAGCGTTCACCTGGCCACAGATGCCTTTCTCAACCTCTGGAGGGAAGGACTGCAGAATGCTTAACTCCCAATACCGCTTGTCACGAAAACACTCCTGAAGCTTCAGGCCGAGAGGGGCTCCATGATTCTTGTCACCCCATACTGACCTTGACAACCCTGGTTCCTGCTGCCACTGCAGCTCTTGCTGGGGGGGGAGCTTCTTTGCCTGGGTTCTGACCCAGAACTCATCTCGCTGGAGGGTGGCTCCCTGTTACACCCCAAAGTCCACTTCTTGGCGCTCACGCTGTGGATTCTGAGAGGGTAGTCCTCGCGGAGCTTGATCTCCCTGAGGGTGTCGCTGACATTTTGCTGGTGTCCCGCAAGGACTGGATGTACAAGGCCTATGCACTCAAGGGATGGCAGTTCACCATCTGGTGTGCGAGTCAGGCCCTGGATCCCTTCTCCTGTCTGGTGGAGCAGCTGCTGGAGTACCTCCTGCACTTCTCCAACTCTGGGCGGAATAACTCGAGTTCCCCTTAGCGTGATTGGGGCTTACTATCGCAGCTATGGAGGAAAGCCTGTTTCGGCCCAGTCACTGGTGGCCCAGTTCATAAGGGGCTTGCTCCTCTGAAAGCCTCTGCTCAAACCCCCTATGGTCACTTGGGACCTCAATGTGGTCCTCTGCCAGCTGATAAGGGCCCCCTTAGAGCCCTTTGGCTTGTGCTTGCTGACGTTCTTGACCTGGAAGGTCCTCTTCCTGGTGGCCATCACTTTGGCATGATGAGTCAATGAGCTGCATGCTCTGTTTGCTTACTCTCTGCATACAAGGTTTCACCAGAACCGGGTGGTGATCCGCATGCATCTCCACTTTCTGCTGAAGATGGTCTCTGCATTCCACCTCAACCAATCCATTGTCCTTCTGGCTTTTTTCCCCAGGCCTCATGTGAACCATCAAGAAGTGGCCTTGCAAAGATGGATTGTGAGTGTACGTTGGCCTTCTATGAAGCGCACCATCCATCTACCCAGCTGTTCATTTCAAAGCATATGCTATCTCTCTGGCTAGCAGGTTGATTCACTCATGCATGCTTTCTGGCTGAGCTGAGCCTTGAGGGTCATGTCACGGCTCAGTGTCCGTGCAGTGGCCGCATCAGTGGCCAACTTCCGCTCAGTGTCTGTAGAGGAAATCTGCAGGGCTGCGACATGATCTTCGGTCCATACCTTCACAGTGCACCACTGTCTGGAAGGGGATTCCCGATGGGACAGCAATTTTGGCCAGAACATGCTCCAGCATTTCTTTGGGTCTTAGAGTCAATTCCTGCCCACTAGCCCTTCTGTCTGTCCAAGATACCTGCTCAAAATCCTCTCAGGTCGATGTCTGCTGAGGATACTAAGTCAGATGAGTCCCTCACAGGGCTACCTCTCTGGTCTTCCTGACTTCTCCAGTTCTCGTGGCCCAGTTGGGCTGCTCATCTGCTTGGGTTCCGGTAGCCCGTAGATTGGGAGTCCCATATATGAGGACTTAATTCCTGCTTGTTCATAGAGAAAGTATAGTTACTCACCTGTAGCAGGTGATCTCCGTGAACAGCAGGAATAAGTCCTCACAACCCTCTCACCCCCCTTGGGAGTTGCTCTTTTTGGCTCCTGCTATGATATTTTACTGGGGAATATGGCGCTGCTCCCTTTGGAAGTTAGGGAGCATTCCGTGCATGGCTCCATTGGTGATGTCACCCCATTACTGAAGACTTATTCCTGCTGTTCATCTGCTACAGATAAGTAACTACAGGCGGCATTTTTGAAGGCATGTACATGGGCAACTGCACTAGTTACCTGTGTAAATGCCTTAGCCAGGATTTTCCAAAGGCACCTACATGGGTAGTGCCTTTCAAAAGTCCCAGATAAGTCCCTAACATGCCCAGATGCTATGCAGTTAGCACTGGGGCGTGTTGGGGACGTTCCGGGATGGAGCAGATGTGGAGGAAAGGGCTAAATGGGTAGCAGCAATTTTCAGTGTTATCCGATTAGCCCTCTGCACTTTAAAGATAGGTGAGGAAAAACCTTGCTTATCTTTCAGGTGCAGGGGCTAAAAGGGTAGCATCGAAAATCGCTGCTATCCGTTTAGCCTTGGCAGCTGCCGACGCATCCAGCTAAGCCCAGATTTTCACTTATTTCGCCATGGAAATAAAAATCCGGATTAAGGGGGTTGGCGGGCAGGCTTTGCGCTGATGTGGCGCAGAGCCTGCCCAAATGAAAATTGGACCCTACGTTTTAATGGACCCATTTCTTCAGAAACTTTTTCAAACCAAGCTGTGCTATTAACTGACTACAGTCTTTAGCAACAATTCCTTAGCTTAATTGTGCATTGACTAAAAAACATACTTTCCGATATTTGTTTTAAATCTGTTTCAGTTGGTTGCATAGAGTATTTTATTTATTTATTTATTTACATTCTCTTATATACCGCGCTATTCTGCATCAGTGCGGTTTACATTGAACAAACTGAAATTACATTGAACAGGGCATTATAACTTGGAGATAACTATTTTACAGGGAACATGGGCTATGGAGGGTTAAGTGGCTTGCCCAAGACCACAAGGAGCACCTGTGGGACTAGAAACCCCAGTCCTTCAGGCCCAAGGTTGCTGTCCTCTAGTGGGATTTGAACCCCCGGCCTGAAGTACCTTGCCCCAACCACTAGGCCACTCCTCCACTCCTCGAAGGATCCCCTTGTCTTGGCAACTAATTGTTCCATTTTAATCCCTTCCCTTCCAGTGCAGTTATTTAAAGGCACTCGCCACATCCATACTAAAACGGTTATGTTTGTTTTATTGTTCTGACTCAGGATGTAAACCCAGACCATTTTTTGATCAGCACTGAACATTAGAAGGGAATCATGAGATTATGTTAAAAATTCCACACCGTCCACCCCAGAAGTAAAAAAATCATGAACCAGAATTAAAACAAACCTCATATCTTCAAGTGTATCACTTAAGAAAATGTGAAAATCCCGCCCCATGATTGCACTGGGCTTTTGAGGGCTGGAACTGGTAAGCCAGAGGAGACGGAATCAGTATTTCCGTCCATCATAGTAGGGTTTGGGGGAGGGGGCAGCTGTTTTATTAGAATGCAAGAAACTGTCCGCATGAGTTAAGTAAAGGCAAGTCCTGTCTTACCAATGTTCAGGAGATTTGTTTTTGAAGGTGTAAACAAATACGGGATGATGGTGTGTCTGTTGTTATAGTAAGGTGTTTACAACTCCTATACTGGGTCCTTTTCACAGAGTAATGTACGTTCCAATTGTAAAACAATGTACTCTGTACTAAAACCAGAAAGTAGTACTAGTCAAACTCCTGACTGTTGATATCATAAACCTAAAACTTCTTTATAGGAGGTTGCGTGGTCTCAGCACCATTGGGCTTACAGCAACATAGTTATTACTCGCCCAAAATTAAACATCAAGGGACCACCCTATTGCATCCTCCTCCTAGATTACATTCAATCCCGTGGATCCATGTTGGAGCCTCTCTCTATGTTTCTGGATTCCTATTTACGACCTTTGATGGTTTCTATTCCGTCATACATCAAAGATTCAACTCATTTTTTAAATATTCTACATGAATATGACTACTTAGCTGAAGCAGGAGATGTAATTCTAGCAACGTTAGATGTAACATCATTATATACAGTCATCCCTCAAACCCAGGCCTATACGGTCATTATGGAAGCACTTCAGAGTCGAGGTGACATCTGAATCTCTGCTTAATTTTTTATCTACACTCGCAGAATTGACGCTGTATAACAAATTTTTTGTTTTTGATCAGCATCTTTATCAACAGATTTCTGGGATAGCTATGGGGGCCACCTGTGCCCCCTCGGTAGCCAATTTGTTCATGCAGAGGTTTGAGTTTCGCTGGATTCAACATTCTCCTTTTCAAGAATCTTTGAAAGTTTGGAAGCGTTACATAGATGACGTTTTTATCATATGGCAGGGTACCCATTCTTCGTTACAGAGTTTTTTTGATTGGCTCAATGTTTGTGAACCAACTTTGAAATTCACTTTAAATTGTCATGAGACTCAAATCACATTTTTGGATGTTTTAGTAAAAAAGACCTGTAGGGGATGGAGCACTTCAATTCACCATAAAATTACAGACAAAAATGCTTTACTTCACTATTCTAGTGCTCACCCATTACAGTTACGTAACAGCTTACCATTTTTGCAGTTTATTAGATATTGGCGAAACTGTAGTACGATGCAAGATTTTCAACAGTCAGCCCATTTACGGAAAAAATTTTACCAACGGGGATATCCGAAAAAAATTATCAAGGAAGCCTACACTAGAGCACGATTTGTTAATAGGGATCTTTTGCTTCATCCTGTGGTTCCCTCATCATCAGTAGAAGATTGTGTGAATTTGATAACTGTGTATTCTCCACATAGTATGAAGCTACAGCGTAGTTTGAATCGACACAAGGCTATTTTATCCACTATACCAGGCTTACAACATTACCGCACACGATGTGTCTGGCAACGCCAGAGGAATTTTAAGGATATTCTTAGTCCAGCAGTCATACGGCCCCTGGCAGTAGAGGAGTCGGAACATAGTGGTCATAAGCACTGTGGAGATTGTTCGATTTGTCCAATCACTCAAGAATGTACTAGTTTTACATATCATGGACGTATCTATCAGTTGCGTGCTAACACTTCGTGTGGATCTGCTAACGTAGTATATTGCATACAGTGTCCTTGCTCCTTGCTCTACGTGGGCAAAACTAATCGCCCGTTTAAGATCCGCATGGGCGAACACAAAAGTAAATTAAAGTGCAAGCGATTAGAAGCCCCTATTGTAGAGCATTGTCTGTCTCTGCACCATGCTTTTGAAGACTTATGTTGTTTCTGTATAACTCAAGTATCACGAGCACAGTCGGGACGAACTAAAGATCAGACTTTATTATACACAGAACAACGCTGGATCCACACATTGAATACCGTCATTCCTGCAGGCTTAAATGCTCTGATTGAATGGGAGGCATGCATATGACGTCAGCTAGTTGGTTAACTTCTCATTCATTGGTCTCATTTTTTGATCGCTCCCCCTATTTAATGAACGCATGCGCGGCGTCTTTTCACAACCGCTTAGCAGTTCAGCAAAAAAAGTTTTTTGCGGTTGGAACGCCAGCATGTATGGCGGTATGGACACAAGGCATAAATCTTATTGAGCAATTTTTCTTGTAATTTTTGCTATTGTTGGAGTGAAAGTGTGGTCTAAAAGAACTGTGTTTGTGTTTCAGAGCTTAGCGACATCCCCTGAAGAAACCTTGATCGGTGAAACGCCTAGCGCCTGATAGCGTTGGGAACGCCGTTTAAAGCTAAGCATTTTTTTCACAAATTTTACAAACAAATAATATTGAATGTCATCTAGGAGGAGGCTGCAATAGGGTGGTCCTTGATGTTTAATTTTGGGCGAGTAATAACTATGTTGCTGTAAGCCCAATGGTGCTGAGACCACGCAACCTCCTATAAAGAAGTTTTAGGTTTATGATATCAACAGGAGTTTGACTAGTACTACTTTCTGGTTTTAGTACAGAGTACATTGTTTTACAATTGGATAGTAAGGTTTTTGACAAAGTCCCCCATGAGAGGCTCCTTAGGAAATCAAAGAGTCTATGATTGGAGGCCATGCCCTCTTGTGGATTGCAAACTGGCTAGAAGACAGGAAACTGAGTAGAACTGAATGGTTAGTTATTTACGTGGAAAAGGGTCAGTAGTGGAGCGCCCCAAGAGTCTATATTGGGACCTGCACTGTTTGTCATATGCACAAATGATCTGGAGATATGAGTAAAGAGCAAGATGATCAGATTTGTAGATAACGCAAAATTACTCAGAATCCCTAAAATTTCAGGAGTGTGAGGATTTGCAGAAGGATCTTGTGCAACTGGGAGACTGGGCATCTAAATGGCAAATTTAAATTTTTAAGTGGAGAAGTGCAAGGTGATGCACATAGGGGAAAATAATTCCAACTACAGATACAAAATGCTGGGTTCTGAGTTAGGAAATGCCACCCAAGAAGAAAAAGATCTTGGCAGTCGATGTGGACAGTATGTTGAAATTTTCAGCTCCCTCGCCTTGGCTCCTACTCCTACTTTACCTACCAAGATTAGTGATCTAGATCTGTTTGCTGATTTTTATTAGCAAGGCAGAGGGTCACTTAAATGCAGTACTATCTGTTTGCTGATTTTTATTAGCAAGGCAGAGGGTCACTTAAATGCAGTACTCTCTTGCTGCACCTTTGTTACTACACCTCTTTTGACAGTTGTTATCCAAAATGAATCTCGAAAAGGTTGATCTCTGTGTATTCCTGTTATTCAGTGGATATTATTCCTCCATTTTTCTGGAAAAAGCTGTGGCCCATTTATCAGACATGATTTTGATCTTGATCAAATTTGGTGTAAATCAAGCTATTGCATCTAACAGTTGGAAGAAAGCCCTAGTTTGTCCTGTGCTTAAGAAATCCAACTATAATGACTTTCTTTACAAACTATCAAATAGTTTCTAATTTAGCTAGTTAGAGACGGTTACTCAGCAGCTGACCACCATTCAAGGATTCCATAAACTCCCTGCATCCTAAGTAATGTTTATTTTTATGTTTATTTCATCTGGATTCAGGCCAGACCATAGTGCTGAGATGTATCTGATGGCCATATTAAATTTATTTATTTTATTTAATTTAACGGGTTTTTTTATTCTGCTCTGTCATTAATTCAGAGCGGTTTACATATAACATGATGAACAAAACCAAACGTTTACATAGAACAAGGGTGTTAAACTTGGGTGGATATATGGGGCTCAAATATTTATATTTTGTGAGCAGCAATTAACATTATGTGGCAAAAGATTTAAGGAGAAACGGAGCTAGGGAGGGTTGTGGAAGGGGGATGAGGTACAGGTCTTTGATACAGTTTGATCTCAGTGTTGCCTTTGACATCATTGATCATGAATCTTTTTGGGTACTCAGAGGTGGAGTGTATCCAGAACAGTTCTTACAGGGTTTAAACAATGTCCTCTAGGGTCAGTCAAGAATCTCTGATCTTCAAGTTGTATCTTGCAATGTGGAGTTTCTTGAGACTCTATTTTAGCTCCAGTCTTGTTTAATTTATTCTTAGAGCCATTTCAACAGTGATTTGGGACTAAGGGTTTACTATCTATTTTTTTTCTTGATAGTATCATGTGGTACAGATCACTAACTACTGGTATGAAAATTCAAGCTAAAGTTGAAAGAGCTTGCCATTCATGAATGTAGCAAAATATGACCTTGAGAATATACCACCAGAATTTAAAGACTGCCTGCAAAATCGATTTGCTGTTTTAGATACAAATAACAGAGTTCCAGAAGATATGGGATGACATCAAGAAGGTTGTGTTGGAAGAAAGCGAGAAGCCTCTACATAAGGTAAACAAGCAAAAACGGCCAAAATGGATTACTGAAGAAACTGAAAATTGTCCAGAAATGCAAAGAAGCTAAAGTCAGAGGAGAAAGGGAGGCAATTGCAGAACTCAACAGAGATTTCCAACATGCAGCAAGACAAGACAAGGAGAAGTACTACAATAACACATGCAAGGAAATAGAATCAGAAACTATTAGAGGAAGAACAAGATTGGCTTTTCTAAAGCTATGAGAGTTAAAGAAAAAATTCCAGCCTCGAATTGGATGCTCAAGGATCCATTTTGAATGATGCTGAGAAGATCAAGAAAAGGTGGAAAGAATATACAGAGTCATTATACCATAAAGATCAAGTGGACAAACAGCTGTTTCAACCTGTACCTTATGATCAGGAACCATTGATGATGAAAGAAGAAGTTGCAACAGCATTGAAAGCCTTATCAAAGAACAACAAAATCAAAACCCCTGTAAGCAAACCAAACTGAATACAAATAAAGTGAAGGTCACTTACTATTTCCCATTATTGTTATCATGCTATGTGTTCAACTGAAGAACTAATAAACTAATATTTTTGTCGGATCACCTGTCGAGAGGGTGTAACACACACTCGAATGGCAGGCCCTCCTTTTTATTCAACATTTATTTAAAAGGTCTGTATGACCTGTAAATGCCTGAGGCTATAACAAGCCCAAAAGGACCAGCCCCTACACAAATTAGGAACTACTTATAGTAGACTGAAATATATTTTTCAAACAGATCTGCAACCAGCAGAACAGTCAATAGAAGGAAGTGAAAACACTTAGCTGAATATGAGGGAGTCCAAGACCGCCAACTGTTAAAGGAAAGCTCCAAAGAACTTCATATTGGATGCTGCAAGCCTTTGTTAATCCACAAGTGGCTGACGGTAACCCCCAACATATCATGCTAGCTCAACTTCCATTGCACGTCCGGTTATGGTTGGGTACTTGCGACACAAAACTGTTGTGTTTCAAGCCCACAATGAATCTGGCTCTTTTTCAAGCGTAACCCATCCAACTTGCTGTTCCGCTTGAACACATGATGACGTTAGCATTACGCATAGGAGTATCCGATGACGTCTGTAACTTCAAAATTAAAAGTCATTTCAATAATCCCCATTCGATCTCAGTGTTCATTCCAAAAGGGATGACAGTTTTGAGGGTGAAAATCCAGCGCTGTTCCCTTTGATGGAGTAGCGCCCGACGGTCACCTCCCCGTAAAAGCGGAGGAATCATATCCAAAACAGTCCACCGTAGCTGATCAAAAGTGTGGGATTTTAATTTACAATGATGAACCATTGGAGCAGTCAGTGTGTCAGTATTTAACCTTGACCTGTGTTCCTGTAGTCGCTTTTTAATGGATCGCGTAGTCATACCGATATAGCACAATTGACACGGGCAGATAATCAAATATACCACATGATTAGATGTGCAAATCGGTAAAGTGCCGCCGCATATAGCAATGCTGAGAACGGGGATCTATCCATTCAGTCCCCTCAAGAGTAGTAGGACACAAATCACAGCTCCCACAAGCTTGATGCTTCCCCTCTGAATTCTCCCGCTGAGGAAAATCAATTGTGTGAACAACATTGTCAGCTATGTTAGCGCCCCTACGGTAGGCTAAGCGGAGAGACATTTGAAAACAGTCATGTTCAGATAAAATATGCCAATGTGTGCGTAGAATCCGCGAAACCTGCGATGTGAAAGGCATATAAGGAAGGATTCCCACAAATGGTTGAACCGGCCGTGTATCTTGAGAGGAAGGGCAATCCCACCATTCAGGATGATTATTGAGAGCGCGTTTATAAGCGCGATTGATCAAAGCTTCAGGGTATCCCCGTGATAGCAAGCGGTCTTTCAAATTTCTGGAATGGAATTTATAGTCATTCAAAGTAGAACACAGTCTCCGAAGACGGAGAAACTGACCAATGGGAAGAGCCCGCCTTAGGGAACGGGGGTGAAAGCTAGTATACTGTAACAATGTGTTTCGCTGAACTGATTTACGATACAAGGTGGAATGAAGTTTCCCATCTCCTTTGTAAAGTAACATATCCAAAAACTCAATTTGTGAGAGATGACATTTAGCTTCAAATTTAATGTGGACATGTAAAGTGTTCAGCCAATGACAAAACCCTTGTAAACTTTCACCCGACCCACTCCAAACAAAAAATATGTCATCCAAGAAACGTTTCCACACTAAAACGGAACTAAACCAATCAGATGAGTAAAGATAGGTTTCCTCAAAGTGTGACATATATAAGTTGGATGGGTTACGCTTGAAAAAGAGCCAGATTCATTGTGGGCTTGAAACACAACAGTTTTGTGTCGCAAGTACCCAACCATAACCGGACGTGCAATGGAAGTTGAGCTAGCATGATATGTTGGGGGTTACCGTCAGCCACTTGTGGATTAACAAAGGCTTGCAGCATCCAATATGAAGTTCTTTGGAGCTTTCCTTTAACAGTTGGCGGTCTTGGACTCCCTCATATTCAGCTAAGTGTTTTCACTTCCTTCTATTGACTGTTCTGCTGGTTGCAGATCTGTTTGAAAAATATATTTCAGTCTACTATAAGTAGTTCCTAATTTGTGCAGGGGCTGGTCCTTTTGGGCTTGTTATAGCCTCAGGCATTTACAGGTCATACAGACCTTTTAAATAAATGTTGAATAAAAAGGAGGGCCTGCCATTCGAGTGTGTGTTACACCCTCTCGACAGGTGATCCGACAAAAATATTAGTTTATTAGTTCTTCAGTTGAACACATAGCATGATAACAATAATGGGAAATAGTAAGTGACCTTCACTTTATTTGTTATCAAAGAACAAAGCATCAGGCATTGATGGCATTCCCATTGAAGTATTACAGCAATCGGATGAAGCTGTTACTATACTTAATAAGGCTCTGCCAGGAAATTTGGAAGACAAATTAATGGCCAATTGACTGCAAACATTCTGTGTTTATACCAATATTGAAGAAAGGTGACCCTCTTATCCCACATGCCAGCAAGATTCTTCTCAAGATCATTCAGCAGAGATTGCAACCATACCTGGAACGAGAACTGCCTGAAGTGCAAGCAGCGTTCATGAAAGGGATGAGGAATGAGAGACATTATCGCAGATGTGAGATGGATCCTTGAAAAGACAAAAGGATATCCATATGTGTTTTGACTACAGCAAGGCTTTTGACTGTGTAAACCATGAGAAATGCTGGGCCACATTACGAAGCATAGGTATACCAGAACACCTGATTGTTCTCTTGCACAACCTTTACAATGATCAAGAAGCAGCAGTTTGAATGGAACTAGGAGAAACAGAATGGTTTAAAATCAGCAAAGGTGTATGACAAGGCTGCATACTTTCCCCCTACTTCTTTAATTTATATTTAGAACAAATCATCAGAGAAGCAGGACTGTATGAAGACGACAGTGGTGTGAAGATTGGTGGAAGACTCGTGAACAACCTTCACTATGCTGATGATACCACATTACTGGCTGAAAGTGAAGACTATTTGAAACATTTGCTTCTCAAGATCAAAGAATATAGTCTTAAAATGGGTCTGCACCTTAACATTAAAAAGACAAAGATCCTGACAACTGGCAAAATCAATTGTTCAACATTGATGGAGAAGAAACTGAAATAGTTCACGACTTTAACTTACTTGGATCAACAATCAAAAAAGAAAGGACTAGCAGTAAAGAAATCCGACAACATATTTCTCTTGGTAGAATGGCTATGAAGGACCTAGATGATACTCAAGAGCAGAAATGTCTTTCTCCAGACAAAGATTTGATTTAATTAATGGAGGAGGGATGGTAACGAACTCCACAGTACTACCTTTTAACTTTCGAAAGGGAGACTATGATAAGATGAGGATAATAGTTAAGAAAAAACTAAAGACTGGTACCCGTAGCTGCTGTTATTGTATCGATCCATCTCATTGCTGGCCTTCCTCTTTTGCGTTCACCTTCTATCTTGCCAAGCATGATGTCTTTCTCTAATGATCTCTCTCTCTGCATGATGTGTCCAAAGTATGAAAGTCGAAGTCTTGTCATCTGAGCTTCTAAAGAAAGCTTAGGTTTTATATCCTCTAGTACAGACTGGTTTGTTCTTCGGGCAGTCCATGGTATACACAGTATTCGCCGCCAGCACCATAATTCAAAGGCATCAATCTTCTTCCTGTCTATCTTTTTCACTGTCCAGCTTTCACATCCATATGATGTTATTGAAAATACCATGGCTTGCAAGGATAACGAAGAAAAAAGGTGGCCGGCAGGGCAATCACTCTAGGTTTAAGGGCCAAAAAACCCTGTCTCCTAGTTTGAGTCGCTCTGCAGACGTCCGGAAATATTTGCAGTTTCGCACCACAAAAAGGTACAGACATATTCTTGAAATAACTACGGAATACAAGGGCTCTATCCTGATCAGAAAGAAATTAAACCACCAAGGTGGCTCTAGAAGAAATATTATCTTGTGAGTCCTCCAGGAATTTGGTGAGATCAAGGTCAGCCCCACCTTGAACCTCATCAAACCCCCCTGGGGAACCCAGAGACAGAACTTGTCAGACGGCTGCCTAGGGTGAGAACTTACACAATCTTGACGATGCATATATTCATATGATTCTTGCAAAGTATTGTGGGTATTGTAGTTCATTCACTCCCAAACACAGCTGATGACAATAATTTGAGTTGTGAAACCAAGTGGTAAGATCAATAAAATACTTCTTTTATTGATGGGGTTTAATTCACCCAGCACATGTATGCTTGATAGCACTATAAATGAGGTTACTTGCTTGCAGTGTTTAAATGGATAACAAAAAGTCACAAAGTAAACCAGAAACAACCTTCAGCTTGTCAGGCAATTAGCTAATGTTTTCTTAGCAAATAATTACCAAATACAAAGGCACAAGGAAAACAATAAACTTTGCTGGTTAGGTTAACTTCTGCTTATTTTTCCACGCAGATCTCAGCAGTGATTCTCCCTTGCTCACACACACAATCAGGTGCAGCCCTAATTACTATCAATGGACCAGCTGAAAGCCTTTAGCTGGCTGGCTGCTACTGTGTGAGCCCAAATCCTGCTTTAAGAGCTGTTTGCAGTGGAAATAAAGAACAAAGTTAGGTTTCTTTGTGATGGCTGATGTGTTTGCTCATAGAAAACTAGCAATAGCATTTAGATAAAGAACAGTCCATGTAAATAGTTTCATCTGCTGTATTTCCCCCTGCATCAACAATCATAGGGTCAATATCATACATTGGCACAGATGAGTCTTTCATTAAGGCACTATCATGAGAATGCTTATTCCCTTGCTGCCATTCTCTATTATAGATAGGGTCTGGATCAGTGTTCATACCTGAGCCTCTCCTGCTATCATTATTCCTCTCTGTATAGCCTGGCCAATATGTAATCCAATTCTGATGTCCAGCCTTCCAATCTTGATCCCTGGACACTGGATCTTCTCTCACATACCTTCTGGCCTTGGTCTGAAAGTCCCTTCCACATGCAGTCTTCTCTCTTCCAGGTAGCCACTGGTGATTCCTATCTCTGCCACTCCATTCCTCTAGCTGAATCCAGTCCAATGGACTCTGCTGGCCTTTGGAATACCTCCCAGTATGAGTACTGCCTTGGAATCTCCCAGACCTTCCAATGGCCTTTCTTCTCTTCCTTCCAGAGAGTTTCCTTCTCTCTCTATCTGCTTGGCTTGGCTTCTGTTTCTCCAGGTGATACTGGTGCTTGTAGCCGTTGCTGAAGCTCTCCCCTCTGTATCTCTTCCTGAAGCTGTTCTTGAAACTGTTGCTGAAACTGTTATCTGAAGAATAAGCTCTATTCTTATTCTGTCCTAATGTGTGCTGCTCCCTAACACAGCGCAGCTGTGTTGAATCAGGCCCTGCCCTTTGAGATGAGTGCTTAGGGATTACCTCATAGCTCTCTTGATTGCACACACATTCTCTCACTTCAGCCCCTCTCATGGCTGCTGGAAACCTGGTGCATTCTGGGACTGGTAGTCTTTTATGTGAAAACTCTGTTTTCTTGCTTCTACCAGAACTGACAGGTTGCTTGTTCAGAGTCACATCATCTTTTCTATAGCTCCTACCTGAGCTATGATAAGCTTCCTTATCACAAACTCTACCAGTCAAATAATAAAATTTAGAGAGACAGATGGAATCAGCCGAAGCCAATCCCAAAATCTCTCTCAAATACCTTCGCAAAAGTATTTCAGCTGAAAGCAACCGACAATAAGGAAAATTCAACAACCTAACATTCTTTGCACGAAACAAATTATCATATTGTTCCATTTTGTGGTGTAAGACTAAACTATCTTTTATATGAGAAGCATTCACAGCTTTAAGAGCCTGACACTGATTTTCACAATTAGTAATCTGCTTAGAAACAATCTCCACCTTATTATCCACTTCAGACAACTTAGCAGTAATCTCCGAAGAGAAACTGCAAAGTTGCACAACAGTAGGCACTAAAGAACTTTCAATACGGGTAACCACCTTCCAAATGTCAGCCAGAGTTACCTGCTCATCAGGCACTAAACTGGCTTCCTTTGGAACGGGTACCCATACCACCGGCTTCAGTTTTTCCCCCGTTCCCACCGGGGTACTCTGCTGAAACTGCATACCCTCTGAAACGGACAAAGGAGGAGATACATAGACGGGGAGAAGGTGGTGTCCGGTCCGGAGAGCTCAAGGACACTGGAGAGGGCCGGAGCACAAGAAAGTCAGGGTCAAGCGTTGCATCCACACCAGACAGTACCTTAACATGCTTGTCCATAGGGCCCACCGCAGGCTCAGCTGCCGCAGCTGGCTCAATCTTCTTCTTGCGTTTTCCCATCACAAACCTCACAACCAGAGGACGACGACCCAGGCTCTTTGCTCCTTCGTTGCTCCAAGGGGCGTGAAATGCCCCTTGTATCAAGCCCCTTCTATCGCTGCCCCGACTAGCGCCTCCGGCTGCGCCAACCCAGGGAACCTTTAAAGAGGCCCCCGATGACGTCGGGACCGCCGGAGCAGGTGCCTGCCTCACCGGACCTCTGCGCCGCCTCTCTGCTCTCTCCCAGGCAAACTCTCCCACTGCTCCGGTAATTCAAGAGGCCCCCGATGACGTCGGGACCGCCGGAGCAGGTGCCTGCCTCACCGGACCTCTGCGCCGCCTCTCTGCTCTCTCCTAGAGTGATTGCCCTGCCGGCCACCTTTTTTCTTCGTTATCCTTGTAAGTGCTTGTTAACTTTTCAGGGATCTAGGTTTGTTTTCCTTGATCCTACTCAACTTGAGTCATTTCTTTGTGATAAAGAGGGGCTTGGCACGAAGGGACTGGGATAGGTGGTTTTGTTAATTTAGCTGTCTAGAAACTCAGGAGTTATGACTCTTGGTTTTTTCCTTTTTGATTGTTATTATGGTTATTATATTCTCCCCATATTGTGGGCTAGGTATGATGAGTGGTTATTTTGTACATTCTTTTGGTTTTTGTATTTTTTTCTTAATGGATCATCAGTATGTTTCTTTACGCTTGCTTTGTAAGTTTGTAAAAATGTCAATAAAAAAAAAAAGAAAATACCATGGCTTGAACAAGTCGAATCTTTGTATGGAGAGAGACATCTCTGCTCTTGAGAATCTTATCTAGGTCTTTCATAGCCATTCTGCCAAGAGCAATGCGTTGTCTGATTTCTTGACTGCTTGTTGCTTCTTTATTGATAGTTGATCCAAGTAGGTTAAAGTTATTCACAATTTCAATTTCTTCTCCTTCGACGATGAACCTGTTGATTATGCCAGTTGTCATGATCTTTGTCTTCTTTACATTAAGGTGCAGGCCCATTTTGAGACTATGTTCTTTGATTGTGAGAAGCAGAGGTTTCAGATCATCTTCACTTTCCGCCAGTAATGTGGTATCATCAGCATAGCGAAGGTTGTTGATGAGTCTTCCACCAATCTTCACACCTCTGTTGTCTTCATACAATCCTGCTTCTCTGATGATTTGTTCTGCATATAAATTAAACAGGTAGGGGGAAAGTATGCAGCCTTGTCTTACACCTTTGCTTATTTTAAACCATTCTGTTTCTCCTTGTTCCGTTCGAACTGTTGCTTCTTGATCAATGTACAGATTGTGCAAGAGAACGATCAGGTGTTCTGGTATACCCATGCTTCTTAACGTGGCCCAGAGTTTCTCATGGTTTACACCATCAAAAGCTTTGCTATAGTTGATAAAGCACAAATAGATATCCTTTTGGTATTCTTTAGTCTTTTCAAGGATCCATCTCACATCCGCAATGATGTCTCTCGTTCCTCGCCCTTTTCTGAACCCTGCTTGCACTTCAGGTAGTTCTTGTTCCAGGTATGATTGTAGTCTCTTTTGAATAATCTTCAGTAGAATCTTGCTGGCATGTGGGATCAGAGCGATTGTGCGATAATTTCCACAGTCAGTTGGATCACCTTTCTTTAGTATTGGTATAAACACAGATCTTTTCCAGTCAGTTGGCCATGATGCTGTCTTCCATATTTCTTGGCAGAGCCTTGTAAGTACGGTAACAGCTGCATCAGATTGCTGTAATACTTCTATGGGAATGCAATCAATGCCTGGTGCTTTGTTCTTTGATAAGGCTTTCAATGCTGCTTCAACTTCTTCTTTCATCACCAATGATTCCAGATCATAAGGTACAGGTTGAAACGGCTGCTGGTCCACTTGATCTTTATCATATAAAAACTCTGTATATTCCTTCCATCTTTTCTTGATCTTCTCAGCATCATTCAACATAGAACCTTGAGCATCTTGTAACATTCCAATTCGAGGCTGAAACTTTTTCTTTAACTCTCGTAGCTTTAGGAAAGCTGATCTTGTTCTTCCTCTAATAGTTTCTGCTTCTATTTCCTTGCATGCGTCATTGTAGTACTTTTCCTTGTCCTGTCTTGCTACACGTTGGAAATCTCTGAGTTCTGTGATTGTCTTTCTTTCTCCTCTGGCTTTAGCTTCTCTGCGTTTCTGGGCAATTTTCAGAGTTTCTTCCGTCATCCATTTTGGCAGTTTTTTTCTTTTTTACCTTTTGTAGAGACTTCTCGCTTTCTTCCAACACAACCTTCTTGATGTCATTCCATAACTCTTCTGGAACTCTATCATTTGTATCTAAAGCAGCAAATCGATTTTGCAGGCAGTCTTTAAATTCCAGTGGTATATTCTCAAGGTCATATTTTGCTGCATTCATGAGTGGTTTGCTCTTTTTCAGCTTTAGCTTGAGTTTGCATACTAGTAGTTGATGATCTGTACCACAGTCAGCTCCAGGTTTTGTCTTTGTTGATGTTATAGAGCTTTTCCATCGTTGACTTCCACAGATGTAGTCAATTTGATTTTTATACAATCCATTGGGTGAAGTCCATGTGTACAGTCGCCGCTTGTGTTGCTGGAAGAAGGTGTTCGAGATGAATAGATCATTGATCTTGCAGAATTCTATCAGTCTTTCTCCAGCTTCATTTCTGTTGCCAAGTCCATATATTCCAACTACTTTGTCTTCTTCTTTGTTGCCAACATTTGCGTTCCAATCACCCATGACTATCAGGATATCCTGTTTGCATGGTCTGTCGATTTCAGCTTGTACTTGTTCATAGAACTCTTCAATTTCATTCTCTTCTGCAGCTGTTCTTGGGGCATATACTTGAATTATCGTTGTGTTGATAGGCATTCCTCGTAGATGAATAGAGATTAAGCGTTCGCTGACTGCATTGTATTTCATTACAGTTCTTGCAAGTTTCTTCTTTATTATAAATGCAACACCATTTCTTCTTTGTCTTTCATTTCCAGCATAGTAGACCATGTGATCATCTGATGCAAAGTGCCCGATGCCAGTCCATTTCAGTTCGCTGACACCCAACAGATCAAGTTGTACACGTTCCATTTCATTCTTGACCACCTCCAACTTCCCTTGGTTCATGCTTCATACGTTCCATGTTCCAATGTGTAAGACATCTTTACAGCTTCTGACTCTCATTTCATGCGCAGCTACATCAGCAGTCAGACGTCCCGAGGGGGCTTTGATCCAACCACATCATAAATGCTGGCTTTACTCTGAAAAGTCTTCAGCTCTTTCCCAGTAGCTAGTTGAGTGCCTTCCAACCTGGGGGTCTCATCTTCCAGCACTACAGCACAATTTGTTTTGTTGTCTATAAATTAATGAATGGAGTGGAATAGATAAACATAGATAGATTGTTTATGTCATCAGAATATAAAAAGACTAGGGGGCATGCAATGAAGCTACAGGGTAACCTATTTAAAACTAATAAGAGAAAATATTTTTTCACTCAACGTGTAATCAAACTCTGGAATTTGTTACCGGGGGATGTATTAAGAGCTGTTAGTGTAGCTGGGTTTAAAAAAGGTTTGGACAAGTTCTTGGAGGAAAGGTCCATAAACCATTATTAAGAAGGGACCCAGGATATCAATGCTTGACCCCAGTACAAGCATTGAGGAACCTGTGTCTTTTGGGGAAACTGCTAGGTATTTGTGACCTGGATTGGCCATTGCTGGAAACAGGATACTGGGCTTGATGGATCTTGGTCTGACCCAGTGTGGCATATCTTATGTTCTTATGACTTGTCCAGGCCATAGTATTTTCAATAATGTCATATGGATGCGAAAGTTGGACAATGAAAAAGGTAGACAGGAAGAAAACTGATGCCTTTGAATTATGGTGGTGGCGATGAATACTATGTATACTGTGGACTGCTCGAAGAACAAACCAGTCAGTACTAGAGGAGATCAAACCTAAGCTTTCCTTAGAAGCTCAGATGACAAGACTTCGACTTTCATACTTTGGACATATCATGCGAAGAGAGAAATCACTGGAGAAAGACATAATGCTTGGCAAGGTAGAAGGTCACCGTAAAAGAGGAAGGCTGGCAATGAGATGGATCGATACAATAACAGCAGCTATGGATAACACTCTATCAACAATGAGCTGCTTGGCTGAAGACCGAACAAAGTTTAGGTCAACTATCCAGAGGGTCGCCAGGAGTAGACACCGACTCAACAGTACTTAACAACAATATTCATATTCTGTCCACAATTTTTATTTATTAAACCTTTTTTTTAATGCCACTGTATCCTTCAATCAAAGTGGTTTACATTACAACTCAACAGTATACAAAGAACACTTAACCAATATAAAGGGAAAGTTCAAGCAGGGGAGGGGGAGGATGGACCAGTAATAAAGTAACTTATGTACAATGTCATATATTGGACAAAATTTTGTACAGTTCAAGTTTGTGGCATTGAAGAGAAGTGTTGGTCCATAGCCTCGGGTTAACTGGTGGTAGTTTGAGTGTTTTTGTCGGTCGGTTGCTTAAACAATGTGTCCCAGGTAGTTTGTGTACAGTAGAGTTTTGAGCTTCTTCCTGAAGTCTTTGATATCTGTTATTGCACGCATGTTATCAGGAAGTGAGTTCCATATTGATGGGGCATAAAGTCAGCACTCTTGCAGATGTGGATTGTTTGGTTTTCTGATAATTGTGAGACGTGATGATTATATCCATGTTGTGTCTCCTGGGCAGAGTGCTAGTATCTCTGGTTATAAGGTCTTGTAGGGTGTCAGCTGTTATTTGGTGAATGATTTTGAAGATGTGTGCCTTACATACTGTGGGAGACTAGGGAAAGTCCAGAAAACTGATTTTTAACCCACTTAAATTGGATTCTTTCTGGCTTATTAAAAACAAGACTATCCCCCCCCCCCCCTCCTTTCAATTTACTATTTTTGGTAACCCCTATTCATTTGAAGGAGTCTGTTTGCTAGGCATTGTACTGGATAGCTCTCTCCTTTACACCCTACATTTCATCCCTGGTGAAGAAATCTTTCTGTGCCCTTAGACTGGTTAGATCACTCAGACCCCTTCTGCTACATTCACTGGATTATTGTAACTTGCTCCTTGCAGGTATTCTACGTCATAACTTAAAGTGTCTACAATTACCGCAGAATAAAGAGGTTAAATTAATGCAACATGCTCCGATCATGTTTCCTCTTTACTGAAAGAGCAATATTGACTTCCATTTTAAAATTAAAGTATTGATCTTAGCTTATTTATTTATTTAGACAGATTTGTATGCCACCTTTTCCTTCAATCAAGGTGGTCACGTCACATCACAATTAGAGGGTTACATTTAACATTAGGGCACGTGTAAACATTTAGACAGCACAGTTACATAACAGTATTTAGACAGTATAGTTGAAGTAACATTTAACATAAAGGTATTTACTAACGTGGTGTGATGAATTTGTGTGTGTGAATGGGATGGGTGTGTGTTTAGTTGGTGGAGGTAGTAGTGTTGCTGTTTGGGTAAGAGATGTTGCTTGAATGCTCATAGGTTTCTATAAATAACCATGTTTCGAGGTCTCAGGTTCATTGGTAGGGAGTTCCATATTGAGGATGCTAGTAGTGATGTGCTCTTTTTGAGGTTGGTTGTTTGGTTTTGTGATAGCCTGCAGGTGTGCCGATCATGTTATTGGTTCTTCTTGGTCTATTGCTGATGTCTCTTGTTATAACGTTTTGTAGTACATCCGCTGAGAGATGATGAATGACTTTGAAGATTATCATGATTGTTTTATATTTAGCTCTTGCCACCATTGGGAGCCAGTGTAGTTGTTGTAGGATGGGAGTGATGTGCTCAGTCCTTGGGGTGTCTGTAATGATGCGTGCTGTGGTGTTTTGTACCATGTGTAGTGGGTGTAGTGTCTGATGAGGAAGGCCTTGATATAGTGAGTTTCCATAATCAAGCAGTGGTGTAATGAGTGCTTGACACACTGTGCGGAAGTGGTCTTGACGGAGCATTGGTTTGATTTGTCTTACTGTTTTCAATCGATGATATGCCTTGTTTGCAGTTTTGGTGATGTGGGATTTTAGGTTCAGAGCTCTGTCTAGTGTTATGCCCAGATACTTGACTTGTTCTTTGACTACTATGTGTTTGTCTAGGATGCTGATAGTTTGTGGAGGTATGAAGGTGAGGTTCCTGGTGACGAACATTGCCTCAGTTTTGTCGTAGTTGACCATTAAGTTGTTGGCTATGAGCCAGTCATTCATGTCTTTGAGGCATTTTGTTATTGTAGTGTTTAGTGCTAGTAAGTTGATTGGAGCATACACCATGATGTCGTCAGCGTAGATGTGGTAGTGTAGTTTGTGGTGTTTGATGATGTTGCATATTGGCTGTATGTAGATGTTGAAGAGCATTGAAGATAGGGCTGAGCCTTGAGGTATTCCCTGCATTACAGGGAATTGTATAGATTTATTTTGATCGCATTTGACTTGTTGTGTTCGCCCATCCAGGTATGATGTGAACCACTTCAGGGTATTCTTGCATAGTCCTATCTGTTGTAAGCGTTGTAATAGCTTAGGGTGTGACACGGTATCAAAGGCCACCGAGATGTCCATGAACACTAGCAGAAGCCGTTTTTTATGTTGTCTATGCCTCTTAGGAGATTGTCAGAGAGAGAGGTGAGTAGTGTTTCCACGCCGTGTTGGGGCTTGAATCCATGCTGATGTATGTCCAGTGGAGCATTGATATCTATATGGTCCTGAAGTTGCCTTTGGACTGCTTTTTCCACGACTTTGGCAAGGAATGGCAGGCTGGAGATAGGACGGTATGATTTTGGTTCGGTTGGGCTCAGATTGCTACTTTTAAGTATTGGTCGTATCATTGGGTGCTTTAGGGGTTGCGGCATGTATCCTTGTTGGAGTGAATCTTTGACGATTTTTTGAATGTGATGAGAGAGCTGGCATTTTGTGGCTTTGCTCCAAGACACTGGGCATGGGTCTGATGGTGATGTTGTGTTTATTCCAGATATAATGTCTTCTATTTGCTGTTTTATTAGTATATTGCAGCTTTCCCATGCTTGATGTTGTTTTTTCATCGTGTGATCATTTGTTTGTGGTGAAGCAGAGTATGTTTGGTTAGTGTTTTTTGACTTCATGTAGTCTGCATATTTTTGTGGGTCAAGATGGTGGGTGCTTTGTTGTGTGTCATCCTTGGTGAGCTTTTGGAAAATGCTAAAAGGTTCTCTTGGTCTATTGGTAGATTTCATGATTAGGTTAGTATGGTGTTTATGCTCATTTATTAGATTGTTATATTCCCGTTGTTTGTCTCTGTATTGTGTTAGGAGGTTGTGTGATTTGTCCCATCTCCATTTTCTTTCTAGTCGTCTTAGTGTGCGCTTTGTGACTCTGATTTTGTGTGAATACCATGGGGCGTTAGGTCTTTTGCGAGTTTGTGGTTGTTTAACAGCTGGGGCAGATGCTGCGTTGGATATTATTGTTGTCCATTCTTCTATGTTTCTTATACTGTTTTCTTTACTACCTATACTCTGTGGTTATTCCTTATTGTCCTCCATTCTCTTAGATCTTCGCAAGCAAATTTGCTGGTTGTTTCTCCTCCTCCTTCCAGAATAAGATTCAGCTTTTTAGCTCCATTTTTGTGGAATTCCTTATCCACTGGAGTTTGTATGGAGAATGTCATCAACAAAGATGGAAAACACTGCTGTTTCTCCTAGTAGGGTTGCCAACTGGCTCCAGATGTGCCTGACAGACTTGATCCATTCCTGGGTTTACCCCACTGCATGCAGGGACTTGTAGTTTTGCTTTTCTTACGGAGTTCAATTGAAAAAGCAGAACTACATATTCCTGCATGCAATGGGGTAAACCCAGGACTGGATCAAGCCTGTCAGGTGCATCTGGAGCCAGTTGGCAACCCTACCTCCAAGTCTTCCCCAACACTTGCTAACTCATTCTTAGGGTGTAGGATTATTACTCTTCCTCTTTTTAGCGTCTGCAGCATTATGTTCTGCTTTTTGTTGAATTTAATGTCTTTGTTATAGATTGTTTGATTTTTTTTTATTTGGCTGTGCCATTGTCCTTTTGATCTTCGGTATTTATTTTTTTATTGTAAACTATAGTGATGTTCAAGTATCCTTTGAAAGGTGGTATACCAAATCTCAAATAAATATGCTAGAAGTTTTATAAAATCATGAATGGGGTGGAATGGTTGATTGACCTTTCAAACAGCACAAAAACAAGAGGATCCTCCATGAAATTAATGACCAGCAGATTGAAAACCAATCAAATGTTTTTGTTTTTCACCTAGTGCATAACTAAGCTGTGGAATCTGTTGCTAGAGTATATGGTCCAAGTCAGCTAGCATAGAAGGATTAAAAAGAGGTTTGGACAAGTTCCTGCAGGAATAGTCCATAAAAAATGATTAGCTAGAATGCTAGATGGACTAAGGAGAGCCAAGGTTCATCCCACAGTTGCCAAGTTACCCAGTTCCAGGAGTGAGTTTTTTTTTATCATCAGTTCTGGTTTTAAGTGCAGTGCATTGCAGTGCAGTGTGATACTTGTAGTCCCTGATCTTACCTATTGGAATCAGTGCTGCGGGTCCCATAATGCATCAGGAGGAGATTGTCAGAAATCCAGGACTGGCTTAAAATCTCACTCCTGGAACCGGGTAACTTGGCAACTGTCAATTCTGGAAATGAGCTGTGAGAAAGAGTTACGTTTTGCGATCTGCTGGGTACTTGTGATCTTGCTATAGCAAAGTGCAATCAATGAATAAGTCCAGGAGTCAATTGACAGGGTCCAAGCCAGTTTATTGTGCACAGGCCCAGTCATTCAAAGCTTCAAAGGGAACTGAGCAAAGGTTTATACAGAGACATAACCATTTATACCTCTTTTTCAGTTTGATACATGAGAACTTTCTATTGGTCCCAACTTGATACATGCAAACTTCTCATTGGTTTTACATTCCCTTCATTTGACCAATTAGAAATCCCTCCGGAGCCTAGCAACCGGCCCCCTCCCTTAGGATTGCTCTAACAGTGGTACAGTTCTTGATTTCGTTACTTCTCTACTGCAAGGTTATCCCTAGCTCCAGGAATGCATACAGTATATTGAAACATTTCTGTTCTTTCACACACAAGAGAATAATGGAAGACTTATGAATTCATAAAAACTTCTTATTAAGCAGTTTAAAACAGTTTTCTCATTTTCCACAGATTTTTGGTTCTTTTCTAGCTATAATGGGAGTTAGGATCCCGGCCTAACTTACAGGCCTTTCATAGTAGCAGGCCATGCTAGGCCATAGCCTACCACATTACCATGCGTAAGCAAAGGGGTAGGAGACAAGGGAGCAATAAGCACATGGCTAATATGAATAGTACAATTAACATAAGGGCTTTTAGACCATCAATCCAGGAAAACAATGAACCAAACCACCCATCCATCTTTAAACTGTGCCAGGTCTGGACAGGCACAAATGTCTGCTCTCTCATCTGGGTGGCTAGATCTTCAACTACATGCCCATTATTATCAATCTGTAAACAACAATTACTTAGATTCAACTTCCCACATACCCCACCTTCAGCTGCTAACAAATAATCTAAAGCTAAACGATTTTGATAAATGGCTGTGCGCATTTGCGTACTTTGCTTTGCCAGAAGGGTTAGTGCTTTACTAGTTTCATTGGTTATTATGTCAACAACAGCTTGCAAACGTATAATTCGATTAATCATATAAACAGGAGTACGATATCCCCAAGTCCCATCCTGCTCCCAAGTAGCAGGTCCATAGTATGAGATGATTCTTTCAGGTGGCCATTCTTCAGATGACACGTCCCATTGGCCTATCTTTAAGGCCTCCTTCAGCTGTCAACTTCTGTACACAGGATATCCTAGTTGTTCTCCCTGGGATGTAGGCAGAAGGAAAAAGGAAGGTCGTATGGTTCCCAATACACATGCGCCTCCCCAGTGATGAGGAAGTCTGGCATATGCTCGGGTTCTGCAAATCCAGTACAGTCCAGGTGGTGCTTGCCAGGAATTATATGCTGCTAAGTTAGTCCAGATACTGGCAAGTTTGGGAAACTGAACTAGAGGATTGGAAGGTTCAGTAGTGTTGACTCCTGACCACCAATCTCATCTAGCAGCTTGGAGAGTGAGAAACTCCACCTTTTTGTGACATCATCAGTATAACTCTCCGGTGCCCGCCTCATGCCACCAGTAACCTATTGACAAAGCAGACTCACCGGAGAAACAAGTAAGACAATATCCAAAACACATTAAACCAACCCAATATATACAAACTGTAAACGAGAGGGTACCCTCGTCACTACTGTGCCTGAAAGAAAGTCGGAGCAGTCCAACCCCTCGCCCACGGAAGGAGAGCCAGCCCCAAAAGAAATTACAGACAAAAGACACAGCTTACCTGTGAACTGGTATAAAGTCCTGAAATCGGTTTGCCAAGAATCACGGGGAGGGATACGGGACTAGACTGGTTCCACTCCAGGAACAACAATAGCCTACCACAATCTGGACTGGCATTGTCTAAGAGAAGATGCTGGGCTTGATGGACCTTGGTCTGATTCAGCATGGCTTTTCTTATGTTCTTAAAATAACCGCTTGATTGGGGTACATGGGGGTCATACTTTCCTACTAATACTTATCATTTCTATAGTGCTATTAGACATATACATAAAGAGATGGTCCCAACTCCATAGAGCTTACAAGACGGACCAATGGACTAGGGATTTCATATATAACGAACAATTAAAACACACATGAGTATTCATGGAGTTTGGTAGTAAGGCCGGTAAGCTCTTAGCCTGGCAGCCAATGAAGCAAAGAAATCAGAAGACAGAGAAGAGCTTGGAGGTATAGGTCTTGATAGCTGTGCTGCAGGAGTGTCCTTTAAAATCATTTTTGCCTCTAAGCAGTTGAGGGAAGTTAGTAGCGGTGTTGGGGGCCTTAGTACTTTGCAGTACAGGTGGTGTGGCAGCAGAGGGCACCACTCAAGGCTTCTCCTGCCTACACGCTGCAGTTCCCTTCCCTTCTTTCCCAGAAAGGTAGCCAGCCAGCTTCTTCCTGTGCAACAGCTATTTCAGAGTACCAACACACTGAGCTCTTGCACACTAGTTCCCCTTGCAGGGCGACAGATCTGAAAAGTGGGCTGGCCTGCTGAGGTGGGAGAAGAAATACACGTTTCTGGATTTTTCAGCTTGGGAGAAACAAGAAGCAAAACCTGATTTTTGCAGTACATCTTGTCTTTATATCCTTTCTGGTGCAAGGACGGAGGACATAGCCACAGCAGGCTGTGGAGCATTTATGGAGGCCCTCAAGAAGGTGCTGGTTTACCTGTCCCGAGAGAATTCCCTGCCTCGGTGTGCTACGTTTCTTCAGGTAACAATCATGCATTTATTGATGCAGGAAAGAATTGTTTTATTTTAACTGCTTTTCCAAGGAATATACTTCAGAGTTGCCATGTTCCCCATTTCCATGAGTGGGATTTTAAGCCAGTCCTGGATTTCTGATAATATCATCCTGATGCATTATGGGACCTGCAGAATTGATTCCAATGGATAAAATCGGAGACTACAAATACCATATTGCATTGAAATGAAAATTGAAAGCCAGATGTGAAACTGGGTAACTTGCCAACTCTGTATACTAAAGCGTGTATGTTTTTTTATGGAGAAAAATAATTTGCAAGACTGTTAAGCTTTTTAGCTCTGAATTCTTTGTGTGGGTCTCTAAGGTTGCCAGTTGACTTCAGATGTGCCCGACAGGTTTCCCCTTTACATGCAGGGACATGTATTCTATTTCTCTATTGCATTCCATAGGAAAAGCAAAAATACAAGTCCCTATATGCATTGTGGACAGGATCAAACCTGTCAAGCACATCTAGATCCAGTTGGCAGCCCTATGGGTCTCACAAACATGGAATTTCTCCCTTTTTTATTTTTCTAAGAGCAAATAATTGAAAAATATCAAATTATTAAATGGAGTAAAGAAAAATGTTTTCACATACCGAATGTGTTCAGATTAGCCAGCCAGTCTGATTGTGCTCCAGCTGAATGTGGCAAGCAAAGATGGTGATCACCAGGGCTGGCCTGTCCACTAGGAGGTCACCTAGGGCAACAGACACTGGTGGGTGGCATCACTAACCCAACCCCTTGGGAAGCAGCAGCAGCTGAACTGTTGCGCCGTGGTGGGCTCTAATTCTAAAAATGCCTGTGCACATGTGTGCAGTTCTCCTAGGACAAGCAGGATGTGTCAGCCACACCTGGTGTCGTCCCCCGACGGCGCCGTGACGGAAGTGCTCTATAGCTCAGAGACTTCTGAGCATGTGTGAGGTGGTCCCACCTCCCCAGCCCGCCCCTAGCCGGCCAGTTTTTTTCCTTCCGCCTTCGCCTCAAGACGGACTTTCAAGCTCTCTTCATAAAGATTCACAAAAATTCACAAAAAAAATTCACAAAAATGCCTAAACCAGGCTTCAAGAAGTGCCTTACCTGCAGCAGAAAGCTGAACCTCTCTGACTCCCACCAACACTGTGTCCGATGCCTGGGGGCGTCTCACCAACGGGACGACTGTGAGAGCTGCTGCCAGATGTCCCCCAGAGCCCAGAGACACCGCGAGCAATCTCTGCGAGACCTCCTCTCCCGGGACCCGGAGAACTGCACTGAACCAAGGTCAGCAAAAAAATCCAACTCTTCTCTCCCCATCGGTGATCGCTCCGGCCCCAAGCACAGCGCTGCCTCAGCTGCCTCCGCTAAAGCGACGAAGAAACCCAAAGAGCTCCCTTCAAACCGCTCGGGTCTTCCTGCTCCCGGAGAGGCCTCTGCCGCCACGGTAAGCCCCTCTCCGGTTTGCATATCTCCGGGCTGCTCCCCCCGGCCATGCGGTCCTGCCGGCCAAGATGGCGCTGCCCTCGTGGCCCCGCCAGGCCCCGCCTCCGGGAACGCCTCCTCCGTTCCTATTGGCTCCCGCGGCCCTGGCCCTGACGTCAGCCGACAGCCCTCCCCCCAGCCCAGCACGTCACTGCAAGGGGAACCACGGAGCACGGCGCGGCAGCTTCAAGCCCGGACTTCTCCTCCTCGTCGCGCCGAATCCCCAGATCGCGCTGATGCACCACGAGGAAGCCGCGAGCCAAGTAGACGCGATCTCAGCGCCGACACCAGGGGAACCCCCTGCCATCGCCGCCACAGATCTGCCGACCGCGCTGAGCCTCAGCGCCAACGAGGGAGCCGCGAGCAACGCTCTCTCAGCAGGGAATCCCCCTGTCATCATGCAGGCAGATCGGATGTCCGCGCTGAGCCTCAGTGCCAACGAGGGAGCCGCGAGCAATGCTCTCACAGCAGGGAATCCCCCTGTCATCACACAGGCAGACCTGAGGTCCGCGCTGAGCCTCAGCGCCAACGAGGGAGCCGAGAGAAAAACTCTCACAGCAAGGAAAGGGGCAGGAAGAAATCTGCAAAGCGCAGACATCTGTCCCCCCCAGAAGCAAGGGATCCCCATCGTGGGTCCCCAAGGGACAGCAGCAGATCCAGCTCACACCGCAGCAAAAGACACAGAAGCAGCAGATCTGAATCCACCTCTTCTGCCATCCTGAATCTGCTATCTCGTCTGGTGGAACAGACGGCCCCACCTCGGCCAGACCAGCAACGCAGGGCCATCAGTCCACAAGAGACACCCTCAGAGCGGGGGCCTGCCTCACCATACCCCAGACTCTCCCCTAGAGCACGGACTCCCTCCCCGGCTCCTTCCAGGGCGCGATCTCCCTCACCAGCACACCTGGGCTCCGGGGGAAGCGACGCAGATGACCGGGAACCTGGCTCCGAAGTGGAAGAATCAGGTCCTGGCTCTGACAACTTCAAAAACAATATGGACGAGGCAGAAGAGCCTCCACCCACAGTTCCAGAGGACCTCACCTACCCAAAATTCCTCAGGAAAGTGGTCTCTAAACTGGGACTCACCACGGAGGAAACTTCGGATGAAAAGGAACCAGAGGTCATGAAGTACCTAAGCGGTCCCAAGCCAGCTATGGCCCTTCCCCTCCACCGCAGATTGAAGGAGAAGCAGCTGACACTCTGGCAGTCACCAGCATCTGGTCAAGCCTTCTCCAGGCGCATGGACACCAAATACATTGTCCACTCGGGACCTGGGTTCACCAAAGCCCAGTTACCCCACCAGTCCATCGTGGTGTCCTCAGCTCTCAAGAGATCCAAGTCCACGCGCATTCAGACGAACCATCCACCAGGTCGGGACCCCAAACGCCTGGACGACGTTGGGAGAAAAGTGTTTCAAGGGGCTATGCTGAACGCCAAAATATCAGCCCACCAATTTCAACACGTCCTCTTCCAGGACGCTCTCCTGGCCGACCTTAAGAAGCATCTACAGGACCTTCCCAAGGACTCACGGACAATGGCTTCAACCTATATGCAGGATTTAGCAGAATGCAGCAAGCATCTGATGTGCACTGCCTTCGATGCCTTTGACACTGCCGTCCGAACAGCGGGCACGGCCATCTCGGCCCGCCGCTGGGCATGGCTCCGGGCCTCAGGACTCTCCGACAACACACATGACCGAATCGCAGATGCCCCCTGCTCAGGCGACTCTCTGTTCGGGGAGAAGGTAGCCGACACTGTGAAAGGGCTCAAAGAGGACTGCACCACCCTAAAGACCTTAGCAGCAGACGGCCTTGAACGCCCCTCTTGGAACCAGAAAGGGGGCTACTTCAGAAAGCCCTTCGCCCCTTCAAAACAATTCCATGGCTCCAACCGTCAGTGGCAGGCGCCAAAGTTCAAGCCAAGCTACCAGAAGGCACCTTTTCAGCAACAGCAAACGCAACAGCGCAAGCAGAAGCAGTCCAACCCTTCCCACTCCGGGAAAGACGCCTCCTCCTTCTGACTATACCCCGGTTGGGGGTCGCCTGTCGCTCTTCCTCCCAGCCTGGCAAGAGATCACCACGGACAAGTGGGTCCTGCAGATTGTCCAGTCGGGCTACAGTTTGCCCTTCTCCTCCCCTCCACGTCAGCACAAGCATCCTACCAGCCAGCCCCCGCAGCACCTGGAACAGCCACTGCAGGAACTCTTACAGCAACTCCTCCAGGCCAGAGTGATAGAGTGAGTGCCCCCGGGAGAGGTCAACACTGGCTTCTACTCCCGGTACTTCCTTATCCCCAAGAAAAAAGGGGGACTACGTCCGATCCTAGACCTCAGGAAGTTAAACAAATTCCTAATCAAAGAGAAGTTCCGGATGTATTCGCTCAACTCCATCCTTCCCCTCATCAGAGCGGGGGACTGGTTGGCGACGCTGGACCTCCAGGACGCCTACTCCCACATCCCGATCCACGCTTCTCACAGGAAATTCCTCAGATTCACAGCACTGGGCTGCCATTACCAGTATCGAGTCCTGCCATTCGGCCTATCCCCTGCACCCAGAGTCTTCACAAAGTGTGTGGCGGTGGTCGCGGCGCACCTCCGCAAACAAGGAGTCGCCATCTTTCCCTACCTGGACGACTGGCTCCTATCTGCGGACTCAGCTTCCGGACTCCTCAGGGCAGTACGCCGAACGACAGACCTGCTGATCAGAGTGGGATTCCTTCTCAACAAGGAGAAGTCCAGACTGGAACCGGTCCAGCGCACCGAGTTCATCGGGGCGATAATAGACACCAAAGTCTGCAAGGCTTTTCTGCCCCTACTACGAATCAACACCATCATCCGCCTGGCCAGGGAGATGTCAGCGGAGAAACGTACCTCGGCCCGCGCGATCCTCTGTCTGTTAGGCCACATGGCTGCGACAACCTCCGTCCTGCCGTTAGCGAGACTGCATATGCGTACCCTGCAGTGGCACCTACGAACGCACTGGAAACAACTCTCCCAACCACTCAACACGTGCATTCAGATATCTCCCCGTGTGGTCCAGGGCCTGCGCTGGTGGACACAGCCATCCAACCTTTCTGTGGGCAAGTGCCTTCACCCACGCATACACCAGCTCACCCTCACCACGGATGCCTCCTCCTCGGGTTGGGGGGCCCATCTACGGCACCTCAGCACGCAAGGAGCATGGACCGCAGCGGAACAAACCCTCCACATCAATCTTCTGGAGCTCAGGGCCATCAGATATGCCCTACAGACTTTCATGCCCAGATTGAAAGGGAAATCTGTCCTGGTACAGACGGACAACCAGGTCGCCATGTTCTACATAAACAAGCAAGGGGGCACTCGCTCCCATTCGCTCTGCAAGGAAGCCCTCGACACATGGGCTCTGGCGCTGCACAACAATTGCACACTCCAGGCGACGTACCTTCCAGGGGATCAGAACGCCTTAGCGGACCGACTCAGCAGGCAACTTCAACCTCACGAATGGATGCTCCACACGGAAGTGACACGCACCCTCTTCCAGCACTGGGGAAACCCCCAGATCGACCTCTTCGCGACCGAGGAGAACGCAAGATGCCCCTTGTTCTGCTCCAAGCACCCGTCACAGCAGAGGGTAGCCTCGGATGCATTCGCCATCCCCTGGAACAGTTGGGATCTGGCCTACGCCTTCCCTCCGACACCTCTCTTGACAAACACGATACAACGTATCATCGAGGAGAAAGTACAAGTGATCCTGGTCGCTCCTTATTGGCCAAGACAGATGTGGTTCTCACTGCTGTTGCAGCTCGCCCAAGAGCCACCAATCAGACTACCTCTGAGACCAGACCTCTTAACCCAGAACGGGGGTCTAACCTGGCACCCCAATCTCCAGACGCTAGCTTTGACAGCCTGGAGGCTGAAAGGTTAACCTTCAACGGTTCACACCTTTCTCTGGATGTGCAACAAATTGTCCTGGCTTCACGGAGACCTTCTACCAGGAAGGCATATGGCCTCAAATGGAAACGCTTCACCATCTGGTGCAAGGATCAAGGATTCGAGCCAGCCTCTTGCCCGATACCCACAATCCTTCAGTATCTGGCCCTCCTCTACAGATCGGGGTTACAACCACAATCCATCAAGGTGCACCTAGCTGCCATTGCTTCTCTGCACGAGCGCACAGATGACACAACTTCAGGCTCCATTGCCACCCTTCCGATTGTTACCCGTTTCATGAGAGGGCTCCGAAATCTAAAGCCCCCGGTCCAGAAACCGGTACCCTCCTGGGACCTTAACATAGTTCTACAACAGCTTACGCAGGAGCCATTCGAACCATTAGCCACAGCCGAAGGAAAGTATCTCGCCTGGAAGACCCTTTTCCTTGTCGCCATTACCTCTGCCAGAAGGGTTAGCGAGCTACAGGCCCTTGTGGCGCACCCGCCATACACGAAACTCTATCACAACCGGGCGTCCCTGCGGACCCACCCCAAATTTGTCCCGAAGGTTGCCTCTGCTTTTCACATCAACCAGGCAGTAGAGCTGCCATCCTTCTTCCCAGCTCCTCATTCATCCCCCGAGGAGCAACGTCTGCATTCCCTAGATTGTGTGCGCGCTTTACGCACCTACATCGAGAGGACATCTGCCACTCGTCAAGGGACACAGCTGTTCGTCTCCTTTGACCCTAACAAACCTGGGAGACCTGTTACCAAACGTACACTATCTCTCTGGATCTCAACCTGCGTGGCCTATTGTCTACAGAAAGCTGGCACACTCCCAGCAAACAAGGCGAGTGCACACCAGCTCCGCGCAATAGCCGCTTCCCTGGCCTGCGCTCAAGAGATTCCAGTGAGCGATATCTGCAGAGCCGCCACCTGGTCCTCTCACCTTACATTCCAGAAACACTACTGCCTCGACGTCCAATCCGAGACAGACGGCTCATTTGGCCGAGCGGTCCTATCCGCAGCCCTTCCTCCAGAGAGGGTGAGCGCTGCACGAGATTGAACTCTGGGACGCTTGTCTCCCGTCACTGACCGCTATTGCCTGGAACATATTGCACTAGTTACTTACTGTCTATGCACTATTGTTTTGCACTATTGTCACTATTACTCTGCACTGGTCCAACTACTGCACTGTTCGATATTGCACAGTTATCCTGTTCTTGCACTTTGTTGTTTGCACTGTTCACGATTGCACAATAAACCTGTGGTGCTTAATAAACTTTGAATCTTACGCATGCCTCCCTCATTCACCTCAGCGTGTACTTAGCTCGGGAGACACCAGGTGTGGCTGACACATCCTGCTTGTCCTAGGAGAAAACAAAGTTACTTACCTGTAACGGAGTTCTCCGTGGACAGCAGGATAAGTCAGCCACACCACCCCTCCCGCCTCCCCTTCACGAGGGTGGCCTGCGCACCGCACCTAGCCGTAACGGCATAGCTAGTCACCAACTGGCCGGCTAGGGGCGGGCTGGGGAGGTGGGACCACCTCACACATGCTCAGAAGTCTCTGAGCTATAGAGCACTTCCGTCACGGCGCCGTCGGGGGACGACACCAGGTGTGGCTGACTTATCCTGCTGTCCACGGAGAACTCCGTTACAGGTAAGTAACTTTGTTTTCCGGCCTGCTGCTCCTGTCTTCCCTCCGAGAAAGTTGCATTGGAGGGGGAGGAGTGGCAGGCCATCAGCTTGCATGTACACGGGCACATTAAGGCCCGACGCGGCACTGAAGCAGCAGTTCAGCTGCTGTTGTTTCAGCACAAGGTGGAGTAGGCTGGAAGGAGGTACAGTTTTTGGGAGGGGGGAGAAGGGACAGCGGCGGCAGCTGCACGGAGGGTCTGCCTAGGACAGCAGAAATCCTCGTGCCGCTACTGGTGATCACAAAACAAAGTGGCATTTTAGATTTTTTTTTTCTGTTTCTCCCCGCTCACTCCCCTTGATTTGTGAAATGAGGGAATAAGGTCACCATATTGACCCAGGTCTCATCTGTTCATTTCCTGGTTCTGCACCATTGCATTTCTGTACTTATTTATTTATTTTATTTATTTATTTTATTTAACATGTTTTGTATCCCGCCTTTTCCTTCAATCAAAGCGGTTAATACAGCACAAAGTTAAACAAAGGTGAGGGAAACATACATTGCATTATCATTACATCACAACAAAACACTAGGAGTACAAACAGGGAACACAGTACATAACTTACATTACATTACCTTACATTAACTACAAACAGCATATCGCTGAACAGAATGAGCATATAGCAGCAGATAGTGGGTCTCGCACGGTCCACCGCCTAAGGGCCACGCCAAAGGGCCCTCTTGCGAGGCCCTCAGGCGCGGGCCCGCAAGGCACGGGCGCGCCATTGCTGAAGGGATTTTAAATGATTTGAAAAGTGCTCAGATTGGCTGCAGTTTTCTCTCACACACAGTTCCCAACTAAGTAGGCACAGCTGATTCTCACTCACTGCTCACAGGATCGTTGGAGCCTTTGCTGAAGGGATTCTAAATGATTTGAAAAGTGCTCAGATTGGCTGCAGTTTTCTCTCACACACAGTTCCCAACTAAGTAGGCACAGCTGATTCTCACTCACTGCTCACAGGATCGTTGGAGCCTTTGCTGAAGGGATTCTAAATGATTTGAAAAGTGCTCAGATTGGCTGCAGTTTTCTCTCACACACAGTTCCCAACTAAGTAGGCACAGCTGATTCTCACTCACTGCTCACAGGATCGTTGGAGCCTTTGCTGAAGGGATTCTAAATGATTTGAAAAGTGCTCAGATTGGCTGCAGTTTTCTCTCACACACAGTTCCCAACTAAGTAGGCACAGCTGATTCTCACTCACTGCTCACAGGATCGTTGGAGCCTTTGCTGAAGGGATTCTAAATGATTTGAAAAGTGCTCAGATTGGCTGCAGTTTTCTCTCACACACAGTTCCCAACTAAGTAGGCACAGCTGATTCTCACTCACTGCTCACAGGATCGTTGGAGCCTTTGCTGAAGGGATTCTAAATGATTTGAAAAGTGCTCAGATTGGCTGCAGTTTTCTCTCACACACAGTTCCCAACTAAGTAGGCACAGCTGATTCTCACTCACTGCTCACAGGATCGTTGGAGCCTTTGCTGAAGGGATTCTAAATGATTTGAAAAGTGCTCAGATTGGCTGCAGTTTTCTCTCACACACAGTTCCCAACTAAGTAGGCACAGCTGATTCTCACTCACTGCTCACAGGATCGTTGGAGCCTTTGCTGAAGGGATTCTAAATGATTTGAAAAGTGCTCAGATTGGCTGCAGTTTTCTCTCACACACAGTTCCCAACTAAGTAGGCACAGCTGATTCTCACTCACTGCTCACAGGATCGTTGGAGCCTTTGCTGAAGGGATTTTAAATGATTTGAAAAGTGCTCAGATTGGCTGCAGTTTTCTCTCACACACAGTTCCCAACTAAGTAGGCACAGCTGATTCTCACTCACTGCTCACAGGATCGTTGGAGCCTTTGCTGAAGGGATTCTAAATGATTTGAAAAGTGCTCAGATTGGCTGCAGTTTTCTCTCACACACAGTTCCCAACTAAGTAGGCACAGCTGATTCTCACTCACTGCTCACAGGATCGTTGGAGCCTTTGCTGAAGGGATTCTAAATGATTTGAAAAGTGCTCAGATTGGCTGCAGTTTTCTCTCACACACAGTTCCCAACTAAGTAGGCACAGCTGATTCTCACTCACTGCTCACAGGATCGTTGGAGCCTTTGCTGAAGGGATTCTAAATGATTTGAAAAGTGCTCAGATTGGCTGCAGTTTTCTCTCACACACAGCGTTCTCTGGGGGAACAGGCAGGAACTACAAATCCACTGATGCTGTGGGGGCAGATTCCAAAGTGGGTCAGCCTGGTCAGGTTTACCTGGCTCAGATGGTCATCCTATGAGTCAAGCCATAGAAACGTAAAGGATATCATCAGATGTTGTCTACAGCAGGGAGTTTCCAAACCTACCTCCCCAACCAGTCAGCTTTTCAGGATATCTACAATGAACATGCATGAGATAGATCTGCATGCACTGCCTCCATTGTATACAGATCTCTCTCATGCATATTCATGGTGGCTTAGTGTTGCCAACTGGTTCCAGATGCGCCCGACAGGCTTGATCCAGTCCTGGGTTTACCCCATTGCATTCAGGGACATATAGTTCTGATTTCTCTATTGCACTCCATTAGAAAAGCAAAATTACACATCCCTGCATGGCAATGGGGTAAACCCAGGACCGGATCAAGCTTGTTGGCGCACTGGAGCCAGTTGCTACCCTATTGTGGCTATCCGGAAAACCTGACTAGCTGAGGAGGCCCCAGGACAGGTTTTGGAGCTCCTGGTCTACAGGAGTGAGATTTTAAGCCAGTCCTAGATTTGACATCTCATCCTGATGTAGTATGGGACCTGCAGCACTGATTCCAATAGGTAAAACCAGGGACTTCAAATACCACACCACATTGCAATGCAAATTTAAAATTAGAACTGGCAAAAAATCTCACCCCTGGAACTGGTTAACTTAGTAACCCTGGAAAGGCCACAGACGGGTAAATTCTCTGGGCTGAAAATTGCTCACTACTTAGTTATATGCAAAGGTTCCCAGCAGCTGTACTTCGGAGATGTTAAGTCTCCTCATTTATTTAGGCAGGCTTATATACTGCTTTTCACCTGGTCAAAGCAGTTTACACTGAACAATTACTTGCTTACATAGAACAAGAGAACTGAGAACTATGTACATGGGTAACAATTTAATTATTTACAAGCGGTAGTTCTGGCTTGCTATCAGGGAGTATAATGTGGGTCGGGAGAGGAGTTGGGTAGTTGGTCTGTAATGCTCAGTAAAAAAGGAGGGGTTTTAAGTGTTTACGGAAGGAGGAGGGGTCTGTGATGTTTCTTAAGGTGTCAGGTAAAATGTTCCAGAGGGATTCAAATGCTCGATAGAAGGCCTGTTGGGTGGTCTTGATCGTGGAATAGGGTACGGTGAACTTGTTGCTTGTGGTGAATCTTCAGGGTCTGTCTGGGGTGAGTAACTAAGGTAGAGAATGGAGGATGGGAGTGCAGTGCTTTGTGAGTTATGAGTGGGGATTTATACTTGATTCTGCTGGGGAGTGGTAGCCAGTGGAGCTGTTTGAGGATAGGGGTGATATGGTCGAGTTTAGAAACTCTCTGCACTATTCATGCAGCGGTGTGCAGGGCAGTTAGGGAGGAGGGTGGCTTGTGGAAGGCCCTGGTAGATTGTATTACAGTAGTCTTTGTGAAGGAGAGTGAGTGCTTGGAGGGTTGAGTGGAAGTCTGAAGGATCGAGGAGTGGGTGGAGGCATTGTATGGTTTTAGTTTTGAAAAAGATTGTTTTGGCTGTTGCTGTAATCTGTTTCTTGAATATTAACTGCTGACCAAAGATGATACCAAGTTATTTTAGCTGTGGGCAGACATTTATTTGGATGTTGTCGAGTGCTATTGAGGGGGGGGGTGAATGATGTGTCTTTGATGATAAACAGAGCTTCTGTCATCTTGTAATTTATTGATAGGTTGTTTGCCATAAGCTATCGAGAGGCATCTGAGAAGTACTGTATTTGTGTGTATGATGGCTGTTTGTGTGGAGTGAGTAGTATACAGTAATATAATGTCATCTGTGTATATGTGGAAGTTGACGTTGTACTCCCTGATGATTGTACAGAGGGGTTTAGGAGCTGTGTGGATAGTATAGATCCTTGGGGTACTTCTTGTGTTTGTTGGTAGAGTTTGGTAGGAATGTGTTACATTGATTTCCCTCATTGAGTCCCTTGTTGCAAGCGTTAGAGCCTTGGTGCAAGTGAATGGATTCTGACCATGGCTTTCATGAAAGACAAGCCCAGGAGGGGAAAAACCAAGTGCCCAGCCAGTAGGAAGAAATCTGAGCTCACCTTCCTGTGTCCCACCTCTTCCTCGACCTTCACTTTCCCTTTATCTACCAGCATGGGTGCTGGGAAACGCATTTGTGTATTTTTAGCCACTGAGTGGAGAGCGATTCTCGCTTATCCATATTGCCCTCACTATATCTATATCCTTTCAGAGGTTCCAAAGAAAAGCAAATATCATTTTATACTGCTTTTTTCATTTGCAAAGCCATACTATATTCAAATCTTTCTAGATTTATATTCCCAGATACACCATCTGAAAAAATTTCTCTTTTCATACTCCAGTCTCACTTTCTGGGGTGGCTAACCACACTCTTTGGGATGGTTCACCCTTGGCATCTCTGGTCCTTGTAGGTCGGAGGCAGGTGAGCTCGGATATCTTCCTATTGGCTGGAGCACTTGGTTTTTCTTCTCTTAGGCTTTTCTCTCATGAAAGCAGTGACCAAGATCAGTGCACCGACTCTGAGGCTCTAATGCTTGACATAAGAGACTCGATGAGTGTGAGTGAGGAAGCCTTCAAATGACTTTGACACTCTCCTAAGCAATGAGACTTGGCAGCTCTGGTGCATTCATTGGTTTTCTTCCCCCTCCCTCCATCAGCTGCTGACTGTCCCCTCATACCTGTATAATCAATGTATTTCAGAGTGTCACGGGGGAGTTCTGTGCTCCGCAGGAGGACAAAGCCCTTGTCAGTTGTGGATTAAACAGGAACAGATTCATCATCTCTGATGGGGAATTCTGTGGCTCCTCCAAGGTGCTCCTCCAGGTGAGCAAGTGGGAAGGAGTTGCCTTCCCAGCCCCCTCCCTCCACTATCTCCCATCTGTTCTTGGTGCAAGGCCCTTAGCTTTCAGCACTTGGGATTTTCTGTGGGATTTTACTTGGTTGGATTCCTGTCGTAGGCTGGCCACCAAGGGCATCAAAACCAACCATTTGAAATGTGCTGATTCGTGCCTCTCCTCCCCTCCCACAAGGCAGAGCTCTTTTAGCTCACAGTGGGGGTGGGGGGAGGGATAATTTTTGCTTACTGATAATGTACATGGCAGCACGGTGATCTGTAATCCTATTCAATGGCACTAGCCACATAGTGCCCCCTGTGTTTGAGATGAGGAAATCATCGAAGATTGTTAAAGAAATGCACTGTTATCCACTGTCTGCTTCTGCTCTTGGGATGGAATTTCCTAATAGCCCAAATGAATATTACCAGTTTCCCAAGCGAACTCAGCACAGCTACCCGCACACCTGTTAAGATGTGCAAGTAGGATTTCCTTTTTGAACAAACAAACACATACTTTTTATACACATGTAAATTAAAACTCTGCTTGCCCCCAGGACGACTTCTAGAGGATATGGGTAGGTGTATTTTCAGCTGCATGTTGGGAAGCCAATTTAGGAAAAATAATTCTGTGCATAAAGCACTGTCAGACCCATGGAAATGCCCTTTTAAAATTGCCCTCTGAGCTACCCTGTTTTTCCCCCCCCAGAGGCCAGCATTTTGCCCTATCAAGAACTTCCCTGAGGGACAGGCCTCCTCCCTGCCACACGATGTTCTCGACCGAGGGGTGGATGTGGGGGTCGCCGTGATCTTGCAGTCAGTGGATGCTAAAGTCCTACTGACCAGGAGGGCTGCCAATCTCCATACCTTCCCCAATGTTTGGGTGCCGCCAGGTAAGGTCATGCACCCAGATGCTGAGAGAGTGCACTCGGTCACAAGGCCTGGCCTGAATAGTAACCGGACCTGCTGAGGTGAATCCGTGTTTTTGAAAATGTAATTTCTGGCCTAGGCGAGCGTTGTTACGAATCTTCACCTGCTGTGATTTTTGTTTTCTCAGGTGGACACATAGACTTGCATGAACAGGTAAGGAACGGCAGATGTTAGGATGCCAAGTCATCTCTAAATTTCCTCTAGCTCTGGTGAAGGGAGATTTTGCCTTGTTTAAATCCAGCATGGGAGGAACCAGTGAATTTATCACTCTGGTTTACCTTGGGTTTTAATTTGTTGAGCGGGGAGCCCAGATTTAGTGCAAATACCTTGTTTTCAACTGGGTCTCAAAAACACAGGAAGATAGTCAGTCCGTCATCCTCAAAGTCATAAAAAAAAAAGTTGGTTGCAGAGCTGTGATTAGGACTGGAGGCACAGGGACTCAGCCAGGGTCACACCCAGAGAATCAGTGCCAGAGCTGAGGATTAGGCCTGGGACACAAAGAAATGATTTGGCTATGGTCATACAGTTAGTGGCTGGTATCTATACTCCAGTTCTGGGACATCTCACGAATAATAATTCACAGGCTTTATGCCCCTACTTCACATTATAAAATAGTTGGCACTCCTTGTGACCTTAGGCAAGTTACTTCACCCTCCATTGCCTCAGAAGAAAAGGCCTGGCAATCTACTTCAGTTATACCTTGCCAAGAAAACTCAGGAGTTGCTGTGTTGCCAGGAGTCGGCATTGATTTGACGGCACTTAAAACATATGCTAACTGTGTTTGGCTGATATTTCGCTGGTTTTTATTTCAGCTCTCATGTTTAGTTTAATGTTGCTGTTGTGCTGTTTCTATTTTTTTTCTCTTGTTTACCTTGTTGGGAGTTTTTTCTCATTATTTTCGATAGATAAATATCAACATGGTACTTCCAGCCTTCCCAGTAGGGTTGCTAGGGCAGGAACAGCGGTAAAGTACAGGTTCCTTTCCCCATGCCTTTGGTTTTCAACCATTCCCAAACTGCAACCAGTCCGGGGCCCCTTGCCATACAGCCAGGGATCCGAGGCACAGCTCGACTTACTTGGGGGTCGTACCTACTGTGAAGTGCAGGTTATTTTCCCCATGGTAGAAAGCGAGACAGTCATTTCCAGTACATCGTGCTAGACTAGTCCAGACAAGTGGGTTGTGTCCCCCTGTCAGCAAATGATGAGACAGAGAAAATTCTAGAAGCTTAATGACATCACCCTAGATAGATAACCCTGTACCCCTAGGGGTCAGCTTCAGTATTTTCTCTGTCTCAGCAGATGGTGGACTCACACTGGAGCCAGAGCAAGTAGAATTTCTCTGCAGCAGGGGTTTTCTACCTTTTCTCTCCCTTGGCTGTTTTCTGAGGTATTCCTGACCAGGAGGGTCAGTGAACTTACCTCCAAGGCGCAGGGCTCCTGTTCAAGAGGAGCAGTGTAGCCCTGCGCTGAGTGACGCTCCCCTGCTTCACTCCTGCCTCACTCCTCTGACCTTCAGGATCTCAGCAGCCAGGAATCGGGCTCGGCCGTTGCACCGAAGTTGTTGGTTTTTGTTGTGGAAAAAAACACCAGGAAGAACTGAGTAGACAGCAGGGGACAATGAGGCAGTACTAGCGAAAGCTCAGCACTTACCGGCAGCCTGCGACGCTGTCCCGTTAAGCTCCTCCTCATCCGTATTTCAGTGGCCTTTGGATGGTCCTGAAACTCCATCTCTTACGCTCCCTTAGATTCTTATCTTTGCCGCCCCCTCCCCCCTTTGGTCTCTCCGCTCTCTGGCCTCCAGTGCCACATGTCGGTCCTGCGCCACCCCCAGACACTATCGCTGCTGTTTTCCCCACTGTTTGGGCCACACAGTCGGCTTCTCTGTGCCTGTCTCCCTCATGCTTCAGGCTCTCGGGCGCCACTCCTGCCTCGCCTCTGTTTGTTGCTGTGTTACAGGATCACAATTTTTCCCGCCCAGACTGCGGCGTCGCCATTTTCATGTGGCGGCCGCCATTTTCTTCTTGCTTGGCTGCACGACGTCTGGATCTGTTCTCGTTGCAGCGGTATGCCTTCTTTACTGCACTGCCTTGGCTGTGGCAGGAAGAACAGGTCTTTGGTGGTGGATCTCTGTGCCACATGCATAGTGGACCATGGAGAGACTTCTCAAGGCACGGCATCTTCCTCTGCTGGTCCTCCAGTACAGGGTCCATCCTTGTCAGTTCTGCCGGCTGTTTCTGGGTCAGCTCCCCCCACAGGAGTTTTCCTCTCTGGTCCTTCTGCCTGAGCATCACGTGATGGCGCAGATGCAGTCCACGGACCAGTCATTGCAACTGCTTGCCACACAGTCTCTCTCAGCTCCAGCCCCTTTGGTTCTGGCAGATTTCCAGTTCATGGACTTTTTCCGTCATGTCTGGGATATTTGGCATTCTGGATCCTCAGTGGCCCTGGCAGCATCTACCATGCCAATGGGACATCCTCCTCCACCTCAAAGGCTCTCTCAGCAGTCTTTATGTGCACCCAAGGTGAATCCCACCCCCTCAGGGGACTGGCACCCTGTAGGGGAAGACGGTGAGTGCCCCTCTGGAGACCCCTCCCTTCATTCAGCTTTGGATAGAGAGGAAGGAGAACTTTGTCATCCCAAAGATGGTCTCGAGGCGAGGGATGACGGGCAGGACATTTGCCTGTTTTGTAAGGAAGAGCTGCTGGCCCTCATCACTTAGATCACGGAGGTCCTTAAATCTTTCAGGGCCGCAGCCGTCTATCCCTGTGGAGGAGCAGTGTCAAGTGGATCCCATCATACTGGGCATCAAGAAACCGTCCAGGGCCTTTCCTTTTCCCTCTGAGTTGCAGCAAATGGTCATTTGGGAATAGGATTCTCTGGAAGGCTCTCACAGGTCTGCTCGCCGCCTGGGTCGTATCTACCTCTGGACCCTGGACGATCTAGAGAGGTGGCTGCATTTCCCGAAGGTTGATGCCCTAGTAATGGCAGTAACTAAGCACACCACTATCCTGGTCGAGGGGGGTAAGGCTCTTCGGGATCAGATTGACTGGAAGGTTGAGGGTCTCTTGAAGATGACGCTTTCTTAATCTTTGGTTGTGCTACACTATTGCGTTGACTCCAATTACTTCCAGAAGATCCCTCTCTGGCCCGTTTGGAGTACATCACTGCTTTCCTGGCAGATGCCTTCTATGATTTGCTGAGTTTGTCGGCCTGGGCTATCACGGCTTTGACTGTGGCTCAGCGATGGCTCTGTCATTGGAATGAGGACTCTGCTTCCAAGGCTCGTCTAGCCAAGTTGCCCTTTAAGGTAGAGATGAGGACAGTAACTGAATTCAAAAAAGCAAGGGACAAACACAGAGGATCTCTAAAGGAAAAAAGGGGACTGTTGTAGTTGTTGATATGGAAGGACAGACTAGATAGGCCATGTCGTCTTTTTCTGTCGTCATATTTCTGTTTCTATGTTTCTCTTTGGGGAGGATCTAGACAAGCTGGTCAAGGACCTTGGCAAAGTCAAACCTCAATGGCTACTGGAGGACAGGCCTAAAGCAGCTTCACGCTGTTCCTAGGCCACTTCTGCTCCTTATTTCAGGTTGCATGGTAGGGACATGCGCCGCTTCCAGCTTGGTCATCCCAACTCTTACTCTACTAAGGCTGAGGTCCCGGCCCCATTCCTTTCGGGGAGCACGGCAGAAGGACAGCTTTTCCAACAACGTTCACCGTCAGCACCGCCAGGCCCTCTAGCTGACTGGCTTGGGGTCTGTTCAGGGGTGCCTCCTGTGGGTGAGCAGCTGCAGCAGTACTCCAGCGAATGGACCCGAATAACCTCAGACCAGTGGGTGCTCGAGGTCATTACCCACGGGTATGCTCTCGAGCTCCACAGGCTTGTCCCGTCTACCTTTTCTGATCTCCCCTTGCCAGGCGCCGGGCAAACGTCTGGCCATCCAGCAGACTCTGCAGTGCCTCCTTCAGCTCCAGGCAATCTGCCCAGTTCCTCCTACCAGCCTATTCTGGATCTGAAGGGGGTCAACAGATGCCTGCATGTGTCACGTTTTCGAATGGAAACGCTCCGATCTGTCATCCAGGCAGTCCAACCTGGCAAGTTTCTGGCGTCTCTCGATCTAGCCGAAGCTTACTTTCACATTCCCATATGCCCAGAGCACCAGCAGTACCTCTGCTTTGTTGTGCCGGGTCGCCATTATCAATTCCGGGCTCTGCCCTTTGGCCTAGCTACAGCACCCCGCACCTTCACCAAAGTCATGGTGGTAGCAGCAGCCACCCTCCGGTGCCAGGATATCTGGGTTCACCCTTACCTGGAAGACTGGCTTATTTGGGCGAAGTCTCAACAGGAGGCAGCCGAGGTGGTTCAGTAGGTGGCATCCTTTTTGCGTCGCCTCAGATGGATCATCAATCAGGACAAGAGCTGCTTGTGGCCCTCTCATTCACTGGATTTCCTTGGAGTCCGTTTTGATACTGGGGTGGGTCGGGTCTCCCTTACCCAGGACAGATACGAGAATCTAGTTACTCAGCTCAGAAGCTTTCTTCATCTTCGGTCACCTTCAGCCTGAAACTATCTGCAGATCCTCGGGACCATGGCATCCACCCTGAACGTGATTCCTTGGGCTCGGGCACGTATGCTTCCTCTCCAGCAGGCTCTCTTGTCCCGATGGACCCCCAGATACCAAGATTATTGGCTCTATCTTCCTGTACCCTTGGTGGTGCGCCACAGTCTCCGGTGGTGGCTGTCCCATCGCAACCTCCTGCAAGGGGTCCCGTTAGAGACTCCGTTTTGGGTCCCAGTTACCACTGATGCTAGTCTTGTCGGCTGGGGAGCTCATTCTCTGGGTCGAACAGCGCTGGGCTCTTGGTCAGCCCAGGAAATCTCCTGGCCAATCAATCGTCTCGAGGCCAGAGCGGTCCGCCTGGTGCTGCTTGCCTTCCGGCCCATGCTCCTCAAGAAGGCGGTTCGCGTACACTCGGACAATGCGACAATGGTGGCCTATCTCAATCGGCAAGGGGGCATGAAATGTCCGGGAGTGGCGCGGGAGATGGCCCTCCTGTTCCCGTGGGCAAAGAAACATCTTCAAGCCCTCTCTGCACAGCACATTGTGGGTGGAGAATGTCCGCATAGATTTTTTCAGTCGGCATCTTCTGGACCCCAGTGACTGGGAGCTCTCCAGAAAATCATGGCCCGCTGGGGTCGCCCAGTAGTACATCTCATGGCGACAGCCTCCAACTCCAAAATGCTGCTCTTCTTCAGTCACCACAGGGAACTGGGATCTCAGGGGCCGAATGCCCTAGTCCAACTCTGGCCTGTGGGCCAGCTTCTTTGTGTATTTCCACCATGGCCTCTGATAGGCAGGCTTCTCAGGCGCATCAAGTCCCACCATGGACAGGTCATCCTAGTAGCGCCTGACTGGCCACGACGCCCATGGTACACCGACCTAGTACGCCTCTCGTTAGCTATGCCTCTAGTGCTCGGCACCCACAGGGGGCTCAAGACGGGGGCCGATTATCATGGACGATCCATCTCCTTACTCTCTTATGGCTTGGCTCTTGAGCGGAGACGCCTAGTGCGGAAAGGCTATTCGCCTCAGGTGATAGTCACTCTCCTGAAGGTGCATCGCTCCTCTATTTCACGGGCCTATGCTAGGATCTAGAAGCGTTTCAGCATATGGTGCTCTGGCAGGTCATTGTCCCTTTGATCAGGGTATGGCCCTGAATTCCCTGAAGGTTCAGATAGCTGCTCTCGCATGCTTCCGAGGTCCTCTACGAGGCCATTCCTTGGCTTCTCATCCTGATCGCGTTCATTTTTTGCGTGGAGTGCGCACTCTGCGTCCCCCTATCCACCCGGTGGTCCCATCCTGGGACCTTTCTTTGGTCCTTAGGGCTCTAAGCCTCCATTCGAGCCTCTTTGCCGATCTTCCCTTGAAGATTTGACCCTGAAGACGTCCTTCTGGTGGCGGTCACCTCAGCTCGTCGTGTTTCTGAGTTTCAGGCGCTATCCTGTTTGGATCCATTTCTGTCCGTCTCCCCGGAAGGCGACACTATCCGCCCAGTTCCGTCCTTTTTTGCCAAAGGTTTTGTCCACATTCCATGTGAACCAGTCTGATCCTCCCCTCTTTCCCAAAAGGGCAACAAGTAAGTGACTCTCTGGTGCTCCATTCTCTTGATGTCGGAAGGACGTTGCAGTGGTACCTCAAGGTCACCAATTCCTTTCGCCTCTCCGATCACCTACTTGTGCTGATTGGAGGTTGCCACAGGGGACAGGCTGCTTCTAAGACCACCATCACTCGGTGGAACAAGCAGGCGATTGAGGCCGCATACATTCTTCAGAGTAAGCCTGTACCTGCCGGGCTCAAGGCCCACTCTACTAGGGCTCAGACAGCAACTTGGGCAGAGAGAGCGCGGGTTGCCCTGCTAGATATATATAGAGCTGCCTCCTGGTCTTCGCTTTCTACCTTTGTCCAACACTATCATCTGGACCTCCATGCTCGGGAAGCGGCTCAGTTTGGAGGCAGCGTTTTGACTGCTGCCGTATCTTCCTGCCCAGAGAGGACTTAGCTTTGATACTCCCCACTTATCTGGAGTGGTCTAGCATGATGTACTGGAAGGAGAAATTTTACTTACCGTTAATTTCCTTTTTTGTATCCGTGCTGGAGCAGTCCAGAACCCTCCCCGTTGCGATGCAATTTCTGGTTTGGCCGTGTCAGCACCTAAGAGTTCATTGGCCTGTCGCTTCTTGTACAGCTCTTGGCTTCCGCCGTATAGTTTCTTTATTGTTTTACGATGTTAATTTCTTCGGTGGCTCCAGACCACTCTGCTTGCTATAGGTATACTGAAACTGACCCCTAGGGGTACAGGGCTATCTATCTAGGGTGATGTTATTAAGCTTCTAGAGTTTTCTCTGTCTCATCTGCTGATAGGGGGACACAACGCACTTGTCTGAACTGGTCTAACACGGATACAGGAAAGGAAATTAACGGTAAGTAAAATTTCTCCTTCACAGCTGTTTGGAGTTGAGGAGCTCCATTCTTGGACATCATCCTCTTACCCTGTGGGGACCTACTGTGTGGCACCATTTAAATACAGCACAAATCTGGTGGCATCATTTGTTTGCATGAAAATCCATGTGGGAAATGGATGATACCATCAGACCTGCACCAGTTTCTGCTGCTGTAGTGGTGCCAGAGCTTTGGATGTTAAGAGGGGGGAGCAAAGAGCTATTCTTCCTGCAGCCTCTGCCCTTTCCTGTCCGTGTCTCTCTGTCATTTCTAGGTGTTGGATACAGGGCTGCGGGAGCTGGCGGAGGAGATGGGACTACAACTCCCGGAGGGATCGTATTCTTGGAGGCTGCTGGGACTCTGGGAGGTACGAGCTTCTGCACTGGCTGTGGTGGATAAGGAGTTTCCTTGCAAATATATGAAAAGAGAAAAAACCTGCAGGTCTGGCTCAGCCCCTAAGCGGCCGACCTCTGTGGCAGGCAGTGGTGCAGCTCGGCAGGAGGGTTGGGAAGTGGCATAGCTGGGGATTCTGCCTGGGGTGGCAGAAATCCTTGGGCTAGCCCTGAAAACCTGTAATGGTTCCTAAAATTCAGAGGGTAAAAGTTCTTAATGAAGGGGAGGCAATTTTCATACAAACAAAATGGGAAAAATTCTTTAATATATTTTTGCTGCTTTATATCAACTTTTCTTTTTGGCTGGTTGAATCTGTGAGCTCTGTGCCGACGCTCCATTTTTGCTCTCACTAATATCCCTTGTTCTCTCTTTTGCCTCCCCTCACCCAGTCTGTCTTTCCAACCATGCTAACCCTTGGTCTACCCAAACGACATCACCTGGTGGTGTACCTGCTGCTTCAGTCCCGCGAGACACACTGCCAGTTGCAGGTGAGACCCCAGTTTTCTCCGGAGACAATCAGGGGGATTCAGGCAACTTCTCAGGTCTCCTAGGACAAAAATCTTGCTCCAATGCCTTGCAGTTGCGATGTGTGCGTATTTAGATTGCCTCTCCAATTTGAGCCTGAAGTAGTTTAGAACTCTCTTTTCAGGAACAGTAAGTGCCTTCCCCAAAGAGCTTACAATCTTTGTGTGTACGAGACAACCGGAAATGTGATTGCCCAGAGGTCACAAGGAGCATGAGTGAAAGAAGCAGGATTTGGACCTTGGTTCACGTCCCATTCCTCTAAGCACTAGGCCGCTCCTTCCCAGTTACTCCAGAACCACATGCACTCTCCTATCAGATCTATACGTCTTATCGTATAGTTCATCTGATAATTTTTTGTCCAGTGAATGCACTGGCCAAATATGTCAACTTGATCAGCTGAAATCAGATGAACTGATTCAGACTCTTATCTCCTGGCAGCTTGCAAAAGAATCCACCACAATTTGTAATCAACTTGTTCTCTTCCCACCCTCAGTTGATGGCAAACTGTCTCCTGTTTCAGGCCCGGCTGCGTCCAGATGAAAGGGAGGTAAGCGCCAGTGTCTGGCTGGAGCCTACAACGGTGACAGCCATCGTAGCAATGGCAGATGGAGCACAGAAATCTAGAACAATCACGGATGACCTTCCACCAACAATTGAGTAAGTGCAGTGCTCTGTTTTTTCTCCTGATCTGTCTGTAACCAGACTTTAGATAGTCAAAAGGAGATTCCTTATCGTCCCTCCAGTCTAGTCCCAAACCTTTGGAGTTGTGTATGTCCTGCCGCAGCTTGGAGACTGAGCATGTCACTCTTTGGTGACCCTAATATAAGTAGTCCAGGGACCGCCTCCTTGAATCAGTTTTCTCAGTCTGCAAGCAGCGGAAGGAGGTGTGAGTCCAGAGGTCCGGGACTCACTAGAGCAACGATTAAGACAGCAGCTAGTTTATCAATTTGGTAGAAGAGTCAAAGGAAGAGTTTACAAAAAAAGAGAAAAGGGTCTGTGGCCCTTTAAATTGGCGTTTTTTATTAGTTTACTTGACGGATCAGTAGATTGATTGCAGGTGGGCTGTCCCCCTTCTCCCCCCTCTCTGAAGCGAGACGCGCTAGCAGAGTAGAGTGAGGGAGCTGTGCAGGGGCCTCCGGCGTCTGATCCCCCCGGCGGGAAAGGAGCTGTAGAGGAGCTGCAGTGCTGCCACGCACACCAGAGAGCCACGAGGTGAAGCGGCGGTGAAAGGCCAAACTGTCGCCGCAGGCAGAGAAGGGTGCCTGCGGCTTCTCTCACTGGAGAATCAGTTTCCAAGCGGATCGGTCTGTTCGGCGCCTTTGAGGTAAGCGCTGGAGACTGTGGGAGATGGTGGTTTGGTTGCCGCGGCGTTTGGGATCAGACAGTCAGTCTGTGAAGGCTCTGACTGCTTGTGTTCGCGCGGGAAGAGTGAGATTGGGATTTCAGGCGGTGAGAGTTCCCCAGGGGTCTTATTATCCCTAAACTGCTTAGGACTTGGCTTATTGGAGGGAGCCTGGGGGGGGGGGGGGGGGAAATGGGATAGTACTAAAGAAAGGAACGGGATTTTCTGGACTCTTACAGAGTGAGGGGCTGTAGAGCTGTCTTTATGCCTAATAGGCCTAGGTGCCCCTTATGTGGGGTACGGAGAGGGACAGTCTCTGAAGCAGGTGTGCAGAGGCTGTGCCCTCGAAGATTCCATGGCGGACATGGCGCAGCAAGGAGAGTCAGAGGGTACAAAGGAGGTTCTATTGGCAAAGGAATCTCCTGCGTCCCCAGTGGTAAGTCAGGAGCTGGTTCCTGGACCGTCTGTGGCTCCAGCTGTTCCCTCACCCCAAGCTCCTCTGCAGGGGGGGCTGGGGGCAATCTTTCCTCAGCAGTTTTTGATGCTGCTACTGCAGGCTCTTGGGGGGGTCTGGCAGCGCAGTGGCTGGGCCTGTGGAGGAGGAGGTCCGGGGGTCAAAGTAACCAGGGGCCTCGTTGGATGAAGCCGCAGGTAGTGGCATAGGCAAAAGGGCTAAACTGCGGGAGGACAGTACAGAACAAGACTTGGAGGATCAGTCAGACCTTTTAGATGAGTTAGATATAGAACAGGACTTGGAGGAAGGTGAGATAGCGGAGCTAGAGGACCCAGGATAGAGGAGCCAGGCGAGAATAGTGCGAGTATTCCGGTGAGAGGAGCTCTCGGCCCTGATTGCGGAAACAATGATCATGGTTAGTCAAGTAAACCCCCATTTCAAACCCTCTTAGATCCCCAAGCTTTAGAACTATAAACATATGATAATTTGCTGTAAATAGTTTGAATTCTTGTTATTTATTTAACCCCAGTTATCCATGTTTATTCCCTGTTATCTGTAAACTTAACATATGTTCATGCTTAAGTACGAATTGTTAAAATGTAAACTGCGCTGATGATGAAGAGTGCGGTATATAAAAGCTGTTAAATAAATAAACTCTAAAGGCTTTGAATATGCCAGCCTCGGGTCAGACAGAGGAGGTCGCTCTGGAGGATCCCTTGTTGCAGGCGATTAGAAAGTCACAGAGGGCGTTCCCAATTCATAGGGTGTTCAAGGAAATCCTCAAGGGATCTAGAGTAATGGCACGGCTGTATCCTCTGGTGGAACCGGATAAGGAAATTTTTAAACCTCCCAAGGTGGATGCAGCAGTTTCGGCGGTAACTAAAAAGACGACAATCCCGGTGGAGGGAAGTGCTGCTCTTAAGGATGCGCAGGATAGGAGATTGGATACTTTGCTTAGACAGGTGTTTGAGGTCAATGCCCTGTCCATACAGGCCTCGATTTGTGGGGCCTGGGTGGCAAGGGCGTGTCTTAGATGGTCCCAGAGACTGAAAGGGATGCAACTGGACGAAGCGGCTGAGGAAGCTGCCCGCATTGAATCTGGGGCGGCGTATTTAGCGGATAGCCAGTATGACCTGATTCGGGGCCTATCAAAGAGTATGGCGTCTGTAGTGGTGGCACGGAGGTATCTCTGGCTGCGTAATTGGGCAGCGGATGCGGCCTCCAAAGCGAGGTTAGGTATGCTCCCTTTTAGAGGTAAGCTCCTCTTTGGTGAGGAGTTAGAGAAGTTAGTAAAGGACCTAGGTGAATCAAAGGGGGGGCAGGTTGCCGGAGGACAAGCAGAAGCAGAGTCGTCCCGGGGCGCCGTCTAGGAGTCAGCAGAGAGTTTAGGCGTTTTCGCCAATCTAGGTTTGACCCGGTGCAGAGGGGACAGTTCCCGTATAGATCTCAGGGGTTTTGTGGCTTCAGAGGTGCAGGCAGAGGTTTTTCAGCCTCCTCTTCCCCAAGCGTCAAGAAGCCGCATTGAAGTGAGGGGGGTCCAGGCAGGGATAGTACTGGTGGGAGGTCGGTTAAGAGAATTCGTTCCTGCCTGGGCCCAAATTACTTCGGATCAGTGGGTGTTGGAGATCGTGCAGAAAGGTTATGCGCTCCAGTTCCAACACCCCGTGAGAGACGCGTTTGTGCAATCTCCCTGCAGAACAAGATCCAAGATAAACGTGGTAAGGCAGACTTTGGAAAGGTTGTTAGCTTTCGAGGCGGTGGTGCCCGTGCCGGCAGATCAATGCAGAAGCGGTCGATACTCAATATATTTTGTGGTACCCAAAAAAGAGGGCACCTTATGGCCCATTCTGGATCTAAAAAGAGTGAACAGGTGTCTCTGGGTGTCTCACTTTCGTATGGAAACGTTGAGGTCAGTCATTGTGGCGGTGCGGCAGGGAGAGTATCTTACATCGTTGGAGCGGTCGAGGCCTATCTAAACATTCCGATCAGATTGGAGTACCAACGTTTTCTTCTGTTTGCGGTGCCCATGGGGCATTTCCAATTCCAGGCAATGCCATTTGGGTTAGCAACAGTGCCAAGGACGTTCACCAAAATTATGGTGGTCGTGATGGCGGCGGCATTGAGGAAAGAAGGAGTGTTGGTTCACCCTTATTTGGACGATTGGTTGATTTGAGCGAAGTCACAGGTGGAGAGCCAGCATGCAACCAGTCGAGTAGTGAGTTTCCTGCAGACCTTAGGATGGGTAGTCAATGTGTGAAAGAGCAAGTTGGTGTCATCGCAGGAGTTTGGATATTTGGGGGCTCATTTCAACATGTGCAGGGGCAGAGTCTACCTACCGCTAGCGCGGATTCAGAAATTGAGAAGGTTAATTCGTGTGTTTCTGGCAAACAGGACTCCTTCGGCATGGCAATATTTACAGCTGTTAGGGACAATGGTGGCCATGCTAGAGATGGTGCCGTGGGCCAGAGCTCACATGAGACCTCCGCAGAGGGTGCTGCTCAGAAGATGGTCTCATCAGTCCGATCCATTGTCCAGAAGGTTGGTGTGTCCGCTGGATGCGCGCAGATCGTTACAGTGGTGGCTTCTTCCGGGGTATCTGGAGAAAGGAATGCCTCTGGAGGCATCTGATTGGAAACCGTTGACGACAGATGCGAGTCTGTTCGGCTGGGGGGTGCACTTCAAAGGACAGTACACCCAGGGCCAGTGGACAGACCAGGAGAAGACATGGTCCATCAACAGGTTGGAGTTACGGGCGGTGTCGTTAGCCCTACAAGCCTTGCAGTGTCTGCTACAGGGAAAGGCGATCAGGGTGCTCTCGGACAACGCCACAGCCGTGGCATATATCAATCGGCAAGGCGTAACCAGCAGCGTGCATCTAGAGGATGAGCCGACGGCTTGCTAGCTTGGGCCGAGTTGCACCTGGAAGTGTCATCGGCGACCCATGTAGCAGGGGTGGACAATGTGATGGCCGACTTTTTGAGTCGAGTCAAGGTGAATCCAGGAGAATGGGTCCTTCATCAGGAAAATCTTCGATTTGCTGGTACAGAGATGGGGTCAGCCGGTAATGGATCTCATAGCAACGTTCGAATCAGCAAAGGTAGAAAGATTCTACAGCAGGAGAAGGTAGAGAATGTTAGAGTGATTAGATGCCCTGATACAAAAGTGGCCGGAGGAAAGCCTTATGTACATTTTCCCGTCGTGGGTGCTAATTGGCAGAGTTCTGCAACACATAGAAAGGCACAAGGGTCTAGTTCTTCTGGTGGCGCCAGATTGGCCAAGGAGGCCTTGGTATGCCGACTTAATACATCTTCTGGTGGAACCTCCGTGGAGGTTACCACACAGGCGAGATCTGCTAATGCAGGGCCCTCTAAGTATGCCTCAGGTGAATTGGTTTTCGCTTACGGCTTGGCTCTTGAGAGGTCAAGGCTGACGGCCAAAGGATACTTGGCAGCAGTGATTTCTACTTTATTGAGGTCCAGGCATCGCTCCACTTCTATGGCATATGTGAGAGTTTGACGACTGTTTGAAGCCTGGTGCAAGGATAGACAGATTCAGGCGTTGAAGACCATGATAGCACAGATTTTGTCCTTTTTGCAGGATGGGTTTGATAAAGGCTTGGCAGCGTCTTCTCTTAGGGTGCTGTTGGCAGCACTGTCCTGTTATCGAGGGAAGGTGCAAGGGAGGATGCTGGGAACTCATCCGGATGTGAAAAGATTTTTGAGAGCGGCTTCGCTGTTGAGACCCCCCTGCAGGATTGTGGTTCCGGGGTGGGACCTTAATGTGGTACTGGAGGTACTTGTCAGGGAGCCGTTTGAGCCATTGGCGAAGGCGACTTTGAAGGATCTTACTATAAAGGTAGTATTTTTGGTGGCTATCGCTTCGGCAAGGAGAATTTCAGAATTGCAGGCCTTGTCGTGTAGAGAACCATTTTTGTCATTTTCAAACAAAAAGGTAGTGCTTAGGACTGTCCCGTCCTTTTTGCCTAAGGTGGTATCGGCCTTTCATGTCAATCAGGTGGTATCCTTGCCGGTCTTTGAAAAGTCAGCTAAAGGTGTGGTTAAAAGGGCGGCTGCATAGGTTGAATATACGCAGGACACTAAAGAAATATTTGCAGAGGACAGAGGCGATGCACAAGACGGACAGGTTGTTTGTTTGGTGGATCTCGACAAGGAGAACCGGCTTCTTAGGCGTCTATAGCTCGGTGGATTAAGGAAGTGATTGCGGCAGCATAATCTCTTAAAAGGGCAGAGTGGTGCCAAAAGATTTAAAGGCACATTTGACAAGAGCTCAGGCAGCGTCCTGAGCAGAGTTTAGTTTGGTTCCAGCGACGTAAATCTGTAGGGCGGCAACGTAGTCGTCATTACATACCTTTGTCAAGCATTACAGGATTGATGTGCAGGCGGAAGGAGATGCTAGATTTGGATCAGTGGTGCTTCAGGATGGTCTGGCAGGCCCGCCCGGTAAAATGTTCACTACTCTGTTACATCTCCAAAGGTTCAGGACTAGACTGGAGGGCCGATAAGGAAGGTGAAATTAGACTTACCTGCTAATTGTGGTTCCTTGAGTAACTCCAGTCTAGTCCCACATCCCTCCCTGATGTGGACTGCCAGAGTGTAGCCTGAAGACCGGGGGGGGGGGGGGGATGGATGTTGAAGGGACTCTTACGGGTGAGTCACGAGGCACGTCAGGCTTACAAAAGAGTATGATCATAGTTCTTTCTCTCTAAGAGTGAAGAGCCTCTTCAAGGGGTGCGGGAGAAGGCGCAGCTCATGTTTCCAGTATTATAATTTTAACATAGAGTAAGTGTAAGGCTTAATGATTCCTTAATTATTCATGGATATGTTTTTAAAGGGTTTTTTTTTAAGGTTTATTGTTGAGATTGGCTTACTTTTTGCTCTGGTGAGTCTGCTTTGTCAATAGAAAACTGATTCAAGGAGGCGGTCCTTGGACTACTTATACTAGGGTCACCAAAAGAGTGACATGCTCAGTCTCCAAGCTGCGGGAGGACGTACACAACTCCAAAGGTTCGGGACTGGAGTTACTCAAGGAACAACAATTAGCAGGTAAGTCTAATTTCACCATTTCTTTCTTGTAGTCAGCAGTTGTGAGAATGACTGGTCTGATTTTAGCAGCATCTTACAGCTGATTTGGAAGTAGTCCTCCCGCTATAGGGGTAAACTGAAATGAATCCCTCCTTACACTCCTTTGGGCATAAAATGTTAAGGTATAGGTGTCTGTTTTCACACACAAGCTGCTAGCACCGCTTAGTAAACAGACCCCATAGTGTTACTTGGTTGTTACAAAAAAAAGTCTGCTTTGATGGGTGCAAAAGGGCTATATCGCTTTCTGTACACAGGGTTACAGAGCTGCGCAATGGAGTGCTGAAGGCTACTATGCTTCCCATCTCAACCTTCCTCAATACTTTACCAGTTGGAGGTGTGGACCTGGAATGTGTCAGCACGGGAACCAAACATGCTCTGCAGCTCTGGCTGGACATCTTGCCGCAGCTGGACCAGTGACCTGCTGCTCTTCCTCTTCAGATGTCGGGGCTTTCTGTTCTCACCAACCAGTCCACTTGTGTGCCCAGCTGTAAGCATCTGTCTACAAGATCTCTATACTTGCAGCTGTGCTAGAGGGCTGAGGGAGTGGGCACACAGATACAGAACCTGTCCCCTCTAGGATTGGAGGGATCAGGGATGGGCACAGGAATACAGAGCCTTTTGCCTCTAGGATTTGGAAATTCTTTTTAATCCGGCTGATGATGTTCAATACCAGTGCTTTTTTCCCTGGTACTCCTATACAGGGTCGTACTTAATGAGTGGGGTGGCTGCCTAGGGACTCGCCCCCACAATAGGCATGCCCCCTGCAATTACATCAAGTCTTAGAACACATCGTTTGCTTGGAAAAGAGAACAAGCCGAACTGCTAGAAATTCCAACCCAAAAACCACATGCTCACAGAATACCGCAGTTTGGTTACATACACCTCATCAAATACAGAATAAATGCCCACATATCAGAATAGAAAGGTGCAGACAAGTACTGAACTGGGAATCCCAAGAAACTGGAATCTGCTTGTGGTACAACACTGGGGGAACAGAAACAGAAATGCATTTTTCTCCAGACTCTGCAAAATGACAAAGATTATCCGAGATGCTGCACATTCAGATTCCCAAAACTGGCATATTTGCATTACTAAATCAAAATGAAAATGTTTTTTTTTCTCTTGGTCTGGACAGCTCAGTCTCAGCAGCCCATGTCTCCCCCACTTTGCAGGGCTGAGCTATTGTATGTGCCGACTTCAACATGCACCTCTACATTTTTGCTATGAACCTGCAAGGATTGGCTGAAGACACCGTTTCTTTCCTGGGATGCACTGTCTGTGTGTATTTTGAGCTGTGCAGAGCCTGAACTCTTTCATTAATACACAGAGACCATGGGTCCATTTTAGTAGATGCCAGTAAGCAATACTACCGCGTAGCCCCTGAGAACAAGCCTTGCCCAATAATACAAGTGCTACAATTGCTGTATCTTTCCACCACATTTTTATGGTGTCGGATTGCATTTGTTTGAAGATTTTTCTCTTTCTCCATACTTAGTGCAGATTTGTTGCTTGGTTACTGATGCTTCTTAGCAATGCCGTTCTTGTGTGTTTTGTCTTTACCACTATACCCAGTTTGCTCGCATCAGTCAAGCGTCAGTGTGGGAATATGAATGTCGAGGTGATCATAATTTCTTCTTCCAGATCTTCCTGCTAGACCAGTCCCTAGTGGGTTAACTTCTCCTGCCAGCAAGTGATGGAGACGGAGGAAAAAAAAAACCAATGCTGTGATGACATCGATGGCATAAAACCCAGTGTAGGTAGGGGCACCCTCCAGTATTTTTCTGTGTCTCCAGCAGCTGGTGATAGTGGTTGTTGTATGATTTTTTTTCCTGTGCAGCCAAGGCCCGGAGCTCCTGGTAGCTGTCTCGGGGATGCCTGCCAGTTGAGCTTGGTTGTTGGAAAGAGAAAGACAACTGAGAAGGTTCCATTTTGGGGAAGAGCTCCTGTCCATGAGGGTTAGTGCAGTTCTTGTTGCAGACGGGGTCACAAAGGTCCTCTTCAGAGGTACCTAAGATCTTCTCATTCTCCAAATATTAATTCTTTTGGTTTATAATTTTTTGTTGTTTAAAAAAAAATGGACAGAGGAGTGTTTTCTGAGAGATCCAAGTGAGAGCATGTTGCTGACAGAGGCTTCCCTCCCCCCCCCCTTCCCCTCTGCCTTGGGATGAACACGAGAGGAACAATCAGAGATATGGGGCTTGTACAGTCTTCTCAGTAAGTAATATGCTGCTGAGCGTACTTGTCAGGAGAATAGTTTTTTTCGGTGACAGTTTCACTTGCGGCCTGTTTCCTGCCTGATGCTGGCTTCCCATGTGGGCGCATGTGCACCTTCCGGCCTAGCTCATCATGCCTGCTTCGCTTCCTCAGCTGCAGCAAGCGGTGGTAATTTCTATTGGATCACATGTGTGCCACTTCCACAGATGATCCGGGGAAGCCTCACTGTCCACTTCTCAGGACTTAGACAAGTGGCTGCACTTTCATAAGGTAGATGCCCTCTAGGGCTCTTCCTTTTCCACCAGAGCTACAACAGATGGTATCCGCGGAATGGGATTGCCCCAAAGCAGTCCTGTGACGTGCATGGCATCTGGTTCACATCTATGCGTAGTCTCAGGAGGACTTAGCCAAGTGGCTGCACTTTCATAAGGTGGATGCCCTGATCACGGCAGTAACCAAATGCAACACCTGTGGAGGATGGGGCAGCCCTCTCAGAATCAACAGGACTGAAAGATGAAGGGCTTTCTGAAGACAGCCTTTTCCGCCTCTCTAGAGGTCCAGGTGGGGGTCCTTGCAGTCCAAACATTTTTGCATTGGTTCCCGCTTCTGCCTGTTATGAATTCAGCTCACCTGAGGCTGTTGCAGCCTTTTTGCTGGATGCCGTTTATGATTTTTTTGCATCTTGACATTCTGGGGAGTGGCAACGGCCATCGTGGCTTGTCATTTGGTTATAGCTTTGAAACGGGTCTGCGGACGTGGCCTTGAAGGTGTGCTTGGCCAGGTTGCCATTTAAGAGTGGTCTTCTTTATGGTGAGGACCTCAGTGGTTGCTGGAGGATAAACCTTAGCTCTCCTCTAAGCAATCATTTTCCTCGTGTAGCTCTGGTCCCTCTCGTTCTTGGTTCCAAGACACTAGGTGTTTTCATTCTAGCAAGCAGTCAACCTCCTTCTTGGGCTCAGGGGCCAAGACTCATCCCTTTTGTGAGGCTCAGCGCTTCATTGCCCATGCTACTGGAAAATCTTCCTCTTCTCGTCCTTCCCACTGAGAGGCAGGTGGCTCATTCCAAAGTGTTGCAGGTGGGAGGTCATCTTTGCCTTTTTTTACTGCAAATGGGCCTGTGCCACAAACCGATCATTGGGTCCCTGATATCATAAGACAAGGATATGTACTCGAATGTGCAAGACCCATACTGGACTCCTTTGTAACTTCCCCTTGCGGCTTGTGATAAGGAAGCTTATCATAGCTCAGGAAGGAGCTATAGAAAAGGTGAAGTGACTCTGAACAAGCAACCTGTCAGTGCTGGTAGAAATGAAAAAACAGAATTTTGCCATAAAACACTACCAGTCCCAGAATGCACCAGGTTTCCAACAGCCATGAGAGGAGCTGAAGTGAGAAAACGTGTGTTCAATCAAAAGGGCTATGAGGTAATCCCCAAGCACTCATTGCAAAGGGCAGGGCTTGATTCAGCACAGCTGCGCTGTGCTAGGATGGAACACTCATCTCAAAGGGCAAGGCCTGATTCAGCACAGCTGCGCTGTGTTAGGGAGGAGCACTCATCCAAGCAGAATAAGAGTAGAGTTTATTCTACAGATGACCATCTTCATGATCACCTTGGATATCCAGAGAATTGTCCTCAGTATCCAGAGAATTGTCCTCAGTATCCTGAGAATCAGCTTGAGTTTGATCATCAGTTTCATCTGAAGGATCATCAGAAGCAGAAGCCAAATCGGACGGACAGAGAGGGAAAGAGACCCTCTGGAAGAAAGAGGAGAAAAGCCTTTGAGAGGTCTAGAAGACTCCAAAGCAGTACGTATACTGGGAGGTATTCCAAGGGCCAGCATACACCATTGGACTGGGGAAAACCAGAGGAATGGTGCTGCAGAGCTAGGAATCTCCAGACGCTACCTGTGAGGGAGACGGCTGCACGTGGAAGGGACCCTAAGACCTGTGCCAGAAGGTATGTGAAGAGAGATCCAGTGTCCAGGGATCTGGATTGGAAGGCTGGACATAAGAACTGGACTACATACTGGCCAGGCTATATAGAGAGGAACTCTAGCAGCAATGGAAGCTCAGGTATGAACACTGATCTATGCCCTAGCTATATCCTTGAAAGACAGCAGGGAAACAAGTATTCTCCTGAAAATGCTCCATTGAGAGATTCATTTGTGCCAATCCATGATATTGAACCCATGCTTGTTGAACAAGGGGGAATAATAGCAGATGAGGATCCTGTTTATATGGACTGCTCTCTATCTAAACTCCGTTGGTAACTTTCTGTTATAAAGTACAGCAACCATCACAAAGAAATACAAATTTGTTCTTTAATCTACTCAGAAAAGCTCCTGAAGCAGGATTTGACCCACACAGTGGAAGGCAAGCCAGCAAAGGGGTTTCAGCTGGTAACTGCTAGCAATTAAGCCTTACCTAATTGCTTGTGAGCTAGGAGAGAATCACTTCTGTATCTATGTGGGAAGTAATCAGAAGTTAACCTGAAAAGAACAGTTTGTTTCTTGCTTTGTGGCTTTTCATTTGTTGTTTTCCTGATTTTAACTTTGTTTTTCCAAGTTAACACTGAAAGCAAGTAACCTAATTTATGTGCTACCAAGCATATCTGTGTTGGGAGAAATAACCCCATAAATAAATATCTTATTGGCTTTACCCAAGAGCACAACTAAATTATTGTCAGCAGCTGTGTCTGGTGTGAATGAACTACATTGCCCACAATACCTTGCAAATCATATAGAAATATGCACTTGCCAAGAGTGTGAAGATTCTCACCGAGGCAGCCGTCTGACAGGCTCCACAAAGAAAGCAACCATATGAGCTACCTTTTAATGAATATAGAAAGACTAGGGGACATGCAATGAAGCTACAGGGTAAACTATTTAAGACTAATAAAAGAAAATATTTTTTCACTCAACGTGTAATCAAACTCTGGAATTTGTTACCGGAGGATGTAATAAAGGCTGTTAGTGTAGCTGGGTTTAAAAAAGGTTTGGACAAGTTCCTGGAGGAAAGGTCCATAAACCATTATTAAGAAGGGACCCAGGATATCAATGCTTGACCCAGTACAAGCATTGTGGAACCTGTGTCTTTTGGGGAAACTGCTAGGTATGTATGACCTGGATTGGCCACTGTTGGAAACAGGATACTGGGCTTGATGGACCTTGGTCTGACCCAGTATGGCATATCTTATGTTCTTATGTAAGCCAGTCTTCCTGTGTCTCCATTGGAGTGAGGCACAGGAAAATACTCCCATCTACTTTGTGGTCCCAAAAAGGACGGTCTTTTCACCCTATTCATCTCAAGGGGATCAACCGCAGTTTTGCTTCTGGACGGAGACACTGTAGTCTGTAATTGTCTGTGTAGCAGGATGAGTTCCTCACCTCTTTGGATCTGGCAGAAGCATACTTCCATGTTCTCATTGGGAAGGATCAGCAGTGATACCCGAGGTTTGCGACTCTGGGTGCACATTTCAAGTTCTGCATGCTTCCATTCAGGTTGGTAACCACCCTTCGGACATTCTCCAAGATCACGGTAGTGCTGACAGCTGGATCATTCAGGCCAAGACTCACCCGGAAGCGGGGAGCTTGATTGGGTGGTCAGTCAAAGCAAGAGCTGTCTGTCTTCTCAGGACTTTGAGTTCCTCGGAGATCACTTTGAGACGCAATTGAGGATAGTGTGTTTAAACATGGAGGGCTGGTCCAAGTTCAACTATCAGCTCCATGGCTTTCTGGCCACTACAGCTCCCAGAGCTTGGGATTATCTGCAGCAATTAGGAGCAATGGTGGCGACCTTGGAATTGCTTCCCTAGGTGTGGGTGCATATGTATCAGTTTCAGCGGGTGTTGTTGATGTGGCAGTCCCCATGCTCACAGGATGCAATGTTTGTCTGTTGCCGCTCCAAAGCGTGCACATCAGTCTCTCTTGGGGGACATCTCCCAGCAAACCTCTCAGGGGGATGTCGCTTGAGACAATTCACCACCATTGCCAGTCTGGGGTGCTCACTGCCTAGGCCAGACAGCCCAAGGCTGGTGGTCCCAGATGGAAGCCAGATGGGCCATCGATAGCCTCGAGACGAGGACTATCCATCTAAATGAAATGCAATGTGTGCCTTCGAGTCAGTCCTGACTCCTGGCAACCCAGGAGCTCCTGGGTTTTCGAGGTGAGGACTATCCATCTAGCATTGCTTTATTTCAGCAGCTTGCTCCAGTGCCATGCAGTGCGTGTTTTCCTCAGACAATGGCACAGTGGCACCAACCTCAGGAGCTGCACGGGAGATGGGTGGAGTGACACCTACAAGCTCTTTCGGCCCATCACATTGCCAGAGAGGAGAATGTGGAGGTCAACTATCTTGACCATTACCTGCTCAATCTCAGGGAATGGGAGCTGGCTCCGTGGGCCTTCCATCGCATAATGGATTGTTGAAGTTTGCCTGCTTGTGTCGCAGCCTCCGAGTCTTGGCAGGGAGGGGTCTGCATGGACGACCTGGCTCCCTTCTCCGGGAACAAGTAGCAAGTCAGTCCTCACATATGGGTGACGTCTGCTAGATGGAGCCTGGGTGATAATCTCTCCTCAGCTTTCAAAGAAAGCCTTTGGGGATATACCACGCATGCATGGTCACCATCTTGCCTGAGTCTCCTTTTTTCCGCAGAGCCTATCGTACAGGTGTCTTCTCCCCTCAGGAAAAATCTTTTGTCTTAAAATTTGCTTTTCTCTGGTTGCGTACCGGTCCCTTCTCACCCCCAAGTTTGCTTATCTCGGCGTCGCGTTTTCATGGATTTTTTTTTTTTCTTCAACTTTTCGTTCAGCCAGGTTCGTGCCACTTTCTTGGCCGGACCAAGTGAGTTTGAACTTCCCCAGCATGGCCTCAGTCAGTGGCTTCAAACCGTGCGACCACTGAGCATGTCGCGCACTGAACCGCATGACTGCTTCCTTCAATGCCTCGGGCCGGATCATGATCCCTTGGTCTGCAGTTTCTCTAAGCAGATGACTCCCAAGGCCCTTAAGAGCATGAGTCCATCTTGCACAAAGTTTGCGCCAGTGATGTCTGCGAGACCTTTCTCCAAGTCCTCCTCTGGGACATCAGAGCCCTGAGACCACGGAGCCTCTGGCTGGAGATCCACCAATGAGGGCCACGAGAAGAGCCAGATATGGAAGGACAGACTAGATAGGCCATGTGGTCTTTTTCTGTCATCATTTTTCTATGTTTCTAACCCTCAAAGACCATGTCAGGAGACCAGTCAGGGGCAATGGGGAAATCCCTCTGGCTCAATGCGAGGCCAAGGGCAATGGCCGGGAGAGGCGTTCTAAGCCCGATGGCAGCCATCGACATTGAGGGATTGGCCTCGGTCCCCCCGAGGCCATCCTCATTAATGCCCCCTTAACTGAGCTGGTGCAGAACCTGAAGTCCTCGTTGTCTGCACCAAAGGCTGTGGAGCCATCTGGTCTCAAGGCCAGAACAGGGGCCCTGGGGCGCGGTTTGTCTGCTTTCTTGGCCCAGCAGAGGGCTCTGATGCCCGGTTCCTCTGGGTCATCACTCCGAACCATGGGGCCCTCCACGGAGGTCGAGCCAGTCCTCGAGCGTCACCAACCCCGAGAGGTCCCTCGGTGCCATGGTCTTCCCTGCTCTGAGCGGCGGGCAGCTGGAGCCATCAAGGCCTAGGCATGACCCCAAGATGCAGGGAATCCTTGACTCCCTCTACCGCCTCAAATCAGATTGGGAGACAGGATGTTGAGTCCCCGGACACCTGTTGCCAATCGGGTTGTACCCTTGGACCAGTCTTCACTGGAGACATGGCATCGGTCCCCTCCTGAGGATATGGCCTTACTCAACTTTCTGAGGGATATGGCGAAGGCCCTCGCATTCATCACAGAATTGGAGGAAGACCCTCATACGGAGGTCCTCAAGAAGACCGCTGACCTTTCCCGAAGGAAGGCTTCGGGCAGAAAGTCCTCATTCCCAAAGAAGAGGAAGGCTTATGGAAACTACCCCCAGTATCTGTCCTTCCCAGCTCCCCAACAGGGCCTGCATAAGCCTAAGGCCCCCAAGTCCCAGACTGCACCACCGGCGCAACCTAGAGGGGGTTTTCTTGGGCATAGTTGCTCTTTCCCCAAGAGGCACAGCCCTGCAGCACACAGGGGGGGCAGGAGGTGGGGTCATCTGGTATATTACAACCACAGGTGATTGGCCATCACCCTCCAGGTGATCAGGGAGGGTTACCTCCATCTCCTACAGACACTCACACCATTCTTCCTGGGAGAGCCCCCCAGGACTCTGCTTCACCAGGCCCTGCTCCAGCAGGATCTCACAGGCCTTCTAACAAGCAAGGCAGTGGAACATGTCCCACTCCCACTATTTCCTGGTCCCCAAAGGAATCGGAGGGTTTTGTCCCATTCTAGACCTGTGGGACCTCAACACGTTCCTGGTGAGAGAGAAGTTCAAGATGCTCTCCCTTGAAACATTGCTGCCATACCTCCAGCAGGGAAACTGGCTATGCTCCTTGGATTTAAAGGATGCGTACATGCATATCCTTATCCACCCCCTCCACAGGCAGTACCTTTGCTTCTTGGTGGGCGGAGGTCATTATCAGTACAGTGCCTGGTGGTCACTGCAGTCCACCTCAGGCTCCAGGGGGTCTTTGTCTTTCCCTATCTGGATGATTGGTTGGTAAAGGGCAGCACTGCCGCCAAATTACAGCAGGCAATGGGCTGCACAATCCTTGTCCTAGAGCACTTGGGGTTTGTAGTCAGCTACCCAAAGTCTCATCTCCAGCCAACTCAAAACCTGGAGTTCATAGGGGCACAGCCAGACACTGTCCAGGTCAGGGCTTTTCTTCCAAGGGACCAGGGCCCTGTGCCTCCAGGCGCTCACAGAAGGCACCCAGCGCCACTTCTCAGCATTGGGAACTGAAGGATATTCAGCAGTATTTGGAGGCTCTTGATGCCGGAGGAGTTTGTGGGACTCCAATTTTACAATTGGATAGATTGCAAGTGGAGTGACTCTGCATGCGACAATGAAGCTGTGATCACCGATTGAAGGTGGTGCTTGACTCGGCGTCTTTGGACTTTGAGCTAAGTGAATTTTTAACTGCTGACTATTATCACCCACGGTAATGGAGTTCTTGACAAGCTGAGGAGTATTTTGTATTCTGCCTTGGTAATCAAGTTCATAAAGGGCTTTTGCTCTTTTTAAAAGAGAAAAAGGAGGGTTTGCTACGAGAGAGAGGGAAAGTTCCCTTCTCACACGCAAACGATCCGACAAAAATAAGATAAATAGTTAGAATAAGTAGGGCTGAACAAGTGGACTTGGTTATCTCTTGTTTATATATAGTGATGATATCACAGCATTGTTTTGTTTTGTTTTTTCTTTCTCCATCAACTGTTGGCAGGGGGAGTTAACCCATTAGTCTGTACTGGTCTAGCGGGACTCTAAGAAAGGAAATTAATGGTAAGTAAAATGTCACCATTCTTTACAGTTCTGACAGGATTGTAATTCCAGTGTTTCTCGTAGAGTGATGTTTTATAGTGTTTATGTAATTTCCAGTGGATAAGCCGTACTACTATGCTATGCTTTTCTGTCTTCAGACCTTTTAACAAGATGTGTATTCATTTCTAGTTCTCTTAACACTGAATCTGCATTTGTTGGTTCACCAGTTTTTGTTCTATGCTGGTTTGTCATCTCATTAGATTAAAACCAATCTGTATTCCATACTATCACTGTTACATCAGGACTTGGGCAGTAGAGAATGTTTTAAAATTCCAGCTGCGGGGCAGTTTGAGCCGGTCCAGGTTTTACTAAGAGCTAGGTATCTGAGTTTGTATTTTTAATTTACGTGAACACAGTTGGTGTGATTTTGCCCATTTAGGCACAACCAACTGCTCACAATACAAAAATCCTTGAGGTACAGAAAGGACTGCAGTAGGAGTCTTTAAAAACTTCTACCCTCTGGCCATTTCCTTTCACTACCCGCAAATTTTCGGCTTGGGAACAGTGGGGCAAACTGTTAACATTGCATCTAGCTCTGAAAATGGAGTCAACTACTTCTTAATACCTTTAAAAACAAATTGGAGAAGTGGCTGCTTCCATATCAACAGCAGGACAGTGCATTTCCAAGTCACATTATGTTTTACACTCCTGCTCCTGTCAATTCAGATAGCCCTGGTCTCCTGGCTAAGAAATGGAGACAAACACGTTTGTGTAAGCATGCCCAACCTTTCATTTTTCTCCACAAATCGGCCTTTAAGATGAGGACATGGAGTTGCTCTGTTTGTGGCCAATTATTTACTTGCTAAATAACTGCCTTTTGGACTATTGTTTCATTAGAACAGTGGTTCTCAACCCAGTCCTTTGGGTCCCCCAGGCCAGTCAGGTTTTCAGGATATCCACAATGAATATGCATGAGATAGATCTGCATAGAATGGAAGCAGTGCATGCGGATCTCTCTCATGCATATTCATTGTGGATATCCTGAAAACCTGACTGGCCTGGGGGTCCCAGAGGACTGGGTTGAGAACCATTGCATTAGAGGCTCTCTTAGTGTCCCCATATTCTGCACTAAGAGAGCCTTATTTACCATTTTCCTGCTGTCATAATTTTCACTGTATTCTCACAAATCAGTATTCTTTTCAGGAACTTGTTTTTGGGGATTTGAACATTCGTGCAGATGATCCTAATGCTAATTATGAGAGAGAGATTCTTGCTTTTTTGAAGGAATTGAACCTGATTGTTTTAAGAGAGGTTCCAACTCACTTTACAGGGCACGGCTTAGAATTTAATCTCTTCTCTTACAGCTAAATGCTCTTCCATCTCCCCCAGCTCTTAGACAGATCATTTCCTGGTGTCTTTCAGTTTTTTTACAGAATTGATCACTGTATACAAACCCTCTTTTCTTAAGAGATTTGGGTTTCTTGGAGGTGGATAGATCTGTAAAAGTATGTGACTTTTCAGATTTAGACCTGCCTGAGCTTGCAATTGACCAAAAGATCTCTTATGGTCTTCAACTCTTATGGATACATTGGCTCCTATGAAGAAACATTTGATCAAAAGAAGCTGTTGCCATCCTTGGTATGATCATGATATTTGACGTCTGAAAAAGCAGATCTGTAAAGCCTTGCATTTATGGTGTGAAACTTGCACTTCACAACTAGCCCAGGATAATGTTTCTCTTCCTCAGCAGCTCTTTAGAACTCTGGCTTAATTTTCAACAGCCTCTAACAACCTAATGGTACAAGTTGATCCTAATCAGTTTTCCATCTTTTCTCCAGGAACAAGCAAGAAGTCAGTCCTCACATATAGGTGACGTCGGTGTCGACAGAACCCCCACGGAAGCATCTCCCCAACTTTCAAAGACAGCCTTTGGGAGATGCCACTACGTATGCGTGGTCCCCTTCCCACCTAAGGGTACCATCTTACTCCATCTCTCTTTTTCCGCAAAGCCCAACAGACATTCATCTTCTTTCCCTGGAAAAAGGTTGATATTTTGTGCATAAAACTGCCCTTCCTTCTCCAGTTAGCACCGGTCCCTTTCCTGCCTCCGAGCCCTGTTGCCCCGGCATAGAATCTCGGAACCGTTTCTTGTTTTTCTTCCAGTATGGTTTCATGCCCTTTTCTAACTGCTGGCCACGATGAGGGTCTTTGACCTCGCAGGGGTCCTTTTTGCCGCAATGGCCAGTGTGATCGGTGCGCAAAGAACATGTCCCTAATTGATACACACAAATGCTGCCTCCAGTGTCTAGGTACCGACCATGACCCAGAGGTTTGCACCCTGTACAAAAGGTTGTCAGTGAAGACCATCCAAAGTCGTCAGCAGAAGCAAGACGACATCTTCCGCAGGACTGCAGATACTGTTGCGTCAAATGGATCGAGATTGTCCTTTGAGCACCATGATTCATATCTGTGCCATTTGCAGGAGTATGTCCTTCTGGTGAAGGGCTTCCTAGAAGCCAGGAGCATGTCTTTTACTTCAGTAGTGAGGTTGAGATGCTGAAAAGCTATGCTTTCAGCAGCTATGCACTCAGATTGAGCAATCTCAGATTGGGATGGAGAACTGTCCTGTCTTCCTGGGATGGAAGGTTCGGATTGCAGCCTAGATGGATTGCATTCGTCTGTTGTAATTGAAGGAAACCACGGGGGGAATGCATAAAGTAGTCCTCGATCCCGATGTAGATGAAAGGCATCGCTTGCTTGGCTAAATTTGGATGGAACTCTGGAGCAGAAGTGCGGAAGCTTTATGTTCTGTAGGGTAGCAAAGAGGTCGATGACTGACTGACTGGTGTTCTCTAGGCTTTGAATATCTGGGCTTCCTTGTTCAGATGTAGACTCCACTCGTATGGGTGAAGAATCCGACTGAGTCTGTTAACCAGTTGATTTGGCTCGCCTGGAATATATACTGCACGAAGGTGTATGTGGTGAGAGATGGCAAAGGTGCATAGGCGACAGGCTTCCTTGCAAAGGGGAAGCAAACCTTTTCTGCCTTGCTTATTCAGATAGAACATTACCACTTGGTTGTCTGTCCTTACCAGAACATGGCTGTTGGCGAGGTGATGGTGAAAAACCTGTAGGGCTTTTGAAGTTCCAATAAATTGATCTGTAGGGATGAATCCTGGGTTGTCCAGGGGCCCTTAGTAGAGAGGACTCCAAGTGGGCTCCTCCAACCAATCTTGGATGCATCTGTTGTAAGTATGTGTTTGAGGTTGAGGCATCTGAAAAAGGTGACCCTTTGAGCAGATTTGCTGGTGTGCACTAGAGAGTGGACTAATGGGCGGGTGATCTGAATGATCTCATTCAGTTGTCTCATGGACTGTTTCCATTGGGATGAAAGGGTCTATTGTGCCAGGCACAGATGTAGTCGTGTATATGGCACATCATGTACTGTGGATGCCATATTGCCCAAGAGATGGAGATAGTCCCGAGCTGTTGATAACACTTGCTGCCGCATGTGGGTGACTAGGTAGTCCATATGGTCCAATGGTAGAAAGGCCTTGGATAACTGAGTGTCAAACACTGCATTCCAACCTTTGAGTCCAGGTTCGGTGAGACTTTCGGAAGTTTATTACAAATTCCAAGTCTTTAAGCAATGTTATGGTGGTTTGGCGTGAAGAACAGAATTCATCTGGAGAGTCTGCCTTTAGCAACCAGTTGTCTAAGCAGGGGAAGACAAAAATGCCCTTGCTTCATTGGTGGGCTGCTACTACTGACATGCATTTTGTGAAAACTCTGGGAGTCGATGCCAGGCCGAAGGGGAGGACTCTGTACTGGTAATGGGGCCCCCTGAAAAGTGAAGCGGAGATATCTCCTGTGTCCTGGATGTATTAGGACATGAATATATGTGTCCTTTAGATCTAGGGAACACAGTCAGTCTTGTTCATGCAGATAGGGTAGGAGAGTTCACAGGGAGATCATTTTGAACTTCTCCTTTACCAAGAATTTGTTGAGACTTCGGAGGTCGAGGATAGGCCTGCATCCTCCTGACTTCTTTGGGATAAGGAAGTAAGGAGAGTAGAAGTCCATGTGTAATTCTTGTTGTGGGACCTCCTCTGTGGCCTCTTGGGTGAGGAGGTTTGAGATTTCCTCCTTGAGCAGGGCCTTGAGGGTAGGTTGGAGGGGATATTCGCCTTTGAAGTGAGGCGGTGGAAGCTGTTTTATTTATTTTATTTTAGTTTCTTATATACCGCACTTTTTGAGATCAGCGCGGTTCACAGGGAACAATAACAAAACCAGAACAACAGGCTGTTCGGTATTACATATAACAGGGGTGACAACTTGGTTCAAACTGGGAGAACTATATACATGGAATATGTAGTCTGTTAACTAGATAACATAATCGAACTATGTACATGATTTAGCATGGTTGTTGGGCGAGAATGAAGTAGATTTGGAGGACATAAGGAAGAGAGTAAGAGAACAAGAAAAAATTGGAAGGATAAGTGGTGGGACTGTTAAGCTATGTTTTATGTGGGGTAGTATTTGGTGAATAGGATGAATTTAATGGCCTTTCTGAATTGGGCTAAGTCGGCTATGGCACGGATGTCGGAAGGGAGAGAGTTCCAGCATTGTGGTGCGCAAAACAAGAAAGCTCTGTTCGCTGTAGATAGATTGCATGTTACTATGGCCTTTGGTACCGCTAAGGAGTTTAGTGCTGCCTGTCTTCTAATTCTGTTTGATGGAACTAATTGGATGAGCTCAGAAAGTGAGTTTGAGGATATACCCTTGATGGCCTTGAATGTAAGAATCAGGGTTTTGAATATTAGCCTTCCATGTATGGGGAGCCAATGGAGCTGTTTGAGAATAGGAGTGATATGTTCACTTTTGGAAACTCCTTGAAGAATCCTTGCAGCAGTATTCATCGCGAGCTGTAATGGGCTCAAGGTGGATTGTGGGAGCCCTTGAAGAATCGAGTTGGCGAAGTCAAAATGTGGTAAGATTAATGCTTGGTAAATGGTTCTGAAGTCTTCTGGGTCAAGTAGGGAACGAAGGTGCTTGAGCGTGCGTATCTTGAAGTACACAGCTTTTACGATATTGTTTATGTGTGGTATCATGTTGAGCCGATGGTCAATTGTTACTCCGAGGTATTTTATTGTTTCCTTGGTGTATAGTTCAGCACCCTTGACGTTTATATGTGGTGGTGGGGTGAAGTTGGGGTCTCTGGAGATAAAGAGAACCTCAGTTTTTTTGTGCTGAATGCGGAGGTTTTGTGACAGGAGCCAGTCAGAGACTGCATTGAAGCAATTCGTTATAGGCATTAAATCCATTTGCTTTGTGGAAAATGGCATGTAGAGAAGGATATCGTCTGCATATATCATACATTTCACATTGAAGGATCTGATGATATTGCAGATCGGCTGCATATAGATATTGAACATGAGGGAAGAGAGAGAGGACCCTTGTGGGACGCCTTGTTTTTGATGGAAGAGTTTGGATTCTCCTGTTGCGGATTTCACAAATTGCATTCTGGTGTCGAGGTATGATTTGCACCATTCAAGTGCTGAGTTGCAGATGCCCTTTTCCATCAGTCGACCGAGGAGGATCTCATGGTTTACTGAATCGAACGCTGCTGCTATATCCAGGAAGATTAGTACAACGCCTTGCTGTAAGTTGTCTATGGTGGTGAGAACATCGTTGAAAAGAGTAGTAAGCAGTATCTCAACACCATGGAATTCTCTGAAACCGTGTTGAGCATGGTCCAGGGGGGCTGCAGAATCTATATGGTCTTGAATTTGCCTTTGTGCTTCTTTCTCAAAGATTTTAGCTAGCAGGGGGATGCTGGCTATTGGTCTGTATGAATCGGGCCGTTTAGGGTCTAGTTTCGCGTTTTTTAGTAGAGGTCTAATGGATGTGAGCTTTAAAGCAGATGGGAAGGAGCCAGATGTAAAGGAGAGGTTAATTAGTCTAGCAATGAAAGGGCTAAATGAGCTTCGGAGATCCTTTATCCAAAAGGCTGGGCATGGGTCGGTTTGTGCAGTTGAGGTGTTGAGTGAGGCGATTGTGTCTTCAATGTGTTTATCTGAGGGAGTGGTGAGTGCAGTTAGGGGTGTTATGCAGGTTGTTTCGTGTACAGTGGTTTTGGAGAGCTCATCTGTTTGTAGAAGTTTCGATTGTAAGTAATCAGCAAATTCCTGTGGGTGGATATCTTCTTTTTGTTCAGAGGATGGTTCCTTTGATAGTGATTTGACCAGGTTGAAAAGGTCACGCGGTTTGTTCAAAGATCTTTTGAGCATATCGATGTGGTATTGTTTCCTTATGGTTGTGATTGCATTGCGGTGAGATGTAAGGTGCTGATTGTAGGCTGTGTGATCATCGCTGGAGAGTGATCGGCGCCAGCGTTTCTCAAGTCTTCGTAGATGGGAAAGGGAGGACTGTAATTCAGGGGAGAACCATGGAGCAGAAGTTCTTTTTCTTGGTGTTATGTTCTTTTTGGGTGGTAGTTGGGCAATGGTACTGAGGTTGTTGAACCAGGCGGAAACAGACTCATCAAGGTTGGGTACTGTGTTGTTTAGGAGTGGTTGGGTGCTTGATAGTATGAGTTCTCTATTGAAAGGTCGGAAGCCTCTCGTTGTTCTAGATGTGCTGCCCAGTTTTCTATTGTTATGAAGATGATTGTTGCTCAGAGGAATTTGTAGGTTTATAAGCTTATGATCTGACCATGGTACATTGGTGATCGACTTTACAATGTTGCAGTTCTGCTCAGAGACAGCTTGGGGAGCGAAAATCATATCAAGAACATTTCCTTTAGTGTGTGTGGGCTCCGTGATAAGCTGTTGATATCCAAGGTCTTCAATGGCGTTGAGGAGTGAGGATGACTGGTTTTGCTGTAATGATGGGAGATTGAGGTCTCCCATTATCCAGTTAGGAGTGTGGGGGTTGCTGGTATTGGCAGCTAGGTCTAATATGGTGGGAAGATCGTCCGGTGCGCTCGAAGGGGCTCTGTAGACTAGGTTGATGGAGCATTGTTTGTTTACTATGGTGATTATATCTAGGTTGCTTGTGCTAAGAGAGCTGGTCATGTTAAAAAGGAGTTCAGACTTGGTGAGTATTAATGCTCCTCCTCCCTTCTTATTTTCTCTATGGGTTGTGTGTATGGAGAAGTTAGGTGGAATGAGTTGGTTGATGAGGACATTGTCTTCTTTAGTTAACCAGGTTTCGGTGATTATGAGTGCATCCAGATTGTGCAGGGTAATTATGTCTAGGATTACAGGCCATTTTTTTCGAATTGAGCGTGCATTTACGAGTGCACATCTTAGGTTTTGTGGGGGTTGGGGGTTGTGTTGCTTAGGGTTGTTGGTTTGATGTATTGCTATATGGATGAGGTGGGAGTGTCGTATACGAGCTTCCTTATCTGGATGATGGTAAGGGTTGTTGGACCATTGTTTTCCGCGGTTCTTGAGGATTGGTATATGATTGGTGGGGGGAGAGTAGGCAAGGGAGGTTCCTAGCCAGTCTGTGAGGAGGAAAAAACTGAGAAAGGTGATTAGGTGGAGAGCCATTTTGGTTTCTTGGTATGGGATGTGTGTGAGAGTCTTGGATTATTGAGAGGGAGTTTACAAGATACAGTATAGTAAAGGCAAAGTTCAAGATACAGTATAATAAATGTTACAGTGTAGTAAAGGCTTTGTTACAGTATAAGTGGTTCAATACAGTGATATTGTGGTTCAATACAGTATAATAAAGGCTATGTTACAGTATAGTAAAGGCTGCGTTATAGTGTAGGTGGTTCAATACAGTGATATAGTACAGAATATAGTGATTAGAAAGGGTACTGACAACGGTCAGATAACTACTGAGACAGGATATGATTATGGTAAAAGTGTGATTACAGAAATGGGGACTATTGCAAATTATGATAACTACTGGCGACAGTATGGATTAATGGAGAGGTATGACTACTGGCAACAGTATACGGTTATGGTGAAGATTATGGAAAAGGTACGATTACTGACAACAGTATAGGCTTGAAAGAGGGGTATGACTACTGGCGACAGTAAAAGAGTATGGTAAAGATTACGGTGTGACTACTGTCAACAGTATGATATTAAGGGAGGGGTATGGCTACTGGCGACAGTATAAAAATAAGGGGAGGTATGACTACTGGCAACAGTATAAGACTGGGTTAGGTATATGTGGTCAGTTAGTGATAGCTAGAGGACAGTAACTATTGAGAACTTGGTTTCTATGAACAGAACAGGTTTGCTGCTTTTAGCAATATGGGGGTTATTCTCATGCGGAGATGCAGTTGAGTGCAAACTTTTGAGTAAAACGTTGTATTGTACTTGCTGTGAGATCATACGGTGGTCGCACTGGAGCAGGTGAAGAGATCTCCTTGTGGGTTGGTGCGGGCTGTGGATTGTTTTCGTTGCTGTTTGAAGTTTAACTGGTAACTCTCCCTGATGATGATTAGGGTACACTGCGCTGAAGTGATGGCATGCTTAGTGATTAGCAAAGGAGGAAAGTCTACCTGTTATTTTTATCTGATTGGGCCCATGTAGCGACAGGATGACTACGTTCCCCAGGACAGAGTCAAAAACTGAGAGCGGCTGGTGTTTGGTAGTTCTTGGCCTCTTTGGTCCCCTGCTGCTTGCCCTGTTGTTTGGAAAGGGGGCTGAGAGTAAGAAGGGTAGAACTTTCCCTTTTTGGGGTATAAAGGCTATTTTGCTGCTGACATCTTTGAGGGGTGAGCAGTGTTCTTGGAGAGCCTCTTGAGGGTGGTATCATCCATTTCAAGCTCTCCAGCCTTTTCTTTCTAATTCTTGCCAAACAGGTTTTCCCCAGTGCAGGGGATGTTACCCAGCTTGTCCTGGACCCACTCTTCAAGGTCCGAGGCTTGTAACCATACCAGCCTTCTAGCACCGATGGCAATAGCAGATGCTCTGCTGGTCGATTCAAAAGCATCGAATGCTGCCCTGTTCACAAATTTGGAGACCTTTTGACTGTTCTTAATGATAGATTTAAAAGCTGGCTTTTTGTCATCTGGTATGTATGGTAGGAAGGACTCCCAATCCTTATTAATTTCTTTTAGAAACATTCCCATATACAAAGTATAGGAGTTTATCCTACTTGCCAGCATGGAGGCCTGAAAATACCTTCAGGCAAAAAGCATCAAGATTCCCCGATTCTCTTCCAGGAGGTATTGAAGCATGTGTCTTGCTATTCTTGATGTGTTGCATCTTTGACTTCACCACCATCGAGTGATGTGGTATTTGCGGCTTCTGAAAACCTGGGGCTTCCGATACACAATACATGGTATCGAGACATCTGCTGATCAGTGCCTATGGTGAGCAGGATCTCCCACATGCAAAGCATTAGGTTGTGAAGGATCTTGTGTACTGTAAGATCGTTGCTTCCTTTGGTGCAGTGGGCTACTAGAGAATTTCCAATTCCTCCGCTTGAGGCTCTGGTTCCACCACGGCTGGTATTGAAAGCCCTGCTGCCATGTCTCTAATAAATTCTTGGAAGGACATGTCTTCCTTTGGAGATTTACGGCAGGAGGAGGAGGTTGTTGGTGACAGTTCAGATACCGATGTGAAATCCAGGAGATCCTCTGATTCATGGATCAATGATCTAAGTCAGATGTATTGAACTCTGAGCTCGGAGAATGCCGTCTATGTCGATGACCGTGCGAACAGTGCCAGTCATGCTCTGTGTCCTCACTATGCTGAGCAGTCAGCAGCATCAATCGGGACACTGCCGATGAAGCAGCGGGCATTTGATGTTGGTAGAGGAGCAGTATAGGTCTGAGGTGGCAGCACCAGTAACAATACTGATGCCAGTGCCGATACTGACCCTAGTGGTACTGGCGTCATCTGTGGCCGGGGTACCGATGCTGCCAGTAGTGCTGCTAATGTCTTTTCAATGGATAGTTATGTGCTGATCCAATGAATTTGCTGGTGTCTGGTCTGAAGAGGGAATGGGGCTTGCCGCCACCGTACCAGAACATGTCACCTGGGACTCTGCCAAGGTCAATGCCTCTGAGGCCTCCAGGTCCCCCACCAAGGCTTTGGAGGACAAGTCCTCCCGCTGGGGGCATATGGTCTGATGTCCAGCTTCGGAGGATGTCTTCAGGGAGTCTCTGTGTGTAGAATGAGACCTGTCCCTCGATCCTCTCAGTGCCTCTTTGGATTCCTTTGATGAAGCTCGAGAATCTGTGATGAACCTGCGGAGACTTGGCAGGGATCTCAAAGTTTTCTTCTTTTTGGAGTCTGAGCTGTGTTTGGAGGTCTTGGATCCCTTGGAAGCTGATGATTGAGAGGAGGTCGATGCCAGTGAAACAGAGTCTGATGGAAAAAGTTCTGACAGTTTTCTGGCCCAGCTTCCTAACCCTCTCTTGGTCATCTGTTTACAGAGAGCACAAGAGTCGTGGTCAGGATCGAGGCATTTTAGGCACTAGTCATGTGTGTCCATGACAGAAATAGTACAGGAACACTTGGTGCATTTTTTAAAGCCGGATAGGTGTTTCTCCATGATGGAGGGAATAGGCCTGAGGCCTATGCAGGGCACTAGGGCCTTGGTGAGGTAAAAATAACAATAAAAAAATTAATGAAAAAGTAAGAAAAAATATTGCACTGGAATCGGGGGGTGAGGAGACAGGAAGGCAGAAGCGTGGTTCTGAAGAAAAGATTTCTGCAGTGACAGGAAAAGTGGGATACTAATCCTGCTGGCTCTGTGGAAAAAGACAAACTGAGGCGAGGGAGTCAGAAGAGCGGGAAGGCAGTCACACAGGCATGGTGGAGTAATCCCAAAGGCTTTCCTATACGATGCTGGGGAGCGTTCCCACATGGGCTCCGTTGGGGCTGGCGTTGCCCATATGTGAAGACTTCATTTCTGCTTGTTCCTGAAATAGAATATTGTCCTTATTTAACTTGATCTTGGCTCAGCTTTTGATATTACTGCTCATCAACTTTTAACTAGACTGGAGGAAGTGGGCTTTACAGGCCTCATTATTACTGCTCCAGAAGAACTTTTAGAGTTGTGATTGAGAACAACTCAGGGGCTTGTTTACAAAGCCGCGGTAGTGGTTCGCGATCGCGATCGCAACCGCGGCCCCACTGAAATCAATGGGGCCGCGGCTCCGATTACGATCGCAAACCGCTACCGCGGCTTTGTAAACAAGCCCCTCAGTGTGTAGTGGGGCCCTAACAAAGTATTATTTTTGTCACCAACCTTATTCAACATATGCCTTATACTGCCTGTTACTTCAATTCAGTGTCTTGGTCTTGACGTTTACCTATTCACTGATGGCATGCGAATCATCATGACCCATGATTCCTGAGATTTGCAATTTCAATTGTGCTGTAATAGCATAAGAGAACTGAAGCATGGATAACATCTCATAAAATGATTGTTAATTTGCTCAAATTGGAAGCAGCGTGGCTTTTTAAAGAGGCCATCAATTCCCACTTTCCATCCTACGGTAGGGGGTGCTCAGTATACCATTGAAGGAATTGGCTTGTGTTTTGGGCATCCTTCTAGATTGCACATTATCATTCGGCCCCCCCCCATCTCTTTGATAACAAGGAAATCATTTGCAGCTCTAAGGTTGCTTCAACCATTTCTTGATCTTAAAGCTTTTTTATTACAAATTTTAGCTTTAAACAGGCTTGATTACTGAACGTCACTGCTGCTTGGCTGTGGCTTCTTTGTACAATTAAAAAAACGTTTAGTTCAGAATATGGCCATTAAATGTTTTTATACAAGGCAAAATGCACTGATCATGTGACACCCTCTCCCCCGCTTGTAGAGCAACACTGGCTCCACAATACTTGTAGAATAAAATATAAAATCTTAATTCTGGCTTATCAGGCTTTTTATCTTGGGTTACCTCTTTAGTCAACCCTCCCTGCCTTCATCAGACTCTAAGATTGTCACAAGCTAATGTCCTTGTGTTACCACCCATCGTAATTTAGATTAGAGTCATCTTGGAAGGCAGCCTTTGGCTATTTAGTGTCCTCTTTATGGAACTCCTTACCCTTTGATGTTCATACAGAGAACTCAACTAAGAAATTTAAAGTAGGTGTAAGATCATGGTTATTTTAGAATACATTTCAAATTAATAGCCAGTTTTGAAATTCCTTACTCTACAAAGTTAGTATTTGACTAGAACACCAAGGACAGCTTAGGTATCCCTCCCTTCTGAGTCTTCAGCTAACTGTAAGTTAATTGTTCTTGTATTCATTATATCCTTTGCCTCATGTGTTTATAGTCTTGTTTTATCTGTGGTGTGGTTTAGTTTAATTTCTTTTCTGTTGAATTATTATAGATTGGTATGCAAACTGCAATGATACCAGTTGTCAAAAGGTGGTATGTAAAAACATAAATAAACATAAACATCTTTATCAGGGACCCTTTTGTCCTCCCCAGATTCCTGCTTATGGACAGACAGACAGTGATAGCACAGTTGGCTCTCTGAAGGGATTATAAACACACCTAACCAGACCTGCAAAATAATAGCAAAAAAAAAAAGATTTTCACTTTTGTGTTTTTGGAAATTTTGTTCTAGAAAGAAAAAGATGAGAAAAAAAGTATGTTTTGTGAATTAATATATGATTTTTTTTAAGTGGTCCCCCACGCAAGGTCTACTCATGGTATTGTAACAGCATCTGACCCACCTGACGGGATTATTTGGCTATGTGGCCAGATTTTGGGATACAGTCTGTTCTTTGTGAAATCAGCTTGCTTAGTAATTGGGTAATACCAGTCGGCACTCCCTTGCACTGACTGATTTCATGGGGGAACCGTGGAAATTCTGGAAGCCTCAGCGAGGAAGTGATGTTGTGGGTGAGTATGTTGCATAATGTGTGCTACTGATGTCATGTCTTGTCTTAAGGTTCCTGCTTTTGAATTACCTTTCTAGGAGCCTCCACTACTGGTCTAGCTGGACTGTGAACCCTTCCCCTGCAGCTAAAAACCTAGGGTTTCATTTCACAAAGCTACTTGCAGCTTTTTCCAATCCCCTATCAGGATTCTTCTCCAAGTAACAATGGGGCAGTGGGGAATGTGGTGGTTGTTGTTCACCATTGTCTCTGTTTCTCGGCTTTGCAGGGTCACAGGACTGCTCTTCGCCTCTGATATCGCTAATCCTCCTCAGTTAAAACTGCAGTCCTGTTCAGAGTGCCTACTGTGTGACCCGATGATTCAAAGAGCAGATCATGAGATGTTGCAGCTTGCAGCACCGTGTTCATTTCTGCTACTACTTTAAACATAACCAGGAACAAGGCAAGAACTGGAAAGCCTGGACCAGCTTAAAAGTCAGATTCTTGCATCCATGTGAGTAGTGAGAGCTCTAAGGTTTTGACTTTTCCAAAATACACTGATGCTTAAAACATATTCCAAAATGAGCTTTAAAAAACAGTCATAAGCTGTGAGCAGCATCACAAAGGGTGTATCGGGGTGGGTGCAGCTGGCAGAGGAAGGCCACAGGCCACGTTATGATTCAATTACTTAAGCTGCCCTCTCCTTGTAGGAGACAGTGCAGGACTGAGGATCGCTCAAGGACCCTGCTATCTCCCTGGCTAGTCTAAGGAGATAATGTCGGGACGACACCCTGGAAGTGCGGTGGTAGTGGTCGTGCTGGGGGGGGTGGTGGTGGTGCTGCTGCTGCTTATTCCCCCGCTTTCAGCATGGTTGTCTTGAAGGGAGGTGGTGGAGACGATGCTACTAATTCTGCTGCTGCTGGCAGAGATGGAAGTGCTGTGAGATCCCCCCATAATGGGAGCCAGCGGGTTCATGTAGTGGGCTGGTGTGCTTCTGTACTGGAAGAAATGGCCCAGGGTGTCCTGCTCATCCAAGGAGGTGATAACTGAAGGGCTGTAAAGCTGCCGGGGGGAGAGAGAGAGGATTCAGGGGAGCAGCAATATTCAGAAAATGTTAGAAAATCAATACTGAACAACAGTGGCCAGCCACCATGACTAAAACCAAAAATTCAGATATTTCAGCATTGTACCTGGATTGTGTCCAGATAGCCAAAGCACCATTATCTGCAAGCGGGGCCAGCCCCAGAGTTGGTTCAAGGTGTTGGTGCCCTAGGCAGATCTTAAGCTTCATAACCCCCTGGCTGTCAAAATCTACTGTTTAGCCTTGAAGGCCCTGCTCTTTGCTTGTCTCATCTCCTCCCCCCACCCCTACCCCTACCCCTACCCCACGAGTTTGCCTAATAGTTTGGCTGGCCCAGTCTGCAAGAGCTGTGATATTCGGTGCCGCTACAGAGCAGGCCTAGCCAGATAGTCAGCATAAAAGCCGTTCTAAGACTACTATATAGATAAACACCAGCTCCAGCCATGGACTGCCTTGGCACTAGCTAGATATTTATTTATTCCTGGTTCTTGATATCCCACTCTTCGAATTCATCCTGCTAGACCAGTCCAGACTAGGGGGTTATGTTCCCCTGCCAGCAGATGTTGGAGACAGAGAAAGTAACAGAAGCTTCAGTGATCCAGCCCTCATACATACCGTAGTACCCCCCTAGGGATCGCCTTCGGTATTTTGTCTGTCGCCAGCAGATGGGGATGTTTCTTTCCTTTGCTCCTGGCATCCTTTTAAGAGTGTCCTGCTGGTGTGTATTTTTGGACAAGTGGAAGTCTCCAAGGTGCATTTGAGATGCCTACCCTGGAGTTCCAACTACATTCTTGGGTTTAGCTCCTGATCAAGAGGATCAGAGTAGCTCACCTTATCCGGGGGACACAAGCTCCTTGTCAGGAGGACCAGTAAGTTTCTTCAGAGGGAAGCCGCCAGTAAAGACAGCACTTGCCCAAACATTTTGTTTTACAAAAAAAATAATCACAGATAGTACAGCAAAAACATAGTGAACAGCTCCAGTACTTCAGCATTGCCCTCAGCTGGCTGGCTATCTGCGACTCACAGCAAGTTTTCTCCCCAACTGGATCGGACATCAGGAACTGCTTATTTGCTACTTAGATGGGGAAATTCATCTGTCAGTGCTTGTCGGCAGAGTCTGCCTTTGGAGGAATAACCATCACCGGTTTAGCCTGTGTCTTTCCGCCATTTCGGGCCTGCCAAGTATTGCAGTGACGGCCATTTTTGAATCGGCACTTTTCTTCCTCTGCAGCTTCCCGTGGCCTCCGCAAGGTAATTCGTTTTGTTTTGCAGCAGCCTGCTCCTTGGATGGATGCACTCCTCCTTGTCCTGCTGCCTCGCTTGTGAGAAGAAAAGCAGCACCTCATGGTTTGGCTCTGCATTTCCTGCTCAGCAGACCCAGGGGAATCCTCCTGAGCATTGCAGAGACCCCCAGACCGTGATCAGAGCACTGCAGGGACTATGATGCTACAGGATTCCAACCCTCCCACATCTGTTGGATCAGCCATGGACACCACAGTGATTCCTTCTGTGGGAGATGCCCCTCCCTCACCCTTTGTTCCTGCTGCTGTAGCCGTCAGGAGTGACAGTCCCGCCTCGAGTAGCAGCTGATCAGGATTCCAACCATTTTTATGGTACTTTTTAGACAGACAGGCCTAGGACCTTTGGCGGGCCAATCCTGCAGCCTCTTAAGTGGTGCTCAAGACATTAGTCTTTTTTGCAAAGAAGTGCTTCCAGCCTTGATTGCTGAAGTAGTGGAAGCCCTTCACATAGTGGATCCTTCCGAACAGTAAACACTGAACCAGTCCCAGGTGGACCCTATTTTAACCGGCATCAAGAAGCCATCAAAGGCCTTTCTGTATCCTCCGGAACTCCAACAAATGGTCACCCTGGAGTAGGACTCCCCGGATGTCGCCCTACACATTGTTGGACCCGGCCTACAGTTCGTCAGTCTTTGATGGTGGCTCTCTCTGACCCACTTGCTTCAGGGGATTCCATTGGAGACTCTCCACTGGATCCTAGTGACGACAGCTGCCAGTCTTATCGGTTAGGACATAGGATGACTTGGGGTGCCTGGAGTCACCGTGAAGCCAAGTGGACCATCAACCAGCTTGAGGCATGGGCAGTGTGGCTTCCCCTGATGTTGTCTCTTCCACACTTTCACCAACAAGCAGTGCACATCCTCTGCGACAATGCAATGATGGTGACCCCTCTTAACTGTCAGAGTGGCAGCAAGTGCCCGGGGGTAGCCAAGGAGATGGCACTCCTCTTTCCCTGGATGGAGAAGCATCTGTAAGCCTTGTCAGCACAGCACATCACAAAAGTGGAAACTGTTCAGAACGACTATTTCAGTTGCCATGCTCTCGACCCCAGCATGGGAACTCGCTCCCTGGGCATTCCGTTGCATCATACAGAGCTGGGGTCCATTGCTGGATGGCCACCTTGGGGAATGCCAAGGCACCATCTACTTCAGTCGACAGAGAGCCAAACTCCCAAGGTCTGGATGGACTGGTCCAGCCCTGGCCTATAGAGCAGCTTTATCTTTTCCTTTCATGGACGATGATCAGCCGGTCTCTCCATCACATTGAGACTCACCCAGGTCCAGTGATTCTGGTGGCACCTGACTGGCCACGGTGCTCATGGTATGTAAACTAGTTCAACTCTGTCATGCTGCCCCTGGTGCTCGGATTGCAGTGGGGCCTTCTGCGACAGGGCCCCATCATCATGGACGACCCAATTCCTTACTCGCTTACGGCCTGGCTGGTGTGCAAGAGCTACACTCAACGGTCATCAATACCCTGCTCAAGGCATGATGCCCTTCTACCTCCCTGGCCTATACCCGCGTTTGGCATCTCTTCAAGACCTTGTGTGGTCAATGCACACTCTCCCCCTGGTGGTAAATATTCCTGATATTCTCTCCTTCCTGCAGGGCAGCTTTGATAAATGCTTAGCTCTTAACCTTATGAGTGCAGGTTGAGGCCCTTACTTGTTTCCGAGGGCCCATAGTGGGCCGCTCGATTGCTTCACATTCTGATGTTAGTCGCTTCCTTTGTGGCGTGCAAGCCTTACACCCTCCATTGTGACCTATTGTTCCCTCTTGAGACCTTTCCCTCATGCATCCTCCCTTTGAACTCCTCTTGAAAACAATGTTTCTGGTAGCTATCACCTCCACCAGGAGAGTATCTGAGCTGCAAGCTGTGGAAGGAGTGTGCCTCTGGGCCATCCCCTCCTTTTTGCCAAGGGTTCTCTTGGCCTTCCACTCCCCTCCTTTCATAAGGAACAGTGCGAGGGGAGTGACAGCGGTCTTCATGCTGCTGATGTCTACAGAGTACTTAATCGGTACTGTCACGCGATGAACACCTTTCAATGGTTCGGCTGTCTTTTTGTCCTTTTTGCTGGCCCCCTGCTGCCTCCAAAACCCATGATAGCGCGCTTAATACAGCATGCAGTCGAGTCTGCTTACATTCTCACTGGTAAGTCTGTGCCTCCATGCTCACTCTAAGTGAGCTCAAGCAACCTCTTGGGCAGAATGCTTGTATGTGGCCCGCCTTGACATTTGTCAAGCGCCTACCTGGTCCTCTTTGTCTACCTTCGCTTCCTATTCCTGCCTTGATCTTCAGGCATGGAACTCGAGGAGGTTTGGAGCCAGTGTGGTGACGGCGGCAGTCTCTTCCTGCCCTGGGGTGGTGTAGCTCTGGTACTTACCACTAGTCAGGACTAGTCTAGCAGAATGAATTGGAAGGAGAAAGCACACTCACCTGTAACAGGTGTTCTCCAGGGACAGAAGGAATCAGTCCTCACATATGGGTCACGTTGGTGATGTCTGAGCCCTCACGGATGCAGCTCCCCAGCTTTCAAAGAAAGCCTTTGGGAGATGCCACCACACATGTGTGGCACTGTTCCCTCTAAGCTGTGCGCGCACACACCTCGCCGAGTGAGCGCACGTACTTTACAACAGAGCGCACAAAAATTATGGTTCTGATTCTGATAGAAAACAACACAGACGTCCTTAAAACTGAAAAGTTGTTGTGTATTTACGGTTTTCACAAGTTCTACAATATTTTCTAGTGCAATCAATGTGGTGTACATACTGTATTCTGACGTGTAGTCAAATTTTAAAGTATATAACTCCGAGTGTCGTTATGTGGCGCACAAAAATTTAACCTTCCTTCAAAAGCTGCACAGCTGATATTTTATGCGCACACAGCCTACAGAAAATTAGAGGGAACATTGATGTGTGGTCCTCTTCCTGCCCAAAGGTGCCATCATGCTCAATCAAATGACATAGCTAGAGCCAACAAAAGAAGATGGCAAAAAACAGCAACTCCACAAGGAGGAGGGAGGGTTGTGAGGACTGATTCCTGCTGTCCCTGGAAAACACCTGTTACAGGTGAGTAACTACACTTTCTCCAGGAAGAAGCAGGAAGTCGGTCCTCACATATGGGACTGCCTAATTACAGGCTACTGGGAACCTGTAGAAAAACACGGCCAAGCTGTGAGCAGCCACAAGTGAGTCTGAGAAGAGACTAAGGATCCCAGAGTCCAGGGAGAATTATCACTCCGGGAGCCTGAACACAGAAGGGTAGGAGTTGCCAAGACCCCGAAGAAATTACAGAATATGGCCTAGCTGAAGGCGCTGTCCTGTCAGGACTCCTTTTCCAGGCAGTAGTGAGTTGCAAATGTGTGGACTGAGGAACAGGTAGCAGCCCGGCAGATGTCTGCCTTAAGGATAGAGCATAAGCTTGTAACTGAGGTCGTCATAGTCCTGACATTGTGTTCTGTGACCCGGCGCTCTAAGAGCCCAGTCTGATCATGGGCAAAGACGATGCAGTCCGTCACCCAGGTGGACAGGGTCTGCTTGGTAACAGCCTCCCCAGGTGACTGGGGTTGTTATGAAACGAAAATGCTTTGAGGTTCTGTGGTGGCCCTGGGTACATTGCAGGTAGAAGGACAGGGTCCTCTTACAATCCAGAGTATGGAGAATGGCTGCCATCTTGGCGACATGGTGTCGTGGGGAGCACCACCACCTGATTAAGGTGGAACGTGGATACCACCTTTGGAAGGAATTTAGGGTGGGTGTGAAGCACGACCTTTTTCTTGTAGAACCTAATGGTGGTTCGGCCACCAAGGCCTGAAGCTCGCTGACTGTGGGCAGAGGTGAACGCCACCACGAAGATGACCTTCCATGAGAGAAAGTGCATATGGGAGCTTGGTGAGCTGTGACAAGACCACATTGGAGGTCCCATTCTACTGAGGGCAGGTAGGCAGATGGGAAGCTTAGAGAGTTGAAGGCCCCATATGAACTGAGTATTGAGGGGCTGAGCAGAGAGGGGTTTACCCTCCAAAGAATGATAATGCACCAAGAGCGCACTCAGGTGTACCCTGACGGGAGTTGGACTTGAATCCAGCTTGTGAGAGGTGAAGCAAGTACTGCAGCACCGTGTGCACAAGGCAAGAGAACGGGTCAGTCTGTTGCTCGGCACACCATACTGAGAATCGAAGGCATAGGTTTGTCTCATGGAGGTCTTATGAAAGGCCAGGAGGACTTCCTCCACTTCCCTTGCTGTTAATGTCAAGGATCCCAGGTTGGGGTGGAGAAGGGAGCCATCCTAAGTAGCCCCAGGGCATTCCCCAGTGGGACCGGGAGTTCTGTTGAGAGGCGGAGCAACAAGGGGAACCAAGATTGCCAGGGCCACCAAGATCATGGAAGCCTTGTCCTGCCGGACCTTGAAGAGGGTCCAGGCGATTAGTAGCGTGGAAGGGAAGGGATACAGGAGGCCCTCAGACCATGAGATGAGGAAGGCACCTGCTGCTAACTGGGACGGGTGCGGCTGGCGACAGCAGACGTGGGGCAGCTGAGCATTGGTCGGGCTGGCAAAGAGGTCCAGACTTGGGGTGCCCCAGAGTCAGGAGAGCCGCTGTGCCACCCTGGGGTCTAGTCGCCATTCATGCAACTGGAGGATCCTGCTCAGCCTGTCTGCTAGGGCATTGTCCTTGCCCGGAAGGTACACTGCCCTGAGGAGCATTCCTTGACTGATCGCATACGAGCAAAGGGCTATTGCCTCGTGGCAAGACCCTGTGCCCACTTGCTTGTTCAGGTAACATAGTAAATGACGGCAGTTAAAGACCAGTGTGGTCCATCTTGTCTGCCCAGCAATATGGCAGGAGTAGGTGCACCCCTTCCCATGTCTTTTAGGAAGTAGGTGCACCCCCTACCCATATCTTTGTTTAGGGGTGAACCCATCGCTCCTACCCCCATTGCTCCATGTAGGACACCGCTATTTGTTGAGAAATTAGATGGTTCAGTTTATTTTGATTTAATCTTGTTGCTGTAAAGTGATCCACTGTGTCTGTCCCAGGCCACTTTGAATTCTGTCACTGTGTTTGCCCCCACCACCTCCATCGGGAGGGCATTCCAAGCATCCACCACCTTTTCAGTAAAAAAGTATTTCCTGACATTGCCTTTCAAATTACCACCTTGTAGCTTCATGTCATGCCCTCTAGTTTTACAGCTTCCCCATCTCTGGAAGAGGTTTGTTTGTTCATTATTTCTCTTTAAGTATTTAAAGGTCTGAATCATATCTCCTCTCCTCCAAAGTGTACATATTTAGGTCTTCAAGTCTCTCCTCATAAGGCTTCTGACACAGGCTCCAAATCATTTTGGTCGCCTTCCTCTGAACAGCTTCCATTCTTTTTACATCCTTTGCAAAGATACGGTCTCCAAAACTGAACACAGTATTCCAAGTGAGGCCTCACCAGAGACTTATACAGTGGCACTAGTACCCCTTCCTTTCTGCTGGTAATTCCTCTTCGAATGTAGCCCAACATCCTTCTGGCTTTTGCCACCGCCTTGTCGCACTGTTTTGCCACCTTGAGATCTACAGAAATAAATCACACCAAGGTCTTTCTCCTGCTCCATACACACCAACCTCTCGCCCCCTATCATGTACATTTCCTTTGGATTTCTGCTACCCAAGTGCATGACACTGTACTTCTTCGCAATAAATCTCAATTGCCAAGCATCAGACCATTCCTCCAGCTTTTGTAGATCCCTCCTCATGTTCAGCACTCCCTTGGGGGAGTCCACTCTGTTGCAAATTTTCGTATAGAACATCGTGACCTGGCTGTCTATTTGGACCAGCACCGACTGGTGCTGCAAGTGGTGGTAAAAGGCCTTGATCGCCAGAAAAATGGCCCTGAGCTCCAGCAGGTTGATCTGCTGCTGGCTCTCCGCTAGGGACCAGTTGTCCTGCATGCGGAGTTCCTCGCAGTGGGCATCCCAACCCAGTAAGGAGGCATTCATTGTAAGAACCCTCTGGGGATTTAGGGACTGGAAGTGCATGCCCTCCTGCGGGTGCCGCGTGGCCTGCCACCAGTCGAATGACTCCACTAGCTTGCGGGACAGTAAGACCTTGTCCCAGAGCCTGCCTGTGGCTTGTGTCCACTGGGAACGGAGGCACCACTGGGCTGCCCACATGTGAAGGCGGGTGGTGGGAACCACATGAACTGTAGATGCCATGTGGCCCAGCAGGTGGAGCATGGACTGCGCAGACACTGCGTGGCAGTGTTGCATCTCAGTGGCTAGGGCCATGAGGCGACCTGCCCTGTCCAAGGGGAGAAAGGCTATGGCCTGAGGAGTATCCAGTTGAGCCCTAATGAACTCAAAGCCCTGTGTCGGAATGAGGTGGGACTTGGGGTGGTTTATCATGAACCCCAGATACTGTAAAATACTGATTTATTTATTTATTTATTTATTTTATTAAAATGTTTATACCACGTTTTCCAAGAGATCAAGCGCGGTTTACAAATAACAACATTGTGACTTGTACAGATAACAAGTACATATTCTGTTACAGAGAACGATATTAGAACTAAATACATAGAAGTGAATACAAATTTAAACTATGTACATAAATGCGCTTAGGTGCGGCCCATGGCCTTTTGCACCTCGGTGGCCATGTCTCCCTTTACAAGCCAGTTGTCCAGATATGGGAAAACTAAGACCCTTTGGAGACAGAGGTAGGTGGCCACCCCTGCCAGACATTTGGTGCGGAGTCTAGGCTGAAGGGCACTATTCTGTACTGGTAGTGGTTGCTCTGACCATGAACTTTAGGTACTGCCTGTGGCTGGGTGGAATGAGGATATGCGTATAAGCATCCTTTAGGTCTAAGGAGCATAACCAATCTCCCTGCTGGAGGTATGGCAGTAATGTTCCAAGGGAGAGCATCTTGAGCTCCTCCCGCACCAGGAACTTGTTCAGGTTTTGCAAATCTAGGATAGGCCTTAGGCTCTCTGTTCCTTTTGGGACCAGAAGTAGAACCCCTTACTCTTAAGGTGATGGGGTACTGATTCTACAACTCTGTCTGCGAGGAGGCCTGCGATGCCTGTAATAGCAGGGCCTGGTGCAGAGAAGTCTGAGAGGGCTCTCCTGGAAAGAAAGGAGGCGGCGTCTGGTCTAGGTGAAGGAGTAGCCTTCTGTGCCTACTTGGAGTGCCCAAGCATTGGTGGTGATAGCCAGCCACCGATGGGCAAAGTATACCAAATGCTCCCCTGTTGGTAGTTTATCCTCTGAAGGTGGAGAGACTATGCTTCGACTTTCCCTCCCCTTTCGTCTGACCTCTTTCGCCCTTCCCATTGTCTCTACCCGGAATGCATGTACTACTGTCTCGTCTTATCTCTCCTCTTTTTCTTTCTCTCCTGTCAAAGATTTGTAACTCCTTTTCCTATTTCTCTTGGCCTTGGCCTTGATTTTCCTTCACTTTTTGAAAATTGTACACCGCCTTGATTCCAGTAGAAAGGCGGTTTTATCAAATTCAATAAACATAAACATATGCTTAGGGAATCAAAAACTTGTCCCTGGCTGGGCAAGAGCCGGAGTCTGGGGCTTGGAGCTCTTAGGCTTGCGAGGCCCTGGCCCGCTCCCTTGTTCTGGTGACCCTGCTGTGGGGTCTGGGGAGCCTGATAGTGGGGATAGCCTCAGTAAGGTTGGCCCTTTCTCTGGAATGGGGGCCTCTTCCCCAGTGGTTTCTTCTTAGGGAGGATGGAGGTCTTTCTGGACAGCTGAGTCCTCGTGAGGCATTCTGTCTCGCTCTCCATCGTCTTCTCCTCCATCAGCTTGCCAAATAGGTTTTCATAGAGGCAGGGGATGTTGAGGAGCTTCTCCTGGACCCACTGCTCGAAGTCAGATGCCTGGAGCCAGGCTTGGCGTTGAGTGCCAATACCAGTGACGGCTATCCTCATGTTAGACTCGAAGCAGTCATATGCAGCTCGAGACATGTACTTGGAGCACTCCCCGATGCACTTTGTGAGGGTTTGGAATTGCTGGAGGTGATCTCCACTGAGACCCACCAAGAAACCTGCATGTTTTTTTGCAAGGTTTCGGAGATACATAATGATATACAGTTGGTAGGCTTGTATTCGGCAGGCCAGCATCAAGCCCTGGTAGCATTTGTAACCAAGTGCATAGAGCAGTTTATGCGCTGGCAGAAGAGCCAGAAGACAGTCAACTCCACCACCATGGAGGTGTGTGGCAGTTGCGATTTACAGAAGCCGGGGCCTCGCTGAACTCAGTACATGGTATCCAGGTGTTGACTAACTATGGGTACTACAGAAAAAAAACCCTCAGGTTCAATGACAAGTCAATGCACTCAAAACATAAAGTCATTGAACATCCCAGCCAGTAGCTACCACTGGCTTTTAGTGAATCCCACAACCTCTATTTTTGTCGGGGGCAATCGGCTGGAGAGGAAGGACTGCACCTTTCCCCTCATTACCGAAAGAACCCTTTTACTCAAACAGGCCACAGCGTGCCCAATCACTTTTATATATTTGCTTCAAACTGAAACCAGTACTTATCTTAACCAGACATAACAATTGTCTTCCATAGGCGAATATTGTCATCCACATCTTGCCACGACATGACATGCATGTTTCGGGACCCTCCGGGTCCTGTATCAAGTGGTATCTAGCCCAAATGATCGCCCACAAAAAACAGGAGGCTTCAAATTTGGGTGACAAGGAGGATTCAATAACTGGGGTTCTACCTTTTATGGCTCATTCAGCGGAGGTGTCTCGACTGCTCAAGAAGCATTGGGGTGTCCTACAGGCACGGGGCTGTTTCCAAAAACCGGTTAGGTTTGCATATTTTATTTAATTAATTTATTTATTTACATAGTAACATAGTAAGTGACGGCAGATAAAGACCAGCATGGTCCATCTAGTCTGCCCAGCAAGATGGCAAGGGTAGGTGCACCTGTCGCTCTGTGCAGGCCACCCCTCCCCATGTTTTTGTTTCTGTTTAGGGGTGAACCCACCACTCCATGTAGGACACCCTTATTTGTTCAGATGCTAGATAGTTCAGAAGTTAGATGGTACTGTTTATTTTGCTTTTATCCTGTTGCTGTAAAGGGATCCACTGTGTTTGTCCCATGCCGTTTTGAATTCCATCACCGTGTTTGCCCTCACCACTTCCATCGGGAGGGCATTCCAAGCATCCACCACCCTTTCAGTGAAGAAATATTTCCTGACATTGCCTTTCAATTTACCACCTTGCAGCTTCATGTTATGCCCTCTAGTTTTACAGCTTCCCCGTCTTTGGAAGAGGTTTGTTTGTTCATCATTTCTCTTTAAGTATTTAAAGGTCTGAATCATATCTCCCCTGTCCCTCCTCTCCTCCAAAGTGTACATATTTAGGTCTTCAAGTCTCTCCTCATAAGGCTTCTGACGCAGGCTCCAAATCATTTTGGTCGCCTTTCTCTGAACAGTTTCCAGTCTTTTTACATCTTTTGCAAGATATGGCCTCCAAAACTGAACACAGTATTCCAAGTGAGGCCTCACCAGTGACTTGTACAGTGGCATAAGTACCTCTTCCTTTCTGCTGGTAATCCCTCTTTGAATGCAGCCCAACATCCTCCTGGCTTTTGCCACCGCCTTGTCGCACTGTTTTGCCACCTTGAGATCATCAGAGATAATCACACCAAGGTCTTTCTCCTGAACCGTGCATACCAACCTCTCACCCCCTATTGTGTACTTTTCCCTTGGATTTCTGCTACCCAAGTGCATGACACTGCACTTTTTCACATTAAATCGTAGTTGCCAAGCATTAGACCAGTCTTCCAGCTTTTGTAGATCTTTCCTCATGTTATCCACTCCCTCTGGGGAGTCCACTCTGTTGCAAATTTTTGTGTCATCTGCAAAAAGAGAGACCTTTCCATTCAGTCCTTCAGCAATATCACTCACAAATATATTGAACAGTGCCGGGCCCAGGACCGAACCCTGAGGCACCCCGCTAATCACCTTCCTCTCATCCGAGTGAGCTCCATGTACCATCACCCTCTGTTGTCTGTCAGTCAACCAATTTCTAATCCAGTTTACTATCTTGGGACCCATCCCCAAGCTACTGAGTTTATTGACAAGCCTCCTATGAGGAACAGTATCAAAGGCTTTGCTGAAATCCAGATAGATGACATCCATTGCATGCCCCAGATCTAGTTCCTTGGTCACCCAATCAAAGAACTCAATCAGATTTGTTTGGCAAGACCGTCCTTCGGTAAAACCATGTTGCCTGGGATCTTGCAACCTGTTGGTTTTGAGAAAGTTCACTATTCGCTCTTTCAGGAGCGCCTCCATTACTTTTCCTGCCACCGAGGTAAGGCTCACGGGCCTGTAATTTGACACTTCCTCCCTCTCACCACTTTTGTGTAGAGGTACAACATTAGCCATTCTCCAGTCCTGAGGAACCTGTATTTATATCCCGCTTTTCACCGGGTCAAAGCGGCGTTACACTCAAGGGTGGGGATAATTAAGTATAAGAGTGGGGCCATCACCAGGTAGGCAACATTGATGATTTAGACATAAGACAGACTTTAGACATGGACAGTATAGTTCAGTTTTCGATCAGAGGTCCATAGTGGGTGCGATCAGGGGTTGGTGCACTTTCTGGTGGGAGTTGCTTTGAAGCATTCTTGGAATAGGATGGTTTTTAGCTGCTTTCTGAATGACATTATATCGTTATTGTTTCTAAGGTGGCTCGGTAGAGAATTCCATAGGGATGGAGCATAAAGTTCGAAGGCTCGCTTGCATGTCCGTTGAGAGCATTTGGTTCTTTTGTGAGGGATGGTGAGGGAGTTGCTGGAGGCCTGTCTGGTGGTTTTGCCATGGGCTGTATGAGACAGCAGGGTGCAGAGCTGGGTGTTCTGTGTTTGGTGGATGGCTTTGTGGGTGAGTAGGATGGATTTGTATTTAGTTCGTGCTTCAAAGGGGAGTATGTGCAGGTCTCTTAGAATTGGGGTGATGTGGTCGCTTTTCCTTGCTCTCTGAATGATTCTCGCTGTGGTGTTCAATGCGGTTCGGAGGGGGTTGGTCTGTGTGGCTGGTAGTCCATGGTAGATTATGTTGCAGTAGTCCAGATGTGGGAGTGTCATAGCTTGCATTACCGTCCTGAAGTCTTGAGGTTCGAGGAGGGGTCTGAGACGTTGCACTGTTTTTGCTTTGTGGAATATAATTCCGGTGGTTTTAGTAATTTGTTGCTTGAGGGTTAGGGCTTGGTCAATGATGATGCCTAGATATCTTATTTGTGGCTGTATTTGAATGCGTGTGGTTCCTATGTTAAGGTGTGTGGGCGGTGTGAAGTCTGGGTCTTTTGTCACTATGAGGGCTTCAGTTTTCTTTATGTTTATGGATAGGTTATTTTCTTGTAGCCAGTCGGATACTTTGGTGAAACATGCTGATAGATGTATATTTGTTGGATTTGTGGTTGTAATTGGGGCGTAGAGCATGATATCATCAGCATATATGAAAGTTGATGTTGTGGGTACGTATGACTGAGCAGAGCGGTTGTAGGTAGATGTTGAAGAGCATGGCGGACAGCGTGGATCCTTGAGGTATTCCTTGGTGTTGTTGGAATGGGGGCGAGGTCGAGGTGCTGGTACGGATTCGTTGTTGTCTATTGGTTAGGTAGGATTGAAACCATTGAAGTACGGTGTCTTTGATCCCAATTGACTGCAGTCTGCATATGAGGATGTTGTGGGAGATGGTGTTGAAGGCTGCTGATATATCAAGGAAGATCATGGCATATCCAGAGTGTTTTTCTTGGGTTCCTATGATGAGGGTGTTCATCAGTGTGGTCATGAGGGTCTCGACTCTGTGCAGTGGGCGGAAGCCGTGTTGTTGTGGGTCCAGTATATTGTTGTTGTCCAGGTGTTCTTGAAGCTGCTGCTGGACTATCTTCTCGATTATCTTGGCGGTGAATGGTAGGCTTGCTATCGGTCTGTAGGATGCAGGGTCTAGGGGATCCAGGTTTTGTTTTTTTAGGGATGGTCGGATGATTGTAGTTTTGAGGATGTCTGGCATGCGACCTTGGGCATGCATATACTAGAGGTATGAATTTACGGGACCGTTTGGTTCAAGTGACCACCGGATTTTCCATGCAGCGGGGGCCGGAGGGGATGCAAGGTCATTGGGCCTGTCATCATTGCAAATATTGTTCTAATACCATGGAGGGCATTCAGTGGTGCCATTTGACAACGGGGCGATCTTACTCTTTTTTTGGGTTTTCCACGTGTCAGACGAGCTTTGTTGTATATATTATAAAATGCCCCTGTAATTTATTTTACGTTGGGCATACCATACGCCCGGTTAAAATTAGGATGGGGGAGCATGCTAGTCGTATCCGAACAAGGAACCTATTGGCCCCCATGGTTGAACACTGTGTGGCTTTGGATCAAAGTTTTGTGGACTTAAGGTGGAGGGTGATCGATGATGTCCCGGCGACCCCTCGGGGTGGAGATAGGGAACAGCGCCTTCAGTGGAAGGAACAGCAGTGGATTTATAAGTTGCAGACAGTGATTCCATTAGGTTTGAACATGGAACAAGATTGGTGGAGCCTCATATGACATGTGGATAGGTCCATTGACTCAATGAGAAGTTAAGGGGTGGAGAGAACGATGTGAAAGAGAGACTCCCATCAGATCACGCCTCTGATGATGACATGTGGTTGACAGCCAATCAGTAACGGTTTTAGCTACAAAAAGATCAGTTGGCTCACGGTGTTTTTGTGGGCGATCATTTGGGCGAGATACCACTTGATACAGGACCCGGAGGGGCCCGAAACATGCATGTCATGTCGTGGCAAGATGTGGATGACAATATTCGCCTATGGAAGACCAATTGTTATGTCTGGTTAAGATAAGTACTGGTTTCAGTTTGAAGCAAATATATAAAAGTGATTGGGCACGCTGTGGCGTTTGAGTAAAAGGGTTCTTTCGGTAATGAGGGGAAAGGTGCAGTCTTTCCTCTCCAGCCGATTGCCCCCGACAAAAATAGAGGTTGTGGGATTCACTAAAAGCCAGTGGTAGCTGCTGGGATGTTTAACTATGGGTACTGACACCGGTGTCTCCCACATGTGAAGGAGGAGCTGCCCAAGGATGGCAGGGCCAGGAACTGTCAGGGCCTCCTTCGGTGGGGCCTCGTATTGGAGGATTTTGAGTTCCTCCATATGAGGGTCTTCCTCTGACTCGGTGTTGAAGGACAAAGCCTTTGACATATCCTGGACAACTTGAGGAATGATGTGTCCTCGGGCAGGGACCGACACTGTGATGTTGGGGGAGATGGGTCTGATGGGAGGTCACAGTGCTTCCACCTCTCTAGGGATGCCTCATCCTCGGACTCCCAGTCAGAGAAATCGGGGGCAGACCAGGCCTGTGGTGCAGGACCCGGGTCGGGGGCCCAGTGTCCTACCCAGAGCCATGAGTGCTCACCAGAGAGAATCTCTCTCCCAAGGTGCAGGGCAAGATCAAGACTCTCGCTGAGGATCGACTTGAGGCTTCGGGCTCACAAGGATCGGCTCGGTGATCAGGGGAGTCCTCGGTGACAAGGACTTGGATGAACTGGTGGTGCCGCGGGGACATTGAGTCTGAGAACCTATGCGGGGCCTTGGATTGTGAGGCTACTAGGGATGCTGGGGTAGAGTCTGACCCATGAAAGATATCATCCTGCTTCTGCTGACAATGCTGGATGGCCTTTGCGGACATCTTTTTACAGAGAGAGCAGAGCGCTGGGTCATGATCAGCCCCTAGACACTGGAAGCAGCAATTGTGTGTATTGCTAAGAGACATGTTTTTAGTGCACCACTGGCCATTAGGGAAAAAAGTACCTCGGCGAAGTCTAAGACCTTCTAAGCGGCCAGCAGATGGAAAAAAGGTGCAAAGGGGGGTGGAAAACCTAGTATGGTTCCGGGAAATGATGCTGGGGCAAGCATGCTCTAAGGTGGTCACAACCGGAACGGGGAAAGTGTTTTTTTTCATACAAATTAATCAACTTTTTCCAGGGAAAAAAGACAGACATCTGTTGGGCTCCACGGAAAAAAAGAGGCTGAGCAAGATGGCACCCTTGGGCGAAAAGGAGACCACGCATGCATGGTGGCATCTCCCAAAGGCTTTGAAGGCTGCGGACATGCTTCCACAGGGGCTCCGTCGGTGCCGATGTCACCCATAGGCGAGGACTGACTTCCTGCTTGTTCCTGGAGAAATTTTACTTACCGTTAATTTCCTTTCCTGGAATCCTGCTAGACCAATCTAGGACCCATCTCCTCTCTGTATTTTACGGACAGCTGTTTTCAGCAGAGCCATTATTTAAGTACAGCTGTTCTCAATGCCTGACTACATCTTGTACATAGTTGCACTCCTTGTGCCTTTCACTATCCTGATTTGCCGATTATTGCTGGCTGTTGCTTTGGGCAAGGACAGCCCTCTGCTTTTTGTAAAACAACAAAAGGTCCGTGCATGTGATGTCCGCTGGCCTGGAGATACTGGAGACTCCCCTCTGAACAGGAGCTCAACCTAAGAATGTAGTGGAGAACTCCCAGGGTGGGCACCTCGAATGCACCTTGGAGATTTCCACTTGTCCAAAAATACCCACCAGCAGGTCACTCTTAAAAGGACTGCCAGGAGAAAAGGAAAGAAACATCTCCATCTGCTGGCGACAGACAAAATACTGAAAGCGATTCCTAGGGGGTACAACTGTATGTACCGGGGCTGGATCACTGAAGCTTCTGGTACCTTCTCTGTCTCCAACATCTGCTGGCAGGGGAACATAACCCACTAGTCTGGACTGGTCTAGCAGAATTCCAAGAAAGGAAATTAATGGTAAGTACAATTTCTCCACAGGCAATTGGAGAGTGCTGAGGTGGTCTGTAAGGTTCTTCAGCAGCACTTATGTGGGCAGTAAGTGCTGCTAACCAGATGACTGCTGCTGAATATTGGCCCGTACCTGTCTCCTCACCTCTGCTTTATAGCCATCTACGTGCCTCCGTACCCCATATCTGCCCTGAAGCTGCCCTTGTTATAAGGTGCATGTCACCCTACTACCAAAAAATATTTACCCCCCTGAACCAATCAGACAAAATCCTGCGTCTTACCTGATTCTCATTCTGAAGGAACGAGAACAAATCCAGACCTATGCAAACAAACAACAGAAACAATTAAAAATAGGCCAAACATCTGAAGAAGGAAATCAAGAGAACATGACACTGATTTAATCATTATTCAAATGCCTGAAGAATGTTTGTTTCTGTCATTGTCTTTCTTTTACTTTCTGGTTTTTTCACCAGTCGAGATCTTGCCTAAGACACCCTCTCTCAACCGTTCAGTCTTCGCCATGGTTCCTTCTGGGGCACAGGAATGTGGGAAGATTGAAGCAGGACTGCAGAGCAGCCAAGATTGGGACATAACGTGAAAGGAGTGATAATAAGAAATAAATATCAACAAGAACATGTTGCATGTATAAGACAATTTTGCTTCTCTCAGGATCCCGATCCTCTTCACTACTTTAAAAAAAATATTAAGTGCACATTATTTATTTATTTACATTCTCTTATATACCGCGCTATTCTGCATCAGTGCGGTTTACATTGAACAAGGCATTATAACTTGGAGATAACTATTTTACAGGAAACATGGGCTATGGAGGGTTAAGTGGCTTGCCCAAGACCACAAGGAGCACCTGTGGGACTAGAAACCCCAGTCCTTCCGGCCCAAGGTTGCTGTCCTCTAGTGGGATTTGAACCCCCGAGCTTCCGGCCTGAAGTACCTTGCCCCAACCACATTGCCATGTCCAGGGTGAATAGCCCAGCAGCACCGCTCACAAGCTTCCAAAAAGGGATGTGAAGCAGAACCAGGTCAGCACTTCTGTTACACAATTATAATTGGATGGGCTGAAGCATAGGTAGATAAGTGCTGAAGGTCACGCAGAGTCCCCATTTACTATTCAATTTTCTATCTCAGCAGGTATTAATGTGGTTCTCGGGTTGCTACTTCTTCTCCCCCTTACCCTTCCAGAAACCATACTGATGCAGTTTGTAAAATAACCACTATGGATATACATGGGAGACATTCATTTACATTTGGCCTAGGAACCAATTTTATGTATGCAAATATATCTCAAGCACATTTAATATGGGCATCTGAAAACCAGTCTATCTTAGGAGTGGGAAGGTGAAATTAGGCCTTACCTGCTAATTAGCTTTCCTTGAGTACCTCCAGTCCCGACCTGTGGGTTGTCACACCTCACCAGCAGCTGGGAGACTAAGCTTGGCAAACTTGATGACATCTGCATACATAGGCAGCTGGCACTAACTACCAGCCCCAGTATTGACAAAGCAGACTCATGGGAGCAACAATTAAGAAAAAGAGATACAAAGAACCGTAAAAATCAACTTCCCCAAAACAGGCAGCCAAACTCCCCCCTCAATTGAAGCCACCTTTGCCAACATACTTACGTATACAAATCTGACTGCAAGCGCCAAGGTCACTTCGTCTTCTCCAAGTGCTGCGCAAAGAATTTGCAGGCCCCACAGCCTCTTTCCTTTCCTATTATTTTTTAAACTTTTACATCCTATTGAACAAAAGGAAAAGAAGGGGACACCCTTGAAAAGGAACCCTAGGCATCGATAGCTGCCACATTCAAATCCACTGGACCTCTAACAAGGAGATGGATTTCTTCAGGCCTGGGGTCGCCACCGCCAATTACAGCTTAAATACAGGGAGGGTCCGGGACTGGACTGGAGGTATTCAAGGAAAGCCAATTAGCAGGTAAGGTCTAATTTCACCTTCCTCATCGTTCCTCCAGTCCAGTCCTGACTTGTGGGACGTACCATAGTAGTATTAACCTTGGGAGGAACCTGCAGGCCTGGTCTGTAGCACCGCCAAACTGAACCTTGTGTCCCCTGCCACCTGCACATCCAGGCAATAATGCTTCACAAAGGTGTGAAGGGACGACCACGTCGCTGCCCTACAGATGTCCACTGGTGGTATCAGGCTAGACTTCGCCCACAATGAGGCCTGTGTCCAGATCGAATGAGCCCGCAATCCCCTGGGCAACTCTCTCCGCCGCAACAGATAAGCTGAGAAGATGGCTTCCTTCACCCACTGAGAAATGGAGGCCTTGGAAGCGACCTCTCCTTTATGCTTTCCTCTAAACAGGACAAAAAGGCAGTCTGACTTACAAAATGGTTCTGTTCCCTTCAAATAAAGCTGTAACACCGGAAGTACATCTAGGAGACATAAAAGGGGGTCCTGTCCTGCCCCTCCTATTCCCAAGAACACTGGCAGGGCCACCAGTTGATTCAGATGGAATGCTGACAGCACCTTGGTATAAAAGGCGGCACCGGCTGCAGTACCACCCTCTCCTTGGACATGGAGAGAAAAGGCTCGCAACATGACAGTGCTTGAAGCTCCAAAATTTTCCTGGCCGAATAAATTGCTACCAAAAAGCCAGTTTTCAACATAAAGTCCTTTAGGGTGCACACATTCAATGGCTCAACAGGCACCTCTGTCAAGACAGATAATACCAGATTGAGGTCCCAAGGGGACACTATCACCCTAACAGGAGGGCGAACCTGTTTCACAGCTCGATGAAAATGGACAACAGCCAGATGGGCTGCCAGGGACATACCCATGGTAGCAAGTTATAGCCACCACTTGCACATGAAGCGAACCGTTAGCCAGGCCCTTCTCCAATCCTGCCTGTAGAAAGGCCAGAATATCCAGCACAGAGGCAAACGTATGGCAACAGCCATTCTCTATGCACCATTTCTCAAAAATGCATCACACTCTAACGTAGGATAGAGAGTTGGAGCGCTTCCAGGCCTTCAGTAAGGTCGACATGACAGGCTGAGTAACCCCGTTTTCTCAACCAAGCCCTTTCGAGAGCCAGGCCATAAGTGAGAATCGATCCACCTGAGACATCAGGACTCTGGTCCCTGCGAAAGTAGGTCAGCTCAAGCTAGCAGGTGCCAAGGATGGTCCACCGTCAGCCTAACTAGATCGGCATACCACGGTCTCTGTGGCCAATCGGGAGCAATTAGGATGACTAACCCCGGATGGGTCTGGATCTGCTGCACCATGTGCCCTGTGAGTGCCGGGGGGGGGGGGGGGTGGAACATATACAGGAGGCCATTCGTGGGCCACCGCTGCACCAACACATCTAGTCCTTCTGACATTCATTCTTGCCTGCGGCTGTAGAACCGGGCTGTTTTTGCAGATGTGAAGATCGTCATCAGATCCATAATCAGCAGCCTCCACTGTCTCACCAATTGTGCAAAAACTGCCTTGCTGAGTGTCTATTCCTCTGGATCAAGGCAAAAATGACTGAGCTAGTTGGATGTCATGTTCTCTATCCTGGTCACTTGAGCCGCCAAGAGTGCCTGAAAGTTTTCCTCTGCCCATTCCAACAATGGTCCTATCTCGCTTTCCAGTTGCACGCTGTTTGTGCCACCCTGACTATTGATGTAAGCCACTGTGGTGGCATTGTCAAAGAACACTCACCGCCTTTCCCTGCAGCAGGGATTGAAACTTCTGCAGTGCCAAGAATACCGCTTTCATCTCCAACCAGTTGATGAGCCAGGCACTCTCTTCCAGAGACCAGTGACCCTGCACTATCCGGGTCTCGCAGTGAGCCTCCCGGTCCAAGAGACTGGCATCTATTGTCAACAGAACCTACTGCAGGGACTCCAGGAGAATTCCGGCCAAAATCTTCTCTGGCAGCAGCCACCCCTGGAGGGCTGCCCAGGCGGCCCCTGGACAAAGTAACTGCTGCATCAGAGGGTGGCGTTGAGCTGACCACCTCTGCAACAGCACTCTCTGCAATGGTCTCATGTGAACCCGGGCCCAGGGTACCAACTTGATGGATGCTGCCATGGACCCTAAGACCTGAAGATAATGCCATGCTGTTGGGATCTTCATCCTGAGAAACTGCCGAACCTGCAAAGTGTGCATCTGCTCCACTGGCATGGATACTGTGCCCTTGTCCATTTGAAACAGTGCCCCCATCAAGTCCTGTGATGGCAGCAGATGACTCCTGGCAATGTGATGCAGACCTAGGCAGGGTGAAACTCCTGCAGCCAACCTCCTATGGGAACCATCCCTTCCTGGGTCCCCCTCACTTCACTGTGTCTTCTTGGAGGTGGCAAGGAAGAGAAGTAAAAACCCCTGCCTGTTTCTCGGAAACCGCAAAAGGCCTGCTCCCTTGAGGGGAATTGTCCCCTATGGTAAGGCGCAAAATGCACCATGTGAAATTGGCAGAAGTCTCGCAGCTGGCCTTGTGGTGGCTCCGATGCCTGCACCAGTTTCTGCTTATCCTCAGGAAGTCTACCTCCTTTAGACTCCCCCAGATCCTTCACCAACTTATCCAGAGCTTCGCCAAACAAAAGCTTGCCCCTAAATGGGGGCTTACTCAGATGAGACTTGGAGGAAACATCCGCCGATCAATTCCATAGCCACAAATAGCGGTGCGGGGCCACCAATGCCATACTCTTGGAAGTTATAGAAGGCATCTGCCAAGTAGGCTGCGCTCAACTCCAGCTTAGCTGCCTCAGGAAGCAGAGGGTGTGCCTCTCCAGCATTCTCCAAGATGCCCTGTGCCCAGTGTAAACACACCCGGGCCACAAATGTGCCACACGGATGCCTGCAGGGACAGAGCATTACTATCGAAGGCATGAGTCAGCAAGATGTCCAATTTTCTATCTTGCACATCCTTTAGCGCGGTGCTGCCTTCTATCAGAATAGTGGCCTTCTTTGTGACCGCCAAGACCGCTATGTCCATCCTAGGGGAGCACAAAATCTCGTTCTCTGCATCCGGTAGCCGAAAGAGTTGTGCCATGGTGTGAGTTCCCTTAAGGCCTGTCTCTGGTATCATCTGCTTGATCACCCAATGCAGGGTAAAGATCAGCTGAGTCTTCCTGACTGCTAGGAACAGTGGCTCCTCCAGTGGCACCCCTGCCACTATATTAAGTGTCTTTAATGAACGGGAAATGGAGAGCTGTCAACTCCTGAGAGAACACGTGAACCACCTGAGACTCCTCCCCTTGTGGAATTTCACCTTCCTCCAGCTCAGCAGGTTTCACCGACATGTCCGCCTCTACCTCCTGGTCCTCCTCATTCGAGTGGATGAATCCGGTGTCCTTCCAACAATCACTTTCCAAGTGCTGGTGGTTGGGCCCAGGCTCCTCTGTTGCCAACGCACTCGCCAAGGCCTCGGGGAAATCACGCTTCCTAGCCCGCTCCAGAGGGAGACTCTGCCCCTCTCTGTCTCATGCAGAACGCTTTGTGCATAAGGAGGACAAATTCAGGGGAAATGCTACCCAGCTCTACCCCCTGGGCAGTCTGGAATGTCGACAGCTGTGGAGAACGGACCTCTCTGCTCAAGTTCCTGCTGCACAGGGCATCCCTTGTCCCCCACCACAGGTGATGCACCTGGACAACCGATGGTGGGAGTCCGCTCCCCCCCCCCCCAACAGAGCTGACCTCTGAAACCCCCGAGGTCTCAGCTTGCTCCAGCCTCTCTGACCATACCTCCTGCAGACTCTTCTGCTGATGCGGCCGCCTCCTCGCAGCTGCAGCAAATGGAAATTACACTTACCTGGTAATTGATGTTCCTTGAGGGAGTACAGTTCAGTCCTCCACCACTGGGTAGTGCACCTCCTCCTGCCACATGGAGACTGGACAAGTCAAACTTGTGACATCACCGGGTATATCCTGCTGGTCTTCTCCCATGATCCCCCAGTGACCTACTGTCAAAGCAGACTCAAAGGAGCAAACAAACAACCAGTTAAAGTACTAAATACAAAGCTATGCTCAAACTTCAACTTTAAAATCACAGGGCCCCAAAAAGAAAGGCCGAAAACACCCTCCTCCGTGCCCCTGTCCCCCTGCGCACCAAACAGCGGAAGACAGAGAGCTAGAAGGAAGGAGAACTAAGGAAGAGTATAGGCAGAAAAGGTTGCTCTCGCGATGCTCTCGCGATTACCTGCCAATCAGAGCCCGTTGCCGACTCTAGGATCCGAAAGCATACTCGGAACTGACGCCTCGCGTCTGAAACATCCATCCCCGGGCGGGAATGAGGACTGAACTGTACTCCCTCAAGGAACATCAATTACCAGGTAAGTGTAATTTCCATTTCCTTATCGGTCCTACAGTTCAGTCCTCCACCACTGGGATGTACCAGAGCAGTAATCATTGGGAGGGACCTATCCAGTCGGCTCGGCCCCTAAACGAACAGAGCAGGCACCGACCCCAGCCCGCTCCTCACGTCAACAGGCGGTAAGCCAACCAGGAAGACACGACCAAGAGCCCACTTGGATCCTCTTCACTGGTGAAAACAGCACAGAACTCTGCCCCAAGCAGCGCTAGTGCTTCAGAAAGACAAACTCGCCATCGCAAACACACTGAACGCCCTAGAAACAGACCTACTGAGAAGGCTACCGGAGCTCCGCCTGAAAAATCCGCTTGAGCTCCCCCTTGGCTCTCGACCCCACCAGGGTGTCAAGTGTTAGCAACCGCTGCTTTCCCGCAGAACCCGCCTCCACGGAGGGACAGGCAGCGAAGAGACCTCCCAGAAAGCGACGGAACCTCACCTAAGGTCCAAGGAACGCAGGTTACAAGCAAAGTGTTCTTGCGTAAGTCCCAAACCGACAACTAAACAGGCACAGCCGGATTCCACGAGGGAGACCGGAACCGAGGTCCATCCAGACAGAGGTGGGAAGCAAAATGAGGGAAATGGAAAAAAAACCACCAGCGTCAAACACCCTATTTGTCACACCTCTTAAGGGCTTTATTCTTTGCAACACAAAGTAGCTCTACAGCTATGTCCTGGACCAGTTGGAGTCTTTTTAATTGAGAATGTGGAATGCAGCGAAGCAATGAGTTGCAATAAACCAAGCGTGATCCACCAAGGGCATATAAGAGGGTGTCAAGTGCCCCAGAGTCCAGCGTTGTTTCAGAAAATGTGGAGTCTTACATGGTGTGACAAAAAAGAAAGGAGACTCTGGTAGCCACGCCCACGATGCAATGCCAGTAGGCCAACCGCTTACATCACCTGGATATGCCCTCCGGAATTGGAGGAACCATGCAGAAGTAGCAATCGCCGACGTGATCCATGGGCCCTCTCCAGATCATTGGAACCGCAAAAGACTTTGATGGTCTTTTCCCATCCATCCACAGCCTGAGATCTGCTACACATGTATTGCAGCATATGTGTGGCGCCTAGCTTTTATCCTGATCTTTTATTCTGCAGCCAAAATATAAATTGTAGGCTTTCTGAACCGCCACAGTCATATGCCATCACATCACCACAACTAGAGCAGAAATTATCTGCATGATTAACACCAGGACGAGGAATCGCCAAATATGCTGTGAGTGACCTATCGGTATAAAATAAATGTCTTTTTTTTTTTTTTACTGTCAAGCGAGGCAAATTTAAGTAGTGACTGCATCAACTGGTTTTGGACAGGTATTTCGATTGGTTGCAAGTAAAGATTATGCAAGCTCACGCAAATGTTGCAGAATACACTGGTAATGGTCCCCACTGACTAATGAAGAGCACATATCTTAGCAACCAGACCCAGTCGGCCATTTTCACTATGACCTCTGAAAGGCATAGAATGGACCGGGCCACGGCCCCGTACCAATGCGTCGACGCTATCCAGTAGCCTCATATGTCCTCTGCTAAACATTGACCCGTCGCCGCAGACTGACAGGTCGCCATGAGGTCCAATATGGGCTGACCGCATCTGAGCACACGTGGCGCGCACACCGCCTGATGCAATCTCACTCCTCCGGCAAACACTCGGACCCCACTAAGGACATTCGCCACCACAGTGTCCCCACCGAAACGCAGGCCGCCAAGGCTTCAACCGCGCACGCTGTCCCTTCGCTCAGGCCACCCTGACCACCCGACCGACTCCACCCTGCCGATCGAAATAGGCCACCATCCCAGAGATCTCAGACAGCACCTACAGCGCTCGATCCGCTACCGTGTCCGTGAACGCCTGCCACGGCTGACGTACCGCTCCAGTCAGACGATGGAACACTGGGCGTGCTGCGTACACTAAAACGCCTTGTACATAAAGGATCCCCAAAATGTAGCTGAGTCTAACCACGCTCCGGCCAAGCTCCCAGAAGAAAGGGACAGAACCTTATAAAAAAGAAGTGGGGACAATTAGGAAGGCTTTCCTGTTTGATGATTCTTTTTTTTATTTTTTCTCCTTTTTACAACTCCATATGGGCCACAAGGCACACAACCGAACAGGGCATTGTCCAGAGAACGCAAGGCCCCTCCTCCAGGCTGACTCCACAGCCTAAACCGGCAGTCACCTTGGCTGATGCCGAGCAGCGCGGAAGCCAACTTGTAAGCCCAGCATATGAAGTATGCCTACTAGTACAGCATTCCACAATGGAGGGACATGTAACCGGACGGCTTTGAATATGAACCTACAGATATCCCGCGCTTGCTCCAAGACAAGCACTGTGCAGCCTACTGGTCTTCTCGGAGCACCGCCACGACCCGAAGACCTAAACCGGCCAGCAAAAGACGACGTACGCTGGGTCCGAAGGAACCTGGTTGAACGGATCCCAGCACTCCCTGTATCGTTAGGATCGGAGCCTCCCCCCAAGGACTCAGCCCTGGCTGGAACCGGCTGAGCATAACTCCAGGCCCTGCGGCGAGCCCCCACGAAGAAGTGGGACGCAACGATGCCTTGAGGAAAGGGAAGGCCCAATGGGTGAAGCAAGTTGCTAGCTGACCAAGGGAGTAAACCCCACACGCGCACCTCAACGGAAGGTCGGAAGAACCGAGGATTCTGGTCCCACAGGTGCGCCTGCTAGCCTTTAACAACATACACCTCCGCAGGTACAAAAAACTTAAATTGTGAGCACCTTCAGGGGTAAGGGGATTAGACGACAGCCTCCGACTGTTGACCACCTTGTCTTGCACAACAGACAGCAGCACCCCACCAAACAAATGATTGGGAATATATGACCTCAGAACCCCAAGACAGAGGTAAAACAGTAGAACGTGCAGTGGACGTGAATTTCCAGATCTGCCAGCCCCCCTGCCCACATTGAGAAGAGGCAGAGAAGAACTGGACCGGCGCCTCCTGGACAGCCGGGCCACCGAAGGGAAAGCTGATGACTGAGGCCCAAACTCCTCAGGATGGCCCCGTCTTGCATTGGCAACCCCATGCAACACCATGACAACCCCGCTCACGATATCCCAAGCGATCTCTGTCATTGCTGCAACAATCACCTGAGCATGAGATCACAGACGGAACACGGACATGCAGACGCACTCAAGGAGAGTGCACCTAAGAAGTATGAGCCTATCCAGCACCACATGTCCCACTCCTGTCACCCAAAACACAGGATGCTTGAACCTAGGTGACCGTCATAGCAAAGACAGGGAGGCCTGACTGCCGCTATCAACCCTTCCAGGACCCTGGAACACTAAGCCCCGGACTGTGCCATCCAGCAACACTTCTCATGATCTCCAGCAGGGGCCTTTCCCCAGATGGCCAGTGTTCCCGCCAAATGGGCAAGCTGCGCTCTGATAACATAGTGCAGAAAACCAAATCAAAGTGTCTTAACCTAGCTAATTTTTGTCTAATAGTGATCATTCATAATATCAGCCAGACTCAATCATAACATTAGTATTAATGATCTCTAAAGATTGAAGAGTTACTAATGTAACACTAATTGGTTTTGTTTTGTTTGTTTTAAAGAGCTTCAAAGGCGATCTTGGAAACTACAGACCAATGAATCTGAGTTCAGTGCCAGTTAAATGATAGAACTTGTTCTGAAAAGCAGCACCAAGCTGTCTTTTCAAAGGGTTAATAAACATGTGAGTAAGCCAAATGATATGTATCTGGATGTTTTAGAAGGTACTTGACAAAGCCCCTTATGAACTTCTCCTGAGGAAGGAGATGATGTGCTATTATAGAATGGGAAATGGATCAAAAACAGGAACACAATAGGACTAAATGGCCAGTTTTCTCACAGGAGACCCGTAAATAGTGGAATGTCTCGGGATCTGCACTGGAACTGGCATCTGGTAACATCTACTGCACTGAAATGATCTGGAAAAGAGATCAGCAAGCATGGCGATCAAATTTGCAGATGGCATAACGACATTTAGAGGCTGTCTGCACAATTTCCAAGCGTATAAACATGGAAATAGCATCCTTATGTAAATGACAATTTCAGAAAGGGCTCAATTTGTAGGTGGTTGTGCCGCCGATGACCCTGAATGGCCAAATCCTAGCACGGAAACCTGCTGCTGACAGACGTCGCTAACTGCCAGAATGCAGACAAAGGTAAAGGCACCACCATAGAAGTAAAACACAAACCAATCACATTGCAGTCAAAGAACTATAAACTATCATGAAATTAAAAGGAAATTAAAATTAAAAGGAAATTAAAATTAGAATTAAAATTAAAAGTAACAGCAAAAGGAAGTCCTTATCTGGGTGTAGCTGCGTGGAACAGCGTCGTCTGCTCAAACGCGGGGCTGCTCCGCTCTCCGCCACGAGGCCTCAGCCCTGCCGAGAAAATGGCGCCAATCCGAAGCAGGCCCGTTTGGCGCCAAACACCACAGAGGCGGCAAGAGCTCAGAGCCCCTCCATGCGGACTCAAGAGACTCCCTTGCAGCATCGGGATGCAACAGTTACCCCGCTGTAGCTGCGGGGTGAAGAGCTGTCCAGACACGCTGCTGCCTCGCGCCACCAGAAGTAGCAGACGCTGTGAGCCCCGGCCCACCGGCTAAAGAACCTCGAACGGCCTGAGGCTCCCGCCGCGATGGGAATCTGCCACATGGACACTGCCAAAATGCAGGTGTTCCACAGAGCTCTCCCCCGTACAGTCCTGGGGGAGAGATCATCACCGGGCACAGAGACCGAAGAATCCCAAGCAGAGAGGCTAGCTGGCAGCGTGAACTTTGAAAAGGGACAGAACCCCCCTTTACACTAAGGCAGACTAGGTGAAAATAAATAAAGTAAAAGTAAATGAAATTAAATGAAAATGAATTCAATTTACAGGATTATACCTAAAGAAGGGTTAAAGAAATGCAAGGTAAATCAAATCCTGACTAACTGCTCCTAAACTGCTTCTCAAGTGAGCCCAGCACCTAGGCTCACTATGTCCTCATGCTGCATGGAGACTGGACACACTGGGGGATCATGGGAGAAGACCAGCAGGATATACCCGGTGATGTCACAAGTTTGACTTGTCCAGTCTCCATGTTGCAGGAGGAGGTGCACTACCCAGTGGTGGAGGACTGAACTGTAGGACCGATAAGGAAAATCCTGTTGTGGAGACCGAGCCACGTTGTGATCCACACGCAGGCACGTGGTCGTCATGGGCATGGTGAATCAGGTAGTCACCTTGCTCTGACAGAAAGTTTGTCCTGCTCCTTTCTAGGCAAGACACCCGTGTCCTTTATTTCTCTTTATTTTCCTCTCTCAAAAGACGTTTTCCATCCATTCAGAACCCAATAAAAAATAATAAAATGTGAAGGAAGCATACCCAGCATCTGAAACACCACTCTAGGAGTTCCCTCACCACTTGCTGCCAAAAAGCCAATTGGAAGCAAAATGGCGCTGGTTCCCGCACTCAGCAGACCAACATTGCTTCATCGTGTGGCTAAGGATCGCTGATGCTATCCAGTAAAAACAACAAAGCCAGTAAACCTTTCATGCTGCAGCAGGCCAAGCAAGACTGCTCATCCCGGAGGACCATGCCCTTCTCACTTCCTTCCTGCCTGCACGCTTGTCTACACTCATCAGTGGCAGGTATCCTTGAAGTGACCGGCCTCCACAGCACTAGTGGCTCCTCACCCACTAAAGGGATCAGGTGCCGTTGCGGCTTAACAAAGTGCAGTCGAGAAGCCCTCCCTAGGCAGTAGAGACTCCTCTGCCTGTTTGTCATGGCCCCAGACTTTTTTGTTTTGTTTTTTTAACACTGCACTCTATTGCCCACAGTTGTTAACTAAGCACCAGCCTGCAAAACAAAAAAGGTTAGGCTCTGCAACACCAGCCAATTCAACCCTTAGACAAAACAAAAAACAATTTCTTCTTAGTTGTCCCTTTAGTCAGTCCAGAATTATGGGATCACTCTTCTCCAGCTGCTTGGAGACTGAAACTATGGGGGCTGGTGGGTAGTGCCAGCTGCCTATGTATGCAGATGTCATCAAGTTTGACAGGCTCAGTCTCCAAGCTGCTGGTGAGATGTGACAATTCACAGGTCGGGACAAGACTGGAGAGACGATAAAGAAACTGAGTGTTTAGAACTCTTAGCTCTAACCATGAGACCTTCCCTCCTGCCAACATTTGTCAATATACTGGTGAGGAAGGAACCCGCAGCAATGCTCAGATCCTAACAGTATTTTACTTGCTCTTCATCCCTCCTTATCTGAAAGTGACATGAGAAACCCATGCTTCAGTCCCAGGAGAGACCAGGGGATGAAGATACGACTTGGCCAAAGTCACCACTATCAAGCCTGCAATAACAGATGCCAACTGTTGCTTATCTGAACTTCTAGATATTAAAACAAATTAAATATTCTGTTTAGAAGACAATCCCCCTATCTTTCTGGCCACAGAAAGATGCTCATACCTGTGCACATGAAATAAAAACATAAATTCTGAAGATGTGGGGGAGGGGGGAGAGATATTCAGCGACGGCAGCTAATGCTGTTAAAGTGGCTAGCCGCCATCGCTATAAACTGAACATGGATATTCAATGCTGGGGGTCACATCTGGCCACGCATTGAAGATCTGGGTTGGCTGGATTACGATTTTGCTATCCGGTCAGCAGCGATATTCAGGCGCTGGCTGAACCGCAAAAGCAGCTATCCATTTAGTTATCCTAACTTTAGCTAGTTTAGGATAACCGGCTAGCGGCTAATATCACTGCTAGCTGGTTATCCTCGGGTGCCACCTCCGCTCCAACCACGGAACACCCTGCCAGTAGCCAGCTACCACCAGGACGCTTAGTGGCTGAAACTGGGATCATTCAGCAGCACTAACCACGTTAGTGCTCCTGAATATCCCGGTGAGTGGCATTTAGGTGGTTTGCAAGTCTGCAAACCAATCTAAATGCCTTGGAATTCCACCCCCCCCATCAAGTTTATATGAGGGGGGAACAGTAATAGAGCTCTTATCACTGGAGTCCTTCAGAGGTTTAAAACTAGCAAATCAACAGCCAATGACATTATCAATGATTTCTCAGCAGCCAATAAGGTGCCATGCATCACAAGGGGTAGGAAAGCTCTATGCCATCAGAAACTGCAGTAGATATATCATTGGTTCTCCATAAACCCATGTGGCAATGCATAAATAAATGTGATGTCATGATAACAATCCCCTGATGCTGCTAAAGGTATCACATGGCTTTTCAGTTCATCAGTCCCTCCTACGGCTCCAGAATTCACGCTCCTTTACCTTGTATGTCTGAGGGTAGCTGGTAGGAAGGATGGTATTCAGGGATTGGGAAGCTGGACAGATAATCGCTGCTGATGGTTGTCATGTGAGGGCTTCGAAGCACAGAGGAGGGCTGAAGGTCAACACTCAGCATCCTAAAAGTGAAATTTCAATTAATGAGGCCACTCTTAAATGTGAAACACATCAACAGCAAGAACCCTTTGGAAAAGGAATATAGAGGAAAGGTCTTCCATTGCACCTGCAAAGAGCTAATTCATATTACCACATCCCACTGTGAAGAAATTTCTCCATACATAGGAATATTTTGAGTTGTGGGGGGAGGGGGGACATGCATCTGAACTTTTATCTTTCACAGCTCCTCTTATAATATAGTCTTTCACAGATATTCTTTCTTTCTCTCCTTCCCCCTTCCAGGATGACCTCCAGCATCCTTTCCCCTCCTATATATCACTCACAGTACCCTGACTTGTGCTGTCGAGTGCCTTCTCCCCAGACTTCAGACCTTTGCCCTCTGCTGAATCTTGACTTCTGGGATCACAGAGAATTACTGGCTGAACTGCTCCTGTCCAAACCCCACCCTTCATGTTTCTTCCCACATGTTGTTTGCAGTGTCTTTCCTCATCTCCTCTCCACCTCTGAAGATAGGAGGAGGAGGACGTGAGGCTGGGGCAGACACTACAGAGTAGAAAACCATCACTCTGCTCCCTTCTACAGCCCTCCCCCTTCTGTTCGTCGCAGGCTGCCCGAAAGCGAGGGACTGCAACTGTAAACAGTAAGGCCTATGCCCAGAGTGAAATATGGAGAGCTTCCAGGTACAGGGGTCCCTCCCTCCTTCAATGCCCCATTTGAAAAAGAACCGTGTCTCTGCCCAATCAAAATAAATATAAAAAAAAGAACAATTAGGTGTCAGCCATTGCCTCTGTTCAGTCACACTTTGCATAAGAGTCTATTTTCCCCATCCCTCCTCCAATGACTGAGCACACAGGACATATGCCGATAGTAAAGTACAACAGAGCCCATACTCATGTAGAAAGGATCTGTATAGCACTCATTGATGACCAGCTCATCATCCCTCTAGTCAATTTTCAAGAATCAACGTAATGATATTTTTAAGTAATGTTACAATTTCAACACTGCTATGGCAATGGATCACTTGGGTCAAAGGGGATAATGTCTCCTCAGACCATGCTGGGAAACTGGGTCAGTGCTAAGTAAGAGGAAGGAGTATCCCCTAACACCATGCTGGGATACTGTGTCAGTGTTGGGTCAGCACCTGACCACCCCAACAGTTAGAATTTTCTTTGATTTCTTGCCCTGTCAAAAGAAAGCAGGAGTAACTTTGAAGGTGAAATTTTACTTACCTGATAATTTCCTTGCCTTGAATCCTATTAGACCAGTATAGACAAGTGGGTTATGTCTCTCCTCCCCCCCCCCCTCACCAGCTTCTAGTCTTTCTCTGTCTCCTGTCTTGGATAGGAAAACTCTACCCAGATGGGTATCAAGTCATGCCATGAGGTACTCCAAACTGGGACAGCACCCATCCCAAGCTCCCTAGAAGCTGCAGCATCTAGGCTGTCGTGACCTGACAGACATGCTCCGACTTGGCACAGATAAACCAGTCCTCCAGGTAAGGGTGAACCTGGATCCTTGAGCAGCTTGGCGCTGCCACCACTACTAACAACTCATCATTTTGGAGAAGGTCCTGGGGGCAGTGGTGAGACCGGGACCCGAAACTGGAAATGCTTGCCCAGGATTGCAAACTGTAGAAACATCTGCTGATCCTTGCAAATAGGATATGGAAGTACACCTCAGCAGGCAGTCAATGACTGTCCTGAGGTTGAGAATCAGATGAATAGAGCCATCCTTTTTGGGAACCACAAAGTAAATGGAATACCATCCCCTGGACATTCAAAAGGCAACACAGGCACAATGGCCCGAAGCTGAAGAAGCCTCTCCAAAGTAGCCTCAACTGCCCTCTTTTTAAGTGAAGACTTGGAAAGAGACACCACAAACGTGCTCGAGATAGGCTCTGTGCATTACAAGGTGCAATCATATGAACAATGTAGAGAATCTAACAATTCTGAGTTATTTTGGCCTATTCCTGGTAAAAAATGTCGATCAAACTGCTTGACTGCACCACAGAATCAGCCCCCCCCCAGCCATCATTGGTTAAGGTGGGAGGCAATGGTCCCAGAAGGAGAGTCTTTAGGCCGCTTAGCTCTCTGAAAGGGCTGTGACTTGCTTTAATACTTGCTTACCTGAACTGACTACTTGCCAGGATGATAATGCCTTGAGTCCCTCACGCGGGACAGAGATGACTAATGCCAAGTGGAAGCCTTAGGCTCGTCTTTGGGGATCCGCTGTAGCTTAGCTTCACCCAAATCCTTAACTAGCTTTTCTAAATCTGTCCTGAAGAAAAGCCAATTCTTAAAGGGCAGCTTCATCCAACCAGGGCTTGGAGGCTGCATCCGCAGCCCGAGCCAACACCAGGCTGTAGATGCTACCATTGCCTGTGCCAACAAGTGAATAAGATCATACATGGAGATGGCCAGAAATGCTGTCGCAGACTCCATACACACTGACCCCAAATCCTCTGGCAACTGCTGTACCCAGTGCTAAAAGGCTCTAGCCACCAAGCCCCAAGAAATGGAGGCTTGCAAGCTCAGTGCAGAAGCAGAGAAGATGGTCTTCAAGAGCATTTCTACCTTGCAGTCCTGCTGATTCCAGAGAGCAGGATAGTAGTGTGCTTCGTGACTGCTGTCACTAAAAGCATCCACCTTAGGATGCAGCCACCTTTCCATCTCAGGCTCTGTAAGGGCATATAATCTGCCCATGATCTTCCCCATCAAGGCAGGCCATCTAGAGTCTCCTATTCTGCCTGAACCATGCGTTTGATTGCCTGGGGGAGGGGAAAGGCCCACGGAGAGTGTTGCATTCCCTACAGAATAAAATCCCCTTCAGACTTCTCTTCTGCAGGTACCTCTGCAATACTGAGAGCTGAATAAACTTGTGAAATCAGCAAAGACAGATTCTTGATGCAGAAAAGACGAATGAACAGAGTCATCCTGTTCACAGGGAGAGAGCTCCCACTCCTCCAGACTCCCATAGCCGAGGAAAACTGGGCTCAGCGCCCACCTCCATACACTCTGGGGAGGGACACTCTGCCAATTTAACCAGCACCTCGGGGACTCTCACGTACATCCTGGGAGAGGCAGATGTGCTTTCTTCGATAACTCAGTGAGGGGAACTGTTACTGCAGGTAAGGTGGTACCCTCAGACTCTCTCATGGCAGAATCTTGTCAAAGAGAGAAGGCCTGTTGCATCAACAATCAAAACTCCTGAGAAAAGCCTTCAGAGGAACTCTGGAGAGAAGGAACTCCCGAAGGGGCCCTCTAGAGCTTCCCCCTTCAGGGAGCAATACTGGAAGGCCCCCAGTACCCTCCACTGAGGCTGTGTGGGTCTGGGTGCTGTGGAGGAGATAAGTCGTGGTCAGTTAAAATGGCGACAATTCCTGCCTTTTCTGTTGAACCGCGATCCCCCATTGCCTGACAGGCCAATGAGATCTGGAGGTCCCCCTCATGCTCCCTATCTGAAGACCCTCCCGGATCTGACACAGTCGGACCATAACTGAAATCGCAGAGAAGGAGGGTACCCGCAGGTATGCCCTGGGAGCTCTGGCTGTACCAGGAAAGCGCTCTGCAAGACAGCTACCCAGAAGCAACCAACAAACAATTACTCCATTGGGAAAAAAGCAACCCACAGGCTGGGGCCCCTGGAACAACAAGAAAAAAAGGAAAAGCAGCAGCACCAGTCCAGCAACCACTACCTGCTGGAGACAAAGAAATACTGAAGGGTGCTCCTAGTTGCACCAATCCTAGTACCAGTGATGATAGCACTAGAAGCTTCTAGTCTTTCTCTGTCTCCATTTGCTGGCAGGAGAACATAACTTACTTGTCTGGTCAAGCAGGATGATCTGGAAAACTGTTTCCCTTTCCCAGTGATACACAACCAAGGAAATGTTGCCCTATTGGTAGATTTGCTACCTGCAGCCAACTTGAAGGAATACTGAAGGTTACTAACACCATTAATGAAAGGATCTTAAGTCTCTTGGGACTTTGGGAGAAAGGTTAATAGAGAAGTGACCCCTACCCCTTGGGCCCCGCTGAGATGGGCATGGTTGTGGTGGTGACCAGGCATTGCTTCTTGGAAGGAGGTTCTTCTTCATCTGACGAGCTTCCCAGAGTAAGGTCTATCACCTCCACTCTCTTCTTTCCATCCGATACCTGCTTCACATCTGAGCTCATGGTGTAGAGGTTGCTGGCTGCAAGGGGAAGAGACAAAATTGGACATACCATGCGCTACTTGGAGGAGTAATAGCTAACTAGTTATGGTCATAAGCTGCAACTAATGTCCTCCCCCCAACCTTAAGTTCCTATAACACCACTCTAAAATGTTTTCTATATTTCATAATGGCGTTCTTTGTTTCAGATTCACTGGAGGTTTGCTCCTCCCTCTACCTAAGCTCTTTACAGAAGCCTATGGGGAAACTGCCCTATCTACACAGATACCAGAGGGCTGATTGGGCCCCAACTCCATCCCTCAATACCCTTGCAACATCGGGGATCTTCCAGGGGTAAAGTAAGGAGAAGTAGCCTAGTGGTTAGAAGGCTATGAACAGGGAAACCAGGGTTCAAATCTCACTGACCTTCCTTGTGACCTTGGTCAAGCCACTTAGCTTTCAACTGCCTCAAGTATAAACCTAAATTGTAATCTCTCTGAGACAGAGAAATACCTAATATACCGGAATGTAACTCACCTTGAACTAGTACTGAAGAGGCATGAGCTAAATCCAAATATCACCTGGGACAAGCTAAATCCAAATATCACATGGGACAAGCTTAATCCAAATATCACCTGGGACAAGCTGAGATCAGATTTGCTATTATCACACTTGTAATTCTCCCCATAAAATCATGAGTTACATTTCCAAGGTAGAAAGGAGAGCAAAACCATGACTGGTTAGACCTACTTGGTGAGTAACCCTTCCAGCTCACTTCAGTATTATATACTGGGGGGGGGGGGGGAGGGGATATTCAGTGGTAGTGGTAGCTAACTTAAACCCAGATATTCAATGCTGGGGCTATATCCGGGCCCCGGCATTGAGTATCTGGATTGTCAGGAAGCTAACTGGGTGGAAGTGATATTTAGCTGCTGCCCAGTTAGCTTTAGCGGCAAACGTTAGGCCAGCATTTATTGCGCCTTACTTTTTCCACTGCCATAACCGAGCAGCGGCTCAATATCATCACTGCCTAGTTATGGCCAGGTGCTGCCTCTGGAACGCCCTGATGTTAACCGGTTAGTACTGGGGTGTACAGTGGCAGCACCCAGGAATATTCAATGGCACTAACCCTGTTAATGCTGCTGAATATCACGGATAAGGGGAATAACACAATTAGTAGGTCTGCTAACCGTGTTAAACTCTTTGAATATCGGGCCCTGTATTTTATTGAAACTTTTAGGACAATTCTGAAGTTCATAAGACTTCCCCACTAGATGCCTAGTAATCAAACACTGGAATTCGATGGCAGAAGATATAGTAAAAGCTGTTGGTGTGTTGTTGTTGTTAAGTGCCGTCGAGTCGGAGTCGACTCATGGCGACCCTCTGGATAGCTATCCTAAATTCTGTTCGGTCTTCAGTCAGGCGGCTCATTGTTGACAGACTGGTACCCGTAGCTGCTGTTATTGTATCAATCCATCTCATTGCTGGCCTGCCTCTTTTGCATTGACCTTCTATCTTGCCAAGCATGATGTCTTTCTCTAATGATCTCTCTCTTCGCATGATGTGTCCAAAGTATGAAAGTCGAAGTCTTGTCATCTGAGCTTCTAAAGAAAGCTTAGGTTTGATCTCCTCTAGTACCGACGGGTTTGTTCTTCGGGCAGTCCATGGTATACACAGTATTCGCCGCCAGCACCATAATTCAAAGGCATCAATTTTCTTCCTGTCTGTCTTTTTCACTGTCCAGCTTTCACATCCATATGATGTTATTGAAAATACCATGGCTTGAACAAGTCAAATCTTTGTATGGAGAGAGACATCTCTGCTCTTGAGAATCTTATCTAGGTCTTTCATAGCCATTCTGCCAAGAGCAATGCGTCGTCTGATTTCTTGACTGCTTGTTGCTTCTTTATTGATAGTTGATCCAAGTAGGTTAAAGTTGTTCACGATTTCAATTTCTTCTCCTTCAACGATGAACCTGTTGATTATGCCAGTTGTCATGATCTTTGTCTTCTTTACATTAAGGTGCAGGCCCATTTTGAGACTATGTTCTTTGATTGTGAGAAGCAAATGTTTCAGATCATCTTCACTTTCAGCCAGTAATGTGGTATCATCAGCATAGTGAAAGATGTTGATGAGTCTTCCACCAATCTTCACACCTCTGTTGTCTTCATACAATCCTGCTTCTCTGATGATTTGTTCTGCATATAAATTAAACAGGTAGGGGGAAAGTATGCAGCCTTGTCTTACACCTTTGCTTATTTTAAACCATTCTGTTTCTCCTTGTTCCGTTCGAACTGTTGCTTCTTGATCAATGTACAGATAGCACAAGAGAACGATCAGGTGTTCTGGTATACCCATGCTTCTTAATGTGGCCCAGAGTTTCTCATGGTTTACACAGTCAAAAGCCTTGCTATAGTCGATAAAGCACAAATAGATATCCTTTTGGTATTCTTTAGTCTTTTCAAGGATCCATCTCACATCCGCAATGATGTCTCTCGTTCCTCGCCCTTTCCTGAACCCTGCTTGCACTTCAGGTAGTTCTTGTTCCAGGTATGATTGTAGTCTCTTTTGAATAATCTTCAGTAGAATCTTGCTGGCATGTGGGATCAGAGCGATTGTTCGATAATTTCCACAGTCAGTTGGATCACCTTTCTTTAGTATTGGTATAAACACAGATCTTTTCCAGTCAGTTGGCCATGATGTTGTCTTCCATATTTCTTGGCAGAGCCTTGTAAGTATGGTAACAGCTGCATCAGATTGCTGCAATACTTCTATAGGAATGCTATCAATGCCTGGTGCTTTGTTCTTTGATAAGGCTTTCAATGCTGCTTCAACTTCTTCTTTCATCACCAATGGTTCCCGATCATAAGGTACAGGTTGAAACGGCTGCTGGTCCACTTGATCTTTATCATATAAAAACTCTGTATATTCCTTCCACCTTTTCTTGATCTTCTCAGCATCATTCAACATAGAACCTTGAGCATCTTGTAACATTCCAATTCGAGGCTGGAACTTTTTCTTTAACTCTTGTAGCTTTAGGAAAGCCGATCTTGTTCTTCCTCTAATTGTTTCTGCTTCTATTTCCTTGCGTCATTGTAGTACTTTTCCTTGTCCTGTCTAGCTGCACGTTGGAAATCTCTGTTGAGTTCTGCGATTATCTTTCTTTCTCCTCTGGCTTTAGCTTCTCTGCGTTTCTGGGCAATTTTCAGAGTTTCTTCCGTCATCCATTTTGGCCGCTTTTGCTTTTTCACCTTTTGTAGAGACTTCTTGCTTTCTTCCAACACAACCTTCTTGATGTCATTCCATAACTCTTCCGGAGCTTTGTCATTTGTATCTAAAGCAGCAAATCGATTTTGCAGGCAATCTTTAAATTCCAGTGGTATATTCTCAAGGTCATATTTTGCTGCATTCATGAGTGGTTTGCTCTTTTTCAACTTTAGCTTGACTTTGCATACTAGTAGTTGATGATCTGTACCACAGTCAGCTCCAGGTTTTGTCTTTGTTGATGTTATAGAACATTTCCATCGTTGACTTCCACAGATGTAGTCAATTTGATTTTTATACAATCCATATTGTATGTTGCTGTTGGTGTAGCTGGGTTTAAAAGAGGTTTAGACAATTTCCTGGAAGAAAAGTCTATAAACCATTATTAAATTGGACTGGGGAAATCTACTGCTCACTCCTGGCATGGAATCTTTCTACATTTTGGGAATGTGATAAGTACTTGTGACCTGGATTGGCCACTGTTGGAAAAAGGATACTGGGTTTCACGGATCTTTGGTCTGACCCAGTATGGCCTTTTTTAAGTTCTCATTTCTTATGATAATGACACCACTATGGGAGTGACTATAAACCAAATAAACCTATGATATCATCGGTGATGTGACAGGCTTCTCCGCTAGGATAGCTAGAAAACCCAGATAGAACTTCAGACCTAGACCTACCAGCTTGGCACACACCTTTCCATTTAGGCCCATTATTAAAGGTCACAAAAGTGGTCTAGAAGCCACTGGCTACCATGATCTCTCTCTTCTTTGAATTCTAGATAGCCTGAATATTAAGAGTCCTAGGAGTTGTGTGCCCCCTGCAGAAAATTGGATTCTCTTCATGCCAGAGGATACTGTTTCTGGTCCAGCACAAAACTTATACTCAGATACTGTAGGTACATTGCATTTCTAGACTGCAATTGAGGGGGGGGAACCCTCTGTGGTCTCAAATGCTCGTGAAGATCACCATTGCTGGATAAGGTAAAATTAGACCTTACCTGCTAGTTTTCTTTCCTTTAGTCCCTCCAGTCCAGTCCAGACTCCTAGGTTCTGTTCCTCTTCCAACAAATAGAGAATGAGCAAGCTAGCTTTTGGTGATGTCATGGTCCCAAGGATATTGACCTCCCCCTACCAAGCCAGTATTCCAATGTCAAAGCAATCCTACAGCAGCTCAAGTCCTAGACAGACAAAGCACCGTCACTAGCCCAGCTATTTACAACCTCCTGAAAGGAACGGTGGTGAATGACGCTGCAACTTGAGATCCAAGGTTGCCGTCAACCCCAAGCTACTTCAGAACCAAATCCGTAGAGCTCGTGAACTGACCTCTCCGTGCCCCATGGAGAGCAAACCCCAAAAAACAAAAGTTTCTTGCTGACAATCTGAACCAGGTTTGCCAAATACATAGCAGAACAACAGGTGGGTTCTGGACTGGACTGGCTAAAGGAAAGAAAATTAGCAGCTAAAGTCTTGATTTTATGATAAGACGGTATAGAAATACTGTTAAATAAATAAATAAATAAATAATTTCACCTTCCATACTGTCCCTCCAGTCCAGTCCAGACTCTTGGGATGTACCAAAGCAGTAATCGGATCCGGACGGGACTGGCAAGCCCAGCTTGCAAAACCAGAGTACCAAATAATGCATCCGAGCATGCCTGAAGAACCAAATGGTAGTGCCGAGCAAAATTAGGTAGTGATGCCCAAGTTGCAGCTTTACAAATCTCCTCGGGTGGCACCAAGACTGCACTCCACCCATGATGATGCCACCTGCGCTCTGATCAACTGAGCTCATAAGCCCACTGGGATCAACTTCTAGCACAGGATGTAAGCTGAAATGAGCACCTCCTTCAACCATCTGGTGATCGAAACTTTCGAGGCTGCCTCCCTTTTGTGAGGCCCTCCAAACAGAACAAAGATACGCTCTGTCTTCTGAAATGACACTGTCTGCTTTAAATAGGAATGACGCACCCTGCGCACATCAAAGCAACGGAGTTACCTGTCTTCCGTCTCAGGAAACCCAGGTAATATGACCTGATTAACGTGGAACGCTGTCAACATATTGGGCAAAAAGGACAAAATTGTCCTCAAGACCACCTTGTCCTTGGCCAAGACCAGAAAGGGCTCCTTACACAGAAGCTTCTGCAGTTCTGAGATCCGAAGAGCCGAGCAAATGGCAACGAGGAAAATCGCTTTCAGAGTCATATCTTTAAACAACGTTGCTGCTAACGGAACTCCCGATAGGGCCAACACCACCAAATTCAAATCCCAGGCCTGAACCACCAGTCTGATGGGTAGACACACCTGTTTCACTGCTCTGAGAAGCCGCACCACATCCAGATGGGATGCCAGAGATACTCCCTGAACCTGTCCCCGGTAGCAGGTGAGGGCGGCCACCTGAACTCAAAGAGAGTTAAGAGCCAACCCCTTATCCAACCCAGCCTGCAGAAACACTAGAACATTCGGTATCGCTGCTTTCCATGGCTACAGCTCCCGCTACTCACACCAGTCCTCGAAGATATGCCACACCCGCACGTAGGCCAGCAAGGTGGAACAGCATCGTGCCTTCAACAATTTTTTTTTATTTTATATAATGCATTCCAAATACAAAGTAAAGAAAATAAGTGGTACAGGAAAGAAAAAAAAAGGAAATACAAAGAAATAAACTACATTTAAAAAAAAATCCAATACCACTACACAGTCCACATCATGAAGACAGCAGCAGAGGAAGAACAACCAGGGCAATGAATTTAAAGGCTACTATTACTCCCAACCTTAAATACAAAAAGACAATAATATAAACAAAATCCAACTTATCTTAGACCTGGATGTACATTAAGAGTGATTCAAGTTGCAATGGATCAAGAAAAACATAATCTATCCCCTGCAAAGTAATCAAACACTTACAGGGAAATCGGAGAAAAAAGGTTCTCCCCTCAGCCAAAACATGAGGCTTAAGCTGCAGGAAGGATCTCCTCCGAATTTGAGTGAAGCGGGAGACATCGGGAAAAATAGATAACTTATGGCCATGAAAGGAAACAGCTGGCGTTTAAATACTGTAGTTTCCCCGATGGCGAGAGGATAGGAGGCGCTTCACCTACAGACCAATCAACGATGGAACAGCTGGCCGCCAAGCCCCGGTATCACTGCCGCTGCTCCTCCATCGCGCCTTCAACAATATTGCAATGACTTTTATTTATTTATTTATATACCCCTTTAGTCCAAAGCGGTTTACTTTTAAACAACAATATACATTTAAACAACAATATACAATCTCAAGAGATTTGTTTACATGGAACAAGGGGAGTTAAACTTGGCATTAAATATAGGAGGTTATACATGACTTATTCTGAATAACCTTTTACTTAGGCGTGCCCTCTCAAGAGACAAGCCATAAGCAAGAATTAATCCACTTGAGGCATTCAGATGGGACCCTGAATCAACAGATTGACTTAGAACTGCAGCCGCCAAGTCGAATAAAGTCCGGGTACCAAGCGCAGCCAATCTGGAGCTACTAGCACCACCAGCCCTGGATGGGCTGCAATGTGTTGAAGCAAACGACCTATCAGAGGCCACGGTGAAAACGTTTATAGCAGACTCTCTTGTGGCCAATGCTGAGCTAATGCGTTGAGTCTCTTGGACATGCGTTCTCTGCCTGTGACTGAAGAACCTCAGAGCCTTGGTGTTCTCCGTTGATGCCATCAACTCCATCACTGGCATCCCCCAATGACGGACCAGGCTGCGGATCTCTGAGCACTCCAGGGACCATTCCCCCAGATCCAGTTGATGCCGATTGAAAAAGTCCACCTGCACATTCCTCTTTCCTGCAATATGAGATGCTGACAACTATTGCAGGTTCGCCTACGCCCAGTGAAGAAGCGGGGCAACCTCCTCTACAGGTTCTAGGCTTTCCGTGCCTCCTTGCCAGTTGATGTGAGCCACCATAGTGGCATTGTCCGAAAAAATTAATCGCTCTGTTGTGCAGCAGGGGCAGAAACTGCTGCAAAGCCAGCCGAATTGCCCGCATCTCCAGCCGATTGATCAACCACATTGATTGGTCCACCATCCACTGTCCTTGCATAACCTGAAATTGATAATATGCTCCTCAGATGGAGAGGCTGGTGTCTGTCATGACCACTATCCGGTCTGGGTGTTCCAGAGGCATGCCCTTCAAGAGACTGGAGGAAAGCAGCCACCACTGCAGGCTGCTGCAAACCTTTAGTGGACAAAGGAGTTTCGCTGAGAGGGAATGCTTCTGAGGTGACCAATGTGAGAGTAGGGCCCTTTGCAGGGGACACATATGGGGCCCTCGCCCATGGTACCAAGTCTAGCGTCGCCACCACAGACCCCAACACCTGGATATAGGACCAAGCTGATTGGGTGTGCTCTCACAGGAAACTGCAGAACTGGGCCTGCAGCTTCTTCTTCCTTTGCTCCGGGAGAAAAACCAGCCCCCACCTGATGTTGAATCATGTCCCAAGATACACGAGATCTTGAGAGGGCGCTAGGTGGCTCTTGACTGTATTCACCACCCAGCCCAATCCTTGCAGCATCGCCATTACCTGCTGTGTGGCCCGCACGCTCTCCTCCTGCGACTTTGCCTGAATCAATCAGTCATCCAGATAGGGATGAACCAGCATCCCTTGGCTCTGTAAGGTCGCTGCAACCAATCTTTGTGAATGTCCAGGGGGCCGTTGCTAGGCTAAACGGCAGGACCTGAAACTGAAAATGGCCCATAGGAACCGTGAATCCGAGGTACTTTTGGAGGTCCAGCCTGATGGGCATGTAAAGATAGGCTTCCATCAAATCAACAGCCATCAAAAATTCTCCCTGCCACACGGCTACTATGACTGACTACAAAGTTTCCATCCGAAAATGCTGTACCTGCAATGTCTGATTGACCCGCTTCAGATCAAGGATGGACCGAAATGACCCTTCTTTTTTGGGGACCACAAAGTATACTGAGTATTGAACCTGTTTTAACTAGTCTATGGGTACCAGTATCATGGCTTGCAGCCAAAGCAACCGGAGGAGAGTCTCCATGACAGACCGCCGTTTGGTGGGAGCCTTGTGCAGTGACACGAGGAAGCCTTCTGAGAAGGGTCAGGCAAACTCCAAGGCATAAACCTCGTGGATGACTTCCAGCACCCACTGGTCTGAGGTGATCTGGACCCAGGCAGGGTAGAATTGCCAAAGCAACTGCCGTACTGCACCACCTCTGCTTGAGCCCCCCTCATCTCATTATGGCTTTTTTAAACCTGCTTTGGACTCCTCAGAGAAGCCCCTGCCTCACCCAAAAGGACCATCCCTAACAGGGGTAACGTGGCCTCTAGTAGGGAGCAAAACGCGATGCCCAGAACCACCTAGCATCCTGGGCCTGACCCCTGGAAGGCGGGGCCAACTTGGCAGCTTTTGGCTTATCCTCCGGCACCTTAGCCGGCTTAGACACTCCTAAATCTTTAACCAACTTCTTCAGGGCCTCCCCAAACAAGAGCTTATCCCGAAAGGGAAGTCTGCTCAATTGATGCTTAGAAGACACATCGGCCACCCAGTTGTGCAGCCACTGTAACCGGGAAGCTGCAAACAGCAAGGCCATGCCTTTGGCGGAGGCCCATAGAAAATCACAGAATGTATTCGCCAGGTAGACTGCCCTGGATTCGAGACGAGCGGCCCCCGGATGTGTCGTTACGGCTGTAGCCTCCTTGCCCGACAGGGCCTGTGACCATCGCATACAGGTCCTGGCCATGTAAATGCCGCACACCGGGGTTTGCAGGCCAGAGAGCTGACCTCAAAGTCTAGCTTCAACAATGTCTCCAAACTTCTTATCTTGCAGATCCTTCAGCACTGCTCCCTCCTTCCACAGGGATGGTAGTCTTCTTAGTCACCACCGCCACAAAGGCATCCACCTTGGGCAGCCTCAGGAGGTCCCTCTCACTCACTGGAATGGGATGGGATAGAGGCGCTGCATAGCCTGACTACCCCACAAACCTGCCTCAGGGACCTCCCACTCCAAGCCATTCATCTGCTTGAGGGCTCTATGAACCAGAAAGGCGGTCTCAGAGTCCTTATGTCCTGCAAAAGAGGATCCTCCAGGGTCCACAGGTGGTGTTTCTATAGACAAGTTGAGTGTTGCCAAGGAGTGAGTAATCAGAGCCATCAACTCCTCCTGGCGGAAAACACGGACAATGCTGGGCTCCTCTCCTGGAGGAAGAGTCCCCTCCTTCGATCTTGCACCAAACCATCCTCCGCCAACTTAGAGGAGCCCTCTAATAGGGCCTCTGATGCCAGCGATCATTCTGAGCCTCTGTTTCCTCTGGAGCCTCCCCTCCAGAGGGAGCGCCTGTTCTGAGGACACCCAGGAGCAAGGAAGCTCCCACAGACTGGCTCTGCTGCAGTGCTGCTGCCTCCATCTGTTGAGCTTCCCCCAGCTCAACTTCAGGCAGTAGGCCTGGTGGAATGCTAAAATAAAGTCCAGCGAGAAGGCTGGGTCTCTCCCCGGAGGAACCAAATCCTGCCTTACTGTGGATAACAAGATGTCTGATTGTGCCGGAGAGAAAAAATGGCCACGGTTCCCGCCAAAACCACAGGAACCGCTGCTGCAGACTCCCCCGACTCAGTTGCTTGATTTAAAAATACATCCACCATTGCTGCGGGCACTGAGGATCCCTTGATAAGAAAAGCAATCCCATAAAACTACTTTCTGCTGCCCGATCCTCGGTCTCAAAGGCCCTGCAGCAGCCCTTGGCAGACAGGTGGCTGTGCCTGCCATAGGCCGTGCACACACAGCTTTGCCGGGCATAGCATTATTATTAAAAACGAGAACTCACACCCACGCTTACCATGACTCACTGGCCCACAACGCCAAAGGAGCACTCACCAAGGCTGATTGCGCTGTCTGTGACCACTACACCCGGAGAAAACCACCAAAGTGAAAGCTGAAAGTTTTAAAGCAGCAGGAGCCCCGGATCGCTGTACCACCACCAAAAGCTATAGCAGCGCTGGGAAGATGTCTGGACCGAATGAGAAGCCTGCAGCAGCCAACTGAACAGCGTTGGGCCATTGGGGCAGACAGATTCATGAGCAACACTGAGACAATTAAACCCAGCTACAGCTTTAACAAAGGAATACCCAAATTTGAGGGACAATCCTCCCTTTTTTTTTTTTACGCCAAGTCAAGTCCCTTCAGTGTAGCCCTGACTACACAGAGTTCCCGCCCTGACTACACAGAGTCCTCCCCCTCCCCCCCCCCCCCCCATCTGCTGGAGACTAAGGATACTGGCTTGGTAGGGAGAGCTCAACCTCCTTTGAACTTTGACATCATCAAAAGCTAGCAGACTCAGTCTCCATCTGCTGGAAGGGGAAAAGAACCCAGGAGTCTGGACTGGACTGGAAGGACGCTATGGAATGGAGCAATAAAATGTCTTGCAGCCTGCAGAATATCCGAGTAAGAAAAATCTAACTTTTGTATAAAAAAAAAAAAAGCCAATTCTTGAGGGTCTATCCAACATCTTATTTCTGAGAACATTTGTAAGCCCAGAAAGAAATTCCCTAAACATCTGGTTGTGTGAGTCGGTTGACATGTGACCTCCCTTACATTCAATGCTGCTGTATCCCGATGGCTGGTACCCATCCTGCTTCTCCCTCTTGGGTTTCATGGGGCACCAGGAGCCATCTTCCATAAACTGGATCTCATCACAATCTGTACACGAGTTAAGGATTTCCATGAACAGCCTACAACAAAGAAAGAGCCAGAACGGCTTAGCACCTTGCACATCACCCTTGCTCTTTGTCTTTCTCACCCCCTTGTCCCCAAGGAAAACTGAAGATCAAGCCAGCGGACAGAATGGGTCTGTGGATCTTTATCCTGCCTTCACAGGGACGTCACATGACCTGTTCTGGACAGGGAAGGGCAGACTTTAGGCCAGTTCTGTCTTTTTTCACAATGTATTCTGGTTACCTACAGTGCTGATTTAAAAAGGGAGCAAGCACTTCAAAGTCCAGCAATGCACTGGAATAGACATACGAAAACCTAAAACTGTCTAAAGGTTTCTCACTTGGAATTTGGGTTGCACCACATTCCTGCATCATGCAGCAGGTTTCTGGATTGAATTGCCAAGACCGCAGGGCAGTCTCCAACAACATTACACTAATATATTTTACCTCTACAACAAAACCACTACAATTGACAAGATAGTTACTCACCCAAAGGATGTAGTAAATATCTGGGGAAAAATAAAAGGAGCTAAGCATACCCCTCTGAAAACAAACCTGTCATCTTTCCCTCCCCCCGACCTGTGTTTAGTATTACAAGAATATCGGATAGCGCTTTGTTTGTCTAAGTAACGGGCCATCATTCCACCACTTTCACCCCCAGATCTCTTTAACTGATATCACAAGGTGCAGGGAGATCGTCCTAAGAGTCCATCGTGCACTGGGGGTGGGAGGAGACATACCCATCAATTATCAAATTGTCATAAGGTGCCTTCTTGTCGCACACAGGACAGGTCCATGTGGCCTTCTTCTCATTCATCTGCAGGTAGAGGGCGGCGTCGAAGCACTGAAGGTGGGTGCAGGTCATGGCTCGGCAGGGCACCGTGAGACGCATCTTCCCCAACTAAGAATGGGAAGGGACACAAAGCTGGCAGTCACTAGAAACACTTCTCCGCCTGTAGTCAGAAGATTTCTTTAACTTTCAAGCTTCCCACCAATCTACAGATACACTCACAATCACGGTCAAACTTAAACACCTCCCTCCAACAGGAACCTTAAATTTAGTTCTTATTTTTAATTCATTCCCCCTAATGTTTTTAATTGGCATTTATTTTCTGTCATTAGTTTTGTGTGTATTTATCATTTTTAATGCTTTTGTGGAGCAGTAGCCTAGTGGTTAGAGCACTGACTTGGTAACCAAGAGACCAGGGTTCGATTCCCACTAGCACGCCTTGTGGCCTTGGGCAAGTCACTTAACCCTCTATTGCCTGGAAGAAAGGCCTGGCAATCTACTTCCAGTTATGCTGCCAAGAAAACCCAGCTGCTGCTGGATCGCCAGGAGTCAGATGGACTCAAAGGCACACATTGTTGCAATGCTTTTGTAAACAATTCTGATACCCGAGAAGAGCGGTCTATCAAGTTTTAATAAACCATAATAAAAAGGTTTACATGGTGATAAATCCCATTTGTAAAAGCCTCCTTCAGGGTCAACCTAGAAGACCGGCAGCAATTCTGCACACTGCCATGTGGAAGGTCCCTGGCTCAGTACACAAGTTGTTGGGAAGTTTGTGGTCATTAGTTAAAGGCGACACCTAACGGCTGGTTTCACAGCTTCTGATTGCTATTTGCAATCCCTGTGTAGATTTTGCTCCACGTACAAACTATTTATGCAGTCATGCCTGTGCTGCAGTATGGTGAGCCCCGTTTTCAGACATGGCATCTCATAAAATACCCACCGGGCACATGAGGGAAACACGTAAACTTGTGGTGGCAATCTCGCTGTCGGGATCTGCTGTCAGTTTTTCTTTGACTAAAATCAGAAGGGAAGATGGACAAACAAAGATTTTGAAAATGCATATTTGAATTTACGAAAAATAATTAACGTGGATATGAAGATGTTTTCCTTTCTCTTGAAAAGCTTCTCTTCCCTTCCTTATCTCTTGCTAATGGGTCTTCATGTCCCCGTCTAGTGTTTTGTCTCAGCTTCTGCCTGCCCGCATCCAAGGCAAGGTCTGCAGCACCTCTCTGTGGCTGAGAGCGGACTACAGCTCTTACAAGAGCTATTTTTATGAGAGGCTATTGGATGACGCTATGGTGTGAGTCTTCGCAGCCTATGGCAGTATCTGGAAGCTTAAGAAAAAGGATCGAAAGCCTTTGGAAAAACACATGTGTGCTGGGAGGTCCTATTGGCATGGCTGAAATAATCAGAACCTTTGATAGCCTTCTCAAAGAGAGTCATACTCACTCAGGGCTCGGGAATGGTCAGGATTACGGATTCCCTTGGCTCTTAGCTTCTGCAGGAGAGTTACCGATGTCAGCTGCTTCACAAGGTATACAGACAGAGAGTAGTTCTACCAAAGAGGGGGAAAAAATAAGCGTTTGTGGTTTTTTTTTAAATCGCTGGGGCTTCGCAGCCAGCCCCAGCCTGTAGAATGGGAAGAATCTCCCAGAATCAGAGCCATCCTTTCCCCCCTCCCTCCACCCTCAGTGGATTTATTTAACTGTATTTATATCCCGCTTTTCACCGGGTCAAAGCGGCAGATCAGTGGATCTCCCACATGGCAGCAGATGATACGGCCGCGGGGACACCTCAGGGAAAATGTATTTAGAGTACATTAGAAGATCAGAGACGTAGCCTAGTGGCTGAGAACTAGGGAAGCCAGGGTTAAAAATCCCACTGCTGCTCCTTGTGACCTTGGCAGACCCTGATTTAGGCATTAGGCAACTGCCTCTGGTGCTAAATTTTGATTTTTGCCTCACTGCCACGCCTTATGCTGCAGCTAATCGGTGATCATATCCCCGAGCTAGCACAGCTGCAAGTTTGTTAATTAAATTCAGCCCGGGGCTACCCAGGCCCTGAGGCATGCCGTCTTCTCGTTTCCCCTTGCACGGTTTCCATGGTAACAGGAAGCCCTGTGGGGAGGGAGGCAGGGAGGGAGGGACACTGCAGGGCCTGGGCAGCCCCAGGCTGAATTTTATTAACAAACTTGCTGCTGCCACTTGGGTACCAGGTTACTGACTGCAGAGCAATTAGCAGGATCTTGGGGAGTGAGGGGGGGGGAGCCAGAGCTGATGGGAGAGGGGGTGGAGACTGCCCCCCTCCATTGTTGCCTATAGGCGCCAACAAGGCACATCTGGTCCTGGAACTTAGGCAAGTTACTTAATCCTCTATTACCTTCACATACAAACTTAAAGGACAGGGAAATAACTACTTACTTTAATGTAACTTGCCTTGAACTACCAATGGAAAGGAATGAGCTAAATCAATAGCTCCAATATTGCCCCCCTCAGACCTTCCAAAACACCCAGTACAAATAATTATAAATTGAATTAAAGATTTTGGAAATAAATCTTCTATATTTGCACACCTAGCTGTTAAAAGTGCAGTACTTACTCTGCCAAACTCAGACGACCAGTTGACCACAATGGTGTTAGGCACAGTGGACGACAGCCGGATGAGAGGGGAGATGTTGATGGGGCGGCTCGGCCTCTTGGGTTCAGCACCATTTTTAGTAGGGGGGAGATAGCTCTGGAAAAGCCAAGAGATGTCTAGCTGAGTCAGCTCTTCCCAAAAGGAGGACACCTTCACTAAACCAGTCTCAGTCTCAGTGATTGGGGGCATCTTCTACCGTTCTAAGGTGCTCTTATGTTGTCACCACAACACACCCTCAGACCCATCCATCCCCACTGCACACCATTCAACTGTAAAACCAAAATGTTAACTTTTAAAGTGACGATCAAATTGTGCCCTAAAACATTCCAAATTCTGAAAGGAATGAGTAAACAGTTGCAGTCACCACTGTCTGGCTGAACATGTGAAAAACCAAAGCAAGAAAACATGCCATGACCTATCTTCCAAATCCCAAAAGAGGAACAGTTCAGTCGGGCAAGGTAAACGTGAAGCCAGAAGCAGGTTGTGCAAATCACACCGAATCAAAAATGACCAGGTTGCCCTTTCTGAAAGAGGCAGGGAAATTCTGCTTACAGCCATGCCACAAATGACCTCACAGGGATCAATTATGTAAGAATGAGGTTGTCTGTGACATCATAATTTGGACGGAGAAAATCCCATGAGAAGGGAAATTATCTGTGCCACTTGAAGAACTGCGGAGAAGATGTTTAATTTTAGTTTTTAAATAACATAGCAGTCAAACATTTAATTTTTGCAAGATATACATCAGCACACAAGGAGTAGACTTTAGAGAGAAAGTGGCTTCCTTCCATTATCTGATGCAACTCACCGGCAATGGACAGAGTTTTCCATTCACTTTGACAAATAAGTTAGGTGGGAAGTAATCTTCCTGCGGACAGCTGGTCTCACACAAGCAAAACCTGTGGTTGTGAAACAAGAGATTAATATGCATCAAGCTGGGGCTTGGGATACAGCACGTGCATGCTGAGTGACACATTCAGGATCAGCTTGGACTTTTTACCTTAATTGGACCTGGACAGTATAGTCACACTTGGCACCTGGTAACATTTCTCTAAAAAGAAAAAGAGAGTGCATACAGTAACCTTTACCACTTTAAGCACAAACTCACTGGGAACGAACACAGGAAGTACAATTTCCTGCTCCGATTAAAAAAAAAAAGAAAAAAAAAGAAGAAAAGAAAAAAGGATATTTGTATTTAAAGACAGACAGAACCAGCACCTAGCCACTAACAGAGATAGGAATAATTAGGTTTTCCACATCTCTCATCCAGCAGTGGCTCATGGTGCAGTTTCCCATAGTGATATTACAGCAACATACATACAGCCACCTCTGGGGAGGGGTGGGGATGCTTTTGAAAGCACATTCTGGTGCCCAAGATTACATTAAAAAAAGCTTCCAATTCCCTGTGCCTCAGCTTCAATCCTTGCTTTCCTGCTGATTCACTGAGTGGTGGGTAGCAGTCTGCGTTATTTCTAGTTTGCATTTTTCCCTGTGTTCTACAGCTCAAGCAGCAAATTGAGGGGCATGGGGGACAATGCAGGAACACTGCACTAAAGCTCTAGTGCAGGGTTTCCTCAGGCAAGTTTAACCCTGACTTTTAATGTAGTGATGCCGCAAGCAAATAGCGTGCAAATCAGCTGTGTGCAAAACATCAGTGCTAACAAGGGGAGCAAGCCAAACACATTCACACAAGGGTCTGTTATGTCTGGCACCTGTTTGCATGCTGGTTTACTTAAAAAAAAAAAAAAAAGTAATCTGAAGTGAACTTTGACACTTCACTTCAGATGACCAGATCTCCCGATTAACTCCACCCCGATTGACCCCCCAACCAATAAAATTACCCAGAGGCCCCTACTCCTCAGAAACAAGGAACTTCCCTTGTGGTCTAGTGGCCACTAGCCCCCACCCCCTGAACCCTCTCAGTAAGACTGGGACTCCCCCATTACCTTAAAAGTCAGGGGCGGGAGCAATGCCCATACACTCCCGCCCAGCCCAGGCCATCTGGAGAAATGGCGGCACCTGGTTCTTCATGTTGCATTCTGGGATGCACCAGGCAGGGTTAGACTGCCATATAAGGAAAAAATTCCTTATATGGCAGAGTGACCACTCTGGGGTGTATCCTGGGACGCATGGCCTGAGGTCAGCTGTCCCAGAATGTATCCCGGAGGAGTCACTCTGCCATATTAGGCAATTTTTGCCTTATATGGCAGACCGACCCTCCCCGGTGCATCCCAGGATGCACTGTTTTGGGCCAGGTGCCACCATCTTTCAAGATGGCATCACTCCTGCCCCCTAGCTTTTAAGATACTGTGGAGATCTCGATCTTACCAAGAAGGGTTGGTGGGTCCTAAGCAATGTTCCCTCTAATTTTCTGTAGGCTGTGTGCGCATAAAATATCAGCTGTGCAGCTTTTGAAGGAAGGTTACATTTTTGTGCGCCACATAACGACACTCAGAGTTATATACTTTAAAATTTGGCTACACGTCAGAATACAATATGTACACCACATTGATTGCACTAGAAAATATTGTAGAACTTGTGAAAACCATAAATACACAACAACTTTTCAATTTTAAGAACGTCTGTGTTGTTTTCTATCAGAATCAGAACCATACATTTTGTGCGCTCTGTTGTAAAGTATGTGCGCTCACTCGGCGAGGTGTGTGCGCGCGCACACGCGCACAGCTTAGAGGGAACAGTGGTCCTAAGGACAACTAAGGCATCAGGGCATTTTCTTGGTTTGGAAGAGATGGGGGTGGGGCATCAGGCATCAGGTTATTTTATTGGATTGGGAGGGGGGTATGGGCCATTGGGCCCCCAGGTAAGTTTTACTGGTTCAGGGGGAGGTCAATCGGAGGGTTCTGATCACCTGAGGTAAAGTGTCAAACTTCATCTTAGATGGTCTATTTGCTCCAATTGCATCTTTACACCTTCCTAAAGCTGGTGTAAACATCTAGAGTTTAAAGAAGAGTAAAAAAGTGTGCTAAATTTCAGTGCAGTTCTTTACATTGAGGCAATTAAAAATTCATGCATGCATGTTTTAGCGCAGTGGTTTTGGTGGTGATTTTCCAGCACTAGCTTGCTTTATGCATCAGAGAGCAAGACTAGCATGGGAAAATCGCCAGCAAAATTTTGCGCTAGAGCACAGCACTTCTGCATTGGCCCCTTGGTGATGTGTTTTCACCCCAGAGGTAGCTGCACATATATTTCTGAAGTAATTGAGTAAGTTGATTTCTTTTTTCCATAAAAGTATTATATTTGTAATATAAACTCTCAGTAATCAGATGTATTTGTTAATTCCACAGTCCCCCACCTCCCACCAACTAGGTAAATTTTAGCAATGCAGTCTTCCGTTCCCTATCCAATTGCCTCTCTGTGCCGACTTTCCTGTATTAGTCACCTGGATGTGAGAACCTGCTGGACCTGCTGGGGTGTCAGAGCGAAGGTGAAATGGGCCTCCTCAAACCTCTGATTGCTGGTGTATGCTGCAGAGAGACACAGGGGATTAAAGGTTAAGAATTCAGAAGAACCACCAAGAAAACCAGCCTTAGATCCATGCTCCATAATTCCTCCTATCTTTCGTCCTCACCAATTTTGGAGCCACTTATCTCAGAAATTAGAGCCCTCCATTCTATTAACACTTCCACTCCCCCCTCCTTCACAAAGCAACAGACTATTATATCATGCTCCTCCGACATGGGGCATGCACTGATCCAGGCCTCAGGAACTCTCCCCCCTCCTCCAAACCTCACAGTTTTAGGGAATGCAAACTATAAGGTGAAATTAGACTTACCTGCTAGTTGGCTTTCTTTGAATCCCTCCAGTCCAGTCCTGAAAAGCATGTTGTCTCCCCCTACCAGCAGCTGGGGCTGAGCATGCTCAAAAACCTTGATGATGTCATCCATATAATCTCCTGGCACCACCCACCAAGACCAGTATCATACTGTCAAAGCAACTGTCTTAGGAAACTACCACCACTATAACAAAAACAACAGCAACCACAAACCAGAAGGCAAAACTAGAAGCCATACAGACAATAAATATCATGTCTTACACAACTCACCACGTGTTCCTTCTTTTTCTCTCTTCTTTTTTTTTTTACTGCCATGTGCCTACTCAACTGAGTAAGCTCCACCTCAACTGCTTGCGAGCATACTGCAGAACGTCAGGGCACCAACCTCTGAACCAAGAGGCCCCCCAAACACTGCCCTACCAAACAAATATGACTTCTTCAAGGCATGGGCTCACACTCATTAATGACCAAAAAAATTCCTGGGCGGGTCTGGGACTGGACTGGAGGGATTCAAGGAAAGCCAATTAGCAGGTAAGCCTAATTTCACCTTCCTCTTCATCCCTCCAGTCCAGTCCCCACAAGCGTGATGTACCAAAGCAGTATCACTCCCGGGCGGGACACGCGAGCCGAGTTTGCAAAACCAACACTCTGAATCGCACCATCCCCTGCAGACTATAAATCCAACCAATAGTGATGTACAAACGTATGTAGAGATGACCAAGTCTCCACTCGGCAAATGTCCATGGGAGGTACCAGAGTACACTCAGCCCACGATGCCACCTCAGCTCGAGTGGAATGCGACCACAAACCCTGCACTACCGGCTTCTTCTACAACAGATAAGCCAACGAAAGCGCCTCCTTAATTCAGCATGCTGATGCCTTGGAGGCCTGCCGAGTTCCAACAAACAGGATGGAAAGATGGTCTGACTTCTGAAAACATGCTGTACGCCTCAAGTAGAGACAAAGAGCCTTACTCACATCCAAAAGGTGCAACTGTCGAACCTCTGCCTCGTCACTGCCTCTTGAAAAGACCGAGCATAACTGGCTGATTAACACGGAAAGTCGAGACAACCTTTGGGAGGAAAGATGGTACAGGTCTGAGCATCACTTTCTCTTTGGAGGAGGACAGAAAGGGTTCCTGGCAGGACAAAGCTTGAAACTCCAAAATCCGCCAGGCTGAGCAGATCACCACTAGGAAGACTACTTTTAATATCAAATTTTCAAGAGTCGCCCCCCGCAAGAGTTCAAAGGGCAGAAGGGATCTGAATCTAGTCCTATGATGGCACCACTGCTCGACGCGACAGCCGCACCTGCTTCACTGTCCACAGGAACTGAACCACATCGGGGTGGGATGCAAGGAGCATCCCCAGACCCAACAGCACACCAAGACTGCCATTTGCACTCTCAACGATCCTAGCACCACAGCCAGTCCAGCGCTACCAGGATCACCAGTCCCACATGAGCTTCAATGCGCTGCAGGAGCCTCCCGATCAGGGCCCATGGTAGGAATATATACAGCAAGCCGATCTGTGGCCAAGGCTGAGTCAACACATCTAGCCCTTCCAACATTCTCTCTTATCTTCAGCTGAAGAACTGCTGCACCTGTGTGTTGTTGAATGTTGCCATGAGGTCCACCGACAGATCACCCTTTCAAAGGCGTCCACTCGCCCAGGTCCAAGTGATTTTGGCTGAGAAAGTCTGCCTGTACATTGTCCCGGCCGGCCATTTGTGCTGCTGAGAGAGCCAACAAATTTGCCTCTGCCCATTCGAGTAGCAGAGCAACCTCATCCTCCAGGGTCAAACTGTTGGTGCCCCCCTGCTGGTTGAGGTACACCTTCATCGCAGCATTGTCTGAGAACACCCAAACAGCTTTCATTAAAACCATTGGACAAAAAAAACTGCAGAGCCAAGAACACCACTCTCATCTCCAGTCTGTTAATGGGCCAGGTACTCTGCCTGCTGGACCAAGTTCCCTGTGCTACCTGACCCTCACAGTGCCCCCCCCCCCCAATCTGGACAGACTCACATCAGTGATTATGGGGATCTAGTCGGGTGGATCCAGGGCATCTCTGCGAGAAGGTGATCTTTCGCCAGCCACCATCTCAGCACTATCTTGGTGTCCAGGGGACAGGGCAGCCTTCGTGAGAGCTTGTGGTGTTGTGGAGAACATTGCCCAAGGAGGGCCCTCTGCAACGGATGCATATGCGCCCAGGCCCAGGGTACTAACTCCATAGTGGCTGCCATCGATCTCAGGAGTTGAAGGTAGTGCCAATGGAGGGTGTCACCATTTTCAGGAAGCAACTGACTTGCGTCCGTATCTTCTGAACCCACTCTAAAGGCAGGTACACGCCCCCTTTGACCATCTGAAATCTCACTCCCAAATGAAATGTCTTGCGAGGGTTCCAGGTGACTTTTGGCCAAGTTGATCAATCAACCGTCGCTGGAGCAGCAAAATCACACTCCATGTCACTTGTTGACTCTCTGTGTACAACTTCACTTGAATCAGCCAGTCGTCTAAGTAAGGGTACACCAGGAACCCCTGCCGCCGCAGCACAGCGGTCACAACCACCATGACCTTGGTGAAAGTCCAGGGAGCTGCTGTGAGACCAAAGGGTAATGCATGGAACTGAAAATGCCCCATGGGAACTGCGAAACGGAGGAACCACTGATGCCCCTCATGTATGGGGATGTGAAAATACGCCTCTGTGAGGTCTGGGGCTGTCAAGAACCCTCCGGGATGTGCCGCCACAAAATGGACCAAAGCATTTCCATGCAAAAGTGGGGTACCTGCAGACTTCTGTTCACATGCTTGAGATCAAGGATAAGCCATAAGGTACCCTCCTTCTTGGGGACCACGAAATAAAGAGTATTACCTCTGCCTGATTGTCCCCTGGGCATGGGCTCCACCGCTTTTAGCTGCAGCAGCTGTTAGAGAGTCTCTCGAACCAAGCCAGCTCTTCGGATGATCTGCACGGCGACACCATGTAGGCCTCTGCTAGCAGGCGCACAAATTCCACTGCGTACCCATCGCGGATCACCTCCAGGACTCAGTGGTCGGAGGCGATCTGGACCCAAGTGGGCAAGAACCGCCAGAGATGGTCCCCCACAGGCTCCACCTGACCCTGGGCCCCTCTCCTCACTTCACTGTGTCTTCTTGGCAACTGAGAAAGCCACAGAGAAATAATCTCTGCTGACCACTCTGCCTCCGCGAAAGGGGGTACCTCTACTCAGGTACCGTGCCCTCTGAAAGGGCGCACACTGGGCTGCTCTAAATCGATAAAAATCCCGCGGCTGGCCTCTGGATGGCACTGCCCCCTTTACCTATTTTGGCTTGTCCTCTGGAAGCTTGCCACCTTTAGAGTCTCCCGATTCCTTCACCAGCTTATCAAGCGCCTCCCCAAAGAGTAGTTTTCCTTTAAACGGGAGGCGACTCAAGCGCGCCTTGGAGGAAGCATCCACAGCCCAACTGCAGAGCCAGAGCATGTGCCTAGCTGTGACCACCGAGGCCTTAGCTTTTGCCATAGCCCGGACGATTGTAAAAGCCACCCGCCAGGAAGACGATGCCTCACTCTAGGCGCACTGCCTCTGGTGCCCCCGGAGGCACCAGCCCCTTGGAACCTGGCAGTACCAGAGCCTCTGATGAGCAGGGACTGTCCCTTACATGTCTGTGAAGTACTGTGTTTGTCTTGTAGCGCTATACAAATGCTCAGTAGTAGTAGTAGCCCAGCGAAAGCATGCCCGCAAGACATATACCCCATAGATGGATGCCTGGAACGCCATGGTGTTAATGTCAAATGTTTGCTTAAGTAAGGTTTCCATCTTCTTATCGTGCAGGTCTCTCAGGGCCACTCCGCCTTCACCGGCATTGTCGTCTTCTTCGTCACTGCGAACATGGCTGCATCTACTCATGGCGATCTGAACTTCTCCTTGTCCTGGTCAGGCAGCGGATACAACTGATGCATTGTTCTGCTGCCCCAGAGCCCCACTTCTGGTGCCTCCCATTCCACATCAATCATCTGCTGAATGACCCTGTGCATTGGAAAAAATGGTCTGCTTCTTCTTACAGCACCAAAGAATGGGGTCCTCCAGAGGTTCTTCACTTCCAGCTTTCCTTGTACCATATTCAACGCCACCAGGGAGTGGGCAATTAATGCCGGCAGCTCCTCTCTGTGAAAAACTCTTACCAAAGTGGGATCTTCCCCCGGGCTGACTTCCCTCTCCCCGGGCTCCCCTGGAGGACCCTCTTCCAGCATGTCCGAAGTCCCTTCTAAAGGATCCTCTGACGCCTTTGATAATGTGGCCAGGCGAGGACACTTCACCGCGGGCTCCCCCAGTTGTTCATTTATGCTCACCTGCCACTCTGTTCGACACTCCGCCTGCATCCTTGTATCCCCATGCCCAGCTTTATTCTGCCTCAAGCAGTAAGCCTGGTGCAGGAGTAAAATAAAATCTGGAGAGAAGGGAGCCAGCAGAGGGTGGCTTCCGTGTCCTTCCCCCACAACGTCATCCGTGAAACCTGATGGCTGTGGGCCTTCACAGGGAGCCTGATGCTCCTCTGACAGACCCTCTAATTTCAAAATGGCCTCCCTTCCCACCAAAACCCTGGGCACGGAAGAAGCAGAGAGGCCCGAATCTGACTGCATGCATTCATTGCAGCCCATCATACTGTTCCGCTCCAAAACTAACTCACCCAGCGCCTCCTCTGCTGACTGGGTTTCTTTCTCACAAGGATGACAGATCCTGGCCACAGAGAGGCTGCTGTGTTTCATTCCAAATGCCACACACGGCACTTTCCTGACGGCATCTATGTCTTCCAAAGTCCCCCAGAGAAAGTGAAGGTAAAGTCCACGCTAAAAAGCCTGCCTGCGATGCACGCCTCCAGATCGCCACCTACACTACTGCTTCGGAGAGGCCGTTCTCTGCACCCCCTCTGACGCCGCCTAGACACTGACCTGAAATCTCGTGCAACCAGCTACTCACCGGTAGGGAGAGGATCCAATACTTTGTGCAGTCAAACAGGCAGTGCCGGCCAATACAAAATGCGCACTTGCATTGAGGGGAATCCCTCAACTGGCCCAACCCCTCTGAAGCAGGGCCTGACTGACTGAACTGCCCTGGCCTTCCTGGTCTGCTCTTCAGCACTGCCTGGTCCAAACGGCCTCCCATTCAAGGGATCAGTCTGGATTCGCCCGTCCATCTAAACCATAAGTGTAACCATTTACTATTTGACTAGCCCTAGTCTGCTTGGCTAAACAACTCCTGATCAAACCCAGTCTACTACCTAAGGCCCATCTGAACCAGCCCTCAAGGAATGGTCATCCACACCAGCTGTTGGAGGCTACTGGCCTTGGTGGGTGATGCCAGGTGATTATATGGATGACATCACCAAGGTTTTTGAGCATTCTTAGCCCCCAGCTGCTGGTAGGGGGAGACAACGCACTTGTTGGGACTGGACTGGAGGGATGAAGAGGAAATTAAGATCTAGTTCTTAGAACTTGTCTCATGAATATTCATGGTGGAATCCTTTTAGGAAGGGAGGGGGTGGCTCTCATGGATCAGATTTGAGTTTTATTCCAATTCAGCCCCAGTAGGCAGATGAAGTTAGCAGATGATTCAATGCTATCTATGGCCAGAGTTCCTTCTAAGATGTATCCATGACCTGCATTCCTACTGTCGGAGTGGTGCAGCAATCTTGCAGTTTCAGTTGTGCATGACAGGGTCTCCAGAAAGTCCCACAAAACTTGCCTGCATGATACAATTGAAACCATGAAGTTGATGTACCACTTCTGACACACCTTAGGAGGAATCTGCAAAGAGCAGTTTTGCAAGTGCCATTAAATAAAACCAGAAGCACCCCTCTTTATATGAAAGAGGATAAAACCAGGACTGGCCTGGCCTGTTCCAGGTGAGATGGACTCACCTAGGGTGGTAGGCTTTATAAGTTCATCGTAAACATCGTAAAAAGGAAGCTTTTTCATTTTGACGTCTGGATGGACAGGGTGGATGGGCGAGGAGAGATGCTGCAGGTCTGCTTCGTGCTTGGGTCCCAGCATGGGCATAGGGGGCAGTACGGCAGAGGGCATGGAGGCAGCACTGGTGTCGTAGGACAGATGGCACACTGCTGCAGCCCTCTGGGACAGGGCAGCGGTGGAGGGCAGTGCTCCTGCTTGAATGTGGACCATGGGCAGGTCGGATGGGGTCAACACCTTGCGGGGGAGGCGCCGTCGGTAGAGTTCTTTGATTTTCATCTGGACGAGGGGATTGTTGCCAGACCTCAGCAGGTACAGGGCTTTGGACAGCAGCTCGTGTTTTCTTCCACACTTGTTCCTGCCAGCAAAGCCTAGAAGCACCTGCAGCTCTGACACCCTAAAGCTCATCACCATGTGCTGAAAGGGAAGAAAAAGGGTGGTTAGAAGAACGAGCTGTATTTTCAAAGAATCTCTGAGAGACATCAGGTTAGACCCTCCAGGAATCTCTATAGAATGGGCACACTCAGGAAGGGTTAAGGCCTCTGGCCATTACGCAATGACCAGTGGAAGAATGGGGTAGGGAAGAGATGCAGTCAGTCTGTTAAATTCCTGCCCTATAGGTGCCAAGACCTCTCAGTTAAAGAACATGTTATACACAGGTATTATCTATAGCTACAGTGTGAGAGATTACAAATATCACCTATGAGCATACTCCTGACACTAAGCCAAAATGAGAAAAGAAAGGTAAACAGAACCAAGCTTTATGCCTAACAAGTGAGCAGCTAAAGGATCAGGCGGTATGCCTGGGGGGCCTTGGCTTGCCAAGAAGCTGAAATCACGTTCCCTGTAAATAAAGTCACCTAACACCAGCTAAGCAGCAACATTCACTCCTAGATCTTGGCTTGGCAATAAATCACCCCTCATACTGGGACCTTGAGCTCCGTGGCCATATATGTGATTAATTATGACTGCATTTCCGAGAGGAAAAGGATGCAGTATCCTGCTCGCAACCAAGTCTTGCTGAATACTATCACCTTGCTGTATAGCGTCTACACCAAATCTCAGCAGGATGACGGCTGCTACTAAAGGAAAGGAAAGAAAAATTCATACTGGCCTTATGCTGCTTAGGATAAAAAGATGCTAAACCTCAGCACTAGAGATGGTGCAGACGCTTTAGGTGAAAGCAACAACCATGAGGCAGTTCTAGGACATGGTGAATCTGTCTCATGGACCCGCTGCAGCAGGAGACAGGCAACAGAAATTAATACAAATGTTAAGACTTCAGGTGGACCTCTGAAGATTAAAAGATGATAACATGCTACTATTTTTATATTACAAACCTTACAATTAAACTGAAGAAATGGGATTACACTAAAGCGAATGTCATGAAAAATAACTGATGCAAATTTTAAGATTTCTAAAGGGTCAAAGCAAAAGCAAGAAAAAAAGCAAGAAATGAGGACTGATGCAGAAAGAGTAAAGGAACAGCAGAAGGCAGGCACAGGAAGGGCCAAAGAGCAGAAGAAAGGGGCTGGAATAGTCAGAATAAATGGAGGAGTTAAGGGGTGAGATACCAGTGAATGACAAGGGGCAGAGGAGAAATGTATAAGACAAGACAAAGTCCGGGCAATCAAGCTGCTGGTGGTTGAACTCCTGGCCTGTGTAGAGATGGCTATGGATGCTGGGGTCCAGGAGAGGAAGAAAAAGATTACTGAAGTTAAATCTAATGCCCAAACTTAAAAAAAAGATAACTAAGATTAACAGGGTCATACCATGCATAAAGGAACCATCTATTGATAGCTCAGAAATAAATCAGATACAGGAGCGCGTGGTGGAAATCATTACTGAGAGCCCTACCAACAAGGGTACGAGGCCAAAAGCAAAGGAGAAAACCAGAAGGAAAATAAAATCACTGTAATCAGCAGCTTAAATGATCAAGGGTGTCAAAAATAGTGAGAAAAATAACGGTCTTCATAAGTACAACTTTATTAGCACTTTGAGATAATTCTTTTAAGGGAGCCACACTAGTCTTCACACCTCTTAGATATATAAACAGATTTTATAGTTTGAAGGGATATGATAAACTACTCCATATCTCAGCGACAGGTGAGCAGGCAAACAGGAATGCGCACATGGAATCCCAGCTGACGGGTCAGATCTTACAGAAAAGAGGGTAGCTGATTTTACTTGGAGTACAGCCGAGGAAATGGGAGCGATTTTGGCAAGTGTTTTCTATTTTTTTTAAAGGTTCCAAAACTCATGTCACCAAAACTGTCATCACCGTCACTACTTGTGCCTTTGTCCAGACAGATACCCTGACTGTGAAAGATGCCCACAGTTGGATTCATTCTGGAAACAGGTGGCAGAACTGCAGAGGTGTCGTCAAGACTGAGAAGCATTCATGACAATGAAAACTACATTGATGAAATGCTCCTAGAGGCATCTAAGCAGGGCCAGCCCCAGAGTTGCTTCAAGGTTTGGCACCCTAGGCAAATCTTAAGCCTTATGGTCCTCCTGGCTATCAAGATCTATTGTTTAGCTTTGGATGCCCTGCTCTTTGTTGCCCCCCAGAAGCTGACACCCAGTTGCCTAAAGGTTGGGCGGGCCTGCATCTAAGATCTCCAGCAGAGAAAAGGAATCTGAACCAGGAAATGGTAGCTGGACACAGACCATAAAAGGAAGTCAAATCTTCACTTGAATTGAGGGACCGATATACAGCCCTGAAAATGGAAGAGTGAAACTAACTCAGGATGAGGAGAAACAGAAACTTGCAAACCCTGAAGCTGCAGGATCAGCAACCACTGTACACAGCAAGCGAAGGGTAGTGGAGTTAATGAATCCTGAGGTGCATGGAGGCATCCATAGACCAAGCAGGCAGGATGTCCTGGGAGATGTGCTGTTGGTCGGGTGCCAAGATCTGAGACATTATGGGGAGACTGAGGAGACTAATCAAAGCTATGCTGTTCATCTATGTTTATGCTTATTACACTTGATATACCACCCTTTGTAAACAGCAGAGCGGTTTACAATAAAACTCAAAAGTAGAAAGGAAATCCATTGCTTGGCATAAATGATATTGCTAGGCATCTCTCTGAACGTATCAAAAGTGACTTCATGGCTCTGGGAGAGAGAGCGAGGCAGACAGGTGCATAGCTGGTGTTCTCAGTCCTTCAAGTGCAGGGTAAAAGCCACAACAGGAAACCTCATATTCCGGCAATAAATGCATAGCTGTGTGGACAGTCTAGGCAAGAGTGTTTCGGCTTCCTGGACCATGGTTTTCTAATAGATGCTGAACAGAGACAGTGTCCAATCATCCAAGAAGGGATGAAATGCTTTCCAGAGCAGACTGGCTAAACGTACTGAAGAGAGCTTGAAACTAGAATCAATGGGGTTAACTGGACAAAGCCCTCATGTAAGTAAAACATAGGGCTGGTCTAAGACTAAGCAGTCATCTAGAGCAGCAAAGAGCAGCAGCAGTCAAGGCAAAATAATAAATCCTGACACCAAAATACAAAGAGCCTTCAGCACATTGTTTCACATGCAGGAAGAGTGGACAAATACATTTGTACAAAGCAAAGTATCTCCCTTCAATGTAAGTGCATAACAGACACTCTGAGAGGCATAAATGTTATCTGTAAACCGCACTGATTTTAAAGAGCGCGGTATATAAAAGCAATAAAATAAAATAAATAAAAATAAATTTAACAGAATCAAAACCTTCTCAAGATTCCTACACATAAAACCAAAAGCACACAAGCAACATGTCAAAGAACATTCGCAGTCTACGGACCCACTCTATGGAACTCACTCCTAAACATCCTAAGAGCTATCGAAGACATAACTGACTTCCGGAAAAAAATGAAAACTCACATTTTTTAGGAAGTATTAGGATCAGTTACCTAATCCTCCAAAATCTAATAGGACATAACAATGATTAATAAATCCCACTTAAACCGTTGCAGTTTCATGATTATAGTTTAAGTTCAAGTTATACCCATATTTTTAAGTAATGATGTACATGTTATTGTTCTATGCAAGCATCTTAATTTCAATTGTTTAATGTAAACCACTTTGATAACTTGAAAGGCAGTATATATGAAATGTTAAATAAATAAATAAATATTTAAAAGTATGATGTTCAATTGTGCATTTTTATGCGATTGTTGTGGGAGGGGTGATGTTGGGATGATCATTATTTTTGAGTTTAATTATCAAAATCTCATGGGGTGGGGAGATATAAGGCTGAAGGATCACCTAAGGCACCCAATACGCTTGCACTGCCCTGGTAAAATACTAAACACATGTACAGAAATGAAAAAAAAAGAAACATCTGCAAAATTACATATACTAGTGCTCATAGTATGGGAAATAAAGTTATGGATCTAGAGGCTTCAAAGGAAGAAGACAATTTGACTGTATAGGCATTAAAAAATTCAATTACTTTTTGTTTGTTTCTCCACACATTTTTTTTGCAGTTTTTGAGGGGGGGTTTTGTTAGTGTCACACATTCATTTATTTATTTAGATTTGTATACCACTTTTTCTTTCAATCAAAGGGGTGGGTTACACAAAATGGGTTTACATTGACTAAGGGGTGACATAACTTACATAGGAATAAAGTGGGTGAGCTTATCTTTACATTCATTTTAATAGGGAATTTTTAGTGCATATTAGATTGAGTTAACACACACTAATTTATGAATTATGGCATGCTAAGTTGCTTAGTGCATACTGAATCAATTTAGTGTGCATCAGATATTTTAAGGCACACTAACAAAATTAATATGCACTCATTATGCATGTGGGTTTATCTGGAACGAGGGAATGGAATATCTATTTATATAAGTTAACATACAGACTTCTCTCACAGGCAGAAAAATAGATAAAGATTTAACTAAAGACATTCACAGTATTTATTTACATGGATTTTCGTTGTCATACATCAGCGCAATTTACATTGCTAGGTGACTTCAATTTGCCAGGTGTTGATTAGGACATCCCAGCTGCATTGTCATCTAGAAGAAGGGAGAACTGGTAATAGAACCCACACAGGACGGGACAATACTGGAACTGGTACTTACAAATAGGGAGAGTGTTTTTGATGTTGTAGTGGTTGATGATCTAGCATTCAGTGATCACCAGATAGTGTGGTTCAGTATTATGACACAGTTGGGCATAGTTCACTCAAAGGTTAGGGGTCCTAGACTTCAGGGAAAGTAAGTTTGTCTAGATGACAGGATACCTCAAGGAGTAATTAGCCGGATGGGACTATCTAAAGCAGGAGTCTCCAAACTACAGCCTATGGTCCAGGCAAATCGAGCTTGTAGACCCATTTTCCATGGCTCATGCCACCACTGCCAAAGCCGAACTGCAAGTGGCCCACGGCACTGCTTCTTGCCCAGTCCCCTACTGTCCAGCATCCCTTCCTCCCCCCTCCATGGTCCTTGGCAGCGACAGTAATTTATAAAAGCTACTTTGGCCAATCTGAAGCCTTCCCTCTGCCGCACCCCGCCCTCTTTGACACAATTTCCTGTTCTGGCCACATCAGAGGGAAGGCTCCAGTGCGACAAGAGGCAGAGTTTGTAAATTGCTGCTGCTGCTAAGGACCACTATGAGTTAAGGGAGGTGAAGGGAGAGAGAGGGAGAGATGCTGGACTGCAGGGATGAGGACCCAGAACAGCAGGAAGCACCTTTTTGTAAATTGCCTCCCCTGCTGAGGAGCACTGTGAGTTATGGCAAGTGAAAGGAGCACGGGGAGGGGGAGATATGCTGAACTACAAAGGCAAGTGAGGAGAGGGAGAGATGCTGGATCGTGGGGTAGAGGGGTGGGGAGAAAGGAGACAAGGTGGGGGAGGTGAGGGAGGGAAGAAAGAGAGGGTGAGATGTTGCATCATGGGGGAGGGGAGAGGAAGAAGTTTCCAGTGGTCCCCAAACTATTGCCCCGGAGCCTCCACAGCATCTGCTGCATTTGGCTGCAGGGCAAGAGGTAGGAGGGAAGGGGAAGGGGAGGGAAGTCTCTCCTGCATGAACTGCACAAACACTCTGGCCCTTCTAGTGATCTTTAAGGTCCAATGTGGTCCTCAGTCCAAAATGTTTGGAACCACTGATCTAGGGGAAATGGAAATGCAGTGGCCAAAACGGAAAGGAGCTTTTTTAAAGGCATCAATTCTAGTCACTATGGTTTTCCAAAGAAGTAGCTGAAAAGACAAGGAAAAAATAAGTTAGCATACATACAAGAGATCGTAGAAAGAGGAAGACAAGCCCTGAGCATGGACAATTTTGTCATTCAAATGAAATCGGAAGTCAAATATCTAGACTTAATAATAGACCAGAGGCTAAATTTCCAAGCCCACACAAAAAGAACTACCAGCTCTATCTATCACAAGCTAAGAACTCTTAAGAACCTTTGCTCCTTACTAACACCAGACCGATTCAGGATAGTGTGCCAGGCCATAATTACACCCATTCTAGACTACTGCAACATAATTTAATTTGGCCTCCCCAAGCATGCATTACACCCTCTACAGATGGCACAGAACACCGTGGCAAGAATAATTCATGGAGCCCGGTGAAGAGCACACATCACTCTTGTTTTAAGGCAACTGTTGCCATGGAGGAGAGAGGTCACGTGACAGGAGAGCATCACCCTGGTGTGGCAGGAAGTGATCCTGTAACTAGGACCTGTCCTCCAGGTGATGTAAAACCCTCTCGCACCGAGGAAGTTTCTCCAGGGCCATGTGCCCATGAGGGAAGGGTTAGGACAGCCGTTATAGTTGGTGATTCGATCATTAGGCATGTAGATAGCTGGGTGGCTGGTGGACGTGAGGATCGCCTGGTAACATGCCTGCCTGGTGCGAAGGTAGCAGACCTCACGTGCCACCTAGATAAGGTCTTAGATAGTGCAGGGGAGGAGTCTGCTGTCTTGGTACATGTCGGTACCAATGACATAGGAAAATGTGGTAGGGAGGTTCTGGAGGCTAAATTTAGGCTTTTAGGTAGGAAGTTGAAATCCAGAACTTCCAGGGTAGCGTTCTCCGAAATGCTTCCCGTTCCACGCGCAGGACTCAAAAGGCAGGCAGAGCTCCGGAGTCTCAATGCATGGATGAGACAATGGTGTAGAGATGAGGGTTTTGGATTTGTTAGGAACTGGGGAACATTCTGGGAAAAGGAGGGGCTCTTCCAAAGGGATGGGCTTCACCTTAACTGGGATGGAACCAGGCTGCTGGCATTAACCTTTAAAAAAGGAGATAGAGCAGCTTTTCAACTAGATAATAGGGGAAAGCCGACAGTCGCCCAAGAGCGGATGGTTCAGAAGAATGTACCCTTGAAGGATACTACCAAAAGCAGAGCGATTCCAAAAAAGAGTAAAGTAGCCCAAATGCCCTCGAGTATGGAGCTGACAGAGTTTAAAGATCCCAAATTACCCATGTCTACCAATAGCCAAATTAATATAAATAAAATACAGTCTCTAAAATGCCTGTATGCAAATGCTAGAAGTCTAAAAAATAAGATAGGAGAGTTAGAATATATAGCACTAAATGAGAGGTTAGATATGATTGGAATATCAGAGACATGTTGGAAGGAGGACAATCAGTGGGACACTGTGATACCTGGGTACAAACTATATCGTAATGATAGAGCTGGTCAAATTGGTGGAGGGGTTGCGCTCTATGTTAGAGAGGGCATTGAGTCAGAAAGGATTAAAGTTTTGCAGGAAACAAAATTTGCTGTAGAATCTCTATGGATTGAAATTCCATGTAAAAAGGGCAAGGCGATGGCACCCCGTACTATCGACCGCCTGGCCAGAATGAACAAATGGATGATGAAATGCTCAACAAAATCACGGAAGCTAACAAAAGTTACAGAGCAGTAATAATAATGGGTGATTTCAATTACCCCGGTATCGACTGGGTCAGTGTCACGGCAGGACATGCTAGGGAGATAAAGTTCCTAGATGAAATAAATGACTGCTTCTTGGAGCAGCTGGTTCATGAACCGACCAGAGGGGAAGCCATATTAGACCTAGTCCTTAGTGGAACACCAGATCTAGTGCAAGAGATAAGGGTGTTGGGTCCACTTGGCAATAGTGATCATAGCATTTGATTTAATTAGTGGAGGAGGGATAGTAAGGAAATCCACAGTACTACCTTTTAACTTTCGAAAGGGAGACTATGATAAAATGAGGAAAATAGTTAAGAAAAAAACTAAAAGGAGCAGTTGCAAAGGTTAAAGACTTACATCTTTCAGGAAATGGAAAAAAGAGCCAAACGACGAAACCTGGAAATAGCACAAGCACTGGCAAGTCAAATGCAAGGCATTAATAAGGCAGGCAAAGGGAGAATTTGAGAAGAAGCTTTCTGTGGAAGCAAAAACGCGAAATAAAGACTTTTTCAAGTACATTCGTAGCAAAAATCCTGTGAGAGAGTCAGTTGGTCCATTAGATAATAGAGGGGTTAAAGGGGCACTAAGAGGTGACAAGGCAATAGCGGAGAGACTGAATGAATTTTTTGCTTCGGTCTTTACTGAGGAAGATGTAGGGATGTTAGCCATGACTGAAGTGGTATTTAAAGGTCCCGCATCAGAGACTTTTGGCAAAACTAAAGAGTCATGGGATAGGAGGCAGTGTACTACTGTGGATCAGGAACTGGTTAAAAGATAGAAAGCAGAGGGTTGGGCTAAATGGCCAATTTTCCCAATGGAGAAAGGTGAATAGTGGTGTACCCCAGGGATCTGTGCTGGGTCCACTGCTTTTTGACATATTCATAAATGACCTGGAAAGTGGAATAACGAGTGAGGTTATCAAATTTGCAGATGACACAAAACTATTTAAAGTTGTTAAAACCCAAGAGGATTGTGGAAAATTGCAAGAGGATCTTGATAAATTGGAAGACTGGGCATCAAAATGGCAGATGAAATTTAATGTGGACAAGTGCAAAGTTATGCACCTAGGGAAGAACAACCCAAACTATGGTTACACGATGCAAGATTCCACTTTAGGAACCACCATCCAGGAAAAAGATTTAGGCGTCATTGTGGATAACATGTTAAAACCCTCGGCCCAGTGTGCAGCGGCGGCCAAGAGAGCAAATAGAATGCTAGGTATCATAAGGAAAGGAATGGAAAATAAAACAAAAGATATTATAATGCCTCTATATCGTTCCATGGTGAGACCGCACCTTGAATATTGTGTGCAATTCTGGTCGCAGTATCTTAAAAAGGATATAGTGTTATTAGAAAAGGTTCAGAGAAGAGCCACCAAAATGGTAAAGGGGATGGAAGGATACTCATATGAAGAAAGGCTAAAAAGGTTAGGGCTCTTTAACCTGGAAAAGAGACGGCTGAGGGGAGATATGATAGAAGTCTATAATTTAATGAACGGAGTGGAACGGGTAAACGTAGATCGATTGTTTACGTTATCAGAATATAGAAAGACTAGGGGACATGCAATGAAGCTACAGGGTAAACTATTTAAGACTAATAAAAGAAATATTTTTTCACTCAACGTGTAATCAAACTCTGGAATTTGTTACCGGAGGATGTAGTAAAGGCTGTTAGTGTAGCTGGGTTTAAAAAAGGTTTGGACAAGTTCCTGGAGGAAAGGTCCATAAACCATTATTAAGAAGGGACCCAGGATATCAATGCTTGACCCAGTACAAGCATTGTGGAACCTGTGTCTTTTGGGGAAACTGCTAGGTACGTATGACCTAGATTGGTCACTGTTGGAAACAGGATACTGGGCTTGATGGACCTTGGTCTGACCCAGTATGGCATATCTTATATTCTTATGTTCATAGGCTTCCCATCCCATCAAGAATAAAATATAAGGCTCTCCTCACAATATTCAAAATCATACACAAAAAATCAGCAACCTGCCTCCAACCCTTGCTATCAAGACCCAAGAATGACAGGCTTCGAAGACAAAATGCGCTCAACCTCCACTCTATCCCATCTCATAAGACCAGGAGCAAACAATCCACATATAACCGTGCATTCTCACTTTTTGCCCCCACTATATGGAATTCCCTACCACCAGACCTAAGAAAACGCTCAGACCAAAAAACGTTTGGAAGAAATAGAAAATATACCTTTTTCAAGAACAATATAACACATCCATGCCTCTAGAACCCCAATCTAATGTGCACTAGTATATCCAATTGCCTAAACACTTGATCTACTGACCCCTACTTTCAACAAGGTAAATATCCGGTTATCTGTGTTAACAATCGCTCAATGTAAATAGTTTCCATCAAATGTTAGATTTAATTACCATTGTAAAACAGCATGCATATCTATTAGTTAGTTATGTTAGTTCTTGGTTGCATGTAAACGGCTTTGAATGGCAAAAAGGTGATATAGAAATAAATATAAATAAATAAAAACAAGTAACACTATCTGGAAAAACTAAGAGAAGGTAGGAAAGCAGTCAGGAAAGCAAACTTGTAATACCATGTTTCAGCACCAGTTATACTGTTAACTTGTTTTATGTATCTGTTGTTCATTTGTAAACCGCTATGATTACCCGAAATAGCGATATAAAACACACACAAATAAATAAATAAATAGAATCAAAAGTACCAATACCGGAGTGGAGGAGTAGCCTAGTGGTTAGAGCACTGGCTTGGGAACCAAGAGACCAGGGTTCGATTCCTACTAGCTCTCCTTGTGACCTTGGGCAAGTCACTTAACCCTCCATTGCTCAGAAAAATCCAAGTTATCAATGTCCCTGTTTAATGTACATTTACCAAGTTTAACTTACAATGTAAACCGCTTTGATTGAAATTATAAAGCGGTATAAAAAAACACTTAATAAATAAATATAAAGAAATAAATAAAATGAGGAGATAAAACTTTTTTTAAATATATTAGTGATAGGAGGAAGTAGAGAACTGGCATTGTGAGACTCAAGGATGAAGGGGAGATGTATGTAGAAGCTGATGAGGATAAAGAGGAATTGCTTAAGAATTGTTGTTGTTGTTAAGTGCTGTCGAGTCGGTGTCGACTTATGGCGACTCTCTGGATAGTTGTCCTAAATTGTGTTCGGTCTTCAGTCAGGCAGCTTATTGTTGACAGACAGGCACCCATAGCTGCTGTCACTGCATCTGATCTTCTAAAGAAAGCTTAGGTTTGATCTCCTCTAGTTCTGACTGGTTTGTTTTTCGGGTAGCCCATGGTATACATAGTATTCGTCGCCAGCACCATAATTCAAAGGCATCAATTTTCTTTCTGTCTTATCTTTTTCACTGTTCAACTTTCACATCCATATGACGTTATTGAAAATGCCATGGCTTGATCATGTCGAATCTTTGTATGGAGAGAGATATCTCTGCTCTTGAGAATCTTGTCTAGGTCCTTCATAGCCATTCTGCCAAGAGCAATGCGTCGTCGGATTTCTTGGCTGCTTGTTGTTTCTTTATTGATAGTTGATCCAAGTAGGTTAAAGTTGTCCACTATTTCAATTTCTTCTCCATCAACGATGAACTTATTGATTTTGCCAGTCATCATGTTCTTTGTCTTCTTTACATTAAGGTGCAAACCCATTTTAAGACTATGGGGTATGTTTACTAAACTCCGGTAATGTTACCCGCGTTAAGTTCCCTGGTAGTGTTATGGATGCCCATATAAAGGCGTGGGAGTTGCAGCGTTACGGCAAGCCGTGTCAGGTAACATGCCTTACAAGGCGCCTTAGACTAACGCGCATTACAAGGTGCCTTATAAAGCACCTTACTTATAAGGTGCCTTGTTAGGATCCTTATAGGGTGCCCTATAAGGTGCCTTGTAATGTGCCTTATAAGGCACCTTGTTAGGTGCCTTGTAAGGTGCCCTCGAAGGTGCCTTGTAATGTACCTTATAAGGTGCCTCATAAGGCGCTTTGTAAGGCACCCTATAGGGCTCCTTAGGCTAAGCACAGTATTAGGCACCCCTGGACAAGGCACCTTAGAAGGCACCCTGGGTTATAGAACCATAGGTTAAGATGGCCTAACAAGGTCATGGTGCCCTAGGTTAGTGTGCCCTAAGGGCTGCAAGGTGCTTCAGGATGACATGCATGACCTGTGAAGCATAGAAACAGATGTAGCCCTAACACTGGATAGAGCACCAAGGAAAGGCAATGAACAGGTGAGTGAAGGAAGGAGAGCTGGGAACTGCTAGACCTGCCATATCTGCGGGCATCCCATGTGCCAGTACTGTTGACAAACATGTTGGGGGCAACTGTACCACAGCACAGGGTGTTGGCAATGTAAAGTACTGGAAAGACAGTGGGTGGCAGATGATGGGAATGCGTGTCCCCCAATGGAGGCGGAAGTGGCAGGATAGTTACAATGATGGGTGGACAGAGGAGTTGTGGTGCCATGCAGATCAGGCATAGGCGAGGCAAGCACGAAGAGGCACAATGCAGGGAAGGGTAGCAGTGCAGGACAGTGCAGGACAGCTGACAGACGCAGATAGACGGACCGAAGGAATGTTGGCAACTGTGGCGAGGGTATTATGGGCTGGCAGCACAGATCTGCAAAAATATGACTGTTACAGGCATGAAAACTATTTGAGTAGGACAGGCATGAAAGGAGGGAACAATGAGGAATTTATCCCATGACCACTGCCGAGAACGTCATTGTACTAACCAGTAGGCTATACATCCATGGCGTATCTCATAGCAATGGCTGGGTACAGAAGGACTGCAGGTCACTGCACAAACTGTCTGCTCTGAGTACCAGGATAGGGTAACCCCACCAGTACCCATGATGCAATGCACATGCTGAATAGCTGTCTACAGCTGATCACCAAATGGGGTCTGCATCTCTCTGGTACTTCAGCTTGGAAAGACGAACTGACAGTGCGTGATACTGGCACAGAGTAGCTACAGACCATGCCATTGTGCAGGTTCTGTGTTCACCCTGATGGATAGGATGGGTGCCCAGCACTAGGTCCGTAGTACATGTGGTGCTAGAGATAGGTCCTGCTGTACATCCCCATCACAACTAGTGTGTGACAGGTGTTCCTTGCAGTGTATACAAAGGGAATTCGGTGTCCATCTGTATTCCACAGTCACATGTGGCCCTCTGGGACCAGACACCACCCAGATTAGTGCGTACCCAATGTTAAGGTCTGGCTGCCATGGGCACCTGTGATCAGGGCAGAGGAGTTTCTAGACTCACATGAGGTTTGTGTAGCAGTGCCTCTACAGGTCAAAGTGGTATACACTATATACCCCCAAGGGCCCACAATCACTCTTTTTGTAGTTAAGGGAATGAAGGGACAGGTGCCTGAGCCCCGGTGAAGCAACCCCCATCCTGATGGTATAAGACAGCCCTCCAGGGTTGTTCTATTCGAACTGTTGCTTCTTGATCAATGTAAAGGTTGTGCAAGAGAATGATCAGGTGTTCTGGTATACCCATGCTTCTTAATGTGGCCCAAAGTTTCTCATGGTTTACACAGTCAAAAGCCTTGCTGTAGTCAATAAAGCACAAATAGATATCCTTTTAGTATTCTTTAATCTTTTCAAGGATCCATCTCACATTTGCGACGATGTCTCTCATTCCTCGCCCTTTCCTGAACTCTGCTTGCACTTCAGGTAGTTCTTGTTCCAGGTATGGTTTATTTATTTCTCTTATATACCACGCTATTCGACATCAGTGCTGTTTACATGGAACAATATTATTCTTACGGTGGGGGTTACACCGTAAGTTACAAGTAACAGGGAGCTCAACTTGGATAACCAGAGTAACTATTTACACATATATACATCACTTATTTATATATATATATTATTTATTTTATATTATTTCTATACCGCGCTCTTTAAAATCAGCACGGTTTACATGTAACAACAATTTGTACAATGCACCAGAGCATGCAATGCACATTACACAGAACAGGTTTTACAACTTGGGTTTAACAGGGGTTGTAGTCCCTGTTGAATAATCTTCAGTAGAATCTTGTTGGCATGTGGGATCAGAGCGATGTGTGATCATTTCCACAGTCAGTTGGATCACCTTTCTTTGGTATAAACACAGATCTTTTCCAGTCAGTTGGCCATGATGTTCTCTTCCATATTTCTTGGCAGAGCCTTGTAAGTACGGTAACAGCTGCATCAGATTGCTGTAATACGGTCCTTCACCACCATAAAAACCGCTGCTTCTGAGGCGCGGGAAACAGCAGCCAGTCACAGAGGGAGTGAGCAGGAGCTCCCCTTCACCTCCCGGACCTGCCTACCAAGGCCCTTCACCACCATAAAAACCGCCGCTTCTGAGGCGCGGGAAACAGCAGCCAGTCACAGAGGGAGTGAGCAGGAGCTCCCCTTCACCTCCCGGACCTGCCTACCAACGGCCCTTCACCACCATAAAAACTGCTGCTTCTGAGGCGGGCCTGCGCCTGAGGGCCTCGCCAGAGGGCCCTTTGGCATGGCCCTTAGGTGTTGGTCCATGGCGCTTGTTGCTGAGAGTTGCACTGATGACTTGGACTGGGCTGACATGCGTCTGTGATGTGGTAACCTGCTGTTCTATGTTTCTCCTCTACTATTATCTGTTTGACTGTCTCTATTCTCTATTCTGTCCTATTATATAATGGTGTTCCTTTCCTATTTCCTAGAATGATATTGCATTGTAAACCGCTCTAATGCCTCTGGCCTGAACGGTATATCAAATCTAAATAAACATAAACATATAGGAATGCCATCAATGCCTGGTGCTTTGTTCTTTGATAAGGCTTTCAATGCTGCTTCAACTTCTTCTTTCATCACCAATGGTTCCAGATCATAAGGTACAGGTTGAAATGGCTGTTAGTCTGGTTGATCTTTATCATATAAAAACTCTGTATATTGTTTCCATCTTTTCTTGATCTTCTCAGCATCATTCAACATACATCCTTGAGCATCTTGTAACATTACAGTTCGAGGCTGGAATTTTTTCTTTAACCCTCATAGCTTTAGGAAAACTGATCTTGTTCTTCTTTTAATAGTTTCTGCTTCTATTTCCTTGCATGCATCATTGTAGTACTTCTCATCTTGCTGCACGTTGAAAATCTCTATTGAGTTCTGCAATTGACTCTCTTTCTCCTCTGGCTTTAGCATCTCTGCATTTCTGGGCAATTTTCAGGAGTTTCTTCGGTCATTCATTTTGGCCGTTTTTCACCTTTTTTGTAGAGACTTTTCGCTTTCTTCCAACACAACCTTCTTGATGTCATCCCATAACTCTTCTGGGGCTCTGTCATTTGTATCTAAAGCAGCAAATAGATTTTGCAGGCAGTCTTTAAATTCTGGTGGTCCATTCTCAAGGTCATATTTTGCTACATTCGTAAGTGGCTTGCTCTTTTTCAACTGTAGCTTCAGTTTGCATACTACCGGTAGTAGTTGGTGATCTGTACCACAGTCAGCTCCAGGTTTTGTCTTTGTTATGTTATAGGGCTTTTCAATCATTGACTTCCACAGATGTAGACAATTTGGTTTTTGAACAATCCATTGACTGAAGTGCATGTGTACAGTCACCGCTTGTGTTGATGGAAGAAGGTTTTTGAGATGATCTACCTATCAGTCTTTCTCCAGCTTCATTTCTGTTGCCAAGTCCATATTTTACAACCATTTTGCCTTCTTCTTTGTTGACAACTTTTGTGTTTCAGTCATCCATGACTATCAGGATATCCTGTTTGTACATTCTGTCAATTTCAGCTTATACTTATTCATAGAACTCATCAATTTCATCCTCTCTTACAGCTGTTGTTGGGGAATATACTTCAATTATAGTTGTGTTGATAGGCATTCCTCATAGACGAATAGAAATTAAGCGTTCATTGACTGCATTGTATTTCGTTACAGTTCTTGCAAGTTTCTTCTTAATTATAAATGCAACACCATTTCTTCTTTGTCTTTCATTTCCAGCATAGTAGATTATGTGATCATCTGATGCACAGTGCCCAAACCCAGTCCATTTCAGTTCGCTGACACTCAACAGATCAAATTGTACACATTCCATTTAATTCTTGACCACCACCAACTTCCCTTGGTTCATGCTTCATATGTTCCATGTCCCAATATGTAAGACATCTTTGCAACTTCTGACTCTCATTTCATGCGCAACTACATCAGCAGTCAGACGTCCTGAGGGCTCTAACCACATCACAAATGCTGGCTTTACTCTGAAAAGTCTTCAACTCCTCCCCAATAGCCAGTTGAGTGCCTTCCGACCTGGGGATCTCATCTTTCAGCACTATAGTGCAATTTGTTTTGTTGTGACTATCCATTAGGTTTTCGTAGCAAGATACAGAAGTAGATTGCCAGGCTTTTCTTACATGCAGTTTAAGTTTAGTGTTGTTGCCGTTCTCACAGAAATGTGATCCTCCGCCACCAACATTGTCCCATTCTGCTGCTGCCCAGATGGGTGGTTTGTCTTGGTCTAGCACCTTAGCTGAGACCTGTCCATCTTGGGAGACCCTGCCAGTAGTTAAACTACCAATAGCTTAGCCCTCAGCATCATTGATGCACACAAGCCCTCACAGCACTACAAGCTGCAAACCAAGTGAGGGTGCTTAAGAATATTAGTCTACAATTTTTTTTAAAGTTGTCTGCTTCAGAGACAAAATCTGCCAATTCTTGTGGATTTTGATGCACTGAATTAAAAAATGACAATTAAAACGGCTGATTGGCTATTGTTCCCAAGATATATCTAAGCTTTTCCATTTTTCACATATAGTATGTTGGTAGTACAGTTTTAATCAAAAAATATTATAAACCTAGGTCTTTTCATTGTTTATGGTTGCTATATATATGACCTTGATAATATTTCACTTGTCATCTTTGTTTAAAAGTTTAAAAATCAGCCAAAGGGTTATTTAAATACAATTTATTAAAAAAGTTGGTATGAAACAGAAAGCAAGAAATGACTATGTTTATGTTTATTACATATTACATAGTCATTTCTTGCTGTCTGTTTCATACCAACTTTTATGCTTGCTTAACCGCCCTTCACAGAAGCAGCAGGGCGGTGTACAAATAAAACAAAAGTTAAAAACAGAGGAGAAAGGAACTCCATAATTAAAAGGACAGATTAAAACAGGCATACCAGGTGTAGGGTGAGAATTGAGGGGGGGAAGGAAGAGAGAGGCAAAAGGTCAGGAAGCGGGCAGGTTAAAAGCAGTGGCGAATAGGTGTGTCTTGAGTAGTGTCTTGAATTTGGCACGAGAGGGTTCCAACCTGAGGGCAGCAGGCAAGGAATTCCATGATGCAGAGGCAACAAAGTAAAAGGCAGAGGAGCGAGTGGTGCACAGCCGGGCCTGAGAAACGGAGGGAAGGTGGAAATGATCTGCATGTATATTCTGGAGGGTATACATGCAGATCGTCTCCACCTTCCCTCCGTTTCTCATGAGGAGTGCAAAAGCAGAGCATCAGAGAGGTAATGGGACGAACTGGAATGAAGTGGACGATGGACCAGGATAAGTAGTTTGTACTGAAGGCAGTACTTTGTGTATCCAGTCTGCAGACTGAGCAACAGAGCAATGACTTTCAAATCACCACAAAACTGCCACTGATGTTGGTCATAGTTTATGCATCTCAACAGCTGTTTTATATTGTCAATGAATCGATGAACAGTCTCCACTCATCTGGATGATGAATGATGTTGAGGGCTGCCATCAGACCACTGATGTTGTTGCAGACTATAAGATCACCTTTCATGAAGAAGAATGTAGCAAGATCCTTTGACGTTCACGGAACAATGAAACCCTACCATCACCTAACAGGAGATTCCACTGCTACAGTCTGAAGCCCAATAGTTCTGCCTTACTCTTAGGTAGTTCTAAATTCCTGACAAGGTCATTCAGTTCACCTTGTGTTATGAGGTGTGATTCAGAGAAGGAGGATGGGAGAAAATCTGAGTCATGGGACATTGATGGTTCAGGATCAGAAGTTTCATCCCCTTCCTCTTCCTCATCTGACTCAAGTGAGAATGATTCTGGAGCATCAGGAACTGGCAGAATTTCTCCATGAGGTACTGGGTGTCTAGCTGAAGGAACATTTGGATACTGCACAGTCCATCCTTCAACGAACCTTTCTCAATAGGAGGCAACATGCAGAAGTTACAATTTCCGATATGATCTGTCCGCTCTCTCCAAATTGTTGGCACTGCAAAAGGCATGTATTTCTTTCTTTTATTCAACCACTGGTGAAGATTTGTTGCAGTATGTGCGTGTGGCCCAGCTCTTGTCCTGATCTCCAATTTTGTAGCCAAAGTAAAGATGGTAGACTTTCTTAATCAAAGTGGTTATACTGCATTTTTGTGATGCAAAAGTCACTTCACTACAAAAGAAGCAGAAGTGATCTGCATTGATCAAATGAGGCATCTATCACTTTGGCTAAATGGAAAAAAAATCAAGAACTGAGAAGACTGGTCTATAGCCAAAATACTACTGACGTGTCATGTTCATTAATAAAATGTTGCATAATTTCTTCTGCAGAGTGAGGTAATTAAGCTGAGGTAGGATTGCATCACCTATGACTTCTTGGAATACCATTATACAATTCATATCATGTATGATGCCATAGCACCTTCCATTTGCATTATTCATTAATTGTTTTCCCTGAAAAGCAAGTACTGTCCAAACAAAAACATAGATTTATCACAAATCCAATCGAAGATGTGCATGTATTTTAATAATTTATGGTTTAAATTAAGATCCCTTCCCATTATAACTCGCATATCTTTAGCACTTCCGAAGTCAAGGTCGTATGTACTGACCCGGTAGTGTAAATTGAAAACTAGAGCCAATAAACACTTTCAAGCATTATTTTCATTCTCAGCAGCCCAGACTTAGTAAAGTGTGACTGAATTTATTTCGGAAGCATTTTGGCTGTAGAACAGTGACAGGTTCCTGTTTGCCTGATAAACCTGAGCCCCGTATATATAATGTGCATGCACATTGACCCTGTTCACGAGTAGGTGGAAATGTACATGGCTTCATTTTAGCCACAATTTCAGCAGGTTTTATGAAGCTATTTTATAGACACACAGGCAAATACATTGTCCTTATAAAACAGCCCCAAAATAAGTTTCACACACAAAGGACCTGTTATAAAGTTAACTTCAATGTCTATAATTTATCATATGTCTTTGGGCATACCTAATAGCATCAACAGACCCAAATCCTCAAAACGTGTTGAAGAACAAACATGAATGGCCAAAACTGTTTGGACAGGCTTTCCGACAAACGGAAGGAATGAGTGATAATCTACCACCACGTGAGGGAAAAAAGGCAACAGAATTTGTAAAACAAGAAAACAAAAACTCTAAGGAGCTGGATCAGCAAACAAGAATAAACGGTTAAGGAGAAATATTCACCTCCTATTAATTTCCTTTCCTGGGTTCCTGATAGACCAGTCCAGACAAGTGGGTTTAGCTCCCCCTACCAGCAGATGTTGGAGACAGAGAAAAAAAATCACCAGACGCCTGATTGGCTGGGCCCTGGTAGACATATAGCTGTACCCCTAGGGGTTACCCTCAGTATTTTCTCTATCTCCAGCAGATGAATGTGTCTTCCTAATTTTTCCTTTCAAGGGTTCTCTTTATTTCCTCTTCTTTTCCTTTGCCTAGCTAGAAATTCAGAGAGGCACCTCTTGTGCATCCTGGAAGTGTCCAGTTCTTCAACCCCCCCCCCCCCCACTCCCCTCAAGCCTAGCCCTAGACGTCAGCATGCTCAGCACATCGCACAGGAGGCCAGTCTGGTTATTCATTAATTATGAATTACTCTAATTTATGCATCTACTTCAGTACTCTGTGCAGACATTCATTCATATGGGCTCTTACCACCTTCTTCTCTTTCTACCCCTCACAGAATACAAAAACTTTAATCTATGGAATTTTTCCCCCTTCCGGGTAACTAGTTATAAGATGAAGAAAACAAGGAGATTAAATGATCAGTTGATCCAGTGGAAAGAGTGAACAGTGAAGTGCACCAGGATCTGTACTGGGACTAGTGTTGCTTAAACTATTCATTAACAATCTAGACAAGAGTAATGAGTGAACTAATCAAATTTGTATATCAGGGCCGGATTTAAGATTTTGATGCCCACAGGCAAGATAAGACAGAAGATCTCAGAAAGCAGGAGGGGAGGGGGGTGTCAGAGATCCCAAAACACTGGCCAGCCAGAAGATGAACAGAGGAAGGCCATATTGCTACAGTGATACCCAGGGCAAGCCCAAGCATTTCTGCTGCTCCAGGAAGGACTCCCGGCCATGCTGTGCCACACCACCGATTCCTCTTTTCAGCTTGAGGGGGGGGGGGGGACATCGGCAGCACAGGCACAATGGAATTTAAAAGCAGTGGTTTTGTGCCGCAGCTTTGGTGCCCTAGCACGCCATGTGTTTTAGTGCCCGCACGCACATACATGGCTTGCTGCTCCCGCCCCCTCTGACATTGGGAGAGGTTGTCAAAAGCAGTAGGCTATGCATGTGCACATGTGCGCCAAAACGCACCGCCTGCCGGGATACTGAAGTGGTGGCACAAAGCCCGCATGCCACTCAGCAGGGTCTGCAGCCCTAGGTGCTCACCTAGCCTGCTTAGTGGATGGGCTGGCCCTGGAGACACTCCTTTGAAGCAGCACATCCACATAGCCCTAAAGTAAACAGAAGCAGGTTCACCTTTGGCCTGAGTATTTGGCACCTTAGGCAGTTGCTTTTTTTTTTTAAGCGCCTTCAAGTCACCAAAATATTCCAAGTACTTCAAACACAAGCAGACTGCGAAGAAGTGCAGAATAATCTTGTCAGAGTGGTGAAGTTGGTGTCAAAATGGCAGATCACAGTGGTGTAAATTCCACCCAAGCACCCCCTACATTGCAGGAGATATCAGGGAGCGAGAGCGCCCAAATGTAACCATTCATACTTCCTCCGAGGTGAATTCCCTTCCTGCTTTAGAGTCCCTTTCTAATATATGGCTTGGGGGGCCTAAACGTCTGCCAGTAGCAGTGATGTCCATAGAGAAACAATCCTAATTATGCGTACACAATGCTGGTTTCTGTATTAGGAGTCACCAGCCAAGAAAGGTTCTTGGTGTCACTGTAGAAAATGCATTGAAAATCTCAGCTTGGAACATAGCAAGTGTCCAAAAAATAGAATGTTAGAAATTATTCCAAAAGGAATGGAGAATAAAAACAGAGAAGGCCTCTGCATTGATCTATGGTGCGACCATAATTTTGGTTGCACCATCTCAAACAAAAGATATAAAGGGACTGGTAAAGCTATAGAGAAGGTAATGAAAATGATACAGGAAATAGAATGGCCCAGGGCCAGCCCGAGGTGGTTCAAGGTGTTGGCACCCTAGGTAAACCTTAAGCATTATGCCACCCCCTGGCTGTCAAAATCTATTGTTTAACTTTGAATGTTCTGCTCTTTGCTGCCCACCCCCCTAAAAGCTGCCATCCTAGGAGACTAACTAGTTTGGCTAATGGTTAGGGTGGCTCTGAATGACTCCCTTATAAAAAAAGGCTAAACAGTTTAGGGAACATCAGCTTGAAAAGAGACTGAAGGGGCTATAAAATAAATAAAGATGATAGAGGTTTTACAAAAAGGAATGGATCTACTCTTTGGAATTGGCTGGGTTTGTCTAGTAATCTTCACTGGACACTGCTGGAGACAGGATGCTGGCCTCAAAAGTCCCATGGTCTGACTCAGCACAGCATGTCTCGAGTTCCAATCTGCAGAAAACTAGATAAATAGCCATGGCACCATTCCCAGCCAAGCCCGATCGGCATCAGCGGAAGAGAGAGGGCAGGTAAGCACCACCAAGGCCAATCGGGCTACCACAGCAGCACTGCAGCAACAATTTAAATTTTAGCGTGCTCAGGCGCCAGACATCCCAGTCAAGCCCGATCGGCAACTGTTTAAATTTCAGTGCCCTCAGGCGTGCCTGTGCCTGAACCTGGCAGGCCCATCCAGAGGACTCTTTGGCATGGCCCTTCGATGCGGGCCCGAGGCTACGCTCCACCAAAGCCAAAACAACCATCAGACACTGACCAGACACTGACGATCAACTTGCAAAAGATGGCACCACGATTGCTGCACCGACCAAAACAACTCTCTCACTGCACAGATCTGCAGCCTGTGAAGACACCTGCGAACAGCCTGTGAAGACACCTGCGAATGGTGAGCTGAGCTCCTCCTCCACGCCCTCCTCAGACCGAGACACTCAGCACTACCTGACAAACAGAACAACATGCTTCAACTGTACGCCCTCTTCTACTCCCTCCTAGTCATTCTCTACTACTACTACTACTATTCAGCACTTATAAAGCGCCACGCACACAGCGCTGCACAGCTAACCTATAGGAGGTAGCCAACATACAAGAGACAGTCCTTGCCCGTCAGAGTCATGTTCATCGGAGCTTACAATCTAGTTAGAACAGTACATTAATTAGAAGAGTACACAGCATTAGTCAGTTTGGTCATAAACGTAGACGGGGGTTAGGGTAAGATGAGGAAGGAGTCAGGAGAATGCGACGGTGAAGAGGTGGGTCTTCAACTTGGATTTGAAGAGGGCCAGGGCGGATGCTTGGCGCACAGACGCAGGTAGGCTGTTCCAGGCGTAAGGTGCAGCAAGGTGAAAGGAGCGCAGTCGGGTTTGCGGTGCGGGTGAAAGGCATTGATAGAAGTAGTTTGTTAGCGGAGTGCAAATTTCGAGAGGGGACGTAGGGAGAGATAAGAGGTATTGAGGGGCCATAGAGTGAATGCATTTATAGGTTAGCAGGAGAAGCTTGAATTGGATGCGGAGTTGGACAGGGAGCCAGTGAAGCGACTTGAGGAGTAATGTGGGCATGGCGAGGCTGGCAGAAGATTAGTCGAGCAGCGTGATTTTGTATAGACTGGAGGGGAAGGAGGTGGCTCACGGGAAGAACAGCGAGGAGTAGGTTGCAGTAATCAAGGCGAGAGGAGATTAAGGAGCGGATAAGCGTTTTGGTAGTGTGTTCAGAGAGGAGGGGCGTATTTTGCTGATGTTGTAGAGAAAGAAGCGGCAGGTCTTAGTTATAAGCTAGATGTGAGCGGAGAAGGAGAGAGAGGTGTCAAAAATAACCCCTAGATTGCGGGCCGAGGGAACAGGAAGGATAGTAGATCCATCCACATGGATTGAGAGAAGAGGAAGTGGGGGGGAGGAGTTAGGTGGGAAGACAAGGAGTTCAGTCTTGGTCATGTTCAGTTTCAATCGGCGATGAGACATCCAGGCAGCAATGTCCAAAAGACAGGCAGAGATCTTGGACTGGGTTGCCGGAGAGATATTAGGTGTGGAGAGGTAGATTTGGGAGTCGTCAGCATAAAGATGGTACTGAAAGCCATGGGAGGAGATAAGTGCGCCAAGGCCTTGGGTATAGAGAGAGAAGAGGAGGGGGCCTAAGACGGATCCCTGGGGAACACCTACATGGAGCGGTGTAGGGGAGGAGCCACCAGAGCATACACTGAATGAGCGATGGGAGAGGTAGGAGGAGAACCAGGATAGTATGGAGTCCTTGAAGCCAAGCGAGGAGAGGGTGATGAGGTGGTGGTCATGGTCAACAGTGTCAAAGGAAGCAGAAAGGTCAAGAAGGATGAGGACAGAATAGAGGCCCTTGGATTTAGCCAGGAACAGGTCGTTTGTGACTTTTGTGAGTGCCGTTTCAGTGGAGTGTAGGGGACGGAAGCTGGATTGAAGTGGGTCCAGGAGGGCCTAGGAGGTGAGGAAGTCGAGGCAGTGACAGTGGACTGTTCGTTCTAATAGTTTGGATATGAAGGGAAGGAGGGAGATGGGTCGATAGTTAGAAGGGCATGTGGGATCAAGTGAGGGTTTCTTGAGGAGGGGTGTGACAACAGCATGTCTGAAGTCAACAGGGACAGTTGCAATGGAGAGTGAAAGGTTGAGGATATGAGTGATGGAGGGGACAATGGTGAGGGGGATGGAACGTAGGAGATGGGTGGGGATAGGGTCTGATGAACAGGTGGTGGGTTTGGAGGAGGACAGGAGTGTGGTTTCTTCCTCAGAGATCGGAGGGAAGGAGGAGAGGGTGGCAGAGGGAGTAGGGATGGGGGAGGAGAATCGGGGGGAGGGGAGGTAGAGGGGGGTAGGGAATTGGAGGGTAATCTTGTGGATTTTGTCGGCTAGGGTTTGGGCAGAAAGGGAGGGTGGGATCGGGGGCGGGGGGACTTTGAGAATTGAGGGTATTAAAGAGACGGCGAGGATCACAGGCCAGGGAGTTGATCAGATGGATGTAGTAATCTTGTTTGGCAAGTGCTAAGGCTGACTGAAAGCAGCCAAGCATGAATTTGAAGTGTAGGTGGTCTTCCAGGGAGCGGGATTTGGACCAAACTTGTTCGGCAGAACGGGCGCAGATGCGTAGGTGACGGATTGGGGAGTAGATCGTTTGACAGGACGTGGGGTGGGAGGGGCAAGAGTGTCATGGGCTGAGGATAATGTGGCATTGCATGAAGATAATGCTTCATCGACGGACTTGGAGGATAAAATGGAGGAAAGAGATGGAGAGATGGTGGAGGAGAGAGTCAGGGGATCAATATTACGAAGGTTTCTAAATAGGTCGGAGGAGACAGGACGAGGTTGGGACGGCGGAAGCTGAAGAGTAAATGTTAAGAGGTGATGGTCAGATGAGGGAAGGATTGAATTGCGGAAGTTTGAAGGAGAGGAGTTGGAGAAGAGTATTAGGTCAAGGCAGTGACCGTGTAGATGTGTGGGGGCAGTGGAGCAAAGTTGGAGGTCGAATGAGGAGGTAAGAGCAAGGAACTTAGAGGCAAGGGGGTCAGAGGGGTTGTCGATGTGAATGTTGAAATTGCCAAGAATAAGAGTGGGGGAGAAGGGGTCCATGAAGGCAGAAAGCCAGGAGTCGAAGTCGGAGAGGAAGGTTGAGATTTGGATTTGTCCGGTGGGCGATAAATAACAGCTATTCGGAGGGGAAGTGGTGAGAGGAGGCGAATGGAGTTGACTTCGAAGGAGAAGGGGGAGTGTGATTGGGGTGGCAGGAGGGGGAGAGTAGGAGGCCAACGCCACCACCGCGACCAGTAGATCGAGGTGTATGGGAGAACTGGTAGCTCCCATAGCAGAGAGAGGCAATGGAAGCGGTGTCATCTGGGGAAGCCAGGTCTCGGTCAAGGCAAGAAGGTGTAGGGCATTGTAGATGAAAAGGTCATGAATGAAAGTGGTTTTTTTAATGACTGAGCATGCATTCCATAGGACGCATGAAAACGGGAGAGGAGAGGGATATGGATAAGGTTGGATAAGTTACGTGTAGATTTCTTATCAGAGTGGCGTGGGGGTCTATTTCTAGGGTAATGCCGAGATTTAGGTTTAAAAGGAGCAGGGTGTGAGTGGGTGTGACTGGGTGAGTGTGTTCTCCAACAGGGACATGAGGGAGGGGAAATGAGGGGAAAAACAATGGTATCGGGTAGGTTATGTGAGGGATTATTTTTGGGGGTGGGGTTGGAGTTGATATCTCTGGATGAGTGAATAAGGGATGAGTGAGGGAGTGCGGAAGGAGGAAGGAGCAGGATGTGGATGAGATTAGATGGGGTACGTGAGGAACTTTCTTTAGTGTGAGAAGGAAATCGGGGGGGGGGGGGACCAGGGTTGGGGTTGATATTACCTGATGAGAGAAGGAGCAGGAGTATTAGAGAGCGAGATAGAGTGGAGATAGTACGACGGAAGCGAGGGTGGGGTTGCCTTAAAGAGAGGGGGGTTGGTGTGAAGAAGCTCAAGAGCAGGTGCTAGGCTAGGGGGCAGAATAGAGGGAGAAGTGAGGGAGAAGTGAGGAAGGTAGGGGGAGGGTGGGGGGACAAGGAGGGAGGGTGTTGGTAGGAGGGGAGGCAGTTGGGGAGGATAATGGAGAGGAGGACAATGAGATGTGGGGCCATGGTAGTGGGCAGCAAGGTCTGAGCAAGCAGTGGGTAGCAGGTTCTAAGCAAAACAACGGGTAGCAAGTGATAGGCAAACAAGCAGGCAGTAGTTAGCAGTTCAATGCAAGCAATGGTTAGCAGGCAGAGGATAAGCAGTGGGTAACAGTTCTATGCAACAATGGGGCCAACAGTATGCAAACAATGGGTAGCAGTACTATGCAGCAATGGGTGGCAATATTATGCAAACAGTGGATAAGCAATGGATAACAAATCTATGCAGGCAATGGGTAGAGGTTCTATGCAGGCAATGGGAAGCAGTTCTATGCAGGCAATGGGAAGCGGTTCTATACACGCAATGGATAACAGTTCTATGCAGGCAATAGAAAGCAGTTCTATGCAGGCAATGGATAAAAATGTTCTATGCAGGCAATGGATAAAAGTTCTATGCAGACAATGGATAAGAGTAAATTAGACTTACCTGCTAATTGTTGTTCCTTAAGGAACTCTAGTCCAGTCCCGGAACCATAGAGTTGTCAACCTCCACCAGCAGTTTTGGAGACTGAAAGATGTCATCGTTCTGATGTCACTGGTATAAATAGGCAAGATCCGCCCCTTTCACCAGCACCTATTGACAAAGCAGACTCAGCAGAGCAACAAATAAGTAGATAACTGGAAATATTACTATATGACTATACAGACGAGAAGGCAGTGAAAAAACAAGAACCTGCACTGCCCCCCCAAAACATGCGTCCCACATTTTTGTTTCTTTTTTTTTGTTTTGTTTTTTTTTGCGAACCCGCAGAGTAGAAAAAGAACCGCCTGAAAAAATGTGGCCTGCTGCGGAAACAAAAATAGAGCTCCCCCGAGCGCTATTTCCATCTCATCTTCTGACCATGGACAAACTGATTGAAAGGATGCTACAAAGGTTCCCCCCACATGTGCACCTTCCCTGTTCTCCTCTCTTATGAAACTTCAGGCTGCCCACCATTAACGGGAGGGATCCGGGACTGGACTAGAGTTCCTTAAGGAACAACAATTAGCAGGTAAGTCTAATTTACTCTTCCTTTGCGTCCCTCTAGTCCAGTCCCGGAACCATAGAGGATGTAACAGAGCAGTGAATATCAACGGGAGGGACCGGAAAGCCCAGCCTGAAGAACCGCTGAACCAAAACGGCCATCACTCCGCGCCTGCACATCCAGGCGATAGTGCCGGGCAAACGAATGCAACGAGGACCACGTCGCCGCTCTACAAATATCCGCAACTGGCACTAAACTGACTTCCGCCCACGACGACGCCTGCGCTCTAGTGGAATGCGCCCTCAGGTCCACCGGAACCTCTTTACCCTTTAGCAGATAGGCCGAAGCAATAGCCTCCTTCAGCCATCGAGAAAGAGAGGATTTCGCCGCCGCCTCGCCTTTCCGCGGACCCCCAAAGGCGACAAAGAGTCTGTCGGACTTAAGGAAGGAAGCGGTCTTACGGAGATACTTCTTGAGCGCCCGCCGCACATCCAACCGATGCAAACAACCACCCGACTGAGCCTTCTGCTCCGTGGAAAACACCGGCAGCGACACCACTTGATTCACATGAAAATCCGAGACCACCTTGGGCAAAAATGCTGGAACCGTACGCAAAACCACCCTGTCCCCCGAAAAGGACAGGAAGGGTTCCCGACACGACAACGCCTGCAACTCAGAAATTCTTCTGGCAGAACAAATAGCCACCAGGAAAACGGTCTTCAGGGTCAAGTCCTTCAGCGAAGCCCTACCTAAGGGTTCGAACGGTGCCCCAACCAAGGCCTCCAAGACCACATTGAGGTCCCACGGAGGGATCAGCGGCCGCCTGGGCGGCCTTAGCAAGAGCACAGCTTGCAGGAAACGCCGAATATCACTATGCGCCGCGATCACCTGACCGTGAACCTTTCCTCGATAACAGGAAAGAGCTGCAAGCTACACGCGTAAGGAACTGGCCGCGAGCCCCTTCTCCACCCCAGCCTGCAAAAAGGACAGGATATGAGGGACAGAGGCTTTCAATGGAGAAACTGCCCGCTCGGAACACCAAGCTTCGAAGACATGCCTAACGCGGACATACGCCAGAGATGTAGACGGCCTGCGCGCACGTAAAAGGGTAGAAATGACTGCCGCTGAATAACCCCTGGCCATCAACCGCGCCCGCTCAATAGCCAAGCCGTGAGAATTGACCCACCTGCGGCATTCGTAGCGGCCCCTGTACCAACAGATCCTCTCGAAGCGGAAGCCGCAGCGGAGCGTCCGCCAACAGCCGAATCAAGTCCGCATACCACGGTCTTCTTGGCCAATCCGGCGCTACCAGCACCACCAGGCCCTGATGCCTTTCTATGCGCTGAACCACCCTGCCGATGAGTGCCCAGGGGGGAAACACATAAAGCAGACCCTCTACTGGCCAACGTTGCGCCAAGGCATCCAGGCCTTCCGCCATCCACTCTCGCCGTCTGCTGAAGAAACGCTCCACCTTCGCTGACTCCAAGGTTGCCATGAGATCCATCACCGGGACCCCCCAACGGCTGACAATCAGCGCGAAAACCTCCGGGTGCAGAGCCCACTCCCCCGGGTCCACCCTGCGACGGCTGAGAAAATCCGCCTCGACATTGTCTACACTGGCGACGTGCTGAGCCGACAGCGCCTGCAAGTTCTGCTCCGCCCAGGCCAACAGGACCCTGGCCTCCGCCTCCAGAGACGCACTCCCCATGCCACCCTGCCGATTTATATAGGCAACCGTCGTTGCGTTGTCGGACAGCACGCGAACCGCCTCTCGCCGTAACACCTCCTGGAACTCGAGAAGAGCCCGATACACTGCTCGCATTTCCAACCTGTTGATGGACCACTGTCGCTCCTCCAGCGACCAAGTCCCTTGAGCAAAGGATCCGTCGAGATACGCCCCCCATCCCGTCAGACTTGCATTGGTCGTGACCAGCCTCCAGGACGGAGGCTCCAGCGGCACTCCTTTCACCAGACTGTCCGGTCGCAACCACCAGAGGAGGTCCCGCCGCACCTCCGGCGGACAAGGCAGACGTTGCGACAGCGCATCCCATTGATGTGACCAACGCCGGAGGAGAGCACTCTGCAACGACCGCATGTGCGCCCTGGCCCACAGTACCAAGTCGATTGCAGCCGCCATGGTTCCCAGTAACTGTAAATACTGCCAGGCCGTCGGCGCCTTGCGCCCCAGAAAACGTAGCACGAGCTCTCGCAAAGCTTGCGCTCTTTTGCTGGGAAGAAACACCACTCCTTGCTGTGTTTCGAAGCGCGCTCCCAAGTACTCCAGCGTCTGGGAGGGGGTTAGCCTGCTCTTCGCCATGTTGACCACCCAACCGAGGCTTCCCTCGACTTCGCCCGAATCAACCAATCGTCCAAGTAAGGGTGCACCAGAATCCCCTCCTTGCGAAGCGCGGCCGCCACTACCACCATCACCTTGGTGAACGTCCGTGGAGCCGTCGCCAGACCGAAAGGCAACACCTGGAATTGAAAATGCCCCATCGGTACCACAAAACGCTGGAACTCCAGAGCATAGCCGTCCCGAATAACTTCCAGCACCCACTGGTCCGAAGTGATCTGGACCCAGGCAGGGTAGAACTCCCGCAACCTTCCGCCCACGGGAACCCCCACCACCTGGGTCCGCCTTATCTCATTGCGGCTTCTTGGTACCCGAGGACTGAAAGGGGCCAAAACCTCTGCCCGCCCCTCTGAATCCCCGAAAGGGCTGACCACTAGCTGGAAACCGGCCCTTCTGCGATTGAATAAGCCGTCCTAAATCTATGAAAATCCCTTGGGAGGCCCCTGGACCCCGAAGCCCCACGACCCTACTTCGGCTTATCCTCCGGGAGGCGACCCCCCTTGGACTCCCCGAGGTCCTTAACCAACTTCTCCAAATCTTCCCCAAAGAGTAGTTTCCCCCTAAATGGGAGCTTACTCAGCCTCGCTTTGGAAGAGGCATCTGCTGACCAGTTACGTAGCCACAGATATCGGCGAGCCGCCACTACCGTGACCATACTCTTGGCCAGACCGCGGATTAAATCGTAGTGAATATCGGATAAGTAAGCCGTGCCCGACTCTAACCTAGTCACATCCTCCGTCTGTTCTTCCAAGGAGGATCCCTGAAGGCGCTGAGACCACTTTAAACAGCCTCGGGCCACCCAAGCCCCCGCAATGGAGGCCTGCAGAGATAGAGCACACATATCAAACACCTGCTTCAGCAAAGTATCCAGCTTCCTGTCCTGCCCGTCTTTCAGCGCCGCGGCCCCTTCAACCGGAATGGTGGTTTTCTTGGTGACCGCCGACACCGCCGCATCCACCCTGGGCGAACGAAAAATCTCCCTATCCTGTTCGGACAGAGGGTATAACCTGGCCAAGGCCCTGGTCCCACGCAACAACGACTCCGGGGAGTCCCACTCTTCCTGAATCATATTGCGAAAAAACCTATGCACAGGGAATACCTTCTGCGAGGTTCTTACGGCCTGCAAGAGAGGGTCCTCCAACGTCTCCTCCGAGGAGGTGGACCCCGCGGGCATATTCAAAGTCTTAAGTGTCTCCGCAATCAATGCTGGCAGTTCCTCCCTCCGAAATACGCGGACCAATCTACTTTGCTGCTCCGCGTCCAGAAATTCACCTTCCTCCAAGTCGTCCTCGGAGGCGTCTTCCACCTCCAAGTCCTGGGGACCCCCCTCCTCATCCAACCCCACATCTGAGGAGGGGCCCAGACTCTCTCTACGCCTCTTAGGTGGGGGAATCTCCCCTTCTGGAAGACCCCCTGATCCTGATCTTTTCCGGCCGGCGGGACTCTGTAACCGAGCTCCCGACCCTGGCTGAAGCAAGGCAAAGGCCTTCTGCATCAGTGCAAAGAAATCTGACGGAATCCCCGGCACTCCGGACCCCTGGGACTCCCCCCCTGACAAAGGAGCGTTCCAAGCCGCGGACGGACCTGCCACCGGCTCCGAAGCCTCCAAGGAGGAAGGTTCCGATCCCCTGCAGTCGAAGGAAGCCTCCGGCTGACCACTGGAGCCCTCCCCCAAGGATTTCTCCATGCCAACTGCCTCTACGGAGCAGGCCTTACACACACCCGCTTCCAAGAGTTCCCCGCGCCTCACACCACAAACAAGGCAGCGGGGCTTAGCAGGCATGCTTGCTAGCTCTGAAGTCCAGGAAAAACAAGCCTGCAAGGGACTCCCTTATAGTCCTATGCGCTATGCTATGCCCTCTGACAAACTTCTTCGTTTGTTTTTTTGTTTTGTTTTTTTAAAGAATCACACCAAGGAAGGCCCAACTAGCTGCCCCCTGGCAGTCCAAATTAAAAACAAAGCTTCTAAGCCGTGAAAAAAGCAAAAGAAATTGGCGCTGAAAAAACGGCATCCAAGATGGCCGCCGCAACGTTCGCGCCGCCAAAAATCACGCGGTCAGCTTCCTAGTCAAACTCCGGAGCTGCCAAAAACCTTCTCTGAGCTGAATTACTTCTCCCCCAGCGATCCCCGAAATTCGGGGGTACTCACCACGCTTCTGAGAGGAGAGGAAGGAAGGGCAGCGCTAGGCACTTCTGGAGCACAGCCTTTTTCACGGCATCAGCTCCAGGCACTGACTGTCACCCCAGCAGCCGAGGCGTTCTGCTGACAGTCATTTCTGCCTTCTACCTGCTCCTCACCCTTCCAAACCGGGTTCGGGAGCAGGGAGGCTATTTCACCCTCCTGTGCTCGTTTAAATGCTGGGGCACCCTGAGACCACGTTAGGAAGGAGGAAGGGAGGGAGGGAGAGGGAGTTTGCAAGATGAGAGAAAAAACGCCCCCAGCAGCACAGGATCTCTGTATCAGCAGCAGAGGTACACCTAAGGACAAAAAATAAAGGAAAAAACTCAAAAATCAACCAACTAAGGGCTAACTAAACCCAGTAAGCTCTGCTTATTTGCTCCTCCTGAGCCCATTCCCGGGCTCAGAACCTCCAAGCTGCTTGGAGACTGAAAGTACTGGTGAAAGGGGGCGGATCTTGCCTATTTATACCAGTGACATCAGAACGATGACATCTTTCAGTCTCCAAAGCTGCTGGTGGAGGTTGACAACTCTATGGTTCCGGGACTGGACTAGAGGGACGCAAAGGAACAGTTCTATGCAGGCAATGGATAAAAGTTCTATGCAGGCAATGGATAACAGTTCTATGCAAGCAACGGGAAGCAGTTCTATGCAGACGATGGATAGCAGTACTATGCAGGCAATGGATAACAGTTCTATACAGGCGATAGATAACAGTTCTATGCAGGCAATGGGAAGCAGTTCTATACAGGCAATGGATAATGTTCTACCGACTACAGAAGATAACAGTTCTATGCAGGCAATGGGAAGCAGTTCTATACAGGCAATAGATAACGGTTCTATGCAGGCAATAGATAAGAGTTCTATGCAGACGATGGATAGCAGTACTATGCAGGCAATGGATAACAGTTCAATACAGGCAATGGGAAGCAATTCTAAGCAGACAATGGGTGGAGGAGTGATTGTGCTTACTCGGTTCCAGGGAGCTACAGTGATTTGGAGGAGTAGGGTAGATGGATTACTCCGAAGCGCCTCCAGTCCCGCGCCAAAGGGCCCTCTGGCGAGGCCCTCATGTGCGGGCACGCTCGCTGGAACACGATGCTTTAAGGGCCAATCGCCCTTTGATGATTGCCTGTGGCGGCGTGAATGAGGGCTCCCGCTGGAGCACGCCGTTTTAAGGGCCGATCGCCCTTTGATGATTGCTGGCGGTGGCGGCGTGAATGAGGGCTCCCGCTGGAGCACACCGCTTTAAGGGCTGATCGCCCTGTGATGATTGCTGCTGGCGGCGGCGTGAATGAGGGCTCCCGCTGGAGCATGCCGCTTTAAGGGCCGATCGCCCTACCCAAACCCCCCTCAACTCCCCCCTCTTTCTCATCACCCCTTATCCCCTCTCTCCCTACAACATAACATTTAACTACCTCCCCGCACCACATACAACACCTCACCCCCTCTCATAAACAAACTCCTCACCCCAGTATCCCTCAACTGCACCCTCATCAATGCACGCTCAGCAAAGAAAATCACTCCCATAAGAGATCTCCTCTTCACCCACAACCTGGACATCCTCTGCATCACAGAGTCCTGGCTCACTGAAATGGACACAATCTTCCTAAATCAAATTCGACCCCCAAGCTACAGCCTCTTCCACTCTCCACATACACACAGAAAGGGGGTGGCATCCTCATCCTCGCTAAATCAGACTTAAACTTCAACAAGAAAGTTGCTGAATCTACCACAATGCTGGACACACTCACCATCTCAAACAGACAACTCACCATTTGCCTTGCCTACCGCTCCCCATCCACACCAACAACCTCTCCGATCTGCTCCATTTCACCCTCGAAGACAACACGAAACACAAAGACCTCATCCTTTTAGGAGACTTCAACCTCAACCAAACAAGCAACAGCCTTCCTGGAAGCCATGGCAGCAATGGACAAATCGTGAATTACCCCACTCACTGCAAAGGCAACATCCTTGACCTCATATTCACCAGTAACAACCCTACCAATATTGGCTCTCCCCCACCAATCCAAACCAAAACAGTACCCTGGTCCAACCACAAGATAGTACTATCTTTCAGCTGCCCATCAGCAACCCCCCATAAACAAAACCACACCCCCTAAGCTGCATAAGAATCACTTTAGACAATTCAACAAAGAATCCTTCCTCACTCACATCTCCCCAATTCTCAACACAGAAATACAAGACCTAGACTCCGCTATCAACACCTGGAACCAAATTATCAGCGAATCAGCCTCAACCTCGACCCATCCTCACAATATTACTCATAAAAAGACCCCATGGTACACACCAGATCTACGAAATCTAAAATCCCAACTAAGGAAATAAGAACGCAGATGGAGAAAATCACGGCTACCCAAAGATCAAACCTACTATATGACCCTACTAAGAGAATACAACCAAGCTACAAACCACTCAAAGCAAAGCTACCACACAAAACTAATTCAAAGTAAATTGTCCAAGAGAGCTGTTCACTCTAGTAAAAGAACTTACGAAATCACCCTCCAACAACACAACCAACAGTCAACAACTATCTATTTCTCAACCCATTATCCTCAATCTGCAGCTCAATCAAACCCACCTCCACAACTTACCATACCAACGCACTCATGAACCACCTCTCTGCTGAAAATATCGAAAGCATCATCTTATCTCTCAACACCACCACTTCCCCCCTCAACCCCTGTATGATCAGTAGGATCAAAGCCACTAAAGCTGATCTCTCTCCATTCCTTGCAAAGCTCACTCAATGCTCCCTACTAAATGGCCACTTACCAACCTATCTAAAATCCTCCTCAATTTGCCCTCTGCTAAAAAAACAAAAACCTTGACCCATCTGACCCCTCCTCCTACAAACCCATCGCAAGCCTACCATTCTTAACCAAAATAATCAAGAAGACTGTCCAAATCCAACTACAAGAATACCTTGACACCCATGCCCCGCTCGACTCACAGCAGCATAGATTCCAACTTCACCATGGAGTGAAAACCCTCCTAACTTCGCTCTTGAATAACCTCATAAAGGGAATTCAGAACATTCACCAAGGATTCATCCTTGTATTCCTCAATATTTCAGCAGCCTTTGACACCATCAACCACAGCATCCTCCTACAATGCCCAGAGTAAACTGGAATGCAGGACGCCGTATGAAGATGGTTCCAAGCTTAACCTCACAACAGACCCCAGCAGATAAGAAACGGACCACTATCAACAACTCCATACACTCAAACTCAAGGCATCCCCCAAGGATCTACTCTCTCAGCTCTCCTCTTCAATATCTACCTGCAATCCTTCTGTAATATCATCCAATCACACAGCATCAACTATCACATCTACGCAGATGACATCATGCTCTACACTACACTCAACCTCAACAAACCATCCTACCATGAATTCTAGCAGTGCTTCTCAGACATTTCACAATAACTATCTGCAAACCATTTATCCATAAACCTCAAGAAAACTGAATACTTATTTGTCAGCAAAAATAAATCAATCATTCACCCCTCCTCCTCCATCACGCTCAACAACACAAAAATCCAAGTCAAACCGGAAGTAAAGTACCTGGGAATCACCCTCAACAGCCACTTCACCCTGAAGACACAAATAATGAACACAGCAAGATCAATCTACTACAAAACTCGAATCCTATAGCACATCTGCCCTCTCCTCGCCCTATCAGATTTTTGCTTAGCCCTACCGGCTCTCACTATACCACAAGCTGACTAATGCAACTCAATATACCACGAAGTCACAAAATTAACGCTCCATCCTCTATAAACAGCACTCCACACGACAGCCCAAACCATCATCCAGGCATGATCACATCACCCCCATCCTCAAGCATCTTCATTGGCTCCCACTATAAAGCAGAATACTCTACAAAATCCTACTAATGATACACAAAACTTTTAATCACCAATTATCCACCCACCTTCTTTCCCTCATCACACCACTGCAGATGAACAGACCACTGAGATCCTCCACTATGAACACACTGACCACCCCCCAAGCAATAACAAAAAGCATCCAAAAGGCTTGTGCCAGATCCTTTGAGCTATATGCCCCCTCATCCTGGAACTCTCTCCCTGACCACATAAAACACCACTGACCTCCTAACCTTCTGCACGCTCCTCAAGACCCACCTCTTCACCCTCCACTTTAGTCCCACCCCCACCCATCCCTACCCTCCTCCCGCCTACAACATAAACAGCATTCTGTAAATTCTCAACCAAATACCATGAAGAAAATTATGCATATAGTTAAAGTCAACTAAGTATACCCTGTTCCTTATATTTATTGTACAAAGTTGCCTGTGCATTATAAACATTGTTTGATTTGCTTAAAGTTCCATGTAAACCGCTTTGATCTCTGTGAAAAGCAGTATATAAATCCAGGCAAATAAACGGCAAACGGGGTGAATCAAATTATTGTTAAATTCTATGCAGACTGGGATGCCTCGTGTGGGATGGAGGTAAGAATTCTATTTTGATCAATTTAAACTGCTTTGAAATTGGTTGTGCATGGCAGAACATTAAATCCAAGTGTAAACAAATAAATCCTTTAGGCTATCAAGAGTCCTATCTTTCAGCAGCTTAAGAAGGGGATTGTTTAGCCTTCTGGAGTTTCATACAAGCCAGCAGGGGTTCCCCTCATAAAACAAGGAACCCAGGCATTAAGATAAAGATGCCACCTTGCCCAACCAGATCAAATCACATTTATTTCTTTGACAGCTATTAAAGAGCTGGCAGAAACCAGTATGAGGGATGTTTTGCACAGTGCCTGCGTTACACAGCAGTCTCGGGAGCCTGGATCTCTATGGACTGGGCACGTGTGGAGGAAGGAGAGTCTGCAGCTTCACTGCAAGTCCCTGGGAGCCCAAAATGCATTTGCAAGTTAAGGAGAATCAAATGAACTAAGGAGAACAACAAGAAGTCTGTTAGTCCGCCAGCCCACTAAATGGCAAAGAGCAGCTGGTTACTCTCTGACAGGAGAGGCCCCTGCAATCCCACCATTCATTTGCAGGAGGAGGAAGAATATTTCTTTTTTTGGGTACCAAATTGTATTATTTTGTAAATTTATTTATTCATATTTATAAGCCAATTTGACCATGTGCACAATGCAGGAACAACAGTGCATGGCATAATAATAATATAATTAAGATATAATAATGCAAATTTAAAAAGCAAAAATAAATCGCTAAGCTAAAAATACACTTATATTATAAATACAATGCAAAAATACAATGAAGCAAATATATGTTCACCTAATTCTATTTTATAATGTCCTTTTCCATCTCAGCAACTGCCCTCTTGTACTGGGGGCCAGGGAGAGAGGGAGGTCTATAATTTTAAGAACCGTTCAGCCGCAGCCCCCTCCCCTCTCTAATATATCCCGTTAGAAAGAGCTGCTGCTGCCCTGTAATTTCAGAGCGGATGGGGGGGGGGAGAGTCTGACTCCCCATAATGTAATGTTTTAGGGAGCGCTTCCCCGCTACAAGCTCATTTTTTTTTTTTGGGGGGGGGGGGGACCTACTGTTCCACAGTCCCATGTTGAAGGCAGTTTCAGCTGTGGAGCTGCCGCCACATCAGTTGCTCCCCGGGTGGGGGAGGGGCGGGCCCGGCCCAGTCTCCAGCAGGAGCCTCGGCAGCGGAAGGGGGCGGGGCGCACCTCCGTCGCGCTTTCTGGGGGTGACGTTACTGCGCTCCCCTGTCAGCCGCGGTTTCGGGGTGCCGCTCTGACACCGTTCTGGGGCGGGGCGGATTTCGTCCTCGGCGGTAGCGATACCTCCCCCCTCCCCTCGGTACCTTCAGCTCGGCCGCCTCCGCCATCTTGAGAGCTGCCGGCACCGAGCGGGAGGAGGCGGGAAAGAGACGGCGAGACACACGCACACCACAACCAGGAACACACTGCAGAAAGAGAGACACACACACACATCACAACCAGGAACACACGGCAGAGAGACACACGCACACCACATCCAGGAACACACGGCAGAAAGAGAGACACACGCACACCACAACCAGGAACACACTGCAGAAAGAGAGACACACGCACACCACAACCAGGAACACACTGCAGAAAGAGAGACACACGCACACCACAACCAGGAACACACGGCAGAAAGAGAGACACACGCACACCACATCCAGGAGCACACTGCAGAAAGAGAGAGACACACGCACACCACAACCAGGAGCACACTGCAGAAAGAGAGAGACACACACACATCACAACCAGGAACACACGGCAGAGAGACACACGCACACCACATCCAGGAACACACGGCAGAAAGAGAGACACACGCACACCACATCCAGGAGCACACTGCAGAAAGAGAGAGACACACGCACACCACAACCAGGAACACACTGCAGAAAGAGAGACACACGCACACCACAACCAGGAACACACTGCAGAAAGAGAGACACACACACACATCACAACCAGGAACACACGGCAGAGAGACACACGCACACCACATCCAGGAACACACGGCAGAAAGAGAGACACACGCACACCACATCCAGGAGCACACTGCAGAAAGAGAGAGACACACGCACACCACAACCAGGAACACACTGCAGAAAGAGAGACACACGCACACCACAACCAGGAACACACTGCAGAAAGAGAGACACACGCACACCACATCCAGGAACACACTGCAGAAAGAGAGAGACACACACACATCACAACCAGGAACACACGGCAGAGAGACACACGCACACCACATCCAGGAACACACGGCAGAAAGAGAGACACACGCACACCACATCCAGGAGCACACTGCAGAAAGAGAGAGACACACGCACACCACAACCAGGAACACACGGCAGAGAGACACACGCACACCACATCCAGGAACACACGGCAGAAAGAGAGAGACACACGCACACCACATCCAGGAGCACACTGCAGAAAGAGAGAGACACACGCACACCACAACCAGGAACACACTGCAGAAAGAGAGAGACACACACACATCACAACCAGGAACACACGGCAGAGAGACACACGCACACCACATCCAGGAACACACGGCAGAAAGAGAGACACACGCACACCACATCCAGGAGCACACTGCAGAAAGAGAGACACACGCACACCACAACCAGGAGCACACTGCAGAAAGAGAGAGACACACACACATCACAACCAGGAACACACGGCAGAGAGACACACGCACACCACATCCAGGAACACACGGCAGAAAGAGAGACACACACACATCACAACCAGGAACACACGGCAGAGAGACACACGCACACCACATCCAGGAGCACACTGCAGAAAGAGAGACACACGCACACCACATCCAGGAGCACACTGCAGAAAGAGAGAGACACACGTACACCACAACCAGGAACACACTGCAGAAAGAGAGAGACACACACACACATCACAACCAGGAACACACTGCAGAGAGACACACACACACCACATCCAGGAGCACACTGCAGAAAGAGAAACACACACACACATCACAACCAGAACACACTGCAGAGAGACACACACGCACACCACAACCAGGAACACACTGCAGAAAGAGAGAGACACACACACATCACAACCAGGAACACACTGCAGAAAGAGAGAGACACACACACACACATCACAACCAGGAACACACGGCAGAGAGACACACGCACACCACATCCAGGAGCACACTGCAGAAAGAGAGACACACACACACACACATCACAGCCAGGAACACACTGCAGAGAGAAACACACCCACACCACAACCAGGAGCACACTGCAGAGAGACACACGCACACCACATCCAGGAACACACGGCAGAGAGACACACGCACACCACATCCAGGAACACACTGCAGAAAGAGAGACACACACACATCACAACCAGGAACACACTGCAGAGAGAAACACACGCACACCACAACCAGGAACACACGGCAGAGAGACACACGCACACCACATCCAGGAGCACACTGCAGAGAGACACACGCACATCACAACCAGGAGTACACGGCAGAGAGACACACACCACATCCAGGAGCACACTGCAGAGAGACACACACACACATCGCAACCAGGAGCACACGGCAGAGAGACACATGCACACCATAAGAACATAAGATATGCCATACTGGGTCAGACCAAGGTCCATCAAGCCCAGTATCCTGTTTCCAACAGTGGCCAATCTAGGTCATACGTATCTAGCAGTTTCCCCAAGGGACACAGGTTCCTCAATGCTTGTATTGGGTCAAGCAATGATATCCTGGGTCCCTTCTTAATAATGGTTTATGGACCTTTCCTCCAGGAACTTGTCCAAACCTTTTTTAAACCCAGCTACACTAACAGCCTTTACCACATCCTCCGGCAACAAGCACACCACAACCAGGAACACACTGCAGAGAGAGAAACACACGCACACCACATCCAGGAACACACTGCATAGAGAGAGACACACGCACACCACATCCAGGAACACACTGCAGACAGGGAGACACACACACAACCAGGAACACACTGCATAGAGAGAGACACACGCACACCACATCCAGGAACACACTGCAGACAGGGAGACACACACACAACCAGGAACACACTGCATAGAAAGACACACACGCACACCACATCCAGGAACACACTGCATAGAAAGAGACACACGCACACCACATCCAGGAACACACTGCATAGAGAGAGACACACGCACACCACATCCAGGAACACACTGCAGACAGGGAGACACACACACACAACCAGGAACACACTGCATAGAGAGAGACACACACACACCACATCCAGGAACACACTGCAGAGAGGGAGTCACAAACACAACCAGTAATACACTGGTGAGAGCGCCAAACACGCACACAACAACCAGTATCACACTGCAGAGAAGTAGACACACAATCAGTACCACACTGCAGAGAGAGACAAACATGCACACCACAACCATAACCAGTAACACACTGCAGAGAGGTAGTAACACACACACAACTAATAGTACACAGCAGAGAGGGATTCACACACAACCGGTAATACACTGCAGAGAGAGACAAACCAGCAAACCACAACCAGTATCACACTGCAAAGAGGGAGTCACACGCACACCACATCCAGTAACACACAGCAGAGAGGGAGTCACACACACACACCACAACCAGTACCACAATGCAAAGAGAGACACGCACACCACAACCAGTAATACACTGCAGAGAGTGAGACAGACGCACACCACAACCAGTAATACACTGCAGAGAGGGAGACACACACACACACCACATCCAGTAATACACTGCAGAGAGGGAGACACACCACATCCAGTAACACACTGCAGAGAGGGAGTCACACACACAACCAGTAATACACTGCAGAGAGGGAGTCACACACACAACCAGAAATACACTGCAAAGAGAGACACACACACCACAACCAGTACCACACTGCAAAGAGAGACACACACACCACAACCAGTAATACACTGCAGAGAGGGAGACACACGCACACCACATCCAGTAACACACTGCAGAGAGGGAGTCACAAACACAACCAGTAATAGACTGCAGAGAGGGAGACACACGCACACCACAACCAGTACCACACTGCAGAGAGACACGCACACCACATCCAGTAACACACTGCAAAGTGGGAGTCACACATACACCACAACCAGTACCACACTGCAAAGAGAGACACACACACCACAACCAGTAATACACTGCAGAGAGGGAGACACACGCACACCACAACCAGTAATACACTGCAGAGAGACACACACACCACAACCAGTAATACACTGCAGAGAGGGAGACACACGCACACCACAACCAGTAATACACTGCAGAGAGGGAGACACATGCACACCACAACAGTACCACACTGCAAAGAGAGACACACACACCACAACCAGTAATACACTGCAGAGAGGGAGACACACGCACACCACAACCAGTAATACACTGCAGAGAGGGAGACACACGCACACCACAACCAGTAATACACTGCAGAGAGGGAGACACATGCACACCACAACAGTACCACACTGCAAAGAGAGACACACACACCACAACCAGTAATACACTGCAGAGAGGGAGAAACACCACATCCAATAATACACTGCAGAGAGGGAGACACACGCACACCACAACCAGTAATACACTGCAGAGAGGGAGACACACGCACACCACAACCAGTACCACACTGCAAAGAGAGACACGCACACCACATCCAAGAAAACACTGCAGAGAGAGAGACACGCACATCACAACCAGTACCACACTGCACATCTCTACGCCGCCACTTAGGGAGAGATACACGCACACCACAACCAGTAACACCCGGCAGAGAGAGAAAGACACGCGCAGACCACAACCAGTAACACCTGGCAGAGAGAGAGAGAGACACGCGCACACCATAACCAGTAACACCCGGCAGAGAGAGAGACAGACACACACGCGCATACCAAAACGGATAACACACTGCAGAGAGAGAGACACACACACACATACACATCTCTACACTGTCACAGAGAGAGGGAGACACACATGGACCATAAGAACATAAGATATGCCATACTGGGTCAGACCAAGGTCCATCAAGCCCAGTATCCTGTTTCCAACAGTGGCCAATCTAGGTCATACGTACCTAGCAGTTTCCCCAAAAGACACAGGTTCTGCAATGTTTGTACTAGGTCAAGCATTGATATCCTGGGTCCCTTCTTAATAATGCTTTATGGACCTTTCCTCCAGGAACTTGTCCAAACTTTTTTTAAACCCAGCTACACTAACAGCCTTTACTACATCCTCCGGTAACAAAGTCCAGAGTTTGATTACACATTGAGTGAAAAAATATTTTCTTTTATTAGTCTTAAATAGTTTACCCTGTAGCTTCATTGCATGTCCCCTAGTCTTTCTATATTCTGATAACGTAAACAGTCAATCTGCGTTTACCCGTTCCACTCCGTTCATTAATTTATAGACTTCTATCATATCTCCCCTCAGCCGTCTCTTTTCCAGGTTAAAGAGCCCTAACCTTTTTAGCCTTTCTTCATAGGAGTATCCTTCCATCCCCTTTACCATTTTGGTGGCTCTTCTCTGAACCTTTTCTAATAACGCTATATCCTTTTTAAAAGATACGGCGACCAGAATTGCACACAATATTCAAGGTGCGGTCTCACCATGGAACGGTATAGAGGCATTATAATATCTTTTGTTCCATTCCTTTCCTTATGATACCTAGCATTCTATTTGCTCTCTTGGCTGCCGCTGCACACTGGGCCAAGGGTTTTAACATGTTATCCACAATGACGCCTAAATCTTTTTCCTGGGTGGTGGTTCCTAATGTGGAACCTTACATCGTGTAACCATAGTTTGGGTTGTTCTTCCCTAGGTGCATAACTTTGCACTTGTCCACATTAAATTTCATCTGCCATTTTGATGCCCAGTCTTCCAATTTATCAAGATCCTCTTGCAATTTTCCACAATCCTCTTGGGTTTTAACAACTTTAAATAGTTTTGTGTCATCTGCAAATTTGATAACCTCACTCGGTATTCCACTTTCCAGGTCATTTATGAATATGTCAAAAAGCAGCGGACCCAACACAGATCCCTGGGGTACACCACTATTCACATTTCTCCATTGGGAAAATTGACCATTTAGCCCAACCCTCTGCTTTCTATCTTTTAACCAGTTTTTGATCCACAGTAGTACACTGCCTCCTATCCCATGACTCTTTAGTTTTGCCAAAAGTCTCTGATGAGGGACCTTGTCAAAGGCTTTCTGAAAGTCCAGATACACTATATCAACCGACTCGCCTTTGTCCACCTGTTTATTCACACTTTCAAAAAAACATAACAGATTAGTAAGACAAGATCTTCCTTGTCTAAAGCCATGTTGGCTGTCTCCCATTAGGGCATGACTATCTACATGCTGAGTAATTTTATTCTTTATGATGGTTTCTACCATTTTTCCCGGTACTGACGTGAGGCTCACCGGTCTGTAGTTTCCCGGATCACCCCTCGAACCCTTTTTAAAAATTGCTGTTACATTGGCGATCCGCCAATCTTCAGGTATTAGAGATGATTTTAATGATAGTTCACAGATTACTAATAGCAGGTCTGCAATTCATATTTCAGTTCTTTCAACACCCTTGGATGTATACCATCCGGCCCAGGTGATTTGCTACTCTTCAGTTTATCTAATAGTTGTAATACATCTTCCCGATGATATTTCCTTCAATTCTTCTGCACCTTTAAATACCACTTCAGTCATGGGTAACATCCCTATATCTTCCTCAGTAAAGACCGAAGCAAAGAATTAATTCAGTCTCTCCGCTATCGCCTTGTCGCCTCTTAGTGCCCCTTTAACTCCTCTATCATCTAATGGTCCAACTGACTCTCTCACAGGTTTTTTGCTACGAATGTACTTGAAAAAATCTTCATTTCGCGTTTTTGCTTCTGCAGCAAGCTTCTTCTCAAATTCTCTCTTTGCCTTCTTTATCAATGCCTTGCATTTGACCTGCCAGTGCTTGTGCTGTTTCCAGGTTTCATTGTTTGGCTCTTTTTTCCATTTCCTGAAAGATGCTTTCTTGGCAACAACAGCCTCTCTGACCTCACCTTTAAACCATGCTGGCAGTTTTTTGGACTTCCTTCCACTTTTCTTAAAGCGTGGAATACAGCTGGTCTGGGCTTCCAAGATAGTATTTTTCAACAACACCCAAGCTTGATGTAAGTCTTTAACCTTTGCAACTGCTCCTTTTAGTTTTTTCTTAACTATTTTCCGCATTTTATCATAGTCTACCTTTCGAAAGTTAAAAGGTAGTACTGTGGATTTCCTTACTATCCCTCCTCCACTAATTAAATCAAAGGCGATCATGCTATGATCACTATTGCCAAGTGGCCCCAACACCCTTATCTCTTGCACTAGATCTGGTGTTCCACTAAGGATTAGGTCTAATATGGCTTCCCCTCTCATCGGTTCATGGACCAGCTGCTCCAAGAAGCAGTCATTTATGTCATCTAGGAACTTTATCTCCCTAGCATGTACTGCTGTGACACTCACCCAGTAGATACCGGGGTAATTGAAATCGCCCATTATTACTACCGCGCTGTAACCTTTGTTAGCTTCCTTGATTTCTTTGAGCATTTCATCATCCATTTGTTCATTCTGGCCAGGCGGTCGATAGTACACCCCCACCGCCTTCCCCTTTTTACATGGAATTTCAATCCAGAGATTCTACAGCAAATTTTGTTTCCTGCAAAACTTTAATCCTTTCTGACTCAATGCCCTCTCTAACATAGAGCGCAATCCCTCCACCAATTTGATCAGCTCTATCATTACGATATAGTTTGTACCCAGGTATCACAGTGTCCCACTGGTTGTCCTCCTTCCACCATGTCTCTGAGATTCCAATCACATCTAACCTCTCATTTAGACCATAACTAATAACCTAATACTGAGACTGGAAGCTGGCAAAAGAGAAAGTCAACCACCACCACAAAGGGGAGAGAATGACACACACAACACTACAAACAGTAACACCTACAAGAATAGGGCAAAACACACTCTAACCACATGCTACAGAGACATGGAGAGAGCCCAGTTGCAGTGCAAAAGCAAAAGACACATACACGCTTACAAACACACTGCAGAGAGAGATGGAGAATGAGAAGCACACACTCCATAAACAGTAACACACCTCAAGCAGGGAAGCAGAGACACAAGCTACATTACTCCTGACACCCCACAGAGAGGGAGAGAACAGCACAAACAATATACAGGCAACCAATAACACGCCGAGGAAGACACACACTACAGAGAGAGGGGAGAGCAGTCTGAAGGAAATACACGCAACCCCTAATGCTATAGAGAGACACAATCGCAATTCCTAACACACAACAAAGAGAGGGAGCGGCTTGAAAGAGGCACACACAACCACTGGCACACTACCATTTTACCCTTAACACTACTAGAAAGAGAGGGGCTAGCAAGGCAGAGAAATCGCATAACCACAAATAAATATACAACTCCTAACACTACAAAGTGAAAGAGACAAGAAATGACATAAAAAAACAAATATACACAACCAAAACACACCACAAGATCCCTACCACACTATAGAGAGAGATTCAGGGAACAGCACAAAAGACACACATACGACTCCTAACATGCAGATACCAAAAGAAAGAGGCAGACACAGACACACACACACACGCACACACACTGAGATATACAGTGTACATACTTCTAACACGCTGAGACACATACATACCTCACACCACTCCTTACAGCCTGAGATAAATGCACTGTACAGCCCCAGACACAGAATTACACCACACAAAACACAACCCTCTAATACACTGAGATACCCCAAACTCTTACACACTAAGGGACATGTTTACTAAGCCCCATGCCAGTAACATGGCTTTGGGCCAGATTCCTAACATGGGACAGGGACAGCCGCCTTCCTGAATTCTGCATGGCTTGCCACATGAAAACCGCCGAGGGGAACAACTAGTGCCGCTCATTTGGCTGGTGCTAGTTGCTGTCCATCAAGTACCGGCAGCGTGGGCTCTCAAGGCCCATGCTAACAGCACCACAGTGGAAAGGCCCATGGGGAAACTGCTAGGTACGTATGACCTAGATTGGCCACTGTTGGAAACAGAATACTGGGCTTGATGGACCTTGGTCTGACCCAGTATGGCATATCTTATGTTCTCTGCCCGGGAATCACACACACTCGCACTACCTAGGCAGTGTGAGTTCTTAGCACAGGCCACCATGCCACCTTTTTAGCGTGGTGCCAAAAACACATGCTAACGTCACGCTCCCTGGGTGGCGCGCTTTAGTAAACATACCCCATGCCCTTACACATTGTAAAACACAGTGAGATATTATACGACACAAGCACTGCCTTAACACACTGAGATATACACATCCCTTATACAGATATATATACACACAAAGATACAGGGGGGGGGGATATCCGGTCACCAGAAATGAATATCTGGCTCGCCGCAGACCCCAGAAGCTAACCGAGCAATGGAGATATTGAACTGCTGCCCGATTAGCCTCCGTTGCTCGGTTAGCTTCTGGGGTCTGCGGCAAGCCAGATATTCAATTCTGGTGACCGGATATCCCCCCCCCTGTATCTTTGTGTGTATATATATCGTATAAGGGATGTGTGATGTGTATATCTCAGTGTGTTAGGGCAGTGCTTGTGTCGTATAATATCTCACTGTGTTTTACAATGTGTCTGCCTTTACTCACAGGCCGCTAACCGGGCAGCGACGCAATATCCCCGCTGCCCGGCTAGCAACAGCTGCTGCCACTGCTCCACCCCGGAACACCCCAACGGCACCCGCAGATATCCAGTGTTACTGCCGCTGAATATCCCTCTTTGTTTTGTTAGATTGGAGTTCCTTTTCTATTTCATGTAAAAAATTTTATTTTTGTAAACCGCATTGCTTGTAGACATAAATGTGGTATATCAAATAAAGGCAAAGGCAAACATACAGGGTTTTGCAGGTGTGCAAACCGTCTCTTACATATCTCTGTACAGCACTGCATATGTCTTGTAGCACTATACAAATGATTATTAGTAGTAATAAATGCCTTTGAATATCTTCTAACACCACCCCCGCCCCCCCAGGTTCCTAACACATAAAGATACTCACAGCCCTTACACAAGGCAATATGGAGCCAGAAATATATATACACACACCCCACCCCCGCTACATGCTGCCTCTAATCTACACTACACGCACGCGCACGCACGCACACACACACACACAGGGCTTGGGGATCCTGCTCACCTCCCACTCCATAAAAACATCCTGTAAAGCAACGTGCATAAAAACGAACATAAATGCCAAGCATTGCTCCCTTCCCCACCAGCTGCTCTTTGTGTGCAAAATACAACTAGTGTTAAAAAAATTAGGATCAAAAATCTAATTTCTGCTCTGCTTCCAAGCTTTTAGTAAGGCGACAAGGTGAGCTGGCCCTCTTTCTTTTTTGATCAATATATAGAATTAGAAACAGAGCAGGCAAGTCGTGAGAAAATATAACTCTGCCAAGCTCAACACCCATTCCAGGCCTGCTAGTTTGCTAATTTTTGTTTGTTTGTTTCTTTCTTTCTTTTAGTATCTAAATCTCTCATTTTTCTTTGTCTTTTGTTTTTCAAGTTTGAGGATCATGAAATGTAAGATTTTTTTTTTTAATAAAGCATTTGCCAGCAGAGAAAGTTGCTACTGGGGAAACTGGTGCCACCTTTTGGCTCAGATATTTCACAAAAAAAAGACATTTATATATATATATATACACATGCAGCCAAATACGAGTTAGGATCCAGGTTACTTACCCAAGGCTTGCGGCTGGATTTCTGTAGGGATCTGGAACTTACATTTGGAGCATCTTACCCCCTCCCTCTCCCTGTTATCTGTGTTGTAGAAGTTTAAAAATCCTGAAACTGAAACAAAAATCCCAAGAAGGTGGTAAAAAAGCTCTTCTTACTCTCACTTTGGAAGTGAGGTTTCATACAGGAAATACAAAAAGAGAAAAGAAAGCCCTTTCCAGTCCCTCTGCTGCCCCATAGTGGGAAGAGCTGGTAAGTACTGGAGAAGAGTTAACCACTGTTCCTGCAAAGGATCCTTTTCTTTCCAAGACCAATACTAGAATGTGTACTTCTTTTGGAATCCTGCCAACAAAATTCAAACTTCAGTCTCAAAAGATCTGAATTATGCAAAGTTCTGCATGCTTTGGTTGTCAAAATAGCAATGCATATTGTTTTTGAGTGATACCTAATCTAAAATACAATACAGAAAAACCCCTCTAAAAAGTGCAACATTTTGAATTACTGTGTGCAGAATTCCAGTAAGAGTAAATGTGGCTTTAATAGAGATGAAGCAGCCCCAATCCAACCTGTTGATTAGAGATTCAGATCTTCAGATGTTCAACGCAGATAACACTGTCAACATTGAAATCGCTACTGACTTTAAAAGGCCCTAATCTGTAGTATCTTGGTGAGCTGAACACAAATATAACATTAAAAAAAAATATTGGCTCTCGTTTTGAAGATATTACATGTAGTTCATTTTTGACGTTTCACTGTGTAAATTTATCCAGTAGGACATCAACAACATCCCAAATAAGCCTTGAATGATGTAATATTGCATCACATTGCATAATACCAGCATGCACACATCATCCAGAGTTGATTGCATCATTTTCTGATGCAATGCAATACTACTGCCAGACGGCTGCTGAAGCCATCTGACGTCAGCAGTGTACTATACGCAGTCAGAAAGGAAAGTAATCTGGTATTCTGTTCCGATACTGAAAGCCTCCTGAATGCCTTAAAAATCACTCATGACCCACAAGACTATTTATAGACTCTTCGAAACTGAGTCTGAAGGCTGTGCTTTTGAACAATGGAAACCGTCTTCCATCTATTCCAGTAGCGCATGCCGTCCACATGAAAGAGACATATGATAACTTAAAGCATCTACTGACTTCCACTCCTTTCGCACTCAGTATAAGTTACTTGCTCTAGTTCACAGGGCTCTTCACACTAGTACTCCACAATACCTGGCAGACCTTATTACATTCCACACCCCCAGACACACTCCCCGCTCCTTCCACCTTAACCGCCTTAATCTCCCTTCCCCCTCCCTCGCTCTCCTTCAATCCACCTGCTCCTCTGCTTTCTTTTTCATCGGCCCCACACTCTGGAATTCACTCCCCACCTCCCTCCGGTTAGAACTCCATCATGACACCTTCAAGCGAGACCTAAAAACCCACCTCTTTTCCTTGGCTTATGACCTTCCCTCCCCTCTTGTCTGATCCTGTCCCCTACATATAGTCCTGTATCCTTTCTCTCGTTCTATTATATCAACAATAGTAACTTCCTTTCCTCCTTTCTGGCCCTGTGCCTGTTTCTAATTGTTTGTGAATTGTAAACCGCACTGATTGATAAAGTAGGGCGGTATATCAAATAAATAAACATAAACATACAGCTGGCACCTCTGTGGTGACCTGAAGGTAGTTGCCCTTTTATTGGGACTGCAGCAGGGATATATAAAATACATATGTTTCTTATGTGAGTGGGATAGCCGAGCAAGGGATTGGCACTACTTGCGGATGGAATAGAATCGCAGACAAAATGTAACAGTTGGAGAGAAGAGTATCCAGCACCCAGCTCTAGCTGAGGCTCACAAAATCCTGCTACCACCCCTTCACATCAAACTAGGTTTGATGAAAAACTTCGTGAAAGCCATGGACCGCACTTCGCCAGCTTTCCGATACCTGCATGAAAAATTCCCTCAACTCAGCGAAGCAAAGATTAAAGAGGGAGTTTTTGTGGGTCCTCAGTTTCGAGAGCTCTTCAAAGATGACCGGTTCAACAACTTGCTGAAGGGTGCTGCGAAACAAGCATGGAATGCTTTTCGCCTAGTGTCAACAAACTTTCTCGGGAATGTTAGGGCAGAAAATTACAAGGAACTAGTAGAAGTCATGCTGATGCAGTATCAGAAACTTGGCTGCAATATGTCTGTAAAGATCCATTTACTTGATTCCCATCTTGATTTCTTTCCTGACAACTGTGGTATGAAATGAGAGTCAGAAGCTGTAAAGATGTCTTACACATTGGAACATGGAATGTACGAAGCATGAACCAAGGGAAGTTGGAGGTGGTCAAGAATGAAATGGAACGTGTACAACTTGATCTGTTGGGTGTCAGCGAACTGAAATGGACTGGCATCGGGCACTTTGCATCATATGTTCACATGGTCTACTATGCTGGAAATGAAAGACAAAGAAGAAATGGTGTTGCATTTATAATAAAGAAGAAACTTGCAAGAACTGTAATGAAATACAATGCAGTCAGCGAACGCTTAATCTCTATTCGTCTACGAGGAATGCCTATCAACACAACTATAATTCAAGTATATGCCCCAACAACAGCTGCAGAAGAGAATGAAATTGAAGAGTTCTATGAACAAGTACAAGCTGAAATTGACAGAACATGCAAACAGGATATCCTGATAGTCATGGGTGACTGGAACGCAAAAGTTGGGAACAAAGAAGAAGGCAAAGTAGTTGGAAAATATGGACTTGGCAACAGAAATGAAGCTGGAGAAAGACTGATAGAATTCTGCAAGACCAATGATCTATTCATCTCAAACAGCTTCTTCCAGCAACACAAGCGGTGACTGTACACATGGACGTCACCCAATGGATTGTATAAAAATCAAATTGACGACATCTGTGGAAGTCAACGATGGAAAAGCTCTATAACATCAACAAAGACAAAACCTGGAGCTGACTGTGGTACAGATCATCAACTACTAGTATGCAAACTCAAGCTAAAGTTGAAAAAGAGCAAACCACTCATGAATGCAGCAAAATATGACCTTGAGAATATACCACTGGAATTTAAAGACTGCCTGCAAAATCGATTTGCTGCTTTAGATACAAATGACAGAGCTCCGGAAGAGTTATGGAATGACATCAAGAAGGTTGTGTTGGAAGAAAGCGAGAAATATCTACAAAAGGTGAAAAAGCAAAAACGGCCAAAATGGATGACGGAAGAAACTCTGAAAATTGCCCAGAAACTCAGAGAAGCTAAAGCCAGAGGAGAAAGAAAGACAACAACAGAACTCAACAGAGATTTCCAACGTGCAGCAAGACAGGACAAGGAAAAGTACTACAATGACACTTGCATGGAAATAGAAGCAGAAACTATTAGAGGAAGAACAAGATCAGCTTTCCTAAAGCTACGAGAGTTAAAGAAAAAGTTCCAGCCTCGAATTGGAATATTACAAGATGCTCAAGGTTCTATGTTGAATGATGCTGAGAAGATCAAGAAAAGGTGGAAGGAATATACAGAGTTTTTATATGATAAAGATCAAGTGGACCAACAGCCGTTTCAACCTGTACCTTATGATCGGGAACCATTGGTGATGAAAGAAGAAGTTGAAGCAGCATTGAAAGCCTTATCAAAGAACAAAGCACCAGGCATCGATAGCATTCCTATAGAAGTATTGCAGCAATCTGATGCAGCTGTTACCATACTTACAAGGCTCTGCCAAGAAATATGGAAGACAACATCATGGCCAACTGACTGGAAAAGATCTGTGTTTATACCAATACTAAAGAAAGGTGATCCAACTGACTGTGGAAATTATCGAACAATCGCTCTGATCCCACATGCCAGCAAGATTCTACTGAAGATTATTCAAAAGAGACTACAACCATACCTGGAACAAGAACTACCTGAAGTGCAGGCAGGGTTCAGGAGAGGGCGAGGAACGAGAGACATCATTGCAGATGTGAGATGGATCCTTGAAAAGACTAAAGAATACCAAAAGGATATCTATTTGTGCTTTATCGACTATAGCAAGGCTTTTGACTGTGTAAACCATGAGAAACTCTGGACCACATTAAGAAGCATGGGTATACCAGAACACCTGATCGTTCTCTTGCGCAATCTGTACATTGATCAAGAAGCAAAAGTTTGAACGGAACAAGGAGAAACAGAATGGTTTAAAATAAGCAAAGGTGTAAGACAAGGCTGCATACTTTCCTCTTACCTGTTTAATTTATTTGCAGAACAAATCATCAGAGAAGCAGGATTGTATGAAGACAACAGAGGTGTGAAGATTGGTGGAAGATTCATCAACAACCTTCGCTATGCTGATGATACTACATTACTGGCTGAAAGTGAAGATGATCTGAAACGTTTGCTTCTCACAATCAAAGAACATAGTCTCAAAATGGGCCTGCACCTTAATGTAAAGAAGACAAAGATCATGACACCCCCCGCCTCCGCCAGGCCCCAGATCCACTACACCGGGATTTGTCCAAGAGCGGATCATGAGGACAATTAAAATCCCCAGCCAAAATCAAGTTCTTACTCTCCGCCCCTCTGACAAATCCCAGCAGTTTATGAAAAAAAGCGTGATCATACACATTAGGGGCATAGACGTTGGCGAGCCAGATGTCCTCATTATACAGCTTAGCATGGAGCAAGACATATCTCCCTCCTGGGTCAGCCTCTAGCCGTTGCACCTCAAAGGGGACCCCCCGCTTCACCAGGACCATGACCCCTGCCCTCTTTGTACCCGAGGATGCTCCATAGGCAGCCGCTACCCAATCTCTGACCAACTTCTGGTGCTCCACGGTGCTTAGATGCGTTTCCTGTAACATCGCTATATGTACCCCTTTCCGCTTAAGGGACTGCAGAATTTTGGTGCGTTTAACGGGAGAGCTTATGCCCCCCACATTCCAGGAAGTGATCTTTACACTAGACATACGCTAGTAGTGGGGTTACTTCTAGCAGCATGAGATGAAACATGCATTCCAGGAGTCGCCCAGCCTCAACTCCCAGATCTGGTGGCCCCCCGTCTCCCAAAACAAAATACTGCCCAATGCGCCAGCTGCCGTACTTCCCCGTAGAGACTACCGCCAGCCCCCCTATAGTAGTAGTATGAATCCAATCCCCCCTCCCGCAACCTACGTGTGTCCACCGCCCCCCCCTCCCCCCCCTCCCCACCCCACCCAGACCTCACTCACCCACGCCTCATCAGAGTCAGCCGTACTTAGCACTACATACCCACACACACCCTCACATTCATCCATACTTCCACATCGCCTCCTCCCAATCATCCCCTCATTCACCCGAATTCCCCCCCAACAGCAACAACCCTTGCTAGAGCAAGGCATCCCCCACCGGGGATGAGATCACTGTCCATGCGCCTCCAGGCCCCCTTAAGCTAAGAGTGTCCTGAGGCAACTAAGTGTCCCAGTTGTTCATGCAATGCAGATGGCGAGTCCAATGAAGATTAAGGGTGACCGGCCTAAGGGCCGATCTCAGCTGACCACGCTATGGTAGGGCCCGATCACCAGGCAGTCCCCATCCAAGCAAAGTCCGCTACGAGGCATCTACCGTAGCTCCAGACAAGATGGTGGTGACAAACTTCCGCGCCGCTGCCGCTTGTTCAAATGAGTGAGTCTCACCCTTATGAAAGACTCTCAGGTTTGCAGGGTAGGTGAGCGCGAAACGAACTCCGCCGTTGATGAGATCACTGCAAACCGGCGAGAACTCCTTGCGCTTTGCGGCCAATGCCGCTGAGTAGTCCTGAAATAGAAATATGGGAGCATTGTCCAACTTCAAGTCACGCTTCTTTCTATACGCCTGCAAAAGCAAGGTCTTTTGATGGAAATCCAACAAGCGGGCTAACAGAGGCCTGGGCCTGGCACGACCTTCCCGTTGTTGCCCAAGCCGATGCGCTCTCTCCACCTTGATTTGGCCTTGCAGCTCCACAAGGCCCAGTTCTTTCGGCAACCATGTTTCGAATAAGGAGAAGAGTTGAGGGGCCGTCCAAGATTCCGGCACCCCGATCAGGCGCAAGTTATTTCTGCGGGAGCGGTTCTCTAAGTCATCTACTTTAAGCAGAAGGGCATCAATTTGCTTCTGCTGGTGAAGGTTGCAGCGCTCCAGCGCTAATTCACCATCCTCGAGAACCGTCACCCTTTGCTCAACCTCTTCAACCCTTTTTGTGAGCTCGCCAAAGGTATCGCTTAGCTCCGCCAGTTTTTGTAAAACGGCATCGAATTTGGGCTCCAAGAGTTTGGCTACCTCCAACGCCAGCTCCTCTGGGCCAGAGTCCACACTGTCTTTCCCCGGGGAATCGGGCACTGTCGAGGTCTTTGCTGCTGACGCCATCTTGGGATCTCGTGCGGCCGCTGCTTTCTCCCGCCTCGCCGTCGCTTTCATTGCCCCTCCACAAGCCGCACCTCTTTGCACTTCAAGAAGGCACTATCCACCAAATAGGCTAGGTGGTTTCGAACTCACACCACACCTTAGATTGCCGAATTAACCACAAGGTTCTTAGGGCGGCCTGGGAGCACGATGAGGAACGTCCTCACCCGCTCATGAGCTCATGAGCTCACGTGATCTCTCGAAAAACATATTTTAAAACAAAAACTAACCATACCTTTTTGGCTGTACACATCCCTACCCTCTACCTTCCCTCAAAACACAGATCCAACTCCACAAAATGAAATTCCATGCTTTAAGAAAGGTGGAAGGAAGGCCAAATGATCTCCAGCATGGTTTAAAGGTGAAGTCAGAGAGGCTATTATAGCCAAGAAAGCATCTTTCAGAAAATGGAAAAAGGAGCCGAATGATGAAAACAGGAAACAGCATAAGCACTGGCAAGTTAGATGCAAGGCATTGATAAGGCAGGCAAAGATAATTTGAAAATAAGCTTGCCATGGTAGCAAAAATGCATAATAAAAATGTTTTCAAGTACATTCATAGCAAAAAAAAACCTGTGGGAGAGTCAGTTGGACCATAAGATGACAAAGGGGTAAAAGGGCTCTGAGCGAGGACAAGACCATAGCGGAGAGACAGGAATTCCTACTTGCACTTTTCCCGCTCTTTCTCCAACAAACAATCCCGCCAAAATTCAAATTTCAAAACTCCCAACCTTTTCCAATGAACTTTCCCTCCAAAATTAAAATTTCCTGTCTTTTCTTCAACATACTTTCCCATCAAAATTCAAATTTCCTGCTTCAAACCAACTAATCCAGTTTCAGACATTCACTGCATAAGCACTTCACCCTGAAGAAAGACACAGAATGATGGCTGAAAAATCGTTTTCACCTACCAAGACGCGGTGTGACCCAGAAAACTGCAAAGGTCAGGATACTAGCTGCAGAAGCCTAAGAGAACAGAGACCGAGTGAATCCTTTGCTTTGGTCCTTACTGAAGATGATTTAGGGAACTTATCCATGCCAGAAATGGTATTTAAATGTAATGGAAGGAGGAATTTAAACAATCTCAATAAATCTGGAAGATATAATACAGAAATTTGATAAATAAAGAGTAGCAAATCACCTGGACCAAATGATATACATCCCAGGGTGCTTAACAAATTTGAAAATGAAATTGCAGACCAGCTACTAGAAATTTGTAAACTATCATTAAAAAATCATGGGATAGGGGGCAGTATAGTATTGTGGATGGGGAACTGGTTAAAAGATAGAAAACAGAGTAGGGCTAAATGGCCATTTTCCTGAATGGAGAAAGGTGAATAGTGAAGTAACCCAGGGATCTGTGCTGGGCCCGTTGTTTGGGAACAATGAGTGAGGTGATCAACTTTGCAGATGCCACAAAATTATTAAAAGTTGTAAAAACAAAAGAGGATTGTGAAGAATTGCAAGAGGACCTTGAGAAACTGGGAGGTATGTTTACTAAACTGGGCTAATGGTTCTGTCCCTGTCCTCTCTCTCGCTCTTTTTTCTTTTTCTATCCCTGTCCTATATGCTGATGGCGTTCCTTTCCTGCTTTGTTTTTCAGTAGCCAATTAATCTTTTTATTGTACACCGCGCCCTGACGCTCCGGCATGGGCGGTATATCAAACTTTACAAATAAAGTTAAAGAACCTGGGCTATGTGCAACTAGGTCCCAGATTATTCAGTGGGATCTAGCTGCAGATAGCTTGGGTTAACCGTTAGCCCAGCTTAGTAGACATACCCCTGGGTGTCCAAATGGCAGGGTTTGAGTGATACTCTTCTCGTTTCATCTTCATTTCGATCTAGTTTGCAGGTTACAGGGTCCCGTGCTTTTGCTTTGTCAGTACCTATTTTGTGGAACCATTGGCCAGTCTCGTTACGTGGCTGTTTGAATGTGGTGTTATCTTTTCGTCAGCTATTGAAGAGCCATTTGTTTCGTCAAGCTTTTGGCACTTGACTTTTGTTTAATGTTATTTTAAGATGTGTTATATGTTTTCTGTACTGCTTTGAACTTTTCTGATCAGGCGGTTCATAAATGTTGTAAATAAATAAATGTGGACAAGTGCAAAGTTATGCACTTAGGGAAGAACCACCCAAATTACGTGTACACAATGCAAGGTTCCACATTAGGAATCACCACCCAGGAAAAAGATCTAGGTGTCATCGTGGATAATATCTTGAAATCCTCTGCTCAGTGTGCAGCGGCGGCCAAGAAAGCAAATAGAATGCCGGGGACTGCTGAGGTCCTGTCGTGTCCCACCTTCTTTCCCCTTGCAGGGTTTCCATAGTAGCAGGGCCTGAGCAGCCCCGAGCTGAATTTAATTCATGAACCTGCTGCTGCTGCTGCTGCTCGGGGACCAGATTTCTGCTGACTGCACAGTAAGGAGGACATCCAGGGGGGAGGGGGGACAGTGGAGGACCACCCACTCCCATTGTTGCCTACGGGTGCCAACAAGGCATATCCGGTTCTGGGTGGGGGTCTTGCGCTCCCTACAAACGTCCTGAAGATCATTTGTATTACGGAGTTTGGCATGGAGAGTTCCACAGCCAAGGGGCCTACAGCATGAATGCTCTCAAACATGGAGATTGACTACGACTCTGTACCCGTGTAACCAGGATGTTGTAGGTTGTCTGGGAGCATGCTCTCCTTCATCTGGTAGACAAAAGTTCCTGCAGCACGGATTAGACAGCATAACAACAGTAAAATGACCAGATGGCAGTGTAATACACATTTAGAACAATGAGAAAAACCTGGAGAAAGGCAAATTACATTGCAGTTATTGCAATTATACGAAACGGTGTTAGTAATATATTTATTTATTTATTTATTACAGTTGCTTATATACCGCACTATTCGGCATCAGCGCGGTTCACAGTATAACAAAATGACCAAAACACACTTCTGTTTGGTTTTACATCGAACAGGGGTATAAACTTGGATAACAGGGGGGGTTGAACTATATACATGAACTATATACTGTACATGAAATATAAACATGAAATAGGTCAAATGCATGACGTAAAAGACCTATAACATGATTGAATTGAACAGTATATACACATTAAAACAGCACGGTAGGACATTCGTATAACACAATGTCAGCAGAATACAGATCATGCACCATAATAGGTAGCAAGGTAGAACATTCATATACAAGACAGATACAATATCAGCACAATACAAAACAAATACCTTAAAGCAGTCTGGCCGAATATTCCTATAGCACAGATGTGATGCTCACAATGTCGGTACACTACAAAGATAGCAGACGAGACAGGTGCAGTTGGGATTTATGAACAGACAAGATGGGTAAAACAAATAAAAGATAAATTCAAAAGGACGACTAGATTGACGGTAGATTATATGTATAGTTGAGGAAGATAATTGGAACTGGTCTCTCAGTTACAGCGAGGGTGTGTGACAAGCTAGTCGGGATGTGATGTGAGCAATTGGCTAGTCAGTCACCACAGATATTGAAAATGTGGAAGAAGAGTCCAAGTACTAATCCTGGAAAGTACAAAAATGTTTTGAAATCCAAACCGAAGTCAAAGCAAATTCAATCAGCAGGAGTAGTATTTTGTGCCCATATTGCAGAGGGTTTAGAAGGAAACATTTGCCCCTTTGCATAGGACACCACAATCTGCAATGGAAGAGACAAACCTGGAGGATGTAGACAGAACGAGATGTGAGTTAGGACATTGGTAAACACCGAACTATGCTTATATTCCTGGTACAGTCTGATGCATGTAGAACATCCATTTTTTTATCTCATCTTTTTATCCCAGCAGTTTCTCCCTGTTCCTTTGTGCTTTCATTGGGCTATAATGGCATTAGCTCTTGCAGCTACTGGGGGATTTTATAACCTCCCCTCCTGCTCCCACATCCACCTATTCCAGTTAAGGGCATATTTACTAAGACATTAGCCGTTCACATGGCAATAATGTGGGAAAAGGGTGCTGCGGTAACGACTAATGCCGGCCAGGTGCAGATAGCGCAGGGGTTTCCTGTTTTATCTGCAGACCATGTGTTAGTTGCGTGGTTGGGCATGCTTGTGATGTGCGCACACGTAGTAACTGCACATTTTTCAGACATCAGGGATGCAGCTAGTGACCTTTAATAGGTGGCGTTAGCTGCACCCGCAATGCTGCTTTTTCACTGCTCTATCTGCTGGGGGAATGCTGTGCACGTCCCTGACAGATAATATACGACTCTTGCACCAACATGCCACATTAGCTGCAAAAGCCTAACACTCTTAGTAAACATGCCCTTTAGTGCCAATCCTGGCCGCAGACTGTGGTTCCTTCCTGAGCCTGGCTAACAGGGAAGGCTGGCCTCTAAGTGGCGCTATTGCGCAATCCTGAGACCTCCTCTGCCCAAGAGCTTTGAGAGCTGCCTCGTCAGCAAATCCGGGGAACAGAAGTCCTGAGCCAGGAATTCAGTCCAAGGCCGTTTACATGGGCATGTGCAGCCCTTGCAACTGAGTCACCTTATCTGGCCCTAGTTCCTCTTGCTTTCCATTGGAATCAGCTTCCACAATGCAGTGAGATGGGGCATGTCAGAAAGTCAGCATCAGCCAACGTTTTCCTTTCAGGACTTTGGTCCCCTTGCAGAACTGCGTGAATGTCTTATGTAGCAAACATTTTGCTGCATTCTCTCATTTGAGATCTTTCGGTTATTTGTTCCCGGGAGCTCTCACACTCCTTTGCTTTGGCAAAGCAAACAGGAAGGTTTTCAGCTGATCCTTTAACTCTGTAAGCCCTGGAGCTCTGGAAACATGGGGGAAGGGTCAGGGTGGGTAGGCAGGTAGGTGCAGGGCATTGTGGGATTATGGCAGGGCTGGGCAGACTCTGATGTTCCTCCAGGATATGCAAAAAGAATATTCATGAGATACAATTGGATTCCTTTTAATCAAAGAGCCAGGTTTGATTTGCATAAAACATATCAACCCAGGACACCAGACCTGATGGCAGCGCTTGAGGACTGTTATTGCCAGCCTAACCTGTACACAGCACTGTCTTTTTCAAGCCTCAGACTGAGGAGAGGATTTACCAAACTAGTACTGGATCCAGACTACCTCCGTTTATTTAGTTATTTACAGTAGAAAAAAATGTTGGGCCAATATTCCTAGAAACATAGAAGAATGACGATAGAAAAAGACTACATGGCCTATCTAGTCTGCCCTTCCATATTGTAGTCCCTTTTTCTCCTTTAGAGATCTTCTGTATTTGTCCTGTGCTTCCTTGAATTAAGATACTGTCCTCATCTTTATCACATCTCCTCTATCCCGTCTTTCCTCTAAAGTATACATATGGCCAGTGCTGGCCCCCTTGCAATCTATAAATTGGCACCCCCTCTCTCATTATTATTAATGTTGGCTACACCCCACATCCTTTTTCCCAAACTCCTTGTGAACTATTTATCTCCAGGAGCAAGCAGGAATGTAGTCTTCACATATGGATGATGTTGGTACCGACGGAGTCTGCGTGGGAATGCTCCCCAGTGTCCAATAAGAAAGCTTTTGGGAGCAACCCACTGTGCCTGCGTCGCTGCTTTCCCGCCTTCCAAACTCTCCCTCCTCAGTTCTTCATTTTCCACGGAGCTAGTAGGAAGCAAATCCCGTCACCGCAGAAAATTTGTTTTATTTTATTTCTTTTGTTTTTTGTGGTCGCGTCTGCCTTCCCGTCAACGTCGGGACCAACTACTGTCGGTTCTTTTCTATTCTCTTCTTTTCTAAAAAGGGAATTAGAACTTTCTTGTGCACATCGATGCCATTTTAGGCCTTAAGCCTACCATTTGCTTCGGCATAATGGAAAAACCAGCTAGTGGTTTTAAGAAATGTTCTAAGAGTGGCGGTACCATTTCGGCTACTGACACCCACAAATGGTGTCTCAAATGCCTTGGTCCCGACTACCAGCCTTCAGAGTGTTCTTTATGTAGGAAACTGACAAAGAGAGGCCTGCAGAATTGAGCTGCAAAGTTAGGCACACTCTTAGCCTCAGACGCAGTGTCTTTAGCGTTGACGTCATCGTTTTCCTCTCATGGATCTCAGGTATCAAAACATAAGTCTTTGAAGACACACCGATCCCCCAAGGCTACGATCCTTTTCTAAGAATCGAGATGCCTTGAGCGTAGCCAGCCAAACTACCCCAGTGGGAAGACCTTTCCTCCAAAGCCATTGAAGGGTCCCAGGATGCTCCCAAGGCCTCCACCTCTGGAGAGCTCCTGGTGCCATGCTCTGGGACAGTAGCCCGCATGTCCGGTACCGATACCCAAGCATCGGTGGGCTCTATGGATCAGTGTATCCTTGCCATCGAGTGCAGCTTGGCGGCCCTACTAGCAACATCGGTTCCAATCAAACCCATACCGACGGTACCACCGGCACCATCCATGATACCAATGCGGTCCACATCGGTGTTTGTACCGATCGAACCGCTACCACCTATGCCTGCTCTCAAGTCTATCCCTGGTACCGGTGGCTCTTCCAGACAACCTCCCTGATCCGATAAAGATTTCAATTGGTACCAGGCCTTAGTGGAGCGCAGACATCGCTCTCATCGCTACTTTGAATATTCTGATTCCGATTCATCCGATGAGGAATTGATTGATACCTGAGCGATTCAAAGTATACCAGAGGATCCATCTCCCTCTCTGGAATGCCACATGTCCCTTCCAGAGAACATGTCTTTTCAGGAATTTATTCAGGACCTGGCCAGGGGCCTGTACATTACAGTAACATCTGAAAAAGAACCTAGGGCTGAGGAATTAGAAATCCTCCAATACCCTATGGCTCCTAAAGAGGCTACCACCCTTCTGTTCACCGCATCCTCCAGGACCTCATGCTCCAGATGTGGGAGACACCCCTTACCATCTCTCCCCTTACTTGATGACTTGATACCATGTATTGAGTACCGGAGTCTCTTGGATTCCAAAAGACTCAGTTGCCTCATCAATCAATGGTGGTGGAATTGGCAATGCATCAAATAAAAAATTCAAAGACACATTTTTGAACTCTGCTGGTACAGAAGCAAGGACGTTCGATGCTTTAGGGCGTTGATGCTTTCAGACCTCCATGCTTTCAGCCAGGATAAGTTCATACATACTCTATATGGGTATCTTCCTTAAGGAGGTTACTAGAGATCTTGAGTCAATGGCTCCTCTTCTTCCTGATGATAAGAGAGTTGACTATCTCACACTGGTCAAACATACCTAAAATGTGTCAAAGTTTGTAAATAGGGCAATTTTTGACTGCTTTGAGTGTACCAGTAGGGCCACCTAAATCTGCATTGGAGCACCCAGGATTGCTTGGCTTCAAGCAATGGGTTCTAGATGAACTGGGCAATATTCCTTGCACAGGTGTAAACCTTATTGGCAAATATTGGCAAGACAAGACGTCTCAGTTGGAGTCTGAGAATACTACCCTAAACTGGCTTTCTAGAACCACTGCCGACCCGGCAGCTGCAAAGAAGACTTTCTTCAGTAAGAAGAAGAAATTGTACCCTTCATACACCCCTGCTTTGCAGTACCAACCTCAGGGTACTCAAAAGAAGCAACAGCCTCCCAAGCAGCAGAGGAAGCCACAGACTACTAAAAACCAACCAGCTCCACAGACTCAACCTGCACCTGTTTTTTTTTTACTTTTTTCTAGAGAACATAGCCACTCTACCTCTGGAGAGCCCCCATTCCCCCCATCATTGCCAGCAGACTCTGTCATTATCCCCACAGCTGGCATCTAATCACTTCAGAGCGCTGGACCCTGACCATAGTGGCGGAGGGGTACAGACTTCACCTACAGACTCTGCTCCCCTCCACAATGGTGAGAGAATATCCTTCTCAGCCACCTCTCACTGCTCTTTTGCTACAAGAGGTCACCTCTCTGCTGTCAGGAGGTGCGATAGAGGAGGTCCCAACATCACAACAGGGATCCCAACATCCCTACTCCCCATATTTTCTCATACCAAAGAAAACCTGGGGATACAGACCCATCCTGACCTCAGAAACCTAAACTTGTCCGCGAGAAGTTCAAGATGATCTCTCCAGGGACCCTCCTACCCTATCTCCAGTCAGGATTGGCTCTGTTCTCTAGGTCTAAAGGAAGCATACACACATCCTGATTCATCTAGAACACAGGAAATATCTGAGCTTCATGTTTCAAAGAAGACATTATCAGTACAGTGTCCTGCCATTCAGACTCGCCTCTGCCCCAAGAGTCTTCACAAAGTGCATAGCGGTCGTGGCTGCATTTCTAAGCTCTCTAGGGATATTTGTCTTCCCTTACTTAGATGACTGGCTCATAAAAGCAGAAACCTTAAGAGGTTCACCTGTCTCTCTCCCGTACCATGCAGGTACTTCAACACTTGGGATTTGTGATAAATCTTCCAAAGTCCCATCTCACTCCTACTCAAACACTAGAGTTCATAAGAGCTCTCTTAAATACTCAACAGTAAAGGGTGTTTCTACCTCAGCCCTGCTGTTCTCATCTCATTCAGCTGACATCTCAGGCCCATGTCAGAGATCATCTCACTGCCCGAGAGATGCTACAGCTTCTAGGTCATATGGCCTCAACAGTACATGTAGTACCACATGCATGCCTGCATATGCGCACAGCCCAATGGGCTTTGGCTTCCCAGTGGACACAAGCCTCAGGCCATCTCTCAGTCAAAATATCAGTGTCTGCCCCTCTGGCCACATCTCTTCTATGGTGGTGTTCCCCAGAGAATCTCCTCATTGGGTCACCTTTTCAGATGCCTCCATATCAATGTACCCTGACAATGGATGCCTCCAAACAGGGGTGGGGGGCTCATCTAGGGTACCTCTCCACTCAGGGCCTCTGTACAGAGGAGGAGTCCAAGCTCCAGATAAATTTACTGGAACATCGGGCAATCTACAATGCTCTCAAAGTCTTTCAGGGACATCTAACATCTCAGAGGGTCCTGATCCAAACGGGATAATCAGGTAGTCACGTTCTATGTGAACAAACAAGGGGGGACAGGATCTTGGCCCTCTGCAAAGAGGCTCTCTATCTCTGGTCCTTTGCCATTACTCATCAGTTACACCTCCAAGTGGTATATCTCCCAGGGGAGCAAAATGTCTTAGCAGACAGATTGAGTTGGAGCCTCCTTCTCCACGAATGGTCTCTCCACACAGAGACAGCATCTTCATTTTTCAGACCTGGGGGACTCCAGGGATAGATCTGTTTGCCACTCTGCAGAATGCCAAGCTTCCCCGCTTCTGCACCAGGACTCCCATGTTGGGCAGCCAGGAGGTGGATGCTTTTCACCTCCACTGGGGTCAAGAGTTCCTGTATGCTTTTCCTCCCATTCCCCTGATTCCCAAGATGCTTTTCAAGCTCCAGGCGGACAGGGGCCTCATGATACTCACAGCCCCACATTGGCCACGTCAACCGTGATTTCCTCTCCTACTACACCTGTCCTAGACTCAACCCAGATCTTCTCTCTCAAGAGGAAGGGATGCTGCTCTATCCCAATCCACCTCACCTCACGGTATGGCTGCTGAAAGCTTAGTATTACAGGATCTTAACCTTACTCAGGAAGTTAAGGAGATCCTCTTAGCCTCTAGAAAGCCATCCACCAGACATTCTTACGCTTTCAAGTGGTGTAGATTTTCCATCTGCTGTTCCCAGAAGGACCTTAATCCCTTCTCGGCTCCAGTGGAGGCACTTCTCTAGTATCTCCTCCATTTATCCTCTTCCGGTCTCAAGATTAACTTGGTAAGAGTTCACCTGAGGGGAATCGCAGCCTCTCACCAATTTCCTCACAGCCCCTTGTGGCGCGCTTCATGAGAAGTCTCTTGTTTACCAAACTCCCATCAAACCACCACCAGTGGCCTGGGATCTCAGTGTCATTCTAGGGCAACTTCTCAAGCTGCCCTTTGAACCCTCAGCCACTACCTCACTAAAGTTTCTAACATGGATGGTCATCTTCCTTATTGCACTCACTTCAGCTAGATGCATTAGTGAGCTACAAGCTTTGGTGGCAGACCCACCTTACACCCGGTTCCACCATGACAAGGTTGTCCTAAGGACTCACCCCCATTTTCATGCCAAAGGTGGTGTCTCTCCATTTGAATCAGTCAGTCTACCTTCCTGTCTTCTTCCCTAGACCACATTCGTCTAGGGCAGAGGCAATCCTCCATACCCTTGACTGCAAGTGTGCCTCGGCATTCTATCTCCAAAGGACAGTTGAGCACTGTAAAGGCTCTCAGTTATTCCTCTCCTTTGATCTCAGTCACTTAGGGTTGCCAGTATCCAAACATACTCTCTCTAAATGGATAGCAGATTGCATCTCATTTGCTTATGACAAAGCAGGACTATCCCTTGAAGGTCATGTCACTGCCCATAATGTTCGTGTCATGGCTACCTCGATGGCAAATCTACACTCTGTAGCCATTGACAAAATCTGCAAAGCAGCAACTTGTTCTTCAGTACATACCTTTGCGGTTCACTACTGTCTAGACAAGGATTCCCGTCGGTATGCCATGTTTGGTCAGGCTGTGCTCCAGCACCTTTTTCACACTTAAGGGCAACTCCTACCCTCCATCCCAGATCCAAACGATACCAGACATCCATGAAGGATCCATGACCTCTTTAACTTTGCCCTGAGGCAAACCTACTAGTTCTGAGGTCATTCCCTCTGGCATCTGGGAGCTAGGGAGTCCCATATGTGAAAACTACATTCCTGCTTGTTCCTGGAGATAGCGTAGTTACTCATCTGTGACAGGTGATCTCCAGAAACATCGGAAATTTAGCCTTCACAACCTACCCTCCTCCCCTAGGACTTATAGGTTTCTTCTCTCCTTTTCTCTCAGCTACAAACTCAACTGAGGAGTGAAAGTTGGAAAGGAAGGAAGGCAGCAATTCTGGTGCAGTGGGATGCTCCCAAAAGCTTTCCTATTGGATACTAGGGAGCATTCCCACATGGGCTCCATCAGTACCGATGCCACCCATATGTGAAGACTAAATTCCTGCTGTTCCCAGAGATCACCTGTTACAGGTGAGTAACTACGCTTTCCTGGTATGATTGCCCCCTCTGTCCTATCAAGTTGATGTAGTTCTTTTCTACTTTCTGGTTCTGTTTTATTGAATTGTAAACCGCTCTGAAGTATTTGAAGACGTGGCATATAAAGTGGCAAAGTAAAGATAAAGATGTTAGTATTTCTCCTTCAAATCCAATGTTGTAAGAAAATAGCAGTGAAAGGACAAATGCATAGTCAAATAAAAATAATTACTTAGCAGTAAATACTTAGCATCATACAAACAGGCCGTGATCATCCCCCCAAAAAATCTGCTTCTGGTAATCTTTATTTATTTTACATCTTTTTTTATACTGTCTTTCTACAAGTCAAGACGATTCACATTTAACTCAGTGTTTGAACATTAAACAACTTTAACCAAACGTTCTCCAGTACCAGGCATATTGTGAACTAATATAAAACCCTACAAAAGTCACCGAAGATCTACAAGGACAAATCTACCATACCATACCAGCATAAACTTCCAAAACTCATACAACAAGGGGCCTACCCAGATAAAAGCAGCACTATAAATACTGTAGTGGGCCCTAGAACATCCATACACCGATTGAAAAGCTGAACAAGGCAAATTACTACAGTATAGATCCCTATGTACAAATTCCATGTTAACAGAAGCCTGGCCTCAGTCACACACTCAGAAAACAGACCCTTACCAAATATAGAATAAGTGACTACAACCTAAAGTAAAAATAAAAATATGTAGACAAAAATTAAATTGAAACCCCAAGAAGCCAGACTCCACATGCGGTTCAACACCAGATAAATAAGAGATGCAGTTCCCCATACTGTGTAAAATATAAAGATAGTGCAAAGTCCAATCACTACATTGAAAATAAAATTATTTTTTATACATTTGTTGCTTGATCATTTTATTCTCTGATCATGCTGGTCCCTATCTGAGGTTTCTGTTTTCCTCTGTCTTCTCTTAGCTCTCTTTCTATGGTCTATAGTCCATCTGCCATTTCTTGTCTCTCCTTTTGTTTTCTTCACTTCTTTCCATCTTGGATATTGATCTTTTTCTTTTCAGCTTTCTTTCATTTCTTTCTCTCTCTCTCACTGTCCACACAAATTTCACTACTCCTTGCTATCCAGTTCTTTTTTAGCCTACCGCTTTTCAAACTTCACGCCAGTTCTCCCATTCCCCAGCTCTTCTTCTCTGGTCCATTATTCCCCAGTCTTATGCTCACTCTCTCACCCCCTATCTAATGTCTCTTTTTCCCTCTATACAGTAGGCTGAGGCAGAGGCAAACTGTCTGGGCCTGTCTGGTTCACAGTCGCAGGCTTGTTGCAGTGCAGTTGCCCTGCCTCTGCTCCATCGAATCAGTCAACTCTCGGCAGTGGTGTTTCTTTCCCTCTCCTTTGCCCCCCCTCCCTTTTCCCTCCCCCAGTTTCTGCCTCTTTTCCTCATCTGACACAGCATATATCAGCATCAGTTCCCTTCCAGCTCCTTTCCAGTTCTCCCCAGCATAAACCCATTTCCTGTCCAGCTCCCTTCCAGTCCCAGTACCTCCCTCAGTATCAGCCTATTTCCATTCCCAGTAGCTAGTACTTCCCCAGTACCAGCCCTCTTTTCAGTCCTCCCCTTCTAGTACCTTCCAATGTCAATCCCCTTGCATTCCCAGCACAGCCACTGGTGTCCATTTCCTTCCATTCCCCCTCCTTCCAGCCCCTTCTAGTCCAAATACCATCCTAGGTATCAGTTCACTTCCACCCCAGTGTCACCCCCCCCCCCCGTCAGCTCCCTTCCAGTCACCCTACCCTCTGTCCATCCCCCTTCCAGTGCCATCCCTAGGTGTCAGTTCCCTTCCAGTCCCTCACCATTACCCAGCCACCTTCCAGTTTCATCCCCAGGTGTCAGCTCCCTTCCAGCCCCCACCTTCCCTCAGTATCAGTTCCCTTCCAGCCTCAACCCCCCCCCCACCCATGTCAGCTCTCTTCCAACCCCCTCCTTCCCTTCTTTACAGCTCTCTTCCTGCTCCCCCCCCCCATGTCAGCTCCCTTCCAGCTCATTCCTTCTCTCCTGTATCTGGTGCCATCAGCGCCCCCTCACTAATTTGCTTATTTCCACCTTTAGAAACACCGCAGTCCAGCAGTTTATAAGATAGCAGAGCTGCAGGAGCAGAGAAGTGTTCCTGCGGCTCTCTCAAGTGGCAAATCAGTGAGAGGGCGGGCAGCTAGCAATGGCATCCCCTGCCATCGGTGCCCCCCTACGGCACTTACCTGGCTTACTGTGTAGCCCCGGCCCTGCATATGGAGATCTTTAAGTCTGTCCATATATGGTTTATAACGAAGACCACTGATGATTTTGATAGCCACCTTCTGCACCGACTCCATTCTGTTTATATCCTTTTGAAGGTGTGGTCTCCAGAATTGCACACAATACTCTAAATTAGGTCTCACCAAAGACTTATACAAAGGAACTATCACCTCCGTTTTTCTGCTGTCCATTCCTCTCGCTATGCACCTAAGTATCCTTCTGGCTTTAGCCGTCACCTTTTCTACCTATTTAGGCACTTGAAGATCATTAGAAACAATCACGGCCAGGTCCCGCATTTCTTTCATGGACAGAAGTACTTCACCCCTTAATCCTCAGGAAACCACAAGCAGAAACAATGGAACAAACAGAACAAAGCATGGTACACCAAATAACTGAGGATCTTAAAACGTCAGCTCAGACAAATTGAAAGGAAACGGAGATGAACAAAATCACCAGAAGACCAATTACAATATGCAAACCAATTAAAAGAGTATCACAACCAATCCAACAAGCAAAAGAAACAAAACTACCCTGATAGCTATGTAAAGGTGCAGTATATCAAGCATGTTAATAAAGAAAAGAAAGAAAGAAAAGAAAATGATACAAAGCTCCCTTTAACCATCCAAGGGAATTATTTGATATCGTTCATTCACTCACAAAAGACTACAACAAAGTCAATTCAGACATCACACCCTGCCCACAGACCCTTGCAAACCTCTTCCAAAGCAAGTTCAACAATCAAACAACTACACCAATGGCGAAGGCCATAACCAACATACAAGACACACAATGGCACACATTTTTACCCAATATCAATAAAAAACATTGAACAAATAATAAATAGCCTGAACACCACTACATCTACACGTGACCCCTGCCCAGTTTCCTGGTTAAAGCTAAGCAGAGCAGAGCCGAACCGTCACCATTAATCCATAAGCTAACTAAATTATCTCTAGAGCAATGTCACCTTCCTGAACAATTAAAAATTGCATCTGTGCATCCAATACTAAAAAATAATGCTGCAGACAAAAATGACCCAGCATCCTATAGACCAGTGGTTCTCAACCTTTTTTGTACCGTGACCCCTTTTACCATTGGTCAACTTGTGGTGACCCCCAATGATAAAATCAAATGTGTCTCTCTTCCTTTACCGTTAACGCATTGTCGCTGTAATCATTTGTTGAATTATTAATATTATAGGCCTTTGCAATATGTTTTTATTTATAAAATTTACTTATTTAAACCACAATAATTAATCACAATAACAAGTAACAATATTTGATTTCAAAATTATGATGATTTTGTAGTCAAATCACAAATATGAAATAAAATTATTTTTTCTACCTTTGTTGTCTGACTGTTTTATTCTCTGATTATGCTGATCCCGATCTGAGGCTTCTGCTTTCCTGTCTTCTCTTGGCTCTCTTTCTGTGGTCTATGGTCCATCTGCCATTTCTTATCTCTTCTTTCGTTTTCTTCACTTCTTTCCATCAGCCTATTTCCAGTCCCAGTAACCCTCCCCAGTATCAGCCCCTTTCCAGTCCTCCCTCCCGGTACCTTCCAATGTCAACTTGCATTCCCATGACTGCCACTGGTGTCCATTCCCTTCCAGTCCCCCTCCTTCCCCACTGACCAGTCCCTTCTAGTACAAATACCATGGCAGCCCCTCTCAGATCCACACCCTTCCAGTTCCATTCTCCCATCCCCTCGTATCAGCCCATTTGTAGCCTTAGCCCCCAGTTTTTTTCCAGGGCCAACAGCTCTATCCTCCCCCCCCCCCATCAGGCCATTCCCAGTCGAAGCCCCCCAATCAGCTCGCTTCCAGTGCTAGTCCCCCTCAACCCCATTACCAGTGCTAGCCTCCCCTAATCAGCCCAATACCAGTCCTACCCCCCCCCATCAGCTCATTACCAGTCCTAGCCTCCCCTAATCAGCTCATTTCCAGTGCTAGTCCCTCCTCAACCCAATTACCAGGGGTTGAGGAGGGACTAGCACTGGGAGGGAGGAGTGGTCTAGTGGTTAGGACAAGGTACTTCAGGCTGGAGGGCCGGGGGTTCAAGTCCCACCTGGGGACAGCAATCTCAGGCCGGAGGGACTGGGATTTCTAGTCCTGTAGGCACTCCTTGTGGTCTTGGGCAAGCCACTTAACCCTCCATTGCCCATGTTCCCTGTAAGTATTAGTGTATGTGTCTCATATCCCCTCGTGTTAAATGTATCCCCCAATTGACCGCTTTGACCCAGTGAAAAGCGGGATATAAATACAGCTAAATAAAAAATAATAAAATAAAAATAATTACCAGTGCTAGGCTCCCCTAATCAGCCCATTACCAGTCCTACCCCCCCCCATCAGCCCATTACCAGTCCTAGCCTCCTCTAATCAGCCCATTTCCAGTCCTAACCTCCATGATCAGCTCATTTCCAATGCTAGCCCCCCATCAGTCCATTACCAGTCCTACCCCCCTAGCAGCACATTACCAGTCCCAACCCCCCCTTGATCAGTCCATTCCCAGTGCTAGCCTTCCCTAATCAACCCATTACCAGTCCTAGCCCCCCCATCTGCCCAATATAATCCTAACCCGCACTGTCTCTCCCCTCTGTCCAGCATTTATCCCCGTCTGTCCAGTATGTCCCCCTGTCCCTTCCCTTTGTCCGTGTCAGCCCCCCTCCCTCCCTCCATGTCAGTCCCCCCTCTGTCCATGTCAGCCCTCCCCCCCTCCATGTCAGCCCCCTCCCTCCCTCCATCCATCCCTCCATGTCAGCCCCCCTCCCCCCCTCTGTCCATGTCAGCCCTCCTCACCCGCCCTCCCTCCCTCCATGTCAGCCCTCTTCCTTTGGAGGCGGGACAATGCTGCACGGAGCCCGTCGAGAGACTGGAAGGCTCCACAATGGTTTCACAGGCATAGCCACTGTTCCCTAAGAGGAAGGGAGCCGTGGCTGCATTAGAAGGGAAGCGGTGAGTTTGCCATTGCCGAGAAGCGGACTCGGCAGCGGCAGCAACTTGTGTGCTTTTTTTTTTTTAACAGCGGAGTGAGGTGACCCCCGCTAAATCCTGTGGCGACACCTGTGGGGTTTGCGACCCACAGGTTGAGAACCGCTGCTATAGACCAATAAGTATCTTACCCTTCCTATCAAAAATCACTGAGAAGATTGTACAACAGCAGCTACAAAACCATCTGGGCAATCACGCTCCACTCGATCACCAACAGCACAAATTCAAAAAACATCACGGAGTCTAAACGCTAATGACATCACTCTTGGACACCCTGATAAAAGGAACAGCCACCCCCAAACAGGGCTTCATTCTCATATTTATCAATATATCATCAGCATTGGACTCTTTCCCTTATAACCTTCTCATAAACAGACTCACTTCCATCCAAGTTGGGGGAACACCCCTCAAGTGGCTTCAATCTTACTTATCCAACCATTACCCACAAGTAAGGGATAGGTTCAAGAAAATCTACACCATACAGGCAAAGTCAAGGAGTGCCACAGGGATCGTCACTATCTGCACTGCTGTTCAACATATACATTCAACCAATATGCAGTATAATCCAAAACACAGAATAAACTACCACATATATGCCGACATCACGCTATATACCCCACACAGCCTAACCATCCCAGATCTGAGGAAAATATTAAACTGCTTCACAGAAATAGTTCAATGGTTAACAAACCATATGCTCACAATCAACCTAAATAAGATTGAAGTGCTCTACGTCTTCAGGAACAAAGCATTCACTCCACCAAAAACTATTAGAATCAATAATGCAGACCTAAAGATCAAAAATGAGGTATGATATTTAGGCATAACACTAGACCAACATTTAAGTTTCACATCACACATCAACAAAACCGCAAGAGCAATCTATCATAAAATAAGAGTCCTAAAGAACCTCTGCCGTGTCATCAGTGAAGAAGACTTCAGAATGGTATACCAGGCAATGATATTTCCTCATCTGGATTTTTGCCACATACTTCAAGGTCTACCCAAACATACCTACATCAGCTTCAACTAGCACAACACACAGCAGCCAGAATCATAATGGGAACAAAAAAAAAAATCAGACCATACCACACCTATACTAAAACAGCTACTCTGGCTCCCACTGGCAAGCCAGGTAAGATACAAAGCAACAATAATAATATTCAAAATAATCCACAATATTTTGGCGCCCTGCCTGAGATCTACAGTACACACAGCTGCAAGAAACAAGGAAATGTCTGCAAAGTAAGTTAGCTCTACCAACCGAGCTAACAAAGCGCAATCAGGAAACCCGGAAGAGATCATTGTCATAGTACGCCCCAAACCTCTGGAACGTGCTCCCCACAGAGCCAAGAATCAAAACAGAACTCTCAGATTTCCGCAAGAAGCTAAAAACTCATTTGTTCAAAGAACGCTTTAAGGACTAACACTAAACCCCCTTAACAGCAATGAAATAGTCTCCTCACAGCAGTATATGAGTTTAAAAATATGTAAATTGATATTATAATGTTCTTGATGTTATATTAAGCTCTTGTTCTATGTAAAGTTAAAATTCTCGGTACCATGTAAACCGCTTTGATGTCCTGACTAAGCAGTATAGAGACACAGTTAAATAAATAAATTAATAAAATACTGTACTGCTCCCTTGGAGTTTTGCAGCCCAAATGCATGACCCTACATTTTTTTATCAATAAATCTCAGCTGCCAAATTCTCAACCATTCTTCAAGCTTAGCTCGATCCCTTCTTATGTTATTTACTCCTTCCTGGGTGTCTATTGCAGATTTTGGTATCATCCACAAACAAACAAACCTTACCCGACACCCCTTCCACAATATCACTAAGAAAGATGTTAAAAAGAATCAGACCAAGGACAGATCCCTGCAGCACATCATTAGTAACCTTTTTCTCCTCAGAGTGAGCTCCATTTACCTGTACCCTTTGCCGCCTCCCACTCAACCAATTTCCAACCCAAGCAGTAATTTTAGGGTCCATCCCTAGGGTGCTCAGTTTGTTTATAAGTCGCCTGTGCAGGCTAACCAAGATGGTTGCTGCATTCTGTTGCTTACCAGATGCCTAAATGGAAGGGGAAAGTGAGGGTTTTTCCCTCGGAGCCCTTGCCTTCTATCTACAGTCCGATGGATCGTTTTGTTGAGATTTCTCAAGCGCAAAAGAAGGAGATTCATGCCGGCTTAGCTGTGGCTTCGGAGGAGGGAATGCCGCTGCTTTCGGACCTTGAGATCTCTTTGTCTCCTGCAGAGAGAATGCCGCCACTTTGCCCGGCTGCCCTGAGCCTTGCCCCTGTGAGTCAAGTGTCGTCTTCCATGCCTGTAGATGGTAGAGTTGACGCCTTCCGAGGGGATGGAACTGGTGATTTGGCTCCAGTGTCCCCCGTCACGATCGGAGAGGATTCGGGCATTGTGCAGCAAGAAGAACCTCTGCTGGCCAGCAATTCTGTATCTGAAGGATTATTACCTTGTTCCCCCGCTGCTGTAATTTCTACACCGGCGCCTCTTCTGCCTTCTCGTCCACAGGTTTTTACTTTGGAAATCATCTGGGAAGCCATTGTATCACTTTCTGATGCAGCGACCAAGCAAACATCAGTTCTCTCCTCTAAGATCCAGGAGAACTCAGTTAGAATAGATTCCAATGTGAGGTCTTTGGAAACTGTTAAATTGCAAATGGAAGATCATGCGAATCAGCTGGTAAGATTATCTGAAACGAACGTTGATCTAGTTAAAGATAATGTTGCTTTATGCTATAAGCTGGAGGTGTTGGATAATGCAGCAAGAGCTATGAGCTCAGGGTTTTGAACTTTCCTAAGTTGAAGAGTGTTACGGCTTTGGATATGTTTAAGTGCTATCTAACTGAAGTTTTGAAAGTCCTTCCAAACCTAATTACACCTTTAACAAAGGTATATTATCTCCCTATGGGGAAGAAAGAACTGGCGACTTCAAGAGAAGATTCTGTTTTGGAAGTTTTGAATGTTTCTGAGTTACTCGAAGGTACTGTTGGGGAGAATTATATTCCTGCTACACTGTTGGTTTCTTTTGCCTTGGTTTCTGATAAAGATTGGCTTCTCAAGATGTTCTTCAAGAAAAGAATGGAAAGTTTTTGTGGCTTTATTATTTCTATATTTTCTGATATAGCAAAAGAGACGCAAAAGAGAAGGAAGCTTTTCCTCTTCCATAAGCCGGGGATGTTGCAGATTGGGGGTTCTTTTCTCTTGAGATTTCCTTATAAATGTTTGGTGATATACAAATCTGTTAGATATGTTTTTTCTCAACCTACCGATCTTGCTGCCTTTATTAATGCTAAATTATTAGATAAGTCCGTACCAGGGTTAGATGTTCAATAACTCTCTCTATAAAGGTAATTATCCTGGTAATGCAACTGTTATCCAGATAATTGTCCTAGGAGGCACCGTCAATGGTACTATGCAGATAGTGATGCTGAAAATCCTTCCATAAACTGAACCATCTAACTTCTCAACAAATAGGGGTGTCCTACATGGAGTGGTGGGTCCTCCCCTAGACAGAGACATGGGGAGGGGTGGCCTGCACAGAGCAACAGGTGCACCTACTCTTGCTGTATTGCTGGGCAGATTGGATGGACCATGCTGGTCTTTATCTGCCGTCATTTACTATGTTTTGCCTTGGCAGTATCCCTATGGTGCTGAGGCAATGCATGGGCAATGAAGAGTAAAAACATTCAGAACGCTATGCAAATAAAATCCTTACCAACCATGGAGCTAAAATATCAACCCATCAGCTTTTAAAAGAAAACTGAAGACTGGCATCTCTTGGTTGCCCTGGGGTTATTATTAAATGCCCTGCTTTTTCAGTAGAAAAGATGGTCTTCATACCGGGAGTTGTCCGAATACTGGTTCTGCTATCCGCTTGGACTACTATTACTGCTGAAAATAGGGAAATTTTCCCTTAAGGACATTTGGGAAGTTGTGACTCGCATGGAAGCATCCGTATGTGTTTACTTGCAACAATTTTCCGAACTTACAAATGACGTGGCAGCTAAGCTACGTTTTTTTGAACTTTCTCTGTGCCCATTATTTGTCTCCTTTTATGCTGTTTCAGAAGTATTTTTTAAGACGTTTTTCATGGACAAGCAGGATGCATCAGCCACACCTGGTGACATCCTCCGATGGCACAACAGACGGAAGTGCTCTCCTAGAGCTTTCTGAGCATGTGCCAAGGTGACCCTACCTCCGAGCCCACCCCTACCTAGCCAAGTGTCACTTCTTCTGCCTTGGGAAGGGGAGGGTCTGGATCAGATACCTGCAGTGGACAGCTTAGATCCGTCTGCCTTCTTGGAAACATCTAAGGATGACATAGCAACCTGGGCTACTTTACTTGCTACATTTCAGACTGAGTCTCAGAGGAATTGCATTCTTAGGCTTTGTTTTCAAAAGAAGAATATGCCTTTTTATGGTCAAGTAATCAACGTATTTCCTTATGTTCCTACACCAGCTCATTTGAGAAGGCAAGCTTTCCTGGCACTGAAGCTTAGGGTTTCAGCGCAAGGGGCTACCTTTTTCCTTAAGTTTCCACAGAAATATCTGGTGATATATCAGGAAAGCAATTGTATGTTTTGTTCCGTTGGCTGCAATATTGACAGGATTTACCATTAATCGTTAACTGCAAAAGCATCTTCAAAGCGGTCGAAGTCACTGAAGAAGGCTTACGCCGAAACACGTGTAGGGCAGGCCTGCTGATACACAATAAAGCTCCCGTCTTCCAGTGGTGTGGCTCTCCTGCTCTTCTTTGCTTCTCTGAGTTTGCAGGAGGGGTGCTCTCTTCTCTGTGTTTGGTGGTATATCAGGGACATCGTTATGTTTTCTTTGAATCCATGCAACTGGAATCTTTCTTGCAGGATAAATCGTGAAACACTGCTTAGTTAGATTTGTTTTCTAAGGCTGGCATGTTAAAAAAGGCCACATAATGACTGATAGGGCGATTCTGTGGCTGTTTTCTTTTTCTTATATTTTTGGTTCCCAAGTTCTCTGTGATGTGGACTGGATGGAATTTTTTTTCTTGCATTTATTTCCCTTGGGATAGTGATTTCTGTACATTTATTTATTTGCTTTATGTTATTTGTATGCATTAAATAAAATGATTAATAAAAAAATAGAAAAGGTTGTCTTTGGCCATATCATTTCACCCCCCCCCCCCTCAGTTCCCAGAAAGCCTGTTGCTTAAAGTGCTATTGGGAATTGGAAAGGTTTTGTTCAGGGGTTAGGGAGAAGACACTTGGAGCCCGATTCACGTAGGGGCATGTCTGGACGGCCCCAAGCAAGACAGATCCATTTGGATCTGATTCTGGACCGCGGGAACAAAACATTCCTGCAGTACATGGAATCAGGCCTGAGAATGGCCTGGCATGCCCCTGCCTGCCTGCGGGGACATCTTCCCTGCAGGCTCCCTTAGCTGCCCTGGCTCGGCCCCCCCTCATCCCTGCCGTTCGACCCACAGCTGGCCTGCTTGGGCCTGGATTGGGCAGCAGGGCCCCTCCCACACTTGGCCCCGGCCCCGGGGGTATCCCCGGGCCCAATCGCTGGGTCACTGCTGCGTATTTCACCTTTCAGGTGGAATAAGCTGCACATCCCTTTGCCCCAGCAAGACATACAGGGCCGTGACCTGAATCGGCCCTGTACGTCCTGCCGGGTAGGCCCGCCCCCGCTCCACCCTGATCCCACCCCCTCCTGCCGACTCTCCCCGTCTTGATGCTCATGACATACTGGGAGAGCTGGAGGGGGTGGAAAACTTTAAATTCTGTGGAAAACATGAGGTTGGTGGAAGCTGAAACATAATACAGTAACCCACCAGATGATGGCTGATGAAATCCGAAACGGCCCTTCCTCTCTGCCCAATAAGGTGATTAAGGGTTTAATTGCTGTTCTATGCAGTTTATCCCCTGTCATGTCCGGTATCAATTTGTGAAAGTTGTGTTGTGTTTGGATAGGTGGTATATGTATAATAATGTCTTGGTTTAGGGTTGTTACTGCCCTCTTCAGATTCGTTAACACTCTATTCATTTAAATTAAAACACTTACCATGTGAAAAAGACAATCACTTTGGGACCAAATGTATAGAATTAATTTTTCTGTTAATCTGATTGTGATACACCCATTTAATAAATGAGAGAAAGGGGGGGGGGGAGGGGAGGGAGAGATTAGGTTAAACAGTCAGGCACTACGATGTTTGCCTTCATAAGAGCAAACATGGAGAAACCTGGTCTTTCCCCCATAACCCTTAGCCTTGGTATGTTCCAGATGTAAATGGGGACCACAGTCATTTGGTACTCGGCCCCGTTTCCCACAGGAAGACTTGTGGCATGTTCTTAGGGGAGACACTCACCCTTTCGATGCTGAATGTTGCCTGTTCTGACAACATTTCATATACTTGTGCAACACAAATATTTATACTAGGTAAAAGAAATAATCAGATCGCAAACCAAACTAACTTTTAAACAAAAACAGGGCAGGAATACATTTATAGAAACTAAGGTGTTCTGTGTCCCATTCTTGCAAAGTCTACCCTACTACCATAATTGTAACATCAACTTGTTAGGGGCTTATCCCAATTTAGTTTATTATCCTCTCAGCCTTTCTCCACCCAACAGTGGAGCTGGATGAGACGAGGTTAGTGACTTCTGTAAGCCTCTAGCACAGGGGGACGTCAGACTCTGAGGTGCCCACTGGACTACACTACAACATCCGAGGTATTGTTGGAAGAGTCTGGCTATGCCCTTTTTCAGGAGTAGGGGGCACATCCACAGAAAGTTCAGTTTTCAAAGGGATTCAGCTGAGTAGCTAATGAGTTTCAACTTCCGTCTTTTGGACACGTCATCTAAAGAGAAAGATTATTGGAGAAAGACATCATGCTTGGCAAGGTTTAAGGTCAACACAAAATAGAAAGTCCAGCAATGCAATAGATCAATACAATAACAGCAGCTATGGGTGCCAAGACCATACACAGTTTAAGACAACTGTCCACAGGGTTTGCCATGAGTCAACATTGACTCAATGGCATTTAACAACAACAGCAACAAATAAATCCTTGGAAATGAAAATTGCCTTTTCTTCAGTGGCTAAATCTAGCTACTGAATTTCGCAGGCAACTAGATTAAACTGTGGGGAAAAAGGGGCATTTCCAGGAGTTTGGAGTAGCCAGCAGGGGCAAAGTATGGACCCATATTTTTCTATGCAGATTCTTCTCCATGGGCCTTGCCAAAATGAACTTGAAGGCCAAATGACACTTTTTCAAGTTTCTTAAGTGGTGTAGCATTCCAAGTTTTGCTGGAGGACATGTCTCAGGTGAAAACATTTTAAACCAAATTTCTAAGGCCAGCCCAGCGTCTCTGACCGCCATGCAGCAGACTGGGATTCAGTTCCCAGGTCAGGGTTTCCACTGTTCCCATCAGCTGGGGCTGGAGATGCCCTGAAGGAAAACCCCAGTCATCATGCAATGGTGACCAGATTCACGGCTTTCATCACATCTGCTCAATGCAAAGACCTGCGATGTCCTCTGCTCTTTCTTTCTGAGGATTGTGACTGTCACACAATACCCAGGCTGGAAAGTTTGAAAAAAAAAGGCGGTTTTGTATGTTTAAAGCAATTGATTAGTATGCTAAAAAGGTCACATTTTCTGAAAATGAACAGGACATTTTTTTTGCCTGGGCCCATCCCGACTGTAGGCTGATGTAATAAGCGCTGAGTATTGGTGCACAAAGTTCTAATGCATGCGCTGAAAACAATATTTATGCCCAATGTGATAAACTAGCAGCATGCAAATTACCATAGTTTAAAAAAAATATCCACTGACAGAACAAAAACAGCGCACACCGCCGTAGTGACATGCCACCATTTTCTGTATGGAGCAGAAGGTGGGTTTTTCCCTTTCTTCTCTTCTGTCGGAGTGTGAGCCAATACCCACTAAGAACCCGGTGACCAGAATTGAAAATAAAAGGCTCCCTTCCCCTCCCCAGCACAGGGAGGCCCTCTGACCAGAGAGTCTCCAAAGCTGTGGCACCTCCCGTAGACCAATAATGCTTACTTGGTCCTGGGGAGGCAACGTCTTGATACATTGTGATCTTGGAAAATGGAAGCATCTGATCTCTAATGGTGCATTGGAAGGCTTCGCTAGGGATCAAGGGAAAATATTGCACGTTGACTGCTAGCGGTGCATTCTGGCAAACTGCACTTCTGAAGGCTGGAGCATGCGGGCATTACTCTTGACCTAAGGTAGGGGGAAGGGCAGGGGGGTGGATGTCCTGGGCCCACTTCGGCCACCCGGGATTTCTTCAGGAGGTGGGGGGCTTCCAGGTCTACTCAGGCCACCAGGGGGTATGCCAGAATGGCTCATCTGAAGCAAAATGCTGCATGGTACCTCAGATGACCCTTTGTTTCTGCGCTAGAATCTTTGCTCCAGCCCTGAGGCGGAATAAAGATTCAGCACAAAGGACATAAAAAATCGTGCCAAAATTTGTAGATCAGCTTTGCATTTTGCACGCCCACTGCAGTACCCTTTAGCGCAGTGGTTTTATTGTGGATTTTCCACCCTAAAACTCTTATTACATCAGGAGTAAAGGTTAGCAAATAAAAAGGGGTAGCACACTTTATTACATTGGCCCGTGTAGATACAGTCAATATCCAGGACTTGTGAATGTTACTTCCTACTTCCCTATATATAATAGCTTTATGTGCCAAGAATGATATTGTGTTGTTATAGTGTATCTCTGACTTCTAGCTGCCTACAGAATAAAGTTTAAGGCATGCATTTTGGCACATAAAACTCCTACGCTGGTGTTCCATCCTACCTGGCCGTTCACTTAATTCCATACTTTCCCAGCAGGAAACTGCTCCCAGAACGCACCTTTATTAGTCGCTTCCCCCCTTTCCAGCGAGCCCACCTTGAATCCACCCATTCCTCAGCATTTTTCTATTTGCCTCCTAACTCTGAAATGCCCTCCCTGTCTACCTTAGGAATAAACGTCATTCAAAAAGGGTCTAAAGGCAAACTAGTTTTAGGCAGCCTATTATTTCCCTGGTTAAATTGAAATACCCCCCCCCCTCTCTCTCTTCCATTTCTATAGCCTCTGACTCCTCTTCCCTTTCTCTGACTTTATGATGCAATTTGATGCTACTGCCCTGCTTTTCATCTTATTACTCACCTCTGTTTCCCTTACCCTTTCCCTAGCTAATCAGTATATTTTATTTGAGTTCTTTCCTTTTATTTATCTTTTTAATTCTAGTTTTTAAATTATAAACCACTTTGATGTTTTTTTTTTCTGCTAAGGCGGCATACCAAGTACAACAATAAATTGTAAACTAGTTGGGGTAAGTTCATATATGCCATGACTATTATAGTGCGGTGGAACGTATTGCAGGCACTTTAAGGTGTTGCTTATCTGTTGAACACATTGTAGAGGTGCGTCTCCCACTGGCCAGTCTGTGGCTACAACCGATGTTTCTGCTCACAGCTTTCATGGGAAGCCAAAGCACTTTCCCTTCTGCAGCGCATTAAGGTCTGTAAAAATACAGACAAATTCTATATGTAAGGCCATACTGTCCCCTAGTGGACATCTGGAATATTTGACTTACTTTGAACATACCGAGGAGCATTTTCAGTAACGGCAGCAGCCAGTACGCTTAAAGCGACTGCTCAGATATCAAATGACAGGGCCATATCCTGCCACCAGCATCGTATGTCCGGGTTAGCCAATTAGCGAACCGGTCAGCGGGAGATATTCAGCTGCTGACTGGAAAGCTAAATCAGCTAGCCATTCCTGGCTGTAGGTGGCTAGGGTTAACTGACCAGTGGCTCAATATCGCCGCTGACCAGCTAATCCCTTGGTGCTGTCCCCAGAATGCTGCGACACGGTTTAGTGCCACTGACTACAGTTTAACTGGTTAGCAGGTCTGCTAAACGGTTAAATCACTTTCAGTATGTCCTCCACTGCGTGTGAGCCGGAAGCAGCACCTTTGCCTAGTCTCATTGCCATCCTTATTTCCTTCTACTGCTTTGACAGTTTGTGCAAATTGTAAAGTCCTTCTTTAAAAATTCAGTAAAAAATAAATACATATTTTATTTGTAACATAGGCAGTGGAATACTTTCTGAGTGGTTTTCTTGCATCTCTTTGGGTGTGCTTTTTGCTGGTATGTAGTCTGGGAGAACCTCATAGCTCTGTCTTTTGTTAACTGGAAGCAGGACACTACTCTCTAGCAGTGAGCAGAAGGCCCTAGGGCTAACTTTGGCATTTTATCTGATGTTCACGAATACGTCTGTGAGCCGCTGGGCAGCATCTGTGCAAGAACGTAGCATGGAAACCAGAGAGCCCTTAAGAGTCTTCGTGACTTTGGATTTACACAGAATGTTCCAGTCATGGTTTGGAATTAGTGGTGGTGCCTGCCACTTCCATGTTTCCTTCCACCAGTAATCTTGAGGGGAGAGCAGGTCTTTCCCAGTAATGCTAGGAGGGGCTTGGTTCAGCAGACCATCTGACTCTGGATCTGTAGAATGCCGGTCAGCGTAGAGTGGACATCTCCATCCATGAAACCCTACAGGAAAACAACCCAAACATGACATGTTGGTGCTTGACCCTCTAGTTGCCTCTCTATTCCACGATAGGTAGGTAAATACACAGAATCTACAGGGGAAGTGGGGATAGTGGCTTCAGATACTTCTGACATCCCTTTCTGTGCAACCCAGAAATTCAGATTCCTCCATCCGTAAAATCCAACTACAGTACTGATACCTACTGTCTGACCTTGAGAAAGTCACTTAGGAGCAGTGTAACGATATGAGTTATGTGCAATTTATCTGTGTGTAAGTCACTACTTTCAAGGACTTGCTTGCATGCGCTATTCTGTAAGCACGCAAGTAAGTCCTATTGTGTGTCCTCTCAGCATGAACATACATAGGGGCAGATTTTGGGCTGAGCGTAGGTGAAGTATAAATTTACACAGGTAAGTTATACAATGCTATAACTTCCACGCGTTCCTGAAAATTCCAGGCGTGGGCACTTACACCTGCCAGAGAGCAGGCCTAATGGCTGCGACTAGCTTGACACGCCTTTTCACACCACTTATGCCCCGATTCGATAAAGGATACGCATTCTTCATGTTATAAAATAGGCTGCAGCTAGGCATGTGGCAACACGTGGCAACTACGCATAGCTTATGAATTACTACTCTGGTGCCGGAAGTACTGCTCACTCCAGAGGTAGCTGTGTGCTTCGTCTTTTTTTGGGATTTCCCATGGCTGGAGCTTTCTCTTTAATTAGTGTAATAGGAGCAAAGCAGGTGCAAAGCCCATGTGAAATGGTTTGTGTTCTGGTACCTGGGCTGCGTGTAGCAGATGAGCTCGGTAGAGAGAAACAGTTTGTTCATGCTGCTGCTGGGCCTCCTAGGTAGAGAAATATTGATTAATCCATATGCACACAGAAACATCATACAAGAAAACTGCAGACAGGACAGTTTCTTATCAAGGGACTGAGCCCTCTTCCCAGTTATTACAAAGTACTTATGCATAAGGTGCCAAAATGATCTATCCAAGGAGGGCATGGGGCACATTGAGAGTGGCACCACTTAGCTATATAATTTATACATTTAAGTGGCAATATTAAGGCGGCTGTTAAACATATACAGGGTGTGTTTATGTGGGCCACACATATACGAGGTATAACTTGAAATGTCTAGCTCTGATCTTTCTATATGGATACTCAGTGATGCTACCTACATGGATGGTGTTGCTGAACATATGTAAGATTTGAAAATATCTAAGTAAGATGTTTCAAATTATACATTGATCGTGTGAGGGGCTGCTGCTATATGGCATACTCCCCCCCCCCTTCCCTCCCCGCTGTGTCCTTTAACTTGTGGGTAAGAGAAAAGAAAAAAGGGGGTGCAGGGTAGGAGGAGGGAGAGAAAATGGGCTTCAAGTGCAGTGGGGAAGACTGAGGTGAGACAAGAAGCCAACACTTCTAACTGGAAGGGCAGCTGAGTGTTGGAAGACGTTGCCCGGGGAAGTGATGGAATCTATGACATTGGAGACTAGGCTGACATAAAGATAGCTGAGCCTGTCTGGAGGTTGACAGATGGACTAGATGAACCTGCCTCTTTCCTTGATGGTTTATGACCTCTGGAGGTAACTTCCAGCCACGTGGTGTGCTGTCTGTAGTAGCCTTCTCTACTGTTACAAAGTTGGCCTGCATAACCTCTCAATACAATCCAATTGCCTTGTTTCACTCTAGTGGTCACTGGGATAGCGTGATTAGGCTCTGGGTCCTACCTCTAGACGCTGTTGGAAGGATGCATTTCTATTCCTCAAGTCCATAAGTTCTTCAGTACATTTATGCAAGAATTCCAGTAACTCGGAAATCTGAAGATACAAACATGATTCTTATTGACCATTCAGCCCCCCCCCCCCCATCAAAACATTTTCTACTGTCCCCGTCCACTTCGGTACAGATTGTAACCCAGAACTAACACAGCACTGCAATGTGCTTTATATCGCTCCAATAAACTATTGTGGTTGTCATGCTAGCCCACTTAAATACACAGAAATAAAGGGTAACTAATAAAATATGAAATAATACCTTTTTTTATTGGACAAATTTGCTGCACTCAGCTTAGAAAGAAAAGATCTCATTAAAGTTTAAACATGTCTCAATGCTGCTGTGCTTCCCAACTGCTCCCAATCTACACTAACGTAAATTCCCAGTCCCAAAATGGATTTTAAAATTCATATGAAATCAGGGCTTAATTGGTGTCAGAATGGGGTGGAATAGTATTCCAGCACTTCCTCAGCTTAGGAAGTGACGTCGTTCTGCTTGGGACAGAGATTGATGTAAGTCGCATGGTCATTTAATTATCATTCATTTTTAATCTGAACATGGCATGAAAAAAATGGAAATTCTTGGGGAGGTTCCCACCTTCAACTTGTCACAGCCAAGCCTCAAAGCAATAACCTTTGAATTAGGGGTGAGGAATCTTCCAGGAAGAGCTATTATGTCTCTCAGGGGGCTGGCTCTAGCTAGTCTGCTCTTAACTGTTTATTGTATTTCTGGTGATCTTCGTTCCTATTTCTTGATTGGTCCAAAGTTTATTTGTATGGTACTTCTTTTTCCCTAGTTCTGGACAACCAGGATCTGGATTAGGCTTGGTAAATGTTTGATAGTATATTTAAACATGGTTTCACAGACTTTCTGACACAAGAAGATGGCAAAAGAAAAGCCTTTGGGGTAAGTCTCTAGAACAGGAGTCAACACATTTACAAGGCAAAAAATCCAGTTAGTGTTTTCCATAGAGCTCAAGACCAGCCCATCTTTGGACCAATCAGGAAACAGGAACAAAGAGCACTAGAAATACTCTATGTTTTTGTGCTCTCTTTCCTTTCTCTGTGATACGATGTAGTTTCTTTCCCTCTTTCTGTTTTTGTGATATTGTAAACCGCTTTGGTCTCTGGGAAAGGTGGTATATTAAGAAATACGAATAAACCTAAATATACAAGACAACCGTTAAGAGCAGGTGAAGAGAATAAATGTTATCCAAAGTGGGAACAAACTTTAGTAACTTTTTAGCTGTTATTTTTGTTTGGGCCATAACTGCAGTTACTGCTCAATTAAACAAAATTGCCCTAACAAATGAAAATGTATAAAAACAATATGAAACAAAATGAACAAGTCTTAAAACAAAACTAAACAAAATGGTTTCTTTGCCTGCACGTCCCTATTATTTAGTGCCTTCCACTTTGTACAACAGTGGGACAGTGTCAGGGCTGGAAGTGCCCTGTGAGGGTAAAACTAGGCCAGACGTGAACTGTGGGGGCAGAGCCAGCATCAGAAGTGGCCTCATTCCTGGACACACAATGCTTCATTTGGGAATAAAAAGGAAATTGCCATGCGCATATATAGTTGGAAAATGTAATGTTTTTTTAAAAATATGTGGTTCTGCCTCCACAGGTCATTTCCAGCCCTAGCCCTACCCATAGTTCCACTTCCTGTGGAGGCCTATTCACAACAGGACGTCCAGCCCCCTGTACGGCCAGGCAGAATCGGGCTGTGCAAAGTTAGACCCGATGCTGATCCCGCAGCCCCCGCGGGGTCAGAATTGGGTCTAGCACCTGGACGTGCCGGCTGGGATACCATTCTGCCCGGCTGTACATCTCGGCGACTACCTGGCTAATTCAGCCGGGCTCATGAATGGAGCCACAGTGCTGTGGCAGCTTGTCACCATGGCACCACGTCTCCATTCACAAGCCACGATTGCCAGCCGCCCCGGAGCGTCTCCCATTCCCCACAGCCCGACCCCCGATCTGGCCTTACAGGGCCCTCTCTGAGCCACCTCACCTGCCTGCCTGTGTCCTGTACCATGGTTCCCCACCATCCAGGGGGACCTATTCCACCTTTGAGGTAGAAGAAGTCCCTCGTCTAGCCTGAAGGCCCTGGTCATGCCCTCATTCCACCTCCAGAATGCCCCTTCCCGCCCCCCCCCCGTACAAGCCCACTGTTTGTACGGGGAGGTTAGTGACCGGGAAGGCAGGCGGACGAATAGCGGGGATGGACGTCCCCTCACTTTGTTTGAACTATATCTTAACACAACCAATCACAAATAAAGAAATTGGACTCGTCAAGATAACATGACTTCAAAACGTCTGAGCCTCAACCAGGCGACCGATTCTTCTTTTCCACAGTGCAAACAAGTTCCTTCAAACTTCATTCTAGTGTAGTCTAATGAAACCTCGAAAATGATGACGGATGACGACCGTACAGTCTGTCGGGCTTGTCCAGCCACATCAACCACTAAGCTCTGCAATCATTTCCCCTCTCTCAGAGATCTTCCTGTGCTTCTCCCATAATTTTACAAATTCGGATATTGTTCTCATCTCCACCGCCTCCATTTGGAGACTTTTCCACATATCCCCTGTCCATCCCTTTCCACAAATTTCCTTAGATTGGAGTCTACCCTCTTTCACTCTCATTATATAAGCCCTTTTTCCAGAGCCTCCTTTTCAATGAAAGAGGCCCGCCTCTTGTGCATTTATATTTGGAGGTCTTTCTATGTCTATCTTATCTTCCCTGTCCCAGATTTCTTCCAGAGGATACATTTTTACAGGCCAATATTCACAGCAACTTATATATTCAGGTGAATGGCATACATTATTTTTAGCATTAAATCTTAACTGCCACTCTCTAGACCATTTGTCAAGCTTCGCTAATTCCCTTCTGATGTTTTCCACACCTTCCAGAAGGTCTACCCTGTTGCAGATTTTGGTATTATCTGCAAAAAGGCAAACCTTTTTCTACTTTTAATTTACTTTCCTAACAAAGAGGTTTGTTGTCCTTCCAGTATCTGCTTTTCAGTTTTCCCTTTGCTCCCATCCAGCTAACACCTCCTTGATTTACTCCTCATCTCGACAATGTTAATCTTCTTGAAGTCCAGAAGCTCACTTTTGAATGAACCATCACTGCCTGTACACTAATACTGATCCCCTGGATTCTCCCATTGTGACATCAGAAAGAGTCGCCATTCTTAAGCAGCAAATCTAGTATCCCCCCCCCCATCCCGCGTACGTTCCGTTACCAGCAGAGAAATGAGTTCTCCCTATAGAAAATCTGGAATCTCTCTACTTCTGGGTACCACTGCAGCATTTTCCTTTTCTTCTCAATTTTTTGAATGTCTATGTTTAAATCTCCATCTAGACACAGTGGATCCTTTATAGCAACAGGATAAAATTAAAGTAAGCATAACTATCTCTCATATCTGAATCAATAGGGGTGATCTACACGGAGTGGTGGGTATACCCCTAAACAAAGGCAAGGGGAGGGGTGACCTGCATGGAGTGGCAAATGCACCTACTCTTGCCGACTTGGGCAGATTAGATGGACCATACTGGTCTTTATCTGCCGTCATATGCTATATTACTATGTTATTATATATGTTTATCTACATTAGCTATTCCTTACTCTGTTTATTGTCTATTTTATTGTAAACCATTTTGTATAAGATTAAATTAGACTTACCTGCTAATTGTAGTTCCTTTAGGAACTCAAGTCCAGTCCCGGACCTCTGGGTTGTGATCCTCCTCCAGCAGCTTGGAGACTGAGAAACGTCACTCTTGTGATGTCACTGGCATATATAACCACAGGAACCGCCTCCTCGCTCCAGTAACCTATTGACAAAGCAAACTCCCCGGAGCAGCAATTAAGTAGTACCACTACTAAACACTATAACCAAACTGAAACTCTGTACAACTAAGGGATAAAACCTCCCCATTAATATGTTTTTTTTTTTTTTATAGACCAGTTAAAAAATCTGTATAAATGCTGAGGTCCTTCCTCCTCCGTTATGGAAGAAACTGACCCCCCAAAATATACCCCTGCAACTCGTCCGCCTCCATGAACCTAACCCCTAGTAAAAATAGCTTCTTACCTGTGACCGATCTCATGCTTCAGGCCATAGTCCAAAAAGAAACAGGCGGGATACGGGACTGGACTTGAGTTCCTAAAGGAACTACAATTAGCAGGTAAGTCTAATTTAATCTTCCTTATCGTCCCTCAAGTCCAGTCCCGGACCTCTGGGATGTAACAGAGCAGTACCAAAAATCAACGTGAGGGACCAGCCAAACCTGCCTGAAGTACTGCTGCACCAAAACAGGCATCTCTCTCCGCCTGAACATCCAGCCGGTAATGCTTGACAAATGAATTTATAGATGACCAAGTCGCCCCCTTACAAATTTCCCCAACTGGAATTAAACTATGCTCTGCCCAAGACGCCGCTTGCGCCCTAGTCGAATGAGCCTTAAGACCTTCCGGAACTGACCTGCCTTTTAATAGGTACGCCGACGCTATCGCTTCCTTGAGCCACCTTACTATGGAAGCTTTCGACGCCATGTCTCCTTTTCTAGGTCTGCCAAAGAGAACGAACAGCCTATCTGACTTCCGGAAACTCTCCGTCTGATGTAAATACTTCTTCAATGCATGACGGACATCCAATAAATGTAAACTCCCTGCCGACGCTTCACCCGTGTCGCCCCTGAACACCGGCAAGGACACTACTTGATTTACATGAAAAGCCGAAACTACTTTGGATAAAAAGGCTGGCACCGGTCACAAGACCACCTTTGAGTCATAGAAAGACAGAAAAGGCTTTCTACACGACAAGGCCTGCAACTTGGAGACTCGCCGTGCTGAGCAGATAGCCACCAAGAACACCACCTTGAGAGTGAGATCCTTTATAGTCGCTCTAGCCAACAGCTCAAAAGGCTGTCGTACCAACACCTCCAACAATATCTGAAGATCCCAAGATGGAACTATCTGTCTACACGGTGGCCTCAAGAGAACCACCGCTCGCAAAAAACACTTTACAGCTGGGTGGCTTCCCAGCGACTCTCCTTTAACCTTCCCCCTGTAACAGGACAAAGCCGCTAACTGAACCCGTAGGGATGAAGCCGCCAGACCTTTCTGAAAGCCATCCTGCAAGAACGCCAACATCTGAGGTACCGACACTCGCAATGCCTCCACGTTCCTGTCCACACACCAAGCCTCGAATATTCGCCATATCCGGACATACGCCAACGAAGTTGATCTCCGCTGTGCCTTCAACAAAGTTCCAATGACCGCCGCGGAATAACCCTTCCCCTTCAGCCTTGCCCTCTCAAGAGCCAAGCCGTAAGAGAGAATTGATCCACCTGGGGCATTAGCAATGGTCCCTGAGCCAAAAGTTCTCTTCGACAGGGCAGGCGCCATGGCTCCGCTACTAGCAGCCTCATCAGATCCGCATACCAAGGCCTTCTTGGCTAGTCCGGCGCGATCAACAGCACCAGTCCTTTGTGACCTTCTATACGTTGTAACACCCGCCCTATCAGCACCCAAGGTGGAAACACGTATAGGAGTTGGTGCTCGGGCCAAGGCTGAATCAGCGCATCCAGACCCTCCGACATTCACTCTCGCCTTCTGCTGAAGAAACGTCCTACCTCTGCGGACTGGAACGTGGCCATGAGATCCAGTACTGGCGTGCCCTAACGCTGCACCAGCATGTTGAACACTTCCGGATGAAGGTTCCACTCTCCTGGATCCACTCTTACGCGACTCAAAAAATCGGCTTCCACATTGTCCACTCCTGCTACGTGCACCGCCGACAGAGCTACCAGATGTGCCTCGGCCCACTTGAGCAGCCCCTCGGCTTCCTCCTCCAGCGCGACACTGCTGGTGCCTGCCTAACGATTGATGTAAGCAACTGCCATTGCATTGTCGGAAAACACCCGGATGGCCTTTCCTCGGAGATAGGGCTGAAACTCCCTCAGCGCCAACGTTACTGTGCGTAACTCCAATCTGTTGATTGACCAACTCTGTTCCAGCTCGGTCCACTGACCCTGAGCAAACCGACATTGACAGTGGGCCCCCCAGCCTACCAGACTGGCATCCATCATCAGAGGAATCCATACAGGGGCTTCCAAGGGCATCCCTTTCTCTAGGCACCCCAGATGCAGCCACCACCGTAGCGCCCGCCGCGTCTCTGGCGGACAGGGCAGCTTCTGTGATAACTGATCCCTCTGGTGCGACCACTGTCTGAGCAAGGCGCGTTGCAATGGTCTCATATGCGCTCGCGCCCATGGAACCAGCTCGAGAGTCGCTGCCATGGTCCCGAGCAACTGCAGATAATGCCACGCCATCGAGCACGATCTGTTGAGAAATTCTCTGACTAAATCCCTCAACGCTTGTGCTCGCTGCTGAGGCAGAAAGATTCGTCCCACTCTCATATCAAACTTTGCTCCCAGATATTCCAGCTCTTGTGACGGAGCTAACCGGCTCTTTTCCTGATTGACTACCCAACCTAGGTCCTGCAGAAACACCACCACTTTGGCCGTAGTCGTCTCTCTCTCTGCCCTGGACTTTGCTCTGATCAACCAATCGTCCAGATAAGGATGCACCAGCACCCCTTCTTTCCGCAATGACGCCGCTATGACCACCATCACCTTGGTGAACGTCCGAGGCGCCGTTGCTAGACCAAATGGCAAGGCCTGAAACTGGAAATGCCCCATCGGCACTGCAAATCTGAGATATTTCTGATGTTCCTGATGGATTGGAATGTGAAGGTATGCCTCGGAGAGGTCTAGGGACGTAAGAAACTTGCCTGCCCATACCGCCACTATGACCGACCTTAGAGTCTCCATACGAAAGTGAAACACCGGAAGACAGCGATTTACTCGCTTGAGATCCAAAATAGGTTGAAAGGCCCCGTCCTTCTTTGGAACCACGAAGTATATGGAGTAACGACCGCTGTCGCATTGGTCCGCAGGCACCGGTATTATGGCCTTGAGAGCCAGCAGCCTCTGCACCGTCTGTCGCACCACATCGCACTTGAGACGTGCCTTGCAGAGCAACTGTATGAAAGAATCCAGCACCGGACGGTGCAGCTCCAATGCATAACCTTCTCGAATGACCTCCAACACCCACTGGTCGGACGTAATTTGGACCCAGGCAGGATAAAAGTCCCGTATCCAACCTCCCACAGGCACGAATCCCCCCTGGGTCCCCCTGACTTCATTGTGACTTTCGAAGATTCGAGGAGGAAGCGGTCGCAAAACCCCTACTTGCTTCTCGAAACGCTCGAAAACCTTGGGATCTATAGGGAAAACGACCCCTTTGGGCTTGCCCGAACCTCAGGGAACGAAAGCGACGAAACTCCCTCAGTTGCCCTTTAGATGGCGGAGTTGGCTCCTGCTTCTGCTTGTCCTCCGGCAGCCTACTGCCTTTGGACTCCCCCATGTCCTTCACCAGCTTGTCAAAATCTTCCCCAAAGAGCAGTTTACCTCTAAAGGGGAGTTTACTCAACTGGGCTTTGGAAGACCCATCTGCCGCCCAATTGCGCAGCCAAAGATAATGCTGAGCCGCCACCACCGAGGCCATGCTCTTTGCCAAGCCTCGTATAAGATCATAGTGGACATCCGCCAAATAGGCGGCTCCCGTCTCCAATCTGGATGCTTCCTTGGTCGCTCCTTCATCCCCTTGAATCCTCTGTGACCACCAAAGACAGGCTCTCGCCACCCAAGCTCCACAAATAGAAGCCTGTAAGGACAGCATATTCACATCAAACACCTGCTTCAATAAGACTTCAAGTTTCCTGTCCTGAGCGTCCTTGAGGGCCTTGAGGGCCTCCTTCCACAGGAATGGTAGTCTTCTTAGTAACCGCCGAGACCGCTGCATCGACTCTTGGAGCTTTAAACAACTCTTGATCCTGGTCCACCAGTGGGTAAAGACGAGACATAACCCTTGCCCCTTTAAGGGCCGCCTCAGGCATGTCCCACTCCTCCTGAATCATCTCTCGCACTACCCTGTGGACTGGAAAGCTTCTTTTAGTCTTCCGAAAGGCCTGTAGTAATGGGTCTTCCAGGGTCGAATCCTCTGCCAGCTCCATCGCCGGCATATTCAGCGCCTTGAGGGTCTCTGATATGAGCGCGGGCAATTCGTCCCTACGGAATACGCGCACCACTCTAGCCTGATCCTCTTGCTCAGTAATCTCTCCTTCCTCCACATCATGATCTAAATCCAGATCCGGCTCTCCGCCTTCGGAGTAAACCCCCTCTGACACCATGGAAGGCTCCGACTGCTCTTTCTCCCCTCTGATCTTCTTTGGAAGCAGCCCCGAGCCGCCGAGTCCAGAGGCGTGCCGAGCCTCTTTTCCCCTGGAACCGCCACAGCGGTAGTAGCTGCAGGCCTTCCCTGCGGGCTTCCGAATGCCTGCTGAATCAGGGCAACAAATTCAGGGAAAAAAATTGCAGCCAAGCCCCCTGGCAAGGATGATTGAGAAACCGGGAGAACCGAAGAGGAAGAAGTCCCTGCTACCGGCTCCAGGAGCGGTCTCTCAGAAGAACTCTGCTCTACCAGCAGCTCAGGAATACTGGTATGCCCTTCACCAGCTGCCTCCAATACCTTCTCCATAGAAGCAGCCTCCTGAGCGCAGCCCATACAAACACCAGCATCCGACACTTAACCCCTTCTAGCCCCACACTCGAGACAGAGCGGACTAGAAGGCATTCCGGTAAAAGACGCATAAGACACAGCACAGCACTGCCTGCCAGAGCTTACAGCCAGGTAGCCTTAAATCTGAGACTCAAAACAGTTACCAACTGTCAAACTTCGGAGGGTTTTTTTTTAAATATACTGATGTGGAATCCTGAAAGCACTGGCTCCCAACCTATTCCTGAGGAAACCAAGCTAAAACGAAGCCTTACAGCCCGCGCAGAAGCCCCGGAAGGTCCCCTGCCCAAAATGGCATTTCCCACGCTCGAGCCACATAGCACGGCTGACTCCTGCACTGTCGTCTCACCGCGGGCCCCCGGCTAGATCAATAAGCGCGATCGCGAAGAAACACCCCGGCTGCTTTCTTACCTCTGGAAGCTGATTTAACAGGCTGCTGATCCCCTGCCGCGTGAACGCATCTGCACCGGCAGAGAACCCTCTCTCGCAGTCCAAACCGCTGGCGATCCGGCAGCTCTCCTCTTCCTCCTAAAGTGTCCAACACTAGCAGGCAAACACATCTGCATTAGTCGGACCCAAAACTCCCGGTGCCTCTGAACCTCCCACTGGCTCAGGGACCGGCTCTGCACCCCTGTCTTTGCCTGCTTACAAGGCCATACAGGTCCCTCAACAGAGCAAGAGGGGGGGTGGAGGGAGGAGAGGAGGGAGGGGGAGCACTTCAGCACCAAAATTAAAGGGCCCTTAACCTAATTTTACAAAATAAGAAAAAACCACCAAAGAACTTTAGAAATCCTAAGAAATCTTATCCAATACCCTACTCTAACTCTCCTTAATTGTCCTCAAGTGAGCCCCGAACCTCCAGGCTCACAGTCCTCCAGCTGCTTGGAGACTGAGATAACTGGAGCGAGGAAGCGGTTCCTGTGGCTATATATGCCAGTGACATCACAAGAGTGACGTTTCTCAGTCTCCAAGCTGCTGGAGGAGGATCACAACCCAGAGGTCCAGGACTGGACTTGAGGGACGATAAGGAATCTTGTGTTAAAAAGATGATATATAAAATATTTTAAATCAATAATCTGCTGCGTTTGAGGGAGGTCTGTCTATCGCACCATCATAAATAGATCATCCATGCCCTCTCCAGATTATCCCACAGGGCCTCCTCCTGGGATTTAACTGTTTAAGAGGTATGAAAGCCTCTATTTTGGATAGTACATGGAGATCGGGATTGAGACATTGAGGTCACAACATACACAACTCTGGCAGTATTTTAGAAAAGGCGCTGCCAAAGGGAGCCTTTTCTAAGATACAAATAAGGAGGTGCATTAGTGCACATCTATATGCCGATACATGGAGCCGCAGGAGCTGTTCTGAAAATGTACATGTGATCAACAGGGGAAACTCGGCAACTTCCAAGTGTAGCTGCCGGCACGTTCATGTGTAGGATGGCCATGTTGTGAACCTACACGTATAAATGCTGCTACCAATTAAGTATAGATGTTGCTATCATTAAATCATTTCAGTTTGGAGGTGGAAATAAATAATGGGGGATTAAGGAGGATAATTCCCCCGTAATCCCTTCTATAAAGGGCTTGCTGAAATGAGCACTTTTAAAAAACATAAATATGCCAGAGAATCGTCGTAAATCCCACCATGGACAATTGTAGATATACCAGTATATTCCCTATATGAAATGGAGAATACACAGGTTGATTTTTGACTCACCACTCCCTCACGTCCCCCCCCCCCTTGCAATTTCTGTATAGTAAAAACATCCAAGTGTAAAATTAGCTTTTTCTAAAATGACCATTTCCATATGGAAATCACAAGCAAGGCTTCTTAATGCATGTCGAAAACGGATGTAAGACCCTAAACTCTTAATCTCTTAATCTCTTGACATATAGTAACTTATTCCATTTTCAATTCCTGCATGATAAGAATCCAATCTGTCAAGGGTTCTGTTATAATAGAAATCTTTCATAGATAAGTAACTCAGTTGTGGATATCTGCCTGATCGAAGGACTTCCTTATTTTCTGGAGAAAACAGTAAACCAATCATATATGCTGGAATAAATCCATGGAAAACCTTGAAAATCAAACCTAACGATTTAAAAACACTTTAGCATGTATTGGAAACCCATGCTGTTGCATAAGTAGAGGGGAATCTACCTGTAGCATGAGCGTGATAAATCGATTTAGCTGTTATATTCTGCAAAGACCGTAGGCCTGTCATGTTTTCTTAGCAGGTAAACCTAGATAAATAATATTGCAATAATCTATTTGAGATAAAATCAAAGCCTGAACTAGAACTCTAAAATGCTCTTCATAAAAACAAGAATCTGTCTGAGGTGCCTTACCTTAAAATAAGTTTGTCTTACTATATGTGATATCTGTAGTTCCATGGTGAGAACAGAATCTAAAATAGCCCCTAATATTTTTAAAGAAGTAACCAGAAGAATTCTGATAAATAGGGGATTCTATGGGAGAATTACTTGGCCACAACAAATTTGTTTTACTGCGATTCGAACACAATCCGTGACTATCCATTCAGTTTCGAACCCACAAAAGAGTCTTATCAAGTAACCAATAAGTTTGGGGTGAATTGTCCTGAAACATAATCCATAACAAAATATCTTCTGCATATGGAAAAAGATGAAATGTCAAGATCATACAGGCCTACTCCAAATGAATTAAGGTAGATGCTAAAAAAATAATCAGACAAGGGAGAACCTTCTGGAATTCCACAACATGGCTGCCAGACATTGGTTAAAGCGCTATTCTTTTTCTCCCTGTATTTTCTTTTCAGAAGCTCCCAAAACAATTCTGTACTATACCCAAAAGACTCAATTTGCTCAGCCTTGATAAAAGAAGTTGGTGATCTAGTAAGTCAAATGTAGCTGAAACATCTAATTGTACTAAGATAGCCCAACGACTTCTATCCAAAATGAATCAAATTTCAAAATTTAAGGCTGCCAGTGGAGTCTCATTACTAGAAATAATGCCTCAAACCCAATTGAGTAGGAAACAGAATGTTAAGTCTTCAAGGAACTTAACTAATTGAGCAGAAACTATAGCTTCCAACAATTTTGCCAGGACAGGAGAATTTGCAATAGGCCTATACTTAGAAGGAATACTTAAACCGAGATTTTGTCCTTTAGGGATAGATGTTAAAATAATATCCCTAATTTTATCTGGAAAATGTCCTTCATGTAATGATTTAATTAGAGTAGTACATATCTCAGTTGGCGGTTCAGCCCAAGGAATCATTGGACATGGATCTAAGAAACGATGGGTCCGACATCCAGAGCGATGAGAGCAGTTAGCAGACCTTTAACTGCATAACTCACGGCGATGGGATATTCAGCCGCCCTAATTCAGTTGGTGCTGTGAGCTGCCACTGAGTGCCCCTATGCTAGGCAATTAGCATTGAGGCGTTCCGGGGACAGAGCGGAGGTGACCCCCGGGGATAGCAGGCAGCGGTGATATTCTGCCGCTGCTTGGTTATCCCTAAGCATCGAAAGTTAGGGACCTTAAAGGCTGACCTAACTTTCACCACAGAAACAAACCGGGCAATGGCTGAAAATTGCTGCTCTCCAGTTAGTTTCGCCACTCTCTGGCTAACCTAGGGAGTCAATGCCGGTGGCTGGATGTGACCCCGGCATTCAATATCCAGATTTTAAGTTCAGTGGTGATGGCTAGTTGCCTTACAAGGGCTAGCTGCCATCGCTGAACATTGGGCCCTCTTAGTTTTTGTAAATCTCTTAGGTAATCTTCCAATATCAAGTATATTTACTGGTAAAAACCGATCCCATGGACAATCTCCTCTAGAGCACAAATCATGCGAACGATCTATGAAATCAATCATAGGCTCAACACTAGAAGGCTTTAAATGTTCTAACCTTCAAATCAAGTGTCTGCTAATGTTTGTGCTGAAGGAATGCCAGTTCCTGGCAATACCTGTAATTTGTCAGGGATAATGATTTTATTGATAATTTGAATGAGGAGCAAAGAGGTTGATTAAATTATGTCTCATCGGTATGTATTCTGGGTTATTTTAATGTGGGTGTCAATCTCAAATTGTACCATATATATTGTCTCTGTCCCTATTTGCTAATTATTGCTGTTTGCGGAACATGATTGGTATGAAATTAACTTGATATATAATTAAAAATAAAGTAAAAAAAAAAGCATAGCGCTGCTGCTGTAGCATGTGTACTTTTAGCTATGTTAAGAGGGCGGTATTTGTGAGGGCATGTGTAAAGCAGGGAAAGAAAGCAGAACACATGCATGGGATTTCTGGAAATCTGCATCCTTCTCTGTCCCGCACTTATATCAAATGCCAAGTGCACAGATGCTTTTAACACTTGTGGTTTGCACCTGCCCAGTCTCAAAGGGCAACAGTCGAGGTTCTTTGCCTTTGAGAATTGGCACGATTTATGTGGAATAGGCTCAATTACTCTCCTAAATGAATACGCACGTTGTGTGATGTGTGATAAATCAATGATAAGGAGTCATGTTTGGAAGAGTGCCCCCTGGATCGGCCTTGACTTTGTTAAATGCAGACAATAAAAGGATGAACTGAATAGCACTGTGTGTGCTGTTGCATGTGGGCAGTAATCCTCTAAACATGTCTGCTCCCATTGTATTAGGGAAGCAGCTTGTGGAATTTAAAAAAGATAATTGGGAATTGTTACTATTTTTTTTTAAATTACCAAGTGGTCTAATTTTTCCTTATATAATGGTTGGGGTATTTGGCAAGGAATAATCATCAGCAATCTTTTCAAGTCTTATATAGTATGTGCTTTAGAATCACTGTAAAGAGAAACCATCTTACTTTCCAGTCTCTATCCTGACGCACAGAGGAGAGGTCTTCTGACTCATCACACCAGGTGTCCATCGTTTGCTGTGATTTCTCGAGCATAGCTTCCATGTTTATCGCTTTCCTTATCTCTTTTTCATTTCTTTCCATTTCTGGGCTCCCCACTTCCTTCCAGGTAGATTTGTCTTCATATATCTCTTTGGTCTTTGGTGACAGGGCTGTCACATCTCCTCTGGGAGGCTGAACTTGGAAGGCCAAAGAACTCTTGACACCATTATGCTTCTGAAAACAGTTATTTTCCCAGGACTTCAGCTCTCGCATCTCTTTGTCTGCTTGATCAAGCTGACACTTCAGCATCGTGATCTCTTGTCGCTGCCTATCAAGTTTTGTCTTGTCTGACTCTAATTCATCTGTTACCTCTGTGAGTGCATGCTCTAAAGCAGTCACTTGTTGCAAATGCTCATCGTAAGGTATATAATTTTTCTTCTCTCTCAATAGATCTGCCCATGTCTCTTGGACATTTACTGTAGATTCCGATAGCTCCTGATTGAGCTGATGAGTATCAGTGGTTTCTCTAACAACTTTGTGGGTCACTGTGGCCTGAATATCACATAACGTTTGGCCATCTGCAGGTTCCTGCTTCTCCACTTCTAAAGAGGTTACAGTGTCCTCTGGATCCTGTATACTGCCCTCTTCCATGGATCTTTGCATTTGGACTTCACCAGCTTGGTCAAGTGAATATGTCAATATAATTTCCTGACATTGCCCATAGAGCAGTACTGTACCTGACTGTAAGCTCTTTTGAACCTCCATGAAATCTTTCTGCAAAGCACTCCCTTGTTGGTATTTCTTGGGTACATAATTTATCTTCTCGATCATCAGTTCTTTCTGCAGTTCTTGGACTTCCTTCATGGCTTCCGTTAGCTTGTGCTCCAGCTCCTGGATCTCAGTGGCTTGGGTTTCTATTGTGTGGGTCATGGAAGTCTGCAGAGCACCGAGGTCTAGGATGGACACACATTCAATATGATCATCTTTAAGCTTCTGGATTTCATTTTCTGAAGAACTTACGATTTTCTCATTGTGCTGTAAACAGCTCTTCTCTCTGGATGTCATCTTTTTAATCTTTTCTGATGCTCCGTCAGCTCTGTGCTTTAACATTGTGTCGTTTTGATCTATTGTTACCCTGACTGGATCTAAGTTCTCCCCCACCTTTGTTGGATCTTTTTCAAGAGCAGTCACTTGCTCTTGGTGCTTCTCATTTGTCACATCATTTGTCTTCTGGGTTATTATTTCTTTTTGCAGCTGTTGGGCATTCTCCAAGCCTTTGGATAGCTGATGCTTAACTTTCTGAATCTTGATGCCTTGTGTATCTATTTTATCAGTCATTAAAGTCTGAAAAGCATTTTGATGTAGGATAGGTATGCGTTTAGCGTAATCATCTTTCAACTTCTGGATCTCCTTTTCCAAGGAACTTACAATTTGCTCATGTTGCTGTAAAAATGTCTTCTCTTTGGACGTTGCTTCTTTGATCTGTTCACTTGCTTGATCAAGTTGGTGCTTTAACATAGCAATTTCTTGGCATTTCTCTTCCACTGTTCCTTTAGCTAACTCTAATCTCCTTTTCACTTCAGTGAGATCTTTGTTCAGAGAAGTCACTTGCTGTAGGTGCTCCCATTTGGGTATGGAATTTGTCTTCTGGCTTATCAACTCTGTTTCTAACCTTTCAGCATTTTTTGTGGCTTTAGATAGCTCCCAACTGAGCTCCTGAATTTCACTGGCCTGTTTTTCTATTTTAAGGGTCATGTGGTCTTTGATGGACACATTCTTACTTTGATCATCCTTGAGACTTTGATTCTCCTTTTCTAGTTTTAACTTCTGCATTACAGCTTCATCGTGTTTCTTCACCAGCGTGCCTATGTTCCAGTAAAGCTCCTCCAAGACATCTGTACTGAAGTTCTTTTCTTCCTTAAGGCTTTCTTCTTTCACCATCTCTTTTGGGAAACTTTCTTTCAGCATGAGTATGTCATTCTTCTGGGCTTCCAGTGTGGACCTTAGCTTCTTTGTGACTTCCTGCTCTGAGGACAGTTCTTCCGACAGAAGCTGAAAGTTCTTCTCCAGATCTTCAATCAGGCTTTGCATGTCTTTCCTCGGGAGGTAGTCAGTCTGCAGATTCCACTGAAGGGCTGCTAGGTCTTCCTGCAGCTTGTCTCTTTCTTTTCCAGTATCAGTCAGTTCGGCCATTAGTCCAGCATGGCTCAGCCTGAGGTCATGTATCTCTTTCTCTAGCTCTGCTGTCCTCTTGCTCATGGTGCTCTTCATTTCCACATAACCATTGTTTATCAGGGATTCATGTTCTGCGCCCAACAAAGGCTGAATTTTCCGTTTGCTTTTTCCCTCCTGCTGGATTATTCTGGGCTGCTGCATACTAGATGTATCATCTTGAATACCAGGGGCAGATGCCTGAAGCAACTTCCTTATATCTTTAAGTACAGCATTTTCTTGCAAGGCCCCTTTAGATTCCCTTTGGTGATTTGGATGCTGCTTTTGGGCTTTTCCCTGCTTCTCCTCCCAGTCTTGCATTTTAGAAACCATGCTATGGAAGAACACTTCACAAGCCTTCTCTCTTACAGGTTCTTCATCATAGGACAAGCCAGTCATTTCCTGAAGCTGCTTAGATTTCTCTTGCAAACTGCTATTCTTCTGCTCCATGTCAGTTAACAGCTGCTCCAAGTCTGCCACAGTTTTCTTAAAAAATGTTGCACTTCTCTCAAAGTCTTCTCTAATCATTGTTTCTAGTTCTGGCTGTGGCTGACTTTTCACAACAACTTCCATTTGCCGTCTCAAGAGGACTTGCTTTCCCCACTGTATGTTGGCATATTCCACTCTCATTTGCACCAGCAGCTGCTTCAGCTCTTTGATAACATCGTCTAAGACAGCCTGGGCATCTGTGGGCTCTGTCATAGCGATGTTCCCTGGCATTATTCCAATGTTTCCATCTTCTGCTTCCACATCCCTTTGCAATATTTTCACAAGTTCCTGGAGCTTCTCATTTTCACCGCTGAGCTCCATGATTTGGTCCTGGAGCTCTTTGATCACGCTGCTGTGGGTACGTTTCCTCTTGTCAAACTGGGAGATGACCACCCTCATGTTTTCCAGATGGCCCTCCAGTTCCTCTGTTCTTTTCCGTGCAATCTCCATCTCTTCCCGAGCTGTAGCCACTTCGCTTCGAAGGTGCTCTATTTCTTCCTGGTACCTCTTCACTAGTTTATGTGTCTCTTTTTCAAATTCTTCTCTTCCAGTCCCATTCCCCCAAAGAGATCTTTGGTCACTGTTCTTCACGTTCTGCTTTTCATTCATTGTTTGTTCTTGATTCATCAGTAGATCAAGAACATTGTTTTCGTCAGATGAACCATGGCATAAAGTTTTTTCTTCTCTCATTCCTGGTTGATCTTCTGCTCTTCCTTGCTGCGACTCTTGTACATCTAAAACATGTGCTCTGAAGTGATCTTTCTCCTTCCTGCATTCCACTGCAGAGGCCTCCAACTGCTGGGTCTTCCTCATCAGCACTGCTTGGAGGTACAAGACTTTCTTGTGTTCCTCTTCATATCTCCACCTCCATTCTTCGTGTGGCAGGGCCTGCCAATCCTCATCCCAATTCTTCTGGTTCACACCGCTTGAGTGGAGTTCAGAAGCGACCTCAGCTGTCTCCTAGAAGCACATAAAATAAAATAAGCACCATCAAATACTGCACTATAGGCATGTTCAAGTTTTCACATATTCTAAAAATGCTTTTCGAAAGATAAAGCTTGTGCTCATATTGTTTACAAGAATAGGACATCCGTCTATACAAACAAGCATGATAGAATTAAAAGAGTGTACTATTTAGACTGGGTGGGGTTTTAACATTTTAGCGAATTATGGGCTGGCCTGACAACCCTGCAAGTCCTTGTCCCTTATCTCCTATATCTGAATTTATCTTCTGAATTAAAAGTTGAATTGGAAGAGGATTATGCCATTTCTATGGAAGCTCTTACCAGATGGAATGTGGGGCTGCTCCGCCTCCCTTTGTTTTAGAACATTAGTGAATGTGTGGCTTTTAAGCATTTGTATAATACTTAAGAATTTTGTGGTTTAACGGATATTCTTTAGAGAGGAATGGGGATATTTGTATTTTTGTTGAAACTGTGTGGGAGGAAATATTTATTGCATGGGGTGAAAACTTGATGGGAACAGTGAAAGGGAGCTAAATATTTAAATCTCTTCAGCTTTGTGCAATAGAGGTGATACATAAGTTGTTGTTAAGTACCGTCAAGTCAGTGTCAACTCACGGTGACCCTCTGGATAGTTAATATAAGAACATAAGAAATGCTATACCAGGTCAGACCAAGGCCCATCGAGCCCAGTATCCTGTTTCCAACAGTGGCCAATCCAGGTCACAAGTACCTGGCAGGTTCCCAAAAAGGCACACAAGTTCCACAGTGCTTGTCCCAGGTCCTCTCTAATAATGATTTATGGACCTTTCCTCCAGGAACTTGTCCAAACCCTTTTTAAACCCAGCTACACTAACAGCTTTTACTATATCTTCCAGTAACTAATTCCCGAGTTTGATTACATGTTGAGTGAAAAATTATTTTCTCTTATTAGTCTTAAATGTAGACAGTTCTTTCAACAGAAGCAGAAAGTGGTCCTAAACTGTGTTCAGTCTTCAGTCAGGAGGCTCATTGTTAATAGAGTGGCATCCATAGCGGCTGGTATTGTATCGACATAAATAAATAGCTAGCTGAACGGGTAAGATTTCATACCTGAGAGCTGCCCTCGGCTTCTGGATCCTGTCCTGCAAGAAGAAAGAACAGATAGAGCCACGGTTTACTGATGTGAAGTGCTATGTTTTTTGTTATTCAGTTGGACTAATAAATTGAAATGCGTCATCTCTTATCCTAAGTATAGCTATGCTCTCAAGCAGGCAGACATGGAGTAGGGACGTAGCCTAGTGGTTACAGCAGCAGGCTGGGATGCCAGGGTTCAAATACTGCTTCTCTCCCACAACGTGTAGCTTTGGGCAAATCATTTCATCCTCCATTGCTTTAGGTTCAAAATTTAGAGGCAGGTTTACTAAAACATCATAGCAGATAGCACAGGGTTTAGTGTGGGGCCAACACGTGTTTAGCCATGCAATAGCAAGGAGTGTGCGACCCATGGATGACCACACTAAAAATGCAGCGTGTGAGTATGCAGGGTGAAGGCCGGGACGTGGTACATGGCTGGGCTAGGTGGGCTAGTTGCGCTGTAGCTAAACAAAGACGTCACTAGCGCAGGCACAACTAAAGGCTGCCTCTGACCAGGTGATAGTTCTACCCGTGTTGCTAGCATGTCGCCCATGCATGTTCCCTACACGAGTGTTAGGAAATAGGAAGGGCAGAAACAGGGCAACTACACCGGAAGATAGAAAGTCAAACAGGAAAGGCAGCAGAATATCTAGGCACCTGCCTTGGCCACCAGACAGTAACATGCAGCTCCCATGACATTGCACCACAGCAGCCTGAGAGCCACAAAACCAGGGCCTTCAGGTCAGGAGCGCCCCTGCTGGGAGAGTGGGCAAACACCCACAAACACATCAATAGCTGTCCCAGTGGGCTGCTGTTCATGGCTGCATATGCAATGGATAGTATCGGAGGGCTGCTGGTGTTGTGTGATGTGGAAGCATCAGGACATAGGGCTTGTGCTCTTTGCTTCAGCCAATACTGGCCTCATAGCCAGAGTTGAAGCCAGCAGAGGACAGTGTTGGGGGGGGGGGGGGCGGATGCAAATTAGATGTGTTATCTTACCACTGCCTCCTCTGCATATAGCAGTGCATACATGTACCTGGGGACCCGTGTCACTGCCATAGGCCATATTCCTGTGGACAGATGGCCACTCACCCTGACCACAGAGTTGCCAAGTTACCCAATTCCAGGAGTGAGATTTTTTGCCAGTTCTGGTTTTCGATTTGCATTGGAATCAGTACTGCAGGTCCCATAATGCAGCAGGATGAGATTGTCAGAAATACAGGAATGCTTAAAATCTCACTCCTGGACCTGGGTAACTTGGCAACTCTGTAACCACTGGAGGATGTGGCTGAGGCCTACTACCTCTCTGAGCAGCTACTAGCACTGAACATGGGCCTCCAGTATTGAAGCTCACTGATCAATGTCCTCTCCCTGGCCCCTTGCCCAGGGGCTGAGGCATTCCATGTACTTGGGAAGCTCTTGTGGTCATCCCTTTTCTAGTGGGCCTCTGGTTCTCTGACAGCTGAGCTGCTCAGCCTGGAGGCTGTTTTGGATTTACCCACTCCATGTAGTATTCTCTGAGAGCGTTGCCTTGTAAGAGGGAGCATGAAGTCCCTCTATGGTTGGATGGCCTGGTGCCTCTCTCCCCTCCCCCCCCCCCCCCCAAATTGTAGATGTCAAGCCACAGGGATGGGTATTCTATATGATGGCCATGGGGATGCTTCTTGACCCTATGGACCCCATGTGGTAGAGGTGCTGATTGTGTATGGCCCCAGACCCCCCTCAGCTCTGGCATCCCCCTTTCCCCACATGGGGGGGGGGGGGAGGCACACTCCACAGCAGCTATGGTGCTGTCCAAACCAGTTCAGAGGAGGGAATCAGAGTGAATAATGCTCTACTGTTATCCTTTTCCTCGGCTCGCAACCTTGGGATTGTCTTTGACTCCTCCCTCTCCCTTCTCCACACACATTCTTCTGATAGCTAAAACCTGTCGTTTCTCTCTATAACATCAGCAAAATTCACCCCTTCCTTTCTGAACACACTGCTAAGACACATCCATTCTTTAATCACCTCCCATCTAGACTATTACAACTTCCTCCTTGTTGGTCTCTTTCTGAATCATCTCTCTTCCCTTCAATTTGTTCAAAACTCAGCTGTGTGGCTAAATTTCCATCAATGTCACTATGCTCACATAACGCCTCTTCTCAAGTTGCTTTATTGGTTCCCTATCCGTCTCTGTATCTGTATCGAGTTCAGACTTCTCCTACTGACCTATAAATGCCTTCATTCATCTGTTCCTCATTGCTTTTCCTCTCTTATCTCTCCCTACACCCCTGCCCGGGAACTCCGCTTTTCTGGCAGATCCCTTCTATCGGTGCCCTGCCAACTCCAATCTTTCCTCTTTACTGCTCCTTATGCCTGAAACAAACTACCTGAGTTGGTACATCAAGCTTCCTCCTTGGCCCTTTTCAAATCCAGGCTAAAAACTCACCTCTTTGAGGCTGCTTTTGGATCCTGATCTGCGTAGTCTCCTGCTCGCCAACTATGTGTTTTCTTACCATTCCCCTTGACATACCCTAGTCCCCAGCTGTTCTGTTGTCTGTCTTGACTAGAATGTAAGCTCTGATGAGCAGGGACCATCTCTTACATGTCTCTGTACAGCGCTGCATATGCCTTGTAGCACTATACAAATACAGGGAGGATTGGCTCGGTGGTTGGGACAGGTTACCTCAGGCCGGAAGGCCGGGGGTTCAAATCCCGCATGGGGACACGTAACCTCAGGCTGGAGGGATTGGGGTCTCTAGTCCCATGGCCACTCCTTGTGGCCTTGGGCAAGCCACTTAACCCTCCATTGCCTCAGGTACACTTAGACTGTGAGCCCTTCAAGGACAAGGGAATAAAAAATACCTGTTAGTATATACATGTAAACCACACTGATTCTAAAGAGCGAGGTATAAAAATAAATAAATAAATGATCAGTAGTAGGATAGCCACTCCCACCAGAGGCCTTGTACTGTGTCCCCTGTAGCCTAGGTGAGCAGGCACCCTGGGTACTTCAGGGTGAGGGGGATTTATATACCCATCATCCATGATGGGCACTGAAGACACCCTGCATTTCAGAGGCCGCATTTGAATCCTATCTTGCACAGTTAGGGACGCAGCACAGACTCTCTGCATGTGTTTGCACTGCTGATTAGCATGCCTCACCCTCTGGCACTTAGCCCCAGTGCTCTGTGCCATGCAGCCAGTTGTGCCTATTCCTGGTCACCCCTCGCTAGTCTGAACTAGCCAGTTGCTACTTTCCAGAAGGTGTGGCTGGAGCACATTTATTACAGTCTGCAGTGGTCCCTTAGACCACAGACGCTCTGTAAATGCGTTTGTGGCTATCCTTTGCCAGGTGTGCGCTACAAACACATGCACTGTGCATATCCGCTGTGGCCGCACCTTCTTCTACAGCACTAGTGCCGCGGCTAGTGCGGCCACACCCCTTGCATCTACCATGGCCACTGGGCTCCGCCACGGTAAGAACAAGGGTGAATTATGCGTTAGCCCCACCCTACCAGCTGATCTTTAGTAAACAGGCCCCTTAGACTGTAAGCCCCTACTGTACCTTGTTACCAAAGAAAAAGCTTGCACAAAAGTCAACTAAATACAAAGAAAGCATAAAACACATCAATTAGGTAGTTCCGTGCTTAAGAGCAGGGGAAGGAGGACTTTGTTTTCTTGCATTTTTCTTTAATAGAAAGTTGTAAGAGCTGTGCATAAAGTTAGCAAGCACTCCCAGCGACGTCTCCCTAATGGCGCAAGAAAGAAGATCTTGCAGTAGCTAAATGACGGTTTTGTTTTACAGTCTTCATGTCCAGCCATGAACCACCAAGAAGCAATGTCTCTCTTACCGTAAGAACTATGACTGAAGTACTCTCTGTTCAATCCCAAGCTAAAGGCAAGTTAATTCAGATACAGTGAGTATTCTCCTTCCCCGAGGGCTTACAATCCAGTTTTCTACCTGCGACAATGGAGGGCGAGGTGATTTGCCCAAGGTTTCAAGGGGCATCAATGGCTGGTGCCACATTCGAACCTTGGCTTCGTTACCTCTCAGTCATATGCTGTAAGCACCGAGACACTCTCCTATTTGCAGCAGCTGCCGTATTGGGGGTACAGTAAGAGCACCTTGGGCCCCAGGTGATGCCCCGTTGCCCCAGTCATAGGTCCCCTCTCTATTGCTTGATCTTGCTACATTACTTAAGTAAATATTGTTTACCCTTCCGTTCAATCCAGCCCTATATAAGATCTCTCAGGCCCCACATCTTCGTCTGGCATTGTACTGTATCAAAGAGAAGCAATGGGATTTTTGCTGATAATTAACACTGCCCAAGACCAATATTGAACAGACCACTAGGAAAACAAGTCCCTATGCTGGAGCCCCGCTATATCTACTTTATCAGGTGTACAACTGTCCTTGAAGAACCCGTTTTCAAAAATCCTGAGATGTTAGAGGAATTCTGCACCGTGTTGACAAGTATATGAAGGGACGTCAGCTGCTATTTTTTCCTTGCTTTTTGTACCTTGCGCTTTATTGCACCATGGCGGGAGAGAGTAGTGACCTCCGTCTCTCAGAAATAGTGTCATCAGGGGGAGATGGACTGAGCAATTAAAGCCACACTAGAGACAATGCACTGGCATAGACATAGTGACAAAGGGACCTGTCCCTTTGTACATCCCTTCATATGCACTGGAGGGCGCACAGGAAAGTGGAGAGGACGTATTTGTTCCAATATGCTTGGGGATGTGTTAGGTTTATGTTTTGTTCGTTGGGGTTGTGGTACTGGGAGATTTTAATCTCCACATGGTCCAGGTGCCCTTATCGGTTGATGTGGAGGATTTTCTTCAAGTTATGGAAGCCTTAGATTTTGTCTAGAGAATTTCAGGAACGACTCACATTCATGGTCACACCCTAGATTTAATTTTCTTGCCTAAAACGCTGCACATGTGCAGAATGCCCCCATTAAGATGGTGACCTGGCCTGTGCCATGGTCTGACCATTATATGATTAGGTTGGATTCTCAGATTGCAGGCTGGATCTGGCAAACAGGAAAGGCTCTAATTATATTAAGAAGAGGGGTCCGATTGATGCAGGAAAATTTAAGGAGACCGGATTGCCTCATATTCCTGAGATTAATTGTAGAAATTGAGGTGGTTGTTGAGTTATGGGATTTCAGGTTATGCTCTTCTATGGATAAGATAGCCCTATCAGCGAAAGGTCTTTTGTGTGGACTCGTATGGTTTACTGATGCGTGGTACAGAGTCTTTGCCGGTCTCCTTATTGGTTGTAGTGCTTGGAGAAATGCAACAGGATAAGGGTTATCAACTTGCGTTCTTAGATATTTCAGTCACTTTTAAAATGATTAGTCATTCTGTGTTGCCAAATCGTATGTGGCAACGGAATTGGGGGTCAAGTTGCATTGTGGTGTCAATCCTTCTTTATGGAACGGAGACAAAAAGTTTGTACTGTGGTCAATTTTTTCTGAATGGAAGTCCCTAGCAGTAGAGGTTCCTCAGAGATCCGTTTTATCATCCACTTTGTTTAATTCGTCCCTTCGTCCTCTATGATATGTTGTTAGGTTTGGGGCTTGATCCTACTCCCCAGTTGTCTGTCTTGACTAGATTGTAAGCTCCTATGAGCAGGGACCATCTCTTACATGTCTCTGTACAATGCTGTGTTCGTTATCCAAATGATAAGTAGCAGTAATACTAGTAGAATTTGTTTCCCTTATTGTGGCTGCGGCCTTACTTGTCTGCGTGTTTTTGAGTGAGGACATGTGAACATTAGTGATGCCCTGTCTTGAATATTGTAATGCTTTGTTGCCGGGGCATCCCCAGAAGGCTTTGTATCACCTACAGCTGATGGAGAATACTGCTTCTAAGCTGCTCAAGGGCCTGCAGAAGTGTGATCATGTGACCTCTGCCTGATTGGCTGCTAGTTCAATGCCAGGCAGAATTTAAAGTATTGACGCTGGTTTTTAAAGCTTTGTATAATTTGGCACTGGAGTATTTACATTCTAGACTGGCATCTGATTCTCTGTGTGTTTCCTGCGTTCCCAGTCTGATGGTGATACCGTTTCATCAGGTTTTGTGCAAGGTTTGGCATAGGAACAGGACCTTTCGAGTTCAGGGCCTTTTGCTACAGAATTCTCTTCCCTGTGAGCACCGGCTTTTAGACGATCTTCAGTCATTTCGTCAAGGCCATGAAAACCTTCCTATTTAGGAAGACTTTGGGAGGCGATGTGGGAGTCTAATGTGTTGTTTTTGTAAGGGTTTGCTTTTTTGGGTTGGGTTATCTGAGGTGTTTTTATTACTGAACTTGTATTGTGATATGTTTAAATTATCGTTGTAAGCTGCACTGGACAGATTAAAACAATGTAAATAAATACATATTTTGTTGTTTTTAGCAACTACCATAGATTTGCAGACAAGCACGGCTGATTTGCTTGGGATCATGCGGGCACTAGCAGATTGGTTGGTTGCTAATACATTTTTCAAAAACAGAATTAATGGCAGGAGACATTTAGATTTTGGTATACTAGAGTTTTTACTTTTACAGGGGGTTCACATCCCTTTTAGGAATTCAATTATATACTGAGGAGTTGAGATGGATTCTGGCTTGTCGTTTAAGTTCCAGGCCCAGGAAATAATCCGTAGTTTTTATAACTTACTTGTCCAGTTCTTGGTTAAGTTATTTTTCTATTACAGATTTTAAGACAGTATTACATAGTCTGACTAATGCAGATTGATTATATAAACCATTTTGAACGGTGTAAATCACAAAGATGGTACATGTTGTTGTTAAGTGCCGTGGTTGGTGTTGGTGTTGACTCATGGCGACCCTCTGGATAGTTGCCCTAAACTGTGTTTGGTCTTCAGTCAGGCGGCTCATTGTTGATAGAGTGACACCCAGATGGTATATAAAACTGTTTAAATTAATAAACGTATTGCAATGCAATTTATGAAGGCTTGTCCGAGATGTTTATAGAAGCTTTGCAAAGGATTCAGAATGCCATGGTGTATTTGATTACCGGCTGTGGCAGAACTGAACATATTGCCCTTTGTTGATAATGTTGCGCTGGCTCTTTATAAAGTGGCATGTAATGTATAAGATTTTATTGTTAGTTTTTAAGGTTTTGTGGCCTCTGTATTTATCCTATCTATTGACAGTTTATGCGCCTCCAAGAACTCTCTGTCCATATTTGCTGGAGATTTCCTCTGTGAAGTTGGTCAAGTTAGTGAGTTCTGGGAAAAGGATGTTCTCAGTGGCTGGTCCACGTTCTGGAATTCTTTGCCACTGGAGATGAAGTATGAAGATAAGGTTGTCCTCTAGATAGGAAATTAAAGACTTGTTTGTTTAGGTTAGCATTTCGACGTGGTACTTATGAACAAAATAGGGTTTGTTTTATGAGGTAAGGGAGCAGCTTGGGGTGGAGTTTTATTAAGGGGTTTTATGGATAGAGAGCAGTGGTTCCCAAACGTTTCCCCAATGTGACCCCATTTTAGTGGATGACAATTCACGTAAACCCAAATGGTAACCAAATTAAATTATCACTCAAACAGCATAAATAGGCAAAATGCAATGTGTGCCTTTGAGTCCGTGCTGACTCCTGGTGACGCAGCAGCACCTGGGTTTTCTTGGCAGTGTGACCGGAAGTAGATTGCCAGACCTTTCTCCTGAGGCAATGGAGGGTTAAGTGACTTGCTGAAGGTCACAAGGAGTGCTAGTGGGAATCGAACCCTGGTCTCTTGGGGCCTGATATTCATCAGTGATGGCTACTCGCCTCCAAAGCGCATAGTCATTGCCACTGAACCTTAACCTTGAATATTCAATGCCAGGGCCACATCCGTCCACCAGCACTGGACATCTGGGTCTGACGCTATGCCCTGTATGGTGCAGAAAGTAACCAGGCAGCGGCAATGTTGAGCCACTGCCTGGTTAGCCCCCATGGGTAAAGATAGGCTGCCCGGGTAGCCACGGATGCCGCCTCCGCTTTGCCCCAGAACGCCCACGACACGCCCCGATTCCACACGATTAGCATCGGGGTGTGTAGTGGCGGAACCGGTGGATATTCAGCATGTTAGCGTCACTGACTATCCATCTATAACGGCATTTACACGCTTTATAGGGTTGTTGTTGTTTTTTTTAAATTTAATCTTTATTAACTTTTCAGTATAACACTGTCCCTGAGAGTGTAAATGTCTTTGAATATCGGGCCCTTGTTCTAACCGTCAGGCTACTCCTCCACTCTAACACAACTATAAATATATAATCTGTGCTTCTTCAAGTAATTATCTGAAGCACTCACCACACCTGAGACACTTGAGTTTGGAAATTACCACACAGTTTATACTGCACATCACAACACCTTTCCCTTGCCATACTTACCACCCTGCCTAGGCTCATACGTCACTCATGCTCCTCTCAATCACGCCACCCTCCCTATCCACACTTATGCCCCCCTCAATCCAACCCATCCCTCAGACTCTGCTCTCCTTATTCACACTCACCACCCTTCCCAGACTCATGTCTCACACCTTGCTCATGCCCTCCTCAATTACACTCATCCCCCAGACTCATTGCCCCCTCCACACTTACCACCCTGTACAGGCCACTCTCAATCACACCCTCCTCCCAGACTCACCTCTCCCTATTTACACTCAGCACCCTTCCCACACCTATGCCAGGCACACCCATCCCCAGACTTACCCCTACATGTACTCACCCCCCTGCCCAGGCTCACTGATGCCCCTCTCAATTACACCCCTCTGTAAGGTTCATCTCTCCATATCCATACTCAAGCAGGGCCCATTGGCCCCCCTTCCCCTCCACACTGACCCCCTCTAACTCTCAGGCTTACCTCCAGTGTCATCCCCATAGACCTCTATATTTATTCTAAACCCCACTCCTCTGCTGGTGGAACTGATGGAGGGAGGGCAAGGGGCAGAACTGAGAGTCCTCTAGCAGCGCAGTGGTGCTGAAGCCAACGTGTGACCCTCTATGAGAGGCAGGAAGCTTCGAACTTGCTGAGAGTGTCAACAGCAGGCAAATAAGGCCTCCAGGGTGGTAAGACAAAAATCATGATATAGCAGCAGCCCCAAGAGATAGCAAAAAAAATTCTCAGAGTGGCAGCAACAGAGACAGTGGCAACAGGCAGAGAAGGGCCCAGAAGCGACGGCAGGGCAGCAGGATGACTGGGAGCATCAGCAGGAGGCAGCTCTTTCCCAGGTATGGCATAGATGGAGGCATAGGCAAGGCAACGCAGCACAGCGTTAGAGGAAGAAACAGTGCTTATCGCTTTACTTTACCATTGTAACTTGCAGCAGCAGCAAAGCAGAGCAGCCAGCTCCATGCGATTCACTCTCCACATACGTACATGGCTGAATGAATGCGCGCGCGGGTTTGCTGCTTTGCATTGTTGTCACGAGGTGCCGCAGTACTTGATTTTCCTTGTACTCTAAATTCTGCAAGCAGCTGTGATCCCAAAGAAGATTTGGGACATGACCCACAGTTTGGGAACCACTGATACAGACGGTGGGATTTTTATTGAGGGTTTATATGTTGTTAATTTTGCCTTTTTATTTTATTTCTTATGTTATATAATCTACTTTGAGTTTTAAGAAAGGAGGAATATAAAAGACCATAAAAAGAAATGATAGTTTCTTCCATGCGCAAGGGCTGCCCTTGACTATGTGAGGCCGAAGTGCCACTGATGCGCATCAAAGTCTTTTAATGACGAGTAGGAATGTGTCAGAGTGTCTCACCTAGTTACAATATACCCAGTGCCACTTTGCAGGAAGAGTCCAAAATGTCAGAGGTGTCAGAAAGGAGAAGGACGACTGCGGATGCAGCTACGGAAGAGGTTGGGATTACGGCACGATTGCTTAGAACTGGCCCATGCGAGTTGTGAAAGTCTGGAAGAACAGCAAGGACTGGGTCAGGGAGCAGCAAATTTTTCATCAGGAGGGAGGAACCTTTGCTTTTGGAATCCAAAAAAGGACTTGTTTTCCATCTTCTCCCTTCTCGGTTTCTCGTTGGACTTTAAGAAACATTCCATTCCTGCGTTGTAGGAGCTTTTAAATGTTGATCTTATGCTGGGTAGTTTTGCTGACATGAAGAGACATGTTCGCAGGGGACCTGCGGCTGCCTCAGCAATCGTACCTGGAGTCACACAGTCACATAGCAGCTGTTGGCATATAACGATATCCTGACCTCCCCAGGACAGTCATTTCCCATGCCTACACAGACCCCTTTATCTCCCTCCCTTGCCTCTATTTCTGTCCCACATTTGCAGGTATTGTCGTTTTTGTTGCTGACATGGGTGGTAGTGGTAATTCCAGACATCCATGTCCTGCTCGGTAAAGAAGGATTTCCTTCTTTGTCCTCTGAGCCTCCTTCCTTCAAATTGCATACCATGCACAATTAAACAAAGAATAAACGGAAACGGCTCAAATTACTCAGCAATTCGGGTTTCTAATGTATTCCCTGATAATGAACAAGGCTTACCTCTTTTCCAGTTCCCCAGAGCCTCCTGGACAAGCTTTCTCAATGCGTCATCGCGCGAATGGTCAGCGTAATATAAAGTGTTGTGGCCCATGCAGTCCATGGTCATCATATTGGCGCCATTGGCCAGCAGCACCTCTGCGGCCTGGATGTTGCTCCTTTCGCAAGCCAGGATTAAAGCAGTTCTACGAGAAATGCATAAAGGGCTAGCAGAAGAGTATAGGTTTGAGGAGGCTGCGGGCGGTGCAAGGAAGGGAGCTCGCTATGCCAAGATTTTACAAGGGTGCAATTTCGGGGCCATCTGTGCCGTTTTATGTCCAGAGACTGCACCCGTGCAAATGATGTCAATGGCAAGTCAGTGGCAACTCATTCCTAGCACCGTCAGGACTGTCTAAAAAAAAAAAGGTTAACTGTGTTCTTGGTGCACCTCTTAGCGGATGCAAAATGTATTTTTGAGCACAGTTTCTTTATTTAACAGTTATTTTATACCACTTTAGTCAAAGGTAGTTTAAATTGTAACTTAAACTTGGTAATGTACATTAAACAGGGACATTGATAACTTGGATTCTTCTGAGGCAATGGAGGGTTAAGTGACTTGCCCAAGGCCACAAGGAGTGCTAGTGGGAATTGAACCCTAGTGGCTTGGTTTCCAAGCCAATGCTCTAACCGCTAGGCTACTTCTCCACTCCATTTTGACCTACCTTTTGCCTTCTTGCAAAACTGCAAGATTATAATTTGAGGCAGTTGTCTTGAAAATTTTGGGAATGATTTTTCAGTGCAGCAGTTTAAGGAAGGGATTTTTTGTCTTAAATTTAATGCACAACACATAAAAAAACCTCAGCACATACTTATTCTCAAATCGGAAAACTCTAAATTAAATTAGGGAACTCTGAATTAAAAGGATCTCCAGAGAAAACCACAGAAAACCAAATAACTGAAAAGAGAAGAAAATACCTCAGTAAAAGTATTATCCCTCTATACGGCAGTTATTCAGCGCCCGAAGGGAACTACTTACACCACTATCACCTGTCTAAAAAACTCCTCCCACCTCACAATCAATGCTATCTAATAGTATCCTAATAGTCTCTCAGTGTTCATCTTTTTGTGTGCTCTATATATCCTCAGTGAGGTGTGATTTGATATAGTGTTAAATTTAATGCAAACATAAAAACTGGGGGTGATTTAATTGAAAATTTTTATGCTCAATTGTAAATCTGACTCTTGGGGCCCCTTTTGTCAGTGTTTAGTGCCTGCTGTCTGCCATAACCCATTTTATTTTATGGGTCATGCAGCAGATAGAGCACCCTAAGCGTTCGTAAGAGAGACCCTTAGGGCCCCCTTTACTAAAGCCCACTAAGGATTTGCCATTAATGCACCAATCTTGCGCATGTTAATTGCAAAGCCTTCATGTTACTTATAAGGGAAGTGACCAGCCTGTTCCCAGCAGTAAACACGCAATGAGTTTGCCTAACGTGCGCTCTGCTACGGTGGGGTCACTTAGCAACTCTTATAGAGGAGTCGTTATGTGAACTCATGTTAGGTGGGCATTGCTGCCAAGCCTGGGCTCTCATGCTAATGGACTTACCATGCCCCATCCTTTGCTCGCCGATTAATGTGTGTTTTAACATGCAATGGGAAACATGTTCACACATTAGTATTCCCAGCTACCAGTTGCTGTGCGTTAAAATGCATATTAACCAGCTAACAGGCTTTAGTAAACGGGGCCCTTATTGTCTTAGCATATTGATTTAGGTCAGTTGATTCTATTTAGCAAAATGCAATTCATCCAGCATGTACGCCTTTCATTATGGAACCCCCAAAACTATGGCCGGTCATCACTTGATAAGGTTAATAAAAGACTCGCACTCCAATCTTCTTTTAATTGCTCTGGAGAGGGCCACCAAACCCTGTGTGTCTCAGGTCAGTTCTACTGTTGTGAAAATAATTCTTTTCCCTACCCCTGGGTCTTGGCAACCAACTGAAGTCCTTGAAGTAGCGTGCCGCACTGGAATCTGTCTGCATCATCAGATCCAGGAGCTTCTTTTTCTTGGAAGGGCCCAATCCCCCTCCATCCCATCTCCTCTGAAACTCTTACCTCCCCTCCTTGTCCTTGAGGTTGACCTGGGCTCCGTGCTCCAGCAAAAGGGAGCAAACTGTTGGGTGATTTCTCTGAGCAGCAATCATCAGTGGGGTCTTTCCATCCTACAAGAAACAGCCATAGGTACAAACAATATTAAACAGGCCTTACCTGGGCCCAATAGATAATCCTAGAAACTACAATCTACTGCATTCTACAGGATATTAGCACGGCCGGTACGAGGAGATGAGTCGCCTCCGATGAATCTCATCCCTTGCGCACACCCCTGTTCCTGCTCCCACCTCCTACTGCCATCGCTGTCACCCCTCTCTGGGACCTGCAGCACCAGCAATGGTCTCAAACAGCTCGCAATGCTTACCTTTAACCTCCGGCGGTGCGAGGCTGTTTGACTCCCACGCCAGCATCAGGCCTTGATGGGGGCAGGAGGCAAGGAGTCTCGTAGCACCAGAGATTTAAGGTAAGAACTGTGGAGCTGTTTAAGACCATTGTCACCACTGCAGGTCCCGGAAAGGGGCACCCCAGAGCCGCCTACTTCACCTAATGGTTGCGTTGGCTTGGATATTAAGCAGTGCCTGTGTATGCATCTTAAGGTGACCACATTGCTCTCTTTCCACCAGGGACCTGCACAACCTGTCGGATCTAGGGAATTTGAATTCTGCTGATGGAGAAACTGAATCTCCAAGTGCACAGCTGCCGTAGGGATAGAACTAGAACTGGCTTGGGACCTTCTGGTCAACTTACAGAGCTTTAGGACTAAGGAGTACATTTTCCAAATTAGGGGCGTGTTTACTACAGTGCGCTATGGGGTAGGTTGAGCTTCAACAGGCGCCAAGGGTGTCGCGTAAAAAGTACCACATGCTAAAAATTCCGCGCTGTCTGAGTAGCATGGTTCTAGGGCACAATGGGCACATCATGGGCACTGCGGGTATTTTTGGCGCATGCTCCTTGGTGATGCTGCACTTCACGCAGTGCACATTGCCACCTCAATGGGTGGTTTAAGTACACCTGTGATGATCATGCTACAGAGGAGTGTGGGGGTGGCCCAAAATCCATGCTAGCAACAATAGGCCACCCCCACACTCCTGCCACCCCTGTGCTTATTTTTGGGGCTGATTGTGCACGACTGGCGTGACGCTTAGTAAACTTGCGCCTTAGTTAGGCATTATGCACACAAATTAGCTGAGTGCGTTTGAGCAAACTTTCAGCCACCCAAAATTCCTCATGCAAGCTTATAATGTTCATAAATGTAGCTGTGTGAAAAAGAGATGTTGCACATGCTGAGAATGCAGCCAGGCTTTGTCATTGCTTTGAAATGGGTAAAGATTTGCACACGCTTTTACCCGAACACCAACTTAATATTTAAACACAACAACACTTCATGCCTGAGTGTTGGGAGGACCCTACAACTGTAGCTGGGCTCAACATCTTTAGCAAAATACAGGCTAAACACGAAAACACACCCATGCCCACTGCGCTCCCTTCACTCACGGCCAAGACAGCAACTGAAGCCACAGCTGTAATGAATTCCAGCAGTTCATCCCCAGCACTGGAAAGCAAAAACTCGGCCAGTAATTAGAATACCTTCAATGCCCTGGGACCTGTCCTCCTCTGCCTCAAATAACACGGTGTGCTTGCTGCGTTAGTTCACTTAGACATGTAAAAATAAAAGGTCAGCCAATAAACTAGGCGAGAGTCCAATGGAAAGGTATTTTCCACACATCTGTAACTAATTTTCAAGGAATTTACTCCCCAAATGGGCACTTTCCTAAAGGGATTCTGTGTGAGTAAATAGGTGCTTCAAAGTTACTCCACCTTCCATGTGGGGAAAGGTCCAGGTGTTGTCCACAGGCTTCCCCATGGGTAAGTGGAGGCACTAGAGCAACGCACGATCAGTAAGTCAGGGGAGTTTATTTTTAACGTCTCATGTGCGTTTCTTGGCGAAGAGAATGCACCTGCAAACTTTGCGGGTACTTAGGTACCTACAATCCCTGCCAGGCAAGAGATTATCAAAATGAGCTTGCAGGCCTATGGCTAAAAAGTATAGAGAACCCGCAGACCTTCATAAAAATTGCCTTCAGAAGCATAAGGTTAATCCAATAAAGAGGTATTTATTTGTCTATTTATCACTTACAGCTAGTTTTATTTCTGTTTCTACCTTAAAACTCAACGTGACCTTGTGGGTCAATGCCTTGCAGGAGAACATACAGCTTAAAATATCCAAATTCTCTCTCCACCCAGCATTCTTGTCCCACTTCATAAATCACTGCGGGTCCTTCCCCCATCCAAAGAGGATTCTTATTATTTATTTATTATTATTTATTACAAATTCTTATATACCGCGCTATTTAGCATCATCTTATGCTGGTGTTTGCACAGGTGGAATTCAGATTATATGTTTATGTTTATTGACTTGATATACTACTAAAGGAAAAACATCAAAGCAGTTTACATGATTCAAAATAAAGAAGAACCATAAGGTAAGAGAAGGGGAAAGGAAATTACAATAATGGTTAGGAAAGCATATTGAACAGACTCATACGACAAGACAATGGAGGAGAGAGAGAGAAGGGGCAGGGGAAAGTAAGGTCACACAGAGGGATCAGGGAGGTCAAAGGCAAGGGCGAAGAGATGGGTTTTGAGGCTGTTCTTGAAGATAGTGTGACCCTGCTCAAGCCGGATAGATGAAGGGAGTTCCACAGGGCTGGGCGAGGAAGAAAAAGGCAGAGGAGCGAGTGGATTGGAGGTGAGCACAAGTGGGTGAGGGAAGACGTAGGCGGTTGAGATGGAGGGATCACAAAGAGCAAGCTGGAGTATGAAAGTGAACAAGATCGGCCAGATACTGAGGGGAGTGGGTGTGGAGGACACGGTGAAGGAGTACTAAGATTTTGAAGTGAATGCGGAATTTGATGGGAAGCCAGTGAAGACGGATGAGAAGAGGTGTAACATGGTCGCGTGGGGAGGAATGAAAAACGAGTCAAGCAGTGGTGTTTTGAATACGTTGGAGACGATGAAGTTGCGTGATAGGGAGACCGGCTAGAAGCGAGTTACAGAAGTCGATGCGGGAAATGACCAGTGACAAAAGAAGGGTGGTAAGTGCCTGTGCAGAAAGAAAAGGCCTGATAGCACAAATCTGACGAAGGAAGAAAAATTAAGTCTTTGAAACATGAGCAACGTGGTCCCGAAAGGTTAGGTTGGGGTCAAAGAGGACATCCAGACAGCGAAAAGAGGAGACTAGGGGAACGGGCGACCCGGAGAAGGAGGGGGAAACCAGGGGGGGGGGGGGAGTACTGTCGTGAGAGAACCAGATGGCAAGGGTTTTTGTGAGATTGAGATGCAAACAGTGGGTAGTGAGCCAGTTGGCAATGGCTGTGAGGCAAGAATTCAGAGGGGAAAGGTCAAGGGAAAGTGGGGAGGTGTGATGTAGGAGAACCAGTTTGTCGGCGTAATAAAAGGCAGAAATACCGTGTTGCTGAACCAATAGAGCAAGAGGTGTGAGAAAAATGTTGTAGAGAAGAGGGGCCAGGACCAAACCTTGAGGGACCCCGCAGAGGAGGGGAGTGGGCGCAAAAGCAGTTATGGGGGAAGAAGTGGAGAGAACAGAATAAGACCTAGAAGAGAGAAAAGAATGGAACCAGTGAAGAACTGTGCTACAGAGACCTGCCTCACGTAAACGAGCTAGAAGAAGAGAGTGGTCGACAAGATCGAAAGCGGCAGAAAGATCAAGGGAAACCGCCACCGAGAGATCCCCATGGTCGTGAGCAGTGTGAATTTCATTTAGGAAGCCTAGTAGGACAGTTTCAACGCTGTGGCCGGGTCGGAAGCCAGACTGACGAGGATGGAGAAAGTGGGTAGAGTCGAGATAAGAAGACAGTTGGGAAAAAACAACTTTTTCAAGGATTTTAGATAGAAATGGGAGGTTGGAGACAGGGCGGTAGTGTGCAGGAATTAAGGGATCAAGTGAGGGCTTTTTAAGGATAGGGCGGACCAAGTGTGTTTCCAGGGCTGGGGAAAGACACCTGAGGAAAGACTAGATTTGATCATGTTGAGAGCTGGAGGAATGAGAGCTAGAGAAGAGGTAAGCAGCCAAGAGGAAGGAATGGGATCTACTGCACAAGATGTTTTCTTGGAGGAAGAGATTGTCGCAATAAGCTCGGAAGAGGTAAGTGGGTGGAATAAGTGCCAGACATGCGACAGTTGATGTGTGGGAGGAGGAGAACAGGGAGGGGGGCTGGAGATGGGGGGAGGACAATAAGGCAGGGATTGTCTGAGATCGGATATCTTGGTACTGAAGTAAGATGCCAACTCGGAGGGAGAGGGTGAGGGAGCAGGAGGGGGAGGAATGGCACGAGACTGGAGGGAAGTGAGAGAATGAAGTACTGAATAGAGATGGCGTGTCTGGTTAGGTGCGGAGGAAATAGTAGTGGAGAAGTAAGTCTGCAAAAGTTCAGCAGTAACATAGTAAATGATGGAGATAAAGACCGGCATAGTTCATCTCGTCTGTTCCATAAAGTGGCTTAGTTTTAGAGATGCAGCTGCCGCTCTGTGCAGGTTACTCCCCCTCTATGCCTTTGCTTAAGGTTGTACCTGCTGATCCAGGCAGGTTATTCCTCTCTGTTTACGAAGTTATGTACATTTGCTTTGATTTGCTATGTAGTGAAACTGTGTCTGTTCAATGCTTTTTTGAATTCCATCCCTATTGCTGCCCCACTACCTCCATCGGGAGGGCATTCCAGGCACCCACCACCCTTTCCGTGAAAAAGCATTTCCTGATGTCGTTTGAAAGTTTACCTCCTTGCAGCTTCATTTCATGTTCTCTAGTTCTACAGATTCCCTGTCTTTGAAAAAGATTTGTTTGTTCATTAATACACTTTAAGTATTTATCCATCACTTGGTTTGCAACTTGTCGTGAGGGCTTGTGTGCATCAGTGATGCTGAGGGCTAAGCTATCGGTAGTTTAACTACTGACAGGGTCTCCCAAGAAGGACAGGTCTCAGCTGAGGTGCCAGACCAAGACAAACCACCCATCTGGGCAGCAGCAGAATGGGATAGTGTTGGTGGCGGAGGATCACATTCTGTGACAACGGCACAACACTAAACAAACTGCATGGAGGAAAGGCCCGGCAATCAACTTCCATATCTTGCCACAAACACCCTATAGATAGTCACAACAAAACAAATTGTACTATAGTGCTAGAAGATGAGACCCCCAGGTCGGAAGGCACTCAACTAGCTACTGGGGAAGAGCTGAAGACTTCTCAGAGTAAAGCCAGCATTTATGATGTGGCTGGATCAAAGCCCTCGGGAAGTCTGACTGCTGATGTAGATGCGCATGAAATGAGAGTCAGAAGCTGCAAAGATGTCTTACATATTGGGACATGGAACGTACGAAACATGAACCAAGGGAAGTTGGAGGTAGTCAAGAATGAAATGGAACGTGTACAATTTGATCTGTTTAGTGTCAGCGAACTGAAATGGACTAGCATTGGGCAGTTTGCATCTTATGATCACATGGTCTACTATGCAGGAAATGAAAGACAAAGAAGAAATGGTGTTGCATTTATAATAAAGAAGAAACTTGCAAGAACTATAATGAAATACAATGCAGTCAGCGAACGCTTAATCTCTATTCGTCTACGAGGATTGTATCAACACAACTATAATTTAAGTATATGCCCCAACAACAGCTGCAGAAGAAGATGAAATTGAAGAATTCTATGAACAAGTACAAGCTGAAATTGACAGAACATGCAAACAGGATATCCTGATAGTCATGGGTGACTGGAATGCAAAAGTTGACAACAAAAAAGGTGACAAAATGGTTGCAAAATATGGACGGCAACAGAAATGAAGCTGGAGAAAGACTGATAGAATTCTGCAAGACCAACGATCTAGTCATCTCAAACTCCTTCTTTCAGCAACACAAGCGGAGACTGTACACATGGATATCATCCAATGGACCGTACAAAAATCTAATTGACTACATCTGTGGAAGTCAATGATTGAAAAGCTCTATAACATCAACAAAGACAAAACCTGGAGCTGACTGTGGTACAGATCATCAACAACTAGTATGCAAACTCAAGCTAAAGTTGAAAAAGAGCAAACCACTCATGAATGCACCAAAATATGACCTTGAGAATATACCACTGGAATTTAATGACTGCCTGCAAAATCGATTTGCTGCTTTAGATACAAATGACATAGCTGTAGAAGAGTTATGGGATGCCATAAAGAAGGCCATGTCGGAAGAAAGCAAGAAATCTCTACAAAAGGTGAAAAAGCAAAAACAGCCAAAATGGATGACGGAAGAAACTCTGAAAATTGCCCAGAAACGCAGAGAAGCTAAAGCCAGAGGAGAAAGAGAGGCAATCGCAGAACTCAACAGAGATTTCCAACATGCAGCAAGACAAGACAAGGAGAAGTACTACAATGACGCATGCAAGGAAATAGAAGCAGAAACTATTAGAGGAAGAACAAGATCGGTTACGAGAGTTAAAGAAAAAATTCCAGCCTCAAATTGGAATGTTACAAGATGCTCAAAGATCCATGTTGAATGATGCTGAGAAGATCAAGAAAAGGTGGAAAGGGGGGGTCCGGTGACATCACTAACCAAGATGGCAGCTGCAAGGTGAAGCTCCTGAGGTCAGGAAGATAAGATCCCCAACTAATAGCTTGAATGCCCGAACTAAGCTGTAAAAAGTGTTGGCGTTACACTGTGGAGCGACTCAGTGGGTGATGGCGCAGAAAAAAATGAGCCCAGACCTGAAAACCTTCAGGTTTAAGGTGACCCCTGGTGCAGTGGGAACCAGAGCAAAGATGGCGCCGAATGGTGTGGTGGGGGAAGAGAAAAATTCCTCGACAGGGGCCCGCTTGCCGGGGGATGGTGAGTTAAGTTCGCTTAAAGAGGAGTTGAAAGAGTGGTTCGGGACTATCCGTCAAGACCTGGCCAATTTTAAAGCAGAAGCAAAAATGTGTATCAGAGAACTGAGCGATGATATCCACGAGCTTGGGCAACAAGTAGAGTCCATGGAGCAGAGAACTGAGGAGCACGAGGGGTTGCTAAATTCTGTGAAAGAGAGCAGCGAGCTGGCAAAAGTGGAAATGGGGGAACTATGGACAAAACTGGAGGATCTGGAAAATAGGACGCGCCGCTCCAACATACGCTTGAGAGGCATTCCAGAGAAAGAGGGAACTCACAATTATAAAGTGCTGGTGGAACAACTGTGTAAGGCCATTTTAAGACAAGCTGATGCACCAATGGATAATCTATGTTTTGATATAGACAGAGCACACAGAGCGTTGGGCCCTAAGCGAGATGGCTTGCCAAGAGACATTGTAGCGTGTTTCCACGATTTCAGTACAAAGGAGGCGGTCATGCAAACTGCACGGAAACTGGGCAAAGTATTATGGGAGGATCAACCAGTGGAATTGTATGCTGATATCTCGATAATCACCATAAGAAGGAGGAGAACTTTTAAAGTTATCACATCACGGCTAAGAGAGGAATGGATCCGCTACAAGTGGCTTTTTCCCTTTGGACTGCAATTCAATATTATGAGGAAGACCACCATTGCACGTTCTATAGAGGAGGCTATTAAAGGTATGGAGATTGCAGGGTGGTCGGAACTACTGGAAGTCCCTGTGGGGAAAGAAGCTGAGCAGAAGAGGCTGGGTCTTGCAAGCACTTAGTGGCAACAAGTGACGCAGGGGAGCCAACGCCTGATGTGCCAGAAACCCAAAATTGTCAAGCGCCGGGTGAAACATGATTAAGGAACGTGTAAAGAGTGAATGTTTGTTTGGGGGTAATGTTACGGGGAAGTGTCAGGCTTTTTGTTTTAAGGGCAGAAGAATATGTAATAATGGGGGAGAAAGGTGTAAAGTTGACCTTGGTAGTGACCCACACCTCATAGGATTGGAGAGAGGTGGATCCTTCTGGAAAAATGAAGGGATGGGTGGGATGGGGGGTTGGTGGGAGGAGGAAGGAGGGCGGAGGGGAGGTTAGAGGGGGGAGGGGAGCTTTGCAGGCTAGAGATAATAATCTATCTTGAAAAGTATGGCAGGTCATACAAGACATGATTTTAGAGTGATATCCTTGAATGTAAGGGGCCTCAACTCTGACAGAAAGCGGCAGTTGTGCTTAGGTTGAATGGTGATATAATTTTAATACAAGAAATGCACCTAACGAGTGGGGGAGAGAGGAGAATGGTAAATAAAATTTTCCAAACCAATGGTTTGCATCTAAATCGCCAGGAAAAGTAGAAAGGAGGGGTAGGCATTTTTATAAGTGCGAGAATTCAGTGCCAATGTTTGGAGGTTAAAAAAGATAAGGGAGGCAGATATCTGTTACTTAAGATTTTCGAGCAGGTCTATACTATAGTGAATGTATATGGTCCTAAGGGGACAAGTGGGGGGTACAGCGAGGCAGAGGAAAAAATTAAAAGCCTTTATGAGGGAGTTGGGGTTGATTGATGCCTGGCGGGATATGAATGGGCGAGAGAAGGATTGCACGTTTTATTCATCAGTGCACGGGTCCTACAGTAGAATTGATATGCTGCTGGTCCATAAGGGGCTGATGTCCTGGGTAGTGGGCTGTACTATTGGTGAAAGCTCTTGGTCGGACCATGCACCAGTGTGGGGGGACTTTAGAGATCCTGCAGCTAGTAGGGGGAGGGGTCAGTAGAGGTTGAATAAGCTCTATTAGAAATACCAAGGGCTGTCCAACAGATTTCTGACACCATTTTGGAGTATTTGCAGTATAATGATAATGGGCAATGCTCCAGGGTGGTTTGGGATTGTCTGAAAGCTGTGGTTCGAGGAAAACTTATAGCACTAGGAACCCAGGTCAAGAAAGAAAAAGAAGCTAAAAAAGAGGAACTGAGAGAAAGTTTGAAAATGTCGGAGAAAAGACAAAAACAGGGCCAGCTAAATAAAGAGGACAATAAAAAACTAATGAGCATTAAACAACAGCTGAATGAAATGGAACTGGGGGAGATAAAGTTTGCACAAGAGAAGCTTCGACAAATACATTTTGAATATGGGAATAAACCTAGTAGATTATTAGCAGATCAACTAAAAAAAATGCAGGTGTGGAATTGTATCCATAAAATAAGAGATAGCCATTGCAAGGAACTGAGGCTAAGGGAAGAGATTAAGGCTAGATTTGTGGAGTTCTATAGAGAGCTTTATACGCCCGAACAGATGGTACCCCAAGAAATAATACAAAAATATTTAGAGGGAATGCAATTACCTAAAATTGGGGAAATGGGGAGTGTAATCATGTCTGGGCCTATTACGGTATAGGAAGTAATGGGGGTCATAAAGGAGCTACCATGCATAAGGCCCCGGGGAGAGATGGGTTTCCTAATAAATTTTATAAGGTTTTTTCCCAGATACTGGCCGGACCCTTATCTCGCTTATATAATCTGGTGGGGAGGGAAGTGCCCTTACCCCCGACGATGAGGATGGTGGGAATAACCCTAATACCCAAAGAGGGGAAAGATCCCACTCAGTGTGGGTCTTACCAGCCGATCTCTTTATTGGGTTCTGATTTTAAAAGTTTTTCTAGAGTACTGGCCAATAGATTGATTATACATATGCCACAATTAATACACATGGATCAGTCTGGGTTTATACCTGGTAGACAAGCATCAGATAATTTAAGGAGGGTCCTTAATGTTTTCTGGAAAGGCAAAGGTAAGAAGGAGGAACTGTTGCTGCTGGCGAAAGATGCAGAGAAGGTTTTCGACAGGGTTTCCTGGTCTTTTCTCATCCAGACCTTGGAAAAAGTGGGTATTGCTGGTAGGTTTTTAGAGTGGGTGGGTGCTTTGTGGTTAATTATATCCAAATGAGAATCATCCCGGGATTAAGGGCGGAAATAGTCTCCCAATTATGACATTATGGACACGCCAAAGAATGAAAAAGAATCATTTCAAAGGAAATGGGAAACAGACCTGGGTCTGGTTTGGTCGGAGCAAGCCTGGACTGGGATTTTTACCCAAAGATATAAAGGTCTCCTGGCCAGTAATTTAATAGAACATAATTATAAGATTATGTATAGGAGGTATGTGACACCAGATTTAATTCAAAAAAATGTATGGGAAGACCAGTAGGCTATGCTGGCGGGAATGTGGAGGCCGAGGAACTTTCCTCCATATATGGTGGCTTTGCCCAATGATACAAGAGTTCTGGAACGAAGTGCTCCAGGCTCTGGAGAGTATGTTGGGGAACGTAATTGAGACAGATCCCGGGGTGGCGTTACTGGGGATACACAGAAGAGGGGTGAAAAAAAGAGAAGGCTGCCTCATTAATTTGGGATGTCTGGCGGCCAGGTTGGAAATTGCTAAAAAATGGAGGCAAATAAGTCTGCCGCTGATGAGTGACTGGGAAAGAGGGATGAAGCATATATATTTAATGAGCAGGCTGATAGCCCTGAAGCAAGAGAGAATAATGCACTTTGAGAGGGTATGGTCTAAATATTCGACCTGGCTGATGAAGGTTTAAATGTGGAACACTAAGTAAGAGGAGAGTTGATTGCCTCTAACCATGTGCAAAAAATAGCCTGTAAGGGAGGGGAGGGGGTTGTAGTGGTAGGGGGGAGGTGGGGAGGGATGGGTGGTGGTGGATCCACTGGTAACAGGGGTAAAAATGCCAAGGGAAAAAATAAGGGGGATAACAGCTAAGATACAGATGAGAAGTGGTTCGAAGTCTATGGGGGAGATGAATAATGTATCTGAAATTGTTTGAAAATATATACCACTGTGATGTATTTCTCTGTGCAAAAAAAAAAAAGGAAAAGAAAAGGTGGAAAGAATATACAGAATTTTTATATGATAAAGATCAAGCGGACCAACAGCCGTTTCAACCTGTACCTTATGATCTGGAACCATTGGTGATGAAAGAAGAAGTCGAAGCAGCATTGAAAGCCTTATCAAAGAACAAAGCACCAGGCATTGATGGCATTCCCATAGAAGTATTACAGCAATCTGATGCAGCTATTACCACACTTACAAAGCTCTACCAGGAAATTTGGAAGACAACATCATGGCCAACTGACTGGAAAAGATCTGTATTTATACCAATACTAAAGAAAGGTGATCCAACTGACTGTGGAAATTATCGCACAATCGCTCTAATCCCACATGCCAGCAAGATTCTACTGAAGATTATTCAACAGAGACTACAACCATACCTGGAATGAGAACTATCTGAAGTGCAAGCAGGGTTCAGGAAAGGGCAAGAGACGAGAGACATGTGAGATAGATGTGAGATGGATCCTTGAAAAGACAAAAGAATACCGAAAAGATATCCATTTGTGCTTTATTGACCACAGCAAGACTTTTGACTGTGAAAACCATGAGAAACTCTGGGCCACATTTAGAAGCATAGGCATAGCAGAACACCTGATTGTTCTCTTGCACAACCAAGAAGCAACAGTTTGAACGGAACAAGGAGAAACAGAATGGTTTAAAATCGGCAAAGATGTATGACAAAGCTGCATAATTTCCCCCTACTTGTTTAATTTATATGCAGAATAAATTATCAGAGAAGCAGGATTGTATGAAGACAGCAGAGGTGTGAAGATTGGCGGAAGACTCATCAACAACCTTCGCCATGCTGATGATACCACATTATTGGCTGAAAGTGAAGACGATCTGAAACATTTGCTTCTCAAGAACAAGGAACATAGTCTTAAAATGGGCCTGCACCTTAATGTAAAGAAGAAAAAGCTCATGACAACTGGCAAAATCAATAAACTCATCGTTGATAGAGAAGAAATTTAAATCTTGGACAACTTTAACCTACTTGGATCAACTATTAATAAAGAAGCAACAAGCAGTCAAGAAATCCGAAGATACATTGCTACTGGCAGAATGTCTATGAAGGACCTAGACAAGATTCTCAAGAGCAGAGATGTCTTTTTCCATACAAAGATTTGACTTGTTCAAGCTATGGTATTTTCAATAACGTCATATGGATGCGAAAGTTGGACAGTGAAAAAGATAGACAGGAAGAAAATTGATGCCTTTGAATTATGGTGCTGGCAAAGAATACTGTGTATACCATGGACTGCCCGAAGAACAAACCAGTCTGTACTAGAGGAGATCAAATCTAAGCTTTCTTTAGAAGCTCTGATGACAAGACTTCGCCTTCCATATTTTGAACACATCATGCGGAGAGATCATTAGAGAAAGACATCATGTTTGGCAAGAGAGAAGGTCAATGCAAAAGAGGAAGGCCAGCAATGAGATGAATCGATACAATAATATCAGCTATGGGTACCAGTCTCTCAACAATGAGCCGCCTGACTGAAGACTGAACACAATTTAGGACAGCTATCCAGAGGGTCGCCATGAATCGACACCAACTCGACGGTACTTAACAACAAGTATTTAAATTTCTTTATCATATCTTCCCTGTTCTTCCTCTCCTCTAGGGTATAGTCTCTTCTTATACATTTTCTAGTGCAGATCCCCATATCATTTAGTCGCCTTCCTCTGAACTATTTCAAGTCTTTATGTATCCTTTGCAAGGTACTCTGTCCAAAACTGATCACAATACATCAAGTGAGGCCTCATCAGTGACTTCTGCAGGGGTATAAATATCCTTCTGGCTTTGGCCACCTCCTTGTCACATTGCAAAGATTTAAACTGAACATTATTCCATTCAGGCAGCCACACTCTCAGCTTACTCATTTTATACCTTGCTTTCAGCCACTTTGCCTAATATAATTCTTCAAACAACTTTTATATCTGAGAATATGAGCCCTAGACTGTCAGCTGATCAGGTCCTACAGAGCTCACCTTTGTGTTATCGAGTGTGTTGAGGTGGAGGGAGAGGGGAAGGTGGAGGGAGAGGGGAAGGTGTTAGAGTCTGTCTTTGACCATGAATGGATTTAGTAGCCTCCACGACATCGGTACTCACATAATCAGTGGCATCAATAGAAATATCTTCCCTCTCGCAGAGATGCATCACGCTGGAGACACACCCAGAAGAGGCTGCAGAGGAGGAAAGCAGAACAATAAAGATTTGTGAATGTGGGGGACCCAAACAGAAAGATATTTTATGTTCCGTCTCTCCTGATATACAACAACCTTTGTGCACTACATCTAAAGCAATTAGTCGAGACTTACTTAAGTAAAACGAAAGACTTAGGGCTCGATATTCCAAGACATGTACACGATTTACAGACCTGTAAACCGTGTATATGCCCCTAAGCGGGATATTCAGTGGCACTAACTTGCTTAGCATTATGGGGGGGGGGGTGTCGGGGGCCATCTGGGGTGGAACAGAGACGGAGCCAATTGCAAACCGGTCAGCGGCAATATTGAGCCACTGCCCACTTTGCGATCTGCAGTGAAAGCCAGGTGCAAGAAACCCTGGCCTAACTTTCACCGCGTATCGCTAACCAGGCTCAATATCGTCGCTGCCCGATTAGCAATTTGGCTCTGCGGTGACCCTGGAAATTCAATGCTGGGGCCAGATATGACCCCGGCATTGAATGTCTGCATTTAATATTCAGCCCTGGCAGATAGCCGCTGTAATCACGCTAGCCGCTGGCGCTGAATATTGGGCTCTCAGTGTATAAATGGGCTGAATATACTTACTTAAAACAAATAAATTTGACCCATTAAAAAAAGGGGTGTTCTGGGGAAGAAAGACAGAGGGATTTAGGAAACCATATGCATAACTTAACTGTTTCCAAAAGGCCGGATATGATTGGTAGGCTGATAGCAAGTGGAACTTACACCATCATTTTGAAACCGGAAAGAAAGGTCATTTTAGAAGGGTAAGGAGCCATTTGCTAGTTTACACATGTCAATGTAGGATGCTGGAGACTGGGCATCCAGTTGGCAGATGAAATTTAATGTGGAGAAGGACAGGGCCCCATTCCGATTGGGACGTCCAGGTCCATGTGCACCCAATTGGAATCAGAAGCACAAGGGCAGCCAAGTTATCAGTGTCCCTGTTTAATGTACATTATCAAGTTTAAGTTCTAATCTAAACTGCTTTGGCTGAATGATAAAGCGGTATAAATAAACCCGTCCTCCCCTTTTTCCACGGTCTCTGTAATATATATTTTGCTCACACCTGCGCACGCATCCCTCTCCACAAAACCCATCTAAGTATCTTGTGACCTTTTTAAGATCCAACTCTGACACAACAATCATCAAAATCTATAGTACACAAAGCCATCGCCATCTTATATAGCACAATCCTACCACTTAGTGTCAACGGGAGATCTCACCATTTTAGTAGCTGAGAACAGGCGTCCTTGAGCAACGTAGCCACATTCATTTCATACAACTTATCCAAGTTACTGGGTAGAAAATTTCCTAGATACTTAAATGCATCTCCTCCCAATTCAGTGGGAAGCTCCCCTCTCACCCCTCATGTAGGTTTGGGCACATTCCCGGAGAAAAAGTCCATAAATCCTTATGAAGATAGACCTGGGGAAAGCCACTACATATTCCTGGGGGTAAGTAACATGGAATTTGACTACGTTTTGGGATCCTGCCAGACACTTGTGACTTGGAAACAGGACACTAGGCTTGATGGACTTTTAGTCTGACAGTATGGGAGTTCTTTATATTAAGTGGAGATGTTAGAAAAGCCACTACTTAACACATGTACAGTATATCTGCAGTATTGGCAGATTTCCAAAGAGCGTGTACTGGGCTTGCTGTGGGCAGACTTTTAAATTACACACGTGCTCGCCATTTTACAAGAGGAATACCCGGATATTTCAGAAAATCTCCCCATCGGGATCTACACCTCCTCTGAATGCCGCATAAGTGTTTGGACCTGGGCTTTTCAGGAACAAGTGAGAGGGCAAATGTGCTTATAGCTCTCACTTGAAAACCATCTTAAAAAGCCCAAACGGTGAGGGTTAGAACTCAGGTCCTCAATTGGCTCCTTTTATACATCCTGAGTGATGCCACTCCTTGGGATGTATTTTTGTAAAATGATGGCTCCCGTGGTACATGTTGGTAGAGGGACGGGTGCTACTGCACATCATTATAGTATGTTACAAAAGTCTCCGTGAGCAGGAAGCCTTTGCTACAGCACCCAACACATCTGGAACTCGGAGCTCTCCTCTCTGTCCCAGAGGCCCCGAGTAAAATGTGGCTTTAAGTGATGCACACACAGTGAGGTGCGTGACACCCTGATATTCAAGCGCGGTGTATGCGGGTGCCTTGGGTTTGAAAGCAAGGTGCTTGGGTGCAGATTTGAAAGAGCACACAGCTGAGCGCAGTGTTGAAACTACGTTTGTAAGAACTGAAGGGTGCTGCACTCCAAATTTATATGCAAAAAGGCAGAGTTTTAGGACTTTCTCTTCAGAAAACTAGAAGGGGTCAAAGTGCTGTAACAATCAGAGCTCAATTATTCCCTGATTATACCTGCCCTGAAATATGATTTATACTTCAATATTTTCTTAGGAGTTTGATTTATACAGAAATTAAAGGTTCATTGGCATAGAACATGTCTACAAGTTGCAAAGCTTTCAAAGTAAACCCACATACACATTAGAAAGGAATGTTTTCAGCCGTATTAAGCACGGGCCTTGTGTCCCATAGATGCTGGAACGCACAAGGCCACCCATAATCCATTTTAGATTTTCTGACCAGAAATCTTTAGGGTGACTCCAAATTCCCCTTTCCCACTCACCGGCACAGTGCAGGGGGGTCCAACTCCGGAAGTCTATCGCATCCTCATCAGCTCCACGCTAAGAATAAAAAAAGTTACATTGAGATTCTGAGATGTTTTCTGCCATTGGCATCCTTGGCAATAATTATTCTTGTTAGTCAATTACAGCCAGGTTTAGCAGGGGGGGGGGGGGGGGGGGGGGGGGGAAGGGATGGGAGTGTCACGGAGATTTAAATGAGTGGTGGCAGTAGTGGGGATTCAGATCAAGCAACTTTGCCCAAGAACACACAATACCGGAGAAAAGCGGTATATAAGCCCAGCTAAATAAATAAATACATCTGTGGCAGTGATCCCTGGATTCAATTTCAATTCTTAACAGTTAAGGTCCAAAGTAAGCCACCTTTTTAAAATAATAGTTAAAACAGGAATTAACTAGGGCGAGGAGTTGATAAAAGAGAGTAGCGGTACAGCTGGGACTCCTTTCTTCTAATCCACCGCTAGAGAAAGTTCTTACTCCACTGCCTGCCTGACCCAGTAATGCTTAGCAAGTCTGAATTAGCCTCGTCCTGAGCTGTCACTGTAAAATCATTTCATCATGCGGACAGAGTGCAGCTGTTCCCTGACGAACACTTGAAAAAAAAACGTGCCAAGCATGCTAAATTTAAGAGCACGTGTACCATTCATTTGTCCTGTCTCAAGTCATTAGGCTGCCCCCTCCTTCCGTAACTCTGCAAGAAAAGGCTTTTCTAATAGCAAACAGGAAACAGGTCTTCAGGGTATTGGAGGATTTGTTACAATAGTGCACCAGATGAAATTTCTCTTGAGCTAGGGTCAGGCTTGTACCATCACTTGGGTTGCAGCTTGTTGTGCTGTGAGGGCTTGTGTGCATCAGTGATGCTGAGAGCTAAACTATCGGTAGTTTAACTACTGGCAGGGTCTCCCAAGATGGACAGGTCTCAGCTGAAGTGCCAGACCAAGACAAACCACCCATCTGGGCAGCAGCAGAATGGGATAGTGTTGACGACGGAGGATCACATTTCTGTGACAACGGCAACACCACCAAACTTAAACTGCGTGGAAGAAAGGCCCGGCAATCTACTTCTGTATCTTGCCATGAAAACCCAATGGATAGTTACAACAAAACAAATTGTGCTATAGTGCTGGAAGATGAGACCCCCAGGTCGGAAGGCACTCAACTAGCTACTGGGGAAGAGCTGAAGACTTCTCAGAGTAAAGCCAGCATTTATGATGTGGTTGGATCAAAGCCCTCGGGACGTCTGACTGCTGATGTAGCAGCGCATGAAATGAGAGTCAGAAGCTGTAAAGATGTCTTATGCATTGGAACATGAAACGTACGAAGCATGAACCAAGGGAAGTTGGAGGGGGTCAAGAATGAAATGGAATGTGTACAACTTGATCTGTTGGGTGTCAGCGAACTGAAATGGACTAGCATCGGGCACTTTGCATCAGATGATCACATGGAAATGAAAGACAAAGAAGAAATGGTGTTGCATTTATAATAAAGAAGAAACTTGCAAGAACTGTAATGAAATACAATGCAGTCAGCGAACGCTTAATCTCTATTCGTCTACGAGGAATGCCTATCAACACAACTATAATTCAAGTATATGCCCCAACAACAGCTGCAGAAGAGAATGAAATTGAAGAGTTCTATGAACAAGTACAAGCTGAAATTGACAGAACATGCAAACAGGATATCCTGATAGTCATGGGTGACTGGAACGAAAAAGTTGGCAACAAAGAAGAAGGCAAAGTAGTTGGAAAATATGGACTTGGCAACAGAAATGAAGCTGGAGAAAGACTGATAGAATTCTGCAAAACCAACGATCTATTCATCTCAAACACCACCTTCCAACAACATAAGCGGTGACTGTACACATGGACTTCACCCAATGGATTGTATAAAAATCAAATTGACTACATCTGTGGAAGTCAACGATGGAAAAGTTCTATAACATCAACAAAGACAAAACCTGGAGCTGACTGTGGTACAGATCATCAACAACTAGTATGCAAACTCAAGCTAAAGTTGAAAAACAGCAAACCACTCATGAATGCAGCAAAATATGACCTTGAGAATATACCACTGGAATTTAAAGACTGCCTGCAAAATTGATTTGCTTCTTTAGATACAAATGACAGAGCTCCAGAAGAGTTATGGAATGACATTGAGAAGGTTGTGTTGGAAGAAAGCGAAAAGTCTCTACAAAAGGTGAAAAGCAAAAACGGCCAAAATGGATGACTGAAGAAACTCTGAAAATTGACCAGAAACATAGAGAAGCTAAATCCAGAAGAGAAAGAAAGACAATAACAGAACTCAAGAGAGATTTCCAACATGCAGCAAGACAGGACAAGGAAAAGTACTACAACGACGCATGCAAGGAAATAGAAACATAAACATATTAGAGGAAGAACAAGATCGGCTTTCCTAAAGCTACGAGAGTTAAAGAAAAAGTTCCAGCCTCGAATTGGAATGTTACAAGATGCTCAAGGTTCTATGTTGAATGATGCTGAGATCATCAAGAAAAGGTGGAAGGAATATACAGAGTTTTTATATGATAAAGATCATGTCAACCATCAGCCGTTCCAACCTGTACCTTATGATCAGGAACCATTGGTGATGAAAGAGGAAGTTAAAGCAGCATTGAAAGCCTTATCAAAGAACAAAGCACCAGGCGTTGATAGCATTCCCATAGAAGTATTACAGCAATCTGATGCAGCTGTTACCGTACTTACAAGGCTCTGCCAAGAAATATGGAAGACAACATCATGGCCAACTGACTGGAAAAGATCTGTGTTTATACCAATACTAAAGAAAGGTGATCCAACTGACTGTGGAAATTATCGCACAATCGCTCTGATCCCACATGCCAGCAAGATTCTACTGAAGATTATTCAATAGAGACTACAACCATACCTGGAACAAGAACTACCTGAAGTGCAAGCAGGCTCCAGGAAAGGGCGAGGAACGAGAGACATCATTGCGGATGTGAGATGGATCCTTGAAAAGACTAAAGAATACTAAAAGGATATCTATTTGTGCTTTATCGACTATAGCAAGGCTTTTGACTGTGTAAACCATGAGAAACTCTGGGCCACATTAAGAAGCATGGATATACCAGAACACCTGATCGTACTCTTGCACTGATCAAGAAGCAGCAGTTCGAACAGAACAAGGAGAAACAGAATGGTTTAAAATAAGCAAAGGTGTAAGACAAGGCTGCATACTTTCCCACTACCTGTTTAATTTATATGCAGAACAAATTATCAGAGAAGCATGATTGTATGAAGACAACAGAGGTGTGAAGATTGGTGGAAGACTCATCAACAACCTTCGCTATGCTGATGATACCACATTACTGGCTGAAAGTGAAGATGATCTGAAACATTTGCTTCTCACAATCAAAGAACATAGTCTCAAAATGGGCCTGCACCTTAATGTAAAGAAGACAAAGATCATGACAACTGGCATAATCAACAGGTTCATCGTTGAAGGAGAAGAAATTGAAATCGTGAACAACTTTAACCTACTTGGATCAACTATCAATAAAGAAGCAACAAGCAGTCAAGAAATCAGACGACGCATTGCTCTTGGCAGAATGGCTATGAAAGACCTAGATATGATCCTCAAGAGCAGAGATGTCTCTCTCCATACCAAGATTCGACTTGTTCAAACCATGGTATTTTCAATAACATCATATGGATGTGAAAGCTGGACAGTGAAAAAGATAGACAGGAAGAAAATTGATGCCTTTGAATTATGGTGCGGCAAAGAATACTGTGTATACCATGGACTGCCCGAAGAACAAACCAGTCGGTACTAGAGGAGATCAAACCTAAGTTTACTTTAGAAGCTCAGATGACAAGACTTCGACTTTCGTACTTTGGACACATCATGCAAAGAGAGAGATCATTAGAGAAAGACATCATGCTTGGCAAGATAGAAGGTCAGCTCAAAAGAGGAAGGCCAGCAATGAGATGGATCGATACAATAACAGCAGCTACGGGTACCAGTCTGTCAACAATGAGCCGCCTGACTGAAGACCGAACACAATTTAGGATAGCTATCCAGAGGGTCGCCATGAGTCGACTCCGACTTGACGGCACTTAACAACAGGGACAGGCTTGTAGCAGACAATTCACATCTCATATTGAGCATATCTAGGAAAACCTGCTTCTTAAATGTTTTGGCTCAGAGGCTCGATTTCTATTTTTATACCTTTAATATAATAAAATATAAATTCCGCCCTTGCATATTCACCCGGCCACACCTCCGCAGACACAAAGACACAATCTCTGTATTAATTATAAGCATTAGACTCACCCCCTGTGGCCTCTGAAAAACCATTTGGCAGTACCTTTTCTTTGAAAGGCTGTAGTTTCTTTTTCCTCAGCTCTGCAAGATCAGTAAGCCTGCTTTTCTCAACCTCCCGATTCCTATCCTCGCAAACTGGGGGTGCTGTGGATTGACAAGGTTCGCCGAGGTCTCCTTTATTGTACAGAGGTGGAGTCACTGACTTGGTTCCAGGTCAAGAGGTCACCCAGGGCTGTTCCAGTTCCACACCATCACATTGATGGACATGTAGTCATATTATTTAAAGTCACTAAATCTATATGCAGGGGGGGGGGGGGCAGCACTACTAAAGCAGCAGGCCGAGGCCGGTTTAAATTAAATCTGGATATTTAGAGCCGGTGCATATCTGGCAATCAATGCTGAATATCCCGTTTTGCTGGACTGCTGTTTGGCAATCTGGTTAGCAGCAACGTTGAGCCACTAAACCACACAGAGACAGGCAGCCTTTCTCTGGTCTTAACTTTATGCGGTTTAGCTAACCAGTTAAAGGCTTAATATCACCGCTAACCTTCTAGCTAGCAGTGCCACCTCTGTTCTGCTCCAGTGCCCTCTGGGTAGCACCGGGCCACTTAGATCACTTAGGGTCGACTATTCAGCGTCGCTAACCGGGTTATAATGCTTCTGAATATCCAGGTCGGTGGGTTTCTGCATTTTTTAGATCTGCAAACCTTTGACTATGCCCCCTACACTTACAGGAACAGTGGGCACAATGCCAGGAGGGGATGGGCTCAGCTTGTCCGTGATGACCTGAACCTCTGGTCACTTGTGGAGGGCAATTTTATAAACTGGCGCCTAGTGAACACGCGTTTCATGTGTATACTTTATGCCTATATTATCAACTATGCACGTACATGACTTTATAAAATACAGCGTTGGAGCAAAGGTACTGTCTATGTTCATGTTACGGCTCAGTCGCTTACATCAGCCCCTGGAGCTGGTATGAATGACCGAACCTACTTTTTGTAATTATGCACTAAATTCAAGAATTTTATAATCGGCACACGCAATTGCTTGCTCCGTCCATGCTTCCCCCAAACTCCGCGCATGCACACTCCCACAGTGAACGTACATGTGATGCAGAGGATGGAGTCGGCGCAGAGGACGGCTACTAAAATAGTTACTGGCCTTCGTCATAAAGCCTATGGGGACAGACTTAAAGATCTCAATATGCATACTTTGGAAGAAAGATGGGAGGGGAGACATGATCGAGATGTTTAAATATCTCCATAGCATAAATGTACAGGAGGAGAATCTCTTTCAATTGCAAGAAAGCTCTGAACGAGAGGGCATAGGCTAAAGGTGAAAGGGGATGGACTCGGAAGTATTCTGAGCAATTATTTCTTTACAGAAAGAGTGAGGAGTGTGTGGAAGGGCATCTCAGTGGAGGCGGTAGAGACAAGGACTTTATCTGAATTCACAAAAGCATGGGGCAGACAGAGGATCTCAAAGAGAAAAGAAAGGATTCTGGAGCTGAGTAGTTGGTATGGACTGGATCGGCTGTATGGTCTTTATCTGCCATCATTTTCTATGTTTCTTTGTAAACTAGGCATATACTTTCATGCTAGCCAGTACTTTATATGAGGTCATTTATGCGTAAGTGGCTACTTCTAGGCATAAATGTCTGAGATACTAGAGTTTACGCACATTCACACATAAATCTAGGTGGTTCCTTATGAAATTACCTCCTTAATGTTTGCATATGACCTGCTGGAAACAGGCTGGTAGAATCGAGGATCCTGGCACGCCTGGTTTGTACTTGGCATGCTTGCCCCATGCCTCATTGGTCACACCTGTTCTCCCCTCCAGCAGATAGGACCATGCCCACCATGTCACAACCAGAAAGAGCCCAGGAAGATACGAGAACGTCAAACTGGAGCACTAGGGAGGGAGACAGATCAGCTCTTGGGGAAACCCTGTGCTTAAAAAGTAAGTGTTGTAAGCTAGGAACCAGGACAGAAGCCTGGAGTAAGGATGAGATTGGGAACTGTAGGTCGGTTAGTCTGACCTCTGTGGTGAGCAAACTAATGGAAAGGCTGCTAAAACAGAGGATAGTGAGGTTTCTGGAATCCAATGGATTGCAGGATTCAAGGCAGCATGAACATAAGAACATAAGATATGCCATACTGGGTCAGACCAAGGTCCATCAAGCCCAGTATCCTGTTTCCAACAGTGGCCAATCTAGGTCATAAGTACCTAGCAGTCTCCCCAAAACACACAGGTTCCTCAATGCTTGTATTGGGTCAAGCAGTGATATCCAGGGTCCCTTTTAATAATGGTTTATGGACCTTTCCTCCAGGAACTTGTCCAAACCTTTTTTAAACCCAGCTTTACGAGAGGCAGATCTTGTTAGACAAATCTCATTCATTTCTTTGACTGGGTGACCAGAGAGTTGGAACAAGGGAGAGCTCTAGATGTGATGTACTTAGATTTCAGTAAAGTCTTTGACACTGTTCCACCCAGATGGCTTATAAATAGATGGAGCATCCTAGGAATGGACCCTAAAGTGATTGACTGGGTTAGAAATTGGTTGAATGGGAGGCGACAAAGGGTACATATAAATGGGATCTGTCCTTGGTCCAATTCTTTTTAACATTTTTGTAAGTGATATTGTGGAAAGTCTATCAGGTAAGGTTTGCCTCTTTCAGGATGATACCAAACTCTGCAATAGAATAGATGCCCAAAAAGGTGTAGATAATATGAGGAGGGGTTTAGTGACGCTTGAAGAATGGTCAAGAATCTGGCAGCTTAGATTTAATGCTAAATAATGAAGAGTTATGCATTTGGGCTGTAAAAATCTAAGGGAGCGGTGCAGTATAGGGGGCAAAATACTTCTGTCCATGAAAGAAGTGCAGGACCTGGCCGTGATTGTTCCTGATTATCTTAAGATGGCTAAACAGGTAGAAAACGCAATGGTAAAAGCCAAAAGTATGCTTGGGTGCATAGGGAGAGGAATGGCCAACAGCGAAAAGGAGGTGATAGTGCCTCTGTATAAATATTTGGTGAGACCTAATTTAGAGTATTGTAGGTAATTCTGGAGACCACACCTTCAAAAGGATATAAACAGAATGGAGTCGGTACAGAGGGTGGCTACCAAAATGGTCAGTGGGCTTCTCCATAAGGTATATGGGGAAAGACTTAAAGATCTAAATATGTATATTTTGGAAGAAAGATGGGATTGGGGAGATATGATAGAGATGTTTAAATATCTCCATGGCATAAATGCACAGGAGGAGAGCCTATTTCAACTGAAAGAAAGCTCCGCAACGAGGGGACATAGGATGAGGGTGAAAGGAGATAGACTCAGGAGTAATTTGCGGAAATATTTCTTTGCAGAAAGAGTGGTAGATATATGGAATAGTCTCCCAGTGGAGGTAGCAGAGACAAAAACTGTACGTGAATTCAAGAAAGCTTGAAGCAAACTCAGAGGATCTCTAAAGGAAATAGGACTGTAGAGCTTAGTGGTTCATGTGGAAGGGCCGACAGGATAGGCCGTATGGTGTTTATCTGCCGTCTTGTTTCTATTGCTCCTGCAGCAATTAGATGAAGTAAAATTGCACAGTCACAAATGTAATATCATACGTACCATGGGTCTGAAGAGCTCTGCTAGAAACTGGTTGATTTTGCTTGAGGTTCCAGTGTGAAAATCCTCAAAATATTGAGCTTATGGGAGACTTATGAAAACATGCCTGAGACTCCAGCAAGCCACAGATGCCAAGAATGCTGGTGGCTCCAGCAAGGTGCTCGTCTAGAACAAGCCAATTGCCAGGTGATGCTGCTGGGGTCAAACATGGGGTGGATGATTAAACGGGAGGAAGGCAGACTCCTGAGACAGCCGGGAAACCCCACCCCCTCTTTGGCCACTGAATCTCCACCTCCAAAGCCATGCCTGCAGAAGTGTCTTGAACGTTGCCAGTTTTACCTGTAGAAGAAGTTTCACGCACTCAGGTTGACAGGAGCTGGCAGCCAAATGAAGTGCTGTACGACCTGGAAATGAAGAGTAAAATTTGGGCCATTACATCACTGGGAAATCAAAACACTCGAGGAAAAAGGGATACAGGGTTTACGACGGCATCCAGCAGCAGAAACAACGTTTCTGTCATAAGCATTTAAGTAAACTGGAATCTAATGGGATAAAGTGATTTGTCAGTGGTTCACCAAATAGCCTAGTTTAGTTTATTAATATTCTTGCTATACGGCCTTCCGGGAACAGCATAGAAGTTTAGAAGGAAAAGTATATCTAGAACATAATACTATAAATAGCAGAGAAAATATGAACAACAACAACAAATAATACAAACAAAAATTTAAGGGGCTGATATGCAACGGCGATGGCAGCCTTTGTAACGTGGCTGGCCATCGAAATATAAACTTAGACCCAACCATTCAACGTCGGGGTCATATTCAGCCAATGACATTGAATATCTGGTTTGCCCAATTGGCAATTGAGCTAACTGGGCAGTGGCGACATTCAGCCGCTGGCTGGATAGCTAAACTGGCTAAAGTTAGGACAACCTTTTGTGCGTCTAATCTTAGCAGGTTTAATTTAACCGGCCAGCAGCTGAATATCTCCACTGACCAGTTAGCATGAGCGCTGCCTCCGGGAACACCCCGATGCTATGTGGGTAGTATCACAGTGTACAGTGACATTAGGAGGGGCTATTCAGTGGCACAAAATGACTATGAACCGCTGAATATCCTGCTCACTGGGATCAATACGGTTAGCAGGTCGGTTAACTGTGTTAATCCTTTTGAATATGTTCTCCCTCAAAATATAAAAAAGCAAAAGGCAAATACTGCAAATAAAATAATTTAAAAGTGACAATTAAGAAAAATTAAAATAATGTATATAAAATAATTCAATATCTTATACAGTAAAATTAACGAATAAAAACAATTTAAGCATTAAAGTAACAGCAAACTAAAAAAATAAAATAAAGTTTACATAAAATTAGCATGAAGGCAACATGAAGAAACCCATTTTCTTAAGCTCTCATTTTTCAATCATCATAACAGCTAGATGAAGACAAAACATCGTACCAACATTTCGCTTCTGCGTTGCCAGAAACGAGAGCAAAGGAACCTATAAATAGTCTGGGTATGCAGATTCAAGAAATAGCTTTCAGTCCTTGTTAAGTTTGGAGTAGGAAGCCTCCAATCTCATACTGGGATTTGAACTTACTGCCCATGATTTCTCCCAACAATGAGCTCAGTGTTCTAATCTCAATGTGGCACAGCCTCCCTCTACATCAAGCAATCAAATTGCTCAATTACATAAGGAACACACACACACACACACACATATAGGATGTCTGGAACACTCAGCTGATGACCCCAGTCTGTTGAGGGCATCTGCAAAAGTCCACATTGCCATGAACTTCCAGACGTTCCATATTCCAAGGGTCAGACTTACCGTCATCATTTTTAGCATTGATTTCCACACCATGAGCCAGCATGATGATTAAGCAATCAGTCAGACCTCGGGAGGCAGCCAGATGGAACCTTAAAAATGAGTTGAGAGAGGTTTTACCACCATTTTGTTGCAATGCAGGGAATTTAAAGGGTTTGTCCAGTCTTTATGGGATCCTTTCCCTAATGACTACTCGAGATACTCAAGTTCATCTTGGGAGAAGCCAGAGATGTGGGTTAGCCCTGAGCACAACTGTCACCAAACCCCTCTGACCACATCCACTGATTGGAGATTCCTGGTCAATAAATGCAAGATACAGCCCAAAACAGCACATCTCTCCAGCCATAGTCACATTTATTAATGAAAGATCACCTACCACTGCCCTCCAACTACACTCACCAAAAGAAAACCCCCTCCAAACACAACCATGGATAGGAGACCTAAAGCCAAAACTGGCAATGGAAGATCTCTGACCCCAACCAGAAAAGCTCTCCAGCAAAATACAACTCATATCCAACCAGATGCTTTCTACAGTAACATGCCTTAGTCATAACATAATCACTGCATTGAAAAAATATCTTCATAGCAAAACTAGACGTACGTGGATTGCCCCTTGGGATTGACTTTGGTTGCCTTGACTGGCTTCTTCGACAGAATGAAATGCACTTTCCCCACATCTTCTTTCTCCACTGCCTGCAGGAGTTTCTGGTCATGCTTGTTCCATTTCTCCACCTGATGTGAGCAATAAATAAAAAAAACTATGAAAAAAAACCTGTTAAAACAATATCAGCTGCATTTCTATTGGTAAATCCAATATCTGGAATGAAGTGTGACTGGCCATCAAGATAATACTTTCCCCACCCCAGTGGCCAAAGAAGATTCTTTTATTGCTGTTTGCACAGGTGGCACTCGTATGCAAAATGTAATAAAATGAAAAGGTTTAGGCGGAACATTATTTTATTCCATCCCCAAAGTCACACTCTCTGCTTATTTATTTTATACAATGCCTTTTGGACATCTTCATCCCGTTGACTTTACAATTACGTAAGACACCAAAACACCAAGAATTAACATTCATAGGTCTGGAAGAAGAGGCGAGTCTGTAAAGAAGGGATCTGAGAAGGGAGAGATAAAGATGGAAGAGTGAGGGGGCTAGCTAGTGATTTTTAGACATGAGCACAGTCATTCCTGATAGAGGGAGTAGGGCTGGAGAAAGATTTTCCCCCAACTCTGGGCAATATTAAATATTAGGGGACAGAAAGGGAAGCAAGAAGGGGAATGAAGAGAGGTCTTGGGATAAAGCAGGGAGACAGGAGGTAAAGGAGCGGAGGGAACGGGGAGGAGATTAGCATCCAGAAAGTACGAAGAATGGCAAAAAAGAGGAACATAGAGAAACATGGAACAACTGAAAGAGGCAAGAACATCAATTAGAAGGGCAAAAGCACGAGTGGAAGAACGGTTACCTAAAAATACAGAGAGGTCACAAGACATTGTCAAGTATGTCAGGGAAAGGAGGGCGGACAGAGGTGGAACTGTAGGACTGTAAGGTGCTGAGGAGCAATCTGTGGAGGGCAGAAATGATCACAGAAAGAGATCCCGGAGAAGGACCACAGATGTCTATCAAAGGTACATACGGGAATGGAGTAGGTGTTCAGAGAGGTTCTTCCAGGTCCATTGAAGGGTGTGCTTAACAGATCTGTGGAGATGGGAGAGGTTCCATGGAATTGGAGAAGATGACTATGGTCTCTCTTCAGAAAAGTGGTAACAAATAAAGAGACTAGAAACTATGGGCTGGAATGTCTTAACTTGGTGGTGGGAAAGGCGAGCAAAGGAAAGGCTAGTGAACTTTCTACAATCCAGTGGGTTGCAAGAAGTGAGGAAGCACAGTGTTTCCAGAGGTAGATCATGCCAAATAATTCTGATAGATGTTTTTTTTTTTAATTCTGTTATCAGCTCCACCTGAACTTTGGACACTGAGGATATCTTGTTTACAAACAAGAAGCCATCATCTGTCATCGGAGGGGGCGGAAGCAAACCATCTTGCGGCACCAAAGTTTTCAGGTAAGTGTCATGGGGCTGTTTGAGGCTATTGCTGCCACTGTAGCTCCAGGAGAAAGGCGGCTGCAGCAGAAATGGAGGCCGGAGAGGAAACAAGGAATGAGGTTTGCCTAGGGTGGCTTATCTCCTTGCACTGGCCCTGCCTTAGATCAGTGGATATCCCCAGTGTCCAACGTTCAGGTGGGCCTGATAACAGAATAAAACAGTAGCACACAAGAAGGTGGGAAATTTGGAGAACTTTGCCCGAGCTCTCAATCTGCAAATTTAAAATTTCCGAAGGGTTCAAGCTGGAGAAGACTGATAGAATTCTGCAACACCAACGATCTAGTCATCTCAAACACCTTTTTCCAGCAACACAAGCGGTGACTGTACACATGGACTTCACCCAAAGGATTGTACAAAAATCAAATTGACTACATCTGTGGAAGTCAATGTTGGAAAAGCACAATAAAATCAACAAAAACACAACCTGGAGCAGACTGTGGTACAGATCACCAACTACTAGTATGCAAACTCAAGCTAAAGCTGAAAAAGAGCAAGCCACTCATGAATGTAGCAAAATATGACCTTGAGAATATACCACCGGAATTTAAAGACTGCCTGCAAAATCAATTTCCTGCTTTGGATACAAATGACAGAGCACCAGAAGAGTTATGGGATGACATCAAGAAAATTGTGCTCAAAGAAAGTGAGAAGTCTCTATAAAAAGTGAAAAAACAAAACCAGCCAAAATGGATGACCAAAGAAACTCTGAAAATCGCCCAGAAACGCAGAGAAGCTAAAGCCAGAGGAGAAAGAGAAGCAATCACAACGTTAAGAGATTTCCAACATGTAGCAAGATGAGACAAGAAGTACTACAATGATGCATGCAAGGAAACAGAATCAGAGGAAGAACAAGATCGGCTTTTCTAAATCTACAAGAGTCAAAGAGAAAATTCCAGCCTCAAAATGGAATGCTACAAGATGCTTAAGGATTCATGTTGAATGATACTGAGAAGATCAAGAAAAAATGAAAAGAATTTACAGAGTCATTACACCATAAAGATCAAGTGGACCAACAGACGTTTTAACCTCTACCTTATGATCAGAAACCATTGGGGATGAAAGAAGAAGTTGAAGCAGCATTGAAAGCCTTATCAAAGAACAAAGCCCTGGGTATTGAAGTAATACAGCAATCAGAAGTGGCTGTTGCCATACTTATAAGGCTCTGCCAAGAAATTTGGAAGACAACATCATGGCCAACTGACTGGAAAAGATCTGTGTTTATACCAATATTGAAGAAAGGTGATCTGACTGACTGTGGAAATCATTGCACAATGACTCTGATCCCACGTGCCAGGAAGACTCTACTCAAGATCATCCAGCAGAGATTATAACCATACCTGGAACAAGAACTGCCTGAAGTGCAAGCAGGGTTCAGAAAAGAGCGAGGAATGAGAGACATCATGGATGTGAGATGGATCTTTGAAAAGACAAATGAATATCAAAAGAATATCTATATATGTTTTATTGATTAGGCTCTTGATTAGGCTCAGCCCTGCCAAGAACACTGAAACCTGGATTACAGGCTCCAAGACGTCGCCATTTCTGGCCCCCTCTTTTGGCTTCTTCTTTAAATACCTCGGCATTCATATTAACTCAGAACTCTTTTTCTCCACCCATATTTCTCACTTAAGCAAATTCTATTTTTCAGCTCTTCGCAGGATCAGGGCCCTTCACCTCTTCTACAATCAGGCTGCCCTGATCACTTTTCTCCTTAGTACAGTCATCACCCGAATTGACTATTGAAATATCGTTTTCACAGGACTCCCACAACACCCATTGAAATGCCTCCAAACAATACAAAACACTGCCATCCATACTCTTCCCCACACCAGGAACTATGACCATGTCAGACCCTGCTTATCCAACAGCACTGGCTCCCTGTTCCGCAGAGGATACAATTAAAAATTCTCACATTCACACATAAAGCCCTTCACACCTGCCACATTACCTTTCATCTCTGACCACCCTCTATGTTCCCTGAAGGATAATCGCCTGGTTCTCCCCTCCCCTACATGTGCAAGATACAAATCCACGTGTCGCTCAGCTTTTTTCTATGTTGCACCCACTCTCTGGAACTATTTCCCCTCCTAGATTCGGCTCGAGTCATCCTTCCCCAATTTCAAAAGCCTTCTCAAAACTCACCTCTTCCTCCAAGCTTATGGCATTGACCCCACCTGAGAGCTGCAGTTCAACTAATCATGTCTCTCGTCTATAACAACTGTCAATATGTCTACTTACTTCTCACTCTTCTGCTTCCTGTCAATGAATGGAGTTCCTTTTTCCTTTCTTATCTGTAATTTGTATTTTGATTTTATTGTAAACCATTCTGCCTGCCTAACCAAGGCATATATCAAAACCTAATAAACCATAAACTTTGAGAAATTCTGGGCCACATTAAGAAGCATCAGTATACCAGAACATCTGATAGTTCTCTTGCACATCCTTTACATTGATTAAGAAGCAACAGTTCGAAAGGAAGAAAGAGAAGCAGAATGGTTTAAAAACAGCAAAGGTGTACGACAAGGCTGCATACTTTCCCCCTACCTGTTTAATTTATATACAGAACAAATCAGAGAAGCAGGACTGTATGAAGACATCCGAGGTGTGAATATTCACAATACTGGCTGAAAGTGAAGATGATCTGAAACATTTGCTTCTCAAGATCAAGGAACATAGTCTTAAAATGGGCCTGCACCTTAACGTAAAGAAGATAAGGATCCTGACAACTGGCAAAATCAATAAGTTCATCATTGATGGAGAAGAAATTAAAATAGTGGACAATTTTAACCTGCTTGGATCAATAATCAATACAGAAATGACAAGCAGTCAGGAAATCCGATGATGCTTTGCTCTTGGCAGAATGGCTATGAAGGACCTAGACAAGATTCTCAAGAGCAGAGATGTCTCTCTCCATACAAAGATTTAACTTGTCCAAGCCATGGTATTTTCAATAACATCTTACCGATGCGAAAGTTGGACAGTGAAAAAGACAGACAGGAAGAAAGTTGATGCCTTTGAATTATGGTGCTGGCAAAGAATACTGCGTACCACACACCCACAAATAATCACGTAGATCACAGAAACCAGTCCAAAACGTGATAATTGTGGAAAAGACAAAGCTTATATTTATTGATCCATTACCAACCCGACACAGGCCATGTTTCGTTACTCTTCCCATAGCCTAGATCTAGAAACCTATAGAGTGATGACTTGAAGTAACCAAATCTATTTTTTCTTTTTTTTACTTTTTGTCGGATGATTTTGCCATGGGAGGTAAACCTCTCTTGAAGCGTAACGCTTCAAGAGAGGTTTACCTCCCATGGCAAAAACTTTTAGTTACGCTTCAAGAGAGGTTTACCTCCCATGGAAAAAACTTCCGACAAAAAGTAAAAAAAGAAAAAATAGATTTGGTTACTTCAAGTCATCACTCTATAGGTTTCTAGATTATTTAATAGTTAGGGTGTGTGGGTAGTGGGATAGATTTATGTTCTTTCACAGATGACAAAAGTTATTTCTAGGACAACAAATCTGGATTTTCTCAGACTTGTGTAAAAGTACAAGTTACACTGTAAGAGGTTTATTGCTGTACTCCAGGAGGCTCTCTGTCTCATTTTTCCCTTTCTAAGTTTTCATGCAAATGAACTTGCTGGTTGGGAAAAGTGAAAATGTTTTCTTTGAGTCCTCGCATTTTTCCTTGATTCTACGAAACCTGGGAATTAGGCTGGGTGGTTGGGTTGACTGAGTGTATGCAGTTGTTGGTCCTAGATATTGAAGATGGGTGCTAATCTCCTGTGGGTTTCAGTTTTCATTTTATTTATGTGTGATGGCTTGCTTCCTTAGGGTTTCTTTGTGGATCCTACAGTTTGAAAATGGGATGTATGATATTATCTTAGGTAGGTTAATTGTTTAACATTTTTTTGTTATGTTGTATTTTTTTTTTTTCATTTTTATTGCTTGCAATTATTTTCTTAATGTATTTGATAAAAATCTTGATTAAAAAGAGAGCAGATGGAATGGAGAAGGGATAGGGAAAAATCTTGGGACAAAAAGAGGAGACGGATTTCTCAGATTTGCAGTGGGGGTATTCTCTCCCAGAATAGCGTGAGCACTTTGTAAGGTTACCGGATGCCTCCAATCTTTTGAGGATTTTCCCCAATTTTGAAGTAGTGTCCCATACTCCATGATCTATAACCACCTCCTATACCCAATTTCAGTGGGGACAAAGACAAAATGCATTCCTTCTTCTGCCTACCCCTCTCATACAGTTTTCTCAATCCAGATACAAGAAGATGTAAAATTAACTTTTCTGATAAATGAGGAGGAATTTTGGAAATATATAGAATATTTATCTCTATGTATAAAATAAAGTTTAAATATACAAGTATGTATGTATGCATGCTTATAACTCAAGAAGGGCTGCTACTGTCTTTTTAAATCTTTTGCAATTATTGAATATTACTTAGACTGATTATTTCAAAATATATTGGGAAAAGATGCCCGAGCAGGGAGGCCCCTTGCCCAGCCCAGCCGTCCCAGATCTGCTCTCTAAAAATCTGGTAATCTTAGATCTTTGTCATGTGATAGCCAAGGTGGTATTCCAGCAGCTATTCTGTTCACAAAGGCGTTGGTTCTGAATGTACAGTTTGGTATTTATTTAGGCTATACTTTATGTATATTTTGTTCATTTTGATGATTTATGTTTTATTGTACTTTGCTGAGAATTCTACATCGAGCAGAACATACATTTTAAGAAATAAATGAATAACATGCATAAATAAATTGCTCCATCTTTATTTTAAAGGTGCCTCGGAAAAGGAGAAATGGTCTTTTTCCCTTTCAAATGAAAAAGGGGACCCTCTTGCACAAGAACCATGCTTTAACATATTTTGGGACTTTTTCCCCCAGCATCTTTCACAATCCAGTTCTAAGATCGAACAGCAGGAACAAAAAAATGTCATTTTCCTCGTTCCTTCCTTGCAGTATCTAGTCTTTCATCTCACACCTTAATGTTACCTTATGCACCAGAGGATTATTGACATTAACCTTGTGTGTGTGCATTGCAATTAAAGAGCTGCTGCACACATGTCACCACACCACCTGGAAGCTCACTAGAAACCATGACGCAGAGTAGATTCCGTGCTAATTACAATCTGCCCATAACTGTTGGCCTACACCTTGTACTTTTGACTAGGGAGGAAACCTGTTAATGTCTGTACAAGTCAGGACACCTGGGAGCGTCAGCACATGAGCAGTTATGAAGATAAATTGTGAAACTGGGCCCTTACAGTACATCTTTTCCATTTCACCCGTGTTATCACACTGCCTACTGAAAACCAGTTGTCCTCTAGTTATTTGGCTTGGAATCAGGGGCGGCCCAAGGGGGGTGCGGGGCCATGTGCGGAGACTTGGTGCGAGGCCTCATTTGCATACATATTTGCATAATGTTAACATGCACTAACTTTTAGTAAACATGCCTCTTAATGTGTGTATGGATAAAGAAAGACTACCAGATTTCTACATTACTATACTCCAGTGCCAATCACCAGGCACATTAGGAACTACTACAAACACTGCCCATTTAGAACCCATAGCAAACCCGCCGTATCCTAACAGCACTACCAGGACTCACAAAGCACCATACCAGAACGGCATTGATAATTGAAGTGTCGGTACCGAGTGATCATTCTGTGAATTGGGCGGAGAGGCAGAAGATCCTGAAGTACCAAGAAATGCAGTCACAGACCAAGAAAATGTGGCAGAAAGATACACAAATATTTCCCATTGTACTGGGAGCCACAGGCTTGATAAAGAAGAATTTCCAAGCACATCTTGACAAACTACCTATACATGTTACATCTTACAAACTCCAGCAGGAGGCTCTCTATGGCACGATGCAAGTATTATGCTGAACATTAGCAGTAAATTTGAGAGACAGATCATATTCCACATACCCTGGCTTAGAAGTGAGGTTCACGACTGCCATAGTATGTGCAAAACTAACCCATTTGGAGAAACTACCCTGAGTAACACCAGACCCTATCTATCAAAAGGTAACACTGCAAATATTAAATCACTACATCTCAGAGAATACCAATACATCTCCTACTGGGGAAAGAGAACAAGTGGCACTATCAAATAGAAACTACATAAACAGAATACCTCAGCTCGGTTACACATACAGAACATACACCATCACCAAATAAAGAACAAGGGATCACAATTTAGAAATAGGAAGACAATAATTGAACTGGGAACCCCAAAAGCCAAACTTGAAATGTACAACAACACTGGAGAAATAAAACTATAAATTAATTTCCTCTTGTACTAAACAAAACACAAAGACGTTAGCGATACACATTTCCCAGAGCTGACATATTCCTATTAATAAATTCAAAATAAAAAGTATTTTTCTACCTTTTGTTGTTTGTGCATTTTATTTTTCAGTTGCAATTGCTCCAGTCACTTTCTTCTGGTTTCTTCTTTGTCTTCTCCATCGTCTGCTGTCCATTTCTCCTTTCTTCACTCTTCCAGTTTTTTTCCATTCTCTCTCTACATCTGCTTTAACATATTGATCTTTCCCCTTTTGCTCTTTCCTCCATCTCTTTCTTTATTCCTTTTTCATACACTCATATTTCACCCCTACATCCTCAGTCCCCACTTCCTCTCCCAATACCCGGCCAACCGTAGATTTTTCTTCCCTCCCACACAATATATTTTTCCCCTCTCTAATACTACTACTACTACTACTACTACTACTACTACTGAGCATTTCTAAAGCGCTACAGCATACGCAGAGCTGTACAGACAAATGAATAAATAAATAGGAGACAGTCCCTGCTCATCAGAGCTTATAATTCACTCTCCCAGCCCCATTCCATTCTAATCCTCCACAAACATCAGCTCCCTTCTAGTTCCAGCCCGACCCAGCATCCGCTCCCTTCTAGTCCCTGCATCAGCCCATTTTCAGTCTTAGTCCCCCCATCAGCCCATTTCCAGTCCTAGCTCCCCATCAGACCTTTCCAGTCCTATCCTAGCCTCTCTATCAGCCCATTTCCAGTCCAAGCCCTCCCATCAGCCCATTTCCAATCCTAGCCCCCCCATCAGCCCATTTCCAGTCCTAGTCTCCCATCAGCCCATTTCCAGTCCTATCCTAGCCCCTCTATCAGCCCATTTTCAATCCAAGTCCCCCCATAAGCCCATTTCCAGTCCTAGCTCCCTCACCCATTTCCAGTCCTATCCTAGCCCCTTCATCAGTCCATTTCCAATCCAAGCCCCCCATCAGCCCATTTCCAATCCTAGCCCCCCATTAGCCCATTTCCAGTCCTAGCTCCCCCCTAATTTCCAGTCCAAGCCCCCAACTCAGCCCATTTCCAGTCCAAGCCCCCCTCTCCATCAGCTATTTCCAATCCAATCCCCCATGAGCCCATTTCCTGTCTTAATCTCTCCATCAGTCCATTTCAATCCCAAGCCCCCCATCAGCTCATTTCTGGTCATTTCCTAGCCCCACCATCAGCCCATTTCCAGTCATAGCTCCTCTGCACTCAGCCCATTTCCAGTCCTAGCTTCCCTCCCCCCATTTCCAGTCTAAGCCCCCCTCACTCAGCCCATTTCCAGTCCTAGCTTCCCTCCCCCCATTTCCAGTCCAAGCCCCCCCCCACTCAGCCCATTACCAGTCCAAGCCCCCCTCCACATTAGCTATTCCACTCCTAACTCTCCCCACTCAGCCAATTTTCAGTCCAAGCCGCCCCACACTCAGCCCATTCCCAGTCCAAGCCCCCTCCACATTAGCTATTCCAGTCCTAACTCTCCCCACTCATCCCATTTCCAATCCAAGCCCCCCATGAACCCATTTCCAGTTCTATCTCCTCCATCAGTCCATTTCCAATCCAACCCCCCCAACAGCCCATTTCCAGTCCTAGCCCCTCATCAGTCCATTTCCAGTCCTATCCTAGCCACTCCATCAGTCCATTTCCAGTCCAAGCCCCCCCCCCCACTCAGCCCATTTCAAGTCCTAGCTCCCCCCCACTCAGCCCATTTCCAATCCAAGCCCCCCTATGAACCCATTTCCAGTCCTTGCCCCTCCATTAGTCCATTTCCAATCCTGGCCCCTCATCAGCCCATTTCCAGTCCTATCCTAGCCTCTACATCAACTATTTCCAGTCCAAGCCCCTCCAACTCAGCCCAATTCTAGTCTAAGTCCCCCCAAACTCAGCCCATTTCCAGTCCTATCCTAGCCCCTACATCAGCTATTTCCAGTCCAAGCTCCCACCCACTCAGCACATGTCCAGTCCAAGCCCCCCCTCAATTCAGCCCATTTCCAGTCCTATCCTAGCCCCTCCATCAATCCATTTCCAGTCCAAGCACCCCTACCCACACTCAGCCAATTTCTAGTCCTAGCTTCCCCTCCCATTCAGTCAATTTCCAGTCCAATCCCCCCACAGCCCATTTCCAGTCCTATCCTAACCCCTCCATCAGTCCATTTCCAGTCCAAGCCCCCCCCCCACTCAACCCATTTCCAGTCCTAGCTTCCCCCCGCCCACAGCTCATTTCCCATCCAATCCCCCCTACAGCCCATTGCCAGTCCAAGCCCCCCCCCCACTCAACCCATTTCCAGTCCAAACCCCCCTCCCCTCCCGAAGAGCCCCGTGACTGTCTAAAAGGCTTTAGAAGGAGACGGAGAAGCCCCGGCTCACCTCTAACAGCTGCCGAAGTAAAGAGCATCTTTTTTCTTCACTTTGACAGCTGTACTGTAGTTTAGGATGCTGCCGCGCTGAGGTCAAAGGGGACTTCCTGTTTCCCGGTATTCAGCGTGGCAGCATCCTAAACTACAATACAGCTGCCAAAGTGAAGAAAAAAAGATGCTCTTCACTTCAGCAGCTGTTAGAGGTGAGCTGGGGCATCTCCGACTTCCTCTAAAGCCGCTCTGTCTGCCGGTACTGAATGCGGGATGTTGTTGGCGCGGGACCCCCTGAAGCACGGTGCCCTGTGCGAACAACATTCTCGCACAATGGACGGACCGGCCCTGTGTGTAATCATTGCCAAACTCAGTATATTCGATTAAATCACTCACTCAGAGGTCTAGTTACTAAGGGGTCCTTTTATTAAAGTTCATTAGGGTTTAGCACCTAAAACATGTTTAGCGCAAAAGCTATTGGGCGTTAGGTGCAAAGCCTCCATGGCAACTGTGATGGGTGTGACCAGCATGTTCTCAACAGTTAATGTGCAGATGTGTACCCTAACATACAACACAATTATCGCGGGTGCATTTACTTCCAACTATTGGTTTGGTTTGGCTTTTTAGGCACTTGATATACGGCCCTTTACTTGCGCATCAGAGCGGTTTCCATGTATGTATTGAGGTGACTTTAGGTGGCAACATTGACAGCATGCAATAGGTATCCCTGCAATAACTGCAATGTGCTGACCATTCCCATTCTCCACCCTTAATCCTCCTATTTGCACCCTAATGTGTGATTAGCAGTTAGCATGAAAATGCATTGACTGTCATTGCCTCGTGATCATTACCACTAGCCCAAGCACACAGTTAATGTGTGCCAAATCGTACATTAACTGCTTAGCACACTTTAGTAAAAGGGTCCACATTAACACACTTTAATTCACCAATGATGCACGTTATCTTAGCACAGGTCCTATGGTATTCAACGGAACCTAATTACTAATAGTGCATGCTAATGGTGGATTAATGTGCATTAATGGACCTTGGTAACTAGATCCCTCAATTCGCTGAAAAGATCAGTGCCATTCAACAGGGAAGACGTGAATTTAGTCATTGGAATCACTAGCGACATCACTGAATGATTATGCTTAGAATTTAGAGAGGCCAGGTCAACAGTGGGTCAGCTTGAGAAGTTCATCCCCTTTGGTGTCTAGAATCAAAATATAGCACTGCATTGCCCATCTACAACAGGAGATGCACAATGTATTTTATTCCAATAAAACTTTATTGGGTTTACTATATGCACATAGAATGATCTTTCCCTCATGATTAGCATCCAATGACCTACTCAGCCTGCTAAGGAGGCGTCATGCACCCCTACTGACCCAGCAGGATTGAGCGAGGGGGCAGGAGCAGGAGATCAGAGCACAGTAAGGAAAGAGTTACTTCAAGACTTGTGGTTAAGGCAATAGATTTGCCACCTAACTGCAGGTCAACCAAACAGTCTACTTCTGGGTTTCATGCAGGGACTTGTAATTCTGACTGACCCATTGAGTTCCCTAAGAACATAAGAACTACAAATCCCTGCATGCAGTGCGAGCAAAACCTACAGTGGATCAGCCTGTTCAGTTGACCTAGGTAAGAGGACAGATGGCTTCCAGTATTCAAGGATACTTCATCTCTGGTCTTGCACTTTCTGTTTGTCTTAAAACCTCTTCCCTTTGCTTCTTTGCGTTCCCTTTGCCTCCTAATTTTCTGCTTGTTACCATCCTCTATTGACTACATACAATTAAAACTGAAAATAAATGTGCAGTGACCAGGAAAAGAAATTAAATGCCACAAATAGCCACTGAGTCTTCTCAAGGGCCCATAGGAGGCTGGGTGTTCCACAGTGGGTAGGGAAACATTGAAAGCCATGGACCAGCCCATTGAGCTAGTAAATTAGAATGTCACTCAGACTCCCTGAGGGTCAGATAGCTGACTTTTATAGTTAACAAGTTGTGTAAGTATTCCGCCAGTCTATCTCGGCCATCCAGTCTGTACGGTATACAGATAGCAACCGTCCTCGTGTCATCCAGACAGGCCGAACCAGTCTTGGGTGAACTCTATTGCTTGCAAACATGGACTAGTTTTCTTAGAGGAAGTGGAACTATGAGTTCTTAGATGGAATTTAGGCACACTGGGGGCAAATAGAGAGCAATGGTAGGAAGAGAGTTGAGAGACTGGGTGTAATACTTGGAAAGGGAAGCTATTGCTTTCAACATGGGAATCTGTGTGTTCCAGAGCTGCCAAGGAAGGAGATTTTAGTTCAGTCCTGGATTTCTGACAGCCCCATACTGGTGCATTATCAGACTCACAGCACTGTTTTTAATGGGTGGAATCGGGGATGACAAATATCTTGTTACTTTGAGATGTAAGTTCAAAATCAGAACTGGCCAAATATTCTCCCTCTTGGAACTGAGTAACTTGGCAGCTCTGTATGTTCATCTATCCAAATTGGTAGAGAACTAGAGAGGTAGGCAACTGGGCAGACTGCTACCATAAACCATAAACTTATATTCCTTGGACGTACTCTGTTTGACAGAGACATGGCTCCGAGAGGGGGAAGAACCTTATCTTCTGCATTGCCTTCCCCCAGGATATCTGGTCTTATCTGCCCCACGGACCTCCCAAAGGGGGGTGGGGGGAGGGGTAGCAGTGATATATAGATCAGCACTCAGTATAGATGAGTTAGCAATTCCTCATTGCGCAAATTCCGAGCTCATCTTGTTTAGAAAAAGTCCTTCGCCAGGTATCCATTTTTTATTATTATTATATGGTTCTCCGTCTCTTCCACAATAGGCATGAGAAGCTACTCAGCAGCTCATTATAGATTTAATGGTCTTGCTCTCTCCATTGGTAGTGCTAGGAGACCTGACTTTCATTTTGATCTCCCCACTCAGGCTAAGGATAAGGCTTTCTGTACCTTTTTATCCGATCATGGTTTGCAACAGCATGTAACTTGTCCAACCCATGTAGCTGGGCACACGCTAGATCTCCTTATTAGACCTCAGGATGTGATGTTTGCTCTGTCTAACATCCAAACATGATCATTACCTTGGTCTGATCACACTCTTATTTTATTTGATTTAGCCAAGCCAGCCCTTAAACCAAATTCCTGGTGTGCACTAATCTCGTATAAGGAGACACTCAGACCGTACCGTTGTATTACACAGGAAAACAAAATCGCTTTTCCAGCTGCATATACCTTATTCCCTTCAGATTTTTCTGAACTACCATTGGAATCTCAGGCAGCTGCCTGGTTTGACATTCTTAACAAAACCCTTGATAATGTGGCCCCTACTATGATGCAATCTTGCTCTTTACGCAGAACTCACAAATGGTTCCTTGCAGGTCTGCGACTCACCAATTATCACTTAACGTTACATGGAAAGATGTTGGTGAAGAAGCAGGTCTGCTTTTGACCTTCAAAATTTTAAGAGCTCTCACTCATTATCGAGCCCAAATTCTTATAGCGAAGAAAGATTACTTTTCATCTATAATCAACCCATCTCCTAATTTTATTAGAGCTATCTTTTCAGTTTTTCACCAGCTGTCATCTTTCAAGTCGATAGATCATAGACAGCACCAGTCGGGACCTTCAACTGAGGATCTTGCCAGGTATTTTGTGGATAAAGTCACCCAAATCCGGAATACCCTTCCGGTACATCCTTCCTTTTCTGTTCCAACTGGTACATCTCCTATCAATCCAATACATACATGGTCTAATTTCTCTACCATTACCTTGGAAAATTTATCCAAGGTTGTGAGTTCCACCCGTAAGACTACATATTGGTCTGACCCGATTCCCTCTACCTTAAGAGGCTGAAGAGTCCTTGGGACTATTGCCAATCATGCTATTGATTATCAATTCAAGCCTTTCATCTGGTTTAGTACCAAGTACATGGAAAGCAACCTTGCTTAAACCTATTCGCAAGGAGGTATAACCGATTTTAAAAACTATAGACCCATAGCTAACCTTCCTTTTATCTCCAAGGTGACAGAACGCTTGGTTTTTGTTCAACTGGCAGAAGATCTGGAACAGATTCATGTATTACATCCTAGACAATTAGGTTTCTGACCAAAACATAGTATGGAAACCATTATGACTGCACTTTTAAATGAAATGTATAGAGCACAGGATCAGGATAGAGTGGTTATTGCAATTTTGCTGGACCTGTCAGCAGCATTTGATCTAGTGGATCATGATGTGTTGATGCGTCAATTGTATGATTCTGGACTTTGAGACCTGGTTCCATTCATTTCTTTTTGGATCGCTCCTTTAAGGTACACATCCAAGACTCACTGTCCTCCTCCTACACGTTTTCTTGTGGGGTTCTTCAAGACTCAACTTTATTGCAATCTCTTTTCAATGCTTTCTTGCGGCCTCTTACCACCCTCATTCAGAGTTTGGGTGTTTCCAGTTACACTTATGCAGACAATATCTTGCTAGCATTTCCTACTGACTAACTTCCGCCTGATATATCACAGATTGATGTATGTCTGGACCAGGTGGCCTCCTGACTGGACTCCAACTCATTAAAATTAAATCCATCAAAGACTATAGCAACGTGGTTGACAAATTCATCACAGATCCCTGTAATAACCCCTAAGATTAGAGGAGTACCTATAACATTACAACCAACATTAAAATACCTTGGGGTCATCTTAGACTCCTAGCTTTCATTATCTCCACACTTGGCCCGGTTATCCGATCTTCTTTTTGTGCACTGCAACGTTTTCGTGGGGTTCAACTGTTTTTGGACCCGCAAGCCCGAGTATCAGTTTTACTGCAAACGGTTATGGCCAAGGTGATCACTGTAATGTAATCTATCTAGGAATTCCACAATATCAGATAAAACACCTTCAGACCGTGCAGAATTCAGCCATATGTACATTGGTTCGAGCGAAGTGATTTGACCGTGTAATGCCTCTTCTGGTGCAGCACCATTGGCTTCCTGTAGTGTCTAGAGTTCTCTTCAAGGCTGCAACTTTTACAGTTAAAGCAATTCATGACTTGGTGTCGGAATACTTAGCGTCTATGGTTACTCTTTATGCCCTTGCTAGGGCTCTGGATCGCTCCATGGTTTTCGTCTTCACATCTCATCACCATCATCAATTAAGTATGAGACTGCTAGAAAATCAGCCTTTTTTGCCATGGCTCCAGCTATATGGAACTCGCTTCCAGCTGACGTACGCATGGAATTAAGCTTTCAACAGTTTAAAACGACATTAAAGACATACCTTTATGAAATAGTGTTTGGAATTACTACATCCTCTGGGTAGACAGTGTGATTAGTACTCAATAATTCACAGCCCTCGATCTGTAGTCTCCCCCCTAAATTTGGCTCCTTCTGCACCCCTTCTTTCCCTTATGTCTCTCCAGGGTCTTATTTGAATGTCTTTTTTTATTTATCCCTTTTCTGTCACTATAATGGCATTCCTCCCTTTGCTTTTATTTTGTGCTATGCTTTTTATGTTTTATTTATTGATTTATTTATTGAATGTGTTTTTATTGTATTGTAAAATGCAGATTGGTTTGCAGATCTGTGATATATCAAATAAAATATAACCGTAACCATACTACTACTGCCTATCATTTATATAGAGCTACAACATGTATGCGGCTCTGGACAGGGACATTAAGAGACAGTCCCTTCTACTAAGAGCTTACAGTCTAGTCAAGACAGACAACACAACCAGGGACTAGGGTATATCTACGGGAATGATAAGGAAGCACATAGGAGGTGACAAGATCAGGATCCAAAAGCAGACTGGATGGGTCTATTGGTTTTTATCAGCTGTTATCTACTATGTTGAGTGGAGGAGTAGGCTAGTGGTTAGAGCAACTGCCTATACCCAGAAGATCAAGGGTTTGATTCCTGCTGGTGCTCCTTGTGACCTTGGGCAAGTCACTTTACCCTCCATTGCCTCGGAAGAAAAGGCCTGCAAACTACTTCCAGTGATACATTGCCAAGAAAACCCAGAGGCAGCTGGGTCACCAGAAGTCAGCACTGACTTGCAGCATCAAAAAAAAAAAAATCTACTATGTTACCATAGATCATGATGACCTGGAATTTGCTGGTGACTCCCCTTCACACACACTGCTGGTGTCACATTTGGTGATGAGGTGCAATGCTGCGGACGATCAGCTCTTTGGATATGGTGAGACTGGCTCACTGTTACCAGTCACTGGATTCCGGCACACCACACACCCAGCCTCAGGTCATAGAGCTGAAACTGAACACCAAGGCCAGAAGGATACATTTCAGGTCTCTAAGCCTTCAGAATCCACATCCTACTGTGTATCCAAGTGTCCAGCAAAGATAACAATCAGTTCCACATCCCAGCAGTGTCTCAGTCAGCTCTGAGGGTTCTGGACAGGACAAAGAAGCAACAGAGCAGGCTAAGCAGCCGGTTCTGGTTCTGATTCTTCAAGATAGGTTGATTCAGTCTTTGTTTTGCCCCCATTGCATGCCGGGACTTGTAGATCTGATTTCTCTTACAACGCCAAGCATTCATTGAGATGAAACAAGAACGGTGAGATTGTCCTGTATAAAAGGAGTCTGCAGTATCTGTAAGGTTAAAACTATTTTTACAAAAACCCTTTGTGACAATGAGTCTTGTCCTTGCCACAAAGGAAATCCATCACAGATTATTTTGTTCTCCAGAAATGTCCTCCTGCTCTATAATTAGAACCACAGCGGGGATGTGACACCGCAAATCTTCATTAACAACAACTCAGGGATTTTTTCTTTTAATTTAGACCCCCTCTCGGCTTAGTTTGTTTCAATCATTGCTGCCACATTCCTCAGCTAGGGGTCATGCACCAGGGCTCCTCCTGAAGCTCTGCGATCATGGGCTCTAAATCTGACCACTAGGTGTCACCATCGCACAAAGACTCTGACTCCCACAGTGTTGCTTTTACAGCTTTCTCAGCCCTGGCAGTCTTGTCTGCAATTGGACCCATGTCCTCCATGTGGCGGTGCACTACAGTACCACTGAATGTCCAGGACGGCCTTCACTCAGGTGTTTGGTTTTGTGGACCCCTTATTAACCTCCAAAAAGTTCAGAGACCCCTCCCCCCCACTTCATCCCCCCCACTCTACCTGGACTTCCTCCCGCCTAGCCTTCTTTATCACCCTTCCTTTTCCTGTCTCTATCAGTCTCACCCTTTCCCCCCTAACCAATCTCCACAAGTCTAATTCTCCTTCTTTCTCCCTCTCCTCAGCGCAAAGCATCTCCCTACTAGCCTTCATTATCGTCCTTCCTCTTCCTTTCTCCACTAGTCTCTCTCCCTCCCCAAGCCAGTTCGCTCCAGTCTCTCTCTCTTCCTACCCAGTCCCTAACAACTCTCTTTTGTCCATAGCCATCACCCACAAACCTCTCTCTTTTTTTCCCTTTGTGTCCTGCGGACTACCTGTAAAGGTCTCATGGACCCCCCCCCACCCCTCCCCCCAGATGGGAGCCCTGCTCCAGCTATTACAGTTAAAATGCCAAAGTCAGGTCCCAATAGCTTTTAATTGGGACCTTCCAGCCCCAGCACCAATCACTGGGCAGGAAATCAAAGGGCAATAGGTCTGCTCCAGGTGATCAGAGACAGACTGGGCTGGTTCTGCTTTCATGCCACTGAAAGGTTACCAGATGCCCCTGTTTTGGTAGATTGTCCTTGATGACTCCCACCTGTTTGACAGTCTCCTGTCCATGATTCCAGCAATGAGGGATAGAGGGGGTGGGGGGGGGGAGGCGGTAATGACTCCTCTTCCTCCACCATGCCTTTTTGCTTAAACTAAGGTATTCCTTCTGCCCGACTCCCCCCCCCTTTGGATAAGTGTCATCCTGTGGATTGGAGGATGGCCAGTGTAATGCCAATTTTTAAAAAGGGTTCCAAGGGGATCTGGAAATCTACAGACTGGTGAGCTTGACGTCTGTACCAGGCAAAATGGTAGAAACAGTTATTGAACATGTAAATAGTCATGGCTTACTGGCACAAAGCCAACATGGATTTAGCCAAGGAAAGTTTTGTCTCACTAATCTCTTATATTTTTTTGAAGGTGTGAATAAACAGGTAGATAAAAGTGAGCCAGTTGATATAGTGTACCTGGATTTTCAGAAAGCCTTTGACAAGGTCCCTTATGAGAGACTCTTGGGGAAATTAAAAAGTCACGGGATAGGAGGTAATGTACTATTGTGGATTAGGAACTGATTAAAAGATTAAAAACAGAGAGTAGGGCTAAATGGCCATTTTTCACAATGGCAAAGGGTAAATCAAGTGATTTGTGCTGGACCCACTGCTTTTTAACATATTCATAAATGACCTGGAAATAGGAATAACGAGTGAGATGATCAAATTTGTAGATGACACAAAATTATTTACAGTTGTTCAAACATAGGAGGATTGTGAAAAATTGCAAGAGGACCTAGAGAAACTGGGAGACTGAGCATCCAAAAGGCAGATGAAATTTAATGTGGACAAGTGCAAAGTTATGCACTTAGGGAAGAACAACCTAAACTACAGTTACGCGATAAAAGGTTCCACCACCCAGTAAAGGGATTCGGGTGTCATTGTGGATAATATGTTGAAACCCTCCGCCCAGTGTGCAGTGGCGGCCAAGAAAGCAAATAGAATGTTAGAAATCATAAGGAAAGGACTGGAGAATAAAACCAAGGATATTATAATGCCTCTGTATTGTTCCATGGTGCAACCGCACCTTGAATAGTGTGTGCAAGTCTGGTCGCTGTATCTTAAAAAGGATATAGCAGAACTAGAAAAGGAGGTGTAGAGTAATTGCTTAGTACCTAGAAGATCAAGGGTTCAGTTCCCACTGGCACTCCTTGTGACCTTGGACAAGTCACTTTACCCTCCATTGCCTTGGAAGAAAAGGCCTGACAATCTCCTTCTGGTGATACATTGCCAAGAAACCCCAGAGACAGCTGGGTTGTCAGGAGTCAACACTGACTCAATGGCACTAAAAAAAATAAGTAAAGCTACAGGGATGAGCCACCAAAATGGTAAAGGGGATGGAGGGATACCTCTATGAGGAAAGGCTTAAAAGGTTAGGGCTTTTCAATTTGGAAAAAAGACAGCCGAGGGGAGATACGATAGAGGTCTATAAAAATAATGAATGGAGTGGATCAGGTAAATGTAGATCGGTTGTTTACTCCTTCAAAACGTAGAAAGATGCCAAATAGCGCGGTATATAAGAGAATGTAAATAAATAAAATTAGTGGACACGCAATGAAGCTACAATATAGTCCATTTAAGATAATGAAAACATGTTTTCTCTTAACTTGTAATCAAACTCTGGAATTCGTTACTGGATATAGTACAAGCTATTAAATTAGTTGGGTTTAAAAAAGGTTTGGACAAGTTCCTGGAGGAAAGGTCCATAAACCATTATTGAAGAGCTCCAGGGAAGTCCACTGCTTATCCCCAAGTTAAGCAGCATGAAATTTGTGTACCTTTCTGGGAACCTGACGTCTTAGAGTCACCCAGAGCCAACCCAAAGGTGTCAATCGCCCTAAGTAAACCTTCAGTCATGTGCTCTCCCTTTCCCAGATGACTCAAGGCTTTACTGCTCTTCCCCCTATTTTATTTATTTATTCCAATTTACAGTCCACATTATCTGAGGGTCTAAGAGGGCTACAAAATGACATACATAAAATGACAACAAATGTAATCAAATAATACAATAAATATCATGATAAAACAAAATACCACAATTAAAGGGATATACAAAAATGTTTCTACAGCAGCTTCAGCACATATACTTTAACTAGTATCACAATAGGATAAAAACAAAATAAACAGTACCATCTAACTTCTGAACCATATAACGTCTCAACAAATAGGGGTGTCCTACATGGAGTGGTGGGTTTACCCCTAAACAAAGACATGGGGAGGGGTGGCCTGCACAGAGCGACAGGTGCACCTACTCTTGCCATCTTGCTGGGCAGACTAGATGGACCATGCTGGTCTTTATCTGCCGTCATTTACTATGTTACTATGTTACTTAAAATTGCTTATAAAACACATACATTCGTACACCCACACACGTACACACACAAACACACACCCCTAAACACCCATGCACATACATGCATGTGCATGCACACACACACACACATACACACAGATGCATATGCGCACACAAGGGTGCACAAACATGCACATGCATGCACAAACACACACAGAAACATGCACACACACGGATACACATGCACACATACATGCCTGCATACAGACACATGTGTGCACACGCCCAGACACACACATACATACACAAACACACACAAACAACCATACACAAACATCCAAACACCCACACATACACACAAGCACACACACTCAAACACACAAATGCATGCACACAGACATGTATGCATGCACACCAAAACACCCATGCAGACACCTACACACATGCACACCCACACACAAATTCTCACACACATGCACTCAGATATACACATGTGTACACAGACACACATGTGCACATATCCAAACACCCCCTCACACACACATACACTCACACGGTGCAGACACCCAAACACCTATGCATATACACACACACGCACACTCATAAGCACACACACACAAGCACACTCACGCACATGTGTGCATACGGACATGTGCACACATACCCAAACACCCATACACATACCGAAACACACACACATGCACCCAAATACCCCCCACACACCCAAACACACATGCATACACACAGACATACATGCACACACATTCAAACATCTCCCCCACACACACCCACACATGAACCCCCACACACACATCTCCCTACAAACACCCATACCCATACACACTCACATGCAAATACACTCATACACACATGCATACACTCACATGTACACACACACTCAAACACCCACACATTCACACACACATGCATGCACACACCCCCAAACATACCCACATGTGTGCACACACACATACCCCCAAACACCCATGCATACACATATGCACATAGACAAGTGCACACACACACACTCAAACCCAATGCACATGCACACACACCCAAAACCAATGCACAAATACTCCCACAAATATGCACACACCCACATGCAGACATGTATGCGCACACACACATGTGCAAAGATGCATGTGCACACCCATGTGCAGACACTCAGGCACACACACCCACATCAGACACAGGGGTTCACACACCCACATGCAGATACATGGGTTCACAAACCCACGTGCAGACACGTAGGCACACCCCCCCAAATGCAGACACATGGGTGCACATGCCCTCATACAGAAACATGTGCATAAATACCCACATGCAGACACACATGTGCATACACCCAAACACCCCCACACATGTACACAGACACACATGCACACAGGCCCAAACACCCATGCATACATACACATACGCACACCCAAATACACACACACACATCCAAACATGCATGCACACACACATACACATGTAGGTGCACACACACACATATGCACAAATACTCACACACAGACACATGTATGCACATACCCAAACACTCACACATGCACACCCAAATACCCCCATACACTTGCACACACACATGCATACACTCAAACACCCACACACACCCCCACATACATATGTATATACATGCACCCCAAACATCTGCGTGCACAGACATGTGCTCACACACATGCACATATCCAAACACCCCACATGCACACACACACACACACATGTACACAAATATGCATATACCCACAATACCCAAACATCTGCATGCACACACACATGCACATAGATACACACATGCACTCATGCACACGCACACAGCCAAGCACCCACACATACACACATATGCGCACACGCACATACACACACATGCATTTGCACACACGTACACACACACATACACGTATTTAAGAGGTCCTTTTATTAAAGTGTGTTAAATTTGCATTAGATGCAAAAACGTAACACAAAACCTAATGTGTATTAACTGCAAAGCCTCCGCTGTAACTATTAGGTGTGCGAGCAGCATGTTCTGAACAGTTAATATGCAGATGCCTACCCAAATGCATAGCGCACGTAGCTCCACCTAACTGCAATGTGCTCTCCACCCTATCCCATCTATCCAGCACCCCAACACGTGAATGGCAGTACATGAACTGTTATGCCCCCATGGTAACAGTTATTGTGGGCACTGGAATGCAGTTACCATGTGTGAAAACACACGTTAACTGCTTAGCACACTTTAGTAAAAGGCTCCTAAGTGGTATGTTTTACAAGCACAATGGACCTGACTAACCCTAATTTTTATGTCCCTATTAACCAAATTACCTTTCAAGCTGAAAGCTCGATCAGTCAAAAGCGTTCAACTTCATTCTAATGGGCCAGTATAGCAAACCGAGGGTGATCTCAGGCAGCTTGCCAGGACAACTCTACTGCCCACATAGAATGATCAACATGTTACCCAAAAATAATCCAAAAGCAAAAACTGTCATGAAGAAAAGATTGCTTTTACCCAATGAATACATACAACCATAGAAAGCATATGAAACATTTAAGCAACACTGAGTATTAAGCAGAGGGGCATCTCTCTTCTCCTACTCCCCCCCCCCCCGATAGTACAGCATTTTTACCCTTCCCCCCTCACCCTGCTTTGCCCTCTCAAACCTTCTAGCCAAGGCTCTTTTTTCCTTTTATTTGTGCATGTCAGCACCGAAAATGGAAATGAACCAACTATGGAGCTTCGCACTCAAGCGCCCCCGCTGACTCCGCCCCCTTCGACATGCCCTCCCCGCTGTTATGGGGGCAGAGCCAGCAGGGGCTTCCAGTGTGCTTAAGCGCGAGGCTCCGTGGCGGGTTCATTTTCATTTTTTAGTGCTGACATACACAAATAAAAGGAACTAAAGATTTGCCGCTGGAAGGATTGAGAGGCATAGGCGGGGGGTGTTTGAGTCACTTGTTCTTCGGCATTTTTAGTGAGGAGCAGCCAGGGCTGAGTTGGGTGGCCTTCTGCTGCTACTATGCTGGAAGGGACAGCTTTGAGGTCACTAAGTTTTCCCAGCTCCACCCGAGCAGCCTTTCCTGGCTTTACTCCTCCATTATATGCATGGAAATACAGGGCCCGATACTGAAAGAGATTTAACGGGTCTTAGCAGACCTGCTAACCATATTAATCCCCTTGGCTGGTATATTCAGTGGTCTTAAGGCGGATAGTGCCGCTGGATATCCACGGGGGACGCTGCTGCATGTCCCGATGCTAACCAGTTAGCACTGGGGCGTTCTGGGGGCAGAACCCAGCGATAACTAGGCAATAGTGATACTGAGCTTCTGTCCGGTCATCGCAGTGCGGCGAAAGTCCGGCGCACTAAAGGCTGGCTTAACTTCACTGTTGAATGTCGCTGTTGCCTGGTTAGCTTCATCTTAACCCAGGCATTCAGTGTGGGGACCTAGATATGGCCCCAACATTGAATATCCTGGTCTAATGCTAAGAGGTGGCGACAGCTAACTGTTTTAGCGGCACCAGCCACCGTCGCTGAATATTGGGCCCATAGTTCCTACTTTTCTCAGGGAAATCAGAACGACAACTCCCTTCACGCACTGGGAGCAAAACCTAGACCAGATAAGCCTGTTCGGATTGACATAGGTAAGGTGGTAGACCTAGGAGGTACATGTAAACGAAGGGTCAAAGAAAGACCACAAAACGTTTGATAGAAAATGCAAGTGGCATAACTAAAAACATATTCAACTTCTATCCAGAATGCTTCTTATTAAGGTTACCAGATGTTTTGGAGGCAAATCTAGGACACTCATTCAATGCCGGTTGGGGGGGGGGGGGAGGGAGCGCCTTAGTTCTAGGATAGTGCAACAGGGGGTGGGAGAGGGAAGAGAAACAGTCAATGCAATAAAATGGGGGGATAAGACATTTTTCAGATATGTTAGTGAGAAGAGGAAGGGCAAAAGTGGTATTGTCAGACTCAAGGGTGAAGGGGAGGAATATGTAGAAGCTGATGAGGATAAAGCGGAATTGCTTAACAAATATTTCTGTTCTGTGTTCACAGATGAAGAACCAGGAGCAGGACCTCAGAAAACACCCACAAACAGGAACAGAAGCGAGGGACATCTCAAACAATTTTCAGAAGACTGTGTTCATGAGAAACTAGCTAAACTTAAAGTAGGCAAAGCGATGGGACCGGATGGGATACACCCGAGAATACTGAGGGAACTTGGGGACGTTCTAGCAGCTCCACTGACTGACCTTTTCAATGCCTCGTTGGAGTCGGGAGTGGTGCCAAAGGACTGGAGAGAGGCTCATGTGGTGCCTTTACACAAAAGCGGAAGTAAGGAGGTGGTTTAACTTCGGTGGTGAGTAAATTATTGGAAACGCTTCTGAAAGAGAAAATAGTGAGGTTTCTGGAGTCCAGCAGATTACAGGATCCGAGGCAGCATGGATTCACCAGAGGCAGGTCTTGTCAGACAAATCTGATTGATTTCTTTGACTGGGTGACCAGGGAGTTGGACCGAGGGAGAGCCCTAGATGTGGTGTATTTAGATTTCAGTAAAGCCTTTGACACTGTTCCTCACAGGCGACTTATAAACAAACTGAGCACCCTAGGGATGGACCCTAAAGTTACTGCTTGGGTTAGAAATTGGTTGGGTGGGAGGCGACAAAGAGTACAGGTAAATGGAGCTCACTCTGAGGAGAAGGATGTTACCAGTGGTGTGCCCCAGGGATCGGTCCTTGGTCCGATTCTTTTTACATCTTTGTTAGTGATATAGCGGAAGGGCTGTCAGGTAAGGTTTGCCTCTTTGCAGATGATACCAAAATCTTCAATAGAGTAGACACCCAGGAAGGTGTAGATAACATGAAGAGGGATCTAGCTAAGCTTGAAGAATGGTCTAGAATTTGGCAGCTGGGATTTAATGTTAAAAAATGTAAGGTCAGGAGGTGCTCATTCCTTCCTGGACTTTTGCCTTGTTTGCATTCGATTGGCTCTGGTGCCTGCGCCCGACACTGATTGGTGCTGGGTTTCCTGAGGGCTATTTAACAGCCAGCCCCACTGCGGGATATGGTAGCGGGCACATGCCCGTGGGAGCGTGCCCGAAGGGGCGTGACCAAAGGGGCAGGTCCCGCCCCTTTGGCGCACTTTGGCATTTAGTGAGGACCCCTGTAATGGGGAAGCGGAAGAAGAGATACCCACCTATTGTGCAGATGAAGGCGGTTAAAGTTGTGGGCCCGATGGATGTCCATGTTCGAGTGGGTGACCCTCCCGCCCCGGCTCAGTCGCCTACGCTTGGAAGTGGAGATTTGTCAACTGTGAGTACCTCCTCCTCTGTCTCCTCTCCTGCTAATTCGGGTTTAGTTCCACCCACCCAAGTGTCTAGTCAAAGTTCGGCGGCGACCTCTCCACTGGGTGTAGTGGAGCAGGTTAAAACCGGCTCAGACTTGCTTTCTGACTCTTTTCTGAAAATTGATCCACCTCTGGGAAGCCTTACATCCCCTCTCCCGTCTGTGGTCTTAATTTTCTCTGTTGGAGAAGCTCAGGTTCTGCCACCTGATATATCTTTGCGTGATATTTGGGCTGTAGTTACACGGATGGAGGCGTCCTTTGGAGCTTCCCTTCAAAATATTTCTGATTTCTCCAAGCAAACTGTTGTTAAATTATCTGATCATGAATCTAGATTACTAACTGTGGAAAAGGCGATTGGAGTTCAAGAGTCTCAAAGTTCCTCTCAACAGGGATTCCTGGCAACGTTTTCTCAGGACTCTTGTCTACTTCATCAGCAAGATGAGCTCTTGGAGAACTCTTTGCGTTCAAAAAATTTGTGCTTGTTAAATTTCCCTCAAACTCACTACCTCTCGCCTTTAATACTTTTTCAGAAATATCTTAAGGAAGTATTATTATTTACTGATGTGGATTCAATTGTTTTGTCAAAAATGTATTATGTTCCTCTGGGGAAATCAGTTCCATTGTTTGATGGGGAGGGGGTCCAGGGGGCTCAATTTGATCATTTAGTTTCTTCTACCTTGGGTATCTCAGGTTTCCTGGAGTCTTCTTGTGATGATATACCATCTAGAGCTACATTATTGGTTACTTTTATTTCAGAGATGGATAAAGATAGGATTTTGCGTGCCTTTTTTCCGAAAAAGGCTGAGAAATTTTGTGGTCAAGCCATTCAGATCTTTCCAGATGTTTCTTGTGCTACACAAAAGCGTCGTAAGGCCTTTTTGGAGGTCCTTCCACAAGTAGTAGCTATTGGTGCTTTATTTTATCTAAAATTCCCTTGCAAATGTCTTATAATTTATCAGAGTAAGCGGTATGTTTTCTTTGAAGTGGACCAATTATCTGATTTTCTTAAAGGTAAGACTTAGCTAATCGCTATAAGTTAATTAGAATTTTCTTGTCTCTTGGCTTGTTTAATGGAGCTTAAATATTTTCACCAGTAGCTAACCGTGGTTTTCTCTATAGTTATATTGAGCATCTCCTTGATGTGGGCTTGTGTTAATATGTTTTGTTACTAATTATGTACTATGTTAAATTTTTTTTTACTTTACTTACTCGCTTTTCTTAAATTGTTGTAAGAAATCTTTATAAATAAATTTTAAAAAAATGTAAGGTCATGCATTTGGGCTGCGGCAATCCAAGGGAGCAATATAGTATAGGGGTTGAAGTACTTTTGTCCACTAAAGAAGAGCGGGACCTAGGCATGGTTGTGTCTGATGATCTTAAAGTAGCTAAACAGGTAGAAAAGGCAACGGCAAAAGCTAGAAGGATGCTTGGGTGCATACGGAGAGGAATGGCTAGCAGAAAAAAGGAGGTGATAGTGCCTCTGTATAAGCCTTTGGTGTGGCCTCATTTGGAGTATAGTGTGCAATTCTGGAGACCGCACCTTCAAAAGTATGTGAACCGAATGGAGTCGGTGCAGAGGGTGGCTACTAAAATGGTTAGTGGTCTTCACTATAAAGCATATGAGGACAGACTTAAAGATCTTAATATGTACACCTTAGAGGAAAGGCGGGATAGAGGTGATATGATTGAGATGTTTAAATACCTCCGTGGCATAAATGTTCAGGGGGAGAGCCTCTTTCAATTGAAAGCAAGTTCTGCTACAAGGGGACATGGGATGAGGGTGATGGGGGATAGATTCAGGAGTGATATGCGGAAATATTTTTTTACGGAAAGAGTGGTGGATCCGTGGAATAGTCTCTCAGTGGAGGTGGTAGAGATGAGGACAGTAACTGAATTCAAAGAAGCATGGGACAAACACAGAGGATCCCTAAAGGAAAAAAGGGGACTGTTGTATTTGTTGATATGGAAGGACAGACTAGATAGGCCATGTGGTCTTTTTCTGTCGTCATATTTCTATGTTTCTATGTATATTCGGGAGAGGAGGAAAATCAGAGGTGGAATTGCAGGACTCAGAAATGCTGGGAACGGACTCGTGGAAAGTGACATTGAAAAAGCAAAATTGCTAAACAAATACGTATGCTCTGTTTTTACTAAAGAAAATCCTGGAGAAGGACCACCTGTGACTCCCAAATCTAAAAATAGGAATGAAGTAGATACCACACCATTCACAGAAGATGATGTGTTAGAACAACTTGCAAAACTGTAAGTGGACAAGGCCATGGGACCGGATTGGATGCATCCCAGGATACTGAAAGAGCACAGAGAGGTTCTTGCAAGACTGTTAAAGGATGTTTTCAACAGATCCTTGGAACCAGGAGAAGTTCCTTAGGACTGGAGAAGGGCCAATGTGGTACCTCTTCAAAAACGTGGTGACAGGGAAGAAGTGACAAACTACAGGCCCGTGAGCCTTACCTCGGTGGTGGGAAAAGTAATGGAGGCGCTCCTGAAAGAGCGAATAGTGGACTTTCTCAAAACCAACAGATTGCATGATCCGAGGCAACATAGTTTTGCCAAAGGACAATCTTATTTTATTTATTATTTATTTATTTACTTCTCTTATATACCGCGCTATTAAAATCAGTGCGGTTTACAATTGAACAAAAAACATACTGCAATGTCACACGACAATTGAGTTTTTACATTGAACATGGACGAGATAACCTGGAGGTAACAGGGGTAACTAATTACAGAGTAATTATTCATGGAGTATGGTGAGGAATTATACATATAGTATGGTGAGAAATTATACATATAGTATAGCTTGGTTTCAACATATTTATAAGAGATTTAATCAATAAGATGTGTGATCAGTACCAATAATAAATAAGAGAGGGGATATGGTGGTAGAGCTAGTCATTTTCTTTATGGTGTTGGATTTTGGGTGGGGTGGAGTAGGGTGTAGGATGTGAGGATGGGTGGTTGTTTCTGGGATTGGATTCTGGGTAATGGATGAGGAAAAGGTGTTGTTTGAGGGCTTTTCTAAATGACAATAGGTCTGGGGTGGAACGGAGCTCCGTGGGGAGGGCATTCCAGGTCATGGGTGCAAATAGGGAGAAGGCTCTATTGGCAGTAGCCTTTTTGCACTTAGTTAGAATGTTGGGGATCTCTAGAGTGTTTGCTTGATTAGATCTCCTGATCCTGTTGAACGGCCGTCTTTGAATGAGTTTGCTGATGGGTGAGGTGATCTGGTTCCTTAGGGCTTTGAATGTTAGTACTAGGGACTTATACTGGATTCTAGCCTGAAGTGGAAGCCAGTGGAGATCCATCATGACTGGGGTTATATGTTTAGCTCTTGATGTACCTGCAAGTACCCTTGCTGCAGCATTCATTGCAAGGCGAAGAGGTCCTAGTGTTGACTGAGGGAGGCCATGAAGGATAATATTTGCAAAGTCTAGATGTGGGAGCACCAAGGCTTGGAAGATAGTTCGGTAGTCATTAAAGTCCAATAGGGGGCGCAGGTGACGTAGTATCCGGACCTTATGGTAAATTGCTTTCGTGATGTTCTTCACATGTGTAAACATGTCGAGTCGTTGGTCAAGCGTGATGCCGAGATAGCGGATAGTTGATTTTGCTATCAACTCAATATTGTTTACTTTTAATGTGGGGGGTGGGGAGAAGATCTGGTTCTTGGTGAGGAATAAGACATCTGTTTTACTATGGTTGATCCTTAAATTTTGTGTTGTAAGCCATTGTGATACAGCTTCGAAGCAGCTTGATATAGGTGAAAAGTCAGGTTGATCAATCAGGAATGGTGAGTAGATTAGGACGTCGTCTGCGTAGACTAGGCACTGGATGTTGAAGGAGCGGATTAGGGTACAAATTGGTTGCATATATGTTGAACATTAATGCAGGTAGGGATGAACCCTGAGGTACACCTTGATTGAGAGGGAATGGGTCAGAAGTCATGGGACCTGTTCTGACTTGTTGCCATCTGTTAGATAGGTAGGACTTGCACCATGCTATAGCTGAGCCTTGTATTCCTTTCTCCACAAGACGGAGTATCAGAGTTTCATGGTTGACTGAATCAAAGGCTGCAGCAATATCCATGAAAATGAGGACAAATCCCTGGCGGATGTTATCAAGTCCTGTAACTAGATCATTGAAGAGAGTTGTGAGGATGGTGTCGACACCATGAGCTTCTCTGAAGCCATGTTGAGATGGATCCAGTGGAGCTACATCGTCAATATGTTGTTGGATTTGTCGTTGAACTACCTTTTCAATGATTTTGGCGAGTAGGGGGATGCTTGATATTGGGCGAAAGGATTCAACTTTGCCAAACAAATCTGATTGAGTTCCTTGACCGGGTGACCAGAGAACTAGATCAGAGGCAGGCGAGGGATGTCATCTACCTGGATTTCAGCAAAGCCTTTGATACTGTTCCTCATAGGAGACTTATCAATAAACTCAGTAGTTTGGGGATGGGTCCCAAGGTGGTGAACTGGATCAGAAAATGGTTGACTGACAGACAGACAACAGAAGGTGATGGTAAACGGAGCTCACTCGGAAGAAAGGAGGGTGATTAGCGGGGTGCCTCAGGGTTCGGTCCTGGGCCCAGCACTATTCAATGTATTTATGAGTGATATTGCTGAAGGACTGAATGAAAAAGTCTGTCTTTTTGCAGATGACATGAAAATTTGCAACAGAGTGGACTCCCCTGAGGGAGTAGATAACATGAGGAAAGATCTACAAAAACTGGAAGAATGGTCTAATGTTTGGCAGTTAAGATTTAATGCAAAGAAGTGCAGTGTCATACACTTGGGAAGCAGAAATCCAAGGGAAATGTACGCGATAGGGGGCGAGAGGTTGGTATGCACGGACCAGGAGAAGGACCTTGGTATGATTATTTCTGAGGATCTCAAGGTGGCAAAACAGTGCGACAAGGCGGTGGCAAAAGCCAGAAGGATGTTGGGTTGCATACAAAGAGGAATTACCAGCAGAAAGGAAGAGATATTAATGCCACTGTATAAGTCACTGGTGAGGCCTCACTTGGAACACTGTGTTCAGTTTTGGAGATCATATCTTGCAAAGGATGTAAAAAGACTGGAAACTGTTCAGAGGAAGGCGACCAAAATGATTTGGAGCCTGCGTCAGAAGCCTTATGAGAAGAGACTTGAAGACCTAAATATGTACACTCTGGAGGAGAGGAGGGATAGGGGAGATATGATTCAGACCTTTAAATACTTAAAGAGAAATAATGAACAAACAAACCTCTTCCAAAGACGGGGAAGCTGTAAAACTAGAGGGCATAACATGAAGCTGCAAGGTGGTAAATTGAAAGGCAATGTCAGGAAATACTTTTTCACTGAAAGGGTGGTGGATGCTTGGAATGCCCTCCCGAAGGAAGTGGTGGGGGCAAATACAGTGACAGAATTCAAACTGGCATGGGACAGACACAGTGGATCCCTTTACAGCAACGGATAAAATCAAAATAAATGGAACCATCTAATTTCTCAACAAACAGGGGTGTCCTACATGGAGCGGTGGGTACACCCCTAAACAGGGACGTGGGGAGGGGTGGCCTGCACGGAGCGGCAGATGCACCTACTCTTGCCATCCTACTGGGCAGACTAGATGGACCATACTGGTCTTTATCTGCCGTCATTTACTATATTACCATGTTATTAAATAAGAGGCTAGAGTTATCTAAAAATTCTCGGGTAGTAGCCAAATCATGTTTCTTGATTCTTGAGGATTAAATAAAAAGCGATTATCAGTTTGAACAACCACCAATGAAGCTGATGATTAAAACTTTGTACAGAAATTAAAAAAAAAAAATCAGAAGAGAAAGTAAATTGGGAATTGGATTTCAAATAAAGAGAACTAATCCCCTGGTAATTGTGAGGCCAGTTCTGATGGATCTGGAGGAAGCTGTCTGACCAAAAGAAACTAGATAAATAATAGCCAACCGAAATGGGCCTTGCATCCGCTGTCGTTTCTTAAGTTCAGTGCATGTTTCCTAACAAAAACAGGTGTCAGTACTCATATGCAGGGCTCTTTCATCGATACAAGAGGACCAGGGGTCCATTTTAGCAAGCATTTAAAAAGATGCTGGTGCTCCGTACCACCAATTACCCCCTCAAAAAAAGCCCCAGCTACATAAGCCTTCCTGAAATAAACAGCAAAGCAGACCAGGTGACTTGGTGGAGTTTCAACCACTTACGATCTCTGCCAAGGGGCATAAATGAGCTGCTTCTGGGTTGTTGTTTTTTGAACAAATAAAAAATGGGCTGTATTTTACTGCAAACGTAGCTTTCAGTAGCCTCTTCTTATTGATGCTAAGGAATCGCTAAAGCTCGGCTGGAGAGATTCTGCTGGCTCATTAGGCCACTTGAATGCATGGGACTAAAGGTTAACAGACAAAAGCTGAAAAATGCCTGATTATAGTGTGACACAAAGGCGCGTTCCCTCTTCCTCTGTTCGCACACTCAGGCATCTCTGTGCGGGGGAGCTGGTGAGAACGGACGTGCTAAGGTGTGCCTCCTTCGGGCGGCAGGGACTGTATGCAATGTGCCTGTGAATGATATCAGGTGTATAGTTGTGTCTCGTGTGTGTGTGTGTGTACCTGCACCTTCTGTCTCTCTCCCCTGCCCTTCCTATCCCAGCCCTGTGCACTCTCTCTCCTGCCCTTCCTATCCCAGCCCTGCGCACTCTCTCTCCTGCCCTTCCTATCCCAGCCCTGCGCACTCTCTCTCCTGCCCGCCATTCCATCCAGCCTTCCCCTCCTCCACTCTCTCCCCCTTCCTCCATCTGCTCCACTGCTTCTAAAGGTTTCTGCCCTTTGCCACAGTCGCAGCTCTGCCATCTTCTGTTGGCAGTGGTTGGGGTCCCCATTGGCAGCCACAGCAGTGTACCACCCTCGCACCATCTTCTGGCACTGGGGTTCAGACCCCCATTGGTACAGGTCTTGTCTTTTCTTTTCTTGTGCCGCAAGAGTTGGAGTCTCTGTGGCATCAGCTTGTCCAGACTGCCTGAGCTTTTTCTGATGGTAGCAGGGTCACTGTGAGGGTATCCCTAGGGGAACCTTCTTCAGGCCTTCCCAAACCTCCCTAGTGGGCATCTTCACTTTGCAGCTTAGCTCCCTGCTCCATTGCTGGCAGGAGGAAAGGCACTTAAGAGTGTATCAGTTTCTTCTGCAGCGCAGGGTCCATCTCGCAAGATGATGCACTAGACTGACCCCACGGCACAGAGGAAACTGACAAGCTGTTGGGCCATGGGGTGAGATGGAAAGCAGAACACACAACTGCCAGAATGTATGTTTGTACGACTGTCTCCGACTTCCCATACTGCAAAGGAAACTGATGCCCTCTTAAGCGCCTTACCTCTGCAGGCCACAGAGCAGGGGGCTGAGCTGCTGCTGCCGCCGCCCCCAGAATGTCAGCACTCTAGGCAACTGCCGATCCTGAGTGATGGGGCCCGACATCCCCACAATCCCGCTGTCAACTATCTCTGCCTTTGTTGGTACACATAGGTTAGTTTGTGCAAGCATACAGACAGACAGATGAATGGATAGACAGGCAGGTAGACAGATGAGCCTGTTCCAGTACCTGACTGAAAAGCACCTAAAAATAGTATAAAGCAACACTTGTTGATCAGACTAACTTAAGCTTGTGATTAGCTTTCGGGAATGGAATAAACAAAAAACGATATTAACCGAAAATATAAGTGAACTATAAAAAACATTCCACTGATGCTTAACTAATTCCAAAGTTCTGCCATCTTCCTTTAAAATATGTATAAACAGCCTTTCTTCGGATATGCAAGCTGCCTTTGTTTTTTTATTGGGCATTATATCACTTGCTTGCTTTTCCCTTGTCATCAGGGACAGGTTGATTCATTTCTGATTTTACCTCCGATGTATGCATGATGGGGGTCTCTGATTTGCAGAGAGAAATCAGACACAAGTCCCTATATGTACCGGGGCCAAAAGGCTTGCCCCTGCTGACCTGGAACTGGTTAGTGGCTATCCTAAGGAATCTTTCTACAGATCTACAGGAAAAGAAAAGAAAAGAAAAAGTAAACCTGTGAAACAAAGCTCTACATACGGCAACTTGAGACATAGAACATGAGAAGATTTTCTTCATCGTTGCTTTCTCTCCCCGCAGCCTTCACAGGAAGATAAATGAGTCTTCTTTAGGTTCTTCGGCATCCACAAAGTCCTGGGGGGGGGGATCAGAGAAGATCTCCAGAGTCCTGCACTTGTCTGGAGCTGTCATGTAGGATGGTGGGGTGGTTAATCTGCTCTACTCAGGCTGCACAAATGAAATCCATTAGAGAGCTTCCTTAGGGACCGGGTGCAGGTTTACAAGGCAGTAGGCGACGTTTATGGCTTCCCAGCAGCACACCTGAAGCCACAGACATGCACGCACACCCAGGCACACGCCTTTTCTCCTCCCCTCTCTGCACACTTGCTTTCAGCTCAGACAGGTTCTGGGCTTGTTGCTTGCGTTCTCTACCTTCCCCTTTTCTTCACGTCTAACCACCCTGGCTTGTTTTTGGGGCAGGGGGGGGGGGGGATGTTACTCGCTTTCAGATTTGGAATCGCAAATAAATCATTTTGCTGTGGCAGGAAACGTGCCTGAACTTGTAGGACACGAGGGCTACCAGAGGGTGCAGCAACGTAGCTCACCAGTCTGAACATACAAAATAGCCTCCAGCAGAGATGGCGACCTTGACCTTCTGGTTCAGCAGCTGCCTGTTCCCTCCAATGTAATATGGTTTGTCACAGCCGCCTCTGAGGGTAAGCTTGACTGGCATCTGCTCTTGGGCTTCCGAACCACGCTCTCCCCATCCCAATGCATTCTGGAACTTGGAGTCTTTAGGGGAAGGGAGGGTCGATTTGCTCTTTTTAAGCGTTAGCTATCTTCCCTGCCTATGACTTACTACTGCTGATTATATGCCACAATTGTCTTCAACTAAGTTGGCCAAGGGCACCATGTCATAAAGCCAGAGGCTGATTGGTTCTGGTTTTATCGCCGTTACACGTATGGACTTGCAGCGCTGATTTCTCTAAGAACAGCAGGAGAGTATTAGCACAGTAGGGGTGGGTGACCATATGGGGTACCGATGCGTCTCAGTGGGCAGGGGGTGAGGACTCCATGCGCTGGACTGTTCCTGTGCATTTAGCAGCTGCATCATCTGAAAGGACTCCGATGGGCCGGCTACATCAGAGGGCATAATGACCTCCTTAGTGGTTGGCCTAACAATGCCCCCGACTATCACAACAGAGCAGCGGTGCCAAGCCTCTCTCACACTTTCCGAGTCCCTTCTTTCAAGCATTGGAGCCTTAGTGCCAGCGCACTGATCCCAGTCACTGCTTTCCTGAGACAAGCCTGAAAGAAAAACCTAGTGACCCAGCGAGTAGAAAGAAATTCGAGTTCACCTTCTTGTGTACTTTCTCCCCCTGCTCTATCTCTTTCCCTGTATCTATGCTGCGAAACCTACACTTTTAGCCACCCATTGAAGCGCAATTTTCAGCCTCCAGAATTTACCCATATTGCCCTCACTACACCCGTATCCTTTCAGAGGTTCCAAAGGAAAGCAAATATCATTTTATACTTCTTTTTATTTTTCATTTGCAAAGCAATTCTACATTTAAATCTTTCTTTATATACACCCCAGATACACCATCTGAAAACATCTCACTCTTTGAACTTAAAGCTCACTCTGGGGTGGTAAATCTCACTGTCTGAGATGGTTCACCCTTGGTATCTCTGCTAGAGATGCTATTGGGATAAATTCAGGACTGGTTTAGCCTGGCCGGATGACATAGCATCTGCCGGCCGCTCTGGGCGGTGCTAATGAGGAATTTCTTGGACGTTCTTGGCTGGTTAAAGCTGGACGCTGGAGCAAGATTTTGGGCAACTATTTACAGAAATTACATCAGTGCAGACCCGTTTGTGTTGCTGTAATAGGGACTACAGACAATGAAAACTGTAGGAAGGAACAGATCTAGGGAGGCTGCAGTGCCTGTCTCCTTTATTTATTTAGGCAGTTTTGTATACCACCTTATCCTTCAATCAAAGTGGTCACAACACAATTGGGGGATACATTTAACATGAGGGGATATGAGACACATATACTAATACTTACAGGGAACATGGGCAATGGAGGGTTAAGTGGCTTCCCAAGACCACAAGGAGCACCTGTGGGACTAGAAACCCCAGTCCTTCCAGCCCAAGGTTGCTGTCCTCTAGTGGGATTTGAACCCCTGACCTTCCGGCCTGAAGTACCTTGCCCCAACCACTAGGCCACTCCTCCCTCTTTTAGATGTCTTATTCAAATGTTCATCTTGCCTCTCCCAGAAGGCCCAGTGCAGAAGCGCATGTCACAGGCCACACCTCCCTAAAACTTGCTTAGGATCCTGCTGATGGGAAACTCCCAAAACACCATGGCCCCAATATTCAAAGGGACTTATATGTTTAGGTGGCAGCCGCTAAAGGTATGAGTTTCAAATCCGGATTATACAGCTGACAATTCCCTCTAACCATCCTGGAGCTATTCATATGATGCCCCGGGGGGGGGGGGGGAGAGGGGCAGGGGGGGAGGCAGAGCGAGGGGGTTCTGCCCAGCTCTGTGCTTTGTTGCGATATTCAGCACTAATGTAAAATTACATTTCAGACTGAGGAGAAGGGGGATTCCCCCCTTCTTATTATAAACAAGAAGGTTCCTTCAGCTGGCCCAAATTCCATCCCCTACCTCCCCCAATTTTGAAAGTAGGAAAGCATTCGGGAACAAATCCAAAATGATTAACCCGGTTAGCGGGCTCGCGAAGAGCAGGATATTTAGCTGTTTTGTGCCGTCAGCTATCAATGTTGTTGTTGTTAAGTGCCGTCGAGTTGGAGTTGACTCATGGCGACCCTCTGGATAGCTATCCTAAATTGTGTTCGGTCTATCAATACCCCAATGCTAATCCCATAGCTTCGGGTGTTCTGGGGGCAGCGCTCAAGAGAACAGGTCAGCGGCGATATATTCAGCCGCTGGCTGGTTATCTGAAACCGGCTAACGTGGGTGCACTTAACGCCAACTCATTGAGGTATATTATGCGTGTCCACACTAATGGCAGTAAGCGCGGTTAGTACGAGCCACTAACACTCACGCTAGCCACCTTCATTTCACCCTGTGTCCCCTAGTCCCTATCCCAACATGCCCTAACCTGGAGAGTGTGGGGGTTATAGCAGGGCACCCAAACCGTGCACTTTAGTAAACATGCCCCTTAGAGAAGATGGAATTGGAAGTCCAGAGTGCACAGGACTCTGATGACCTGCAAATACCAAGTCACCTGCAGGTGGATGGGTTGTTTCACCTGGCAGATGTTTAAACAAAGGTCTATTCAACCCATCCTTTCACTTTCCACCAACTGCTTTCCCTGAGATTAAAGCTTCCCAGAAGGGAGGGAGGGAGAGGAGCTTTTGCTAACCCCACCCTTCCCGAAGAAAAGGACTTTAATCAGGGGATTTGCTAATGATCCCTTCTGCAGATATGGCAGTAACAGTCTCCTGTACAATAGAAATAAAGAAGCCATATAAACACACATACATACACCCATAGAGAGAGACGAAAGACGCCTTCATCCGTCCAGGTTTGCATTAAACTTTCCATTTGAGAAAGGAAGTGGCTTAATGGTTAGGGCACTGGGTAGGGAAGCCAGGATTCACGTCCTGCTTCTACCACTAACACTCCTTGAGGGTAATCTCTGGCCCTATTCAAATCCAGGCTACCACCACATCAGTTCAGTGGTAAAGACCTCCTTTAACGCCATGCAGCAATTTCACGTCATTCGCCCCTTCTTGGGTATTTCAGCACACGCTCCTCTCATCCTTAGTACAGTGTTCTCCCATGTTGATTACTGCTATTCTGTATATGCCGGTCTGCCGAATATCACACTCAAATGTCTCCAGTCTATCAAAAACATGGTCATTTGACTTTGGGCGTCTGCTAGAAGATATGATCATCTGACTCTACTTTTGATTTCGCATCACTGGCTTCCTATCAAATCCCACATTGAATACAAGATCCTTATGCTGACGTTCAAAGCCCTCTACCAGGCTGCACCAGAATATCTGTCATCAGACTCTTCTGTCCAGCCCATTTTCTGTGATCAGTCCAAGGGATCAACCGTGCCTGCTGCCACTAGTTTGGGCCCACTATGAAAGGACCAGATGGCCTGCATTCTTCTTCCCAGCCCCAACGCGGCCTATTGACCTTCGCCTTCAAGCCTCTTACATTAGGTTTAAGTCAGAGCTGAAGACATACCTGTTTTGATAGGCTTTCGATCTTTGAGTCATAGGGTGGGGCTGATCCGTCTGGACTCTCAGGGTAACCTGTGTATGATCACCTCCCAAAGATGTGTGATTGTAGCCCCCTGCCCTTGCTATATCTACCCCTCTGTCTGTGATAGTATCTTGCGGTTGTTTTGTCATGCCTCTCTCACGCTGCTGTCAATTACAATGAAGTTCCTTTCTACCTCTTATTTAAATGTTTTTTTTATTGTGTAAACCCCTTTGTCTAACTCAGAAAGACAGTATAGAAAGCCCAAAAGGCTTCTTCTGAATCTTGACCCCTAATTCTCCATGTGTGTGTTTTACTTATTTCCCTTGAGAATGTCCTAATCCTCTGTTTGCTCAGTTTGTCTGTTTTAGCAGATTGTAAGCTCTACGGAGCAAGGACTGTCTTTTACATGCATGTGTACAGCGCCACATATGCCTAGCAGCACTATATAAATAAGGAGTAGGGTTGCTGACTGGCTCCAGATTCACCCGACAGGTTTGATCCAGTCCTGTATTACCCCACTGCATGCAGGGACTTGTAGTTCTGATTTCTCTATCACATGTCACATGAGAGGAAATACTACAAGTCCCTGCATGCAGTGGGGTAACCCCAGGACTGGCTCAAAGCTGTCAGGCAAATCTGGAGCCAGTTGGAAACCTGTAGTAGTAATAGTAATTTTATAAAGTAAGGCCTAGTTGACATATGGTTTAGTGTGCGTCTATCCCGCCTATTTTAGAAAATCAAGTACATGCGCACTTAACTTTATAAAATAGGGATGCAAGTTGTGGGATGCATGTGCAAATCTAGGCACAATCCGTTACACCATCCCCAGGGCCTAGCTTTTTAAGGAACGAGTGTGCATAACTTGCACGCCGCTCACACTTCACCCAAGCTCCACCACTGTGCACATCACCCCAAAAGTGTGCGTTATCAGCCTGACCTGCGTACTTGCAAACTAGCAACCGGCTAAAGCCCAGCCATGTATGTACCTTATTGAACATGCCCGATTTAAGCGTGTTGACGGCACATAACTCTATGCTGTTCCTTATAACATTTCCTCCCTTGTGACCTTGGGCAAGTCGCTTGATCTCCCATTACCTCCGGTACCCACTGTAAGCTCTTTGGGGTAGGGACACATGTACTGGAACACCTATCACCATTGTACAGGGTTGCGTGTATCTACTGTAATAGTAATGTTAAAACAAGTTAAAAAGTGAACACTTGCAGCATGACACAATGGTGTGTTCCCCTCATTTGTAGAATCAGGCATTTGGGGGGAGTTGATATGTGTGTCTCATAGACATGTCAGGGGGTGCATGCAGATTGAGGGGTTGTGCATGTGTGTGTGAGTTGGGGGCTGTGTACATGCGTGTGTGTGCGTGTGAAGGGTGCATCATGGTGGTGTCAGGTGCTATGTGCGTGCATGTGTGTGTCATGGGGATTCTTGGGAGCTGTGTATATGTGTGTGTGTGCGTCATAGGAACTGTTGGGAGCTGTATGTGTGGTGTGCAGTGTCAGAGGGTGCACATGTATGTGTTGCGGGGTATGTGTGTGTGTTCAAGGGTGCTGTATCTGTGTGTGTGTAATGGGCAGTGTTGGAGGCTGCATGCGTGTGTCATGAGGACGGTTGGGGGCTGCTACTACTACTAATCTATTGTATAGCGCTATAAGGCGTGTGCAGCGCTGTACATAGAGATGTAAGAGACGGTCCCTGCTCATCAGAACTTACAATCTAATCAAGATGAAGAATATCACAAAACCGGGGACTAGAATATGGTAAGATACACATAAGCGGTGAACAAGAGAGTGAGAGGCATCAGGATCCAAAAGCAGCCTCGAAAAGGTGGGTTTTAGCTGCTTGCATGTGTGTGTCATGGGGAGCATTGGGGACTGTGTGCCTGTGTGTGTGTTCCATGGGGAATGTCGGGGCTGAGTATGTGTATGAGTGTATGTGTGTGTGTCATGAGGAGTGTCAGATTGCGGGCATGCGTGTATTTATTTATTATTTATTTATTTATTTAAATTCTCTTATATACCGCACTATTCAGCATCAGCGTGGTTCACATAGAACAAAAATCTCAGTACAGTCAACTTGCATGAGTTTACAGATAACAAGGGAAGGAACTTGGATAACAAGGGAAACTATTTACAATCTATTTACAGATGTAATACTACTGAATAGGTACATGTTACTAGGAACAAGATCATTCGTTATAGAGAATCAGCCTAAGCATGTTATTGAGACATCATGGAATTGGGTAACTGGGTGGGATCACTGTATGTGTCATGGGGAGTGTTGGGGGCTGCTTGCATGTGCGTGCATCTGTGTGTGTGTGTCTCTCTCTCTTAATCCTCCCAACCTAACCCTAGTCTCTCTCTATCTCTCTCTCATAACCACCCCTACCAGTCTCTCTCACTCCCATGACCCCAAGCTTCCCCAGTTTCTCTTTCTCATGACCTCTCCCCACAGGTTTCAACCAATGCCTCTCTCTCTTTCTATCATGAACACCCCCAAGCTTCACCCAGTCCATCTCTCTCTCATGATCTCTCCAGGCTTTACCCAGTCTCTCTCTTTCATATCCCCCACCAGGCTTCACCCAGTCTCTCTCTCTCTCTCTCTCATATCCCCCACCAGGCTTCACCCAGTCTCTTGCTCTCGCTCTCTCTCATATCCCCCACCAGGCTTCACCCAGTCTCTCTCTTTCTCATATCCCCCATCAGGCTTCACCCAGTCTCTCTCTCTCTCTCTCTCATATCCCCCACCAAGCTTCACCCAGTCTCTTGCTCTCTCTCTCATATCCATCACCAGCCTTCACCCAGTCTCTCTCTCTCTCTCTCTCATATCCTCCACCAGGCTTCACCCATTCTCTCTCTCTCTCTCTCTCATATCCCCCACCAGACTTCACCCAGTCTCTCTCTCTCTCATATCCCCCACCCGGCTTCACCCAGTCTCTTGCTCTCTCTCTCTCTCATATCCCCCACCAGGCTTCACCTAGTCTCTCTCTCTCTCTGTCATATCCCCCACCAGGCTTCACCCAGTCTCTCTCTCTCTCTGTCATATCCCCCACCAGGCTTCACCCAGTCTCTCTCTCTCTCTCATATCCCCCACCAGGCTTCACCCAGTCTCTTGCTCTCTCTCTCATAATCCCCCTCCCCCCAAGCTTCACCAAGCCACTGTCTCACTCACCAATTCTGATGCCTGGCTGCAGCTCTCAAATCGTGGTGTTTCTCATTCCCCCCACTGTGATCAGCCTGAACTTCCTCTACTATGGGGGCTCAACCAAGCATAGAGCTAGTCACAATGGGGGAAATGAGAAACACATGGCGCAAACAGACAAGCAACATTTGCCCAGCTGTCTGAACCTTCGTTAATAGGCACTACACCTAGGCTAAACACACCTAAAAATGATAAGTATTTTCATTTTAAGAAAAACCTGACACACAACTTCATTGTTGTTCTCTCCCTATCATTAGAAGTTTGGCTTTGCTTCCAAGCTCTTAAAAAGATATTCCTTACAGATCTGGAATTGTGAAGAAATGTCCCGGCTGAGTTATGAATCACAAGTCTTAGGACAATAGATAGATATCCACGTGGTCCTTAGTGGATAATTTCCTGATGGTGCCCACCTAGAGGATGGAGATGTCTTGCAATCCATATTTTCCGTGTAGCAACGAGTGTACAGAAACCCGGGATTTTACCAGAGAAATCCCCATCCGAAACACACTGGAAGTCAGAGAGGATTAGGCACACAGTCAACCTGCAGGAGAGAGAGTCATCCTGTTGCTTATCAAGCGGTGAGCCAGAAGACCTGAGGTTATCTTTTGTTTCCATCACTGGCCCAAGGCAAAATCATTTGATCTCCTGTTGCCTTAGGACCCACTACATAAAACCATACACTTGTCAAAATAAAATATGTTTCTTTCTGTAAAGCACTTCCTTCTCAGATGGCCATGGCTGGGAATGTTGCCATGGACGGTGTTTTACAGTGGCGTTGCTGATTCTAGAGTTGCAGAACAGCATAACGTGATCCTGGTCTTCATACACTGAATGCATGGCCTTGGAGCAGTGGGGTCAAGGTTTTGCACATTTCAATCACCCCATCCAATTCTTGGCACTTCCACCCGACGAGCAAAAGGAACAAGAAACCCCAGTGTATTTCTATAAATATTTGCTGTGGTAAAGTCTTTGCATTTCACAGATGGCGAGTTGCAGGTGCACTTGCTATTCCTCTTCCTTCGCCTCCTCCCTGCTTGTGAGTCATTCTGCACCTGCCGCTGTCACTGGGCCAGATGCACTTAAAGGTTTGCCCACGTTGGGTTGATGGGAAAGATGCTTAATACAATTGGTTCATCCTGTAGACAGGGCATAAAGGTAAGAACATAAGAAATGCCATATTGGGTCAGACCAAGTATCAAGTTTCCAAAGGTGGCCAATCCATATCACAAGTACCTGACAGATTCCCATAAGGTAGACGGATTCCACGCCGCTCGTCCCAGGGGTAAGCAGTGGATTTCCCGGGTCCTCTTTAATAATGGTTTATGGACTTTTCCTCTAGGAACTTGTCCAAATCTTTTTTAAACCCAGCTACACTAACAGCTTTTACTACATGATCTGACAATGAATTCCACAGCTTAATTACATGTAGAGGGAAAAAATATTTTCTCTGATTATTGAGCCACTGCCTGATTAGCTTCTGCCGGTAAAGCTGGGCCAGCCTTGGCCGCCCCTGACTTTACACGTGGATCGCTAACCAGGCAGCGGCTCAATATCGCCGCTGCCCAGTTAGCAATGGGTGCCAACTCCACTCCATCCCGCAATGCCCACAACATGCCCGATGCTAACCGCATAGCACTAGGACATGCAGCAGCGCATCAACCATGGATATCCAACGGCGTTAACCGTGTTAGTGCCGCTGAATATCCCGCAAACCAGCATTTACGTGGTTTGCAGGCCTGCCAAAAGTGTAAATTTCTTTGAATATACCCCCCCCCCCACCTTTGCTTATAATAGTTTCTACCATTTTGCCTGATACTGATGCCAGGCTCACTGGTCTGTAGTTAGTTTCCGAGATCACCCCTGGAACCCTTTTTAAAAACTGGGGTTACATTGACCACTTTCCAATGTTCAGGTATTACAAATGATTTTAATGACAGCTTATAAATTCTTAATAGTAGGTCTGTGATTTCAATTTTTAGTTCTTGAAGCACCCTGGGATGTATACCATCCAGTCCAAGTGATTTGTTATCTTTAGTTTGTCAAATTGCCCTATTACATACATACTGTATACATAACATAGTATATGATGGCAGATAAAGACTAGTATGGTCCATCAGTCTGCTCAGTAAGGTGGCTAGAGTAGGTGTACCCGCTGCTGCGTGCAGGTAACCTCCCTCTATGCCTTTGTTTACCCCTCTCTATTTGCTGAAGTATAAGAAATAGTCAAGTTTATTTTGATTTTATCCTCTTGCTATAAAGGGATCCACTGTGTCTGTCCCATGCCATTTTGAATTCTGTCACTATTTGCCCCACCACCTCCATCAGGAGGGCATTCCAAGCATCCACCACCCTTTCAGTAAAAAAGTATTTCCTAATGTTGCTTTTAAGTTTACCTCTTTGCAGCTTCATTTTCTGCCCTTTGGTTTTACAGCTTCCCATTCTTTGAAAAAGGTTTGTTTGTTCACTAATACCCTCTAAGTATTTAAACGTCTATATCATATCTTCCCTGTCCCTCCTTTCCTCTTGGATATACATATTTAGGTCTTCGAGTCTCTTCTCATACGTCTTGTGGTTCAGGCTCTAAATCATTTTGGTCGTCTTCCTATGAACCATTTCAAGTCTTTTTATATCCTTTGTGAGACATTGGGTTAGGTTTACTAAAGCACGGTAATGTTACCATCGATAAGTGCCGTGCTAATATTACGGATGCAAGCCTGGTCAGGTAACGTGCGGTACAGGGCGTCCTGGATTACCGCGCATTAATGTCACAGCCGACGGGAAGCAGCACGTGTCCAAAGGGGTTGCAATCAAAGGCACGCAGACAATAGAAGACGTGCTGAGGGAAGTGCAGACATGTTGCCACATAAGAAACAGAGACGTAGGTCTAAGGTCGTAGACCACAGGCAGCTGATATCGCAGTTTGTAAGTGGGACGTGAGCCACATAGAAATACACGCACACACACCATGAAATGGTGTGCAGTGAAAACAGCATGCAGAAGAGTAAACAAATTAAACTGAAAAGGCGTCAGGGGCCAGTGTGAAGGGCCAGCCGTGTGGATGGTGTGTGTATAAGGGCAAAATGGGCAAGAGACCCAAAAAGGAGTATGTGAGAATTGTACTGGTACACTGAAGAGTCCAAACACAGTTCACCAACACCAATACCAAACCACTGAGCCAACTGCCCACCCAGACAGCACAAAAAAGGGACCATATGTAACAGCTAATATGTGACGGATAGGCTACATGGAGGGCACACTGTAGTGCACAGTGAAGAGAGGGAAGGGCATGTAGAGAAGTGACGAAGCTGCAGCCATTGTATGGTAAGGTTAGCAGAACAAAAGAAAAGAAAGGAAAAGGAACATGTGGGAATCAAACCCACAACCTATGGTGGCTCAATGCACGTCTATAACCACTATCCCAAACAACCACAACAAGCACAATGCAAATATGTTCCACCAAGTGGGCATCGTGTCTCCTATATTATATGCAGTACGTTATGACACTGTATTGCGGTGTACGCGTGTTGCAAAGCCACTGACGTGCAGCGTGCACAATAACGCGCGTGACGTAACAGACGTTCCTACGTGCCTTATGAAATACGTTTAGGCGCCTTAGGTTATGTGGGCAGGTTATGGCGCGTAACAATGCACGCCCCAAACAAATGCTACATGCGTTATTGTGAGCACACACTACAGTAGACAGGATGAGGCACCTTACTAGCTGTCCATTGCCCTGTTCTTCTGCTTTCCAACTCATGCCTGTCAACCTGATGCATCATACAATCCTTGGGGGTACCCTAGACCTAAGGTGCCTTAGGCTGTGGATGTCATCAGGGGTCAGACCAGATCTGGGCCTGTTGCTAGGCCACTGGCAGACCAACGGTAGTATTAGGAGCCTCCGCAGCCCTCAACCATGGTCTGACATTCACCAGCAGCAGGCACAGTCAGACTGTACCTGCTGCACCCTGCCAGGTGTTCCAGCCATACACAAACTAACTGCAGCCAGTCAGCTAGCCAGCCTATATTGCATGTTCACAGAGGAACTATGCGCACCCAGACATGGGCTGTATGGCACAGACAACCAGCAGGTACCCCAGTGATTGGCCCTCCAGAAAAGGGGACACACATATATTACCTGAGACAGATACTATGTAGCACTATGTGGGTACATAGCCATGCCATGGTCACTGTTCGGTCAGTGTGAGAGTGTCCTAACAGCAAGACGTGCTGTGGCCACCTTATCCATTCAGGTGGTGGTTGGGCACTACAATGTTCCGGCCATTGCCCTACCCCCACTACAGACGCATCCTGCCTGATCCGCCCTCTCTGGTCCATACCCACAATACCCTGATCCTCAGTATGCAGATTTGCAGGCTGGCGCTGGCAACAGTGTACTTTCTGTGGGCCCAGTGCAGAGTAGGGCACCACACCACAATGGATGGGCATGCACCCACCCACCCCTATTGCAGCATTGTGCAAAGATAGGGGTGGTTGGCAAACCTGACCGCCACACTGGTCCCAATCACAGTGCAGGCCTTGATAAAGGGTGCACGAGCTAAGTGTGGGCTCTGCTGATGACTGTTGCTCCGAGCCGGTGCAAACAGCCTGACTCTCCATGGAGTCTTGGATAGTGGGGCCTGTGGGTGTGGCTGTTTGTACTCCTGTTGGCTGCTGCTTTTGGGACTGCACATGTTGCTGTTCTATCTGCAAAGTAGGGTAAAATATAGGGACATGCATTGCAGGGTCCACAGCTGGGACCTGAACCTGTGACCCTTTGCTCCAGGACACACTGGCTATGTGTACTGCACCACACTGTTGCCACAGAGGTGGTGCAGTCCCTGGGACTACATTTGCTCTTTCTTAGACAGACCTTGTTTATTGCACTGCATATGGCACACTGGGGCAGGTCATGACCTTGGTCGCTGCAGGCAGGTGCCACCGCCACCGGCACCCCCCCTGCCATGCTGACATGCCCATACACTGCCGGTGCTGGTTGTGTGCAGTCCCGGGCCATCCACTGTGCAGGTAGGCGGGTGCCTGGGCTCAGGGTCTGGGATGTGGTGGCATACATGGACATCCACACATTCCCCCCATCACCACCTGCCACTTCCACATGGGGGTGAGATGGTTGTGTGGTGTGCGGTGTGTGATCGGGCAACAATTGGCTAGGGTGGATCTGGTTGATTGATTGTGTTCTGCCGGCAGACTGTGGTCAGGCTGGGGCATGCAATGCGGGTCCGGTGTATCCATTGTGGACTACTGGGTCTTTCCATATTTCACCCAATGTGTGGTCACACCCTGTACTGCCTTACCAGGAGCTGTGATAATGGGTGTTCATTTTGCTGGGTTTACGGACAGTTTGGGACTTATCCTGGGGAAGGTCCGTATATCCTTGTTAGAGTGGTCCCCAGATGTGCACTGCTTGCCCCATTACGGGCATTGTGCTTTCTGTGTGATGTTTGGGGTACCTGCTGGGTATGTGTCCCCTGGATGGGACACTGTGGTACACAGCACACTGGGCATATTGACCTTGCTCAGACACTGTCATGCTGATTTCCTGTTTCTGTGTTCCTATGTGCCACTTGGGCCACAGCCTAGTTCACCCTGTGCCCCAGTTGCCACCACTGCATGTCCCACCTGCAGCCCCCTGTGCCCCATTTGCACCATCACCATAGTAGCCTTTCATACTTGGGCACTATGCTGTTGCTGCAAATGGAGCACTACTATCACTTTTCTTGGGCTCCCTGCCTGTGCTGTACATTGCTGACACCAAAAATGGTTTCTCTCTCCTGCATCTATCGACAGGTTTTCACTCGCGGTAATGTTCGGCCCTTCATGTCCCTGCGTTAGTGTAGCAGGAGATTCTCCCCGCACACTCTCTGCCCATTGACCCCTTCTCTCTGCCCTCTCTCCACCCTCTGAGGGAGTTACCACGGCCGGAGACGTTAACACGTGTTAATGTTGCATCTGGTAACGTTAACGCGTGTTACATTACCATGCTTTAGTAAACATACCCCATTGTCTCCAAAACTGAACACAATACTCCAAGTGAGGCCTCATCAATGACTTGTTCAAGGGCATTAATACCTCTTCCTTTCTGCTGGTTATTCTTCTCTGTAGGTAGCCCAGCATCCTTCTGGCTTTGGCTACTGCCTTGTCACATTGTTTTGCCACCTTGAGATCCACAGAAACAGTCATTCCAAGGTCCTTCTCCTGGGCTGTGCACACCAACCTCTCGCCCCCTATCACATACAATTCCCTTGTATTTCTGCATCCCAAGTGCATGACTCTGCACTTCTTCACATTAAAACTTAACTGCCAAGCATTAGACCATTCTTCCAGCTTTTGTAGATTTTTCCTCATGTTGTCCACTCCCTCAGAGGAATCCACTCTGTTGTAAATTTTCATGTCATCTATAAAAAGGCAGACTTTTCCCTTCAGTCCTTCAGCAATCTCACTCACAAAGACATTGAACAGTACCGGTCCCAGGACCGATCCCTAGGGCAAGTTACTACTCACCTTCCTTTCATCCAAGTGAGTTCCATTTACCATCATCTTCTGTCAACTGTCAGTCAACCAATTTCTGATCTAGTTCACCACCTTGGGATCCATCCCTGGGCTGCTCGGTTTATTGTTAAGCCTCCTATGAGGAACAATATCAAAGGCTTTGCTGAAATGTAGATAGATCACATCTATTGCATGTCCTTCATCTAGTTCTCAGGTTGTCTTCCAGTTCAAGAGATTTGTTTCAATTTCTCCGATTCATCACCCTAAGTATCATTTCTGGCATGGGTATCTACTCTCTATCTTCTTTGGTAAAGACTGAAGCAAAGAATTCATTTATGGCCTGGTCCTCCTTTACTGCCCCTTTTATTCCTCTATCATCTAATGGTCCAACTGACACCCTTGCAGGCTTTTTGCTTCAAATACCAAGTTCTAATACCTGTTCTTTGTAACATAGAGCAGCTTGTTGCACTGTATAAGTTTTCTGTTTCATGTAAACCGCACGGATGTCAAATAGCGCGGTATAAAAAGACTATAAATAAATAAATAAATATATCTGTAAACATTTTTATTATGTGTTTTTGCTTTGGTGGCAAGCTTCTTTTCAAATACTCTCTTTGCCTGCCTTATCAGTGCTTTGCTTCTACCTTGCCAGTGTTTATGCTGTTTCCCATTTTCTTCATTTAGATCCTTTTTCTATTTTTGGAAAGATGGGGGCTTTTTTTGCTATAACAGCCTCTCTCACCTCTACCTTAAACTATGTTGTAAGTCGTTTGGCCTCCCTTCCTTTTTAAAGAGTGGAATACATATGGTCTGGGCTTCCAAGATGGTATTTTTAACAATGTCCAGGCCTGATATAAACTCTCAACCTTTGCAGCTGCTCTTTTTATTTTTTTCCTACCATTTTCCTCATTTTATCATAATCTCTCTTTGAAAGTTAAATGCTTGCACAAATGATTTCTTTCTGTCCTCCCTCCATTTATTAAATCAAATTTGTTCATGTTATGATTTCTATTGACAAGTGACCCCATCATCTCTCGCACCAGATCCTGCCTTCCACTTAGGACTAAGTCCAAATAGCAAACCCTCATTTCGGTTCCTGAACTAGCTGCTCCATGAAGCAGTCATTTATTTCATCTAGAAACTTTATCTCCCTAGCTTGTCCTGATGTGCCATTCACCCAGGTGATATGTCATTTGTACTGATATTGGACTGAAGTTGCTGTAGACTGGAAAGTCTAAAATGTATTGTTTATGTATTTGTTAAGGCTTAAAAATGACAAATAAAAAAGAACCCCCCCCTCCTAGTAATTACTTCACATTTACAGTCAGTTGAAAAGTGTCCCGGTCATTCAAAGGGTTTCTGTGTCAACTCATTCTCACCTTGCTGTTGGGCTTCTGCTATAACATCTTATCACGTTTCATGTTTCAAGTTTTATATCTCGTTGATATACTGTCTATCAGATCGCGTTTATGTGGTTTAAAGTTAAATCAATCAACTTCTGGTCACACTGCCAAGAAAACCCAAGGGCTGCTGGGTCGCCAAGTGTCAGCATTGACTCAAAGGCACACATTGCCTAGCAAACAGAACCAACAAATCAAAGCAAAATGATACTTCATTAAAATGATCTTGATTCCTAAATGTATAGTTAAAATAATCTGAATTTCAAACACAGCTAAGTCCCTGAGAAGAAAGAAAGAAGGTTTAGCAGACTCCCCCAAGAAACCAAGGGTAAGATGGCATGTCTCCTTTCTCTTCCATTTATGCAAACATTTTAAATACTTATTTTTATTCAAGTGAATCCTTTGTACCCGACTGGCAGAAGAACTGCCCTGCATGAAATCACAATAACCAAATGCAAAACATGGCTTTGTGAATGGATCACATAAGAGAGGGCAGCCAACGAAAAGGAAATTTTGTGTCATGATAGATAGGGATCTCTTATGCAGCTATCCACTTCTGATTTTAGGTTTTAACCAATAAACACTGATGACACATCGCTGAAGCAAAACAACTATTTTTTTATTGGATGAACACCGGAAAAAATTATCACTTCCCCTAGTATTCGCTCACTCCTTCTCTGGCTTGTCTGGTATCCTTCACTCAGGTTTTGTGCCTTTTCTGCACTGATGACCCCTTAGAGACAGAAACGTATATATCCAAATCCAATGGAAAAGGTACCAAGTAATAGTACCTGTAAACACCAAAAAATACGGAATCTTTTTATACCCTCAAAGAGCCCCAGTCAGCTTGAAGATAATTACCTAAGAATAAGAGCCTTATTTCTAATTCATATTTTTGTAACGCCATATGCTAAAATGCATCCAAGGCGGCGCACGATATATAAAAGGTCCGAAGACTCTAAGGCAGAAAATACTAACAACCCCTGTCTCCCCTCCCCCATCCTGCTGCCTTGATCTAGCCCTGCCTCTTACCATACCCTGAGTGGGGAAACAAAAAGGTTTTCACAGTTTCCCTAAATGTCAAAAAGTTTTGTTCCTGCCTCAAGCAGACCAGAAGCTTATTCCACCATGAAAGGGCCCGCAACCGAGAAACACCTCTCCCTCTGTTTCTTCAAACATACTTGCTGGGGGCCTGGGAAAACGAAGCACTGGCCCTGACTTGATCGCATCTCCCAATCCGATTGGTACCATAATACATCTGTCAGATATCCAGGTCCCCAACCTGTCAATGTATCCAACTGCGCCCCAAACCACTTTCACTGCCACATTCTACACCACTTACAGCTTCGGTACTTTGGTAACACAACATACAATAGATTTCAATAACCCAGTATTGTTACCAAGGCCTGAATCAACAGGTACATCAGCGCTGGTCACCATCAGGTCCCAGGGATACTCTTCCAGTATCCCTCACTTGGTTAAGTCCTCGTGTTGTCCAGCATCCAGAACTCAGCAAACCACATCCAAATATTTATATACAATATCCAGCTAGCAGAATCCAGCAACCAAAAAAAAAAGAAAAAGAAAAGCCTTTTACGCACTATAGGTCCCTGGCTAAGAAGTCCTTATTTGAGGTCCCCTGTATACTTAGGGTGAGTTCTGGGGTTTCCCAGGGACAGTCCACTTTCCAGTCCAATAAGGTCCTGATCCCTTCTTATCCTCTCTCCCAAGTGTTCTTGGGGGAATCTCCCCCTCTGTCTGGGAGGAATGCCAGGAAAGTTCAAAGATCTTTGCTCTATGCAAATCACATGCAAAAGTGTCTCCACCCAGGATCCAACCCTCCCAGGCTTTCTGGTCTCCAGTTCTCAAACACTCAGGAATTTTATCATTACAATTACTCAGACGGGTCAGACCAGGCTATGGTCTGACCCTACCTGCCAGCACCCACATAGCTGTCCCTGGCCAATTACAACCACACACCAGCAGGTATTAAAAGAATGCGAGATGGGCACCCCTTATACATAGGTGGTTATCTTAAACTAAGGGTTCTGATAGTTCTTCTATAGTATGATAAAATTCTTGCGCTCTCTTCCAAGCAATCTTATCTGGATTCTCTCTCTACCAAGGCCTTTTTTCTCCTCTGAAACTTATTGGCCTGAGGGGAAAGATACCACTTCATCAGCCACTGGTCAGTATTTTTCCATTTCAAAGAGGCATGGTCCATGACTAGTGTGAAAGGTCTACCTAGTAGGTAATATGCTAAACATTCCTCTGCTATGGTGGAATTCCTCATTTTGGCCTCAGTAAGCGTCCTGCTAAGGAACATCATGGGGTGCTCCTTGGCTCGGCACCGCCCCTAGTCCTATGCCTGAAGCATCTGCAAAATAAATTCCTGTTGAAAGTCTATATTTTTTAAGATAGGCTCTTTACAAAGGACCTCCTTGATTTGCTTACAGTATGGTTTAGTGGGATTTGCCAATAGTCAAGTCAAGGGTGGATTGGAACTGGGCCCCTCTCAGCTGTGCAGCATCCAGAAGTCAGCAAACCATTCTTGGTATGGCAAAGGCATCAAACTGGGACATGGTGTTAACCCCCCGGAAATCCACACAAAAGCTTGTGAACCCATCCGGTTTTGGCACAAGAACTAAGGGCCTAGAGGATTCCTCAATTATCTTCAATCACAGCATTTCTGCCACTTCCCTCTCTACCTCCTTCTGTTTTGCCCCAGGGAGTCAAAAGGGCTTCAGCCAAACTACTTTCCCGGGGATGGTGTCAATTTGATGGACGCCCAGGTGAGTGCATCTCAGAAGAGGGGAAAACACATCTTGAAACTGTGTTATCACATGGTTTAACTGTATTATCTGCAGTGGAGTCAGAGAATTGCCTATTTTCAGGGCCTAAATCTTCTCCTTGGTCAGCAAACACCTCACTGGCTAGCCTGTCCCAGCCTACCCAACCTTTAGCAGATTAACATGGTAAACCTGATATTTACCGTGGCTTTTGTCCACTTCATTTTTTTTTTTTTTATTTATTTATTTATTTATTTATTTATTTATTTGCTTGCTTGCTTGCTTGCTTGCTTGCTTATTTGCTTGCTTGCTTGCTTGCTTGCTTGCTTTTCTTATATACCGCGCTATTAAGATCAGTGCGGTTTACATTACAACTGAACAATGCAACAATGTTTTTTACATAACACAATGTGCTTACATAGAACAAGGGTACAGTCATAACGGGAGAATAACGGGGGAAACTATTTACAAGATATATACACATAAAAATTTACATAGAGTTAAATACAACTGATATTTGGTTATAGCATATATAAACAGTCCTAGCCAACTCCTTACCAGAAATGGACCTCTCCATTGGGCCAACAACTTGTTGACCAAGGTGGGTGCCAATACTAGTACCCGGTCCCGGGGTTGGAATTCCCTCTTCCTAGCACCTTGTTCATAATACACCTTTTGGTGGGCCTGGGCTCTCTTTAGATTTTCTCCCAAATTCCCACCAGTTTCTTCCTTAGGTCCTGCAGGTATTCAGGGACTGAGGTGACTACTTGTTCCTCATCCACCCAAGTCTCCTTTATTACTTCTAACAGACCTTGGGGCTGGCGACCGAATATCAGCTTGAATGGAGAAAATCTTAAGGAGACCTGGACACTTCCCTATATGCAAATAGGACATAAGGGATGAGCGTATCCCATTACCCGATGTCCTTCCCTAGGCATTTCTTTATCATGGGGATCAAGGTCTGATTGAACCTCTCTACCAGACCATCCATCTGGGGATAGTAAGTGGCTGTCTCTAAATGTTTAATCCCAAAGAGTTTGAATACCTCTCCTAAATTATGGGACAAAAAAATTGGTTCCCAGGTCAGTTAACATTTCCCGAGGGAACCCTACCTGACAGAAAATTGACAAGAATTCTCAAGCTATTCCCCATGCATTCGTCTTTCTCAGGGGAATGGCCCAGAGATAACTAGTGGTGTAGTCCACCATCACTAGGATATATTGGTAACCCCTGGCACTCTTATCCAAGGTCCCAATAATATCCATTGCTACCCGATGTAATGGCTCCTCCATTATGGGCAATGGGATGAGTGGAGACCTTTCAGGGTCCTTTTGAGGCACCTTTTGGCACTCCAGACATGATCGGCAATAGGCCCACACATCCTGGTAAAGACCTTGCCAGAAGAATCAGGCGGTAAGCCTGTCTGCAGTCCCAGCTTCCCCCAAATGGCAAGGGATGAGCATGGACCAGGATTAATAGGGTCCTTCTGAAAACTTAGGGAGCCATTACTTGTTTATGTTCTCCCCAAGGGGTCTCCTCCACAACCCAATAAAATATTATTTAGCTTTCGATACTCGGGGCCTTGGGTCTTTTCCCTCCCCTCCTGGGTGGTTTCATATTTTTCCTAGCACACTTTTAAGGAGAGGTTGTTTTTCTGCTCTTTCATAAACTGATGGAATTTCTGCATAACTTCCTTTCCTATTACTTCCACCTGCCCAGAAGGAGCCCACTGTTTCTATTTTTCTAGCCTTTTTACATTTTTGACCTTCCTACTCTTCCCCAGTTCTGCAATTATCTCTTGATCTGAAAAGGGATATCCCCTACCAGAATCTCTCTTCCTCCTCAGTGGGATAATCTTTCGCCCTGGTGGACACTCACCTCTCCTTGGGAGCCAACACTGCCTTCATCCCCTCCCAGTCTGTCCCCAGTATCAGGGGATATGGCAGCTGCTGGACAACTGCTACCTTTAGGTGTTGGGTCCTTCCCTCCTATGTTACCCCAGCTTTGTAGGTAGGTTCTCTCACTATATCACCATGCACACACCGAGTATTCACTACGTCACTAAAAATCCCTATCGAGCTCCCAATGCTCAGCCTCTCAGCAAGGGGTCCAGATACCAGGGAGTGGTTGCTCTCAGTGTCCAGTAGGGCGATAAGTTCTACTCTACCCACCCGTACCCCTCTTCTCAATGTCTGATGCATCTTCCTGCTCTGTAGTGGGAAGAACTATCCCCATCCCCGAAAAGGAGCAGTCCATGTGAGGGCAGTCCTTCTTCAAGTGTCCCACCTCCCTACACGAAAACAGCTAAGAGGGACCCTATTGTTCGGGTAGGGTGTACTATCCATGGGGTCCCAGCAGACTTTCCCGAAATCCTAGGAACTCATTCTTCCTTGTTCCCCCTTAAGGTTCCCCTTCGCCTCCTGGGATATTTTGGTTTGTGGGCCTTTTGGGTCCTCTGATGATAGAGCTTTTCTAAAGACAACTTCTTCCTTTGCCAGCTTTCCTCAACCTCCTCGGCCAAGGCTGTGGCTGTTTCCTGGGTCTTTGGGCCCTGCCGCATCATCCAGGCTCTCATGGGGGGAGGGGAAAGAATAGTCAAAAAGTGTTCAATGTTAATCAGTCTTACTATATCCCCTGCAGATCGCAAGGCTGGCTCCAGCCAGCGGGTAGCCCAATCTATCAGGGCTTGCGACAGAGCCCTAGGGCATTCCCCTTTTTTAAACTCCCTGGTTCAGAATTCTCTCCGATATTGTTTTTGGGAAAACCCCAGCCTGTCCTGTATTGCTGCCTTTATTTGTGCATAGTCCAGAGCCTTGATGGCAGCTAGCACCTAATGGGCTTCTCTGGTTAAAAAGGGACCAACTGGTCCAATGGCCATCTAGCTACTGTGGCTATCCTTTCGAAAGTTGTTAGAAATGTATCTGGGTCATCCTCTAGTCCCAGCTTAGTAAAGATTAGCCCCCTGGTCCATTCTGCTGGGATTTGCTCTATAGTCTTTTGGGTGCGGGCCCCGCTCTGTATCCTGATGCACTACTATCTGGTGCACACCATCCACCATGTGCTGGATCTCCTTCATCTGCGCCTTTAGAACCTGAAGGACAGGTTACTGCTGCTTCCATTGTTGCTCCAGGGCTCCGGCGAACTGAAGATCCAATGCCTCCTGCTGAAGCTTCTGCTGCTCCACCAGCCAATTGAAGGCCTCACCCAGATCCATCCCTGAAAACAGAAGAAAGGACAACCAAGTACAATACTTTCAACACCACCCAGAGTTTCCCAGACTGGCCCAACAGACTCGTCCCCTATGTGCCTAGGTACACCTTACCTTACACACAGATGAGTCTTCGCTCTGCCCATCTGTAGACCTCCAACCACAGGCAGTTTTGAGATCCCATTTCTGACACCAAATATCAAGCCGCCAGGTCCCAGAGTCCTCTAGCATCCCTTGCTCAGTTAGGTCCTCAGGTTGTTCAGCAACTAATGACCTACATTCAGCAGCCAACAGTCTACATCTAGTATCCCACAATCATCATCCAGTAGTCCAATATCCCAATGCAGAATCCCACAGTCAGCAAACAACATGAAGCAACCAGCAACATTTAGCAACCAAAACAAAATATAAACCAAGAATCCTATGTGGCCCTGGCTAGGAAGTGCTTATTTGATGTTCCCAGTATAGTTAGGTTGAGTTCAGGGGTTTCCCAGGGACAGTCTCCTTTCTAGTCCAGCAAGGTCCTGAACCTTTCTAATCCCCCTTCCCAAGGGTTCTTGGGGGGAATCTCCCCCTCTGTCTAGGAGGATACCCCAGGAAAGTTTCAAGATCCTTCTGTCTATGCAAATCACATGCAAATGTATCTCCACCCAGGATTCAACCCTCCCAGGCATTCTGGTCTCAGGTTCTCAGGGATTTTATCATTACAATTACTCAGACGGATCAGACCAGGTTATGGTCTGACCCTACTTGCCACCACCCACATAGCCATCCTTGGCCAACTACAAATGCCCACCAGCAGGTATTAAGAATGCTCTCTAACTGGAATGTGAGATGGGCACCCCCTTATACCCAGGTGGTTATCTTAAACTGAAGCTCTTGATAGTTTTGTAGCAGGTTATAACACTGGCCTTGCAGAATGGCTGTAATTGTCATACTAGATGGTTTACTGTACAGTGCTCATAGCACATTGTGTAACATAGAAACATGATGATAGAAAAAGACCACAAGGCCCATCTAGTCTGTCCTTCCATAACAACAACTACAACAGTCCACTTTCTACCTTTAGAGATCCTCTGTGTTGGTCCCATGCTTTTTTGAATTCAGTTACTGTCCTCATCTCTACCACCTCCACTGGGAGACTATTCCACGGATCCACTACTCTCTCCGTAAAGAAATATTTCCGCATATCACTCCTGAATCTATCTCCCTTCACCCTCATCCCATGTCCCCTTGTAGCAGAACTTGCTTTCAATTGAAAGAGGCTCTCTCCCTGAACATTTATGCCACGGAGGTATTTAAACATCTCAATCATATCACCTCTATCCCGCCTTTCCTCTAAGGTGTACATATTAAGATCCTTAAGTCTGTCCTCATATGCTTTATAATGAAGCCCTGGGCATGGTGATCTAAACCTGTATCTATTACCACCCCCAGGTTTTATATTTCCATTTTCTATTCTAACTCCCCTCAGCAATTTCTACAGATTATCTCTTCTCTTCTGCCCTGAACGCTGATTTCAAAATCAGACTGTTAGTCTTCAACCACCCGCACACACCTTCTCCAAACACCTGTTAACCTTCCCAATAGCTTCTTCCAATGAACATTCAGAAACCACCACCAACTGCATGTTGTCCACATAAAGAAAGTGCTGGAAGCTGTGCTTCCTCACAATCTGCCCTGCTGGACCCGTGAGAAAGGGTGTTACACGCGTAGCGTGGGGTAAGTGCATGTTATCGGTGCTGTGTCAAAGAAGTACCATGGTGCACTGCGCTAAAAACCCCACGCTGCTTTGGTAGTGCACATATAGGCAGCGATTGGCTGTGGCATGAGAACAGGCTTTGATAACCCATGCTAGCACAATTGGTGTGGTAACTGTTCCCCACGGCAGTTTTAATGTGACAAGCCGCATTAGATTCAGAGGGACGACTGTCCCCACGCTAGAAATGCAGCCCAAACCTGCAATCCTAGCGTGGAATTTAGTAAACATGCCCCAAGGTGATTTATAAGAGGTAAAGTTAGGAATAATAGGTAAAAGGAATCTTTTTATGGTGCAGAAGTAAAACAGAATGCTTGTGTTTTATTTCTTAGTCCTTAATGTCCTTGTTCTCTTCCTGTCTCTCCTACCACACCTTTAGGAGTATATTTACTAAGCAGCAGCTGCCTTGTGGTATCGGAGCCGTGGCCCCACTGAATTCACTGGGGCCACGGCTCCGATACCACATGGCAGCCACTACTGCTGCTTAGTAAACATACCCCTTAGTGTATGTTCTGGTGGATCCTCTACTGCTATCCCACTTTCAGTCAACGTACCCCAGGGCTCTGTCTTGGGACCTCTCCTTTTCTTTCTCTACACTCAGTCCTTGGTGCCCTCATCTCCTCCTAAAGTTTTCAGTACCATCTCTACGCTGATGACTCTCAGATCTACTGTACCTCTCTGCCCCTGATATCTCGTATCCAGGAATATATCTCCGCCTGCTTATCTGACGTTAGTGCCTGGATGTCTCACCCGCCATCTGAAGCTGACCACGACAGAATGGACATAGCTCCCTTTGGGATAGGCTGAGAAGAAGGATTTCGAATTTAGGGGGGGGAGGGGGATAAATATGGTTAGCAGACCTGCTTACCATGTTACTGCCCTTGTATGCTATGTTCAGTGGTACTAGCATGGGGACACTGGTATTGTGGCATGCCGGGGGGGGGGAGGGGGGCAAGCAGTGGATATTGAGCCACTAATCAGTTATTGACATGCCACAAAAGTCTGGTACAGTAAGGGCTGGCTACCTTTGCCTGCAGAAGCTAAGAACATAAGATATGCAACACAGAGTCAGACCAAGTGCCCATCGAGCCCAGGATCCTGTTTCCAGCAGTGGCTAATCCAGGTCACAAGTACCTGACAGGTCCCCAAAAGGGACACAGATTCCATGCTGCTTATACCAGGGGTAAGCAGTGGATTTCCCGGGTCCTCTTTAATAATGGTTTATGGACCTTTCCTCCAGGAACTTCTCTAAATCTCTTTTAAACCCAGCTACACAAACAGCTTTTACTACATCCTCCAACAATGAATTCCAAAGTTTAATTAGACGATGAGTGAAAAAAATATTTTCTCAGATGGGTCTTAAATGTGCTACACTGTAGCTTCATTATGTATCCCATACCCTTTCTACTTTTTGATGGCATAAACAATCGATCTATGTTTACCCGTTCTACACCATTTATTAATTTATAAATCTCTATCATATCTCCCCTCAGCCGTCTCTTTTCCAGGTTGAAGAGCCCTAACTTTTTAAGCCTCTCTTCATAAGGGTATCCTTCCATCCCCTTTACCATTTTGGTAGCTCTTCTCTGAACCTTTTCTAATAGTGCTATATCCTTTTTAAGATACAGCGACCAGAATTGCACACAATATTCAAGATGTGGTCACACCATGAACAATACAGAGGCATTATAATATCCTTTGTTTTACTCTCCATTCCTTTCCCTATGATTCCTAGCACTTTATTTGCTCTCTTAGCTGCTGCTGCACACTGGGCGGAGGGTTTCAATGTATTATCCACAATGATCCTTAAATCCTTTTACTGGGAGGTGGTTTCTAAGGTGGTACCTTGCATCATGTAACCATAGTTTGGGTTGTTCTTCCCTAGGTGCATAACTTTCCACTTGTTCGCATTAAATTTCATCTGCCATTTGGATGCTCAGTCTCCCAATTTATCAAGGTCTCCTAGCAATTTTTCACAACCTTCTTGTGTTTTTACAATTTTGAATAGTTTAGTTTATTCAATATTTGATATACTGTTTGTAATCCAAACCAGATTATATGAAACGGTTTATCGCAAAAAGATAATTTTGTGTCATTTGCAAATTTGATTACCTCACTCGTTATTCCCACTTCCCGGTCATTTATGAATATGTTAAAAAGCAGCGGGTCCTAGCACAGATCCCCGGGATACCCCACTATTCACCTTTCTTTATTGAGAAAATTGGCCATTTAGCCCTGCTCTTTACTTTCTAACTTTTAACTACTTCCTAATCCACACAGTATTCTGCCTCCCAGCACTGTAGCTACACAGGGCACAAAAAAATAGGGGCACATTAAGGGCCTGTTTCCTGCCAGCCTCGGCTCGCCTCCCCTGCTGCTTGCCCTCGGCTCGCCACTGGTTTTCCTGTTCCCTTGGCAGCAACGGACCTCCATTAAAAAAAAGCTTTGCAACTCCATGCTTGCCTGGCTGGTCTGGTTCTTCCCTTCTTTGAAGCGAGCATATGTCAGAGGAGGGAGGGATCACACCAACCATGCAAGTGTGGAGTCGGAAAGACCCTTGTTGTGTTGTTTTTCATTTGAAGTACCCTGCTGCTGCTGCTGCTGCCGCCGAGGGAACAAAGAAAGTGGCGATGGGGCAAAGGCAGGCTGGGCAGGTGAGGGAGGGGAGCCGAATGAACATGAGGAGATGGGGTAACTTGGAGAGGTGCTGGATGAGGGGGATGGGGCAGAAGGGCTATGCTGGGCATGGGGGGATAGAGGCAAATGCCAAGAGTCTGATGTCATTGGGGGGGCTGGTGCCAGGTTTGCAAGTTTCACAGGTCGCCGTTATGGCTTGGTATGGCCCTCTGGCCTCCTATCCTATGACTTTTTAATTTCCCCGAGTCTCTCTTGAGGGACCTTGTCAAAGGCTTTCTGAAATCTCTTTATCAGCTGACTCACTTTTATCTACCTCTTTATTCACACCTTCAAAAAAATGTAACGAATTAGTGGACAAGACTTTCTTTGAATAAATCCATATCGGCTTTCTCTTACTAAACCTTGACTATTTACATGTTCAGTAATTTTGTTCTTTATGACGGTTTCTACCATTTTTCCCGGTATTGATGTCAGGCTCACGGGTCTATAGTTTCCCGGATCACCCCTGGAACTCTTTTTAAAAATCGGTGTTACATTGGCCATCTCCAGTCTTCAAGTACTACAGATGATTTTAATGATGATTCACAGATTACTAAAAGTAGATTTGCAATCTCATATTTCAGTTCTTTAAACACCCTTGGATGTATACCATCTGGTCCAGATGATTCGCTACTCTTTAGTTTATCAAATTACATCTTCTAGGTTTATCAAGATTTGTTTCAATACCCCCAATATATCACCTGTACATAACATTTCTGGCATGAGTAACTTCCCTATGTCTTCTTCAGTAAAGACCAAAGCAGAGAATTCATTCGGTCTCTTTGCTATGGCCTTGTCCCCAGATATGGCCCTGGCATTGGATATCCAGGTTTAAGGTTCAGTGGTAGTGGCTATCCTCTTGAGCACTGTTAGCCTTCTCTTCCAGCTGCAGTGCCATTTGCTCTTCCGCGCCCTCTCCAATTCCACTTCCTTCAACAGGAAGTGGACTTGGAGGGGGGTGGAAGTGTGAACAACACCACAGCCCGGAAGAGAAGATAATTCTGATGCCGCGATGCCTTTTTAAATGTATTGTCATTGCTGTTCGTCCCAGATAAGGGCGGCAGCGGTGGCACTGAGCGCCCTCTGACCATTAATGCTCTAGGCGACCACCTAGTTTGCCTGATGATCGTGCTGGCTCTGCTGGGGGTAATAGGCATGACCAATTGGCTCTACGTTCTCAGGCAAAGACTGATCTAGTCCTGGGTTTATACGACTGCATGTATGAACTTGTACTACTGATTTCCTCGAAGAAATGCAAGAACTGCAGGTCCCTGCTTGCAATGGAGCAAAACAAAGACTGGATTTATATGTTGCTGAAAAACTGGAGCCAGTTACGAGCTCATAGCTACCGTACAGCTTGTGAAAAGAAAGGAACCAGATCCTCTGTCAAAGGCTGCAGTTTGCATATCTCACACAAGATGTCACTGTAGACCTATAAATATAGTACACTACAGTATCCTACCCTTATCTATTTATTTATTTATTCTATACACATTAGGCCCCATCTCCAAGTTACCCCAATAGTACTATAATATTGACAGTAACAAATTATACTGTGGTCAGTACATGAATACACTGTTGATAGTAACTAATTTTACTGCTGCCAAAATTATATATACTGTTGCCTGTAGACACATACACTATCACCAGAGGCCTCTAATCCCTGCAGAACTCCCTCTCACACAACCCCCTACACACAATGTATCCCACTAAATCTACAAACATCCCTCTCACTCTCCTGCTGATAACTCTCCTAACCCAACACATATATACATACAATACCAACCAAAGCCCTTACAAAAACATCCCCATCATCCACAATCACTACCGGAATCCTTACAATAACATCCCAACCACCCATAACCAGTATCAAAACCCAACACACAGCAATACATACTCAAACCCCCACTATCATCATTCGCGCAACGACTCAGACAAACCCCTTCACAGACGCATACAAATAAAACCCCAACCCTATAGTACAATAAACGAACGAGCTAATAACACAAACTCTAACCTACAAATCATCTTAATAAACATCCGTTCTATACGAAATAAAATACCAATAATCAATGACATAATAAAGGACACAACCCCAGATATTATCTGCATCACTGAAACATGGCTCTCACCCACAGACACCATACTACTAAACCAGTTAGCCACACATCAATATGACATATTCAACTGTCATCGGAATATAAAAAGAGGAGGAGGCGCTTTAATACTCACCAAAAAAGACCTAAAATTCACCCTAACAAACTTAGACAATATAGACGGAATAGACATTGTCAATATAGAAAATAGAACCCTTGCCCTCGCCCTCATCTACCGACCCCCATCATCTGATCAAAATAACCTCACCCCTATCCTAGAACTTGCTTGCACAGCATCTCAAAGCAAACCACTCATACTCCTTGGTGACCTGAACCTTCCATCACTGACCAACTCACAATCGAATAACTTCATAGAAGCTATGACACAAATGGGATATACACAGATAATACAAGCCCCCACACACAATAAAGGTAACATACTTGACCTAATCTTCCTTCCCTCTATGCTCTACAGTCACCAGCCACACACCACTCCAACCATAACCGAAGTACCATGGTCCGACCACCACCTTATTACAACTTACCTACCAATACAAGCTCCAAAAAAACACCACAAGCACACCTCCACATACATCACGATTCGCACACTTTAACAAGAATACATTCCTCAACGAAGTATTACCCAAACTCAACACAAACTCATCAGACATCAATTCAACCATAACACATTGGAATTCAACCATTCAAAATGCAGCTGTCCCCACACAAGTCTTACATAGACAAACAAAAAAGACCGAAAAGTGGTTCACGAAAGAGCTAGCAAAACTAAAAAAGCAACTAAGGAAACAAGAAAAGAGATGGAGGAAAACAAAATCGGATGAAAACAAATCCCAATACATGTTAATACTTACTGGATACAAAAATGCAATCAACAAATCAAAAAGAGACTACCACTCTAAAGTACTAAACTCAGCCATCAACCGCCCGAGAGAACTATTTGCGATAGTAAAAACACTAACTAAAACTAATAACACCGAGCCTAAACAACCAGCAATAAATGTACAAACATTAGCAACACACTTTGCAGCGAAATTAAAAAACAAAACCACTACTCTGACACCAATATTTACAAGCACTAAACTCATAAACGAATGGACAAACTTCCACATAATAGACCGAAAACAACTCCTTAAAATCGTAACAATGATCAACACAACAACCTCCCCACTAGACCCATGCCCTGTATCATGGATTAAATGTGCAAAGGAGGAACTGGCGGAAAATCTACAACATATAGTGAACCAATCCCTCTCACAAGGCATAATGCCTGATGCCTTAAAACTCACAACACTTAGACCAATAATAAAGAACAACAAGCTTGACCCAAAAGACCCGAACTCATACAGACCCATAGCCAGCATCCCATTTATAGCTAAAATAATAGAAAAAACAATTCAAATACAGTTACAAGAACACATTGATGAACATAAACCACTTGACTCACACCAATTTGGGTTCCGCCCATTCCATGGAGTAGAAACTCTATTAATCACCCTAATGGATTTCCTCATCAGAGGTACAGATGACAACAACCAAGGCTTCCTACTTCTATTCATTGATATTTTCTGCCGCCTTTGACAACATTAACCACTCCACACTGATCAACAGACTACAAAGCTTAGGAATAGGCGGGACTGTCCTTGATTGGTTCAAGTCCTACATATCAAACAGACTAATACGCGTACAAATTGACCAAGAAGAATCAGAACCATTCCCCCAAGGCCAAGGAATACCCCAAGGATCAGCCCTCTCCGCCCTCCTATTTAACCTGTATCTACAACCAATAACAAACATATTTAAAAAACACAGGATTAACCACTTTATATACGCCGACGACATCATGCTCGCTATCCCTATAACCGCTAAAAACCCCTCATATGACACACTATCAGAATGTATGACTGAGACCTCCTCCTGGTTAGAATCTAGCTACCTCAGCATCAACCTCAAAAAAACGGAAGCAATGTTCGTAACAAGGTCATCAACCACAGAGAACACCTTCCCAGAAACAATCACAATTAACAGAACATCCATACCTGTTAGAAAAGAAGTAAAATATTTAGGTGTGATAATAGATCACACACTCACCATGCTACCACACATAAAACAAACCGTAAAAACCATCTACTACAAACTAAAAACTATTCAGCACCTAAGGCCACTCCTAGAAACTCAAGATTTTAGATCTGTAGTAAATACACTAATCACCCCCCACTTTGACTACTGCAACAGTCTATTAATAGGCCTCCCTCAAAAAAGCACATACCTTCTTCAAAGAGCTCAGAACATCTGTGCAAAAGTAATAGCTAAAGCACGTCTAACAGACCACGTAACCCCAATACTGCTAGAACTACACTGGCTCCCAATCAATAGCCGAATCAGATACAAAACTATCCTAACAACCTTTAAACTCATAAAAGACATAGCCCCCTCACACCTATCCACACTACTGCAATCACCAAACAAAACTAGATCACACAGACAAAACGAAGCCCACTCCCTTATCACACCAAAAGCCTTCAGGAAGACAAAGAAAACCACTAGCTCCAGAGCATTCACATTCACTGCCCCTACACTCTGGAATGACCTCCCAATAGACCTTCGCGTCATAAATGACCTCTATCAGTTCAGGAAAGAGCTAAAAACTTACCTCTTTACTGAACACTTTGAAATCCCATATACCCCCAAAACACCTCCATAACCATGGTATTACACACACAAACCCCCTTGCTCAAAACTAAACAACTCACCCCCCCCCCGTCTGAAACCCCATACACACCCCCGATTTACGTCATAAAAGGAAATAAATTCCAAAATATACACAAAACACAACCACTGTAAATATCCAATGTAAATAATTTAATGGTTGTTTGTATTACTAATACATCTTGAAGTTGAAGTTTTGTTCAATGTAAATAGTTAAACTTAACCGTTCATTGTAAATAGTTGAATCTGATTGTTCAATGTAAATGTATACATCGGTGTACAATTGTTAAAATGTTCCTTGTAAACCGCCCTTGATCGCTGGAAGGGGCGGTATAGAAAAAATATAGATAAATAAAAGATAAATAAATAAAATAAAAATATTCAGCTGGCCAGGCTATGCACCGCTATGGCACATAGCCCTGCCTGCTGACCCTTAACACTGGATATTCAATGCTGCAGTGAGGGCACTGAATATCCGGCGTCACTGCACATGCCCCGGCCGCTGAGGGTAGCAGCGATATTGCACAGCTACCCGTTAGCATCCGCAGCTAAAACTAGGTGAGCCAAAAGCTGGCCTAATTTTAGCCACAGATTGCTAAGTGGGTAGTGGTGCAATATCGCCTCTACCCGGTTAGCAGCAGACTCCACCTCCGTTCTGTCCTGAATACCCCCAACACACAGCACGGAGGAGTTTAACAGGCTTTGAAGGGGACATTCAATGGCACTGAGTGTTTAAGTGTCGTTGAATATCTCGATTAAAGGCATTTCCACGGTTTGCTGGCTGCTTGCGAATATCGGGCTGATTAGCTATTCTTTCCCATTCTGTAGCTCAGACAATTGAAAGTCCTGTCCGATTCAGGGAGTTTTCCGTAAGGGTGGCTTATGGGAATGTGGATGACATACAGAGCTGCCAAGTTGCCCAGGTCCAGGATATCTGATAATGCCGCCATGTTGCTTTCTGGGCCTTCAGTTCTGATTTCAACATGTAGAATCAGCAACCACAAATACCACATTGCTTTACGAAGTAAGTTTAAAACCAGGCCTGGCCAAAACGTCTCCCGCCTGGAACTGGGTAACTTGGCAGCTCTGTCATTTATGGGGCGTATTTACTAACGTGCATGAAGGTGACGTATGTTGATACACGCTAAGGGTCAAAAATGAGTGTGGGAACGGCAATGGCCACACGCTGTTAGGGTCAAGCCCAGCACGGCACCTCTGCAGTTACTAGAGAAGTACCTCATCGCACTAAAGCTTCAATCTCAATTAACGCAGGTGCACTCAGTGTGATCCAGGGGGTATTCAATGCACGCAAGCTACTGCAACACTGACAATGAGCATGTGCTACGTACCTCTCCTGCTATCTGCGATGTGCTCGAAACTCCCAATCTTCGCCCCTAGCTTGTCCATTTCCCACCCCGTCGTGCACCCAGGGCTGGAAACTGTGTAAATCTAAAATACTGAGAGCTTTCCCAATAAGAGCACTAGTAAAGAAAACTGTATGTTCTGTGCACGATGCTATGTTTCGGAAGCTTTTTCGAGTGTCCCTCCACCTAAGTCAGATTCCTTCCCACTGATGAGCACATTTCAGCGTTCACAAGTTGGCCACACTGTGCAGGGTCCATCCTTGAGCAATGGGCAGAAAATAATATGCTGCATGGTCTGTCCCTCACATAACTGCGGGGGTTTGACGGATCATCTCTGGCTTGCTATGTTGGTTTCTTCACCTGCCGACTTGGGTACAGAGGCACTTAAAGATCTGCCAGTTAGTTTAAAAGGCAACTAATGATGCTTGCCTTCTATTAAACCATTTCCAAACAAATATTACCAAAACTTTCAGAAATTAGAACAAAGTACACACTTGGAAAATGACCAGGTTTTTTTCTTTAATATAGGAGTTTTCACTTTCAAAATTCCAAAAATGAAGACTGAAGGAAACCATTAGTTGGTACATGGCTGTAAATTCCTAGAAACAAACTGGTAAGGGGAGTGGCTTAATGAGTGAGGCAAAGTCCCGGAAAATGCCTTCAAGACGTATTTTAAACAAGTCCAGAAAAGAGCGCACATACTCACAGCAACCTAAGAACACAAACGCGAGCGAGGAGAAAAGCGTAAAACCTTCATTCGTCGTACCCAAAGGCCACAGCTGAAACACAGCCGTGTCGGGTACGACGAATAAAGGTTTTCCTCTTTTTTTCCTCGCTCTTGTTTATGTTTTTTCAAGACTTACGTTGCCATGAGCTTTCTGTGGGGGAATACTCATTGACTCTTAGCGTGCAGTAAGTCTGTCGCTGTGTGCTAAGTATTGCCACAGCCCATTGTATTTGTATGACTGCACCAGTAAGATCCGCTAATGCATGATAAGGTTTAGCAAACATGCCCCTTTATCTCACCGTGACTCTAAGGCCCAGCCAAAAACAAAGCCTTTATTTTAATCTGGTGTCTCCAGTCAGCAAATGATTTCTTTTTCTTTTTGCAAGGGCTAGCATGGTACTTCCCGTCTGCTTCCTTAAAGGTCTTTCATTTGAGGCTCAGGCTGGCAACCGCCATTTTGTTGGAAAGCAAAAGAGATATTCTGCATGTACAGGCCTAGCACAGGCCCTGATGATTGACACTTGGTCGCTTGGACCATGACAGATACAGACGTCTCAGGAAGAGGACTCGCCCGGGGGAAGAGAAAGGGCTGTGGAAGCCAGCAATGACTAGGCCTAGAAATCATTGCGCTTTGCTGTCTTCCTTTCAGATAAAGCCTCCTGGCTGTGGTGTTTTCAGGGCACAGGTGGGGTCCTGGGGCCAGTGAGCAGTCAGTCGTCAACGAGTGCGCAAGGAACGCTTCGGAATCTCAGTGACACTAAACGCACGTTGTCCTCATTTGAGCCCTTCCACAAGCAGAACCTGTGGTGTGCTTTCCATTTTCTCTTTTCATTCTTTTACCGTTTCTCAAGGTCCCAGAGAGTATCTCAGCTCCAACAATCGCAGATGCGCCTTCCTCCCGTGCTGTCCTGTGATGAAGTCATTCTGCTGCGTGACCACAGTTCCCCAACTGTTCCCCCCATGTCCTTAAGTAAATAGAAGAAGTGGTAAAATAGATGTCAAAATGTAGATATATATATCTGAGTTCAGATTCTAGGGACCTGAAACTCTTTCCTTTAGGGTGAAAGGAAAACGTCTGTGCTCTCTTTGTAATGCCACCTCTCAGAGATGCCCAACTTTGACTCTCCTTCGCCTTTTTTAGCAAACCAGGTAGTTTCGTTCTGCTGCCTGAGTGTTGCTCTGCTTCTTACGGCCTTTCCTCCAATGTCTCAAAAAATGCAATGTGTGCCTTCGAGTCAGTCCTGACTCCTGGCGACCCAGAAGCTCCTGGGTTTTCTTGGCAGTGTCACCGGAAGTAGATTGCCAGGCCTTTCTTCCGAGGCAATGGAGGGTTAAGTGACTTGCCCAAGGCCACAAGGAGTGCTAAATATCAAGTGCTGAGCCAAGAATTTCTAAACAAAACTATAGCATGAAAAGACTGCTTCCCCTTTCTGACCACGTCTAGGGCATACAGGCAGCAGCGGAGGTGAGTTTTATTTTTATTTAACCGTTTAATAAACATTTTGAACAATAATATCACAGATCAGCAGACCAGTCCCAAACAATAAACCTCTAAGAACTAAACAACAAAATTGCCTGATCCCGATAATTCCAAGCCACCTTCCACCCTCCCTTTCTCCCCTTTCAAAGTTATGCCTAAAGCAGACATCTCAAGCTAGACCGTTCCCTTCCCCGCACCCTCAATAAATCCACACCACCGCATCATGGCCGAGTGCTCGTCTAACACTATCAGCAATAGCGCCCCTCCCCTTGTCTGATTTCCATATCATATCATCATTACAACCCTGTGCTCTGATGCTGGCTTCCTGACCCACTCCCAGTACTTTGCCTACACTCCTTTTAACCTCTCCCTTCCCCTTCTATTCATTTATTCAAATAGTAATAATCTCTCAGTCTGGAACAAAACCCCCTCATGCTTCCAGTGTGGTGCAATCAATCCATACTTCAAAAATCCGCACGACTCTTCCCCTATCGTAATTACATAGAAACATGATAGCAGAAAAAGACCATATGGCTTCTATACTACCTACTATAGTCCCCTTTTTCCTTTAGAGAGCCTCTGTGTTTGGTCCCATGCTTTTTTGAATTCAGATACTGTCCTCATCTCTACCACCTCCGCTGGGAGACTATTCCACGGATCCACCACTCTTGCTGTAAAGAAATATTTCCACGTATTACTCCTACTACTTTTAATCATTTATATAGCGCTACAAGATATTACTCCTGAGTCCACCCCCTTTCTCCCTCATCTTATGCCCCCTTGTTGCAGAGCTTGCTTTCAATCAAAAGAGGCTCTCCCATTGTGCATTTATGCCACGGAGGTATTTAAATGTCTCTATCATATCTCCTCTATCCCACCTTTCCTCTAACATATACATATTTAGATTTTTAAGTCTGTCCTCATATGCTTTATAATGAAGACCACTAATCATTTTAGCAGCCACCCTCTGCACCGACTCCATCCTCTTTGTATCCTTCTGAAGGTGCGGTCTCCAGAATGGTACACAATACTCCAGAATTGCACACAATTATGAAGCAAAAAGATCTTTGAATGGCTTATAGACAGCTGAGGTTAGTCCAACAGTTTCACCTTTCACCTTTTTGTGGACGAGAAGGCAATGCGGACTGTTCTGCATGCTCTAGTAATTTCTATTTTGGATACTGCATCTTCTTGTAGGTAGGGTTATAGGACTGTATGCTGCAAAGATTGCAGGTAGTCCAGAATATGGCGGCCCTTGTGTTGTTGGGGTGGGGGAGGCAGGGGTCAGTGGCTGATGCAACTCCACTGGCTGCCTCTTAGTGAAAGGAGTTTATTTATCTGAAACTTTCAGGCTTCTACGGGGAGAGGGTCCAAGCTCTCTGCATGGGCTGCTGAAGTGGTGTTAGCCAGGAAGGACCTTGTGGCAGTTTTGGTAATGCCAGGTCATCGAGGATTTGCCTTGCAGCGTTGGAGGGGGTGAACCTTTGCAGTAGTGGCACCTGTATACAGGGCTGGTGCTACCATTAGGTGAACCAGGCAGTTGGCTAGAGCACCGAGCCTCCAGGGGCACCCACTGCTGCCACTATTGCTCCTCTCTGGGACCAACAGCAGCGGCAATGGCTTGAAACAGCCCAGTGGTGCTTACCTTCAAGCTTCGGTGCCACGTGGTTGTTTGCTTCCACCCTTCTCCGACTCACAGGAAGTAGGCATCGGGCATCGGAGAGTGGCGGAAACAAACAGCTCTGCAGTGCCAACGTTTGAAGATAAGCGCTGCGGGGCTGTTTATGAATATTCAAACAACTTTTTCATTTCCATGTGAGTAGCGTTGGAGGCTAATTGGTGGGTAGGTTTGGAGGACTGGGGTGGTAGGTTGGTGGTAATAGTCTCCACCAGCATTATGTTAAGTCAATAGTGTTTTTATGTTTACATTGTGTCTTAGGGTGGTTTTTATGTGGCTGCATAGGGGTGTTCGCAATGCAGACTGCTCTCATGCTGAGAGTCCCTCGTTACTGACAGGGCTGTGTGAAGACGTGAAGCTACAGCATCCAGTTCCGCTGTTTGCTGGCCCTGACTTCGCACTGTACAGCCATAGGCAGCAGGACCACGGCCATCTCCTACTGCCATGTATGTTGTGTTGCAAAGCGGTGCATGGCGCAATTCTTACCCTCCACCTGCTTTGAGAGCATCTTAGAGTGCCCTGTGCTTCCTGTGCTGTGGTCTGGCCATGCGGCAGGCTGCAATACTGCACCTACGGGGCAGCAGCATGTCCACACCATCAGCATTCATGTGTTTTATGCATCGGTACAACGCTGTCACTGTATACTGTGGCTTAGAGGATGAGCGTTTTACAGAGGGGGCATGACCATTCACCGGTCTACTGTGGAGAAGGGAAGGATCGTATACATCTCGCGTGTCTACATACGGTGGGCGCGGGGCCGTACACCACCGTTGATTGCGTCTATCTGGCTCTTGGTACACCAGGGTGCTTTGTTCGTGCCATGCCTAATATGTCCATGTCCCCTATTCTGGACCCGGGGCTGCGTCTATCCATTTAGTTGTGGAATCACGTACAAATCGGCCCTGTTTTCGCTTTGCCTGTGCCCGTGGGACAGACGCGCATGTTCGGGAATTGGCCTCTAAGCCTAGTTCCTTTATAAACTGCTTCCATTTGATCCCGCCCGCTCTTCTCTCCTCACCTCCCATTGAACTATTCTTTGATGGCAAAATGACAATATTAAAGACCCTCCTACTATAAGCCCCCATCCCCTTTGCTCCCCTCGGCCTCCCTAAAAAAGTCCCCTTGATTCCCATGGGCGGCATATATATTAATGATAGTTAACACCTCCAAATTTATGTTGTCTTTCAAAACCAAATACAGTATTTACCCTCCCTTTATCACGCACAGTTCTTACTTCTTGAAATTGCACCCCCTAGCAGCCAAAATACCCTCCCGCAAATTGGAATCAAAGTAGACATGAAGGTATTTCTTATGTCTCATTAACCCTTCGTTCCTCCTTAATAAATGTACTTCCTGAATTAGAATTATATCAGCCTGTAGACATGCAATTTTCTTAAATGCAAGTTGCCTTTTGTATGGGGAACTCAGCCCCTTCATGTTCAGTGAAATCATTTTCAATCCTTTCTGTGCCATAGGTAATCTGCATAGACTATCTCTCATGCCAAGCACTGCCACCATCTACATAGCCAGTAAAACCCCTATCCCCATCCTGTCACCCCTCCCCTCCCCTCCCCTTCCCTTCCCAGTCCCCTCCCCTCACACTCTCTCAGTTCACAGATTCTTTCTTCACTCTTTCTGAAGGAAGCAGAACCTCCCCCTCCCCCATGGGCAGCCATTGACACTCTCATAGAGCCACTGAAGCTCACCTAAGCCAGTCCCACACATATACCAGCCCCATCTCCAGGTACTCACAATCAGCAGCAAGCTATCCAACACTGCAACATTAACAAGTCCTTAGTGTCCATTTGCACTTTCAGTGGCCTCAGCCTTGAGCTTTGGCAGCACCTTATCCACCTCCCAGGGATGGACTTAAGAAGAACCATTGCCGCCTCTTGCCACGCAGACTCATCTTGCTACATCCTTCTTCTCCGGAAAGTCCCTGGAGCCTGCCCGCCTTCAGCAGGCCCTAGGCTTCACTGAGAGTCCGAACCCACTTGCTTGGCTTCTCCATTTATAGATAACCGAAGAGCATGTGGAAACTGACATCTGCACGTTCTCCTGTTTGACTGCAGGAAGCATGCCATGCCTCAAACGTCTCATCTCTCTCGTAAGATTAACCAGTTCCCATTCCACTCGAGGCACCCCTATTTTCTTGCCTTCAGCATTTCCTTCAGGTTAAAGTCATGGACACATGCAATAATATCTTGGGCCCAATTGCCTCTTGACGTGCTCGGTCCACTTTAACCACCTCGCCTGGTTCTGCTTCATTCTGGTCACTTGCGAGCACCAGTTTGCAAATACGGTGCACAATCTCCTCAGGGTTCTCTGAATGAACAGCCTCTGGGACGCCTCTTACTCTGATACTGTTGTGTCGGGATCAATTGTCTAGATCTTCCCACTTCGCCTCCCTTTCTGTCTGCTTCCCTGACAGTGCCTCTCCCTCATTTTCAACTCTCTTCTCCAGTTCTACTTTCGCCTTCCCCATTTTCTAATCTTTGATACCTTTCCTGACAAAAGATATTTCCATTTTCAACTCTTTCAGCCAAAGCCACATATCACTCCATGTGAGTGGCATCATGTGCCCACCTCCGTAAGAAACTCCGCTTCTTTTCCAAGTCAGACTTATTTGCTGCCGTCTTGCCTCCACCACGAGGCCCTGCTCCGATCTTGCCTTTCGACTGCTCGGTATCTACCAGAGTGTACTGATACACTGACAGCATTTTGAGTGTGGACATGAGGGTCAATGAGCTCTGCAATGCTGTTTGCTATGGACTTCCAGTGAGAGAATATCGCTATTTCACTGTCAGCCCGATAGGAGGCCCACTCTTAGGCTGCCATCTTCAGCAGTGATGTCACTTCCTTGGAATTTTTGTAATGTTTTAATGATAAAAAATATACTCAATGCTAAATGACAATATACAGGTTGATATTCAAAAGCACATAGCCACACAGTGCAACTGCTATCCGGATAATTCCCCCATCTGTCAAGTTTTAACAGCACTCTCCGGATAGTGCCACTGAAAATCATTATAGACCACCCCAACACTATCTGGGAAGTACTGGGGCAGAGTGAGGGCAGTTAAGAAAGCAAAGAGGCCGTCCTAAATTCATCCAGACACCTATATGGATAGCAGACTGAATATTGTTGTCAATGGTGTGCACCCCTCTATACGTGTATTTGCCGCCATTTGCTATCTGGACAGCTGTGTGGAACATAGCATTGTATTTAAACACCACGCCATTTCAGTATTGGCCTGATTAAATATGTCACCCCCATGAAGCAACCCAGATGACTATCGTCTTCAAAATAGATGAGTCATGGAAAGATTGACAGTTAACGTTTTACTTACACAAGAGCAGTAAAAAGAGTCTTCTGGTTTGAGAGTTGACAGGAACTTGTGGGTCTTATTATCCCATTGAGTTTCATGAAAAAATCAAAACTACGTCCGTACATGCAATGGGGACAACCCAGGAATGGATTAAGCTGTTCTTTATGCTATAGAGTTGGGTGGAAACCTTAGAAGTGGCCGCCAAGAGAAGTGATGGTGGGGGGAATGGGGGAAATAGGTGAATAGTTGCCCTATTCCCCAAAGTTTTTGGTCTGAATCAGTGTCTGGCCAAGTCTAGGATTAGACAGCAGAGAACGTGTTGGCAGGTAAGCACAGTCTGTCCAGTGTGCTGTTGCAGGTCTTACTCGATCTGAGATGAAATGCTTAAAGGGACAGCGCCTCTGTTGCCAGTGTGTTGAGTGCGGCTCACACACGGCCCCATGTTTTGGGGCATTTACCTAGACCCAGATTTTAATTACAGTACTGGGCCAAGCAATTAGTGGTACGAAGACTGCTACAAACATCCTGTTCTGAGATTTTGCAAATTAATTTGGGCGGAGGAGTAGGGGGGTAGAAAAGGAAATGAGAGGGAGCCTGTTGACTTGGATGAGCAGAGCCTTGGAAAGCACTAATCTGAAGTCACGATTGAGTCTAACCAACGTTTTACAGGCAAAAAGAAGAGACGTCTATTTACCTTGCCATAAATGAATAATTAAAGGCCTGGGATTTGGATTATTCTCATTTACTAACTGATAGGGAGATTTTTCCATATCACTGACTGCTGTTTACAAACAGAGAGCTCTGAAGCAGGAAATGACCAGAGCTTGCATCATCAGATGTTTGCCTGTTGCATCTCTGTGAAGAACCGAGAAGGTTTGGCCATGGAAGGGATTGTGTTTTATGGCCAGACTTATAAATGGTATAACATGTGAGCAAAACCTTTGGAAATGACGTTCCTTTGTTATCTACTCAGCTTGTCTCCTGTCCTCCTTGGATTGGTCAATGAGAGCTTTAGTTACCTCAAACGTGTGTCCATCATACTTGACTGTCCATCACCACTGGACAGGGTCGATGCAAGGCATTTAGGCACCTCGGTGAACCTTCAGCCTGACATACCCCTTAAAATTAACTTGAGGATCCCCAAGGCTCCCTGACATTTTGGCAAACTCAACAATCATATCACCCCAACAACACACCACCAGAACTGACGTCATACTTTAGCTATTGAAGTGTATTTTATCTCTCTCTCTCTCTCTCTCTATATATATATATATCAGATTTTATGTATGTTTCTTTTGTAACGTGCCTAGAATTTTAGATAGCACCAAGCTATAAATCTGAAAATAAATAAACATGTGCGTATGCAGACAAGCACACAGACACGCACAAACCCATACATGTGCACACACAGACACATACAAACGCGCACATACATGCACACAGAGACTCACATACACACAAATGCGCACACACATGCTTACACAGGCAGACACATACATAAGCTGACATGCACACATACATGTACATGTCTGCACATGTATTCATGTGCACATACGGACACACACACACATACTCGCACATGGGTACATATGTGCACACATACGTAATCACAAACATATGCACGCACACACAGACAAACCTGTGCACTGATTATATATGATAAAAGCTTATTAACTATTTGGACCACCAGCAGCCAGGGCTATGCTGTTTTTTCTTATGAAAGATTTTACTAAATCCACTTCTTTCTATCGACCTAGTAATATATCATATGCAGTGCTCCAGGACTCTCATAGGAATTGAAACCAGAGCCTTGATGTTACTAGTTCAGCACCTAAGTCCTGGGCCAGTGAGACTTTCATATTAGGGCCTCTTGGGAAGTACCGGGGAAAATGGTAGAAACCATCATAAAGAACAAAATTACAGAGCATGTAGATAGTCATGGCCTAATGAGAGACAGCCAACATGGCTTTAGACAAGGAAGATCTTGTCTTACTAATCTGATATGTTTTTTTGAAGGTGTGAATAAACAGGTAGACAAAGGTGAGTCGGTTGATATAGTGTATCTGGACTTTCAGAAAGCTTTTGACAAGGTCCCTCATCAGAGACTTTTGGCGAAGCTAAAGAGTCATGGGATAGGAGGCAGTGTACTATTGTGGATCTGGAACTGGTTAAAAGATAGAAAGCAGAGGGTAGGGCTAAATGGCCAATATTCCCAATGGAGAAAGGTGAATAGTGGTGTACCCCACGAATCTGTACTGGGTCCGCTATTTTTTGACATATTCATAAATGACCTAGAAAAGGGAATAACTAGTGAGGTTATCAAACTTGCAGACGATACAAAACTGTTTAAAGTTGTTAAAACCCAAGAGGACTGTGGAAAACTGCAGGAGGATCTGGATAAATTGGAAGACTGGGCATCCAAATGGCAGATGAAATTTAATGTGGACAAGTGCAAAGTTATGCACCTAGGAAAGAACAACCCAATCTATGGTTACACAATGCAAGGTTCCACATTGGGAATCACCACCCAGGAAGAAGATTTAGGAGTCATCGTGGATAACATGTTAAAACCCTCGGCCCAGTGTGCAGCGGCGGCCAAGAGAGCAAATAGAATGCTAGGTATCATAAGGAAAGGAATGGAAAATAAAACAAAAGATATTATAATGCCTCTATCTCATTCCATGGTGAGACCGCACCTTGAGCATTGTGTGCAATTCTGGTCGCCGTATCTTAAAAAGGATATAGCGTTATTAGAAAAAGTACAGAGAAGAGCCACCAAAATGGTAAAGGGGATGGAAGGATTCTCCTATGAAGAAAGGCTAAAAAGGTTAGGGCTCTTTAACCTGGAAAAGAGACGGCTGAGGGGAGATATGATAGAAGTCTATAAATTAATGAACGGAGTGGAACAGGTAAACGTAGATCGATTGTTTATGCTATCAGAATATAGAAAGACTAGGGGACATGTAATGAAGCTACAGGGTAAACTATTTAAGACTAATAAAAGAAAATATGTTTTCACTCAACGTGTAATCAAACTCTGGACTTTGTTACCGGAGGATGTAGTAAAGGCTGTTAGTGTAGCTGGGTTTAAAAAAGGTTTGGACAAGTTCCTGGAGGAAAGGTCCATAAACCATTATTAAGAAGTGACCGAAGATATCAATGCTTGACCCAGTACAAGCATTGTGGAACTTGTGTCTCTTGGGGAAACTGCTAGGTACATATGACCTAGATTGGCCACTGTTGGAAACAGAATACTGGGCTTGATGGACCTTGGTCTGACCCAGTATGGCATATCTTATGTTCTTATGTTCATTGCCTCAAATGCAAAATTAGATTGTGAGCCTTCTGGGGACTTAAACACCTACTGCACCTGAATGTAACTTACCTTTGACTTGCTTTTATTGCATTTGCTCTTTGCAATCTGTCTAGTCTGCTAATGTTTAAGGCGACCCTGCTACTGGAGCTATCCAAAGAAACATCCTCTGCACCACCACAATACCCAAACTTGGCCCCTTGACAGCTTCATGGTATCTGCCTGTGTCTCTTGCCCTGTGTCTCCTGAATTCATCTTGGTTAAAGTACTTGTAAAGGAAGGACGTTTCATAGAGCTATAAATGGCTAGCATATTAGCCAGCTAGGTTCCCAAGGGTGAAAATCACCTCATGTGAATATAGCAGCAGAGGGAGAATATTTCACACACTTACTGAATATTCAAATACACATGACTAGTTTCTTCTGCCTAACACCAGCTGCAGTTGTAACAGGGTAAAGCATGTGGGGTATTTTTCTACCTCAGTCATTTTCTTTTGAAACTTTGCTACCATGTGAGTGGATAGATATCCCATTACTGCTACCATGCAATGGAATATACCATGCACCCATGCTACTGTACCCCAAGCCATCAAGTTTCAGTACCTGCTTACATCTATCACGGCCACCCTACAAAGATAATTATCATCATTTTGTGACACCAAACATGGAACAGGAAAAGCTCCAGATCCACCAAAAGAGATAGGATAAATCTGGATTCTGTCTCTCTTAGACAATAAAGATCATTTTTCAGAGGCAGTTCAGTCCTTTGTCCTTGCACCTAGGAAAGAACAATCCAAACTATGGTTACACGATGCAAGGTTCCACATTAGGAGACACCACCCAGGAAAAAGACTGAGGCATCATCATGGATAATACATTAAAACCCTTGGCCCAGTGTGCAGCGGCGGCCAAGAAAGCAACTAGAATGCTAGGTATCATAAGGAAAGGAATGAAGAACAAAACAAAGGATATTATAATGCCTCTGTATCGTTCCATGGTGCGACCGCACCTCAATATTGTGTGCAGTTCTGGTCGCCATATCTTAAAAAGGATATAGCAGAATTAGAAAAGGTACAGAGAAGAGCCACCAGAATGGAAAAGGGGATGGGAAGGATACCCCTATGAGGAGAGGCCTAAAAAATTAGGGCTCTTCAACTTGGATAAGAGACGGCTGAGGGGAGATATGATAGAGGTCTATAAATGAATGAATGGAGTGGAACGGGTAAACATAGATTAGTGGTTTACATCATCAAAAAGTAGAAAGACTAGGGGGCACACAATGAAGCTGCAATGTAATCCGTTTAAGACTAATAAGAGAAAATAATTTTTCAATGCGTAATCAAATTCCAGAGTTCGTTGTTGGAGAATGGGGTAAAAGCTGTTAGTGTAGCTGGGTTTGGGGAGGTTTGGACAAGTTCTTGGAGGAAGGATCCAAGAACCATTGTTAGGGAGGACCAGGAAATCTACTGCCTACCCAAGGACAAGTATTGTGGAACCTGCGTACCTTTTTGGGAGCCTGCCAGGTGCTTGTGGCCTGGATTGAACACTGTTGGAGGCAGGATGCTGGGCTTGATGGACCTTGGTCTGACCCAGTGTGGCATCTCTTATATTCTTATGCAAACAGCGGTTTGATTCATAAGGTGACTGCCCATGGCAAGAGTGTCTGAACCAGATGTCAGACGTGGAGAATGCACTGCTGGAGTAGAAGGGGAGGGCACGATCATGTTTACACCTAATGAGATGGGTGTAAAGCAGGTACGGTTGTAGAGGTGCTCCACTCTCAGAAGAGCCCAAAGTCACAGGAGTGTTGTAAATATGTTAGAACATGGTTAGTCCTCATAGATTGGATATTGATTGAAAAATGAGGGAATTATCAGATAAGGCTGAAATAAGAGATCAGATAGCACCCTGGGACCAGACCGGGTTCTACAGGTTTGACAATGGTGTTGGCTTTGAGTGCATAGTGTTTTAAAAATCTTTGTACCTGATGTCTAAATCAGAGGTTTCCATCTTTTTTGGTTGTGTGAACCCTTATTAACCTCCAAAGAGTTCAAAGATTCCTATTCATCCCCACCACTAGAGGCGCTGTAGGCAAACCTTCAGTCCTGCCACTCCCTTGCTCCCACTTCCACCCCCACAGCTGTTGCTGACGCTGCTCTCCAGGACCCGTAGTAGTGGCGGTGACATTAAAATAGCAACGCAGCGCTTACTCAACGCCTCCGATGCTGCATTGCTGTCGGTGCTCGCTTTGATCAACCGTTTCCACCCCCAAGCAAACAGGAGATCTTTCCAGTTGTTGACATTGGTTTTAAAGGGGTGAGGTTAGGAGTAGATGTGCCTCTGAAATTCCCCTGGGAAGTTTTGACTTCCTCATGTGTTGTGTTCGCAGGGAAGTGGTCCGTTGAGGTGCCCAGCCCCTCTACCAGGATATAGGGTTTGAGTTTTGAATTGGCTGGCATCACGGTCTGGTTCATTGGATTGGATTAAATTGCCTCCGGAACTTCGGGTTCTGCAAAATGATTTGGATTTTAGGAGGAAAGTGACAGCTTTTTATTTAATAAAAAGCATTTAGTGTGTGAGGTGGATAAAATGTGACTGTGTTTGGAGGCGTTTTAATTCTGCACGTGCTTTATTATTTTGTTTTATTGAGTTTGATTTATCTTTTCTTCTTTGGATGCTACAATATTTCTTACATTATTCTGTAAACCGCAGGATTATATTAGATCTGCGGTATAGAAGCTTTGGCAATAAATTAACTGATCTTCATATTGTTCTTTTATTTTAACTTTATTGTTATTGCTTTACTCATTTAGCTGCCTAGTTGCCTTGGTTCTAGGTGCCATATCAAATAAACCCAAACTGTGACTGTAACTGTAAATAAATAAACTCGGCGTCGGAAGCTTTCGGTAAGTCTCAGAGAGGTGCGGCAGCGGTGGCAACGGCCGTCCTGGAAACGCTGCGCTCAAGGCAACCACCTAGCTTGCCTAATAGGTAACGCCAGCCTTGACCACCACTCTTTCCAGACCTTCTCTCCTCAGCACCAAGCCTGTCCTCATTAGCCCTCTTTATCTCCCTTACCCTTCCAGTCCCCACCAGTCTCTCTCTCAACCAGTCCCCACCAGTCTCAGCCTCTTTCTGTCTTCCTACCTCCAGCTGGGACCCACCAATCTCCCAGACAAACCCCACCAGCCTCTCTCTTTCTTTTGTTTTCAGTGTCTTACAGACTCGTCTCTACCCCCCCCCCCCCTTTCCCGGGTAATGGTCTCATGGACTCCCAGGGGATTACAGGTTGGGGACCACTGGTCTAGATATATGTCTGACTTTATGGCATGATTTATTTTTATCTTTGAATAAGGATCAACTTTCATTTTATAAATTTGCCTTTGAGTGTTTTAGACAGTTTGTATGTAGCTCTAGTTGTGTGATTGTTTAACCTATAATAGTGGTATATAAGACATGAAATTAAATTTATAAGCCATAATATTGTAGGGAAAATTATAATTGCAAGGGCTTTGTGTGTAAATAATTTTATCCAGGTATCTCCGGAAATTGACTCCAGAATTTAATGAATTTGAGTAATGAGTGTGTGTCTCATAACATAAGCCAAATATTAACCATGAGAACACTTTTAACCTGCAATAATAAAGAATCCAATATTGAAGCCAGGAAAATATTTAAATGGGGAGGTAGCCAAATCCAATTTTTGCCTGGGTTGGCAAATGAGATTCCTAGTCACAGGGTCCACAAATCAGCCATGTGACTAGGAATGTGAAGGGGATGGTCCCCAAACAGCATGGCATAGCAGGGCCCTGGATTTCTCTCAATGGGGCATGATTTAATTTTTGCATTTTTAACTCTGTCTTGAAATGCAGCAGCTATCCTAAGAGCCCTTCAGGCAGTCACAACCTCAACCCGCTGTGACGCAAAGGGAGCTAAATTCACGGGAATAAATGCGTTCAAGGGGATAAATGCAGAACACATAAGAACATTAGAACTTTCCAGTTCTGTGCATTGACACGGTGGCTCATTGAGCATTCAAAAATCAAAAGCGGTGCTGATACCTCAAACACAAAACTAAATCAAGAAAAGGGAGTGTCCATATATATTCACACGCTTAATACCCATTGCAGCACAACACTCAATCATGTTAACGAGGTATCATAAACACAGAGCTATAAGATCAAATGTCCAGCTCACTGGCCCTCAGCCGCTCAATTTTCAATCATATACCTCAAACCTTTTCTTGTGCAAACAACTCATATAGCGATAGATATTTTTTGTACAAAAATCAAGTGAAAAAGGTGAGTACTTATCTTCTCCAACAGAGTTCAGCAAATGGGCACCAGGAGCTCAGTTGTGACGCCAGGTTGCGGTTTAAAACAATTGTTTAAAAAGAGTATTTGTTGTGCTGCAACAGGTATTAAGTGTAGGAATGCATAGAGACACCTTCTTATCTTGAATTTGTTTTGCCTCAGCAAGCACTGCCACGTAGAGGACCTACATTGGGCAAATCGTTGGTTCCCTGGGTTGGCCGGGGTTGGGGACACCGTGGAGATGACTGTTAACGCCTGGGGTTAAGGGACTCTAATTATGGTTAAATGTCACCACCTAGTGGCCAGATATAGGGTCCATGATTACAGGTTCCGAACGGGCCCCAGATCCATAGTCCCAAGACAAGAACTGATGCTGCAATGGCTGAGCTGAGGGAGTTTGGAGAGGAGAAGAGGGGGAAATTCCCCAGCTAGCTTGCAGGAGCAGATCTTAGCCCCTCCCCTCCCCTCAGAGAAAGATTTCAAATCCTAGGTTTGAGGCATAAAAGAGATCCAGAAAGAGAGCGAGGGACTCTGTGTGATCACACGTGTGGAGTATGTGCATGTGAGCTTCTGCGTATGTGAGCACATGTAGAGTCTGCGTGTGCACAGTTTATTCTCCCGAAACTGCCTCTCTATAAACCTTCATAGATTTCACAGACACTCCTCATTCCTCAGACAGGTTAATCGAACTATCATTAAAGAGGAGGCCCTGCTCTGCCTGAGTCTTCTGTGACAGTCAATGACTTTGGAGGTTCAGTGGTGCCTGAATGTTCCCTGAGGTTTGGGAGGGAATCAGACCACTGAGAAGAGGTCATCCCATGCACCCTATAATTCCCAGGAGGAGGAATCAGACCACTGAGAAGAGGTCATCCCGTGCACCCTATAAATCCTAGCAGGGGGAATCCGACCACTGAGAAGAGGTCATCCCGTACACCCTATAAATCCCAGCAGGGGGAATCAGACCACTGGGAAGAGGTCATCCCGTACACCCTATAAATCCCAGCAGAGGGAATCAGACCACTGAGAAGAGGTCATCCCGTACACCCTATAAATCCCAGCAGGGGGAATCAGACCACTGAGAAGAGGTCATCCCGTACACCCTATAAATCCCAGCAGGGGGAATCAGACCACTGAGAAGAGGTCATCCCGTATACCCTATAAATCCCAGCAGAGGGAATCAGACCACTGAGAAGAGGTCATCCCGTACACCTTATAAATCCCAGCAGGGGGAATCAGACCACTGGGAAGAGGTCATCCCGTGCACCCTATAAATCCCAGCAGGGGGAATCAGACCACTGGGAAGAGGTCATCCCGTGCACTCTATGAATCCCAGCAGGGGGAATCAGAGCACTGAGAAGAGGTCATCCCATGCACCCTATAATTCCCAGGAGGAGGAATCAGACCACTGAGAAGAGGTCATCCCGTGCACCCTATAAATCCCAGCAGGGGGAATCAGACCACTGGGAAGAGGTCATCCCGTGCACTCTATGAATCCCAGCAGGGGGAATCAGATCACTGAGAAGAGGTCATCCCGTATACTCTATAAATCCCAGCAGGGGGAATCAGACCACTGGGAAGAGGTCATCCCGTGCACCCTATAAATCCCAGCAGGAGGAATCAGAGCACTGAGAAGAGGTCATCCCGTGCACCCTATAAATCCCAGCAGGGGGAATCAGACCACTGAGAAGAGGTCATCCCGTGCACCCTATGAATCCCAGCAGGGGGAATCAGACCACTGAGAAGAGGTCATCCCGTACACTCTATAAATCCCAGCAGGGGGAATCAGACCACTGAGAAGAGGTCATCCCGTACACCCTATAAATCCCAGCAGGGGGAATCAGAGCACTGAGAAGAGGTCATCCCGTGCACTCTATAAATCCCAGCAGGGGGAATCAGACCACTGGGAAGAGGTCATCCCGTGCACCCTATGAATCCCAGCAGGGGGAATCAGAGCACTGAGAAGAGGTCATCCCATACACCCTATAAATCCCAGCAGGGGGAATCAGAGCACTGAGAAGAGGTCATCCCGTACACCCTATAAATCCCAGCAGGGGGAATCAGAGCACTGAGAAGAGGTCATCCCGTACACCCTATAAATCCCAGCAGGGGGAATCAAATCTCTGAGAAGAGGTCATCCCTTGCACACTATAATTTCCACAGGTTCCCTCCCAAGGGATGATCCATGAGGAGGGGGGTGGGCGCCCTTAGTTATTTCTTATAGTTTTTTTGGGCTAGAAGAAATTGAGGGGATGATACTCAGTGGCACTATCCAGACAGAGCTGCTGAACATCTTCATAGGCTGCCTCAGCACTATCTGGGTCCATGGGCGGCACGAGAGTGGAGCCAGTGACTATTCACCTAGTGGCAATATTCAGCTGCTATCTGGATAATTTCCGCCCTGACATGGATGCTCCCACCACATAGCTTAGGACATGTGCTGTCCAGACCGTGCCTGAATATGGCCTCTATCGGGATAGTTACCAGCGCTACTACTACTACTACTACTGAGCATTTGTATAGAGCTACAAGATGTACGCAGCGCTGCACAGACACATCTAAAAGACGGTCCCTGCTCATCAAAGCTTACAATCTAGTCAAAACAGACAGCACAGTAGGTGTCGACAGAGATACATTTAGGGGGAATGGTTAGGAAACAAAAAGGAGATCAGTTGAGTCAACATCCGAAAGCAGCAGCAAAGAAGTGAACTTTCAGCCTGGATTTGAAAAGGGCCAGTGAAGGCGCCTGAAGTACAGACTCAGATAGTATATTCTAGGCATATGGAGCAGGAAGGTGAAAGGAGCGAAGGCTGGAGTTAGCAATAGAAGAGAAGGGCACAGATAGAAGCGATTTGCCAGAAGAGCGGAGTTCCAGAGGTGGGATGTAGGGAGAGATAAGAGAGGAAAGGTAGTGAGGAGCTGCAGAGTGAACACACTTATAGGTCGGTAGGAGAAGTTTGAACTGGATGCGGAAACAGATAGGGAGCCAATGAAGTGACTTGAGAAGAGGGGTAATATGAGCATGATGAGGCTGGTGGAAGATTAGCCGCGCAACAGAGTTTTGAACAGATTGAAGGGGAGAGAGATGATTCAGCGGGAGACCAGCAAGGAGTAGGTTACAGTAGTCAAGATGGGAGTTGATTAAGGAGTGGATAAGTGTCTTAGTAGTTTGTTGATGCTATAGAGAAAGAAACGTCAGGTCTTTCCTATCAGATGGATGTGTGTGGAGAAGGAGAGAGAGGAGTCAAAAACGACCCCAAGGTGGCAAGCTAAGGAAACAGGGAGGAGTAGAGAGCTATCCACAGAGACTGAGAAAGGAGGAAGAGGAGAAGAGGTTTTAGGGGGAAAAATAAGAAGCTCAGTTTTGGCCATGTTCAATTTCAAGTGGCAGTGAGACATCCAAGCAGCAATGTCAGAAAGGCGAGCAGAGATCTGGGTCTGGATTGCCAGAGAGATTTCAGGTATAGAGAGGTAGATCTGTGAGTCATCAGCATAAAGATGGTACAGAAAGCCATGGGAAGAGATGAGCGCACCAAAGGACTGGATATAGAGAGAGAAAAGGAGTGGACACAATCCAGATCATTGGGGTACACCAACTGAGAGCGGGATAGCTGCAGAGGAGAATTCACCAAAACAAATACTGAAAGAGCAATGGGAGAGATAAGAGGAGAATCAGGATAGTACAGAGCCCTTAAAACGAAGCGAGGACAAGGTATGAAGGAGAAGATTGTGGTCAAAAGTGTCAAAAGCAGCAGAGAGATCATGAAGGATGAGGACTGAGTAAAGGCCCTTGGATTTTGCCAGGAACAAATCACTGGAGACTTTGGCAAGAGCTGTTTCAATAGAATGTAAAGGATGAAAGCCAGATTGGAAAGGATCCAGAAGGGCTTGAGAGGAGAGAAAGTCAAGGTAGCGGTGGTGAAGGACTAGAAAGGGGGGACTGTTACTTCTGGAGAGAAATCTGCAACTGTGAGTATATACTTCTGGTAATTTTCTAAAAAGACTTCTTTGTATTAAAGCTACTTAATCTGTGAACCCACTGTTTTTTGTTGGATCAGTTGGGGCCTAGTAGCAGCAATTAAAGTTTGAATTTAAAACACAGAGGAGAGCTTTCTGGTTACATTTCATACCCAGCAGAGAGCTTGTAGTTTAAATTTAATAGTCACTCAGGGCCAAGTAACAGCAAAGTACTTTTAGTTTAAATTTAACACACAGAAGAGAGCTTTCTGGTTAAATTTAGTACCCAGCAGAGAGCTTGTAGTTTAAATTTCATAAGAAGTTAGAGCCTAGCAGCAGCTAAGAGCTATAATTTAAATCAAATCAGAATTTAGCTTACCTCAGCAGCACAAGACAGGGTACTGTGTAGCAGCCCTCTTTTAATAAGTGTTATTTCCCTCCCTCCCCTGGGATAATCATAGCTTTATAGGTACTTACACATCTTAAAAGACAGGAGGTGCTTTCAGGTGAAGCTCATTACCCAAATCAGTCATACACTAAGGAGCTGAGATTAATTAAGCTTCAGGTGAACAAGGTATATTAAACGTATTAGGTACAGTTTTATTGGTATAAATACCCATAGCAACCCCTAGTAAGTAAGAACTTAAAGATCTAGACACAAACTTAAACTAAGATGCAGACAGCAGTCCAGCAGCGGGATGGGGGCTTTCCAGTCTTTTGCATTGAGTGTCACATGTATGATTTTCTCCCAGTTGGTGAGAGGTCTTACGTGTGCACTAGGTGCAAGGAGCTCTTTTCTCTCAGGGAACAATTCCGTTCTCTAGAGGCTAAAGTAGCAGACTTGGAAAACATAAGACAGACAGAGAGGTACATAGACGAGACCTACAGGGATATAGTCCTGAAGTCCCACCTCCAGTCTGGCAGCACCCCTGTTGCCATGGAGGAGAGAGGTCACGTGACAGGAGAGCATCACTCTGGTGTGGCAGGAAGTGATCCTGTAACTAGAACCTGTCCTCCAGGTGATGTAAAACCCTCTCGCACCGAGGAAGTTTCTCCAGGGCCATGTGCCCATGAGGGAAGAGTTAGGACAGCCGTTATAGTTGGTGATTCGATCATTAGGCATGTAGATAGCTGGGTGGCTGGTGGACGTGAGGATCGCCTGGTAACATGCCTGCCTGGTGCAAAGGTAGCGGACCTCACGCGCCACCTAGATACGGTCTTAGATAGTGCAGGGGAGGAGTCTGCTGTCTTGGTACATGTCGGTACCAATGACATAGGAAAATGTGGTAGGGAGGTTCTGGAGGCAAAATTTAGGCTTTTAGGTAGGAAGTTGAAATCCAGAACTTCCAGGGTAGCATTCTCCGAAATGCTTCCTGTTCCACGCGCAGGACCCAAAAGGCAGGCAGAGCTCCGGAGTCTCAATGCGTGGATGAGACAATGGTGCAGAGATGAGGGTTTTGGATTTGTTAGGCACTGGGGAACATTCTGGGGAAAGGAGGGGCTCTTCCGAAGGGATGGGCTTCACCTTAACCGGGATGGAACCAGGCTGCTGGCATTAACCTTTAAAAAGGAGATAGAGAAGCTTTTAAACTAGATATTAGGGGAAAGCCGACAGTCGCCCAAGAGCGGATGGTTCGGAAGAATGTATCCTTGAAGGATACTACCAAAAGCAGAGAGGTTCCACAAAAGAGTAAAGTAGCCCAAATGCCCTCAAGTATGGAGCAGACAGAGCTTAAAGATCCCAATTTACCCATGTCTAACAATAGCCAAATTAACATGAATAAAATACATTCTCTAAAATGCTTGCATGCAAATGCTAGAAGTCTAAAGAATAAGATGGGAGAGTTAGAATATATAGCACTAAATGAAAGGTTAGATATGATTGGAATATCAGAGACATGGTGGAAGGAGGACAACCAGTGGGACACTGTGATACCTGGGTACAAACTATATCGTAATGATAGAGCTGATCAAATTGGTGGAGGGGTTGCGCTCTATGTTAGAGAGAGCGTTGACTCAGAAAGGATTAAAGTTTTGCAGGAAACAAAATCTGCTGTAGAATCTATATGGATTGAAATTCCATATAAAAGAGGGAAGGCGATGGCAGTGGGGGTGTACTATCGAGCACTTGGCCAGAATGACCAAATGGATGATGAAATGCTCAAAGAAATCAAGGAAGCTAACAAACGTTACAGCTCAGTAATAATAATGGGTGATTTCAATTACCCCGGTATCGACTGGGTCAGTGTCACATCAGGACATGCTAGGGAGATAAAGTTCCTAGATGAAATAAATGACTGCTTCTTGGAGCAGCTGGTTCATGAACCGACCAGAGGGGAAGCCATATTAGACCTAGTCCTTAGTGGAACACCAGATCTAGTGCAAGAGATAAGGGTGTTGGGGCCACTTGGCAATAGTGATCATAGCATGATCGCCTTTGATTTAATTAGTGGAGGAGGGATAGTAAGGAAATCCACAGTACTACCTTTTAACTTTCGAAAGGGAGACTATGATAAAATGAGGAAAACACTTAAGAAAAAACTAAAAGGAGCAGTTGCGAAGGTTAAAGACGTACATCAAGCTTGGGTGTTGTTGAAAAATACTATCTTGGAAGCCCAGACCAGCTGTATTCCACGCTTTAAGAAAAGTGAAAGGAAGTCCAAAAAACTGCCAGCATGGTTTAAAGGTGAGGTCAGAGAGGCCGTTGTTGCCAAAAAAGCATCTTTCAGGAAATGGAAAAAAGAGCCAAACGACAAAACCTGGAAACAGCACAAGCACTGGCAAGTCAAATGCAAGGCATTGATAAGGCAGGCAAAGAGAGAATTTGAGAAGAAGCTTGCTGCGGAAGCAAAAACGCGAAATAAAGACCTTTTCAAGTACATTCATAGCAAAAAACCTGTGAGAGAGTCAGTTGGCCCATTAGATGATAAAGGGGTTAAAGGAGCACTAAGAGGTGACAAGGCGATAGCGGAGAGACTGAATGAATTCTTTGCTTCGGTCTTTACTGAGGAAGATGTAGGGATGTTACCCATGACTGAAGTGGTATTTAAAGGTGCGGAAGAATTGAAGGAAATATCGATACATTGGGAAGATGTCTTACAACTATTAGATAAACTGAAGAGTAGGAAATCACCTGGGCCGGATGGTATACATCCAAGGGTGTTGAAAGAACTGAAATATGAAATTGCAGAACTGCTATCAATAATCTGTGAACTATCATTAAAATCATCTCTAATACCTGAAGATTGGAGGATCGCCAATGTAACACCAATTTTTAAAAAGGGTTCCAGGGGTGATCCGGGAAACTACAGACCGGTGAGCCTGACGTCAGTACTGGGAAAAATGGTAGAAACCATCATAAAGAATAAAATTACTCAGCATGTAGATAGTCACAACCTAATGGGAGACAGCCAACATGGCTTTAGACAAGGAAGATCTTGACTTACTAATCTGTTATGTTTTTTTGAAGGAGTGAATAAACAGGTGGACAAAGGTGAGTCGGTTAATATTGTGTATCTGGACTTTCAGAAAGCCTTTGACAAGGTCCCTCATCAGAGACTTTTGGCAAACTAAAGAGTCATGGGATAGGAGGCAGTGTACTATTGTGGATCAGGAACTGGTTAAAAGATAGAAAGCAGAGGGTAGGGCTAAATGGCCAATTTTCCCAATGGAGAAAGGTGAATAGTGGTGTACCCCAGGGATCTGTGCTGGGTCCGCTGCTTTTTGACATATTCATAAATGACCTGGAAAGTGGAATAACAAGTGAGGTTATCAAATTTGCAGATGACACAAAACTATTTAAAGTTGTTAAAACCCAAGAGGATTGTGAAAAATTGCAAGAGGATCTTGATAAATTGGAAGACTGGGCATGAAAATGGCAGATGAAATTTAATGTGGACAAGTGCAAGGTTATGCACCTAGGGAAGAACAACCCAAACTATGGTTACACGATGCAAGGTTCCACATTAGGAACCACAACCCAGGAAAAAGATTTAGGCGTCATTGTGGATACCATGTTAAAACCCTCGGCCCAGTATGCAGCGGCGGCCAAGAGAGCAAATAGAATGCTAGGTATGATAAGGAAAGGAATGGAAAATAAAACAAAAGATATTATAATGCCTCTATATCGTTCCATGGTGAGACCGCACCTTGAATATTGTGTGCAATTCTGGTCGCCGTATCTTAAAAAGGATATAGCGATTTTAGAAAAGGTACAGAGAAGAGCCACCAAAATGGTAAAGGGGGAATGGAAGGATACTCCTATGAAGAAAGGCTAAAAAGGTTAGGGCTGTTTAACCTGGAAAAGAGACGGCTGAGGGGAGATATGATAGAAGTCTATAAATTAATGAACGGAGTGGAACGGGTAAACATAGATCGATTGTTTACCTTATCAGAATATAGAAAGACTAGGGGACATGCAATGAAGCTACAGGGTAAACTATTTAAGACTAATAAAAGAAAATATTTTTTCACTCAACGTGTAATCTAACTCTGGAATTTGTTACCGGAGGATGTAGTAAAGGCTGTTAGTGTAGCTGGGTTTAAAAAAGGTTTGGACAAGTTCCTGGAGGAAAGGTCCATAAACCATTATTAAGAAGTGACCGAAGATATCAATGCTTGACCCAGTACAAGCATTGTGGAACTTGTGTCTCTTAGGAAAAACTCCTAGGTAAATATGACCTAGATTGGCCACTGTTGGAAACAGAATACTGGGCTTGATGGACCTTGGTCTGACCCAGTATGGCATATCTTATGTTCTTATGTTCAAGTAGTTTAGAAACAAAGGGGAGGAGGGAGATGGGTCAATAGTTAGAAGAACAGGTAGGATCAAGTGAGGGTTTCTTGAGGAGAGGTGCAACTACAGCACGCTTGAAGGCTGCAGGGACAGTTGAGGTGGAGAGTGATAGGTTGAGAATATGAGAGGTGGAAGGGACAACAGTGGAGGAGATGGAGCTTAGGAGATGGGTGTGAATAGGATCAGAGGAGCAGGTAGTGAGTTTGGAGGAGAAAAGAAGGTGAGTGGTTTCCTCCTCAGAGATCATAGAAAAGGAAGAAAGGGTAGCGGAGGTAAAGGGGGAAAGTTGGGAGTGAAGAGGGGGAGGAGGGAAGGAGGGGATGTAGCTGACTTTGTGGGGAACTGGAGGATGATCTTGTAGATTTTGTCATGGAAATAGCCAGGGTTTGGGCAGAAAGAGAGGGAGGGGTCAGAGGCGGAGGCACCTTGAGTTATAAAGAGACGGCGAGGGTCAGAGGCAAGAGAGTTAGTCAGATGGACATAATAGTCTTGTTTGGTGAGTGCTATGGCTGACTGGAAAGAGACAAGCATGAATTTGAAGGTCCGCAAGGGTGGGGATTTGAGCCAAGTGCACTCAGCTGAACAGACACAGGAACATAGATAGTGGGTAGTGGAAGACAGCCAGGGCTGAGGTACAGTACACCTCACAGGACTGCGCATGGGCGCCGCAAGAACATCCAGAGCAGAGGAGAGTGCAGTGTTATAGGAAACTACCGGCTCATCAACAGACTTAGTGGAGGAAAGAGGTGATGAGACAGTGGAGGAGAGAGCCAACGGGACAATGGCATGAAGATATCTAAAGAGGTTGGAGGAGACAGGACGAGGTTGAGACTGTAGGAGATGGGTGATCCCCATATCTGGATATTCAATGCCAGCCACTATCCAGATCGCAGCACTGGATATCAGATGATATCTAAATACCACGGTTCACCGCTGCAGCATTTAAATAACAGATACTCTGAATATCAGGTCCTTAGAAGGAATAGTCCACCCCCCGCCCCCTGGGAGAGAGGAGTATTGGTAAGGGTGCATAGTTTTGTGGTGGTGGCTGGGTAATTCTTATTCTGGGGAAATTCTGATAGATTTTATGGTCTTATGTTTTGTAGTGTCACCTATTATAAAGTGTTGGGTTTTGCTGACGCCTAATTTAGGTTGCTGGAGTCCTTGGTGATAAGTCCTTGCTGTTGGGATTCTGGGTGGGGAAGGGAGGTGTAGAGGTGTGATGGGTTGCCACATTTTAACTGTAAAGCTTAGGTTTGATGCTATTTTCCCCTTCTGGAGGATGTAAAGAAACAGTAGTTTATTATGAAATATTTAGATATGTGTATGCCTGTATATGTCATGACAACCTCACATACACATAGAATATGGTAACATACGAGTATCAGCATATCAGGTTAATTTTCTAACAAGGAGACTATTTTATGAGGACAGCATGTGGCTTTATATATATATAATGAGCTCCTGCAATGACTCGCAGTGGCACACAATTTCTCTCACACAAATTGATACCTGCTGCAAGGCAGGTGCAAAGAAGTACATGTACTCTATGGGCATCATTTTGGAAGCCCTATACAACTTTTTTTTTTTGAGGCGGAAGTGTGGTAGTTTTGCTTCTTCTCCATTTGGGCTTCCAGTTCAATCAGAACCAGTCTTGCTAATTTGTAACGACCCAGGATTTCCCCCCCTTTTTTATATCTGCCTCCAAACTCAACCCAGTCATCACAGCAGCAAGCCTGAGCCAGGACCACAGATCCTAGGTCTGGCTAGAGGTGTCAAGCAATAGTAGAGGAGTAGTCTAGTGGTTAGAGCAACTGCCTCCTATCCAAAAGCTCTGGATTTGATTCCCATTAGCACTCCTTGTGGCCTTGGGCAAGTCACTTTACACTCCATTGCCTCAGAAGAAAAAGCCTGACAATCTACTTCCAGTCAAGCCTTGCCAGGAAAGCCCAGGGGCGGCTGGGTCGCCAGGAGTCAGCATTGACTTGTAGGCATGAAAAAGAAAGATTCATGCTATGGGCATAGAGATATCTAAAGAGGAGCTGTCTCCAGAGCCATTTTCGAACCTGGGTCTGTGGATTTCGCCACGTGAGGCCATCCAAGTCTGAAAGGAGGAGGTATTCCCAGGAACCTGGACATCCCCCACCTGATCTCAGAAATGTCCCAGATGTTTAGAGTCATGTCTAAGTTTAGACATGTTCCAGGCAGGAACAAGCATCTGAGAAGTACATGTTTTGGCTGAAAAACGTCCAGAGGGTGCAGAGGAGAAAGCCCCCCGTCCTCCTCAGTACAGTCTCCATGATAGCAGCAATGACATTTAAACCCTGGATTCCCTAGTCCTGGCCCGCTTCTCCTAGATGGCCAGATTCTGGAATACTGTTCTGGGGATGTCTATGTAGGCGCCCCGCAGACGTCCACATCCACGTCCATGTCCATTTTCGTGAAATCACGTCTGCACCTGAATGTGCCTGTTTCTCCTTCCAGACATTCTGGCTTGGACGTCCCAGATTGCGCCTGGATGCCCCTTCTAAAATTTCCCTCCATGTGTGCACAAGTGTATTTTATAAAATAGGTGCATATATTACATCTCTGCCCCTGCTTTACCCAGCCCCGGGACACTTACACATACGGCGCATAAAAGGTGCCATGTTTGCTGTGCGCCTGGTCTTTCTGCATGTCTGCCCATGCGCTCTTTTCTAATACCCATTGTTCATGTGTTAAAACGGGCTTTAGCTGCATATCAAATTACCCCACGAAAACCATAAGGCCCATCCAGTCTCTGTCCACTCGAATTCCTGTCCCAGTCTTATCTCACTACTTGCAGCCAAGGCTCATCTCATCAAATCCACTCACTTCCTTTCCCGAAACCCTTTCTTACACAAGTATAATGTGGATAACTTGTCTAGGACAGTCAGAAGCTGCAAACAAAATCACCTTCTGTTTTCAGAATAGTTTGATACGAGCTTGGAAGATAAAATAGCTTCAGGTGAAGGTTAACAGACAGCATTGCATAACGCCATATAATATTATAGCCAGTGGATTATATATTTATTTTATTGAAATATGCATAAACCATTCCCAGATCACAAAAAGAGATTACACTGTGTTTGCTTTTAAACTTTCTCTTGTTTTTAAATGCCTTTTTTTGTGACTAGTACTTGCAGTAAATGTTCCCATTCCCGAGTTACACCCTTCACCAGTCCTTGAGATCTTAAACATTGTTGTTTATGAATTGGGCTTTATGGACAAATGAACCTCATGAACCAACAGTGAAATATAAAATTCACGCCAGGCCCTTCTTTTCATTCAGACCAAGTCAGGGCCGGCCCAACCATTAGGCAGGCCAAGACAATTGCCTAGGGCAGCTTCTGGTGGAGGGGAGGGGTAGCAAAGAGCAGCAGTGTCAAAGCAAAACACTAGATCCTGACTGCCCGGCAAACTCCAAGAGCCCTCGGCACGTTCTTTTAGCTGCAGGGAGAGCGGCACACACATACATACAGACCAAAGACTAATATTTAAAAGTATGGTGGCCCACTACGCGTGGTTACAGGATTGCTGCTGGAAGATGAGGTGTTCAGATGATCATCATTGTTGAGCTTAATTAGTAAAATCTTGGGGAGGGGGTGAATGTATAAGGCTGAAGGGTTGCCTAGGGCGTTCATTCCCTTGCACCGGCCCTGGATGAAGTTTAAAGTTTTTTCGCACCCAGAAAACTTGGTAAAGATAAAATGGTTGAAACCAATTTCAACTGCAAAGAAAATCCATAACACAGGGAAAAAGAGAGCAAATGGAAATGTTGATATTAAAATTCTGCCCGACAGGAAAACCAAAGGAGTGAGAGAGATGAGCACGTGATTAAGGAGTTAATTTTAGGAAGGACTTCAGCGTGAAACACAGTATTTTATGCATTCAAGTGGTATACATGAATTTCAATTAGACATACACAGACACTTGCAATCAGCAGCAAATGTTCTGAGGGCCCCCCATTGTTGCCCTCCCCCCCCCCTGCAGCAACCCCCATTGTCGCACCTGCACATGCATGGCAAATTTACTCAAATTTGATTGCCATGCTGTCTCTACTCCGGGCCCGGCAGCTGTTTTCTTCCAGGCGAAAGTCTCGTGGTGCGACTGTTATCGCGAGACTTCAGCCCAGGAGGTAACAGCTGTCGGCCAGGCAGAGCAGAAGTAGCAGGGCAAACAAATTCTGCCGTGTGAGCCCCCGTCCTGCCTGCCCCCCTCCCCACATTGCTGGGGCTGCTTGGGCGATATTTATGCCACTGCGTGTGGGTCATTTTGTAAGAAGGCATCTCCCGGTAGCGCACCTGTGTCTATCACGCTCCACCCAAATTCCGCCCCTGCCAAAGCCAACATCATCACCTAGAAGCAGAAGCTTCCTTTCAGTGCACTGTCTGTCTTACGCATGGGTACCCCTGTGCAATTTTCCAAGAGCCGTTTTCTGCACAGATGCTTTAGACATGCAAAAGCTTTCTAAGATCATCCCACCTAGGTAGGAAAGGCACATAGGAGCAGATACAGTACCACAATAAATGGCAGCAGATAAGCACCAGTAGGGTCCATCTAGTATGCCCAGAAAGGTGGCTAGTTTGGTGCCTGCTGTTCCATGCAGGTTACCCTTCCTTCGATGCCTTTTAGCCTTAATAAAATGATCCTGAAGAAAGTAGATGCACACATTGACCCCCACTCCGAGCCTGGTCTAATTGTGTGCTTGTTGGTGACCGTAAGAGTACGCACCTGTGTATGGATTGTATAAAATAGTCACAAAGTCCCAGGATCTGCTAATTGCATAAACCCTGCATGGCAATAACTGGTCAGTGCCGTTGAGTATTCCCATAGACCGCTTTGTGCTGGACTGCTCCGTGAGCGGGGCTGGGGAAGTCCCAGCACCTATCCGATCAGTGGCAACTTTCAGCCCGACAACCAGATAGGGAACCACATAAAGTCAGAAGATGTTGTCGGCTGTCCTAACTTTACGTGGTTTTACCATCTCGATAGCGGCTGAATATTGTCACTGACCAAATAGCAGTGGAGGTCAGTGGAGAAACCAGATGGTTTGTGTCGGTGGATATCTGGCATCTGCTGCTGAATATCATTTTTCATTGTTGCCTGCCTCCACCTGGCGCTTTACAAGTGCTGACCGCCTGGGGTTGAATATCAAACCCTACGCTTCTAGGTAGGCTAATGGTAGAGGAAATTCAGCTCAAATCCCACTCCTGCTCTTTGCGAACTTGGAAAAATTACTTAACCCTCCGTTGCCTCAGGTACAAACTTAGGACCCCTTTTAAGTAGTGAATGTGTATTTTCACATGTGGTAACTGTGTGCAAGGGTTTGCGGTAACTTATCACAAGGGCATGGCAGCTACGGCGCACTGATTTGTGTGATAACTGTGAAGTGCACTTTGGGGTGGTGTGTGGGTAGGTTAGGGAGGGACAGACAGCGGTCGTGAAAAGCATATTGCAGTTAGTGCAAGGAGACATATCACACCCTGACAATGTTCCAATTAGCTTGGCTGCAACTAGCGCCGTCTCAATAAGTGGACTTAGGTGCACCCACAGTAATTGCATTGTCTGGGTACGCAACTGCGTGATCATTGCTGGGGACATGCTGACCACCCCCCCAGCTTTGCATTTAATGCACATTAGTAAAAGGGCCACGAGATTGTAAGCCCTCTGGGGAAAGCGAAATACCTCCAGTACCTGAGTGTAACTGGCCTTGAAGCAGCACTGGAAGAGGAGGGAGCTAAATCCCTTCTGTTCTCTAACTTTACGCCCGGATACCCCTAGGCAATAGTCTAAGAGGCTCTGGAACATGTCAAATGCTTTACTATGTACTCAAGTCCCTTTGAAACGTATCCTTATTTGCCTACAGTTCTGGGTTTTCCCGTTGGGGGGGGGACATTATGAACGTACTTATAAAGTGCTTGCGCATGCGGCTGTTCTTTCCAGCAGGTGCACGCACACAATTACGCCTGCTTCGGAGCAAGTGGAAATGCATGCTCTCGAGTCTTTTTATAAAGACACAGAGACTTAGAAAAGAGCCAGGACATATGCCCCGCTCTGCCTTGAGAGCCTAGCCGCCCTGTTATAAAATTGCTCTCTAAAGGGCTGATTTTACAAGTAACGTTTTGCACGTAAAACATGTCTTTTGCACAGGGATAAGTGTTTTTAAAGTGCACCCGATAAAGGCAGATGAACTTATGCACACAGAGGAGCTATGTGCAAAACCTTCTAGGGGGGGGGGGGGGATATTCAACGCAATTAACGCAGTTAGCACAGTTGCCGGCATATTCCGTGGCACTGCTGAATATCGCCGAGTGCCACCTCTGCTTGTTCTGATGCTAGCCGGCTGGTACGGGGGAATCCATGGGTAGGTTGGAGTGGAAGTGGCACCCAGTGATAAATGGGCAGCAGCAGTATTGAGCTGCTGCCTGTTTATTGCTAAGTGACAAAAGTTAGGCAGCTGAATATCGCCGCTGCCCGGTTTAGCTTCCTGCTTCTCTGGCTAAGCCGGATATTCAATGCTGGCCCAGCATTGAATATCTGGGTTTAAGTTTTAACGGCGGCAGCTAGCCGCTACCACCCAATATCCACCCTTTGTGACCAGTGCAAGGGCATTGCTAGGGGTGGGGGCTTCATTGGGCGATTTAGCATGTACACACATTGGTTACAAAATATGTGCCTATGGGGGTTCTGTTAGAAGCCGTATTCCTGCTTTGGATATCCGAAGCACAGAGACGTCTCCAGATGCATTTCAGAAGCCGGGTCTGTGGATGTCCCCGGCATGAGGACATCCAAGCCTGAACTGGGCGTTCCTATGAACCTGGACACCACTGCCTGATCTTAGAAACATCTGGAGTCGCATATACCTGCTCCAGGCTGCTTCAGGCATCAGGAAAGTGCTCGTTTCACCCATAAAACATCCAGAGGGGGCAGAGAAGATGCAGCCCACCATCCCCAGTGATAGCAGCAGAGGGATGTGAATCCTGAACTTCCCTGGTCCTAGCACACTACTCTCATCCTGAGGCTATTCCTATATATCCACGGTCTGCTGTACTATTCTGGGGACGTCTATAAGGACACCATTGCAGACATCCAAATCGCACATCCCCATGGCTGTGAAAGGGCACCTACCGAGCTTAGGTGTGTCTGCTTCGCTTTCAGATGTTCTGGCTCAGACGTCTCAGATTGGATGGTTTTTGTAAAATTCCACGTCACGTGAGTAAACTTGGTTGCAAGCATTATTCCTGTTTCAGGAGAGGTGAGACTTTGTATGTGCATATCGTACATGTGACACCCCACCTTGCAGAGGGACTGGACCTCCAGGGCAGGATGCTCACAGTTGCTCCACTGTTTTAGAAAAGGCTCTGCAGAACAAGGCCTTTTGCAAAAGGATGCTGGGAAATGCAATGTATGTGCCTGTACGTCAAGGGGCAATAACCATGTCACAAAAACCTGCTTCAGAAAAAGAGCCAAATCACTCGGCATCTGCTATGTGCAAGTACTGATCTTCACCATTTCAATGTACAGACGCCAGCAATTACACATAGACCTGCAGCCAGTTAGAGAGCAAAACTGCAAAAGACAAAGCTTTGCATTTTAAAGGTTATACGCTTGTCCCCTTAATCACTCACCTGAAGCCCTTTGTGGAAACGTATGCGTGCCTCCCGGCGTCATTAGTAGGCAAAGGAAAGCAGTAATCCTTCATCCCAACCCTTCTCCAGGTCGTCTCTGCAAACTACTCTGTGACAGTCCAGAAGGGCTACAGAGGCACTTTACAATCTATTTTCCCACTGATCTTCTCCCACCCTTAAGCCTCAGCAGGCCAGCAAACCCGCTCTTCTCTTCCCCTGCTTCTAAAGGAGTCAGGGGAAGCAGTCAGAGCAACTTCCCCACCTTCATGTCTGCAAAGAACGGAGCTTGGATGTCTCTGCCCTGAGACGGCATGCTCACCTGATTCTTTTGCCGCTTTGGACCAATAGTTCCTTAAGCTGGCCATCTTCCAATTAAAAGAAAGTTTGAGGAATGAATGAAAATTATCCCAAGGCATAAAGAGAGAGGGAGAGAAGCGCACACATGCGGAGACAACTTAAAGAAAAGGATGGAGTAAATATGAATTATGCTAAGAGAGAAAGAAGGTGGGAAGGGAAGGAGAAAGATCGGGTGGTACAGAGAGGAGAGAGGCTGAAAGAGAAAGGAAGGAGAGAGGCTGGAAAAGAAAAAGCAACAGAAAGGAGAAGGAGGGAGAGAGAGAGAGAGAAAAGAGAACAGAGGGAGCAGAGAGAATGAGACGTGAATCTAGAGAGAGGAGGGAGGGCGGAGAGAAGATGGCCCAGTAAGGAAGGTACAGAGGAAAAGAGGAAGAAAAGAAAGGAGGGAGGTGCAGAGAGAGAGAGAGAGATGCCTGCCCCTGGAGCTCAGGCTAGGAGATGCCTGTTTGTGTACAGGGCAACTCTCCTGTAATATAAAGGCAGCAAATCCTGGATACCAGCCCTCAGACAGCAGCTCTGCTCGCCTCAAGCAACCTTCTCTACCTGAAGCTCTTCGGTTCCACCAAGGGGCACAACGCCTTCTCTTAGTTCCTGGGTTTCCAGCTTTGAGGGCACAAGGACAACAGGGAGCTGCACAGGAATTATGTCAGTGATCCTGGACTCCAAAAGGTAGACTTTGAGGTTTCAAAGAACTCATTTCTTTCTTTGCAGCACTAAAGTGGTGTTTAAGTAATTCGCTTAGTTCCTCCGGATCCCCCCACACAGCATGTGTGTGTTGAGCAGACATCCTGGGAAATTTCAGCCATTCCTCACAAAGGCTTTGAGTGTTGCCAACATTTGTCTGCCCTAAAGACGGAAATCAGGCATCAGATCAGTTTTCATAACCAACTTTCAGCTGCACTGGTCCCCACAGCAGGCAATCATGCAAGCCAATGTTTCCCATCTGGCGAAGCCCCCTAATGTCTCTTTGCTTGATGCTGCAGACAATGGCACCGATGATACCTCTTCCATGCCCACAGAGCGTCTGTTGAGCTTGCGGGTCTGCATATCCTTCTGCTACTGCTTGGTGTGCACAGTCGGGCTCCTGGGGAATGGACTAGTTATGTACTTGATTAAGACAAGAAAGGGCCGTAGTCCTTCTCCCATTGATGTTTTTGTCTTCTGCCTGGCACTCACGGATTTCCAGTTGGCTCTCACTTTGCCCTTTTGGGCTGTGGACACCTTTTTGGACTTCAGTTGGCCCTTTGGCAACTTCATGTGCAAGATTATTTCGGTGATGACTGTGCTCAGTGTCTATACCAATGTTTTCTTGCTGACAGCCATGAGTGTAACCAGATACTGGTCGGTGGCCTCAGCAGTAGGCCCCAGGTTCCGACTTTCTTCTCTCGCAGCCAAGTGGATTGCCTTCGGCCTTTGGGTTGTTGCAATGGCGGCTGCCACCCCTACAGCAGTGTTTACAATGGTTAAGGAGCTGGAAGGGGAGGAACTGTGTCTTCTTAAATTTCCCGATCTCAGATGGCTCGGTGTCTACCACCTGCACAAAGTCATTGTGGCCTTCATCCTACCTCTAGTGATCATCACTGGCTCCTATCTCATGCTGTGCTTCTTCCTTGACCAACACTATCTAAAAGTCAGTAAGTTGAGACCTCAAAGAGAAGTCACCAGCTCTATCCTGCTTCTGGTCTTGTTGTTTTTCATCTGCTGGTTCCCCCATCATGCAGCCACATTTTGGGGCGTGTTGGTGAAGTTTGAAGTCGTGCCCTTGAGCTCGGCTTATTATTTTTTCCATACCTACCTCTTCCCTGTCGCCACCTGTTTGGCTCACAGCAGCAGCTGCCTCAACCCAATCCTTTACTATCTCATGAGGAAGGAATGCAGGAAGAATCTGAAAACCACCTTATGGAAAATTGCCACCCATTTTTTCTCCTGCTTGCCCAGTGCTGGCCCCAAGCAAAGCAAAGAGCACACACAGGCTGCCATGCCCCTGAATCCAAAGGAGAGCCTCAGCTGCCCCCAACAGCCACCCCAGAGGGGCAGCAAGAAATGTTGTATGACATCCCCAATAGGGATGTGTCTGGAAAAAATGGTTGTTTCTTGTCAAGATGTTGTGATGTCATTTTGTTTGCGTCATGTCCTTTGTGTCACTTTAAGCTCGCATTCATTTGTTTCACGCATGTTGTTTAGTTTCTCCTATGTTAAAAAGAAAAAGTGTATTGGGCCTGAAGGACCTCCATTCCGATCCCCGACTCCTCCTGCCATTTAAAAAAAATGTGCAAGTCCGAGGGCCCCCTTTCAATCCCCCTTCAGCCACGGTTTAAAGAAAAACTCCCAGGTCCGACCCCCCTCTTGCCTACCATCCACCCAATTTATATAGAAGAAGGTGGATCTGGGCTTCTAGCCCCAATCCCACCTCCAGCCTCCCCCGAACTCTGCAAATGTCCTCCTGCCGAACTGACCGCAGGTTCCCCCTCATCCGCTTCTGGGTTGGCTTCTAGTGTTGGTCAGATAAAGCTACGCTGCGTGATCTCGGGATATTTGTTTTCCTGGTCTGATGCAAGATATTGTCTCTTATTTTCTCTAGGACTGTACAGTTACAGAAGCCCTGAATGACAATTTGTTGAAATATTAGAAAAGATATAAACACTTGATATTCTTCCGTTGCCCTTTTGACTAAGAACCTGACTTTATTTCCATTGGAGGAGACAAATTAATTTTTTAAAATCTCTTATCCAGTACATATGCCGCCTGTCCAAGCAACAGTATCCCCCATGGGAGCTGAAACCTAAAAACGAGTCTGTTTTGTAGACACCACTCACCTGAACATAGTCACCTGGTTAACTTCTCTTTATACCCGTCTCATCTGTTTTTGTTATCTTATGCTGTGTGATTTGTGCGATTCGTCCCATATCCTGCAGTTGGTCACTTTTTAATCGAGCACCCTCTGTTTATCGGGGTCATTGTAGAAACCGTTTTTACAAGCAGAAATAGCCACTTATCAAATGTCCTTGGGTTATACATGCAAAGGAACATGTGCTATCAAGGTACAGATGTGGGTGGTCCTTGAGGGATGGAAGTGGGGCGGAGCTAGAACTGAGTTGCGAGATGCACGCGTACGTTACGAAATTCACACGTATGCACACAGACTTAGAAAAGTTACAGCCACCTCAGAGAACGTGTACCTCTGTATGGAAGCTTTCAGGGAGGTGATTTCAGAAAAGGCACACAGGTACGTATGTTGCCTTTATAAAATAGGCCAGGCATATCTGCTGACGTGTCTCCCTGCCTAGATGTCATCTTATAACATTCTCCTCCATAAAGAACAGTCGAGAGCATTTCATTTTTGCTGATATAGTTCTGATTGGCAATGACAAATTAAATAGTGATTCTAGATACCTACGAAGCTTCCTGAGAAAGGCAAAGCTTTATTTTTTTTTTTTTAGGTAGGGAGGGAATCCTGAATCTAGACCCAGATTCTATAACTGAGATCAACTGCTCCACCTTTAGTTACAATTGTGATGCTGGACATACATGATACATGTCTGATCTTTTAGAACTTGATTTACTATTCTTCCCCCCTCCACAGGCAGAGAATTGGGGAGGGGGCATCAGTTCTCTCCCCCGGTATAGCCTTGAATGGGTTCCGTTTGCTCTCAGCTATAGCCAAGATTCCTGTTGCCATTGTGATGTGAAAAAATCTGAATTTGCCACACAGGCCAATAATGAGAGCCTGAAAATGGACAAAGAAATAAGGAGTTTCTTAACCTAACAGGTCCAGTCCAGCCCATTTTTCTGTGGTTTTAAGAGACAGGAGCTTGCTAGGCCTCTTCTACACTTTTGGACAGGGAGCTTAGGAGGGTGGTATTAGGTTGACATTGCTGCAGAGACTGAAACAGCCCTGCTAGAGGAGTTATTGCTTAGCTTTGTGAGGAAACTTCCTTGCATGTGTCCATAATAACAGGGCTGCAACACATTCACAGGTACATCCAACCCCTCTAAAGCAGGTCTGCAGCCGGCAGATGTGACATTAACCGCTGGGTCTGTCTTAGCGACAGATGGTGCTTTGACTTCTGCTTTGCATATTCTTTTTCTAAACTGCACCTGATTGTTACTGAGTTGCTATGAAGTGTTTGATTTTACTGAAATCAGATTTGGTTAATACATTTTTTGTGCTTTGCTGTTCATGTAGACTTCTTTGTAAAGTAACCGCGAATAAAATCTTGTACTCTTGAAATCTAAAGGCTGTTTTACTATGACTTCAGAACAACAAGGCCAATTGCTGATCAATTAGGTTCTGTGAAAACAATGCCCCTGAAAGTCTTGGTCAGTCCTTCTATAGTGATTCCAGGCTACTTCCGTCACTTCTGAGGTGAATCTGGATCCTGTCCAGATTTCTGTAGTGACTCCAGAGACCTCCTGACTCTGGCGTGCAGGTTGTAGAACAGTGATCCCTATGTTTTGGACCACAGGGCCATCACAGGAATCCACACGATAAAAAACAATAACAGTTTCTCTTTACAATGCTTCTTCTGTGGAAATCAAAAGGGGTCCATGTTATCTCGGAGAATCGTAGCAGCCCACGTTCCATGGTACTGTGAAGATCAGTGGCTGGCTGAAAGTGGCCTGTGGCCTGTGTGTGTTGGGAGATCAGCAGTTGCTACTGACATAAGGTAACGGCCCAGAGGGAGAACGAGAGTGATGAGGGAGGGATGGTAGGTGTGAGATGGAGAGAGAAACATTGGTGGGGATGAACTGGGAGGCTGAGCCTGGGACGGTGGGGGAGAGAAGAGTAGAGGGAGTCTGGAAAGTGAGTGAGAGACTGGTGGAGAGGGACTGGAGGAGAAACTGGTGCGGATGGGCTGGGGAGGGGGACAGTGAGGTGAGACTGGTGGGGAGGATGAAGGAAACCTGGTGAGGAGCAGCCTGAGGAGAGAGAGAGAGATACTGGGGTGGACAGGCTAGGGAGGTGGGGGGGGGGGGAGGAGGAGAGAAGGGGGAGAGAGACTTAAGATAAGGAGCTGGATAAGGGGGATGAGAGACTCATATGGAGAGATTAGGTGGGCAAGAGCCTTCTAAGGAGGGTCTGGGGATGGGCTGAGAGACTGAAGCTAAGGCTAGTGGACTGGACTCAGGGAGCATGAGATATGGAAAGGGGCTGGATGTGAGAGAGAGAGGCTGAGGGATGGGCAAGTGAGAGCGAGAGACTTATGAAGAGAGATTGGGAAGGAGGAGCTGGGGGTCCCCTTAATTCTGGAGGTTGAAAGCAGTCCACCCACCCAAACGTTTTTTGTACCCTGGTGTAGAAGATCATGAAAGCTTAGGTGCAATCTAATATACTGATGTTGGATTCTAATTTGCAGTATTCCACAGACTGGGAGTTATAATTCAGTTATGACATTTACCTTTGCAACCATAAAGAGTTTACTGTTCCAAACACCCTGTGGACTCTGACCCTATGCGAGGCCTGTGCGAGCCTGGCTAAGGCTTTGCAAACTCCCCACACAGCACATAACCATTGCAGACGTCTGCATGTGCCAGAGGTGTTAGAGGGTGTGCTCCCTCACCTGTAAACAGTCAAATATTTATTGTCCACAGAGAGAGCACTCCTTTCCAAAATCTGAGCCAAAGTTCAATATTTCTAGGGTTGCTTATCTTCCTCAAGGTCACATGCATGCCTAACCTCCAGTATGCTTAGTTATGTCTATTTAAAAACTTGATTAACCACCTTTCAAAGTTAAAGAAAACAGTGCACAATAAGAAAGAATCCTGTTTCCTGCTGCGTCTATCCTGCTCCCATGCACAGATTGGGTGAACTCGACAGAAGGACGCAGCTCCCTGTACAGTTACTTTCAGGGCTGCATTCAGACTGATTGTATAAAGGTTTGAAGATTAGATAAAACTGAAATAAAACAGCCCCCTCCCCAAACCGCATGCAGTTTATGCGTGCAATGAATTTTTCATTTGCTCCAGTGGACTTACACCCTCCCCTCCCCCCTGCGAGGCAGGGCTTGCAAAGCTTCCTACTCGGCAGCCTGAAGAACCAGAACCCAAGATCAGGAATGGAACTCAGTTCTCTGGAATGGCATCTCGGAGCCCTGACCCAGACTGCCTGGTCCATCCGCATCATACAAGAGAAATCTAGGTTGTCGTTTTTTTTAAGGTTACCCTCCATTTGAAAGTCATTGAGGGGTTTTTTTTTTTTAGCGTTCAAATTTTTCTGCTTCCTCCTGCTTTGCTGGTTTATTCATCACAGTTTCTGAAACTCCCGATGTGTGCTAGGAAATGGACCAAATGGAGCAAGCTCCCCACCTGATCCTGCAGAAACAACCAGCCAGGACCCCTCGTATGTCTTGGTTTCATTTGTCTTGTTCTATTCTACAAAAAAGAAAGCTGTATTAAAGTATTGCTTCATTTGAGTGCACAGAGGTCAAATAGTAGGAAGATAATTTACTTGGAAATAACACCAAGGCTCTTCCTATGTGGACAATAGTGAGCCTCTCAAGAGCTTGCAAGACCGAGCAAGAATGGGAAGGTTGGGGTCAGGGATAAATTCCAAACCAGGCTGCCCAAAGAATAACTCCAGGTGCCATCAAAACCATGTTCCAGATTGTTAGAATAAGCAAAATCAAGAGGCCACTTGGGATTTTTATTTTCATTCTAATATGGTTGCTGTGTTAGTCTAGTTAAATCTATGGAAATACAGGTTAACAAACAAAAGCTCTTCTACGGTCAGAACGTATTACTGGACTAGATTAATATATTTCTTGACTACCTTTTCGGGGGGGGGGGGGGCGGTGTGGCTACACTCCCTTCATGGGTGAAGTTTTAATTCTAGCTCTAAGTAGAATTAGCCTAAGAAATTTGGGCATGGGGTGGAAAGGCAGCTCTTGCAATCATCTTCATCCAAATTTATTGACATCACCCTGACCTGTTGATAAGGAATTTCAGTATTACCCATGGAAGAAGAATCTGAGAACATGAAAATGGATGTGACCCTGAAAAGGTGTTGCATAAGAAATGTTATATCTTTGGAAACAAAATAAATGAAAGCCAGGGGAACAGCAGGTGGTAGAAGATAACCCCCAAACAGATAGATTATGGAGTCTTCAGGTAGCTCAACCTCAGAGGTTCTCAAATCCAGTCCTCAGACCACACCAAGGGTTTTCAGGAGATCCATAATGACTATATGTATGAGAGAGATCTGCACGCACTGCCTCCACTCTATGCAAATTTATCTCATGCATATTTGTTGTGGATATCCTGAAAACCCAACTGACTGGGTGCGTCCCAAGGACTGGGTTGAGAACCACTGCTCAAAGGTCACAACTGCAGCTATCTATGGTGCTGAAATTGTGGATCATGGGGACCCTCCTATAGGTCTTTATACAAAGGCTTCTCCTGTCTATCCTGGTAACTGTATAGGCAATTGGGTTGTCAGGACATCCATTATGATTATGCACAAGATAAATTTATGTCTCCTGCATATGCAAATTTATCTAATAAGATTTCAGAAAAAAGCTTAAGACGCACCTCTTCCAATCCCATTTCAATGTAACCTAGCATCAGTACCCCGCCTCCTCTTTACTCCACCACTAACCATATACCTTGGAATGGGAAAGCCACCCTACCCTGAGTATTAGCCCAATGGGTAATGCACTCAGCCTATATGTATATATGTATATAATATTTCCTGTTTGAAGTGTTCCCAACAATCAACTGTAAAATGTAACTCTATGATTGCCGTGCTCTCCCCCCCCCCCCCCCAATCTCAATGTATACCCTTCTAATTCTTGGCCCGTACAGCCACCCTTACCTTGTTTAGCAACCGCTGCTGATCGCTGGAAGCAGCGGGATACAAATGTATGCTAAATAAAATAAATAATAAATATTCATTAAGGATATCCTGACAACTCAACTGGTCCTGACAACTCAAGCAGTCTGTTCTAAAGGGGTTGCTTCTGTTATGGGAAAAGTGACAGGCCAAGCCACTCCTAGTTTTACCCTTATTGTATCCAAAAAGTTGTAGCTCCTGTTTTTCTTAGAGAAATTGGAATCCCAGGTCCACGAGGCAATAGGGTAAAACTAGGACTGGAAAAGGCAGAGACTATTTGAATACTATGGACCTGATATTCAAAGGATTTATGCTCCAAACTTTGAAAGTTCTGCTCCTAAATTGTCCTCTCTGAAATTTTACTAGGACTGGTTCCTAAATCTATGCTCAAAATTTCACTAACCTCTTATGTTTTGGAGCATAAAACGAGAGTGACAACAGGAACGGGGAAAAAAAGCTAGGAACTTAGCAAAGCATTTTAGCTGGTTAGCAGACCAGATCACTGGCTAAAACGCAGTCACCGCGATAGTCAGTGATACTAACTGGTTAGTGCTACAGAATATCCACACAGACCATCAAAAAAACACCCAGTTAAAACCAGGGCTGTCTGTGGGCAGATCAGGGACACGACCAGCCACTATCTCGTCAGATAGCTTAAGAGGACAGCCTGGATATTCAGTGGCAGAAACCAGATATCTTCTACCACTGAATATCTGCTTTTAATTACAGTGGCAGTGGCTTAATTAAGATACATATTCAGCTGAACATTTAAGCTCCTTATTTTGGCTGAAAACAGGGCACTAATTTAGTACCCTACCTTAGGAGCCTAAATTTGGGAGCTCTGAACTTTTGGGAATATTGTGTTCCGGAGTGTGGTTAGGCAGCAGCCTGGAACCAGAAAGACCAGGGTTCAAATCCCACTGACACTTCTTGTGACCTTGGGCAAGCCACTTAACCCTCCATTGCCTCTAGTACAAACTTATATGGTCAGCCTTCCAAGGGCAGGGCAATAACTACTTGTATTTGAATGGAACTCAGCTTGAATGTCTACTGGAAAGGAGAGAACTAAATACAAATAAATAAATATATTCCTAAAGTAAATGTGCAGAACAACACATATTCCTTTTAGGCAGCCTGGTTCAGTGCTATGGACACTCCACACACACACCCAAGCACTAGGCGTGATGCCATTGCCTGATATAGTGCTGATGAAAGCTGGGTGACTGAGCCGGCGAAAGCAGGTCTGAGGTACCAGCCATGGTCCCCTGCTGCTAATAAGAACTGCAGAGGAATAAGAGTGTTTCCCTTCTTGAAGCTGATGAAAGCAGCAGCAAGTATGCAAAACATGTATTCAGTGAGTCCAATAAGAGGGTGTCACCTGCAGTCTTATCTTTTTTTCAAAGGAATGTTTGCAGAAAACAGCTGGATTGGAAAGCTTGGAGATCAAACGTTGGTTCTTGGGGAATCATCTTGCTGCTTACAGCGCTGATGTCATGTTTTAACATTTTGAGTTGAACATTTTCCCAGTGGTTCCCTGTTCTCCAGGGAGCTTGATGGAATTTAGGTCCACGAACCACAAAGGAGACCCAGGGGGCTTTATGGTGACCTTCTCAGAGAGATTCAAGGTCATGTAGAGCATTAATCTGTAAAGCTCAAAGGTGTTGTACTGACAGGATGAGACAATAATTCTGAGTTATCACATGGGATGATAAACCATGGACCTTCCCACCCTACCATTGCCTTATCAATGAAAAGGACAACACACAAATTGCTCTCAAAGGAATGTTATTTCACGGTAAATCAGTGACAGCTATTAACACAGAGCTGTCAGAAGTTACATTCTTCCTCTCCACCATCAAATAATGCAACTGAAACAATAGTGTGTAGGGCTTTCCCTCTGAATGGGAGCTCACTACATATTTCCATTGAACACACCAGCAAGATACATGCCACCACCTCTGGGGCAGTTCCTGTCCAGCGACTCACCTATACCAAAGCTTCCAAGAGGGAAAGAATATCACAGAGCTCTGGTTGTTATCCCCGAGTACAGGGAGATAATAAGGTAGGGTGCTGAGGGTTACAGAAACAGAAAGCAGAGCGCTGAAGCCCACAGGGTTCCAGAGCACGTGCAGAGAAAGACTTTTCATCCTGATTTGGTAAACTAATGGCATGCAATTTATCACTGAAACAACAGATCACACCAGAGCACGGGAAAGAAAAGGGCTCCAGCCTGTGTCCTCTTTAGAGGGTTAGCCATAGATCACTGCTTATGGAATTATCTGAAGGTTATCAGGACTGCTTCCCCTATTGAATCTCATTGTCCTCAACTTTTGGGAAATCAGTTTGCCAGCTTTATAGCTATATTAAATGTTACAATGTACACCCCAGACTCAGATACCAGCTTCCCATGTTATGATGGATCAGCAGCACACTCCTCGAGGAATAACTGATGGTTAAACGATGCAATTTATCATGGCATTAAAAAATATGCACAACAGAAAAAAAAAATAGCACGCACTGCTGTGATAACACCCTGGCATTTTTTACTTTCTCATTTCCTGTCAGTGTGTGAGCCAATTCCTGTTCATGCCCTGACATGAGGAGAGAAAAAAAAAAAGACTTAATGCCCCCCCCCCATGGGTTATCTGATCTAGGGCACCCCTGGCCCGGGTGACTAGCTTAAGGAGGCCCTCGACCAGATTGCTGCCAGGGCTTTGCAACTCCTTCCCCTACGTGGATCAATAATATGCACCACTGGGCATCTGGCACCATCATGTTGCAAGATAGTGATCTGGAGGTAGGAGTGTGTGGGCATCATTCCTGCCTCCCAACCCAAAAGTGGGTGGGGGATGTTCAGAGGTCAGGGGGGAAGAGGGTCCAGGGCTTACTGGACAGTAGGGATGGTCTGTGTGGGTCAGAGGTCCACGGCTCACTGGGCCACCGAAGATGCATGCTGAAAAGGATCATCTGAGGCTAAGTGCTGCGTTTCACCTTGGATGACCCTTTGCTTCAATCCCGCATCTTTACTCCAGCCCCGAGCTGGATTAAAGCATCTGTGAAACAGTTCTGCATATTATTTTGACATTGAAAGCAATGAAGGATTCAGCTTTTTGTATGAGTTTTGCATGCCCGTTACGCGTCCCTTTAGCACAGTGGTTTTAGTTTACGCTTTTCCACACCAAAAATCTTACCACATTGGGAGAAGATTAACAAGGGAAGAGCAAGCGTTAACGGTTGTGCGAAAGAATAAAGCAGCTTATTACACTGACCCCCGAATGAGGCAAAACTTTAAGAAGTGACTTCCTTCTTTAGTGGGGTAATGGGTAGAGAAGGGAAGAAACAAAGATGGCAAATAGCTGGAAATAAATCGATGGTGATCAGCTGCTAGCTCAACCAAGGGAGTTTTTCTTTAACCCAACAGCAGTGTTTATGGTTTTGGAACCAGAAACACGCGGTTGTGTCACTGGGGAACCATTATTCAGCCTGATGGTAAGATCGGTATCTTGCTACAAAACTGGGAAGTAAATCCACTTCCCCCTTTGGTATAAGGGTCAATTACCACTGCTGTTCCTTGTGATCTTGGGAAAGTCATTTAACCCCTCCCCCCACCCCCATGTAACTCGCCGTGAACAACTACAGAAAATGCCTGAGCAAAATCCAAAACTAAATAAAAGATACAGACATAATAAACCAGCAGTTACTAAGAGCATCACTGAGGGATGAAAGGAGCAGAAAGCCAGAGGGCCGTCTCCAGTTAATCTTCATAAACAATGAAAATAATTAAGAATATCAGTTAGCATTTTATAGCACACAGTGCTGTAGAGCGGTGGTAAGCATTCAGGAACAGACCTTCGCTGGTGCTTTAAATGAACCAACAGTTGGCCAAGGGCAAGCCCAGATTTAAGCATGGGCAACCTAGGCAGCTGCCTGGGGTAAAACATTTCAAAGGCACCAACTATCCAGGTCAAAGAGGAGCCTGCTCATAGTGCCATGTGCGGCCCCCCCCTGCAGCACCATGGTCTTCCTCTTCTGGCTCTCTGATACCCTCCCTATAAGCCCTGGCCAGGGACATCCCCTTGCAGCTCAAGTGACTCAGTCCTAAAGCGCACTCTCAGACTCGTCTCTTTTTAATTCTGTCCTATTTCCTTCCTCCTGCCTTTTTTCAGTTACTGGACATGGATTATAAAAAGGTGTCACAGTGAAAGCAATCAAGTCTGATTTATTTCCACAACTAGACACGGTGTTCCAACGGCACACGTTTATTACTCCAAAGGTGTAATCATTAAGCATTTATGGGATAACTGAAATTATATTTCGGTGGGAAAGCCTTGCTATTTGGATGCCTCAGTTGGGTTTGCTTTTAACAACTGCCTTTTTAATTTCAAATTTCAATAAGCCATATTATATGACCCCTAAGCCCAAACACGCCCATCTGTTGGGTGACTTTCACCTCATACCTACATTCTGCTGGCTGTAGGGTCACTTGGTTTATGTTTCAGTTGCTGTGCAATGGGGTCATCCTAAAGTTCGGGGCTGTTTGCCCCATCACATGCATACATCTCTCAGAGGTCAAAAGTGTCCCATGCTAGCAGGCACCCCAGCACTAAGAAGGGGCAAAGATATTTAAACGCCTAGGTCCACTGTTCAGAGCCAGTGGGGAAAGATGACTGAGGTCTGGCTGTCTCCTGATTTCAGTTTGTGCGAGGGTGCCGAGAGGGGCGGGGAAGCTCTCTGTGTACCTGCCTTGGAAAAATGAGAGGGATGGTTTTCACCAGAAGAAATGCATCCGAATCCTAAAACTATAGAGAACCAGTAGAAATCTGTGAAAATGATTTGCAAATTATTAAACAATACAGTGCATTTTTAAGACTCCCATTCCATACTGGTTTGACCCATTCCAGATTTGAATCCAAATTTAAGTAAGATGCTGTTAGAAGCACAGAAATTCCTAATTAATCTGTTTATTTTTTGGTGTGGTGAGGGTGATAATATATTTCTTGTACTGCAAGAAAAATGCTGCCTTGCCTCTCTTCGGGTAAGGATAACCTACCCTTCCTGGGGTAGTGATCTGTTACCAATTGGGTGGAAGACTGCTAAGTGCCTGAGAAAAGACAGGACTCCTCCAAAATCAATCTCCCCTCCCACACATCAAATATATTAAACCAGAGCACATTGCCTCTCGATGGGAATGATCAACAGCTCGAGTTATAAATCCACATTCTTATCTTGCTCCCAGGCAGGAGCTCAAAGTTTTGTGATCTCTCTGCTATAATTTTAACAGCTGGGAGATTGAGTATAGTAAAAGAGAATGCCAAATTGAGAGGGGTGGAGTAGCCTGAGCCTGGCGTTTTAAAGCTGGCCCATGTGCTTTCATACGTGTATCTTCATAAGCGCATACATGAGTGCATGGGTGATTCATGTTTGTGGGAAGGAGTATATATGTGTTGGACAGTAATTCCTACCTGGGACACTTGCTAAATCCTCAGTATTCTTTCCTCAAGGGTTGCCTGCTCAGATGAAAGCTCTGTCCTAGCCACCTTGATTTCTGTACCTGAGACTCTCCTTTTTAGGGCACTCTCTTCCACGCCACAAACTCGTTCTACCGACCAAACTCCAGGTACAGCAGTGTAATAAAAAGCATTTTTGCAATTTCTCAGACTCCTCTTAACGTTACAGCACAAGAAAAATAAAATAAATCTTTAAGTTCATGTCAGTTTCAAGTTCAGTTTCACGACCTCTTGGAGAATCTCGTAGAATTTGGGGCGCTGGCTGGGGTTCGTATCCCAGCACATCAGCATTAGATCATAGACTTCTGGTGGGCAGTTCTTGGGAGCTTGCATCCGAAATCCTGCCAGGAAACAGGAAGTAAATAATATTTTATATATGTTTATGAAAGAAGAAGACACAATAAATATTCAATCAAGAAAACTGTGATATCCCATTGCAAAAGGATCCAACTATTCCAAGGTCAATGGAAGGAGACATACTTGCATTGATGATATGGGTTGTCACTTGGATCTATCTCATAAGGACCAATATAATCCAATCCTGGTTTGCCCCATTGGATGCAGGGATTTGTACTTCTGATTTTCTTAGGCAAAGTCAATGGGAGAATCAGAACTACATGTATATGCAGTGCAGTAGGGTACAACCATGTGGCAACCCTCCAGATGGCCAACAAGATGAAGCTTATTGCAGTGATGCCTCTCTAGAGCTTCATTTCAATTGACCACTTCTGTGAGCTGTAATTGCACTGGGAACCCTTCTGGTGGTCTCTTGAGGCAAGTGAGATTCCACTGGCCACCTAAGTTGAGTAAATTGTTCTAGCAATGATCACTGACAGCAGACTAATCCTATATGGGGTATCTCAGCATCGGCCAAGATATCCATGGCCCTTTACCTCTCTCCACTTGGTTTAGAGTTTGCTGGTTGGACATGCCGGTGTAGGGAGTAGCACCAAAGGAGAATGTTTCCCAAAGCAAAATGCCATAACTCCAGACGTCGCTTTCAGTTGAGTATCGTCCTGCCAAAATCAGACAAGGGGATTCCTTAGTCTATGATTAAAACCCGCCACTGCTCAGCAAACCCCCGTTCTTAAATAGGCTATTATATTGTCTAACATGCAGTCTGGGTTTTTGTACAATTTTCATAGGACAGAATCACCAGCAAAGTCCAGGTTAATCCTCATAGATTCCCTGGGTGTAAACCAAGATGGCTCAGCGTGATGACATTGTGCCATTCGCTACCCCTGTGATGGGGAGCTGTACATTGAGTACTGTCTAAAAGCACTGAGCCTCATGAGAAATCAAGCAGAGGGTGGAGGGATACCAGCATTACTCAGCATGAAAGGCTGCTGTAGAGCTAGGATTGTGAGTATCTTGAGATTCTAATGATTACCTAGAATTTACCCCCCGTCCACACAGAGCAATTGTCTTTTTATTTTGAATTTTACCTTATATGATATTGTTTTTACCAGTATACTGCCTTAACCTTGTCCTCTAACTGCTCGCCCTTAAATTTCTGCATCTTAGTTCTTCCCTTATCTGACCATCACATGATAAGTTTCACTCTTCATCACACCCCACCTCACTGATCAACCAATCTCCAACATCTTTAGGAATCGTTATGCTATTGACCCATCAGTTCTATCCACTGCAGTCTCACCACCTCTTTCCTCCATCATGTCATCTGAGTCTGTTGATGAAGCCATATCTTCCTATAGCACTGGACTCTCCTCTGCTCTGGATGTTCTTGCTCCTCCCACTTCACGTCCATTGAGGCATACTCTATCTCAGCCCTAGCGTTCCTCTAAACCTGCTACCTACGTTCCTGTGCCTGCTCAACTGAGTGCCTTTCACTCAAATCCCACACCCTTGTGGACTTTCTACATTTCAAATTCATGCTAGCCCCTTTCCAGTCTGCCATAGCACTCGCCAAGCAAGAGTACTATGTCAATCTGTCTTGCTTCTGATCCTTGCCATCCCTTTACAACTCTCAACTGTCTCCTCAAAGTGCCTCCGCCTCCAAACCCTCCTTCCCTTTTTGTCCAGACTTTGGCTGACTCCTTCCATGACAAAGTCCACAAGATTACTCTTGAGTTCCCCTCAGGGTCATCTCCATCCCCCTTTACTCCTCTTCATTTCCTAACCCTTCCCTCAATCTCTGTTGCTCTTTCATCTTTTTCTAAGATCACTGAAGAAGAAACTACTCATCATCTCTCCTTCTCTAAAATTACTACCTGCTCCTCTGATCCCATCCCCACCTCTTTAAACTCCATCTCCTCCATTGTTGTCCTTCCATCTGTCATATCCTCAACCTATCGCTATCTACCAGGACTGTACCTGCAGCTTTCAAGCATGCTGTGGTTACACCTTTCCTCAAGAAACCATCCCTTGATCCTACCTATCTTTCTAATTATTAACATCTTTCTTCTCCCCTTTATTTCTAAACTACTTGAATGTGAGGTTCTGCACTTCTGTCTTGACTTTCTCTTCTCTTCTCTCAGTCCCTTCTGGATCCATTGCAATCTGACTTTTGCCATTTACACTCTACTGAGATGGCCCTTGCCAAAGTCTCCAATGATTTGTTCCTCACCAAATCCAGGGGCTTTTACTTAATCCTCATCCTTCTTGGCCTTTCTACCGCTTTTGACACTGTTGATTACCACCTTCTCCTCGATACTCTATCCTCACTTGAGTTTAGGGGTTGTGTCCTGTCCTGGTTTCTTCTTATCTTTCCCACCGCACTTTTAGCGTGTGTTCTGGTGGATCCTCCTCTACTGCTATCCCGCTTTCAGTTTGTGTACCCTAAGGGTCTGTCTTGGGGCATCTCCTTTTCTCTCTCTACACTCAGTCCCTTGGTGCCCTCATCTCCTCCCATGGTTTTCAGTACCATCTTTATGGTGATGACTTTCAGATCTACCTTTCTGCACCTGAAATCTTTCCCTGAATCTAGGCCCAGATCTCTGCTGCTTATCTGACATTAGTGCCTGGATGTCTCACCCGCCATCTGAAATTGAACATGGCCAAAACTGAGCTCCTTATCTTTCCCCTCAACCCACCTCCCCCTTCTTCTCTTCTCTATTTCTGTGGATTCTCAGATCTATCTTTCTATATCTGATATTTCTCTGACACTCCAGGCCCGAACCTCTGGCTGTCGCTCTGACATCGCCACCTGGATGTCTCACCGCCATTTGAAACTAAACATGGACAAAACCAAACTTCTTATTTTTCCCCCTAAACCTTCCTCTCCACTTCCTCTTTTCTTTATCTCTGTTGATAACATTCTTCTACTTCCTGTTTCCTCAGCCCATAACCCTGGTGTCATTTTTGACTACTCCCTTTCCTTCTCCTCACATATCCAACAGATAGCTAAAACCTATCGTTTCTTTCTCTATAACATTAACAAAATTTGCCCTTTCCTTTCTGAACACACTACTAAAACACTTGTCCATTCGCAACCTCCTCCTTGCTGGTCTCCCTCTGAGCCATCTCTCTCCCTTTCAATCTATTCAGAACTCTGCTGTACAACTAATCTTTCACCAGCCTCGATATACTCATATAACCCGTCTTCTCAAGTCACTTCATTGGCTTTCCTTCCGTTTTCGTATCCAGTTCAAACTCCTCCTTCTGACCTTTAAATGCCTTCATTCTTCTGTTTCTCACTACCTTTCCTCTCTCCTCTCCCCCCCCCCCTACACCCCTCCTCATGAACTCTGCTCTTCTACTGGCTTGCTCCTCTCTTTGCCCTTTTCTTTCACTGCTAACTCCAGACTTTGGTCCTTTCACCTTGCTGCTCCTTAGTACATCAGGCTTCATCTCTGCCCCTTTTCAAATCCATGCGAAAGGCTCACCTCTTTGATGCTGCTTTTGGATCCTGATCCCTTGTTTCCTTGTGTCTCCTTACCCTTTCCTATTCTATCCTTATTCCTACCTTTTGTCTTGTCTGTCTTGATTAGATTGTAAGCTCTGACGAGTAGGGACTGTCTCTATCTGTGTTTGTATAGCACTGCCTAAGCCTTGTAGCACTTTATAAATGTTTAATAGTAGTAGTAGTATTAGGATAATGCTCTACTCCTCCCTGTTTCCTTGGCTCGCAACCTTGGGGTCATCTTTGACTCCTCCCCCTCCTCCCCCTCCTTCTCCGCGCACATCCGACAGATTGCTAAAACCTGCCATTTCTTTCTCTATAATGCTGGCAAAAATCGTCCCTTCCTTTCTGAACACACTACCAAGACCCTTATCCATTCTAGTCTAGTCACCTCCTGTCTGGACTATTGCAACCTCCTCTTCGCCGGTCTTCCTCTGAATCGTCTCTCCCACTTCAGTCTGTTCACAACTCAGCCATAGTCGCTACGCTCATGTCACCCCTCTTCTCAAGTCACTTCACTGGCTTCCTATCCATTTCCATATACTGACCTCTAAGTGCCTTCATTCGGCTGCTCCTCACTACCGTTCCTCTCTTATCTCTCCCTTCACCCCTCCTCAGGAACTCCGCTCTTCTGGCAATTCCCTTCTATCTGTGCCCGTCTCTCCCACTGCCAACCCCAGACTTTGATCTTTCTACCTATGCCTGGAACAAACTTCCTGAGTCGGTACGTCAGGCTTCTTCTGTGGCCCTGTTCAAATCCAGGCTAAAAGCTCACTTCTTCGAGACTGCGTTTGCTTCCTGATCCCCCTAGTCTACTGTTCACCTCCTACGTGTTCCCTTACCATTCCCCTAGATATATCCTAGTCCCCAGTTATGTTATCTGTCTTGACTAGATTGTAAGTAGTAGTAGCTTATATCATGCTGGTGTGTTTTTATTTCGTTCTCTGACTCTGTTGCTTTTAGTTTTTGGCGTCTCATCTATATTGTAACTGTTGGGGAAAATAAGTATCTATCTATATATGTATAAGCATATCTATTTGAAATCACTGTATAAGCCTTGTATACAGAGAGCTCAATTTCTTGCTGCGTAGCTGGATCTCAAGGGAAATAGGATAGTTAGAAAAATACCTAGTTGGAAAGGAATATGTTGTTCTCTATAAACCTGAGGATGAGACTGGTACCTTTTGGTACGGTTTTTGATAGACAGTGCTAGGCTTGGCACTAGGCTGTTGGGTGGATTTATGACGTATTCATATGTTTGTAACTCTATAAAAGTAAGACTGCATTGTTATTATTTGGAATAAACAGGCACACTTTCCTACTTTGTGTTTGGTGTGTTTTATTCCCCTGGAGTCCAGCCAACTGAAGCAGAATACTGCAGATGAGGGTTGGAGGCTTCACGGGCCTGGAGTGACCCACAAGGGACTGTCAATCAGGTCCCCTTTCAGCTGGTAACTTATGGTTATTATTTGGGTTTTTATTAGGATCCGCCTTGTTCCTCCACCCTTCTCCATGAAGGAGTAGAAGTAAAAACTGGAGCAAAAGGATTCCCAGAAATAGAAGCAGACATTGGAATCAAAGAAGAGATAAAAGGATTACCAGAGGTATGGGGAGTCAGAACAGGAGGTGAAGGAGAGTTATTAGAGTTATTACCAGAACCCTGACTCCCTACCCCCCCCTATCACCCAAAAGCAAATAGCAGAAGAAGGGACAGATGGCTCAACAGAGCCCTGTGGCCCATTGTAATAAGGAGCTACTTGCAGCCACACAGTTGCACACTCCTTCATGTAAGATTTAGGCCATTTAGGATCCCCGGAATAAAAAGGAAAAGCTTTCTTATCCCCTAAACACAATCCCCTAATCATATCTAAATGCCAGGCAGAAAAGCTGCCCTCCCGGGGAAATGGATTAGAACTGCGGAGACTCTCCGTCCAACCAGCCAAATTGTCCACCCATGGATTGGTATAATAGCCCCCTGCCACCTGAGTAACATAATCTTTAGGAGATTCTGAATCTACAGGAGGAGACCCTGGGGGAACAGGAGTACGGCTGGAATACAAATTCTTTTTCATCACAGATTTGAACCTAATAAAAACCTTAGGCTGTAATGCACCAGGCACTCCCGCGGAGTTTGAGCATTTCTCCTTACCTTGAGAATGGCCCATTCTCTAATAATCACAACAAGCGCACGTCTGGCCACTGGCTTTCTGCACAATATCCGTCACTAGCGCTATATCGCTTCAGGATATGGCAGGGGCGTCTTGCCAAACTCACACAATCACACAAGCACACAACCTTCACAGCCCTGCAGATGAGGAAGAAATAAATTTAGCTTTCCTTCCGCTTCCCACCAGAGGAACAGGAAAGTCCTTTTATGTGTAATCTCGTTTTTTATACCATGTCACCGTGCCACCAAAGCACAGGGGACATTCACGGACCAGCGGGAGTATCCCACTTCTGACACCAGCTGAAAGGGGAAAAAGTTTCATTCATAACACAAGGATTGTGTTATGATAAGTCTGCACTCTTTGGTCATACCAATATACCTCTGGGACTCTTTGGTTGTGTTATGAGTCTTTGTTGGATTTCGACTCTTTGGTTATTATTTGGTAACTTATGGAAATTATTATTTGGATTCAAGCCTCATGTCTTTGTATTAATATTCCCCTGGATATCTCTTTGGGATACTTGGATTTCCAGGGGAGGCGTGGGTTCGTATCCCACTTCTGACACCAGCTGAAAGGGGACCTGATTGACAGTCCCTTGTGGGTCACTCCAGGCCCGTGAAGCCTCCAACCCTCATCTGCAGTATTCTGCTTCAGTTGGCTGGACTCCAGGGGAATAAAACACACCAAACACAAAGTAGGAAAGTGTGCCTGTTTATTCCAAATAATAACAATACAGTCTTACTTTTATAGAGTTACAAACATATGAATACGTCATAAATCCACCCAACAGCCTAGTGCCAAGCCTAGCACTGTCTATCAAAAACCGTACCAAAAGGTACCAGTCTCATCCTCAGGTTTATAGAGAACAACACATTCCTTTCCAACTAGGTATTTTTCTAACTATCCTATTTCCCTTGAGATCCAGCTACGCAGCAAGAAATTGAGCTCTCTGTATACAAGGCTTATACAGTGATTTCAAATAGATATGCTTATACATATATAGATAGATACTTATTTTCCCCAACAGTAACTTTGTTTAAATAAAATTGCATTGCATTGACTTGAAGTCACAGAATAAGTCAGATTCTTAAGAAAGGAGGAAAACCCCTTTTGTCACCTGGGTATGGTTTATGGCTTATTTGAGCTTATTATACCGCCCTTGAATTAGTATCAGTGTGGTTTACTGGTTCTGGGCCTGCCACTGTCGCCATCATCCTACCACCCCTGGGCCCAAAGAAGCAGGAAGTAACTCTGCAATGCGCTGGAGCTGCGTTCAAGTACAATTGCATTCCCACTCCCTCTGACAGGAATCTTGCATTGGAGGGGGCGGGGCACAGCGATGCTCGAGGGTCGGCCTGTACTGCAAGGCCACTCATGGTGCTGATTTACTTCCTGCTTCTTCGGGCCTAGCAGGGCAGTGGCAGCAGGCCCAGCAGGGGGAGAGAAGGGGAGGAGATGAGATACTGTACGTGGAGGGGGTTTAGGGAAGGCAAAACGACATGCTGGACATGGAAGGGCATAGGAATGGGGAGATGAGGTGGTGCTGGACACAGAGAGCGGAGGGCAAGAAAGGAAAGGGGGAAATGCTGGATATGGGTATAGGGAAGGGAAGGAGAGAGTCTGGACATGGTGGGCAGGCAAGGGGAAGAGAGATGCTGGACGACGAGGAAAGGAGGCATTAGAGTCTTCAACTACCCTGGCTTGGGGTGCACAGCTTAAGTTTTGCCTAGGGTGTCATGTACCCTTGAGCCAGCTTTGGTGCTAACCATATTTTAAGGCCTCAGGTGCCGTCCATTTGATGGGGATATGCTTTATGCCTCCCGAGGAAGAATAAACTCCGTCCTCTTCCTGCCGTGACATGCCAAAGTCACTGATCTTCAGGACGCTGCCTTCCCCCACCAACACATTCCTAGCGGCCAGGTCCCTGCAAAACCAAGAACAAAAGGCAAACTGAGGAGGAGGAGGAGAAGAGACTGCGGGGCGTTGCAGCTCCATTGCAAGCATGAACATAGAGCCTGCTTCTCTCAGGCAATCTACAAATCCATGGACGGAATGGGTGGGGTGGAACCAGGAGTGGCTTATGGCCTGGATGAAGTGGCAAAGCGTAGTGAAGTACCTGTGGATGCAGCGCTGGCTTTCCAGGTAGGCCATGCCTGCGGCAGCCTGTTCTGCAAACCGCAGCAGGTCCTTTATCCAAAGGCGCATGCCCTCATGTCGCAGAAAGGTCAGGAAATCACCACCTGGGGGAAAAGGCAGAACATCAGTTGCAGGCTACGAAGAGATCAACTAAGGAAGGCTGTTGGAAAGGGAGGCCATTTCCAAGGACACTTACAAATGGGAATGCTAAAAGGCACATGGTTTACCTCAAGGTCACACTGGAACAGAGACAGGGAGCAAACCAGGACTTCCAAGTTTAGAGTTCTGTGCTCTCAGCATGGCACAAACCTCATAAACTACCCGCTCTTGGTTTGGTCTCCATTGCACCTAAGGACTTGTAGCTCCAATTTCTCTAAGAACAGATGGAGAGTAAAACCAGGACTGATAGCCTGTCTCCGATGACGCAAGTCTTGATGACCACGATAAGCATGGTCCCAAGATAAGTCACTGTACGGGCAAGCTTCATTCCTCCCTAATCAGAACCCAGTGAATGCCCTGAAAGAGGAAAAGAGAGCACACCACGCCAAGACCTTCTGCCATCTCCATCCCCTGCCACGTCACTCACCTGGCACAAGCTCCATGATAATGTAGATTGGCTGTTTCCATGGGCAAACTCCGATCAACTTCACAATATTGGGGTGGTCATACTTCCGGAGGATCCTAAGGAAAGGATGAGGGCAGTGAAACCAAGGGCCCAGATGCATTCTGGGATGCTATCCTAAGAGTCCAGCACATCCTTAAACCTTGAGAGCTGGAAGCAAGGAGGATACGTTAAAAAAGTCAGACCACCCAAAGACACCTTGTTTCTTCCACACTCCATAGCTTGCCACTAAGGGAAACAGGTTATTGAACTAAGTGAACACAATGTAGCAGAATTTGAAAATGCTTGGATTAAAGCAGAAATTCTGATTGCGTTACAGATCACCCTCTATCTGCAAATATTTAAATGTTGTTCTATGCAGTGGAATGACCCTCAGAAGCAACACAACCCTCAGCTTTGATATTTAAGAAGTGTAATTCTCAGTTGGTCGTTATATTTCTCTCACAATTTAATCATATAGAATACAGAATATTGCTTACACACAGGGGATATGAGAGACGAAGGAAGAGAACCGTCAGCATTTCTCAGTTAATTCTACATTACATATATATTACTTTCTTCAAAACTAGGATAGTCACAGCACAGGGAATTGCAATATAGTGCTGAAAGATGAGACCTCCAGGTCTGAAGACACTCAACAGGCTACTGGGGAAGAGCTGAAGATTGAAAAGTAAGCCCAGCATTTATGTGTGATTGGATCAAGACCCTAGAAATGTCTGACTGCTGATGTAGCTGCATATGAAATGAGAGTCAGAAGCTGCAATGATGTCTTACATTTTTGGACATGGAATATCCAAAGTATGAACCAAGGGAAGCTGGAGGTGGTCATGAATGAAATGGAACATGTACAACTCAATCGGCTGGGTGTCAGTGGACTGAAATGGACTGGCATCAGGCCCTTTGAATCTGATGATCACATGGTATTCTATGCCGGAAATGAAAGACAGAGAAGAAATTATCTTGTATTTATAATTAAGAAGAAACTTGTGAGAACTGTAATGAAATACAATGCAATCAATGAACGTTTAATTTCTATTCATCTACGAGGAATGCCCATCAACACAACTATTATTCAGGTACAGTATATGCCCCAACAACAGCTACAGAAGAGGAAGAAGGTGAACGAGTACAAGATTAAATTGATAAAACATGCAAACAAGATATAGTGATAGTTGCGGGTGACTGGAATACAAAGAAGGTAAAGTGGTTGGAAATATGGACTTGGCAACAGAAAAAAGCTGGAGAAAGACCAATAGAATTTGGCAAGGCAAGGCAATTCATCTCAAACACCTTCCAGCAACACAAGCGGAGACTGTACATATGGCCTTAGTACCTGAATAATAGTTGTTCAATGGATTGTAAAAAAATCAAATTGACTACATCCGTGGAAGTCAATGATGGAAAAGCTCAATAACATCAACAAAGACAAACCTAGAGCTGACTGTGGTACATATCACAAACTACTACTATGCAAACTCAAGCTAAAGTTGAAAAAGAGCAAACCACTCATGAATGCAGCAAAATATGATCTTGAAAATATACTACTGGAATTTAAAGACTTCTTGTGAAATTGATTTGCCACTTGGATACCAATGCAAACCAAAGTGAAAACCAAACCCCATGAGCCTACAGAACTAGTTCACCAAGCTCAGTGTTGAGGAAAAACAGAAAAAGTGAACTATACTATGATAGTGTTCCCTATAACTTCCCAAACTTTTTTTTATATTTGTTGGACCTGAGTTCCTCACACCGCAGCTATAAACAGAAAAACTGCGGTTCAGGGGAAAAGTGTCAGTTTTAATCAAAAAGCAGTAAGAACCGTGTAAACTGCCGGCAGATTTATACCTGGTCAGAACACTCTTCACTTATCTGCAATTATGGCGAAAAATGCTGGAACAGGTGATGATTCCATGACACAGTCCTGTGTTTCGGGTATATCAATCTTCCACACCCTGCTTGGCGTTACTGTTGGGTGATGACAAATTGAGCTGAAGCAGGGTGTGGAAGATTGATATACCCGAAACGCAGGACTATGTCGTGGAATCATCACCTGTTCCAGCGTTTTTCGCCATAATTGCAGATAAGTGAAGAGCGTTCTGACCGGGTATAAATCTGCCGGCAGTTTACGTGGTTCTTACTTATTTTTGATTAAAACCGACACTTTTCCCCTGAACCGCAGCTTTTTTGTTTAAAGCAGCGGTGTGAGAAACTCAGGTCCAATAAATATTAAAAAAGTTTGGGAAGTTATAGGGAACACTATCCTAGTATAGTTCACTTTTTCTGTTTTTCCTCATCACTTGGATACCAATGGCAGAGCTCCAGAAGTGTTATGGGATGACATTAAGAAAGTTGTGCTCAAAGAAAGAGAAAAGTCTCTGCTAAAGGTGAAAAAGCAAAAACGGCCAAAATGGATGACTGAAGAAACTCTGAAAATTGCTCAGAAATGCAGAGAAGGTAAAGCCAAAGAGGTAATCGCAGACCATAACAGATATTTCCAAAGTGCAGCAAGACAAGACAAAGAAAAATATGACAATGATGCATTCAGGAATCAAAAACTATCAGACAAAGGACAAGATGGGCTTTCCTAAAGCTATGAGATTTTAAGAGAAAATTCCATCCTCGAATTGGAATGCTTAAGGATCCATGTTGAAAGATGCTGAGAATATCAAGAAAAGGTAGAAAGAATACACAGAGTCATTATACCATAAAGATCAAGTAGATCAACAGCTGTTTCAGTCTATACCTTAGTGATGGAATAAGAAGACAAAGCAGCATTAAAAGCATTATCAAAGAACAAAGCACCGGGCATTGATGGCATTCCCCATTGAAGTATTACAGCAATCAGATGCAGTGTTACTGTACCTTCAAGGCTCTGCCAGGAAATTTGAAAGACAACATCATGGCCAACTGACTGGAAAAGATCTGCGTTCATACGAATACTGAAGAAAGGTGATCCGACTGACTGTGGAAATTATCACACAATCGCTTTGATCCCACACGCCAGCAGGATTGTACTCAGGATCATTCAGCAGAGACTACTACAACTACTGCTACTACTATTCAGCACTTCTAAAGCGCCACGCACGCAGCGCTGCACAGCTAACCTACAAGAGGTAGCCAACATACAAGAGAGAGTCCCTGCCCATCAGAGTCATACTCATCGGAGCTTACAATCTAGTTAGAACAGTACAGAGCATTAGCCAGTTCTGGGCAAGGTACGTGTGGTACAATTTGGTCTGTAGTTTGGTCGTAAATGTTGACAGGGGTTAGGGTAAGATGAGGAAGGGAAGGAGTCAGGATCTGAATGCAATGGTGAAGAGGTGGGTCTTCAACCTGGATTTGAAGAGGGCCAGGGAGGATGCTTGGCGCACAGACGCAGGTAGGCTGTTCCAGGCGTAAGGTGCAGCAAGGTGAAAGGAGCGCAGTTGGGAGTTTGCGGTGCGGGTGAAAGGCATTGATAGAAGTAGTTTGTTAGCGGAGCACAAATTTAGAGAGGGGACGTAGGGAGAGATAAGAGATAAGAGATATTGAGGGGCCATAGAGTGAAGGCATTTATAGATCAGCAGGAGAAGCTTGAATTGGATGCAGAGCTGGATAGGGAGCCAGTGAAGCGACTTGAGAAGAGGAGTAATGTGGGCATGGCAAGGCTGGCAGGAGATTAGTCAAGCAGCGTGATTTTGTATAGATTGGAGGGGGAAGGAGGTGGCTCGCGGGAAGACCAGCGAGGAGTAGGTTGCAGTAATCAAGGCGAGAGGAGATTAAGGATTGGATAAGCATTTTGGTAGTGTGTTCAGCAAGGAAGGGGCAGATTTTGCTGATATTGAAAAGAAACGAAGTGGCAGGTCTTAGCTACAAGCTGGATATGAGCAGAGAAGGAGAGAGAGGTGTCAAAGACTACAGTGATACCTGGAAAGAGAACTGCCTGAACAGCAAGCAGGGTCCAGGAAAGGGCGAGGAACGAGAGACATCATCGCGGATGTGAGATGGATCCTTGAAAAGGCAAAAGAATACAGACTTTGATTGTGTAAATCATGAAAAACTCTGGGACATATTAAGAAGCATAGATATAGCAAGAACATCTAATAGTTCTCATGCACAATGTTTATATTAATCAAAAAGCAGAACACGAAGAAACAGGATGGTTTAAAATCAGCAAAGGTATACAACAAAGCTGCATACTTTCACCCTACCTTTTTAATTTATATGCAGAACAAATCGTCAGAGAAGCAGGACTGTATGACAACTGAGGTATGAAGTTTGGTAAAAAAAACCTCATTAACAACTTTCACTATTCGGACGATACCACGTTACTAGCTAAAAGTGAAGATGAACTCTGGAATTTGTTACCGGAGGATGTAGTAAGAGCTGTTAGTGTAGCTGGGTTTAAAAAAGGTTTGGACAAGTTCCTGGAGAAAAGGTCCATAAACCATTATGAAAAGGGATCTGGGATATCACTGCTTGACCCAATACAAGCATTGTGGAACCTGTGTCTTTTGGGAAACTGCTAGGTACTTATGACCTAGATTGGTCACTGCTGGAAAAAGGATACTGGGCTTGATGGACCTTGGTCTAACCCAGTATGGCATATCTTATATTCTTATCTTAAGTTCTTATGTTCTAAGGAATATAGTCTTAAAATGGGCCTGCACCTTAATGCGAAGAAGACAAAGATCCCGACAACTGGCAAAATCAATCACTTTATCCTTGGTGGAGAAGAAATAGGAAGAGTGGATGACTATAACCTGCTTGGATCAATAATCAATAAAGAAATGACAATCAGTCAAGAAATCCGACAACGCATTGATCTTGGCAGAATGGCCATGAAGGACCTCAACAAGAATCTCAAACACAGAGATGTCTCTCTCCATACAAATATTTGATTTGTCCAAGCCATGGTATCTTCAATAAACTCATATGAATGCGAAAGTTGGAGAGTTAAGAAGAAAGAAAAGAAGAAAATCGATGCCTTTGAATTATGATGCTGGTGAAGAATATTATGTATATCATGGACTGCCTGAAGAACAAAATTAGTCAGTACCAGAGCAGATCTAACCTAAGCCTTCTTTAGAAGCTCAAATGACAAGATTTTGACTTTTATACTTTGGACATATTGTGTGAAGAGAAAGGTCATTAGAGAAAGTTTGAAGGTCAACGCAAAAGAGGAAGGTCCCAAAGCAATGGATTACTACAACAGCAGCAGTTATGGATGCCACTCTATCAACAATTAGCTGCCTGGAATAGTTTAGGACAACTAGCCATAGGGTCACCATGAGCCGACATTGACTCCACTGCACTTAACAAAAACAACAAGGACTACATTGGGAAAACCAATCCTGGTATTCCAACTTTCCTAAGCCAGTAAAAGGTTTATAATATCCCTTGCCAATCCACTGATATTCTGCATTCTGGTAGTAGTATAGTCAAGGTGCAAAGGGATGCCACCCACTCACCTGGCTTCCAGGAGAAATTTGTTTTTAATCTCAGGGGGCAGGCACTCTCTACAGGTCTTCACTGCCACGGGGGTGTTGTCATATGCTAGCCGGCCACTGTACACCTCGCCAAAGTTGCCCTGGAAAAGCAAAGCAGAGAGATTAAAGTTGCCAGTACAGGAGGCTGTTGAATGTGAGGCTGGGGAAAGAGGAGGAGAGGGAGGCTGTCACCCCCACTGAATTTTTGGATATGTTGTAGAAATTGGAGGATGGTGACACTGGAGGCTCTGATGATCTATTTGGGTTTTAGGTGCTAAATTGAGGACCAGAAAGCTTTTACTTCTGTTGAAAATGACTGATCCATTCATTTTCTTTGTGTTCTATCTAGATCATTACCACCAGGCAGGTAGCAGAAGAAGGTTGACTATAATGGATTTTTGGCCATTGTTCAACCTACTCTGCTGCACCACGATGCTTGTACTATCATGCCATGACTCTGGGCCGTGGTATACAATAATGAGTCACTGCACTATCCTGTCATTGCACCACTGCAATGAAGAAGGAAAGTCCTTTACAGACCAACTATCACCATAGGGCTAAAACGGAAATCCTAAACAAGGCGTAAAAGCTTCATGTGTTGCCATTTTAGTTTCAGGCCTTAATGTAGTACATCAGTGAAGGATGGGGGAAAGCCAGAGTTTCCACCTCATACCATGGCTGACCCAGTCTTGGCTTTGCTTCCAGTGCATGTGGGGATGTGCAGTTCTGATTTTCTTAGAGAAATTAATAGGCAAGTCATAATTTAAGTCCATGCGTACTATGGAGAAAAACAGGTCTAGATCAGGCCATTCAGTTGATCGGGGACAAGATGAGGGAACTTTTCTGGTGGTAAATGAGGGCTACCCCCTTAAGAGTGTGAGGAAAGGACACCTACTGCTTCTTGCATGCTTTGAAAGCTCTGAGAAATAACCTTAGAGCTATGACCTTGAAATCTGATTAAATAAAGGCAGGGATGGAACGCCGTGTCCTATGGGGGGCAGCTGCGTGTCCCAGTGTGTGTGTGTATACTAGTGGTGGAGGCTGGGTTTTTCATTTTCATTTCACTTATGAATATTTCTACCTTGCCTATCCAATATAATTCTAAGCAACTCACAAGACAGAATATACATGATAAAACATTCAGCAAAAACACCATAAAATATACAAATAACACAAAAATAATAAAAATATTGAAGTATAATATAAAACCAAACATTAAGACAATTGTTAGAACTCAATTTCTCACCCTGCTGTGAAGTGATTGTGGTAGAGTGTGGGAAGGAAAGAATGGCTGTTTGTGATAATGTGGTGGTGTTGGTATTGGGAGGGGGGGAGGGAAAAGTAAGCCCCTCCTGCTCCTCACTGCCAAGTCCAATCAGGACCTCTCACCAGAACATTAAATTTGAGTGCACCAGGCGTGCCCGCTCCTGGCGGGCCTCGCCAGAGGGCCCTTTGGCACTGACCTATACAACATAACTAGCAAGAATTCGCTACCACAACCCACAGAAAATTCTACCGCCCACAGAGGCTGATGCAATTTAGGCACTGAAGTTGACATGTGCCTTAGGGCGGCCCGTAGGGCGGTAGATGAGATCCTGCTCTGCCCAGCCCCACACCAAGCCTTCCTCTGCGAGCACAGAGCCCACTGGCAATAACAGCAGCATCCCCAATGCATCCACAATCCAACGCAGGTACAAGCAAACCTTCTTTCCTGCACCTAGCCTAGTTATACCCCTTGCACTCACCTATATTGCCACTCAGTGACCACCTTGCTCATAATCCATACATTCCAGAGCCCCGGCTACAACTACTCCTCTATCATATACTGCATCTAAGCCCTCAGTCAACATGCTATACGACTTCCCCTATATCCTCATCCTACTTCATGCAATCACACCTCATGCAATCACACATATCTCAGCATATACTACCTTGGCAATCATCCCTATCATATACCTACCACACAGCAGACTGCAACCTTTCTTGCTCAAGCCTCGAACCAGAAATCCCTCCAGTATCTTTAAGATCCATCCTTTACTCACCCCCCTTCCTGCTGACTTACCCCTCCTGCCTCCCTCTCAAGTGTATGCTCATCAATGCCAGATTCATCCGCAACAAAATTCCCATCCTTGTCAATTACATCAAGGACAGCCAGATCAACATAACATGAATCACAGAAACCTGGCTTGAAGAATATGATAACGTTCTCCTAAACCAAATTGCCAGCTCTTCAATCGCCCCAGAGCTCACAAAAAGGAGAAGTACTCATTATAGCAAAGGAGTTCCTGCAATTCAAGATCACACACTCCAACTCTACCGAGGACATGGACTCCATATCCATAACCAACTCCTACATCTCCATCTGGCTAGTATACAGACCCTCCCGATCGGGGTCCAATGACCTCTCCCCACTCTGAAGAAGCATGCTCCAAGCATCACAGGAATAAATGGCTCACTCTGCTGGGGGACCTTAACTTACCAGCTTCATCAAACAAGCATGCATCCTCTTTCGTACAGGCCATGGAGGCACTGCAACTCAATCAAATAATCTCAGAAGCAACACACATCAAGGGTAGAATGCTAGATCTAATATTTACTCCTTCCAACCTCATCAACACCTTTCATCCATGACACAAAGCTCCTAGTTGCCTTGGTCTGACCATATACGTCTCACCTTCTTCCTCCCAAACAGCTCCAATTCACTCCCAAACACACCTCCTGCACATGCATGGAGATTTCGGACGTTCGACAAAGACTCATTCATTGCCACATTCCAATCACTAACACAAGTGGATCCAGCACAAAGCAACCCATGCAACCTTGATGACCTTATTGCACAATGGAACTCCCTCATTTCATCATATGCCTCCAGGCCTCATAGCATACCCAAGATGAAGAGATCACACCTAGTACCATGGTTCATACCAGAGTTTAAATCAATGAAAATAAGCTCAGACAGCTGAAGCTCTAGTGGAGATGTCACAAGAGCCCAGAAATCTATCTAGCATATACTGAGACCCTGACACATTACTGTGCCCTTACTCTGCTAAAGAAAAAGGATCATCATACCAATTTACTCAACTCCTCTCTTAATTGACCAAGAGAATTATTTGATGTTGCCCAACATCTCATCAAAGTGCCCTGTACGACAAAGGCCACCACATCCATTTCACCAGCCAACTTGACAATACTTACAAGCTAAACAAGTACATGCGTCATCAACAGCCACACCACTCAGCTTTGTAACCAACATTGCTGACGCCTCAGACACAGGCACCTGGTCAACCTTTAACCCCGTATCTGCCAAGCAACTGGAGAATTTCATATCAAACCTCAACAGCACCACTTTACCATTGGACACTTGCCCATTCTCATGGATAAAAATAACCAGGCAGGAGCTCACGCCAGTCACCCTACACATTGTCCAATCATCACTTGCTCTGGGATACATGCCTACTGCCCTGAAATAAGCAGTTGTCAGACCATGAATAAAATCCCACACACTCAACCCAATGGTTCCCTCTTCTTATAGGTCCATCTCAAACATCCTATCCCTTGCCAAGATCATTGAGAAGGCAGTTCAGCTACAAACACAGGATTATCTGGACTCCTGCTCCCCTCTCGATGAACACCAGCATGGCTTTAAACTGTTTCACAGCAACAAAACCCTGCTGAGTTCACTCCTCAATACCTTAATCAAAGGCACAGAGAAAACCACAGAGAAAACCACACAAGGCTTTCCTGGACATATCTGCAGCCTTCGACTCAGTCATACACACTCAGCTCATATCACGCCTCCACGCAATTGGCCTAAGAGAAAAGACCTTACAATGGTCCTATCTCACTTAGCACTCACAACAGGTCAGAATTTGATCACAGACCTCGAACCCCTTCAAGCTTCTGCAAGACCTACCACAGGGTTCAGCGCCATCTTCTTTGCTTTTTAACATCTTCATCCAACCCCTCTGCAATGTCATTCAGAGCCACAAGATCCTTTACCACCTTTATGCTGATGACATCCTAATCTACACACCATTCTCCACCAGCAACCCCGTCTACTCTACAATCAGCCGATACCTAGAAGCCATCGCTCACCGGCTCAGCCTCCACAATCTGCTCATTAGCTCAAATTAAACAGAAGTCCTGCACTTAACTAGGCACCCTCCTTTTCTCCTCTAGCCAAAGTAAAGCTTGCAAACCTAACACTACAAGTAATACAACAAGTAAAATACCTGTGCATAACACTGGACCTAAACCTGAACTTCAACACCCACATAAAGCATGTTGCCAGAGCAACATATTACCATATCAAGACTCTGTGGAATCTCCGACCCTTGCTTGACCACAATGACTTCAGAAACGTCTGCCAGGCCCTCATCACCCCCATCTTTGACTATGCCAACATTATCTATCAGGGTCTACTGAAGTCCACACTAAAGCCTCTATGGCTTGCACAGAATGTTGCATCCAGAATCATCACAGGTACCAATCGTCATACTCACACAACACCCATATTGTAGCAATTACACTGGTTCCCCATCTACAGCAGAGTGAGGTACAAAGCAGCACTGACAATTTTTAAGAAGATCCTCCACCTATCAGTGGATAGTCTTCAGTCTCTACTTAGCAAGCCCCTAAGTCAGAGAGAATGGAAAAATAAGTAAATAAATAAAATAAATAAATAAATAAGATATGCCATATTGGGTCAGATCAAGGTCCATCAAGCCCAGTATCCTGTTTCCAACAGTGGCCAATCTAGGTCATAAGTACCTAGCAGTTTCCTCAAAAGACACAGGTTCCACAATGCTTGTATTGGGTTAAGCAGTGTTATCCTGGGTTCCTTTTAATAATGGTTTATGGACCTTTCCCTCCAGGAACTTGTCTAAACCTTTTTTAAACCCAGCTACACTAACAGCTTTTACTACATCCTCTGGTAACAAATTCCAGAGTTTGATTACACATTGAGTGAAAAAATATTTCCTCTTGTTAGTCTTAAATAGTTTACCCTGTAGCTTCATTGCATGTCCCCTAGTCTTTCTATATTCTGATGATGTAAACAATTGATCTGTTTACCCATTCCATTCCATTCATTAATTTATAGACCTCTATCATATCTCCCCTCAGCCATCTCTTTTCCAGGTTGAAGAGACCTAACCTTTTTAGCTTCTCTTCATAGGGGTATCCTTCCATCCCCTTTACTATTTTGGTGGCTCTACTCTGTACCTTTTCTAATAACGCTATATCCTTTTTAAGATACGGTGACCAGATACTTTTTTCTGGGTGATGGTTCGTAATGTGTAAACTTGCATCGTGTAACCATGGTTTTGGTTTTCTTTCCTAGGTGCATAACTTTGCACTTATCCACATTAAATTTCATCTGCCATTTGGATGCCCAGTCTTCCAATTTATCAAGATCCTCTTGCAATTTTCCACAATCCTCATGGGTTTTAACAACTTTAAATAGTTTTGTGTCATCTGCAAATTTGATATCCTCACTCGTTATTCCCTTTTCCAGGTCATTTATGAATATGTCAAAAAGCAGCAGACCCAGCACAGATCCCTGGGATACTCCACTATTCACATTTCTCCATTGGGAAAATTGGCCATTTAGCCCTATCCTCTGCTTTCTATCTTTTAACCAGTTCCTGATCCACAATAGTACACTGCCTCCTATCCCATGACTCTTTAGTTTTGCCAAAAGTCTCTGATGAGGGACCTTGTCAAAGGCTTTCTGAAAGTCCAGATACACTATATCAACCGACTCACCTTTGTCTATCTGTTTATTCACACCTTCAAAAAAAACATTCCAGATTAGTAAGACAAGATCTTCCTTGTCTAAAGCCATGTTGGCTGTCTCCCATTAAGCCATGACTATCTACAAGTTCACTAATTGTGTTCTTTATGATGGTTTCTACCAGTTTTCCCAGTACTGACGTCAGGCTCACTGGTCTGTAGTTTCCCGGATCACCCCTGGAACCCTTTTTAAAAATTGGTGTTACATTGGCGATCCTCCAGTCTTCAGGTATTGCAGATGATTTTAATGAAACTTCACAGATTACTAATAGCAGGTTGATTGTAGTTTGCACAGTTTATGTTGTACAGTTTATTTTTTCAAAGTGTTCCCTGTAAACTACCGTGACTAGTAGATACAGCGGTATAAAAACGTGGTTAAATAAATAAATAAACAAATGTTTATATATATATATATATATATATATATAAACACGTGTGTGTGTGTGTGTGTGTGTGGAGATGGCAAGAGAAGGATATGTTTAGTCTCTGTCCCAGGTTCACAACTTCTAAACATTTTACTTGTGATCACTTACACAGCCCAGAAGCTCCCCCAGAAGCACATCATCATGTTCAAGAATCCATTTGGCCTACACAAAAGAAGCAGCAGCGTTAGATGGAAGGGTAAGATCCAGGCTGGAATTTTCCTGGAAGATCTAAACAGTTAGGGGAGGCGGCAGCACCACAAAGACGTTTTTAAAGCCGTCGCAATACACTTACTCTCATTTTATGCTGTTATAGCAAAATTTGAGGTCAAACCCACTAGATATTCCTTTTCACAGTTTCATGTTTAGCAAGTCAGAGATCAAAATACAGACATCTACAAAACAGGAGCAGAGAAAAGGTCTCTTTTAAGCCGTCTTCCTCCAAGTCAGATTAAAAATTGCAGTATGAGTGGTCCTGAGCCACATTGGAAGACATAGCAACAGACTCGAAAGAGGCCGCAATACCGCCTATTGTGCCAGCAGAAGAATTATCCACACGTGAGCTTTCCAAATCTTGTAAATCTCTTCTTCAGATTTTGGATCTCATGAAGTTTGTTTAATGAGTAACGTCAACTCTATATATGTGGTCTTGCGGGTGACACCTACCTTGGTGACAGGTGTTCTTAGGATGACCTGGGATTTCTTAGTCAGAACCTGGCGGTTTTTGACATGGTAGTTGATGAGCAGTGGGATAGTTGGACATCCCTTCCCTTCTGGTTCAAAGAGGTATTCATTCTGCAGAAAAATGGCAGGCAGACATCAGAAAACAGGGGCACACTGAGGCCACCCCAATCCCCATGGTCTAGACTGGAAAGGCACAGAATCTTCTAGAACATGGCTCTTTACCTCTTTACATCTAAGGCCCCCCTCTACCATTACAAACATTTTTCAGCACCTTCATGTCACAATACAATCATTTTTTTCTGTAAATGAATTGAATAAACAATTAAACATGTCTATTTCTGTTATATTTTCATTTTTCAGTCATTTTTGTTATACTTGGTGCAACCTCAGACACTCTCTCGTCAATCCCACTGTTCTAGGCCATTCAGAATAAAATGACCAGGGAACTCCAGGTCAACATAGCCTGGGCAAGCTGGTCCTGGTTTTATCCCTAACAAGACACGTTCCAATTTCTCAAAAGAAAAACATTTTAAAATAAAAATACAAAAATCAGAAAATAAAAGTCCCTAGATGCATTTGGGACTCAAATCAAGCCTGATTTAACCTGTTTGTTAGGACAGAGAGCCATCTGGTCACCTTACCATGGAAGATTGTGTGTAATATCCAGCCAAGACCATAGAGGTTGGCATGACCTCAGTAGTCTTTCTTCAAGTCCTGGATATGGTAGGAATCTTCTAAATTTTTCCATGAGTTTTCAGCTTCTGGGGAGAGGGTTAGGTAAGGTCAGTGTCCAATGGGCACCTTGGATGCATTTTCTGCAGCTGAGGATCTTACTAGTGTAACTGGACAAAACCAGTAGACTGCTAGCAAAGAGCTGAACTCAGGAAAACCAGCCTTTCTTAGAGCTGAAGCCTCCATTCTAACCTCTTTCAAAGGTAGACTTAATGTTAAAGTCAATATGATTAGCTTTTTTTCAACTTTCTTGGCATGGGGAAGGCTGTATCTTTTACTGGGGCATCATATGAGTTATCCAAAGTGTTGTGCTTGAATGTTTGAGGGCATGCGGACTCTTCATAGTCACACATGTGAAAATGGGACCCTCCATGCTCTTGAAAGCTCACCAACTTACTTCCTTTTTTGGAAAAAATAAATAAATAAAACAATGCTCTCCATCTTTACCAGTCCAGCTTTCATACAGGTCACTCCACTGAGACCCTTCTGTTCCTCTCCTAAATGACTTCTGATGCAGAACCAACCACTGTCAGATGGCTAACAATCTCCTTGAATCTCAATGCAGCTTTTGATTTGGGTGACCATTCTAGCCTACTCCAACAAATGTCCAGCATTGGCATCTCAGGTATGATGCTCTCATGATTCTCCTCTTACCCCCTACCCTCTTTCATCTATTTTTTACTCCTCTGGCCACCAGAATGCAAAGTTCTGGACTCCATGGTTATATTTTCGCTGATGATATTCAGATTATCCCACCAATTCCTCCTCTTCTATCTTCATTAAACACTGGTTTAGAAACGACTGGCTCTAGCATCATGGTATAATATTGAAATCTGCCAAATCAAAGGCTATGTGGGCAAAAGACATCAACCTCTTCCCTCTCTCCCCCTTCTGATCGACCAACAATCAACAAAGCTTTATGACTGTATCACCCTTTGGGCTGTAAAGCTGATTCCTCCTTATTCTTTGAGCCTTGGATTGTTCATAAATTATCATTCCTATTTCTTTGGAAAATGCGCTCCATCAGACCCAAGGCTTAGATATCACTAATCTTAAAATGATTATGTTTGCTCTGGTTTTAAACTGCTTGGACTTCCTCTATTTTGGGTTACCCCAATCTTCCCTAAGCTGTCTTCAGCCCCTCCAGAATTCAGCAGAAAGACCTTTGACAAAGAGCAAATAAATTTGATCACATCACTTTTGTTCTAAAAACCATCTTCAGTAGATCCCTTTACACATCCAGACCTAATTCAAAAATTGCTTAATTATATACAAAATTCTGCACACTAGTTTCCCTTGTACCTAATGGACATGATAATCCCTTATAGCTTTACTCTTCCCATCTCTTCTAACCGCTTTAATCAATTCATCTTACTGAATGCTTACAATCGTCTCTTTGAAATTAACACTGCAACAGCCGTTTCTTGTTACGGCCTCTTCTCTGAATCTCCTTACCCACCCATTTACAAGGGAAGTCCAACCTGACACACCTCTGCTCAGCTTTAAAAACACACAGGGAGGGGGGATATTCAAAAGCATTTAGGGGGTTTGCAGACCTGCAAACTTTCTAAGAATCGCTCAGTGGGATATTCAGCTATGCCCGGTTTCGGCCTCTATGCATCCTGGCACTAGCCGGCTAATATCAGAGCGTTGTGGGGGCAGACCGGAAGCGGCACCCGAGGATAACCAGTTGAATTTCACCATGGACTGGTTAGCTAACTCACTATCTGGCTAGATATGGTCACGGTTTTGAATATCCGGGTTCAATTTACAGCAGTGATGGCTAGCCACTTTAACAGAACTGGCTGTAGTAGCTGAATATCCCCCACTCTTTTTTCCTTTGCTGTTTGGTGAGTCCTCAGACCCTTCTCTGCAATGCTCCCAGTGTCAGCCCTCTCTTCCCCCCTCCCCACTGCCACTGTTCTTTCTCCTTCCCCCCCCCCCCCCGCTATCCCAAGCTTTTTGATGGTCTGTCATTTCTTGTTCTTATTTTCTAGTTTTATGGGAAGCCACTTTGATATCTACTTTCTAAATCGAAAGGTGGTACACATCAGGACTAAACCTATGACATCAGCTTCCCAAAACTTCAGCTTTCCATGAAAATCATCAATGATGACCAATTCTTTTGCTGTAGAATTTAATGTGAAACTTTTTGCCCAAACACACGAGGCTAGAGGAAGGAGGAGGCATACCAAACTTCCCTTTCACCGCCCGCATTTGCCAGGTGTCCTCCCCTTCCATGGATATTGCAGGACTGGTGGATTTCAACCTGTGTAACTTCTTCCACAAAGGACTTCAAAGCAGGGGGCCCTTGAGAAGCTGTAGCATTTGCATTGCCCCCCCCCCTCCCCCCCAGCGTTCTTTAGTGGCATGACTTACACCAATGCACTGAATGATGAAATGTTTACACTGCTTCTCGGCCAGCACCGACACCACATATTCCCCTGGCTTGCCGTGACTCTCTCGCACCAGGAAATCCCCATTTTTGGTGAGCAGAGAGCATGTCTCCTGCCGTGGGATGGAACCATAGTACCAGTCTTGCTGCGTCAGGGGCCTGTGAAGGGCTGGCACAAGCGGTAAAGGAGGGGGAAGCTGTGAGAGAGAGAGAGAGGGGTTGCAATGAAATGTGGGGCTCCGTTTAACGCAACAACACTAGCAGAAGTAAAACTCAATATTTAAACATCACTGTCAGGGTTCTTAATTATTTTGGTATATTCACCACCACGACCCACAGAAGCAGCAGTGCCAAAACATTCGTATTGAACATTGAGCGCCACGGCTACATAGCCCGCCTGCTATCCATACAGATGTGTGAACAAATGAAGGATAGCCTGTTGCTGGGAGCTTTTGCCATCCTGAATTTCTCCACATAGCTATACATTGGGAGGACACCATCCATCCAGATAGCGCTGCTGAAAGTTATTACAGTCTACCCTGGCACTATCTGATGCTTTTGAATCAACCCACAATGTGTTTTAATGCCGCATGAAATAAAATCATTAGGGCCCTCCCTCTTTCAGCCCTTATATTGGCTTTCAACATTTCCGATATCTTTGACTACTGAACTGCTTCTGACAGCTAATTGGGGGTGCACTTGTGCTGATCACTATCAAACCCTCTAATTTGCATACATCGATTAGAGTAAGAATATTAAAGAGATGCCCTCCCTACCTCTAAGCTCCCCTTCCTCCCCCCCCCCCCCCCTTTTTGCTGGAAAGTACCTGAATTGGTTTCACGTCTCCATAACCATTATTGCGAGAGTGCTTCGGAAGGAAAGGGTAGCTCATCCTTGGTGATGGTGGACTCCCAAAGGAAGGGAGGGGAAAGGGAGATGTTTACAAATCTCTGAGATAGTTTCAGATTCCAGATCTCGAGAGTTCACTTATATAAAGCATCTACATAAATTTCTAAGCAAGAGACTGATGCCAGGCAAACAGCAAACAGAGAGAAAAAAAATCACTCTCTCTTTAAGAGTGTGGGGATAATGGCCGATTATGACATCACTAAACTATGACATCAGTGGCTCAGGCTAAGCCCCCATCCAGAATATATGTTTCCCTTTTGCCACATTTAAACCATTAGAACAGTAATGCAGGGAAACATTGTTTTTCTTGTTTTCCAACCCAGAAGCACAGAATTATTGATTTCCTTGTGTCAGATTTGATCTATAGATTGTTTTCAGCTGTAGAAAGTTAAAATGGGCCAGGAGCCGTTTATACTTACCTAGCATACTTTCAGAGTGCTTCTAACCAAAAGAGTGAAAGGAGGCAAAGTGGTCTAGTCAGACATGGCTCGGATGAAGAGCCCATGGGTCGGTGGCCTCCCTCTGACTAAATGCTGGTCCAGATGTGATCCTAAAGTCCCATTCACTCCTGGGATAGGTAAGATGAGAGTGCTGGGTCTTTGCTCACTGCTTGGACTGGCCAGAGAGCAGCAAATGCAGAAATCAATAAGTAACACCCGAATGTTCCAGCATGGTGCTAGGGGACATCTCCCCTCAGACCTTGTACTGGCCCAGTATCCCAGCATAGTGTTAGAGAACACTCTTGTCTCAGCATAGTACTAGGGGACACTTCTCCCTTTGACATAGGCATAGTTTGGGGTAGGCATGGGGGGGGGGACGACAATGACTCCCTAAAGGTTGCAGGCACTAATGATGAACTGGTTCCCCTGTCCCCATTGCCAGTATGATTTCCTTACCCTTTGTCACGTCCCCCAAATAAGAAGGAAAATTAATCCCTCACTCTCTTAGTCTGTACTGATCCAGTGTCCCAGCATGGGGTTTGGGGACATTCTCCCCTCCCCCCCGAGCCAGTACTGATCCAGTGTCCCAGCATGCGATTAGGGAACACCTTCCCCTCTGACCCAGCGTCCCGACAATAGCTAAAAGACTGAAACCGTGCAGAAGATCAGTAGGCAATCTTTTTTGTTATTTATTTCAAAAAAATTGAAACATACATTTCATTAAGCTATTGAGCCAAACTGTATTTACATGACCTGCTTAGGTACACTCTTCCTTCAGAGGACTTGTAATAGATTTATACATATAAAAATGCATTTTCCCTGCATTTTGTCTATCTATTTAAGTAAAAATAAAACTATCTGTTTTGGTACAGAAGCTTTATACATTAACCCCGTCCTTTCTTGAGCAGACAGAGAGGGTCCCGTACACGTTCTCGTTTCCTGGTCTCCTCTCAACGGAGCATTCAGATATCATTTTAAAAATATGGGCACAGATAGTACATATGTATGATCACACGGGTGGGGCAATACCATGCAGTCAATGCATGAGTAATATATTTACAGCCACCCATTTTCCCTTTAGGCTAATTCACAAGAGGATTTTGAATGCCCTGGCGTGTCAGGGACTAAGGCCTTACCAGGTGGTTATTAGGGTAATACACCGCTTCCATGCTACAGAAGTTGCACATGGCTAAAACATCTCCTTTTAAGAGCAGCTTTTCCTCAGGGATTTGCAGGAATGAGACCTTGGCCATCATACTCTCTCATGGGAGGTGCACACTAGTGACCAGCACGGAGTCTTGCCTCTGGAATTTAACCCACGAGCACATTCATTGTCGCAAAATACTGTATCCTTCCCCCCTAGTGACTAACATTAGAAACTCCCCCGCTACTAATTTTAAATTCAAACTAAGTTAAAAAAAATCATTAGACCAATTTAAAAATGTTTTAGGACCATAATTGTTATTAAAAGCATTTGCCTACCAAAGTCAGCAGACTCTTGGACATCGGTCAGTCAGAGTTGAGGTTCCTGTTCTCAGCTGTAAGAAAATCCATAGTCTACCATGCTAAATGACCCAACATAGCACTGCTCATTTATAAATCATCTGGCTAATCGCATCACTGGACTAAGCCGAATCTTTCAGAGAGTTAACTTAGTGAACATAACATAAGCCTATATAAGAATATTGGCTCTGTAAATCATGTCCATTTTTCTCACCATGTGCCATAGTCTATCTTGTGGCATTTACGTAGTGCAAACAGAAAGAGAAAACCATCTGTGTCAGGAGCTTTACCACAAATGTCACTTATCACCCAGCTCCAACTCCCAGTGGAATCTAGCTCAGTCATCCCAGAGGGGACAGGCAGATAACAGGAGTTAAGGTGGCAATGTGGATGCCCTTTGCCTAGAACTCTAGTGCAACTCTCTTAAGGCCCGATTCACAAGGAAGCAGCAGAATTGTATTCACAAAGATTCAAAAGTGGCTGTAACCATTTATGGCTATTTCCTGTATCCTTATAAAATACTTTGTAACCCAACACGGAAAGCAACGTGTTAACCTTTCAAAAAAGGAATGCATCTATCATTATAAAAGGGATCACTAATTTAGGAGGGAGTGGAGGAGTAGCCTAGTGATTAGAGCAACAGCCTGGTACCCAAGAGATATGGGTTTGAATCCCACTAGCACTCCTTGTGACCTTGCACAAGTCACTTTACCCTCCATTGCCTCGGAAGAAAAGGCCTGGTAATCTACTTCCAGTAATACAAGTACCTTGCCAAGAAAACCCAGGAGTCAGCATTGACTTGACAGCACTTTAAAAAAAATTGCAGACATGTCACATTGATCATAAGTGCTGTGAAGTGCTCTTATGGAATAAGAGATGTCATCTCACAAAGCAGAAAAGAATTTGCTTGCAGCATATCATAACATTACACAGCACCTGTAGCTTTCACATGAATGTGGTTTTATGTACTATTTTATTTTAAATTAAATTAAACAATAGGTTGTGAAAATCTCCTCTCCTGCCCTCACCCCATAATACACACAATAAAATAGTCCAATTTCCTTACACAAGTCAAGATTAAATGAGGATTTGAGGAATGTGTGTGCGCTTTTGGGGAGCAGAGCAGAAAGGGGTCAACCAATCTAGTCTATTGATTGGCTGATCACACCCACACTGTTAAATGTTCACACTGGGACTCTATGAAGGGGCATTTGGCAATGTGTCTTGTGTTCTGTCCCTGTGAACACTGGTAGCTGCAGGTTTTTTCTTTTTATTTTGCAGTGACATGAAGAGCTGAAAGCATTACATTGTGCCAACACGATGGAGTGTCGAACAGCCCAGAAAGGTCCCAGTTGGCAGGGAAGAGGAATGGAGACCCCCAAAATGGGTCAAGACCCCAAGAGACAGGAGGAGAGGATGGCTGCTGGCAGTGAGGTACCACTGTGGTCGTTCCAGTTCCTAGAGCTTCTGCCTCTGAAGTCACCATCTGACCGATTCACTTCTGGCGTTGACCCATTGCCTGAAAGGAAATGGGGAGGGGGAACATGGGATTGGACTGGACTGGACTGGCCCTTTGGGCATAAGACTGGTACCAGCTGGTCATCTCTTCAGTGCCTGCTCTCCGGTGGTATAGGCATTGTGGAGCAAGCAACCAGCCCTCGGCCTGCTACCAAGTTGGTACAGAACCCATCCTGACTTGACTGAGAAGCTCTGAGTGGATTCACCTATTTGGCAAATCCGCTGGCAACTTTAAAAACATTCTATCTGAAAAAGAGGCACCCACATATGATGATTCGCTTGTAAACTCAAGGGGCAGTCAATCACCGTGTACATTTCTGACTCTGCTCTGCCAGTTCCAGCTCACATCCATTATTAAGATCTGTTTGGGTTGCTGAGCGGTTAAAGAGGATTCCAAAGCTTGGGATGTGTTCACTCTGTAGGCCGAATATGCCAGACAATTCATTTTATTTTGTATGGTACTGGCAGTGCTGTGAAAGGATAATGGGATGTCAACAGAGGGAAGCATCGATGACTGAAATTCCCAGACACTGATGACAATTGTACAGCCACCCACAGCAAAAAAAAAACCATGGAAATGCGATTTGCAAGTTGAAACCCAGCAATCTAGGCAGGACGTCACATGGAGAAAGGCCAAAAGTGTCCTAACACCAGCGGTGTTCCCTACCTCCCTTTTCAGACCCAGTTTCAGCACCGGTTTCCTCCAATTAAAACAATAATTTAATTCTATTTAAACAATAAATAAGTCTGTGTCAAAGATTGAAAATGTAGAGCCTGGTTAAGGCTCCCCATCAGCTCTGCTAGCAAAACAAAAAATTATACATACATACATATAAAAACAAAGAAATATAATGGAATAGGCTAGAGAGTAGCGTTAACATGTTTGATATGCTCACAGATTTCAAAGTCCAGTTTGGCTCCTGGGAGCACCAGATTCCAATCCCATCATCTCATGTTTATGGTTTTTGTTCAGCTGCAGTTTAAGGGGCTTTTTTTTCTGTTCAAAGAGGAGCAGCAGTTGGAAATTCCTTTTTCCCTGTTTGTATTTTTTAAGAAGTCTCTCATTTCAGCAGTTCTATTTTGTTCTCTGATTTCTTTTAGTCTTCTCAGTTCATTGCACAATTTCAAGACAGGAGTTTTTAGCTCTCTGAAGACCCGGGATCGATCTCTCGAAGCTCTTGGTTGGTCTCACTCTCTTCTGGAATGTCCTGCATTCGCTGAAAGTCTGAAAGGTCAAAGACCAGAGAGTTAAGCAAACCAGGAACAGTAGAACTTGCTTCCATTTGCTCTGTTCCACATCATCCAATTATAAATTGCCTTTCTTAATACTATTTAAACATGTCTATCTTCCTTGGTAACACACTTATGGTTCCCCTTTAAGCACGAGCTGGCTGTTTGCCCATTGATTAGAAGCCACTCAGAGGGATGTGGAATGTTTAGATCCGGAGGTTCACGTTGTACCTCCTGAACCTGGTGGTGGCCCCTTGTGGCTCGGCTCCTGGGTTGTTGGGTCAGCAGGGGCTGGGGATGCTATGACATAGCATTCACAACTCCTCCTCTTCTGCGTAGAGAATCTTGGCCACTGCATTATGTATTCTGAATGGAGCCACGGTCTGTGGTCCTTGGCCATACAAAGTTACAGAGGAGAGGAGGAGATAAAAACCGGAGAAAAATCTGACCTTTGGGAGAAAAAATATAAACCAAAAAAACAGTGAACATGACTATAAGGAACTATTGCCAGTTTCAGGGGCGGTGGTGGGACTCACCTCGAGGACTGGAGGGGGAGGGCTGTTGCACCCCATTCTCCTCTTCAGAGGGCGCTTCGAGGTCAGCACCCTCCTGTAACCTCTCCAGTTCTGTGAGATCACTGAGTTCATCCCCTGAACCATCATCTGATCGTAAGGTGAAGGCAGCTGCCGGAACATCCTGGGAGAGCCGAGGGAGAAAAAAATGACAAAGTGAAACGCTGTCCTCTACAGTCAGGTCCGTCCCGCAGAGGCACTCAGACATCCATGTTCTTTGATCCATATACTCCTGACTCATCTTCTCTCCAAGACTAGGGTTAAGACTCAGGATCTCAGCACTAGTATCGGCTAGAATGGCCTACATGATACTTCAGCTTTTCGACTAGGCTTAATGGGTGTGAAGATTAGCTGCCCCTTTGAAAGCAAAAGGATAAAAAGCTCAGATATGTCTAATGAAATTGAAAGTAAAAGCTGTAATGTAGTATATGACAGCAGATAAAGACCAGTATGGCCCATCTAGTCTGCCCAGTAAGAGAGCCTTCATCTTACGATCCAGACTGCACCATCCTCCATTGGTAACGACCTAAATTGCTATGGAATGTAAGTCTTACATATTCCTTGGTTACAGTCTATTTTCCAAGAGAAGACCACCTAGAATGGTGACCAGCCAGGACCATACCGAGCCCTGTGCGCGCGGTGCGGCCGCACAGGGCGCAAAGACTTAAGGGGTCCATTTTGGCTCTCTGCTGTTGCCTGCCGCCCCGACTTTAGTGGTGGCAGGCAGCGGCAGAGAACCGAAATGCGCCCCTTAAGTCTTCTCGCCGGCACACTAAGCAGGTCTGGTCTCTCCGGGAGGGTCCAGACCTGCTTAGTGTGCCGGCAAGTTGCACATCGGGTGCACGCCTCTTCTCTTCCGCCCCCATAAAGTGGCTAGATGGAGGTGCGGGAGGGGGGGGGAGCGTGAGCCCGATGTGCAACTTGCACAGGGTGCTTTTCACCGTCGGTGCGGCCCTGTGACCAGCTATTCTCTCTCTCCACTGGGGGGCAGCACAAAGTGTCATGGGCTTAAATTTGTAGCATAGGAAACAAACTAGATTTTAGGAGTTTTCCCACCATGAGGGTAGCCAAGCACTGGAACAAGTTACCCGGCGAGACGGGAGGATTTCTTTCACTGGAAGATTTGTAAGAGCAGGGCAGACACACATCTGCATGCGATGGGCTAGGTAGAGTCGATCCTGCCTGAAGGTTGAAGCCTGGATTAAGTAACACTTTGAGCTCTCTTTTATCCCTGTCTTTTTACAATTTTCAGTGGCATTTGCAAACTCTGATCCAATGACCCCTCTGTGACTTAGAGGAATCAGTTCCTCAGAACAAGCAGTAGAGGACCCTGTCAGTCTGACTGCCAACGTTTTCTTCCCCATCTCAGCTTCTGTACCTGTGGGGGCGTGAAGCTGAGATACAAGGCATCTCCCACGGGGAGACTCCGTCTCCGCGGATCAACAACCCTCCTGCTCCTCAGACCATCCACATTTCCGTCCCGCTGGGCTGCTACAGCTGCTTGCTTCCTTGCCTCCTCCACTTCCCTTTCCAGCCGGACCCTGGCCTGCTCGCTCTCCCGAAGCCGTGCCTCCAAGGTTGCAGCCTCCTGCACCTTCTCCTCACACTGCTTCCGGCAGCGACGCAGCTCCTCTTGTAACAGGGTGTGCTGCCGCTGCAAGAGTGTCAACTCCGTCCCCTGCTTGTCGACGCTCCTCAGGCCCACATCGACGAATGAACCCTCACGGGAGTTGCTCCGTGCCAACTTCTCTTTCCTCTCACTCCCATCCTGGAGCTGAAGTTCAAAGGCGGTGTCCTGCTGAGCCGCCACAGCCTGCAAAAACATCGAGACACATTACTGAGTAGATGACTGCCTGGCAGATTTAAACGCTTAGGCAAAACAGTGGTGCGACACATCTTTACATTCAAATAAAACGCCTAAGGAAAATAGCATACAGCTACTTCAGATCACACAAGAGGTCGGCCTTACAGCGCTCCTTTTGTGCTCAAGACCCTTGACCTCATTTCCACAATCCCTAGGTTTTCTGCGTGTGGTCACTCTATGGCTTCTAGTTCATATCCGAGCAGTTTTCTGATTTAAAAAAATCAGCATCTCTATACACACGGACACTGCAGAGTGGCAACGCCATGCCAGGCTCAAGATGTTTCCTCACCAAAGCGGATACGGTTAAACTTCAAATGTACGTACCTGCAAACCATGCAGGAGCCCATAGAGGTTGGTAAGCCTCTGAAACACCTCCTATCAGGGCAAGAAAAGAACCGTGTGAATGAAAACTACAAAACAGCGCCGAGGTTTTCACAGCAGAGAAACCGAAGCAAACCCATTATACTTTGATAGCTTCCCTTCCCAAACTAATCTAAGGCCACCAGTGCCTATAGCAATTTCAGTCAAACTGTGGGAAGGGGGGGGGGGGGTGGAGAGAAAGGCGCTGTGAACTGGGGTGCAGTCTGGAGAAATATCCGAGGGCAGGGCTGGCCCAACCTTTAGGAAAGACTAGGCGGTCTCCTAGGGCCGCAGCTTCTGAGGGGGAACAGTCCAAGTAAACGAAACCCCCGATAGGCAGACAAATGGAAATAACCATCAGCACATCCATCCACTCGTGGGGAGAGCAGGCACTCCCCACACACAAAGCTACATTTAATATTTAAAAGTAAGATGCCCAAATGTGCATTTACAGGGCTGCTATGGGAGGTGGTGCTCAGAAGATCGAGATTGTGGAGTTGAATTATCAGAACCTTGCAGGGAGGGGATGTAACGCTAGGGTACCCTTGTACCGGCCCTTCTGGGAGTGGGGGGGCTGGGGGAAAAGGAGGATGCTGAGGAGTTAATTATGGGAGCCATCGGGGCCAGGAAAGAGTGCCCACCCCAGCACTAGAGCGACTTTGTCTTGCCCACATTTCAGGGAACACGGCACAGACCTATGTCACAGTCTCACCTCCTGGGGCGTCCTCTGCTGCAGCTGGTTGCCGTTCCGATCCTGCAGAGAGAAACCAGCATCATAATAGGCAACTCAATCCTCTAGCTAATGTTATGACTGATTCCGAGGGAGAAGTTGGGGGGGGGGGGGGCAGGTATTTATTTTCAATCATGAGATCATGAACTAGCTAATCTGGCTGCTGAATTCCACTATCGCTCACATGAACTTTAAAGTTATCCGTTTTACCTTTTGACCCGAGTCTGAGTCCGTCCTGCAGAACTCCATAGACCCATTGATACTGCCTGTCTCGCCATCTGGAAAGCACAGAAAAATCCACAACTACAAAGGTAGACTTTTGCTTAATTATTATGCAGTACTATGATTCTGTAGCACACATGCAACAAGCAAGAACCCTGCTCTTCTGTCAGCTACTGTAAATATTTTAGGCCTACTGGATCTCCACGGGTGCTGTCTCTGCATGCCACGATGCTGCCCGCTTAGCACCGGGGCACGCAGGGACATTTCAGAGCAGCACCCATCACTAACTGGGCAGCGGCGATATGGAGCCACTGCCTGGCTAGCAACATGTGGTGAAAGACAAGCACAGTAAACACTGGCCTAACTTTCAATGCAGAAGCTAATCGGGCAGTAGCTGAATGTCACGGTTTCCCTGTTAGCTTTGTGGAAACCTGGGCAGCTCATATATGGCCCCGGTATTGACTATCTGGGGTTAAAGTTCAGCGCCGGCAGCTAGCCGTTGTAGGAGTGCTAGCAGCCAGCGCTGAATATTGAGCCCTTTCATTCTAAGTCGCTACTTTAATTTAGATTCTCCCTTGACTCTCTGGGGGCAGCCATGTTTGAAGCAGTGACTTCACACAGTAGGGTTTATGCAGTGTGTGATGTCATTTGTGACATCACAACCAATCAGATCCAAGCAGTGCAGCTCTTTTGCTAAGATGGCTGCCAGAGATTCAGGGGGGGAGTAAATTATAGTGAAAGAGCTTGAAGATTTTCTGGATGAATGATTAGCAAGTGATCCTAGATCAATATAACTTGTTTTATTGTGGACTTTGGAAATGCCACACACTATATAGGGGTGGGAAGAGAGGAGAGAGGGTCTTTCCATCAAAACTACAAAAGGTTCAATGCTGATGTCGAGGCCTCACATACTTGCGGCACTGCTGGGGTGTGTGGTGGCACTGCTCTCCACGTCAACAAAGCAATTCTGGTCCCCAGTAGGAAAAAGCTCAAATCCGGTTCCCAGGAGCGTCTCCCTGAGTCCTTCAACTACAAGAAAAAGGAAGAAAAGCACAGAATTAGGGACATCATAATGTGTCTAAATTCATATTTGTTTTTTTTCTATTTAACAAAAAGAGAACTTTCCTCTACTGAAACTAAAAAGGGTCTTTCTGAAAGAATCAGCAATGAAAGTGATCACTACTTGAATTTTCAAGAATGCTGCTTGATTTTTCAATATATCTGTTTATATCTTTGTATTTTAGCTCACAGCTCTCCAGAAGTAGTTCAGAGTTAGTCGCATTCAGGTGTAGTGGGCATTTCTCTGAAAGCCCGCCGGGACAATCTAAGTTTGTACCAGAGGCAATGAAGGGTTAAGTCACTTGCCCAAAGCCACGAGGAGTATCAGTGAGATTCAAACTCTACTTCTCCACTCCAGTCCAAGCAATGGGACCTGCAGGATCTAAGTGCCCAATGCACCCTTCACAAGCAGTTTCCAGCTTACGCTCCAGTTCAGTCTGAAAGGTCATAATGACCCCTGGACCAGGACAGGATTAAACTGAGGGTCTCCTCCCTGCTTGAAAGGGCAAGAGATGGCCTTGATGATGACAGGTATGGAGGTTAAGCAAGGGTCTGTGGCCTCACCTTCTTTAATGGCTTCATTCAACATCTTCTCACCCCGGGGGTTCTCCGATGATTCAGCACGGAAAAAGTTCTGGGAGTTCACAGTAATGGCCGCCTCCTCTCCGGTCTGAAACTGGGTCACCTCAGCGAACAGACTGACTTTTTCTTCTAGAAGTTCCACGATCTCCCTGTCCTTTTGCTGGATCTCATCTGCCGAGGAGGAGGACAGAATCAGAACTAAAGAAGCCAGGGCCAGGACCAGGATCAGGGCCAGGGCCGGCTCTAGAGCTGCTTCAAGGTTAATTAGCGCACTAGACAAACCTTAAGCTTTATACCCCTCCCCCCTCCAGCTGCCAAAATCTATTGTTTAATTTTGAATACCCTACTCTTTGCCTCCCTAGGCCATGGATTCTCAGCTCAGTCCTTGGGGTACACCTACCCAGTCGGGTTTTCAGGATAACCACAATGAATATGCATGAGAGAGATTTGCATATATTGGAGGCGGTGTATGCAAATCTCTCTCATGCATATTCATTGTGGCTATCCTGAAAACCTGACTGGCTAGGGGTGTCCCAAGGACTAGGCAGAGAACCGCTGCCCTAGGCAACCGTCTAGTTTGCCTAATGTCTAGGCCGGCCCTGCCCAGAATTTCTAGAGGGAGAGCGATTAGCATCAAGAGCCTCCACTTATAACCTTCTTACACAAGGAAATGGGAAATTAATCAATGAACTTCTTTTATATCCAAAAACCCTAAAATGCTCTTGGTCATCAGGAAACATATCGGTGCTCTGATAATTCATGGACTCACATCCAGCCTCGGGTCTCTAGCTGGGGTTGTGGGCGCTGCGGAGTCAGTGTTTGCAGTTCCTGGAGGAGAGGGAGTCCCAGTCATCATGCAATGGGGACACCTAATGGTCAAAGTTAGAGCCTGTGACTGCAGGTTCTGGAATGACTGTGATAAAGTAGGGTAGAAAGGGATATAAAATAGGGGGAAATCCCTGAGTAGCCGCAAATGAAGGCTTATTACTGCCAGACCTGCTTCCAAAGGAGTTGGAAACCCAAATTGACAGAAAGAAAAGCTACTGGCCTCTCCCCTTCCAAAAATAATGTATAAAATAGTACCAGTGCATTTTAAAATAAAGAGGACCAAGTGCCATTCATTGGTGAATCAGGAGGAGAAACGGATTGGGATATGATCTTGAACTCATTGACCTGCTTGCCGTATTCGAGTTTCTCATTACCTTTCAGCTTTCTCAGGTAGGCCTCATCTTCAGTCTCGATCAACGGGAAATCCTTCCTGCTGGGACACCTAAAATAAGATCAGTCACTTTCAGTCACATTGGCCGAGGTGCATATTGCACAAACCTGGCACCAAATTCTAGTGCTGGGAAACCAGAACCACTGCAAACTGGGATACCTTACATTAGACCAGGGTCCTCAGACTTAGTTCTAGAGGGCCACAATCCTGTCAGGATTTCAGGATTCTCACAAGGAATATGCACGAGATCTATTTGCATACAATCAATCAATCTCATACATATGCATCTTGGAAATCCTGAAATCTTGACTCTGTTGCAAAACCTTCAAAGGCAGATCCCTATATTAAGCCAGTCTGAGACTGTCCAAAGACCTTATTGCTTTTGACCAAGCCGATTCAATCTTCCAATGTGATCTTGAAAACTCAAGTATTGAGAACATTGGATAAATCTTCTGAGCCCAGCTTACACTTGGACGCTCTGCTGAATGATCTTCATCCAGGTGTTCCTGTCCTCCCTGGAAGCAGCGTGAACCTCGTACATTTCTGGGGGTGTTGCACTGATCAGGAACATGCCCTTCTCTTGATTGGCAATATCTCGGACAATGAGGTTTTGCAGGGAGATCACTGCCGGTTTGTCCTACAGACAAAGGAAAGAGTAAAGCGGAGAGTAGGGGAGAGAGGTTTGTGAAGAGACCTCCAGCTAAGGGTAGGTGACCTAATGATTATATGCACAAAGCCGGATGTAGGTAATGACACCAATTAATTTACAACTGTTGTACAGTCTAGGGTATCATCATATTTTGATTTTTGCAATGCCTATGAAAAGGCTCTGTGTGTCCCCTTCAGGTGGTACAAAATACCGCTGTTGCGTGATAACTGGTATTAACGAGTTTGACCATAGATCACCAGTACTATCAATGCTACACTGGCTTCAGTTATCCGGAGGGTTCAATTTAAGATCTTAATGCTAGTTCATAAGGCCTTGCACTATTCAGCTCCCACTGGTCTTTCTGCAGTCCTGAAGTGATATCGGCCTGCCCGGGCGTTATGGTCAGAGGGTAATATTTAGTGGAATTTTCCATCTTTTCGACAAGTGGATAAACTTCGATTGAGGGCCTTCTCCATAGCAGGTCCTTCTCTATGGAATAAGCTGCATGTCAAATTGGGAACAACTGAAGATTTTCTGGTTTTTCGGAAACATATTTCCTACATATTTAAGCAAACGTTTGTAATCTCAGCTTAGTGTTCATTAGTGCCTGTGATCTGCTAGGTCTTCGGGAGGTATTGTAGTTGTGTTCTATGGATTATTATTTTAGTTCTATTTTTCTATTTTATTTTTTGTAGTAATTTGAATGAAGGTTTTATGTTCCTGCATTTTCATTATGCATGGTGTTTTTTGGAATGCGCCTAGACTTTTAGATAGGTGAGTAACAAATGGAGACAACTATGCAAATAATACGTATCCCTCCTATTCAGGGCCGGATTTACGTATACGCCATGTACGCCATGGCGTAGGGCCCACAAAAAAGGAACAACTTAGGCTTTTTTTAAAAAATAAAATTAAAAAAAAAACCTGCTGGCTGCCGCCGCGGGGCCCCCTCTGCTGCCGCGGCAGCATGGACTGACCCGCGGGGGCCCCCTCAGCAAGCTCGATCCCTCCCTCCCTCCCGTGCAGGCTGTGAGAGACGCGAAGGCAGACTGTCTCCTTCGCGTCTCTGTTAAGCCCGCAGGGGCTGATGGGACATTTCCCATCAGCCCCTGCAGGCTTAACAGAGACGCGAGGGAGACCGTCTTCCTTCGCGCCTCTCACAGCATGCACGGAGGGAGGCACGGAGGGATCGAGCTTGCAGAGGGGGCCCCCGCGGGTCAGTCCATGCTGCCGCGGCAGCAGAGGGGGCCCCGCGGCAGCAGCCAGCAGGTTTTTCTTTTTAAATCAAATTTTACTTTAGGCCGGGGGAGGGGGAGGGTAGGACTGGTAATGGGCTATTGTGGGGGCTGGGACTGGAAATGGGTTGGGGGATTAAGGCTGGAGGTGGGCTGATGAGGTTAGGACTGGTAATGGGCTGTGGGCTGTTGGGGGGGTTAGAACTGGTAATGGGCTTTGGGGGGGGGTTAAGACTGGTAATGGGCTGTGGGCTGATGGGGGCTGTCTGGTAATGGGCTATGGGGGGGCTAGGACTGGAAATGGGCTGGGGGGTTAAGACTGGAGGTGGGCTGATGGGGTTAGGACTGATAATGGGCTGTTGGGGAGGTTTAGAACTGGTAATGGGCTTTGGGGGGGTTAAGACTGGTAATGGGCTGTGGGCTGATGGGGGCTGTCTGGTAATGGGCTATGGGGGGGCTAGGACTGGAAATGGGCTGGGGGGGTTAAGACTGGAGGTGGGCTGATGGGGTTAGGACTGGTAATGGGCTGTGGGCTGATGGGGGGGGTTAGGACTGGCAATGGGCTATGGGGGGCTGACTGGAAATGGGTTGATGGGGTTAGGACTGGAAGTGGGCTGATGGGGGGGGTTAGGACTGGCAATGGGCTATGGGGGGCTGACTGGAAATGGGTTGATGGGGTTAGGACTGGAAGTGGGCTGATGGGGGGTTAGGACTGGTAATGGGTTATAGGGGGGCTTAAACTGAAAATGGGGTGTGATGGGGGGTTAGGACTGTAAGTGGGTTGATGGGGGGCTAGGACTGGTATTGGGTTGGGGGGTTGCTAGGACTAGAAATGGGCTGATGGGTGGCTAGGACTGGAAATGGGCTGATGCAGGGACTAGAAGGGAATGGATGCTGGGTGAGGCTGGAACTAGAAGGGAGCTGATGTTGGGGGAGGATTAGAATGGGATGGGGCTGGAAGAGTAAAATGGAGAAGGGAAAAATATTTTGTGTGGGAGGGATAAAAAATCTACAATTGGCCGGGTATTGGGAGAGTAAGTTGGGATTGAGGATGAAGGGGTAAAATTTGAGTGGATAAAATAGGAATGAGGAAAGAGCAAAAGGAGAAAGATTAGTATGTTAAAGCAGATGTAGCGAGAGAATGGAAAAAAACTAGAAGAGAGAAGAAAGGACAAATGGACAGCAGACGATGGAGAGTTAGCAGAAGACACGAAGAAACCAGAAGAAAGTGGCTGGAGCAATTGCAGCTGAAAAAAATGCACAAAAGGTAGAAAAATATCTCTTTATTTTGAATTTATTAATTGGAATATGTCAGCTCTGGTAAATGTGCATCATTAACGTCTGCGCTTTGTTTAGTATAAGAGCAAATTAATGTGTAGTTTTATTTCTACAGTGTTGTACATTCAAAGTTTGGCTTTTGGGTTTCCCAGTTTAATTATTGTCTTCCTGTTTCTAAAATGTGATTACTTGTTTGGTGATGGTCTATGTTCTGCATGTGTAACTGAGCTGAGGTGTTCTGTTTATATAATTCCTATTTGACATTGCCACTTGTTCTCTTTCCCCAGTAGGTCATGTATTGTTGTTCTCTGAAATGTATTGGTTTAATATTTGCAGTGTTGCCTTTTGATTGGTAGAGTATGATGCTTTGTGAGTCCTGGTAGTGCTGTTAGGATACGGCGGGTTTGCTATGGGTTCTAAATGGGCAGTGTTTGTAGTAGTTCCTAATGTGTCTGGCAGTTGGCACTGGATTATAGTAATGTAGAAATCTTTTAGTCTTTCTTTATCCATACACTCATTAAGAGGCACGTTTACTAAAAGTTAGTATATGGTAACATTATGCAAATATTTATGCAAATGAGGCCCCTTATGCAAATGAGGCCCACACCCCCCTTGGGCCGCCCCTGCTGGGGGCCCACAATTTTTGTTGGCGTAGGGCCTCACTCAAGGTAAATCCGGCCCTGCTCCTATTGTGTGTCTGCTCCATAAAAGATCATCTCGACCTCTGGTATCCACCATGTGGCATTTTTATCACATATTTCAACATCAGAAAAGGTTGAAGGTGTCAATTCACCGTTGGCCAAAGACAACCTAGCTTAACACAGGTAGGAAGAACGTGCTTGAGTAATTTTAAACTGTTAGTGTACTGAAAAGAGCTTTGTAAGGTAGCTATCTCTACATGCCCTGTTAAGTTCTGCTTCAGAAAAGTTTTAAGCCCTATTTTGGGAGCTGTTTTGACAGTGAAGTTGTCATGTTGCTAAGACACCTCTAGGTGGCACTGTGTGAAAGTTACTACACTGCTGTACAGGTGAGACTGAGGTAGAATTGGAGAGAAAAAGAGACATCTCTGAGCTCAGCAGGCTGTTAAGAGAGACAGAAACCAAGGTAAACCAGAATGCCATCACCACAAGAAGAGAGATAACTGGACAGGACATGCCCAGGAGACTCACCAGTGCCGGGAAAGTATACTTCTGATCTTTCTCCTGCAGGAATATCAAGACGTCGGTCATAAGCAGCATGAGAACATCTGCAGAAGATGGAAATGGATGAAGGCCTCAGAGCGTAAACCCAGCATTAAATAGTTGAAATAACACGTGGCCCCCAGCAAGGCAGGGCGATAGGAAGAGCGCTTTCCCCCTGCAGGATCTGGAGGGAATTCTTGGGCCTGGGGAACACGGCGCACACAGAGGATGAAGCCTGTAGGGTTGCACTAAGGCCTGCCTCTGCAGTGCCCATAAAGTCCCTTAGAATTAAAAAAGCTAAGTTGATAAGCTGCATGAAAGTACATGCCATATATCTTCAGCATAATGCTATTTTAATGTTGCCCTGTGCCCTCTCACAGCATGCATTCTCGGCTCTTCCCAAAGAGCTCCCAGTGGGACTTCCGCCTTACCTTTGAAGCGTCCCGTGGCTGCCTTCCACAGCAGGGTCCCATCATGGATCAGCCGACGCCGCAGTAACTCCTCCTTGCGGAAATGCCGGTTGCCAAGGATCAGAGTGGAAGCCCGGTTGTCCATGCGGCTATAGATATCCTGCAGACGGAGACTCTTCTCGCAGTCGTGCACCTCCTGGTCAATGGCCGAGATGAGATCCTTCACCTGCACCAGGGCTGTCTCGAGGTCCTGCTGATCCACCTCGTTCCCTGGGTAAGGGGAAAATAAGAGGGCGGGCTACAATGAGAAGCTGTCCAGGCTGAACACATCAATAACATACCTACTAATTTGGGCTGGAGCTTTTTCCATGTGTGTGGACCAATCTTTACAGATGCTTTAAGCCAAGTGCCCAAATATGTTGCATTTCTAAATGATGAAATATATGTATTAGCTTTTAACTGAGTTTTAATGTCTTATTGTTTTATGTAAACACTTTCTGTGTGTGCAATATGTTTCATGGATGTAGGACTCTAACCTGCCTAGGCGAGATACCAATTTATTATATAAACGAATGGATTCTATTAAAGAAACAGTCGGTGCATTTCCAAACCATACCATGCAAAGTTGGAAAGGGTTCATTCTGCATGCTTGACACCTAAACCTGAAGTCTAGCTCCGAATCTTAGTAGACAGGGAGAGCGGCATCATCCCTCGGCCGCTCACCTTTGGAGTTTTGCAGTATGCGATTGATGAGCACTGGATACTTGGTGATCCTCTGCGTGACCAACAGGATGCACTCTTGAACTCCATGGCGACGCAGGATGGAGGACCGTGTCCTCCGCTGTCGGGCAAGAAGAGACCGAGAGAGACACAGAGACTTAGAATCGAGCACGGCCAGCTTCCCTTTTAGAGTGAGTCCCGCTGGGAGTCCTCCCCATGCCCCCTCCTCTCACCCGTATGAATTGTTGGAACTTCTTGTCCCGCGTGAACAGCTCCTTGTAGAGTTTCATGGCTTTGTTGTGCCGGCTGCAGAACTCGGAATAAGCTTTCTTCATCTGCTCCGCACAGAGACCTGAAAACTAAAAACACTGCAGAGCTGAAAACCGCAGAACTAGCCCGTCGAGTCGCCATAGGTCCCAGAAACTACGTAAACAGGACAAGTTCCCGGATCATGGCTCTGCTCTCTGCTTTCTAAGGAGAAACAGCCATTTAAAATATTTCAGAGCTGCATGAATCTAGTCGCTCATCCGTGATACAGTATATCTAAGGACGCCGCTGTCATCAAATTGTCAAGTGAGCATCATTCTGATGCAGGCGGTGTGTGTGTGTGCCGCACAACTGAAGAGCGACACACACACACACCGCCCGCATCAGATACATATAGAGACGACGAGAAGGCGACTGTGAAAATTATGCAGATATGGCCGATGAATGAGTTCTAATAAGTTGGTCCAGTTTAAATGGATAAAGTTAACTGTGTTGAAAGGGACTTGAAGTGGGGGTACCAGAGCCCTCTGAAAGGGTTAATATGCTAACAGCCTGAAGACTGGCAGGTTGGAATTCACTAGCAGCCAGGGGAGATGTGTGTACCCAAAACCAAGGCCATGTTTAGCAGAGCGGGACAGAATGTTTTAGCATCTCCTAATTCAGCTGAACAGTATTTCCGGGTTTGCTTTGACCTATAACATGGCTTGTAACATGCAGATAAACAAAAGTGATGCTGAAGCTTGACGTACAGCTGAATTTGTACCATGTAGCAGTTTTTCCCTAATAAATGAGCTGCTCTGGCCTGGCGAGGGGGAGGGGGGTTTACAGGAACTGCGCGAGTCTGCAGGACTGTAGGCCCTTCCCTTAAGTAGTACTGTTTTTAACGTAATTCTCCGTGTCTTGTTTTTATTTCATTCCTCTTTATTTGCATTTGAATTTAGAGGATTGAAGCCAAAGAACTGAGTGCAGTTATTTGGTAGCTCGGTTGGAAGTAGGCCATGGGTAAAGAGATGTGTTTCCTTCAATCAGGATATTATTGAATATCAGCATTTTCCAGAAAGCATTTGGGCCCCCCCCCCCCCTACAGAATGGCTTTTCCTAAACACATATGGCCGGATATTCAGCAGAGGCAACTAGCCACCATTGCTGAACATTAGACCTGGATAGTGAATGCTGGGGCCATATACGGTTCCTGGCACTGAATCTGCAGGTTGTCTGGATAGCGTTGAAGCTGATACATTCAGCCACTGCCCAGCTAGCTCCTGCGCTGATCGTTAGCTCAGTCTTTATGGCGCCTGACTTTCACCGCTTTGCGCTAACCGGGCAGCAGTTCAATATCGCCACTGCCCGATTCTTGCTGGATGCCGCCTCTGCCCCGCCCCCGGAGCGCCATGATGCTAACCAGTTAGCATCGGGGCAAGTAACAGTGGCACCCTTGGATATTCCGGAGTAAACATGGTTAGCAGGTCTGCGAATGATGCTAATCCCTTTGAATATCGGGTCCGGCCATCGAGATGTCTAGCGATACGTTATGCACTGGACCAGCCTTAAATTTTCTGCATAAATGATTCATGCGATTAACTCTGAAATTAGCTGTGTAAATCAATTGGAATATAGACTCCAAACTAAAGTCTATGATAGCTGTTTGTGAGCTTATGTTCAAGTGTGGTTTTGGATGCCTCTCTCTAACCCAGTCGTTACGGACCAGATCATCAGGGGTTACTGGTCCAGCTGTGGGTGAAAAGAGAATCTCCAGAGCCTGCCCTCATCTCTCCCATATCTGACTATGCAAACATAATTTACCAGGGGCTCCCAAAGGCCTCTCTACTCCCCCTACAACTCGCACAAAACACAGCTGCCAGAATAATCACAGGCACCAGTCAACGAGCACACACTACCCTGGTACTCCTTCTATGCCCCACTATCTGGACCTCCCTCACCCCTGAAATACGATCACTGGTGGACATTGGGGAGTGTCGACGTAAATGAAAAACTCACCTCTTCCTGGAACATTTTGGATCCGATACTTAGCTCCTGACCAATCTCTCCCGCCCTCCAGAGCTCTCACACTTACCCCAGACTTGCACCAAACATCACAACTTGCTCAAACTATTGCCTGCTTTGTTAAATGCTAATGCCCATCCCTACTATTGCGTTATTCCTGTTTACATGTTAGAACCACTAGTTAGTTACTTATCGAGTACTGACTTACTGGTTAATCAAAAGTTGTTTCTCAAAATGCATTTAAGGGACATGCTAGGTCTAGGAGGGGAGGATTGGGTGGCAGAGGGCAAAAATGGGGAGAAAATGTGCTAACAAATGTTATAGAGGTCTCAATGACTTGTTTCTCTGTTGTTTTTGTGACATGGCCTGATTCTGTTGCTACTGCTGGTTCAATAAACAGTTTGAACATAAAAGTTACTCACGTTCCATGCAATGTTCTACTTCTTCCCTGCACACCACTGCTACTGGTACATACAGCAGTATAAAAAAGTTGCTAGTCCCTCGTACCCACAGACAAAAGGACTTTGCAAGGGCACAGCTTCCATCTGTTGTCAGAGGTAAGTAGTGCTATAGATCCCAGAGGATTCCTTGCCGTGTTCCAACACAATAATTAGCAAACGTTGGGGCTGTGCTGCCTGCGGTCATGCAGAAGGACCCGAGTTCAGTCCTAGGGCAGGGTCTTCTGTTCCCCAGGTCAGTTGGAGTTGGGGATGCTACACAAGCAATGTTCACAGTTCCTGGGGGTGAAGCAAAGAGTCAAAGTTCTGGCACAACAATGTCTCCTGGTGGCCAGATTTAGGGTCTTCAACTGCAGGGTTCTAGAAAGAGCCTTGAAACATAGCCTCAGCCCCAGGAATTTCAGTGCAATGACTAAAATAAGTTTGGGATATAAAATAAGGGAAAGAATCCCTGGGTAGTTGTAAATGAAGGCTCATGGCATTAGGATCCCAGCCCTGACTGGAGATGAGTTGGAAGCCCAAAGGAACAGGAATGTCAAAAATGATCCCAAGATGGTGGATATGCTGTGTGACTTTTCCAGACCATCTTTCTTATTACCGAGAACATCTTTGGATAATTCATAAATCAGTCCAATGCAAGCTTATCACAACTGCCAGAGAATCTAGTTTCCTCCAGGACCCCAACATAGGTAATGGACCTCTGCACGTTGCATCAACCAATATTCTCATGACTAAACACTCGGTATCACAGCATCTCCCCCTACTGACAGAAGCATGGGCGGAAAACTCCTGCGCAGCTTCTCGGGAATGTTGCTCCCCACTCCCCACTTACTTGGTTGATGAGGATGTCTCCCAGTCTGTTGATGACAAAGTTCTTGCTGCTGTCTGCCACCAGCGAATCACGGCGACGCTCTAGCAGCTGAGTGAGGAAGCGAACGTGAATCTCACTCAGCTCATCCACGCAGGGGAATATGTTCTGCACCAACACTGGGTCCATCTGTAGGTCTTCCAGCATCCCCTTTCGGAAGATGGATGTCATGATCTTCAATGTGCGTACATGGTGCACCTCTGTCTGGATTAGCTCTGTCAGGGTGAGGGAGGTATTTAAGCATCATGCTGAATGGAATCAATCCCCCCCAAGTTGATGTGTCCACAAAAGTCCTGAGTGAATCTGCAAGTTGAAGTCACCTCCTGTGGATGGCGATGTAGCTGGAAGACAGTGCCACCATTGGTGTCCGTACTCACCGTAAATGACATCCTGGCGTTTCATCACCTCTTTCTTGTGCTGCTGTAGGTAAATATTATCGACTGCAAGACTCCACGAGTCAGCTTCAAAGTCCTTTTCGTCCGTTTCAAAGTCACTCATCAGCTGATTGTAGATCACTTCTGCACCTAGAAGGCATCAACAGTGACTGTGATTATTCAGGATCACCGGCCCTCTCGAGATTCACCTCTGGGCAAGAAAGAGCCAGTATGTGTTTTCTGGGCCTGTGCTGTTTGCATTTCGAAGGTAATTTTATAACAGATGTTTATGTATGAAGACCAAATAGGTGCCATTTTTAACCCATTTTATGAAGACACAGATATTTATGTGAAGAGGGTCCCCAGCACACGCCAGTCTCTGATACTCACAAAGAAAAGGACTTTGCATGGGCAAGGCTTCTGTCCTCATCTAGAGGCATATAGCGCTATAGTTCCAGAGGATCCCTTGCTGTGGTTCAGCACAAAACTTAGCCAAAGTTGGGACCCAAGATCAATCCTGGGTTATGTCTTCTGTTTCCCAAGTCAGTTGGCATGGGGAACACTACAGAGGCAGTGATCACAGTTCCCAGGGGTGATATCTATGTGTCTTTATAAAATATTAAGGGCAAAGTGGCAGAAATAATGCCTAGATTTATGCCATGGATATTCATGCCTGCTTGGGAGTCAGCAGAAATTCTGCGCATAAACATTGCACCACTGCCCACGTGCTATTCAAACTCCTACATGCAGGTGGCATAACTGTACATGCCTTCTCAACACCATGTCTTATCCCATGGGTAATCTTATAAAAGTTCTTTTGTGCACACCCCTATGTGTTTCTCTGCCATTGTCTGTGCATTTCACAGTTTGGATAACTTGAGCTGCAGCCAGTTAAGAACATAACATAAGAACATAAGATATGCCATACTGGGTCAGACCAAAGTCCATCAAGCCCAGTATTCTGTTTCCAACAGTGGCCAATCTAGGTCATACGTACCTAGCAGTTTCCCCAAGGGACACAGGTTCCACAATGCTTGTATTGGTTCAAGCATTGATATCCTGGGTCCCTTTTTAATAATGGTTTATGGACCTTTCCTCCAGGAACTTGTCCAAACCTTTTTTAAACCCAGCTACACTAACAGCCTTTACTACATCCTCCGGTAACAAATTCCAGAGTTTGATTACACGTTGAGTGAAAAAATATTTTCTTTTATTAGTCTTAAATAGTTTACCCTGTAGCTTCATTGCATGTCCCCTAGTCTTTCTATATTCTGATAAGGTAAACAATCGATCTACGTTTACCCGTTCCACTCCGTTCATTAATTTATAGACTTCTATCATATCTCCCCTCAGCCGTCTCTTTTCCAGGTTAAAGAGCCCCAACCTTTTTAGCCTTTCTTCATAGGAGTAGCCTTCCATCCCCTTTACCATTTTGGTGGCTCTTCTCTGAACCTTTTCTAAAATTGCTATATCCTTTTTAAGATATGGCGACCAGAATTGCACACAATATTCAAGGTTCTGACCAAAATGAGTTCAGAGCTAGATCTTAGCTTTTGGTGAGTTGGGTTCACCAAACTCCCAGTCTATAGTCCTATAGCTGAGCTGGTTTATCTGAGTGGAGAGCTCCGAGTCTCCCCTCTCTCCAACTCTCAACAAAATTGAGTGGCCTGACAAAATCAACTCAGAAACCTAGGAAAAAATCCAAGCTGAGAGGAGTCTGTCTGAGACATAACCGGCCCAACCTCTCACACCACCCCCAACTCCCTCAGCTGGCACAAGCCAGGAGGCCAATGTTTTTCCTAGCCAATGCTTTTAAGGATCTGCTGGAAACTGGGCAGCAGATTTACCAGGAACCTGATGAATGTCCTGTAGACTGTGGGATACGTCAGGTGCTGGAATCATTGGTGCTTCCAGTTAAAGGCAGAAGCCTCGTAGCTTGTGAGAAGAAAGCGTCACTCTCACCTGTCCTCACCCCCTCCCAGCTACAATGCAGTCAACCCTGAATAAGACACCGCTGCAACCGGTGACACATAGGACGTTACCTTCATCGACCAGAGACTCCACGGACAGGGTTCTGTTCCGGATGTTCAAGGAATCCGTGGACTGAGACAGGATCCGTCGAATCCCCAGTGGTGAGTCATCATTCAGATTCCTGCAGTGAATAAATAAGACATGGTCCGAGGAGATGGCGAGGTATCTCTGCTTCAAGATCCTGGGTAGATTCTATGAGGAGCGATATAGCAGCTTGCTTTCCTATTTTAGGACTTATTTCATCACCGACCAGCTCTGTTACTAACTGATAGACCAGGCCAGTCCTGGTGTTACCCTCCCCATTGCTTACAGGGACACAGTTCCTGTTTTCTCTATGTGGGATTCATGCACAGGATTCTTCTGGACAAAAGAGTCCAACATTCAGTTAAATGTGGAACTGTTTGTGGTTCAGATTTAATCCTAGAATCGATTAGACATTCTCAAAAGTCTTGTAGAAATGACAGGAGCAGAACTAGTCCTGGACCAGCCTGTCTATGTGACATGGTGACAGATGGTGGTCTCTGCTGACTGCCTTAAGCTTCTGCAGCAAATTCACAAAAAAAAGCAGTAATTTGAATTATCTGTTCAAAAGTTTTTATCTGATCTTCTGTAAATTCATTTTCCTGGCTGAAAAGATGACACTGTTAAATGCTGGTTTATTTATCTCTACATATCTTCCGTCTGCTATGCTTACACGGAGCAAAGACTGGCAGAAAATCTGATGCTTACCCAGCAATGTTGGTGGTGGAGACGCTTTTAGATAAGGATAAAGAAGGCCGGCCCCTGCGAGAGCCCAGTAGGGACTGCCGGAAGCTGTCGGATGGGTAGATCGCTGAATTGGGGCGTTCTCGGATCATTGTGGCTAAAGAGGGGGAGGGGTGGGGGGGGGGGAGAGGACAGCAGAAATACCATCAGCACAATGCAGCTTACGCAAGAAGTTTGAGGTGAAATACTGGCACCAATATCATTATTTACAGGATCATAGCTCTGATGTGAGGCGAGTCCCACGCCTTCTAGGTTCCTACCTATGAGAGCTTACCTAAGATTGAGAACAGCAAAATTTTGTGGCTCACTGGAGAGCACAGAGAAAGGTAGTCACCACACCCAGGTCACCATGAACAGGCTCATCCAGTTCTGGTTTTGCCTTGTGCTTGCAGGAAGATGTTCCTTCTTGAATTTTAGGGAAATAACTCCATATATAACAGATGCAAAATCAGGACTGGATTAGCCCATTCCAGTTGGTGTGGATGAGATGGCCACCATATATAGCTGCATGAGTTGGTGGTAGCAGCAAGACAGGAGCCCTGGTCCCCAGGCTTTTCTGGTCTTACTGCTCTGCTCTTTTCCATGCCCTAACAGGCAAATTAAACTGACCCAGAAGGATAGGATCACTTTTCGGATGATAGTGATTCATTCTTTATTATTTAAGGTCTGAGAACACTTTTCATAGATTTTCTGAAAGGCGGTATATAAAACCGTTCAATAAATAAATAAATAAATTTTTAAAACTGGATGTGTGGAGGGAGAGGAGCGGTGCTCACTGATTCCTTCACTTCTGTATCCCACCAATAGATGGCAGCAGAGCTCCACCAATGGTGATGGAACTGTGTGCTGCGACACATTGGTTTGGGGATCTGCATGGGGGGGGGGGGGGAGAGAGGGTGGCAAGGCAAACAGACAGGGTGTTCTACAGACAGCTCTAGAACCACAGAACAACGGGATACATAAACCCGACCCGCAACTCAATCACATACATACTAAGGATACCCAAGTCAACTGAACAGGTTTGTCCAGTCCTAGTTTTGAAACAGTGCATGCAGGGATTCGTAGTTCTGGTTTTCTTATGGGAAATCAATGAGACACACAGAACTACAAGTCCCTGCATGGTGTGGACAAAGTCAGGACTGTATTAGCTGTTCAGCTGACCTGAAGGTAGGTGGCAAGTGACTCCATGGCCTTGGGGCCTGGATTAATCTAGTCCTTGTTTTACCCCAGTGGTTCTCAACCCAGTCCTCTGGGACCAGACCTGTCAGGTTTTCAGGATATCCACAATGAATATGGATAATCATTGTGGATATGAATCACAATGAATGATCTATGCATGAGATAGATCTGCATACAATGGAAGCAGTGCACGCAGATCTCTCATGCATATTCATTGTGGATATCCTGAAACCCTGACTGCTCTGGGGGTCCCAGAGGAATGGGTTGAGAACCACTGTTTTACCCTATTGCATCCAGGGAATTGTGGTTTCTGCTTTGCTTAGGGAAAATTAAACTACAGCTCCCTGCATGCAGAGTTGCCAAGTTGCCCACTTCCATAAGTGAGATTTTTGCCAGTTCTGGTTTTAAATTTGCAGTGCAGTGTGGTATTTGTAGTCCCTGCTTTTACCCAGTGGAATCAGTGCTGCAGTCCCATTATGCATCAGGATAAGATTGTCATACTAGCTTAAAATCTCACTCTTGGAACTGGGTAGGTAGGGAGTAGAGAAGTAGCCTAATGTTTAGAGCACTGGCTTGGGAACCAAGAGACCAGGTTTCAATTCCCACTAGCACTCCTTGTGGTCTTGGGCAAGTCACTTAACCCTCCATTGCCTTGGAAGAAAGGCCTGGCAATCTACTTCCAGACACACTGCCAAGAAAACCCAGGGGCTGCTGGGTTACCAGGAGTCAGCACTGGGACAAAGGCACACAGTGCACATTTTGGAACTGGGTAACTTGGCAACCACTGTGCATGTGGAGGCAAAACCTGGTAACCCCAATATGTACACTGCACTAAATTTTGCAACCTGTCCTCAAGGCTTACATGCATAGAAAATCTACAAAAGTGCTAGTTAGTGCAGATAAATTTGCGAGAAGCCATTGTATGGCTAAGAGGGTGCATTGTTGGGTAGGGACAGAAGAACGTTTCAGCATAGATGACATTTTCAAAGAGTCGTACTTGCAAACCTCCAGCTGTTCTGTGCCGTGTTTTCAAGTGGCACATACCCAGGGGTCATAACTTTTATGTCTTCCTGGTGATGGCTTTAGGATTTCTTTCTAAGAAAGGGCAGCAGCGTTTCACTGAGACAGGGTGAACATGTCCCACGTGAGCTGGTTTAGAGCAGCTTCGGGGTTTCAGCTCCTCTCAGAAAGCAAGCTCCCCCCCCCCCTTCCTTCCTTCCCCAGGGCCCTCCGCTGTTTCCACTTACTTTTATTCCTCAGGGACACTCCCTGCAGGGCGGAGTTGTTTTTCTGCAAGGCTGCCTTCTGTTGCTGAAATGAGAAAGATCAAAAGGAGAAAAAAAAAAAGCTTCATTAAAAAAAATCTTAATTAGAGGCTTCCAATCTAAGTCCCAGAAAAAATGAGGGTGGGAAGGAGAGTGAGATCACTTACCAGGAGTAAGAAAACCCCTTTTACATGCAGAGACTAATAGTCAGCAGCTCAGATTTAGGTCAGTTATTTGTGCGACCTCTCTCACGGGGACAAATTCAGCTATTTAATGCTGAATATCATGTTAGCCGGCTAAGTACAAAAAAACAGCTTGGGAAAGTGTCTTTGTGCAAAGAAATCATAGCTAAGCAGTGGGGGGAGAGGAATTTTTAACTTGTTAGACTTACGTAGTTAAAAGCCAGTTTTCACATAAGCCTTTGAACATTGACCTACAGAAATGTGCACAGGTCCCTTTCATCAGATCATCAGAGGTCCGAAAACTCGAATACAATAGTATTTAGTCAGCACTGCCGCTTCTGTGGGTAGCGATGCTAAATATACACAGAGGGCAATGTATTCAGTGACAGCAGCTAGCCTTCGCAAAGTGGCTAGCCGTCGCTGCTGAACTTTAGACCCGGATATTCAATACTGGGGCCATAAACAGTCACTGGCATTTAATGTCCGGGTCGATTGGATATCGGCAAAGCTAACCAGGCAGTGGCGATATTCAGTGTGCTGAAGACTGTAAGGCACCAAAATGCAGAAAAATAAAAACGAGGACATTTTAAAAAATGAAAAAGAAAAACAAAACTGAAAAAGGTGAAAGAAACATTACAAACTAGGGTGTTATGCAAAAGAGCATTGTGAGTGCAGCCATTAGCTGATGAGGGAGGCAGATCAGAAACCCTAGTGCCAGCTCTGCTCCCCCCGTCCATCTCTCACCTTCTGCTTCACCTTGGTGCAGCTGGGCAGAGCATCCTTACAACGGTTGTGAATTGTAACGTTACATGCTGAGAAAGAAGAAACAAAAGCGCGTCAGAAGGGGATGATCTCCAGAGCAGCGAGCTAAAATCGAGGCAGAGACTGGTGCTATTACCTGCAGTCAGAAATGGAGCCGAGCGAGGTTTGGAAGTTAGAGGGGGCATCCGGCACGGGCAGAGACTCCTCTTTGCATCAGTCAGTACGTGCACGTTTGCCAGCCGGAGATGCCCTAGAAACACCTGCGTTCCCCAGCGGGCCTGGCAGTCTGCTTCAGGGAAGGAGCTCTGCTCTCTCTTCTCCCCCGACACTCTTTCTCCTTTCTGCTTTGTAGTTTTGCTCATCTGAGCTCTACCAATTTTGGGGTCTCACAATTTGGGACTAATACAAGGGCCGGTGCAAGAGTATTGAGCATCTTAGGTGTTACATTGCCCCTCCCCACCTCCTAGGATCTGGTCATTAAACTTGACCGTAATAATCATCCCAACACCACCTCTCCCCCCCCCCCCACAACAGCCCTGTAAAATGCACATTATACTTTTAAAGATTAGACTTCGCTTTGCATGTAGGTGTCTGCCCGCTCTCCCTGTGCTGATGGCCCTTGGGCTTGTGGGGCTGTCAGAATCTTTTGTTTTACTCTGACTGCTGCTGCTGTTCTTTGCTCGCCCTCAGAAGTTGCCACCATAGGCAACTGCCTAGTCTTGCCTGATGATAGCACCAGCCCTGACTCAGGTTGTTACTTAATTAGATAAGATGCACAGAGAAAGAAAACAGAGACACAGCTTTATCCAAAGAGGGGATCTGCTAACTGGAAAGGGGGGAGAAGGGGGACAGTGGGGAGGGAGGGGTCTGTATTCTGTTTAAATGTATTGACTGGTAGTTTAGAAAACTAACCAGTGTCTCTAACAAGCCATTTCTACCCAGCTCCTTCAGGGACAGGAGCAAATGTTGCACAGTTCCCAGCACCGTTGCCTTGCCTCAAGGCTTTCTCTTATCGCTCTATGGCTTGGATCCAGGGGGCCCAAGCATGGGGTCTCAGCCGTCAGAATGCTTCCTGTCGCTAGATATCTAGACGCTGAGGTCTCTGCTGGACCCATTTCACACGGTGAGATATCCAAGGTCAGCAGGGAGAAAATGGTCTTTCTTTTCTCGGATCAGTGCTCCAGTGTCCCCCGGCCAGATCTGAATTCCAAAGGTTTAAATAAGCCTGGAGGAGGTGCCAGGCTGTGGCTGGTAGGGAAGAGACTCCAGCCTTGCCTGGAGAGAAAGCAGTCAGGTGATCATAGAAAATGACGGCACAAAAAGACCACATGGCCTATCTAGTCTGCCCTTCTATATCAATTACAATAGTCCCCTTTTTCCTTTAGAGATCCACTGTGTTGGTCCCATGCTTTTTTGAATTCAGATGCTGTCCTTGTCTCTACCACCTCCACTGGGAGACTATTCCACACATCTACCACTCTTTCTGTAAAGAAATATTTCCGCATATTATTCCTGAGTCTATCCCCTTTCGCCCTCATCCTATGTCTCCTCATAGCAGAGCTCGCCTTCAACTGAAAGAAGCTCTCCCCCTGTACATTTATGTCATGGAGGTAGTTAAACATCTCTATCATATCTCCTCTAACCCACCTTTCCTCTAACATATATATATATATTAAGATATTTAAATCTGCTTTATAACGAAGACCACTAACCATTTTGGTAGACACTCTCTGCACTGACTCCATCCTGTTTATATCCTTTTGAAGGTGCGGTCTCCAGAACTGCACACAATACTCCAAATGAGGTTGCACCCGAGACTTATACAGAGGCACTATCAACTCCCTTTTTCTGCTGGCCATTCCTCTTCCTATACACCCAAGCATCCTTTTGGCTTTCACTGTAACTTTTTCTACCTGTTTAGCCACTTTGATCATCAGAAACAATCACGCCCAGGTCCCGCTCTTCCTTCGTAGATAGAAGTATTTCACCAAGGTGTCTACACTGTACCACTCCATTGGATTTTGTGGCCCAAGTGCATGACCGTGCATTTTTTAGCATTAAATCTTAGCTGCCAAATTCTTGACAATTCTTTAAGCTTTGCTAGATCCCTCCTCATGTTATCTACTCCTTCCTGGGTGTCTATTCTATTGCAGATTTAGGTATCATCCTCAAAGACGGCAAACCATACCTGACAGCAATATCACAAGCACTAAGAAGAATGATCAGACCGGCAACCTCTAGTCCATCCCTTTGTAAGGATTAGCATCAGCTTTTATCTCAGAATACTAGCAGGTAAGAAGCATCAAATATTGGTAACTATCGCCGTAACCTCTACTGTGGTACACATAACTCCAACCCTCCTTCCAACTCCATTCTTTTGGACAGTGCTGTTGATATAAAACTCAGTAATGACATTGCTCACTGACAGGCCACAGAGATGAAGTTTCTTGGTGGTGCCATTAGATTCTGTATAATGGTTGTGTGTGTGTGTGTGGGGGGGGGGGGTATACCCCCAGCTTTTATACTCCAATGGCTCCATTCTACCTTGGGGTCGATACGACACTGCTCTGAAGTGCCGAGAGATCCTATGCTACATCTGTCATCATTCAGGAGCTGGGCCTTTTGGAACATCTTATCTGGTGCATGAAACATCTTTTGGATTTCAGATATAATTACTTGTCTTTCCAAATCCAAGAGTTATATTTAAGTACAGTCGGTAGGTTCCTGTCCTAGATGGCTTACAATCTAAGTCTGCACCCGAGGCAGTGGAAGGTAAAGGTCACAAGGAGCAGCATAGGTGAACCCTGGGCTTCCCTGGCTCTCAGCTTGCTGCTGTAACCATTAGGCTACTCCTCCACTTTTAATAGCAAAGTGCCACTCCCCTCCCCCACAAGCCTGCTACTATCTCACAGACCCGCCCCCCCCCCACCTTATTCTAATACATACAAGCCTGGTCCTGGTGTGACATGACCTCTTGCTGGTATCCTGAAAATAACACAGACACTCCTAAGTCATGCGGCTAATCCCTGAGCCCAACCAAAATCTCTTCCCTGGTGATTTTCTTCTACCTGGACAGGGAATTGAAATCCTTTTGAAATCGGTTCCAGAAATGGGTCGATCAGCCAAGGTGACTGACGAGCCACTGCTCCTGGAGGTGGTTGGTGCACATGGCTGTAACAATATAGGAAATGAAGAGGGTGAAATGGTGGCTTTGTTTTTCCCATTGGAGGAAAAGCTATAAGAGATAGCATTGAGAGACAGAAGAGCTGGATCCTGCTAGCAGAACAGGGACTCGAGGGATGAGTGCAGCTAATTGGCCACCAGGGCCGTACGAAGGGCTGTGTGAGCAGTGCAGTTGCCCGGGGCGCAGGTATGGAAGGGGCACCGATAGCAACATCAGGCTTCTAGAAAGTCCGATAAACGTGAGTTCCTGCTGCAACTGGGTGGGGTGGAGGGCACCAGGGCGCATTGCTGGCATGGTATGGTCCCTATTAGCTACTGTGTCACTCATTACAGGGATGGCTGAAGATGGCACAACTTATCTGTTCCAAGTCATAGAAACAGAAAAATGATGACAGATAAAGACCATACGGCCCATCCATACCAACTGCTGAGCTTTACAATCCCATCCTCTCTCTTTGTGCTTGGCTCACACTTTCTAGAATTTGAATACCACACTACAAGTCTATAGATACATTGGTGGGGGGGGGGGGGAGCGTTGTGGAAAGTAAGGACTGACTAAGCCTGTCCCTTGTGTCCTGACACCAGAGCCGGTAACTCAGCTGTGCAGGCCAAAAGCAAAAGGTACCAGCCCCGTCTAGCTTGTGGCCTGTATCTGTAGGCTGCTGTGCTGGTGGTCCTGCAGGCCTGTTGATCATAGCCCAGAAAGCACTCTACACAGGGATTCCTCTGTACTTGACCAGCCATTTAATTCCCTACTCACCCAGTTGCACTCAACATTCGTTAAACGCTCATCTATTAGTAGTTCCAACCAAACGCACTGCTAGACTAGAAGCCACACGTTCATCAGCTTTCTATGTCCTGCTTCCACAGTATGTGGAATTCTCTTTCATTCTATCTCCGAGAAGAATCATCTCTCAAGAAGTTTAAGAAAGGGCTAAACCATGTAAAGGACACTTAAAGGGATATTCAGCAACACTAAAACGGTTAGTAACGCTGAATGTCCCCGTGTATCTCTGCTACATACCCTGAGGCTAACCAGGGTACGTAGCAGCACGCATCATGGGCATTCCAGAGTGTTCCAGGGGCGGCACTAGTCACTAAGCGGACAGCGGCGATATTGTACCGCTGCCCACTTAGCACCTGCGGATAAAAGATAGGCACAGCAAAATCTGGCCTGCCTTTACCCGTGGGGACTAACCGGACAGCGGCTCAATATTACCACTGACTGGCCTGCAATTGGTTCTGCGTCCGGTCCACTCCGACGCGACCCGATGCTCAACGCCTAGCACTGGGCCGGATGGCAGAGGTGTCTCTGAATATCCTGCTTAGGGGTGTTTACGTGGTTTACAGATCTGTAAATCGTGTCAGTGCCTTTGACTATCAGGCTCTTACTTTTTAAACTTGCTTATAAGCAATCGCCTAACTGGTGTGGTTGGGGGACGAACCAGCAGTCACACCCCCTCCCTGTTTGCCCTGTTATTGTAGCCTCTCCTCTTCTATTGCCACCGCCCTCGTCTCCTCTTCACAGTCTCTTAAACATTATATTAAGAATCCCTCTTATTTTATTTGTAAACCGCTCTGATACAATGTGATAGGGCGGTATATCATGTATTAAATAAACTATAAACCTTTTGGAGAAACCAAATTCTCAGCCTTCGTTTTAAAACAACCCGATTAGGATGACAAAGGGTAGGGAATTCAAAACAACAGAGTACGCCATCATCTTCCTAAAAGAAAAAGAAAATATTTCCCAAAATTTTCCAAAAGTGTTGTGTCCGAAAACAGTTATAAGGCTGTGACTCAGCTTTTCAGTGGGCCATGGGCTTCCCGTAGCCACACAGGACATGATGGTGGCCTTAGGCCAGCCAGGAGGGCCGAGTATTTCCAGCCAAAGGCTAGCTAGGCAAGGCTTCTGCACGCAAAAATGGTAGCTCAGAAGAGGAGGGGCACCTAAAAAAGGAGCAGGACCACACTAAAACGCACGAAGCCCCCTTCCGCTCTTTTCTCGGCAACCTGGGATGCCTCCCTTCCCCGAGGATCATTCCAGCTTCCTTCCACTCCAGCATAGACGCAGGGTCCTGCCGCTTCTGAAATAAGCCCCTGAGCCAACAATGCAACTCATTATAGCTTATTACAGAGTTACTTTAAAACCGGTAACATTGTTTTAGGCTCGACTAAGCTACGTAACAGACTCCCTCTTCTTTGCCCATAAAAAGTAACCTTTTTCTTTTTTCCAACCCCCCTCCTCCATTACATTCCTCCAGATTCAGGGCAGAAAAAGTCTTGTGAGCGAGCCCCGTCTAACAAGGGGACCGAAGAGAACTCTGAGCTCAACAGTGCAACGTCGCTACTGCCAACGATCAGCCCGTCCATACCCATGCTGCAGGAATGCAACCGCAGTGCCAATTTGTGAAAATCTGCGCAAATCTGCGCAGTGCTATCCTCTGAAAGATTGGAGGGGAGGGGGGATGCAGCGTTTGGCCCAGACTAGGCTAGTTTTAGGACCACCTGAACCCCAAATGCTCTCCTACATCATGCAACGTATAACTCTTTCCAGCTTGTTTTAAAACAATCAAAATCCCCCACGGCAATGGTGTTGGCCCAAGTGCTGAATGGTCAGAATTTCAAGGTTTTCCCAATGGCTTTCTCCCTTCTTTCTTGTGCAGTCACTTGATTGGCGGCAGCCTGCTGTACCTCAGTATAAAGCCTTCCGATATATAGCTGACGTAAGAGGGCCCCAACTACCCCTCCCCAGCCGAGCATTTCCATAGCTGAACACAGCATTGTACAGATCGCCCCTGCTCTAGTGATGATGCATAACACCTCTTATAATTCCACAACAAACCACGTTTCCTGAAGAACCGGGCAAGAGGAATTACTTTTCCGTAATTATAGAAATCCCCAGTGCCTCTAAACCACATGTAAACCACAGTCCCTGCTCATCGGAGCCTACAATCTAATCAAGATGAAGAACATCACACAACTGGGGGACTAGAGTATGGTAAGATTCACATAAGTAGTGGACAAGAAAGTGAGGCGCATCAAGTCCAAAATATACTCTTAAAAAGTTCCTCCATGATTAATAGCAGGTAGGTAACAGAAGCACAGGTCTTAGATAATTCTCTTGTCTTCTAGCAGGTTCCAGGGGCAGGGTCTCAGAGACACTCTAAGAAGACTGGGTGTCCCCACAGGTGCGCATACGTCCCATGTAAGAGTAATGGACTGAGTGGTCCTGAGGAATGTGTCAGCCGTAAACCTGCAGAAGGACCGCGGGTTTATGAACACGATGGTTCCTCCGGTAATAACGCCATAAAACGTACTTGTCAAGGGCTCTGAGCGCTGCCTCATTTCACAGTTTAGGTTAGGAGTAAACTGTGCTCTGTAGCAGCAGAGACTTTGCAGAAGGATGGAGTGTTCCCCGTCGCATGTCTGCCAAAAAAAGAGCAGGGACCTTGCAGAAGAAATGTTGTCCTTTTAAGTAACTTTTCCAATCTTGTTGGCAGGGGAGGCCAAGGGAAGCGATAGAAACTCTATTGGCTCAGAAAACAAACCTGTTTTTTTTTTTCTTTTTTCATGGCCCTGTATTTTGAAAGCTGGTTCTCAAAAGACCTCTCTGTTGTTCTTGGAAAAACGTTTCATTTCCTCCTCACGTATAAAAATAGGCCGGAAACCCCTCCCCAGCCTCAGTTTCGCTGCTGTGCAGGCGCTGAGTCTGAGGACTAGGACTGGGCTAACTTTAACTTACTTTGTTTCATATGTATCTTATCTTATCTGATGTTTTGTAGTTCTATGTAAACCGCGCTGATAATAAATAGTGCGGTATATAAAAATGTTAAATAAATAAATAAATAAATATCACGCCTTTCACAAGCATTGCAAAGCGGTTTAAAGAGTCTAAAAGGTAGACTTTAAGGCCAGGTTAGAAGGTACAATACAAAAATGAAGGGCAGCGTGAGAACAGCGGGCCAAAGTAGCAATTTTCTTTAATTAAAAGTACAAGGTCGGAGCCAGGCTTCGTAAGGTCAGCCTTGGTGGTGGATGGCAGCAGATTGCCATGGTACAAAGACGTTTTGGGTTGGTGACCTACATGTTCCAGCTATACCCAGAGGCTCAGGCATCTTCCCTCCTCTATGGTTGCCAACTGGCTCCAGATTTACCCAATAGGTTGATCTAGTCCTATGTTTACCTCATTGTTTGCAGACACTCGTAGTTCTCATTTCCCATTTGTGTTCCCAAGATTGCAAGTCCCTGCATGCAGTGGAGTAAACCCAAGACTAGATCAATCCCATTGAGTTGCCAGCTCTATTCCCACTGGCTGCTGGATGAGAGCAGGGGTCTGCAGACCCATGAGACCATCCACAAGACCATATTACTATGAGGGACTACTAGTACTGATCATTTATACAGTGCTGACCCTGCACTTTGGGAATCAGCAGGCTGGGAGTCAAAACTGGCTTGCTCTAAAGAGAGTTTTGTTATAGCAAAAGTTAGCAGCCAGGACAAACACAGGAGGCACACTGGTAGTACACGGCGTTCTGCTGGAAAGCTGAGTCTGGGACACAAGTAATGCACTATAAGGCAGCGCTTTACAACCCGGTCCTCAGGGGCCACCTGGGATAGATCTGGTTTTCAAGATATCCACCAGGGCTCCAATGGCTGCAGATTTATTTTATGCCCCAATAACTGGGTTGAGACTCACTATTTTAAGGATTCAAGAGTCACCTAGGGAGAGCAGAACCATATCTATGTATATGGACTGGGTCCTGCTAGACACCCAAGGCAGTGAATTTTCACCAGAGACACGCCCCCAGCTCTTGCCATCACCACCTACCCTCAGTCTGGTAGAAAGGAGCCCCTCCAACTGTTTTCATCTCCCCATTTCCCACTCTCCCCTATCCTGATTTAATCAGAATCAAATTTATGACACAAACCTTCTATGCTCTAACCTGTACGTACCATTGCTTGTATCACAAGTACGCACACAGACTTTGGTTAATGCATAGATGTGTGCAAACACAGCCCCAAGAATACGTGCATGCCTAAAACCACACTTGTGGTCCTTTTGGTATAAGAACATAAGATATGCCATACTGGGTCAGACCAAGGTCCATCAAGCCCAGTATCCTGTTTCCAACAGTGGCCAAACTAGGTCATATCTTATGTTCTTATGTTAAACCTTTTTTTAAACCCAGCTACACTAACAGCCTTTACTACATCCTCTGGTAACAAATTACAGAGTTTGATTACACGTCGAGTGAAAAACTTTTATTAGTCTTAAATAGTTTACCCTGTAGCTTCAATGCATGTCCCCTAGTCTTTCTATGTTCTGATAACGTAAACAATCGATCTACGTTTACCCGTTCCACTCCGTTCATTAATTTATTCTGTACTACGCTATTGATCTTTCTCCTTTTAGGTTTACATTCCTTAACATTCCTAAGCGAATACAAAATGCATTTTTTTATCAGTTTCCAAACTCTAGGAGAAATCTTAAGGTTATCTCAGAATGTGACATTGCGGGATCAGTGGGTTTTCAGGGCTCGGAAATGTTGGTATCTTTTTTCCTGTTCTGACAGCGCAGCAGGGAATTCCCATGCTAGCATGGAACAGAGCTGCCCAGCGTTCACAATTCAATAACCCCATCTGAAATCCAGGTATATGCCCCTGGAGGAGGGGCAGGGCAGTGATTCAACAGGGGCAGACTGGCGAGAGAGCAAGAGGTAGGGCAGTAATGCAGCCAAGGACGGGAGAGCACAGATCACTGACAAAGCAGGAAGTGGGCATGATAGAGACTGTAGGGGTAATCAGTGACAGAGCAGGAGACAGGACTGTGATACAGTGAGCGAGTAGGGTGGGGCCGATCAGTAATAGAACAGGAGGCAGAGACTAACTGAATAGGACAGTAAGAGAATAAACAGATGATGTAATCTAGAAAAAGAGATATTAATTATCTCATGGTGACAGATTCATCTGACCTTTCCCAGGATATTACTACACTCTGAACCCAATAGCCTAAGAGATGTAATTGTGATTGCCCTCTAAGTGTCTGAGGCTCTCATTAACGTCACTCTCTTTTGCACTTTGCAGAGTACACTGTGTTCCAGAACAGCCCTTCACGAGAGGCTTAGGGACCCCAGGGCCACAAACCTCAGAAGCCATCCTATATACCGATCTATCCGGCCACCCCACTCTCAGTCATGCAATGGTACGGCTCACCTGGAGGCAGATTGAGGCAGACCTGATGTTGTCTCCTTGGATTTGTAGTTCTGTTTTCCCACTGATGTTCCTAAGAAACTCAAACTACAACTCCCTGCATGCACTGAGGAAAAAGCAAGACTGAACATAAGAACATAAGACATGCCATACTGGGTCAGACCGAGGTCCATCAAGCCCAGTATCCTGTTTCCAACAGTGGCCAATCTAGGTCATACGTACCTAGCAGTTTCCCCAAAAGACACAAGTTCCACAAGGCTTGTACTGGGTCAAGCATTGATATCCTGGGTCCCTTTTTAATAGTGGTTTATGGACCTTTCCTCCAGGAACTTGTCCAAACCTTTTTTAAACCCAGCTATACTAACAGCCCTTACCACATCCTCCGGTAACAGATTCCAGAGTTTGATTACACGTTGAGTGAAAAAATATTTTCTCTTATTTGTCTTAAATAGTTTACCCTGTAGCTTCATTACATGTCCCCTAGTCTTTCTATATTCTGATAGCGTAAACAATTGATCCACGTTTATCTGTTCCACTCCATTCATTAATTTATAGACCTCTATCATATCTCCCCTCAGCCGTCTCTTTTTCCAGGCTAAAGAGCCCTAACCTTTTTAGCCTCTCTTCATAGGAGTAGCCTTCCATCCCCTTCACCAATTTGGTGGCTCTTCTCTGTACTTTTTCTAATAACGCTATGTCCTTTTTAAGATACGGTGACCAGAATTGCACACAATATTCAAGGTGCGGTCGTACCATGGAGCGATACAGAGGCATTATAATATCCTTTGTTTTATTCTCCATCCCTTTCCTTATGATACCTAGCATTCTGTTTGCTTTCTTGGCCGCCGCTGCACACTGGGTGGAGGGTTTTAACATGTTATCCACGATGACTCCTAAATCTTTTTCCTGGGTGGTGGCTTCTAATGTGGAGCCTTGCATCGAGTAACTATAGTGTGGGTTGTTCTTTCCTAGGTGCATGACTTTGCACTTGTCCACATTAAATTTCATTTGCCATTTGGATGCCCAGTCTTCCAATTTATCCAGGTCCTCCTGCAGTTTTCCACTTTCCTCTTGGGTTTTAACAGCTTTAAACAGTTTTGTGTCATCTGCAAATTTGATAACCTCACTCGTTATTCCCTTTTCCAGGTCATTTATGAATATGTCAAAAAGCAGCGGACCCAGTACAGATCCCTGGGGTACTCCACTATTCACCTTTTTCCATTGGGAATATTGGCCATTTAGCCCTACTCTCTGCTTTCTATCTTTTAACCAGTTCCCGATCCACAATAGTACACTGCCTCCTATCCCATGACTTTTTAGCTTTGCCAAAAGTCTCTGATGGGGGACCTTGTCAAAAGCTTTCTGAAAATCCAGATACACTATATCAACCGACTCACCTTTGTCTACCTGTTTATGCACACCTTCAAAAAAACATATCAGATTAGTAAGACAAGATCTTCCTTGTCTAAAGCCATGTTGGCTGTCTCCCATTAGGCCATGACTATCTACATGCTGCGTAATTTTGTTCTTTATGATGGTTTCTACCATTTTCCCTGGTACTGACGTCAGGCTCACCGGTCCTGTAATTTCCCGGGTCACCCCTGGAACCCTTTTTAAAAATTGGTGTTACGTTGGCGACCCTCCAATCTTCAGGTATTACAGATGATTTTAATGAAAGTTCACAGATTACCAATAGCAGGTCTGCAATCTCATATTTCAGTTCTTTCAACACTCTGGGATGTATACCATCCGGTCCAGGTGATTTGCTACTATTCAGTTTATCAAATAGTTGTAATATATCTTCCCGGTTGTAGCGATATTTCTCTCAATTCCTCTGCAGTATCACCTTTAAATACCACTTCAGTCTTGGGTAACATCCCTACATCTTCCTCAGTAAAGACCGAAGCAAAGAATTCATTCAGTCTCTCCGCTATAGCCTTGTCTCCTCTTACTGCCCCTTTTACCCCTCTATCATCTAACGGTCCAATTGACTCTCTCACAGGCCTTTTGCTACGAATGTACTTGAAAAAGTCTTTATTTCGTGTTTTGCTTCCGCAGCAAGTTTCTTTTCAAATTCCCGCTTTGCCTGCCTTATCAATGCTTTGCATTTAACTTGCCAGTGCTTGTGCTGTTTCCAGTTTTCATCATTTGGCTCTTTTTTCCATTTCCTGAAGGTTGCTTTTTTGGCAGCAACAGCCTCTCTGACCTCACCTTTAAACCATGCTGGCAGTTTTTTGGACTTTCTCCCACTCTTCTTAATGCGTGGAATACAGCTGGTCTGGGCTTCGAGGATAGTAGTTTTAAATAACGCCCAAGCTTGCTGTAAGTCTTTAACCTTTGGAACCGCTCCTTTTAGTTTTTTCCTAACTATATTCCTCATTCTATCATAGTCTCCCTTTTGAAAGTTAAAAGGTAGTACTGTGGATTTCTTTACTATTTGTTCTCCAATAATTAAATCAAACATGATCATATTATGGTCACTATTGCCAAGTGGTCCCAACACCCTTATTTCTTGCACCAGATCTGGCGTTCCACTAAGGACTAGGTCCAGTATGGCTTCCCTCTGGTCGGTTCATGAACCAGCTGCTCCAAGAAGCAGTCATTTATTCCATCTAGAAACTTTATCTCTTTAGTTTGTCCTGCCGTGACACTGACCCAGTCGATACCGGGGTAATTGAAATCACCCATTATTACTACTCTGTTGTGACTTTTGTTAGCTTCTGTGATTTCTTTGAGCATTTCATCATCCATTTGTTCATTCTGGCCAGGCGGTCGATAGTACACCCCCACTGCCATCACCTTCCCCTTCATAAGTGGAATTTCAATCCATAGAGATTCTACAGCAAATTTTGTTCCCTGCAAAACTTTAATCCTTTCTGACTCAATGCCCTCTCTAACATAGAGCGCAACCCCTCCACCAATTTGATCAGCTCTATCATTACGATATAGTTTGTACCCAGGTATCACAGTGTCCCACGGGTTATCCTCCTTCCACCATGTCTCTGAGAGTGCAATCATATCTAACCTCTCATTTAGTGCCATATATTCTAACTCTCCCATCTTATTGTTTAGACTTCTAGCATTGGCATACAAGCATTTTAGAGACTGTATTTATTCATATTAATCTGGCTATTGGTAGGCATGGGTAATTTGGAATCTTTATTCTCTGTCTGCTCCTTACTCAAGGGCATTTCGGCTACTATACTCCCTTTTGGAACCTCATTGCTTTTGGTAGTATCCTTCAAGGATACCTTCGTCCGAACCATGCGCTCCTGGGTGACTGTCGGCTTTCCCCTAATTTCTAGTTTAAAAGCTTCTCTATCTCCTTTTTAAAGGTTAATGCCAGCAGTCTGGTCCCATCCTGATTAAGGTGAAGCCCATCCCTTCGGAAGAGCCCCCCCTTTCCCCAGAATGTTCCCCAGTTCCTAACAAATCCAAAACCCTCATCCTTGCACCATTGTCTCATCCACGCATTGAGACTCCGGAGCTCTGCCTGTCTTTTGGGTCCTGCACGTGGAACAGGAAGCATTTCGGAGAATGCTATCCTGGCTCAGTCTAAGTGGCACAGAGTTTGCTGCTAACTCGAGCCCTGCACCACCCTATATTATATTGATTACTAAGGGTGATGGAGTAGCCTAATGGTTAGTGTACTGGCTTGGTAACCAAGAGACCAGGGTTCAATTCCCACTGGCACTTCTTGTGTGACAGAAGGCACACATTGCATTACAATATATTCATTTTTCCTCATGGGACTGTATAGCTGAAATATATGCCAGAACAAGTGAGATTCTTCAAACTATGTAACTGCTTAAGATCCTGGCTTTAGTGCATGCTCTTTCATCTTATTCCTCAATGTCCTTTCTTTTTTTTTTTTTTTTAACTCAACAGCCTTTTTAGAGTGCAAAAGCCTGCATTATTTTTTTGTAGAAATATCACCACTTCGCACTCGGAGTATACTTTTTAACTGCCTGGGTTGTAGAAGGTTCAGTGAGCCCGCATGATTTCTGATGCTGATCTGTACAGTAGCATCCTGATACTGAGGAAGGTGGCCAAGCAAGCAGTGCTTTCAAGAATTATAACTAATAAGAGTATAAAGGAAGAGGAATTCTTTAATAAATGATGGAGAATAGGTGTTCTCCAGGGACAGCAGGAAGCAGTCCTCACATATGGAGCTAGGGAAATGCTCCGCGTGGGCTCAGTCGGTGCTGACATCACCGATATGTAAGGACTGACTTCCTGCTTGCTCCTGGAGAAAATGCTGTCCACACCCTTGACAGTTAATGTAGTGGTGTTGCAGCTGTTGGTGTGTTGGGCGCAACACTTTTGCACTTTTTAGTGAAAGACTCCCCTTAGTGTATGCAGCCTTGAATCTGATGGTTAAAAGCAGTTTATAAATGCATATTTACCACCTCAGAAATTAAATACAAATCATTATAAAAATAAATGGGTGTCCAATAATGTTGCACACCTTAAAAGCCAGCCAAACAAGCAAAAATTACATGGTCGCCATATCTGCTTCCTTAAAGAGGCCCCCGATTAGGCGCGCTTCAGCAGTTGTGAAGCACACTCCTCTAAAACCAGACCATCCTTCCTCACCAACCTCCAAACCCTGAAGATTGAAAGCCCAGGACCCATGTTATGAAAGGAAAGACCCCGGAGCAGATGGCTTCCTTCAGCACAGCGTCTTCCTGAGCAATCAGACAGGAAGCAGAAGGCTACTGATGTCAGCATACAGTGCAATCAAATGATTTAGCAAAAAACAGAAGGAAATATCCAGCCGCGCTGATGACTTACACAATGTTGCTTCCTAGAGATAAAAAAAAACAAAAACTAACTATAGACCCTCTTACAGCTTGGTCAGAAACTGGTTTGGATTTTTGTAGGATCACTTCTACGTCAAGTTTTCAAGGGTCTTACTTCTTCCTTGAAATGTATTTCTCTTTGATAGTCTTATTCCCAAGTTTCCTTCCTACCCCTATACATTTTTGTTTCCTGTAGTTTATGCATCTGGAATAAAGAACGGACACCTAGGTGGAACTTCAGCTCTGCACCCCCTCGAAACTAGTTTTTAGACCTCTGACTTCCCCCCTCCCCCCTCAATCGTCATCTCAACACTATACCAGTGAGAACAATCTTATAAAGATGCATGTTTGAATATCACACCTTTAAATATTACAGTTTGTTTTGTAAAAAAATATATGCATAATGAGAGAGATTTGAAAAAGCCACTTACAAGGGTAAATTGACTTATTGCCTAATCTTCCTGCAGGTAAAAATACGCACTGATGAGTCTGAGTGTGTGACTGCCATGACCCATTACTTTACTTTGACTCAGGCTTTCAGGATAACCACAATGAATATACATGAGAGAGATTCGCATACAACAGAGGCAGTGCCTGCAAATATCTCTCATGCATATTCATTGTGGCCATCCCGACAACCTGACTGGCTAAGTGTGTCCTGAGGACTGGGTTGAGAGCCTCTGCTCTTTGCTGCCCTCAGCAATCACCTTGTTTGCCTAGTGGTTGGGCCAGCCCTGTTTACAGGATGAGATCACTATATTCTGCACAGGGCAATATGATGGTGCCTATAAATTCTGATGATGAGCAGTACAGCAGCACCACTTTCTGATTTTTCTTGCAGCTAGGAAGGAGCAACTTTTTTCAATTAAGTTGTCATGTGGCAGCCTGGAATTCCCACTAGAGAGCACTACCTAACGCACATTTGCATCTTCTTCTGCTGGGGAGGCTATGTAAGATCCCTTTCCATAGCCCCAGACCCAATACACTATCAGTCGGACCGCCTGAATCCAGTTTACTCATTTCATTCACTTCAGGCCTATTTCCCCAGAGCAGTCAAGTGGCACCTCCCCCCCCCTTTTCAATCTCTGAAGGAAGACTCTAGATTAGATCTGGCTTTCTGATACCTGCCTCTCCCCCATACCATTTTCTGGTGCATTTTTTTGTACCTTTACAAAAATAATGATATAAACATAGAAATAATAATAGCTATCCAGAAGATAAGGAATATTTTGGCTACCTAGTCTGTTTCTACTAACTGAGTCACTGGAATGTGCTGTCTCCAGTGGTCTCCCGCCCCTGGCCTTACCTATGTCCTCTGTATCTGCAACAGTGACTTCAAACAAAGCAGGCCTGCAAATCTCACAGCGTACTGTGACTGTGACGCACATATAAAACACCGAGACAGGCACAAAAAATCTTCTTCCGAAACTGATGGGAGTGTGGGAATGGGGAGTCATTTGTTCAACAGCTGTCCCTCCGTTGAGGCCTCTCCCAGGAATCTTGGGTTCTCATCAGATGGACGGAGGCAGGTGCTGACAAACCTGGCAGAAAATTCCTGTAACAAATCAGGAGGCCATCAAAAGGGGTTGAAGCCATGGGACAATGGGTGAAAATAAGGTTTGGAAATCTGGAGCTTGCGGACACTGTTCAAATACGATACTACAGCGTTCTCCTTCCCTCCACTAGGGACTTGGTGATGGTGGTGCGAATTTTGAATTTTGTCTCCCCATTTCTCATGCAGGGGGAGCAAGAATATAAAATGAAAACGGTTTTTGCAGACCTAGAACGGCCCTGGAGAAATAGAACAGCTGCCCCTGTAGAAAGATGTTTCAGCCTGAAAGACCAGTCATGTGGTGAAGGATAGGAAACAGCTGTCGCTGGAACGGAGGCCCCCGGGCTTTGGAAACAGGTTGGGTTTGGGGTGGCGTGCAAGGCAAAGAGGACTCTGTATAGTTCTGCTCCCTCCCCTGCCCACTATTAGTCACATGAAAACAGAAGGTATATAACTTGCTTGTATTGTAAACATCTGATTCCCCCAGAACCAAGACTGTACCAAGGTAGGAGTACCCCATGCAACTAATTAATCCAATGCCCCCCTCTGCCCCAAACTCATGCAGTAACTTATTCTTTTTGAACTTCCTGGAAGCCCAGTGATATCAGTGCCCTTTTTGTACTTGTCCTGCCCAGAATTGCATTAAAATGGGAGCTGGAACAAACAGGACCAACTCTTGTCTGATCTTGAGGGCCAGGAGCTGAAGAGAGTCATTCTGCTGCTACTGTTTCCAAATTCACCCAGAATGTGCTGGGCGGCTTTGTTTCTGGAGGAAAATTCTATCCATATCCTGGGATTTTTCACACTCTCCCGCCTCCTGCTGCATTCTGGTACCTGCAGTGACTGATTATAATTGGGGAAAAAAGGAGGAACTACAGATCCCATGATGCACTAGGGCAGAAACTCCAGACCTAGGACTAGTCAAAACTCTGCCAATGCTGCTGCTGCTGATGTTACAGGTGACATCACACATGCTACATAAACTAATCAGGCTTTGACCAGAGCTGCTTTAAAAAAATGTTAAAAATAAGTCTCAACTCTAAATGGAAAAACGTTTGACCAATACACACTAGGTGTGAACTTTTAGATTCACACATTCCATATCGGTCCTTCTTGAGTTTCTGTAGGGAAAGCTCCTAGTTCCAAAATATCTTATCTCACCATGCACTGGTATTTCAGTAAATTCCTCTCCCTACTGCGCCCCCCGCTGAGATAATGCTAAACTCTGGTTCCTCCCCCACTTTCAGTGATTGCATGCCAAACAGGTATTCAAAGCCAAGAGAAAACCACACAACTGTCCTCATTATACCCAGAGAGTCCAGTCCCTTGGCCATTATACATGAGCTGCTTGGCCCCTGCCGTTATGCATGCAGGTTTCATAAAGTCAACTATACATTACTTTACTTGATAAAATAGAGGCATAAGAAGTGAGAAACACGTGCAGAATTTAGATGCAATCATCTATGCCAGTCCACGGCTGGGGTAAATGACCATGCGTATCTCACGTGCGTAAATGCACACCGGACCCAAGCTCTGCCTGTATGCATGCCCACATAAATATTTGCACCATTGGCCTCATGTGTGTACTTGCAGAATAGCTGCTGGCTAAAGTACGCACTTAAAGGTCCATGGAGCCGCATAAAGTCATTGAAAATCCATGGTTTACGTGCAAGGATGGGGCATTAACTTTCCACAGACGTCTGTTTCTGTCCTCATTATATAGTGGAAATTCAGTCCAAATCCCTGTTGCATACAGACATATGGTCGCTGCCCTTTTTATTCAAGGGTTTCTCGATCCTCTCCCTATCCTTTTTATCCACTGGAAGCACAGTCCAGGTCCGTCTTATATGGGGATCAATCCCGATGGTTATACAGTGATGGTTCAGTCCCTGGCTACATTATATAGAGGAAGCCCCATCCCTGTTCTTGATATACAACAGAAGCTTGGCCCCTGTCCTTATTGCACAGTGAGAGCAGAGTCCTTGCTCTTACTATACAGTTTGTGCTAGGTTCCTAGATGCCATAATTTCACAATATATTTTCAAAATCTTATTTTTTGCTTTGCTTTTCATCCCTGCCTTATTTTTCAAGCCTCTCTTTCTTGTCCCATCTGCTTTGAGTTTTCTTGTAATATTTAATTCCAGCCAAGTGACACTCGGCGCCTTCAGATGTGTAACATGAATGTGCATACCATGAGCAGCACAAAGAGGGAGTCGATGAACTCACGGTCTGGACAATAAATTAGAGACGGTGGCTGGTAGTAACAGTGAAAAGGTATTTGTGGACATTCCTGAAAACCACAGGGTCCGACAGCTTCCGTCTGCAGTTTCTTCCCAGGAGAAGCGGCAACAGTGGCTCATTCATTCTTCGCTGGTTTCTCACTGACCTACAGCCAATCACAGGCTGCCTTCTCTACAGTGCCGGATGTGCAGCTGGTGTGCAGTTTCGGGTTCACAAAATTGTATGCATTTAATTCCCCGCACCCTCCTGGTACAGCAATGTGATATCTCGGCACATTACTATCGAGACGACAACATTCTACTCCATCACACCAGTCCAACTGCCCCTAATCTTGCACCTCTTAAATACCCGTCTCTCTACCATCTCTTCCTGGACGTCCTACAGATTAATGCTGCTAAATCCTCTGCTATTTGGTTTTTCTTCAGTAGCCCTCCACCCCCTCCCTACATTAGCCCCTACTATTTCTGGTTCCCCGATTCCACTGGCTGATTCAATTTGCTACCTCACTGTCATCTTGGATTCCTCCCTATCTTCCCATCCGCATCTTAACTCTTTCATCCGTCATTTTTTCCTTGCACTCCAACAAATCCGCACTGTCCGTCCCTTTCATTCTCCCTCTTCCCTGACTACTCTCCTACTCACTCTTGTGATGGCAAGAATAGACTACTGTAACATCGTTTTCCTAGGCCTTCCGCAGTACCAGCTCCGCCGGCTCCAGCTCGTTCAAAACACTGCCATCCTCATCCTTGCACAGGCTTCCCGGTTCGAACACGTCGCCCCTCTCTCAGTCCGCTCTTAATGGCTCCCTGTTAAATACCGATCTCAATAGAAACTTCTCATACTCGTTCATCGAGCACTACACAGAGGTTCCTCCATTATCTCTCTGACATTCTGCTTCTTCACACCTCACCGTGTCCTCCAAAGTGTCCGTGCAAACCACTAACACCTTCCCTCTGCGTCACAGGCCCGGCTCGAACCGCCCGTTCCTCAACCTCTTACTTTCACGCTCCTGCCTCCTGGAATTCCCTCTCCTGGCCCTCTGGCTTGAGCCCTCTCATGCTAAATTTAAACCTCTTTTAAAGACCCATCTTTTCAACGCTGCCTATGACCTGCCTGTTACCTGGCTGCCGACTACTCGCTCATCTCTCCATGTCTCTCCCCCAGCTCCGTTTCACTTTGCTTTCTCTCCCCCCACCCCCTAGTATGAATGCTCTATCCTATCCTATCCTATCTGAACTCGGCGTTCCTTTCTGTCTTTGATTTTACTTTGCTTTTAACTTTGTACAACGCTCTGCTGCGGCATGTGAAGAGCGGTATATCAAGCCAAAATTCATTTAAACATAAGCATAAACATAAAGAACACATACTAGCTCAACTATGTGTACATAAAGGGGTATCTTTACTAAAACCTTTTAATGTTCCAGCGCTAGTTGCAGCGATAATGTGAAGAATGCCATATAAGAAGTGGGCGTTCCGGCGGCAAGGTAGCAAGAATCTGTATCACACGATAGAGTGCGCCGTGGCACGTTAACGCATATTAATCCTAAGTTCATGCCAGCGCAGTGTTAGAAGCTATAAAAGATGTGGCCTACAGGTTACTGCAATGACTGTGGAGGCAGAGGTAATGGGTTCGATCCCGCAGTGGTGTTATATAAGAAGGCTGTCTGAGGCAATTCCTTTTAATCTAAATCAGTGCTGTCTGAGACATTTCCTTTAAGTTAAATTAGTGCTGCCAGCAAAAACACCCTCACAGTGCCGTAACAAAAGGTGCCGCATAAGGCGCCCTATAAGGCACTCCATAGGGCACATTATAAAGTGCCCTGTCCGCCAAGGCGCCTAATAATGTGCCCTATAGGGCGCCTTATGAGGCACCTTAAGGTTACAGCACTGTGAGGGTGCATTTTGCTGGCAGCACTGATTTAAATTAAAAGGAAAAGCCTCAGAGAGCCTTATTAACTAACACCACTGTGGGATCAAACCCATGACCTCTGCCTTCACAGTCATTGAAGTAACCATTGGGCTACATCTCTATAGCTACTAACACACCCCTGGCTGGCTACAGAAAGACTGCAGGTCACCACACAAACTGTCTGCTGTGGTTACCAGGATAGAGTAAACCCACCCGTACCCATGATGCACTGCACATGCAGATCAGCAGTCTACAGCTGATCACAAGATGGGGTATGCACCCCCACAGCACCTCAGCCTGGTAGGGGGAACTGACCATGTGTGTTACTGGCACAGAGTAGCCACAGACTGTGACATTGTGTGGGTCCTGTGCTCACCCCGAGGGTGAGGTGGGGCGCCCAGTACCAGATCTGCAGCACCTGGCTTGGCTGAGATAGGCTTTGCTGCAGGTCCCCATCAGTGCCAGTGTGTGATAGATAGTCCTTGCAGACACACCTAGGATACACCTGTGTCCATCTGTATTTCCCAGTCATGTCTAGCCCTTGTGGACTATGATGCACCCAGAATAGTGCATATCCTGTGTGGTTGCCATGGTCACATGTTATAAGTGAAGGGGGGTGTTTGGACCCAAAAGCGGATTATGTAGCACCACCCAACCTGCCCTCTGTGGCTCAGGGTGGGGACAGGATCTCCCACCAACAGATCCACATTCTACGTCTCTGCAATGGTGGTAGTAGAAGGGACCATCAACCCCAGTCCTGCTGTGGAACGGGCACCCTACAGGGCAGTCAATGCAGATCTGTACACATCACATAAGGCAATGGCAGGCAGGCAGAATGCTGGAAAAGCACAGCTGCCCCCACCACTATCTGACATTCACCAGCAGAGGGCACAGTCAGTCTCCACCCTGCAAGGTGTCCCAGCTATACACATGCTAACTGCAGATAGTCTGCTAGCTAGTACATAGTGCATGTTCCTGGAGGAACTGTGTGCACCCAAAAATGGGATGTGAGCACACACACCAAGCAGGTATGTCAGTGATTGGGCCCCAGAAAAGAGAACCCATAAATATCACTTGAAAGAAATTCTGCATAGCACTATGGGGGAACCTAGCCATGCCGTGATCACTGCTTAGTCAGGGTGAGAGTGACCTCCCAGCATGACATGCTGTGGCCATCCTGTCCATGCAGGTGTTCCAGCCATTGCCCTATGCAGATGCATCCTGCCCAGGGCACCCTGTCCGGGCCATACCCACAGTACCGTGCTCCTCATTATGCAAAGTGACAGGCTAACACTGGAAACAGTGCAAGCAATGTGGGCTCAAGTAAGGTGTAGGCAGCCACAACACACTGGACAGACATACACACACTCCCACACCTATGCCGGCATTGTGCAAATATAGAGGTTTTTGGCAGCCCTGGCCACCACACCAGTCCTGGGCACAGTGCAGGCATGGCTATGGTACGCAATACTGTTGGGGTCACAGGGGCAGATCATTCCCTGGGGATACCATGACTGTTCGTCATACAGACCTTGTCTGTTGCAGTGGACGGCACCCACCTAAACTGGGTTTGGCTGTCGTCTGCTGTGGGCAGATGCCACTGCCCCCTCCACCACCATGTTGACATGCCCTTATGCCAGTGGTGCTGGTGGTGCGCAGTCCCAGGCCATCCAGTGTGCCTGTAGGCGGCTGCCTATGGTGCGTGATAAGGGGTAGGGGTGCCTGCATAGACATCCACGCTTCCCCCTGGCACTGCCTGCCAATGTTATGTGCCCTTTGGGGTACTTGCTGGGTACTGTCCCCTGGGACACTGTGGGACACACACTGGTGGCCATGTTTGCCCTTGGTCAGTTGCTGTCCTGCTGGTTTTCCGCTTCCACATTCCTAAGTGTCACCTAGGCATCTGCCTAGCCCACCCTGTGCCCTTGCTGCCACAGTACATGTCCCACCTGAAGCCCCCTATACCCTATTTGCAGCCTCACCATAGTGCCCTCTCGTACTTGGGCACTATGATGTTGCTGCACATGTATCACTACTATCACTTTTCTTGGTTTCCCTGCCTTTGCTGCACATTGCTGACTGAAATTGTCTCTCTCCCCTGCAAATGTGCTTCTAGTGCGGGGTTTTCACTGGCGCTAATTTTCAGACATTCATTTCACAGCGTTAGTGTGCATGGGGCCTCTCCCCGCCCACTCTCCGCCCATTGACCCCTTATCTCCGCCCCTAGGGTACCTTACTCCACCCCCTGCGCACCTTAACGCCGCAGGAGACGTTATCGCGTGATACGTGATGTTCTCGCACAGTAATGCGCCATTATTGCGCACTGTCTCGTATCATGCGATAACGTCGCAGCTGCGACGTTAGCACCATTTAGTAAACATACCCCAAAGCCTCCCAATTAATGAGCATAAGGTTGCTTTATATGCACTAAAAAAAAGTGGATTTATCCCATGCCTTTTCTCAGACGTTCAAGTGTGTTACAATCAGGTACAGTCGGGATTTCTCTATCTCCAAAGGGCTTACAATCTAACAGGCTGACGCAGAAAGCCGGCGCTGAAGTCATGCGCTATTAAGTGTGTGTGCTTCTTTGTAGCACGCCGACACTGTGCAAAACTTCGGCTTCAAGTTGAAAGAAGGGGAGGTATTGCATGTGCAAACGACAGACACGCTACAAGTGGCCGTGAATGCATGTGTGTAAATGTCAAAGACTTGCATTATCCGCATGGGATATGCAGGTTGTTTTGGTACTCAGCCCATAATAATCAACACTATTTCGCCCAAAAACATTTTTTTTAATGAAATCACAACAAAGAGACCTAACGGTAAATGGAGAACAATATAAATGAGTCCAAAAAGCACACAAGAATAAGAAGCAAAAAATATTTCTTCTTGAACGCCAAAACGTTCACTTATACGCTGAAAGATTCACGCAGAAGGTAACTGTTCACTGGTACATAATCCTGAACCAGTCTTTCCCTACATGCGCAAGACGTTTAAGTCATCTCAGACCAGGCGTAGACATAGTGGCGCTCCTGCTGGTGATATAATCCTCTACACGTTTCTTTGCATTGGCTGCAGACCGTATTAGCATCCATTTTAATATGCACAGCTCATTTGCATATTGTTTAAATATGCTTGGCGTTGCTGTGTGTGAATATTTTTCTTTTGCTGTTTACGTGCACATCAATCTCTTTTCTGCATTTGGCATGGCGGAACTTGTGCGTATAAGTTGCGGTATCTGCACGCAAAGGGCACGCTAGTCTTTCTGCATCGGCCCGAAAGTTTGTATCCGACTTTCCCAAAATCACAAGAAGCATCAGTGGTCTTTAAGCAGGGCTTTTCTGGCTCCAGCTCACTGCTCTGTTAGGCTTCTCCTCCACTCCTCCATTTGATTTGTGTGTTAATCAAATTGTATTTGCATTCATTTCAGAAACAAATCCAAGAAATGTCTACAAATCAGCCCAAAAATCCAAAAATCATCTAAAAACAAAACGATAATTATTTTCTGTGCCTTCCCTATCAGTGATGCTCTTATTAGTATAGAAGTCCAACACAAATTTATTTGATTGATTGATTTATTATTATTTAGCTCACGCCTTTCCAGGGGAATATCAAAGGCAAAACAAATTCTCATAGGCTCACCAGGCACAGGCTAACCAAATTCTTTATTTTCCCCTTCTTACCAGTGCACCTGTGGATACGTAGATCCATTTTTTTTTTACACCCATAGTTCATGGACCTATTGTGGTAAATTCAGGCTGTCTCCCTCCCTTCCCTTATCCCAGTGACCTGGAGCCATCCACTCCCGTAGTGAAACCAGTGAGTTTCTAACTTGCACATTTGACCATTTTTATCAAAGTAATTATGTTTATTGCCCATCTCTGTCCTGTTCAGGAAAAGGTGTCAATGAATGGGTTGCCATAGCTCCAAACAGATAAACAATGCTATTTTCCTGCCCAGGTATGTAGCTACCAGACGCTTTGTTCATGAGGCTAGAAATCTATCACACCCACCTGAAATGACATCATGGGAAATGCAGAGCTTCCCATTCTATGACAGCACATGTACACACATCCACTCCACGGCCAGCATCTCTTCCTCCAATTAAGACACAAAGGATTGTTGTTTTCTTATAGAGTAGTTTTGAGACCACATTTACCAAACTTAGAAAAAGAGAGCTTTATTGCAGTCCAGCTCAACCTAGTGCTGGTTATCTATAGCAAAAATAACCAGCCAGATGATGTTCCCACACAATAAATGAGCCAAGGTCTTATCAGCACTCTCTGAGAAAGCAGTTACTCACCCGTAGCAGGTGTTCTCCATGGACAGCAGGAATAAGTCCTCACATATGGGACACCCACAGAGTCCTATGCAGGCACCCTCCGCAGCTTCTATTGGAAGTTTTTGGGAGGTTCCACTGCACATGTGCACCTGCCTTCCCACCTGCCGTGGCACCATCTTCCCCAGTATGATAAAAAAATAACTAGCAAAAGACAACTCCTGGGGGGGGGGGGGGGGTGGAAGGGTTGTGAGGACTTATTTCAGCTGTCCACAGAGAACACCTACTACAGGTAACTACTCTTTCTCCATGGACAAGCAGGAAGTAGGTCCTTACATCCAGAGCTACAGGATACAGACGAGGCAAAAAGCTCAGCGGGGGCAACGAAAAAAGAAATGGAGTAACAATATGTAGTAACAGAGGTAGACCCTCGGAGGATCTCACTAACTCGAAACCCACATCATACAGCTCCATACATCAGTGCTCTTGCTCTATAAGGAGTCTCTTTTTGGTAGCTTGGATGGACAGAAGGGCCTTGTTGGGAAGGAGTTGAACTTAGTCCCCAAAGAGATACCAGATTACAGAATGGCCAAAGTTCCTGTCGCATCGGGAATCCCCTTACAGACACTAATGTAATCTGAATGTGCGGATCAAAACCACGTTGCAGCCCCGCAGATCTCTTCTACCACAAGCTGGCCACCAAAGCAGCCATGGCTCTGATGTTGTGAGCCATGACATGACCATCAAGGCTCAGGCCAGCCTGGGCATAAGCGAAAGAGATGCAGTCTGCTGATCAAATTGACAATGTGCATTTGGAAATGGCAGCCCCGAGCTTGCTGGGGTCAAAAGAGACAAACAGCTGGGTGGAGCATTGGTGGGTCCTTGTCCACTCAAGGTAGAAGGCCAAGGCTCGCTTGCAGTCCAGCATGTGCAATGCCACCTCTCCCCTGTGGCTGTGAGACATGGGAAAGAAGGTGGGAAATACCACTGCTTGGTTAAGATGGAAAGTGGAAACCACCTTTGGGAGAAAACGCGGATGAGTGTGTAAGACCACTCTGTTATGGTAGAAATGACCGATGAGCCACCAGGGTCTGGAGCTTATTGACACAGCATATTGAGCTAACTGCCACAGAAACAAGACCTTCTAGGTCAGGAACTTCAGAGAACAGGAAGCGAGCAGCTCAAAGGGTGCCAACATGAGTTGTGCCAAAACCTCTTTGAGGCCCAAGCCACCCCTGGGGGCCTGAGAGGATGCTTAGAGAGAAGCAGACCTTGCTTAAAGTGCACTACCAGAGGATAAGCTGAGATGGACTTTGAGCCACGATGGAAGGCCTTTACCGCGCTTAGGTGAACCTGGATGGAAATGGACTTGAGGCCCGACTCCGAGAGGTGCAGGAGGTATTCGAGCAACCTGTTGATGGAGCAAGAGAAGGGATCCAGAGCCCGGTCAGCACACCAAGCAGTGAACTCTTTCCACTTGAAGTCATAAGACCTCCTCATTGAAACTCTCCCGAAGGCCAGAAGGACCTCCATGACTCCCTCGGGCAGATTGAGCACTGACAGGACTATCTGCTCAACATCTATGCCATGAGGGCCAAGGACCAGACATTGGGGTGGAGCAGACTCCCATCCTCCTCAGAGATCAGGTCCGGGGCCAAGCCCAACCACCGAGGCTCCCGACAAGAGAGCTGCAGCAGCAGGGGAAACCACAGCTGTGTGAGCCAATGCAGAGTGATGAGAATTATTGAGCCCTTGTAGGCCTGAAGTTTCCACTGGGTCTTTGCTATGAGCAGAATGGGGGGATAGGCATAGAGCAGGCTCACTACCTAGTGCAGGAGGAAAGCATCCGGCGCAAGCTGGTCCTTCCAGGTGACCCTGGAGCAGAACCAATCCACCTGGGCATTGCTCAGAGTGGCAAACAGATCTATCAAAAGGGATACCCCACAACTGAAAGATCCAGGCTGTGACCTACCTGTTTAGGGTTCACTCATGTGACTGTAGGACATGGTTCAGCTGATCTACCAGGGAGTTGAAATTCCCCTGGCAGGTAAACTGCTCTCAACTCCATACCATGAGCAATTGGAAACTTCCACAAGTGGATTGCCTCCCAGCACAGGAGATATGACCCTGTGCCCCCCGCTTGTTGATGAATTACATGGCCACCTGATTGACCTAATCTAGACCAACAATCTGGTTGGCAAGGTGGACCCTGAATGCCCTAAGGGCATTCGCTATGGCATGGAGCTCCAACAAATTGGTCTGGTGGAGGTTCTTCTGCTCAGACCACACATCTTGTGTGTGCAAGCCATCCAGATGTGCTCCCTAGCCCAACTTGAATGCATACATCCCACAGGTGCTCCTTGTGGCCTTGGGCAAGCCACTTAGCCCTCCACTGCCTCAGGTACAAAAACAGATTGTGAGTCCTTTGGGGACAAGGGCAAAATATACATACAGTACCTTAATGTACCTTGCTGTGACTGGTAGAAAAGCGGTATATAAGCCTAGTTAAAGAAATAAATAAATCAGCCTGGGGGTGGGTGGGGGTGGGGGATACCTGGAAGGGGAGAACCATAAGCAGGTTCTGAGAATCCAGCCACCAGTGCAAGGACTGGACCAGAGGTGCAGTGACTGCCATCTGATCACGGAGATGGCCAGTGGCTTGTTTCCACTGAGTACTGAGAGTCCATTTAGCTTGTCTCATTGGCAAATGAGCCAGGGGAGCGACATGCACTGTTGAAGCCATATGACTGAGCACCTTCAACATCCCACAAGCTGTTATCTGGTGCCTCTGCTGGACATCACAGATGAAGGTCGTCAGCCTCTGCAGACAATCCAACAGAAGAAAGGCCTGAACTTGAGTGGTGTCAAGGAGGGCCCCGATGAATTCCAGTTGCTGGGAGGGCTGGAGGTGGGACTTGAGGTATTGATCATGATACCCAACAACCCAAGCACCTGGGTGGACACCTGAGTTGACTAATGAACTCCATCTGGAGTGGAGTTCTGAATGAGCCAGTCATCTAAGTAGGGCTAGACGAATACCTCCAGGGTCCAGAGATAAGCAGTCACTATCACAAGGCACTTTGTAAAGACCTGGGGTGCCTAGGCCAGACCAAAGGGAAGCACACGGTACGGAAGTGCTGGCCCCCCAGGACAAACCGGAGATATTTCCTGTGGGTGGGATGGATGGTGAGGTGTGTATATGCATCCTTGAGATCCAGGGAGCAGCCAGTGGGACCATCTTGAACTTTTCCCACACCAGGAAGCTGTTGAGATCTTGGAGATCCAGGTTGGGCCAAAACAGCCCCCCTCCCCCCACGGTCTTCTTGGGGACCAGGAAAGTACCTAGAGTAGAACTGTCTGACCTGAGCTGGAGGCACAGGCTCTATGGCAAGATCATCCAGAAGGGTGGAGACCTCTCCTTGCAGCAGGCTGAGGTGCAGAGCATCCATGGGATACTCCCTCAGGGGGAGGGGTGGTGTATCAGTGAGATGCAGCATATAGCCGCTCTGGAATATCCATAACACCTATGAGTCTGAGGTGATGAGAGGCCACCTGTGGGCAAAGTGGATGAGCTATCCCCTCTCCCCCCACTGGGAGATTTCCCTCTGCTGCAATGGGTAGATTGGCTATGCTCTGCAGGAAATCAGTCAAAACCCCACCCCCAGCTTGGGCTGCTGGGCAAGCTGGGCCTTCTGAGGCTTCTCCCATTGCTGCCAGCAAGGGACCTGTGCCTTCTTCTGTGAGCTCTGAGGGCTTGGAAAGTACCTGTGCTTACACTAGTAGTACAATTTCTTCGTCCCTGGTACCTCTTGTGAGAGGGATCAGCAGTCTTCCTTGAGAGCCTGGTGAGGTGATGTGCTGCTTCTCTATATCACCAGTCTTGGCCTCCACTTGCTTCCCAAAGAGGTTCTACCCTCTGCACGGCACATCTTCCAGTTTGTTCAGGACTGACTGCTTCAAGTCTGAGGACTGGAGCCAGACAAGCTGGCGGGCCCCAATACCCACCGCCACTTACCTGCAAAATGACTTAAAGGCATCAAAGGTTGGCCATACCATGTACTTGGAGCACTCCTTGCCATAGCCCACCAAAGTATGGTAGGCACTGGTATGACAGGATGTCATGTAGAGATGGTTTGACAGGATCCTGGCCACCAACATGGTGCTCTGGAAGCATCACCAGCCGAAGGAATCCAGTATCCATGCCTCTCTACCTGGAGGCATCGAGGAGTGAGTTTTATTGCTCTTGATTCCTTTCAGGGCAGACTCCACCACCAGAGAGTGGTGTGGAAGTTAAGGCTTCTCAAACCCAGGGGCCTTCTGGACCCGATACATCGAGTCCAGCCTCCTGCTGACAGCTGGTATCATGAGGGGGTTCCCCCACATCCTCATCTGCAGACTCTGCAACATCTGGTGCACTAGCACCAGCGCCACCTCCTTTGGGGCTGAGGGGTGCTGCATGATCTCCAGTTCCTCTGCCCTGGGCTCATCCTCCACCTCCAGGGAAAAGGGGATGGCCTTGGCCACATCCCTGACAAAGTCCTGAAAGGACATGTCCTCGAGAGGCAACTTCTGGCATTCATGAGGAGAAGGGTTCAATGGAGGCTCAGGAGACCTGCTGTCTGACAGGACCTCCGATTCCACGTCGGTTGCCCAGCCATCTGAGTCCGACTCCGAAAGGAAGTCAAAGTATTGTTGAGACTCCTCCTGGTGCTCCTTCCGACTACGCAGTGAGGGGAGTGTCGACGGGATTGATGCAGCATCGACTGCTTCCTGGGCTTTACCTGGACATCGGACCCCGACATACTTGACAGCGAAATGGCCGTGGGAACAGGTATCAACTCCAATGGATGCCCTGCCACTGCCTCAGGCAACACATGGGTCTCGAGTATTGGTTGAACAATATGCGGTGACAATGCCATCAGCACCATGGACCCAGCCTGTCATTGCGCCAGCACTGCTACCATGTGGGCTTTGAGGACTGCGCTTCCGAAGGCCTCAGGGCCGAAACAGCTTCAGCCACCATCTCTGGCATCCCTTCAGAGACATTGGGCCCACAAATATCGGAGGATGCATGGCGTTCCTCCAGCACCATGGGAGTCGATTGTTCCCACTGGGGCATCTTAGCGGGCCATTCTTGGCCATCACTCCCAGCGTTGCATGGGCTTTAGACCTGTGCTCGGATGGGTCCCCCTTCAATGTCGACGGGGTTGGTTCCTTCCTTGGTCCGATATCGATGGACAGCCTTCTTTCCAGGCCACCGTGGCCCCTCGCTCTGAGTGAGCTCGAGCACCCCTTGATGTTGATGCCTTGGAATGCTCTAGCAGGGCCAATGGGGCCGATGCCAGAGCCAACGATATGAACTCCGAGCACTGCCTGAAGAGGGACTCCCGCTGCTTCCCCCGACCCTTCAGAGCCCTTCTGGTCATCTGCAAGCATCGATTGCAAGAGGAGGGCTGATGATTGGGGCCCAAGCACTGAAGGCATCAATTGTGTGTGTTCGTGACCGAAATGGTCCGTGTACACTTTGTGCACTTCTTGAAACTACTAGCCGGCTTTTGAGTTATGACCGGAAAGACGGCTGAGGTGAGGTCAAAAGACTCGAGGGTGCCAGCTGTGGAAAGAAAAATGGAAGAACTGAAAAAGTACAAAAAGGAACAAAAAAATAAAAGGGAGAGTCGGAACCAGGCTGAAGAGATGCGGGACCGACGCTACTGACAGCAGGCGAAAAATTCAAGCAAAAAAGGCCCCCAAAGGGGAAAAAAGAAAGACATTTACTGTGATAGTGCAAACATGTCTGGGGGGGGGGGGGGGGGAAGATGGTGCTGTGGCAGGCAGGAAGGCAGGCGCAATAGAAGCTGGGGAACGTTCCCGCGTGGAGCTCTGTCAATAACATCACCCATACGTGAGGACTTACTTCCTGCTTGTCCATGGGAGACTTTATACCAAAGTGACCACTGGTTTGTAGTCCTAGTCCTGAAGAGCGGAAGACATGCCTGGTTTTCCAGAGATCCACTATGAATATTCCTCACAGATATCAGCAGATTTTTGGCTCTAAGAACCAGGTTCATTTGCACTGCTAGTGCTCCCTGGAAGACCAGATCTGACTGCGTCTCTCGAGGACCAGGATTGCGGACTCCTCCCTTACATCATACCCCGAGAGCCAAGGCACATCCTTTTCCACATGATAAAAGCAGATTTCCACATGTGTGTGAAAACAAGCAGATAGGAATCAGCGCAGGGAAAAAGCCATCTCTGCCTGCAGCCAGTACTTAGTGGAAAAGATGGACCTGATTGGGAGGGGGGGGACATTTTCTTCCTGGCCTTCTATCAGGAACACCCACGCATACAACATAATGTATTTGCACACACACCCACACAGCAGTTGGTAATCAAGAGGTCACTGCCCAAGGTTAAAATAACCCAGGAATGTTTTCCCCATAGGACTGAACTCAATTCTACAGCTCCACGAGTGCTGTGTTTACATGTAAGCTGATATATGTATATATAGTTTTAAATTATTTTAAAATACTAAAATTCAGTGAGGATGAACGCAGAATTACTACCTTGCTTATTTTACATGCTAAAGACATTTACATAACCCTCTAAGCTGAGAAGTCTGAGGCTTCATTTGGGACAAAGGTTGAGTCAGAATTTGAAATCTGTATGGCCTGGAGTTTCAAATTCCATGAAAATCTGAAATAAATGTTAACTCTAGTGTTGCTAAGGCAACATAATAATGTCTGATCCATAATGCATGCATAATATCAAGGTGGGATGGATTTACAGTTAAGATATCTCAAACTGTGAATCATGAGAGCTCCAGGTTCAAATCGTGACTTCCCGCTGACTGCACACGACCCTACGGCAGATTTCTCAGGACAGTACTGGAGCATCTCTTAGCCAGTCTGGTTATCAGAATATCCACAATAAATATGCAAGAGACAGATCTGCATGCAACGAAAGCAGCACGTGCAAATCTCTCTAATGGATATTCACTGTGAATATCCTCAGAACCGGACTGGCTAGCAGAGAGCTCGTAACAGGACGGAAGAGTAGGAAGCAGACACATTTACAGAGAGCTTGCTGACAACTTTCCAGAACATATTAAAAGACTTCACTAAAGGTCAAACAAAGCAGTTTCCGGGCCAAAATCAAGTCTCTAGTATGGAAAAATAAAGATGCCAGTATCGTCTACCAGCTCCCCACAGCACAGTCCGCACCACTTCTCCAAGCAACTTGCCCACAGTAACAGTGTTGGAGAAGTCAGGAAGGAATTCTGGAAGTACTATAGAACGGTGCAAGAGAAGAGATGGTCTGGAGCTGAATAGGTGTCCAGCAGAGGAGCGGTACCAGAGGAAATCTACCTGAGCAGGATAAGTCAGCATACTTGTGCACATATCATCATCATACCACGTCACGTATGATGTTTAAACGTACTGTGCTTTTAGAAAGATTTCAGGAGACATGAGAAGACCTGAACACCACATGGGGAACCTCCAAATCTCACAGCCAATGCAAAGAGCTGCCCAGGAATGCAATGTCATGCAGTGGATAGAGAGAGGAGCCTTTTGCATCCCGGCCTCCTTCCAGACAGGAGATGACGGACACACGCTACCTAGATTCAAAAGCATGCCCGGACGATTCAAGATCATAGATCTCAACCCATCTCCATCTCCCAGCCTCAGGGCATCCGCCAGACAAGGTTTCAACCATGCACAGAGACAAAATACTGTCTGCAGGACTATTTCTTTCTGCTCTACGCTATAATTACATGGCGAGCGCACTAATGTTCACCACCCAGGCACAAAAGGGGAAAGTATTTCTTACATTAACACACAGTGTTCCATTAGAAAGAGCACAGAGGGAGAGGGGGGTTGCGGGAGACGAGATAAAGAAAGGGCAGAGGAGGGAAAGAACAGAGAACTAGAGGAGAGGAAGTGGATATAGCAGGGGAGAGAAGGAGAGAGGGGAAAGGAGTGATGGAGAATGGATAGGAAGGTGAGAGAAGAGGTGGACAAGTGGGGCCTGGAGCTGGTAGGCTGGCACTTACTGGGGCAGATGAGAGCCTCCTTGGCGGTGATGCTCTTGTTGCAAGCAAAACACATGGTCATGCCGGAGATGGTAATGGTGGTGAAAAGGTGCCCGTTGGTGTATCGCGCATCCTTGTCTCTGGCCTCCTTCTCTCGTTCTTTCATTTTTTCCTTCTCTTTATTCTGCTACCACATAGAAACAAAGAGAGAGAGAGAGAACAGAATATAAGTAAATATATATATAAAACATTGATGCCAGCAGCATTAAGGCCCCATGATGTTCCACTTTCAGAAAAGGCAGAGGGCATCAGAAACCTGCGCCCAGCTGGAGGGATGGGATTTGAAGCCGGTTACCGCTCCCAGCTGGAGCAAAGCAGGCACCGCAGGGCGAGCAGGGCACGCACCTGCAGGGCAATCACTCGTTCGTGCTGTCTTCGCAGCTTCCAGCTCATCGCTAACAGCAGGGAATCCCTGGCTCAGAGTAGGTGCAGCAGCAACCTCGTCAGCATTTGATCTCTTTCCCTTCAGCTGAATCTTTTCTGCTCCTTCTGGAGAAAATTTATAACCAGCGAGGCCAGGAAAAAATGTTTTTGTATGCCCGTTGGCGGCTCCCTTACTAAAGCATCCACTACTCTGAGATTCCCATCAGTATCAGTAACAGGTTAAGGGAAGAGATTTTAAAAAAATCTCTTCGGCTTTCTGCAACTCCCAGATACTTTTCCAGTTATAACCATGGTAACCATCTGTCAGGGTACTAACATTTTCCAGAGCATCAGCATGCCAGAGAGCCTGCAAGCACACAGTGAGAATCTGCTGCAGTGCCGAAACCTGTGCCCATGTGCCAGAGAACAGCAGCCAGGCTAAGGCTCCTGGGGGTACAGGTGGAGGTCAAGCTGCTATTGTCAAAGCAGTTTGAAAGGTACCCTTTAGCCCTAAGCAGAGAGACAGCCTAGTTTTGATGGACTTGCCCCACCTCCACAAGATAGGATAGCCAACACTCAAAGGGAAGGGCAGAACCAGTCTTGATATTGAATGTCTTCTCCCCTCCCCCCCCCATGCATTCACTGACTGATAGTTCCGATTTTGTTAAGAAAAACAGGAACTATAGAATCTATACATGCTGTGGAGATAAAGCCTGTCTCTCTGGACGTGGAGCTTGCTGGTGAATCTACCCTAGGAGGGGTATGCGAGTCTTGTGTGTCTACTGATATATTTATTTTATCATTATTAGTATGCTATTTATTTGTGGGTTTGTTCAGTTTTCTCCATTTGTACCTGTCTCTGCATATTCTCATACCTTTTATCCCTCCCTCCCACCCCTCTACCCACCTACCCCATGGTGCATTCAGTCTCTTATAGCTATCTTGTGCTCACCACCACGATTATTCACAGGTGCACTTAATCCCTTGTGATCTCTCTCCCACCTATCCTTATTTCTTCCGACTTCTGTTCTCCTCTCCATCTCTCTCTTTTATGGCTCCTCATCACTTTCTCTTCCTACTCCTCCTACTCCCTAATTGTCTCCTACCAACATCTTCAAGCCTCCCCACTCTTATCTCCCTTTTACTATCCTCATTTCCCCCTCTATTCTGTTCTCTACCCTGTCATCAGCTCTTGAGCTTCACCACTTTCTCCCTCTCATTCAGCCATCTCCTCTCTCTCTAAAACAACCTCACCCTCGTTACTGCCATGCTGTCTCCTCTCTGCCCTGCACTCTTCTACTCCTTCTCTCTTCTGAAGATATCAACCCCAACCCTGGCCCCCCTAGACTTCTGTCACACTCCCAGAACAGATCTTCACGCAACAGTTCAAATCTAATTCCTATCCCTCTCCTTTACCCTTCCTCTGTCCCTTTCTCATGTGCCTTGTGGAACACAGCTCCATCTCAAATAAACCTGCCTTTACTCATGATCTCTATCTCTAATGCTCGCCATCTTCTTGCTCTAACTGAGACCTGGCTCCTCCCAGAAGACTCAGCATCAGTCACTGTTCTCCATCATGGCGGCCATCAATTCTCCCACACGCCTTGTCCCATTGGCCGTGGTGGTGGTGGTGGTGTTGAGCTTCTACTCTCTCACTCCTGTCAATTTCAACCCCTCCTGCTGCCTCAGTCTAACTCCTTTCCCTCCTTTGAAGTCTACTCCATCCAGCTTTTTACTCCACTATCCCTCCGGTTAGCTGTTATTTATTGACCTCCTGACAAGTCCATCTCTTGCTTTCTCACTGACTTTGACTCATGGCTTTCCATCTTTCTGGATTCATCTTCCCCCTCCCTTATTCTTGGGGACTTTAACATTCATGTTGATAACCTCTGACCCTTATGCTTTAAAGCTCCTTTCCCTTACCTCCTCATTCAACCTCCAGCTTCGCTCTACTGCCCCCACTCACCAGCATGGCCACTGCCTTGACCTTGTATTTTTCTCTAATTGCTTACCCTCAAACTTCTGTACCTCAGTTCTTCCCTTATCTGACCATCACCTGCCACCTCAACCTCATCCTGTCTCCTCCAACCTCTTTAGAAATCTTCATGCTATTGACCCTTTGGTCTCTCCTCCACTGTCTATCACCTCTTTCCTCCACTATGTCATCTGAGTCTGTTGATGAGCCAGTAGCTTCCTATAACACTGCACTCTCCTCTGCTCTGGATGTTCTCACTCCGCCCATGCCATGTCCTGTGAGGCATACTGTACCCCAGCCCTGGCTGTCTTCCACTACCTGTTATCTATGTTCCTGTGCCTGTTCAGTTGAGTGTGATTGGCTCAAATCCCGCACCCTTGCGGACCTTCTATACTTCAAATTCATGCTTCTCTCTTTCCAGTCAGCCATAGCACTCACCAAACAAGACTATTATGTCCATCTGACTAACTCTCTTGCCTCTGACCCTCGCCGTCTCTTTACAACTCTCAACTCAAAGGTGCCTCCGTCTCCACCTCTGACTCCTCCTTTCCTTTCTGCCCTAACATTGCTGACTCCATGACAAATTCCACACTATCACACTCCAATTCCCCATGCATTTAAACTAGGAAAAGGGGGTGACGGATGTGGAAGGTCAAGACCGGCACGCCACCCCCTGCAAAAGCAGAATAATATCAGAAACAGCCACACTTTTAAACCACACATCACAAACAAGTGGGAAGATGTGGGCAGAACAAAATTAATGCAAAATACACACAAGCCAGGTAAATGCTGGAAAGCAATGAGCACAAATGCTCGAAGCTTAGCCAACAAAGTTCTGGACCTGGAAGCCCTAATGGTGGAAATGGATTTGGACATTGTGGCCATTACAGAAACATGGTTCAATGAATCGGGATGTAGCCATAACTGGCTATTATCTATTCAGAAGAGACAGAGAAAATGGAAAAGGAGGAGGAGTGGCCTTGTATGTCAAAAGCAATATTAAAGCGACTGAAATGCAGGGGGCATGGGGAAAAGAAGCAGCACTCTGTATTGCGATGGAAAGAGGAGATGGCACTGTCATCCATACTGCTGTAGTCTACAGACCTCCGACTCAAATTGAAGAGATAGATAATGATTTGATTAAAGATATTGCCAAGATAGCCACAAAGGGGGAAGTAATCATTTTGGGTGACTTTAATCTACCTGATGTGGATTGGATTACTCCTTCTGCACATCTGGAAAGAAGCAAAAAAAATTGTAGATGCTCTCCAGGATGCATCACTTAGACAAATGGTCATGGAACCAACCAGGGAAAGCTCAACGCTGGATTTAGTGCTCACCAACGGTGATAGCGTGTCAAATGTCTGCGTGAGTACCCCTGTGAGCAACAGCGATCATTACACAGTGTGGTTTGAGATAAAAGCCAGGGTACAGGCCAAACATAGCAAGCTCAAAACACTGACTTCAAAAAAATGGCCAAGTACCTAAAGGAGGAGATGACAGGGTGGAAGGAGATAAAGGAAGTGGAATTGCAATGGGATAAACTAAAGGTGGCAATAAAAGGGGCAACGGACAAATATGTTAAAAAAGTAAACAAAAACAAGAGGAGAAGGAAACTTATTTGGTGTTTCAAAGAAGTGGCTGCTCAGATAAAGGCAAAAAACTCTGGAAGGGGCGGTATAGAAGAAACTGTTAAATAAATAAATAAAAAACACAGCTTTTGCAAAATTCAAAAGCTTGCAAACAGAAGAACACAGAAATGAATACAGGATCAAACTCAGAGTCAAAAAGAGAAATAAGGATAGCAAAATCAAAGGCAGAGGAAAAGATGGCTAAAGATTTAAGGGTGGCGACAAAACTTTCTTCAGGTATATTCGGGAAAGGAAGAAGATCAGAGTTGGAATTGCAGGACTCAGAAATGCTGGGAAAAGACTCGTGGAAAGTGACATAGAAAAAGCGAAATTGCTAAACAAATACTTCTGCTCTGTTTTTACTAAAGAAAATCCTGGAGATGGACCAGCTGGGACTCCCAAATATAAAAATGGGAACGAAGTAGATACCACACCATTCACAGAAGATGAGGTGTTGGAACAACTTGCTAAACTGAAAGTGGGCAAAGCCATGGGACCGGATGGGATACATCCCAGGATACTGAAAGAGCTCAGAGAAGTTCTATCAGGGCCGTTAAAGGATGTATTCAACAGATCCTTGGAAACAGGAGAGGTTCCTCAGGACTGGAAAATGGCTGATGTCATACCTCTACACAAAAAAGTGGTGATAGGGAAGAAGTGTCAAACTACAGACCCGTGAGCCTTATCTCGGTGGCGGGAAAAGTAATGGAGGTGCTCCTGAAAGAGCGAATAGTGGACTTTCTCAAAACCAACAGGTTGCAAGATTCGAGTCAACATGGTTTTACTGAAGGACGGTCTTGCCAAACTAATCTGATTGAGTTCTTTGACTGGGTAACCAAGGAACTAGATCAGGGGCATGTGATGGATGTCATCTACCTGGATTTCAGCAAAGCCTTTGATACTGTTCCTCATAGGAGGCTTGTCAGTAAACTCAGTAGCTTGGGGATGGGTACCAAGATAGTAAACTGGATTAGAAATTGGTTGACTGACAGACAACAGAGGGTGATGGTACATGGAGCTCACTCGGATGAGGGGGAAGGTGATTAGTGGGGTGCCCCAGGGTTCGGTCCTGGGCCTGGCACTGTTCAATGTATTTCTGAATGATATTGCTGAAGGACTGAATGGAAAAGTCTGTCTTTTTTGCAGATGACACAAACATTTGCAACAGAGTGGACTCCCCTGAGGGAGTGGATAACATGAGGAAAGATCTACAAAAGCTGGAAGAATGATCTAATGCTTGGCAATTACGATTTAATGTGAAAAAGTGGTGTCATGCACTTAGGTAGCAGAAATCCAAGGGAAATGTACGTGATAGGGGGCGAAATGTTGGTGTGCATGGTTCAGGAAAAAGACCTTGGTGTGATTATCTCTGATGATCTCAAGGTGGCAAAACAGTGCGACAAGGCAGTGGCAAAACCCAGGAGGATGTTGGGTTGCATACAAAGAGGGATTACCAGCAGAAAGGAAGAGGTACTTATGCCACTGTACAAGTCGCTGGTGAGGCCTCACCTGGAATACTGTGTTCAGTTTTGGAGACCATATCTTGCAAAAGATGTAAAAAGACTGGAAAGTGTTCAGAGGAAGGCAACCAAAATGATTTGGAGCCTGCGTAAGAAACCTTATGAGAAGAGACTTGAAGACCTAAATATGTACACTTTGGAGGAGAGGAGGGATAGGGGAGGTATGAGTCAGACCTTTAAATACTTAAAGAGGAACGATGAACAAACAAACCTCTTCCAAAGACAGGGAAGTTGCAAAACTAGAGGGCATAACATGAAGCTGCAAGGTGGAAAATAAAAAGGCAATGTCAGGAAATATTTTTTCACTGAAAGGGTGGTGGATGCTTGGAATGCTCTCCCGATGGAAGTGGTGGGGGCAAACACGGTGACAGAATTCAAAACAGCATGGGACAAGCATAGTAGATCCCTTTACAGCAACAGGATAAAAACAAAATAAACTGAACCATCTAACTTCTCAACAAATAGGGGTGTCCTACATGGAGTGGTGGGTCCACCCCTAAACAAAGACATGGGGAGGGGTGACATGCGCAGAGCATCAGGTGCTCCTTCTCTTGCCATATTGCTGGGCAGACTGGATGGACCATGCTGGTCTTTATCTGCCGTCATTTACTATGTTACTATGATGTCACCTATTTCCCCTCCTCCCTTACAACTCCCCCCCCAACCTCTGCTATCCTCTCTTCCTTTTCTATGATCTCCGAGAAGGAAACCACACACCTTCTTTCCTCCTCTAAACTCACTACCTGCTTCTCTGATCCTATTCCCACCCATTTCCTAAGATCCATCTCCTCCACCGTTATCCCTGCCATCTCTCATATTCTCAACCTATCGCTCTCCACTGCAACTGTCCCTACAGCCTTCAAGAATGTTGTGATCACACCTCTTCTAAAGAAACCCTCACTAGATCCTACCTGTCCTTCTTACTATTGACCCATTTCCCTCCTCCCCTTCATTTCTAAACTATTTGAATGTGCGGTTCACTGTTGTTGCCTCGACTTTCTCTCCTCCCAAGCCCTCCTGGATCCTTTACAATCTGGCTTTCGTCCTTTAATTTCTACTGAAATGGCTCTTGCCAAAGTCTCCAGTGACCTGTTCTTGGCTAAATCCAAGAGCCTTTACTCAATCCTCATCCTTCTTGACCTTTCTGCTGCTTTTGACACTGTTCACCAAAACCTTCTCCTCGATACCTTGTCCTCACTTGGTTTTAAGGGTTCTGTGCTATCCTGGTTCTCTTCTTTCCTCTGCCATCGTTCTTTCAGTGTTTGTTTTGGTGGTTCCACCTCTACTGCTATCCCACTCTCAGTTGGTGTACCCCAAAGATCCTTCTTGGGTCCACTCCTTTTCTCTCTATATACACAATCCCTTGCTGCACTCATTTCTTCCCATGGCTTTCGGTACCATCTTTATGCCGATGACTCCCAGATCTCTCTCTCTACACCTGAAATCTCAACAGCAAGCCAGGCCAGGATCTCTGCCTGCCTTTCTTCATTGCTGCTTGGATGTCTCACCGCCACTTGAAAATGAACACGGCCAAAACCAAGCTTCTTATTTTCCCACTAAACCCTCCTCTTCCCTTCTTCCTTTCTCAGTCTCTATGGATAACTCTATTCCTCCCTGTCTCCTCAGGTCGCAACCTTGGGGTTGTCTATGACTCCTCTCTCTCCTTCTCCACACACATCCAACTGATATCTAAAACCTGCCGTTTCTTTCTTGAACACATCAACAAAATTCATCCATTCCTTTCTGAACACTCTACTAATACACTACTCCACTCCTTAGTCACCTCCTGTCTAGACTATTGTAACCTACTCCTTGCTGGTCTCCCTCTGAATCATCTTTCTCCCCTTCAATCTATTCAACACTCTGCTGCACAGCTAATCTTCCGCCAGCTTCATCATGCTCATATAACCCTTCTTCTCAAGTCACTTCATTGGCTCCCTATCCGTTTTCGCATCCAGTTCAAACTTCTCCTGCTGACCTATAAGCGCACTCACTCTGCAGCTCCTCACTACCTTTGCTCTCTTATCTTTCCCTAAACCCCTCCAAGGGAACTCCGCTCTTCTGTCAAATCTCTACTATCTGTGCCCTTCTCTTCTACTGCTAACTCCAGACTTAGCTCCTTTCACCTTGCTGCTCCTTATGCCTGGAACAAACTGCCTGAGTCTGTACATCAGGTGCCTTCTCTGACCATTTTCAAATCCAGGCTGAGAACTCACCTCTTTGCTGCTGCTTTTGGATCTTGACTCACCTGATCTCCTTTGTGTTTCCTTACCATTCCCCCTAGATGTATCCCATGTCTACAGCTACTGTGTTGTCTGTCTTGACTAGATTGTAAGCTCTAATGAGCAGGGACTGTTTTTTCAGGGCCAGCCTGTCCATTGAGCAAGAATGTTGTTGGCACAGGGCCCCGCGCTTCAGGGGGCCCCGCGCCAACAACATTCTGCAGACTGCTCACCTTCTTTAGCGGCAGTTTTAGACCCTTCCACAGCCCATTTCAAGCCCAAGCCCCACTCCCCGAAGAGCCCCGTGACAGGCTTCAGCGGCTCCCGGCAGGCTCAGCACAGCTCGTTATGGCCGCCAAAGTGAAGAGCGTTGTTCCTTTCACTTCGGCAGCTGTATTGTAATGAAGATCGCAGGCATGCTGAGAGCCGGGACACAGGAAGTGTTCTTTGACCTCCGGCATGCCTGCGATCTTCATTAGAATACAGCTGCCGAAGTGAAAGGAATAATGCTCTTCACTTCGGCGGCTGTAACGAATTGTGATGAGCCTGCCGGGAGCCGCTGAAGCCTGCTGCGGGGTTCTTTTGGGAGGAGGGCTTGGGCTTGAAATGGGCTGTGGAGGGGTCTAAAACTGGAATTGGGCTGGGGGGCTATAATTGGAAATGGCTGAATGGGGGGCTATAATTGGAAATGGGCTGAATGGGGGGCTATAATTGGAAATGGGCTGAATGGGGGGAGGCTAGGATTGGAATTGGGCTGGGGGGGCTATAATTTGAAATGGGCTGAATGGGGGGGAGGCTAGGATTGGAAATGGGTTGGGGGGGCTAGGAATGGAAATGGGTTGGGGGGCTAGGAATGGAAATGGGTTGGGGGGGCTAGGAATGGAAATGGGCTGAGTGGGGGGTGGCTAGGACAGCAAAAGAGCTTTTGGGTGGTAGGATTGGAAATGGATTGATGTAGTTCTGGAATAGGATTGGAAATGTCCGATTGGGGGGGGGGCTACTTTTAGAAATGGCTGATAAGGGCAGCTTGGACTTGAAATGAGTTGATGGGGGGGGGCTCAGACTGGAAATGAGCTGATGGGGAGGCTCAGACTGGGGGAGCTTGGACTAGAAATGGGCTGAAGCTCCTCCACACTCGACCCAATTTCCAGTCCAAGCCCCCCCATTGGCTCACTGGAAAAGGATTGGAATTGGTTTATGGGGGGGCTAGTATTTGAAATGGCTGATGGGGGGGGCCTAGGACTGCAAATGAGCTGACGGGGGAGCTTGGACTGGAAATGGGCTGATGGGGGTTAGAATAGGACTGGAAATGGGCTGATGTGGGATTGGGGGGAAGAATGCAATTAGAAGGGAGCGGATGTTGAGTGGGGCTGGAACTAGAAGGGAGCTGATTTTGGGGGAGGACTAGAAGGGGCTGGGGGAATGAGGATAGAGGGGGAAACGATATTTTGTGTGGGAGGGAAGAAAAATCTACAAATTGCTGGGTATTGGCAAAGTGGGGATTGAGAATGGAAGGGTGAAATTTGAGTGGATGAAAAAGGAATAAAAAAGAAATTAGTGAAAGAGCAAAAGGGGCAAGATCAGTATGTTAAAGCAGATGTAGAAGATAGAATGGAAAAAATCTAGAAGAGAGAAGAAAGGACAAATGGACAGCAGACAATGGAGAATTAGCAGAAGACAGAAGAGACCAGAAGAAAGTGACTGGAGCAATTGCAATTGAAAAATAAAATGCCCAAACAACAAAAAGGTAGAAAAATACTTTTTTATTTTGAATTTATTAACTGGAATATGTCAGCTCTGGGAAATGTGTATCACTAACATCTTTGCACTTGGTTTGCAGCTTGTCGTGCTGTGAGGGCTTATGTGCATCAGTGATGCTGAGAGCTAAACTATCGGTAGTTTAACTACTGGCAGGGTCTCCCAAGATGGACAGGTCTCAACTGAGGTGCCAGACCAAGACAAACCACCCATCTGGGCAGCAGCAGAATGGGATAGTGTTGATGGCGGAGGATCACATTTCTGTGACAACGGCAACACCACCAAACTTAAACTGCGCGGAAGAAAGGCCCGGCAATCTACTTCTGTATCTTGCCATGAAAACCCAATGGATAGTTACAACAAAACAAATTGTGCTATAGTGCTGGAAGATGAGACCCCCAGGTCGGAAGGCACTCAACTAGCTACTGGGGAAGAGCTGAAGACTTTTCAGAGTAAAGCCAGCATTTATGATGTGGTTGGATCAAAGCCCTCGGGACGTCTGGCTGCTGATGTAGCTGCACATGAAATGAGAGTCAGAAGCTGTAAAGATGTCTTACGCATTGGAACATGGAATGTACGAAGCATGAACCAAGGGAAGTTGGAGGTAGTCAAGAATGAAATGGAACATGTACAACTTGATCTGTTGGGTGTCAGCAAACTGAAATGGACTGGCATCGGGCACTTTGCATCAGATGATCACATGGTCTACTATGCTGGAAATGAAAGACAAAGAAGAAATGGTGTTGCATTTATAATAAAGAAGAAACTTGCAAGAACTGTAATGAAATACAATGCAGTCAGCGAACGCTTAATCTCTATTCGTCTACGAGGAATGCCTATCAACACAACTATAATTCAAGTATATGCCCCAACAACAGCTGCAGAAGAGAATGAAATTGAAGAGTTCTATGAACAAGTACAAGCTGAAATTGACAGAACATGCAAACAGGATATCCTGATAGTCATGGGTGACTGGAACGCAAAAGTTGGCAACAAAGAAGGCGGCAAAGTAATTGGAAAATATGGACTTGGCAACAGAAATGAAGCTGGAGATAGACTGATAGAATCCTGCAAGACCAACGATCTATTCATCTCAAACACCTTCTTCCATCAACACAAGCGGCGACTGTACACATGGACTTTACCCAATGGATTGTATAAAAATCAAATTAACTATATTTGTGGAAGTCAACGATGGAAAAGTTCTATAACATCAACAAAGACAAAACCTGGAGCTGACTGTGGTACAGATCATCAACTACTAGTATGCAAACTCAAGCTAAAGTTGAAAAAGAGCAAACCACTCATGAATGCAGCAAAATATGACCTTGAGAATATACCACTGGAATTTAAGGACTGCCTGCAAAATCGATTTGCTGCTTTAGATATAAATGACAGAGCTCCAGAAGAGTTATGGAATGACATCAAGAAGGTTGTGTTGGAAGAAAGCGAGAAGTCTCTACAAAAGGTGAAAAAGCAAAAACGGCCAAAATGGATGACGGAAGAAACTCTGAAAATTGCCCAGAAATGCAGAGAAGCTAAAGCCAGAGGAGAAAGACAGACAATAACAGAACTCAACAGAGATTTCCAATGTGCAGCAAGACAGGACAAGGAAAAGTACTACAATGACAAATGCAAGGAAATAGAAGCAGAAACTATTAGAACAAGATTGGCTTTCCTAAAGCTACGAGAGTTAAAGAAAAAGTTTCAGCCTCGAATTGGAATGTTACAAGATGCTCAAGGGTTTATGTTGAATGATGCTGAGAAGATCAAGAATAGGTGGTAGGAATATACAGAGTTTTTATATGATAAAGATCAAGGGGACCAACAGCCATTTCAACCTGTACCTTATGATCGGGAACCATTGGTGATGAAAGAAGAAGTTGAAGCAGCATTGAAAGCCTTATCAAAGAACAAAGCACCAGGCATTGATAGCATTCCCACAGAAGTATTACAGCAATCTGATGCAGCTGTTACTGTACTTACAAGGCTCTGCCAAGAAATATGGAAGACAACATCATGGCCAACTGACTGGAAAAGATCTGTGTTTATACCAATACTAAAAAGAAAGGTGATCCAAATGACTGGAAATTATCGCAAAATCGCTCTGATCCCACATGCCAGCAAGATTCTACTGAAGATTATTCAAAAGAGACTACAACCATACCTGGAACAAGAACTACCTGAAGTGCAAGCAGGGTTCAGGAAAGGGCGAGGAACGAGAGACATCATTGCGGATGCGAGATGGATCCTTGAAAAGACTAAAGAATACCAAAAGGAGATCTATTTGTGCTTTATCGACTAAAGCAAGGCTTTTGACTGTGTAAACCATGAGAAACTCTGGGCCACATTAAGAAGCATGGGTATACCAGAACACCTGATCGTACTCTTGCACAATATGTACATTTATCAAGAAGCAATAGTTCGAATAGAACAAGGAGATACAGAATGGTTTAAAATAAGCAAAGGTGTAAGACAAGGTTGTATACTTTCCCCCTATCTGTTTAATTTATATGCAGAACAAATCATCAGAGAATCAGGATTATATGAAGACAACAGAGGTGTGAAGATTGGTGGAAGACTCATCAACAACCTTCGCTATGCTGATGATACCACATTACTGGCTGAAAGTGAAGATGGTCTGAAACATTTGCTTCTCACAATCAAAGAACATAGTCTCAAAATGTGCCTGCACCTTAATGTAAAGAAGACAAAGATCATGACAACTGGCATAATCAACAGGTTCATCGTTGAAGGAGAAGAAATTGAAATTGTGAACAACTTTAACCTACTTGGATCAACTATCCATAAAGAAACAACAAGCAGTCAAGAAATCAGACGACGCATTGCTCTTGGCAGAATGGCTATGAAAGACCTAGATAAGATTCTCAAGAGCAGAGATGTCTCTCTCCATACAAAGATTCGACTTGTTCAAGCCATGGTATTTTCAATAACATCATATGGATGTGAAAGCTGGACAGCGAAAAAGATAGACAGGAAGAAAATTGATGCCTCTGAATTATGGTGCTGGTGGCAAATACTGTGTATACCATGGACTGCCCGAAGAACAAACCAGTCGGTACTAGAGGAGATCAAACCTAAGCTTTCTTTAGAAGCTCAGATGACAAGACTTTGACTTTCATACTTTGGACACATCATGCGAAGAGAGAGATCATTAGAGAAAGACATCATGCTTGGCAAGATAGAAGGTCAACGCAAAAGAGGAAGGCCAGCAATGAGATGGATCGATACAGTAACAGCAGCTACGCGTACCAGTCTGTCAACAATGAGCCGCCTGACTCATTTTTGTTTAGTACAAAAGGAAATTAATTTATAGTGGTGTTGTACATTCCAAGTTTGGCTTTAGGGGCTCCCAATTTAATTATTGTCTTCCGATTTCTAAATTGTGATTCCTTGTTCTTTGTTTGGTGATGGTCTATGTTCTGCATGTGTAACTGAGCTGAGGTATTCTATTCTTGTAGTTTCTGTTTGACAGTGCCACTTGTTCTCTTTCCCTAGTAGTAGATGTATTGATTTAATATTTGCAGTGTTACCTTTTTAATAGGTAGGGTTTGGTGCTTTGTAAGTCCTGGTAGTGCTGTTATGATACGGTGGGTTTGCTATGGGTTCTAAATGGTTAGTGTTATAGTACTTTCTAATGTGCCTGGCGGTTGGCGCTGGAGTATAGTAATGTAGAAATCTGGTAGTCTTTCTTTATCCAGATACTCATGAAGTGGTATGTTAACATTTTGTTAATGTTTATGCAAATGAGACTTCTTATGCAAATAAGGCCCCGCAATGATCCTCCGCACATGGCCCCGCACCCCCCTTGGGCCGCCCCTGTGTCTTTTACACGTGTCTGTGCAGCGCTGTATATGTCTTGTAGCGCTATACAAACGTTCAGTAGTAGTAATATGGTGTTCAATAAGTTATAATATAGGATAGTGTAGGATAGAATGAACAATAAGTAAACAATGAGGCACAACAGGGAGTGAATCAAGTTAAAAAGCAATAGATGGGGAGAGAAGACCCTAGGTAAGGAAACAGAGCAGAAATAAGACCTTAAACTTCGATGCTATAGGCAGATGGTGTACTATGAATAAGGTATAGCGACTTCAATATCCATGAAGTATAGCACATCAAAGCCCCGCTCCATATGCCATCAGCTTTACACTGTTATGCTTAGAAACCCCTCCCCCCAGCATGGCTCTGATTAGGGCCTCATCAGATAGGCAAATTAGTTTTCCCAACATGACCAGACACACCCATGTGTAGTGCATTGCAGAGCAGACTTTTCCTACCACTCAAAAGGCCAAGGCTTCCCTCTCCTAGGATGGTGTATTTATATATTTGGAGTTAACTCATGCTTTTCCAGTAGTAAATCAGGGCGAATTACATTCAGGAGCAGCAGGTTTAATGTTTGCAATGATCCACTGACAATTTGGCATTCATTGGTAGAATTCTGCAGGCATTGCTCCTCCCCTCCCACTCCTAACCAGCAGTTTAAAGCAGAACGGCACAAACTTCAATGAGCACATGGGCAGCTCCGGCAGTATCATGCCTTTGGGCTCAGAAGATAAAATTGGTTCAAGGCGCTCCAGCACGTTCATGATACCGTGAAACTAAGCATCTGTGCCTTTAAGTCGAATGCCAGTTCAATCAGAGTCTCTTAGTGAGGTTCTGCTGGGGGAGTTTCAGGGAGTAGTAACAGAACCCTATGGTCTGAAATTCTAACTGTTTTTGACTCAGAAACAGCGTAATGTCCCTTAATATTTTGTAGAAAAACAATTGAACCTTTTGTGCTGCCTGTCTTTTATGGTTTTCTGCTAATAACTTCTCAGTTTAATAGTTTAATGTATTTTTTTGTGTGTCTTAATCTCAGGGAAAATACCATGCAAAGCTCCCTGTAGATCATATCATCCTATGTACTGCCACTCTCAGAATATAGCTTAGCATACAAGCAGAACAGTCTCTGAGTAGAAAGAAAGACGTTTGTTTCTAGTGACCTTTACAAAGAGGCCTTCCAGTGAGGAGGCAAACGATCTGTGAAATTGTCTTAAATAGGTGTTTAAAGCCAAGTGACAGATCAAAGGGGTAATTTGAAAGGCTCCCTCTATCAAACCAAGGGCTGTGTGAATCACCCAGGAAATTGGTAAGACATTACCTTAGAAACACATGTCAGGGCACTGTGCAGCAAGTCAGCTTTTATTGTCTTCGTTCCCTCCCACCCCCACCAGGGATAATCTTAGCTTTATAAGCTCTTAAACCTATTAAAAGGAAGGAGGTGCCCATATTCACTTTCAGGTGTGGCTGGTTATCCTAATCAGGAATAGATTAATTAAGGACCTGAGATGAACAAGGTCCATTAAATGTATTAGGTATAGTGGGCTTGGTATAAGTATACCCAGCAAACATAAGTAAGTAAATAACTTAAATACCAAAACAAAACCTTAAAACTACGATGCAGACAGCAGTCCAGCAGCAAGATGGGAGCTGTTCAGTCTTTTGCATCGAGTGTCACATGTATGATTTTCTCCCAGTTGGCGAGGGGTCTTACGTGTGCACTAGATGCAAGGAGCTCTTTGATCTCAAGGAATGAGTCCAATATCTGGAGGCTAGAGCAGCAGACTTAAAGGACAAAAGGAAGACAGAGAGGTATATAGACGAGACGTACAGGGATGTAGTACTGAAGTCCCACCTCCACTCTGGCAGCCTCCTTATTGCAATGGAGGAGAGAGGTCACATGACAAGAGAGCATCACCCTGGTATGGTAGGAAATGATCCTGTAGCTAAGTCCTGAACTCTCGCACAGAGGTGTTTTCTCCAGGGCCAGGTGCCCATGAGGGAAGGGTTAGGACAGCCGTTATAGTTGGTGATTTGATCATTAGGCATGTAGATAGCTGGGTGGCTGGTGGACGTGAGGATCACCTGGTAGCATGCCTGCCTGGTGCAAAGGTAGCGGACCTGATGCACCACATAGACAAGGTTTTCGATAGCGCTGGGGAGGAGTCTGCTGTCTTGGTACATGTTGGCACCAATGACATAAGAAAGTGTGAGAGGGAGGTTCTGGAGGCCAAATTTAGGCTTTTATGAAGGAATTGAAATCCAGAACTTCCAGGGTATTCTCCATTCTCCGAAATGCTTCCCATTCCACACGCAGGACCCAAGAGGCAGGCACAGCTCTAGAGTCTCAATGCATGGATGAGACGATGGTCCAAGGAAGAGGATTTTGGATTTATTGGGAACTGGGCAACATTCTGGGGAAAGGAGGGGCTTTTCCAAAGGGATGGGCTCAACCTTAACCGGGATGAATCCAGGCTGTTGGCAGTAACCTTTAAAAAGGAGATACAGCGACTTTTAAACTAGATAATAGGGGAAAGCCCACAGTCACCCAAGAGCGTATGATTCGGAAGGATGTATCCTTGAAGGATACTGAGAAAAGACTGAAGTTAGGGCATATTGACAGAGAGCTTCCAATAAAGATAAAAGTAACCCAAATGCTCTTAAGTACAGAGCAGTCCACAAAAAACACACAGCTTATCTCGCTGATAGCCAGGAAACACACAAGGGCAAGAAAGTAAAACAGTCTTTTATTAATAAACCCCTACACAGCCACATTCCGTTGCCTTCGTCAGGGGGTACCTTAAGAAGAACAACAATATACAAAAATTTGATGAATAATCCAATAAAGATAAAAACATAAATAAAAATAAAACCATAAACAGATATCAATAGATAACAAAAAATAAATATAAAGTAAGTAAAAGGGATAAAGTTAAAAAGAACTAAATACAAGTAAAAATACTAATATAAATAATGATTATAGTAAATAAAACTGGTAAAAGGAGGATAAGATAAATGAGCCAAAAATAAAATCAAATAGTATAATTACTACTACTACTACTACTGAGCATTTGTATAGTGCTACAAGACATATGCAGTGTTGTACAGACATGTAAGAGACAGTCCCTGCTCATCAGAGCTTACAATTTAGTCAAGACAGGCAACAAAGTAGCTGTAGACATGGGATACATCTAGGGGGAATGGTAAGGAAACACAAAGGAGATCAGGAGAGTCAAGATCCGAAAGTGGTAGCGAAGAGGTGAGTTTTTAGCCTGGCTTTGAAAAGGGCCAGAGAAGGCACCTGACTTACAGGCTCAGGTAGTTTGTTCCAGGCATAAGGAGCAGCAAGGTGATAAAAGACCAACCATAGCCATAAAAGACCAACCACAAGGACAAGTAAAGGCCAATAGTGCAAAAGAGGGGCAAAAGTGAGTGTATTTAGAGAGAAGAGGGAGGGGCAAAAATCAAACTGGGAAGATGTATTACAACTATTTGATAAACTAAAAGGATAGCAAATTACCTGGACCAGATGGTATACATCAGAGGGTGTTGAAAAAACAGAAATATGAGATTGCAGACCTAATAGTAATCGGTAATCTATGAACTCTCATTAAAATCATCTTTAATACCTGAAGTTTAGCAAATGGCCAATGTAACGCCAATTTTAAAAAGGGTTCCAGAGGTGATTTGGGAAACTACAGATCAGTGAGCCTGAGATCACTACCAGGAAAATGGTAGAAACCATTATAAAGAACAAAATTACTCAACATGTTGATAGTTAAAGGGAGAAAGCCAACATGGCTTTAGCCAAGGAAAATCTTGTCTTACTAATCTGTTAATAGTTTTTGAAGGTGTGAATAAACAGGTAGACAAAGGTGAGCCAGTCAATATAGTGTATCTGGATTTTCAGAAAGTCTTTGTCAAGGTCCCTCATGAGAGACTTTTTGTGAAATTAAAAACTCATGGGATAGGAGGCAGTGTACTATTGTGGATCAGGAACTGGTTAAAAGATAGAAAGCAGAGAGTAGGACTAAATGGCCAATTTTCCCAATGGAGAAAGGTGAATAGTGGATTACCCCAGGGATCTGTGCTGGGTCCGCTGCTTTTTAGCATATTTGTAAATGACCTGGAAATGGGAATAAAGAATGAGGTAATCAAATTTGCAGATGACACAAAATTATTCAAAGTTGTTAATACCCAAGAGGATTGTGAAAAATTGCAAGAGGACCTTGATAAATTGAAAGACTGGACGTTCAAATGGCAGATGAAATTTAATGTGGATAAGTGCAAGGTTATGCACCTAGGAAAGAACAACCCAAACTATGGTTACACGATGCAAGATACCACATTAGGAACCATTACCCACAAAAAAATTAGACATCATTGTGGATAACATGTTGAAACCCTCTGCCCAGTGTGCAGCGGCAGCCAAGAAAGCAAATAAAATGCTAGGTATCATAAGGAAAGGAATGGAGAATAAAACAAAGGATATTATAATGCCTCTGTATCGTTCCATGGTACGACCGCACCTTGAATATTGTGTGCAATTCTGGTCGCTGTATCTTAAAAAGGATATAGCGTTATTAGAAAAGGTTCAGAGAAGAACCACCAAAATGGTAAAGGGGATGGAAGGATACCCCTAAGTGGAGAGGCTAAAAAGGTTGGGGCTCTATAACCTGGAAAAGAGATGGCTGAGGGGAGATATGATAGAGGTCTATAAATTAATGAAGAGAGTGGAACAGGTAAACAAATATCGATTGTTTACGCCATCAAAAAGTAGAAAGACTAGGGGACATGCAATGAAGCTACAATGTAACCCGTTTAAGAATAATAAAAGAAAATACTTTTTCACTCAATGTGCAATCAAACTCTCAAATTCGTTACTGGAGGATGTAGTAAAAGCTGTCAGTATAGCTGGGTTCTAAAAAGGTTTGGACAAGTACCTGGAGGAAAGATCCATAAACCATTATTAAAAAGGACCTGGGAAATCCACTGCTTAACATGAGACGAGCATTGTGGAACCGTGTGACTTTGTGGGAAACTGCCAGGTACGTGTGACCTGGATTGGCCACTGCTGGAAACAGGATAATGGGCTTTGTGGACCTTGGTCTGAACCAGTACGACATCTCTTATGTTCTTATGACATGAACTATCCTACTGTCTGCCCCTTTCAAAACACATCCCAAATTTGTATGCTGTTTTCACCCTGCAATAATTTGTATGTGTGCACAAAAAGAACAACAGAATTTAAAAGAAGAGAAAAAGTGTGACGACCTAGAAATCCTTCAGTATAGCTATGCACAGGCAACTTTCATCCTAATAGCTGCACAGTGTTAGACATACTGGGGAACCGGGGCGATGATTTTGAAGAGTTGTAGCTTCTCCTATGGTTTGGAAAACCCAGAGCATGTGCCGTGGTTGCCCCACCCTACCTCTGGCCCTGCCTACCAGCCTCATCGGACAGTCAAAGTTCAAAACATTGTTTTTAAATGAAGTGTTTCAACCTCCCTCTAGATGCATAGTGCTACAGAAGGGATAGCACTAGGTGTGAATGGATCTGGAAGGAGGGACATAGGGAGAGAATCACCACTCAGGGCTGTTCCTGCAGTCAGGGCAGTAGCTGGTCAAGATGTCGCCCAGAGCAAAGCCTGCTTTCAGCACCTCCACCCCCCAACCCCCTTTCATGGGCTCCCATGCTAGCAGGCTCACAGACCAACTCAATAGCATCCTTGTGATAACCCTGCCCCTGAGGGTCTGTGACCTCTGGGGTTCTGGGGAGGGGGGAACAAACTCTCCTTTGTTTTACCATAACACCTGCATCACACAGACATTAACTTTCAAATCAAAACTTCATATTTTTATACTATTATCTACCTCTTTCATATGTTAATTATATCCATAATTCATCAGGGGATGGGACAATGGGTTAATCCTGCCCTAAAGAATGTGCTGAAGGTTGTGGATGGCTAAAGGGGCTCTCTCAAGACATACTGAATCGATGCCACTAGTCAGTGGAACAATTTCCCCAATGTGGGCCCCTCTGCAGTGGCCAGATTTGTGGTTGCTGGTGGTCTTCTTTCACCGGTGGTCTTCTTTCACCAAAGGGGAGCCAGGGTCTGGCATTGGGAGGAGGGGGAGAAGGGGCTACATTTGGCCTAGAGAAATCATTTATTTTATTTATTTAGCTGTATTTATATTCTGCTTTTCACCGGGTCAAAGCGGTCAATTGGGGGATACATTTAACATGAGGGGATATGACACACATACGCTAATACTTACAGGGAACATGGGCAATGGAGGGTTAAGTGGCTTGCCCAAGACCACAAGGAGTGCCTATAGGACTAGAAATCCCAGTCTCTCCTGCCTGAGATTGCTGTCCCCAGGTGGGACTTGAACCCCCGGCCCGAAGTACCTTGTCCTAACCACTAGACCACTCCTCCCTCCTCCCCCAAATCATAGTGTTGCTTTGGTAATTAAGGTGTAATAACCTGCTTCTCTTGGATAGACGGAGTAAAACCAGGAGTGGTTCTGCCTAGCCCACATGCAGAGTTGCCAAATTACCCAGTTCCAGGAGTGAGATTTTTTCTGCCAGTTCTGGTTTTAAATTTGCCTTGCAGTGCATGCAGTTTGGCATTTATAGTTCCTGATTTTACCCATTGGAATTAGTGCTGCAGGTCCCATAATGCATCAGAATAAGACTGCCAGAAATCCAGGGCTGGCTTACAACCTCACTCCTGGATCTGGGTAACTTGGCAGCTCTGCACATGGCCTTTGGCCAGTTGGCAACACACAATGACTAGACCGCCACATGGTTTATGAGGAATTAACACCAGGAGATGGAATGGTTAATCCCATGGATTGGGGAAAGGGAATTCCCTTCATTTACCTCCATGCCCCTGATACCACAGCACTCACACCAAAGGCTACCAGGTCTGCAAGGTTTCCAACTCTCCACACACACCCACCGCCCCCCCCCCCCCCCGGGGTCCCCAGTTAGAGGCACAAAGCCAAGAGGGGGAAGTGTGGATTCTGCACAGGAAAATAACTCTCTCTGGGGGTGACTATTTCTCTGGAGTGGAGTAGGCGGCTGAGAACCATGGAAACCAGGATTCAAATCCCACTTCCTCTCCTTGTGGCCTTGAGAAAGCCAATTAACCCTCCATTGCCTTGGATACAAACTTAGACTGTAAGCCCAGAGACTGGCAAATACTTACTGTACCTGAATGTAAGTTCTGAAAAAGGTGTGAGCTAAATCCAAGCCCCCCGTTCTTTCATGGTCCCAAAGTTACCCAGTTCCAGTTGTGAGATTTTTTGCCAGTTCTGGTTTTAAAGTTGCATTGCAATGCAGTATGGTACTTGTAGTCCCTGATTTTACCCATTACATTCAGTGCTACAGATCCCATAATGCATCTGAATGAGATTGTCAGAAATGCAGGACTGGCTTAAAATCTCACTCCTGGAACTGGTAACTTGGCTATTCTGGAGTCCACCTGATTACAAGAATTAATTGGGGGAAAAAGACAGAATTTTTAGGAAAAGTTGAGTGTCTCAGACAATACCACATCACAGACTTTAGTATAACACAGCTGCCATCATGAGTTGTTTCCACACACACACACACACACACACACACACACACACACACACAGGTGTCCCGTGCGTATATAGATGCAGATAGACACAAATCTATATGTACACACACAGGCACAAACAACAGCCCTTCATTCCAAACATCAGGAAAACGTTACCTATGACATCACATGCATCTGAAATTAAACCTTTTTTTTCCCAGCTTAATCCCAGACCCTATAATCTTGTTTTTTCAGCAATCCATTCCTGCCAAACGCCCTTTTCCTCCAGGCGGCTCACTCGTCATCCAGCTAACCGCTAATTTAGAGTTTGCAGGGACTTCTGGTCTTTTGATGTTCAAAAAACTACAGACCCAGCGTGCTGCAGAATTAAACTGCATGACTCTCCCGAGGAGGGGGAGAAGAGCTGGAGAGGGACAGAACAAAGCTCTCTCTGTCCTAAGAGCCGAGGCCTCCCATGACCCCACTGCATGAGCCGCACTGTAAAAACGCCGAGAAGGTCCCAGAGGTCAACAAACATACAACTACAACAGAATAAACTTCTCTCAGCTTCACAAAGATGTACAGAAGGCGGACTGAAAGACCCCTATTTATTCTACATACAGAGGGACGTTTCAGAAGGAGCCGCTCAGGCTACACGTGTTTCCGCATGCGCACGTGCGCACTTTCTAAAATACCAGTGGATGGTTGTGCTAGAACCTAGGTCCTGTCACTAATGCCTGATCTAGGGCAGGCATAATTTGGGGTACCTAGATCGCGCACCGACACGCGTAATATTCTGTAGCTTAGGTGCATCACATGAGGTTGTGCCTACTCCCGTGCACGGCTATTGAAATTTATGCACGATCGGCACTTCCGTGTGCATTTAGGGCCTGATTTTTGAAAAGCATTTACATGGTTTACAGCCCAGTGTAAATGCCTTAAAATGGGGATATTCAACAGCATTTACACAGTTAGTCCCCTAAGCACCCCGATGCTATCCGGTTAGCGCTGGGATGTTTTGGGGGTGTTCCAGGGTGGAGTGGGGGGTGCGTGGTCTCCTTTTTTCTTTTCCTTTCCCCTAGCTTTATCCCTGTCTACACCCTCTGTGTTCTCTGTCTTGACTAGATTATAAGCTCTGATGAGCAGGGACTGTCTCTTACACTTATTTATTTATCTAACAGTTCTTCTATACCGCACTCTTTATTATCAGCGCTGCGTACGACTTGTAGCGCTATACAAATGCTCAGTAGTAGTAGCTAACCAGGCAGCAGCGATAGCAACCTGCACCGAAAAGATAGGCGAGGAAAACCCTTGCCTATCTTTGAGGCATAAGAGCTAACAAGGCAGGTTAGAGGTTGGCAGGGAAGGCTATGCACCGACGAGGCACATGGCCCTTCCAAAATATGCACAGTTCAATATTGGACCTGTAGAAAATAGTGCATTACGTCTATGAAAACAGGGACTTGCGTGCATAAACATGTAGCGTTTAGTGCACCTCTTATACATCAGCCCAACAGAGCCCCCAGCACAAAAGAAGGGCTCCTATTTATAATTAAAGTGTGTATATAAGAAATAGGGATCTGAGAGGCTAACAAACCCATGTGCAAGGGAGGCTAAATGTCTCCGTATACAGTACACAAATACACACGGTCGAGACGTCATACGTTCTCCCGTTGCAAGGGACGAGAGTCAAAGAAATTGCTAACTTATCTGCCTTGACTGGTATGACCGGTTCGTTTATGTTGACATGTTTTGTTAAGGAGGGGGTTGAGTTGGTGGGCTGAGGAAAGAATAGTGACATTTTCATATTACTATGAGATGTTCTGGGATGTTTTTAATTGTTGTGCTTACCTTGGGTAATCAGCAGAAAAGCACGAAAGAAATATGGAAAGAAATAACCCAGACCTCAGAGTACAGCATTGTACAATTCAAGGAGGTGCAGGGTCTCTGACCTCTAGTATGTCAGCGAGGGCTCACCCTGCTGTTAGATATCACTCTATTGAGTGCCATAGAGCAGAGAGACGGACTAGGCCAGGGGATACGAGACATCGCCCATTCCTGAAAGCCAGAACTCAAGTTGCTTCTGCCACTAGATCAAGATCCCGGAGACCTATGGGCAATACCTTCCCGGTGCTTGTATCAGGGCTCTATTCAAATCCGATTGTTCATCTAGGGCCCTAGTGCAAAGAAGTGGGAGCATCGAAGGAGTCAGTGAGACTTTGGCATGGTGTAAAGCAACGACATATTCAGTCAGCTTATAACGATGGAGGATGCACACGAGCAGCTCTAGAATCTAACTGGAATTTGGCTTCCTGGCATATCAGGGAAACCCGGCTCCTCCGTCTCACATACATGGTCTAGATGGCTCTAGGCCATGAAGGACAAGTTGAGCCAGACCTGATTTTACCCCTCGCTGCATCTATTGCTTTATAGTTCCAATTTATCCTCCAAAACTGCAGTCAATCTGGAGAGAAAGCCAGGCCCGTCCCTCCTGACCTGGAGCCATCCAGTTGCCTTATAGGCTTTCCACCTCACCCTATGTCAAACCAGAGTGATCTAGTCCTGCCACCCCCTCCCCTCCATTGCCTCTATGGAGTTGTGGCCCTGTTTAGAAACATGACAGCAGAAAAAGACCATATGGCCTATCTAGTCTGCCCTTCCATATCGACTACTACAAATGTTTATCTCATTTCCCTAAGAACATCAGAACTACAAATCCCTTAATGCAATGGGGTAAAACCAGCACTGGATCAGCTTGTCCTGATTCAGAAGCCACTGCAGGACCAGAAAGATGGAGCGGTTCTGGACATTCACACGGATGCCTCTCAGCTTGTTTCTACCAGCTCAGCACCACGTGGCTGGCAGGAATAGGGTGAGTCAGATACTCTATGGAAACCAAGGACACATGGGCGCCTTGAACGTAACCATCTCTCTGAACATGCCTGCCACTTTCTTTAGCTTTCTATGTTTCATGGAGGGGGTGAGGGGGCTTTATTGCCAAAGAAAAATGAAATTGTAGCTTTACAAACACAAATCTGGATGACTTCAAAGGCTGAGGGGATGGAAGGCAGCTGTGATGAGAACAGCAGGGGCAGGGGGAGGAAATAAAATATAGAGAGAGATGAACTTACGTCTCTGGGACCACCCAGAGAGCTTCAAATTAACTTTTCTCCTGGCTAAAGTCAAAGCAAAGGAGAATTTACAAGACAGCAGTGAAACTTCAAGGACAAAGCTTACAAAAGATGTCTTCCCCCTCCCCTCCTACCTTGCACCCACATGGATCCCTCGGATGATCTGGAGGCATTGGTGTCTGTCTAAACCTGGCATTCCTCACAAGTCAGCCTTGGCCTCTTCCCAAGGCAAGATCAATGGTCAAAACACTACATAAATAACCTAGCGTTAGTGATTATCTATCCCAGGGAGCCTAATGGAGCTTTAATCCTCTTCTTCGCTTCTCATCCTCTGGTTTTCACTTTGTAGTGTTTTGTTCTTTAAAACATTGCTTATCTCTGATTTTTTCCATCTGTCTCTATTCACATTATAAGGCTCATTTATAACAGAATGGGAAACAAAGGAAATTAAGGTGATACCTTCTTATTGCACTAACAATACATTTTTGGACCCGGTACTAGACACTGTCTTGATTTATAGAAGAAGGTTTTAACCTTTGAAAGCTAGTCCAGATATGTATTAGGTTAGTTCAATAAAACGGTATCACCTTATTTTCCTTTGTTGTTTTATTATTTAACTACCAATGTGATCTGGAAAGTTCACAAACAGCTCTGGGTACTTCTTACATCGGGTCCGTTAAAGAGAGCCCAGCCTCTGTACTGCAACAGCTTAGAGCCGTGGCATCACCGGGGACTTGTGGCAGGTTGGCCACCAGCCTAGAGGAACAAACAACAAATTCCTGGCGTTTAGACCGCAGGCGGAAGCGTGGATCACTTCCTGCAGGGACTGGGGAACAACAACAGTCCGACACAACATCAAAAGCCCAACTAATTTTAAGAAACAGGCAAAAGTCCTGCAATACAATTCTGCATCAGGTTTGGCTAGTGCTACCACCCCTCCAGTGGACTTTTGTGGGGTTTTGCCCATTCCGAAAGCCGCAGGGAATGAAAAGCTTTGGTGGTTTTTTGGTGTGGCTCGGGACTGAAATCTAGCCACATGGGGATAATTTTATAAGAAACTGCCTCGATATAGGCAGTGAGTATGCAAGTAAATGTCAGTATTTTAAACAATTTACACATGTAAATGGCCACTTATGTACATAAATGCCCTCTTATAAGAGACAGGCTAGCGTAAAGGTACGTGCGTTGTTTGCACTGTGCATACTTTCACTCTGGGTGTGCGCACACGCAGAGTTTGGACAGAACAGGAGCGGCGCAAGCATTTACGCACGTCAATATAAAATCCCTTCCTGCGGCCACTTATACCAACTCTATGGCTGGTGTGTCATTGCGCCTCAATGTGCACACATACTTTTGCACTTAGGCCTTATTTTATAAAGTCAAGTACGCGCATACTTGGCGTTATAAAAAAGAGGCATAAAAACTCTCATAAAAACATGTATTATCTAGGCGCAACGTTATATAATGACCCGCCAGATTCGTTCCATGGCCAACCCAGCATCCCGCTTCCCATAGAAATAAACAAATGTATTATTGTGCTGTTAGGGTTTTTTTTATTATTATTGTCTGTATGTTTATTATTATTGATTGTATATTATTGTATTTTAATGTAACTTGCTTTGAATATATTTTGACCGGTGAGGCAGTATGTAAAATTCTATAAATTAAAAAACGTGGCGAGGCCTCCTCTTCAAATGCACAATAAAAATATACACGGTTTGGCTCATTTAAAATCAGTTTTTCAGGCATTCTTTCATGTTCATTTCACCTGTTCAGTTCTTTTTTTTTAAGGCACACACAGTATGCACGCAAGAACTTAAAAATACATGCAATCGATTGCACACACGTTACTTCAAAGGTGTATGGGCGTGCATTTTAAGCACCGAAACTAACTGAACGTGTGCTTGCGAACGCACACCCAGAATGCTTAATATCTTTGGGCCAGATGTGTGAAGCGGTTTCCTGTAAGCATTATGCGGGAAATACTCTTTAGTATGACCAAGCACAGTCACCCCCTTCACTGCTTCTCAGTTTATGAGCTAAGGAATAGCCAGAGAGAGATTTATTAGCCCTCGAAGGTCAACCAAAAGCTTCTTACAGAAAACCAGGAAGGCAAAGATTTGCAGCTTTCCAGGATTAGCTGTATATTGCATCTGTACTGTGTAATTTATTAGATATAATCTCTAAAGTAGCCTGGCAATGACGCCGGAGAGATTCTCCCTGTACTCACCAACACTCTGGAACTCACTACCGAATAACTTAAGCAGCACATCAGACCTCCTAACATTCAGAAAGCAGCTCAAAACTCACTTATTTATAGAGCACTTTGGAATGAAAAAGGACTTACTGAATATCAGTCCAACTTACTACAACCTAATATACAATTTAACTTCTCTGACTCCATAAACTTAGTTATAAACCCCACCTAGTTTTGATGCTAACAAAATCCCCCCCACCAGGTTAATGTTCACTTAATAGTCTCCCACTACTTCAAATAATACCCATCTTTTGCATGTAACTGTACAGACCATCTTGCATGACCTGTAGTTTCTACCATCTTTATTACGTTGTTAGTTTCTTTTATTTACTTTGTTATTTGGATTGCATACCCAGTTTGTTCAATGACGCTTTTGTTTGCCTTGGTTAATTATAATCACCATCCAGTTATGTGATCTATGTTAAATGTATATTCTTATTCTCTGTAAACTGCTTCGATTTACTGATTAAACGGTATAAACAATAGCCTCATAAATAAATAAATAATTGCGCACATGGCGTTAAAGAGTTAAACATTGCTGGTCCTGTGTTACAAGGTCAGGTTATTTATTAGCATTCTTGGGGGAAGTGGCAGGAGGAGGGTGCCCCTCACCTTCTCTTTATTTAGTCTTGAAAAACATGATTTTTCCCCAGCAAGGCAAATTGGTCATCATTTTCTGCTGTTACTGACTGAATTTCGGTGCCAGGTGCCCGTCAGGGCACCCCAGCGAGGGTGCTGGGCACAGACTCAAGCCATTGTCCGTCTCTCAGCACAAAGATCCTTGTTTATTTAAACAAATCATGGCTTGGGTTTACTTGAAAAGAAAAACAGCTTGGATCCCAGGACTTTCCATTAAAAAAGGACTTAGAAAGTCCACAAAGGCTGCCTTACAAGGGTGTGGCCCCTGCACTGCAGGAAAAGAGGGGGGGGAGGAGGGAGGGAGAGCAGAGCTGGAAGAAGGGAAGTTAGAAGAAAGGAGAGAAGAGAAACTGGAGGGGGAGGAGAAAAGGAGGTAGAGAATGGAGAATGCAAAGGAGGAGAGTGAAGATGGGAGGATGGAGGAAAGGGAGAGAAGAGGAGAAGAGTGGAAAGGGAAGGAGAAGGAGGAGGGTGAAGAGGAGGCGAGCAGAAGGAGCCAGGATCCAGAGACACCGTAGAAAAGAATTACCCATATTAGCCCAGCAAATCCTAACACTGAATTATAAAAAAATAACCAGCCAAGCGTGTGTGTAGAGCTATTTAACTATCACTTACAGATGACTGGAGGCTCTCCCTCAGGTTCAGACCATGTGGATGTCTGTGGAGGAGGGAGATACCCTACTCTCTGCAGCCACTGCTTCACGACACAAGACATTGGTGGAGTCTGTTGAGTCAGTGTGTGCTTCTCACGTGGTTGCACATGTGGTCAGGAGCTATTGTGTAGCGCTAGAAACTCCTGGAGACACTTCCATCTCCCTCCAAGTCAAGAGTCCTCGGTAAGAGCCTGGAAACCCAAGAAGTGTCTTAAACGTATATGTCAGAGTTGAGGGGGTAGAACTGGGGAGGGATATTTTGCGTTTTGTTTTGTGTGCTCTTAACGTTTACTGGGCATCTTGTGCAAACTTGATCTCCGGACACAGGATTTCTGCATGTTGTAAGACTTCCAGTAAGGAAGTCTCTTTCTTTAATCAGAGGAAATGAATCAGTTAATTTCCCCCTCCTGCCTGTGGGGTGCACTCGTAGCCAGAGATGCTCCCGTACAAGGCTGTGGACGTGGGATCCTTCTTCTGGATCCTGGAATGGTTTCCGTCTAAGATAGGAATCTCCGTAGGCAAGGAGGGGGTTTCATGGATATCTCCAGGAGGAGGATGTGCATCTAAGCATGGGCTAACTATCCCCAGAGTCCGCCAGCTTGCTGGGATTCCAGTCTGTGCTGCCAGTGGTCTACCAACGAGTTGTCTGTGCATTTGGGAGGAATGCTGGAAAATGAGGCCAAAATAAAACAGGGACAGAACTGGCCATTGTTGGAGCCAAGTAGTCAATCTAACCAAGTCCTTGACTGGCCAAACTATAGTCTCTTGCATGCAAAGCAAAGCCATGAATGTCTGATGATCTGCATGTAATGAGATGTCCGTCCCAATTTTTCCTCCCTACTGAGAAATATGGTTTAGCTTTCCATAAGGGCAGGTTATGCACTAGTAAACTGTGCTGGGGTAAAGGTTGAACCTGGAATCAATATCAGCTCTATTCTACAAAACTGCTCCCTGCTCTTTCACTACCTTTGTCTGAAGTAAGAGGCATCAAGGCCAGGAAGTGGGAGTGGTGGAGGCAACCTGAGCCTAGATATACCATCTGCCACCTCTATCTGATCCAGGGTCTCTCTCACTGCAGCCTTCCCCTAAAAGCTTCTAACTGTAATATCTGGCCTCCAGCTTCAAACCCCAAACTTCTCATCAGGGCCATGAAGCTGGCAACACATGCTCATGGTCTATCTCAGTGCTTATCTTCGATGGTTTGCCTGGTAGAGCCTAGCACCGGTCTACATGCAACTAAACCATCAGGCTAACAAGATGGAGAGAGTGGGGGAGGGGAGGTTCCAGCGAGTCCATGAGTGCACACGCTCAAGGCAGACATTGCTTCAAGCCAAAGTCATCACACGTGACTCTGATAACTGGGTTCCCCTTTTATGCACACCCAGTAGGAGACTCTGGGAAGAAGTGCACACATCTGTAGAGTCCTCTGCTATACATGATGTAACTTATGGGAATGTGTCCAGTAACCATGTAAGACAGTCATTTCCTTCTCATGCCTGAACGGAGTGGCTGGGGGAGGGGAGGATTGGAACTTACGATCTCCATAATCTGAACTGAAGCTGCAGGAGTGTAAACCTGCACTAAATTGTAATTTGTACACTTGAGACATGCACACAAATGACATAAATTGGAAATGCATGCATGGATTACAGCTGTGGTCAACATTACTGGCACCCTTGCAGTTCAACCCCTTAATCTCCAATATCTCCTAAAAACAATGACCAGTGAAATGGCTTTGGACTATATATGCACACGTATTTGACACATAAAAGGATCAAATAAAACAAGACTAATTAAAAAAGGAAATAGTAGAAAATAGTAGAAAAACTGGGACATTGCCAGGCATGATTATTGGCAACCTTATAAACAATTCATATCAGTTTGAACAGAAGAATCACATTCTAATTGCAGTAAAATTAGATGCATCTGGGATCAATTGTCAGTACTCACATGACCTGAATCAACCAATGAATTATGGTTATGATGTTTAAAATGGCCACATTCACCCTCTGTTCCATTTTCACAATGGTGAAGACAAGAGAGCTGCCTGAGACTATCAGAAAAGCCATTATCACCAATCATCAAAGGAGTGCAAGGCCATCGCCAAAGATCTTGGGATTCCTGTGTCTACAGTTCACAATATTATTAAGAGGTTTTCTGCTCATGGAACTGTCAATAACCTCCCAGGACATGGTGGGAAGAGAAAACTTAATCAAAGAAGTCTTTGAAGGTTAGTGCAAACTGTTGGAAAGACACCACATACAACATCCAAAGAGCTTAAGGCTTACTTGGAGCAATTTGGAGAGGTGGGTTCAACCGACACCATACGCCGCACACATAACAAAGAAGGACTTCATGGGCAAAGGCCAAGGAGGACCCCACTGCTCAAAGACAAATTAAAAAAGGCATGCCTGATCTTTGCCCAAAACCACCTTGAGAAGCCACAATTCTTCTGGGAAAATGTTCTTTGGACAGATGAAATCAAACTTGAGCTCTTAGGCAATACATAACAGTGATACATTTAAGAGCAAAGAAATGAAGTCTATAAGAAAAAAAGAACACCCTTCCTACAGTTAAATATGGTGGAGGTTACATAATGTGTGGGGCTGTTTTGCTGCCTCGGGAACTGGAGACTTGGAACGTATTAAAGGAATCATGAAGTCAGAGGACTACCAAGGTATTTTGGAGCAAAATGTGCTACCTAGTGTCAGAAAGCTAGGTCTTGGTCGAAGTTCATGGGTCCTCCAGCAGGACAATGACCCAAAACATACTTCCAAAAGTACAAAAGAATGATTAAAAATGAACACATGGACTGATTTAAACTGGCCAGCAATGAGTCCTGATCTCAATCCAATCGAAAACTTTTAGAAAGAGCTGAAATCTGCCATTGGTAAAAGGAATCCTGGAAACATTCATGAGCTGGAACAAATCACAGTTGAAGAGTGGGAGAAACTACCAGCAGACAGATGTAAGAAACTCATAGATGGTTACAAGAAACGTCTGGAGGCTTCATCACTGCCAAGAGTTGTGCAACCACATATTAGTCCAGGTCATATTTATTTATTTTTCTCAGAAATTACTATATCTAAGCTGCAGAGACATCTTTTTTGTTGTATACCTTTGAACATACTATTAAAATATTACAATGACATACAGCTGGAATAGTTCCAATTATTTCTCAAGATATTGTACACAACATACCTACAATGCAAGGGTGCCAAAAAATGTTGACCATGACTGTATTTAATGGAATCATATTTTTTAAGGGGGGTTTAATGTTATTGCTGACAGCGACAAAAGAATGAGTGCCATGGAAGTGGAGGGATGGGAGCGAGATTATAAAGGAATTTTTAGTGTATGAGGGGGCAATGAAGGGACGGAGAGGAATGGAGCTCATATGATGCAGATGGCCGACAGTGTGCAGGGAGGACCGTGGCTTTGGCAGATGTGTTTAGAGAAGTCTCCTCTTCCTGCTGGTGGCAATGCATCAGACATGTCAGACAAGGGAAGTGGGTTCTGTTGCAGTCCATCACTGGCCGCCACATGAAAACAGGACTAAGGGGCGGGGACAGGGGAGGGAGAATCGAGAGCGAAGACAAAAGACAGAAAAAGAAATGGACAGAGAAGCTTTTGGGGTTGTGTGGTTCCGGGTACACTGATAGTGCTTTTATAAAGTAACAAGGACACTAGAAAAGTCCACACACAACCTGCATATGCTTGCCTGACCCCGTGCCCTCATCATTCGTGGTCACAACGCGTGGACCACAGATTACATGCTTTGAGATTTTCCAATGGGTTGCACATGACTGATGAGATAATAGGTTCCTTTTTTCCCCTCCCATATTGCTGCGTATTTTTCCTTTCCAGGAGGAGGATGGGGAGAAAAGCTTCTGAGACGAGAAAACCAGACTCCAGTTTCTTTCAGGGTGGCAGTGAGTAATAGGGGTCAGAAGAGCCCAGGTGCTCAGTAACAGATTATTCCAGGACAGAAGGTATTCAGAGGGGGGGGGGGTAGAGGGGGGCAGCGCAAAGTGGACATGGTACTGCAGAAATGCCATGGAATAATCTAATTCACATGGCAAAGGGTCAGATCTGTTGGATTTGGAAGTCTCAATGTCATCCTCTTCTCCATCCTTCAGTGTGCTCGCTTAAGCAAGCTACTTAACCTCTATCACAAGACTCACATGCTGTACTCCTACAGAGAGAACAAGCCCAAACCTCTAATTTCCACAAAGTGAATTTCAGCATGGAAAGCAGAATTTAAAGTTTAAAAGAGGCACTGGGGAAGTCAGGTTTATGCAAGCACACCATCAGATAATTCTGGATGATTGCACCCTGTACAAAACATTTCTTAAACAGTAAGGGGAGCATACAGGCTCCCGTTACATGCCTGAGACCTCCTATCTCCCAGACTTTAGGTCCCAGCAGAGTCTTCGTTCAATGACTACTGTGATGTAGGGGGTTTCTCTTTTCTGAAGAAAACCACAGCACTTACACACCCCGCATGACATGCGCCACCAGGACGTCACGAGAACCAGACAGCCGCCTCTCTTCTGAATCTATCATGAGTATCAAAAGCAAAAGCCGGTGATAAAGGGAAACCCCACAGTGTCCTGAATGTATTAATAGCACTCTCTCCCCCCCCCCCTGTCTGCAGCTCTCCCCCATCACTTCCTCCTCTGCCTCTCACTGTTTCTACCCACCTCATTTCTCAGTCCCTGACTGGAGGTGTAGGCAGAAGTGATGATTAACAAACCAAAAGTATGAAAAAAAAAAAAAAAACCCTTGAGATCATTCATAGGAAAAAGTCATAGCTGCTAAAGCCAGGGCAACAATGGAAACGGGTCCACGGGTACGTCTGTCCACCAACTTGGGTAATTTCCTTTTCACTTATTTTTATTTTGGGGGGGGGGGGGGGGTAGCATGGTGCTCCCTTTCTGAAGTTTCTACCTAGGTTGGTTCCCTGTATTTCCATTTCTCTACAGAGAATTGGAAATAGACCTTAACCTACCACACACTCAAACTCACTGGTAAAATCAGCCAATTTGAGGGGGCAAAGGTTTCAGAATACTTAAGAACAGACTAAGAGATGCTCTTCTGGAAATAAGAGGCATATGTTGAGGGAGGAGTGGCCTAGTGGTTGGGGCAAGGTACTTCAGACCGGAAGGTCAGGGGTTCAAATCCCACTAGAGGACAGCAACCTTGGGCCGGAAGGACTGGGGTTTCTAGTCCCACAGGTGCTCCTTGTGGTCTTGGGCAAGCCACTTAACCCTCCATTGCCCATGTTCCCTGTAAGTATTAGTGTATGTGTCTCATATCCCCTCGTGTTAAATGTATCCCCCAACCGCTTTGACCCGGTGAAAAGTGGGATATAAATGCAGCTAAATAAATAAATATTTCAGGCTTCTTTTTCTTACCCAGGGGAACAATAGGCAACAGACAGATCACCACAAAAAGTGTAGTTACTCACCTGTAACAAGTGTTCTCCAGAGACAGCAGGAATCAGTCCTCACATATGGATGACTTCGGCACTGACGGAGCCCGCATGGAGCATCTCCCCAGCTTTCAAAGAAAGTCTTTGGGAACGCCACCACAGATGCGTGGTCCCTGTCCTGCCCAAGGGTGCCATCTTACTCAGTCAAGTGCCATAGCTATAGCTCCTCCAAGAAGATGGCAAAAAAGGATAGCAACTCCAAGGGGAGGAAGGTGCTGCTATTAAAATGAATCGTGGCTCTGAGGGGAGGGTTGTGAGGACTGATTCCTGCTGTCCATGGAGAACACCTGTTACAGGTGAGTAACTATGCTTTCTCCAGGAACAAACAGGAAGTCAGTCTTCACATATGGGACTCCCCAGCTACAGGCTACAGAGTACCTGTAGGAAAAAGCACGGCAGAGCTGTGAGCAGCTGCCAGTAAAGGTCGATTGCAGCCCGAGGACCCCGGATCCATGGATGGCCACGCTCCCGGTAGCCAGAACAAGAAGGGTCAGAGGGCAGGAGTTGCTTAAACCCCAAACATTACGGAGTATGGCCTGGCTGAAGGCACTGTCCCGACAGGACTCCCTCTCCAGGCAGAAATGCACCGCAAAGGTGTGAGAGGAGGACCAGGTGGCAGCCCGGCAGATGTCTCTCAGTGGCACCGAGCGCAGACTAGTGACAGACATCGCCATCACCTGGACATTGTGAGCCATGACTTGGCAGTCCAGGGGAAACCCAGCCTGGGCAAAGGCGATGCAGTCCACCACCCAGATAGACAAGGTACGCTTAGTGACCGCCAACCCCAGGCAGCTGGGATCATAGGAGATGAGCTGCCTGGACCTGCGGTGGGCCCAAGTCCACTGCAGATAGAAGGAAAGAGCCCTCTTACAATCCAGTGTATGGAGAATCGCCGATGCCCAGTCAGCGTGGGTCTTTGGAAAGAAAGTGGGCAGCATTATCTCCTGGTTGAGGTGGAAGTTAGAGACAACCTTTGGGAGGAACTTGGGGTCCGTGCGCAGAACCACCCTGTTCCAATAGAACCTCGTGCATGGCACCTCGGCCATCAGTACCTGGAGCTCTCTGACTCTCCAGGCAGAGGTTAGAGCCACCAGGAAGGCCACCTTCCATGACAGGTGCCGCAGTGAGAAGGTAGCCATGGGCTCAAAGGGCGGCTTGGTCAGCTGCGTGAGGACCACATTGAGGTCCCATTCTGCCAGGGGAGGGTGGGTGTGGGGCTTGGATAGGAGCAGGCACCGCTTGAAGCAGGAGATAAGCGGTTGCCCTGACCGGAGTTAGACCAATCCAGCCCGTGAGAGGTGTAGTACGTACTGGAAGACCAAGCTGGTAGGGCAGGAAAATGGGTTCACTCCAAGCGCCACACCAAGAACTGGCACCACTTGAAAGTGTATGCCCGTCTGGTCGAGTCCTTTTGTGAGGTCAAAAGAATATCCTCAATCTCCATGGGGAGATGGTAGGGGCTAGAGCGACCCGCTCAGCTGTCAGACTGTGAGGGATAGAGACCTCACGTTGGGGTGGAGTAGCAGACCCCCTCCTGTGTCAGTAGCTCCAGTGAGTTCCCGAGAGGGACCGGGGGTACCATCGAGAGGTGGAGCAACAGGGGAAACCACGGTTGTCTAGGCCACCTCGGGGCCACAAGGATCATTGAGGCCTTGTCCTGCTGGACCTTGAGAAGCATCGGGCAATGAGGGGCATGGGGGGGGGGGAAGGCATACAACAGGCCCGTTGCCCACGAAAGGAGGAAGGCGTCCAGGGCTATTCTGTCTGGGTGTGGGAGGGGACTGCAGAACTGGGGGAGCTTCAAATTTCACAGGGCTGACAAAGAGGTCCAGGACTGGGGTTCCCCAATGCTAGAAGAGCCATTGCGCTGTCCAGAGACAGAGGCACCACTCGTGCAGTTGGAGGACTCTGCTGAGACAGTCCGCCAATACATTGTCCTGGCCCGGGAGGTAGGTGGCTCGGATGGTCATGCCCTGGCTCGTGGCAAAGAAGCACAGGGCCACCGCCTCTAAAGAGGCTGTAGGAGCCGGTCCCTCCTTGTTTGTTCACATAGAACATTGTGACCTGGTTGTCCGTCTGGACAAGTACCATTCGGTGCTTTAGGTGGTTCCTGAAAGCCTTGAGTGCAAGGCGGATGGCCCGGAGCTCCAGCATGTTGATCTGCTGCTGGGACTCCTCGAGGGACCAAGTGCGCCGCCCCTCTCATTGGGCTCCCCAGCCCACCAGGGAGGCGTCCATAGTCAAGAACACCTGATGTGTTGGAGCTTGGAAGGGCATGCCTTGAAGCAGGTTCCGAACCTCCCGCCACCATGCGAGAGATTTCACCATGCTAGGCGTGACCAAGATGGGGTCTCAGAGGCAGCCGGTCAATTGTGCCCACTGCACTCGGAGGTGCCACTGTGCCACCCACATGTTGAGGCGGGCATTGGGCACGATATGGACCATGGAGGCTATGTGGCCTAGAAGGTGAAGCATCGTCCAGGCCAAGATGGCGCTGCGGCACCACACTTTGGATGCCAGGGACACGAGGTGGTCCGCCCTGTCCTGAGGAAGGAAAGCCATGGCCCGCAGGGTGTCCAAGCGAGCCCTGATGAACTCCAGGGACTGAACTGGAGTAAGGTGGGACTTTGGGTAATTGATCACAAACCCCAGATGCTCCGGGAGGTGAATGGTACAGTCTGTGGCCTGCTGGGCTTCGGAGACTGTGCCCCTGTTACAAGCCAGTCATCTAGATAGGGATAGATGAAGGGTGCCGTGCAGCTGGATGTGGGCCACAGCCACGCTAGACATTTTGTGAAAACCCACAGGGCGGACACAAGGCCGAAGGAAAGCACCCTGTACTGGTAATGGTTTTCCTGAACCATGAAGCGGGGTACTTTCTGTGCTTGGGATGGATGAGGATGTGAGCGTAAGCATACTTTAAGTCCAAGGAGCAGAGCCAATTGCTCTGCTGGAGGTAGGGCAGTAACATTCCAAGGGAAAGTATCTTGAACTTCTCTTTGGGACGAGGATGTATCGGGAGTAAAATCCACATCCTCTGAGGCACTGTGGGACTGGTTCTACTGCCCCATCTTCGAGGAGGCCTGCAAGCTCCTGACCGAGGATGGCCTGCTGCTGAGGAAGCCACTTTGGCTCCCCGGGGAAGTACAGAGGGTTGAGCTGGTCCAGATGGAGGAGATAGCCCTCCCGAATGACCTGGATGACCCAGGCATCAGTGGAGATGGAGTCACACTTGTGGGAGAAGTGAACCAGATGACCCCCCGACAGACAGCCGATCTGTCAGCAGATGAGAGGCTATGCCGATGGCATCAAAACCCTGAGGATGGCTGAGCTGGCACCGGGAGTTGGGTCTTGGGACCCTTCGGCTTTTGAGGGCTGTGGCCATGCTCCTGCCCTGACCACTCTGAAAGAAGGTTGACACCGGTGGGTAGGACAGGTAGCCCCTGTACAGGAGCCTTTTCCAGTGGAAGAAAGGTTTCATGCTCTGCTGTTTCTTCCTGGGGAGGGAGGAAGTTTTCCAGGAGAGGAGAGTACAAGTCACATACTCTGTTTCCATCTACACTGCCTTATCCTCCATGGGCTTGCTGAATAGTTGCTCCCCGAGGCAAGGAACATCCAGCAGCTTCTCATGGATCCACTGCTCCAGGTCAGAGGACTGGAGCCAAGCCTACTGGCAGGCTCCAATGCCAGCTGCCACCACCTGGGCGGAAGACTCGAAGCTGTCATATGCCGCTCACGAGAGGTACTTTGAGCATTCTCTGACGGACTTTGAGAGGGCCTGAAAATATCTGAGATGGTCTCTGTCAAGGCCTGCCGCAAAGCCTCCAAGCTCTCTAACGAGGTCATGGAGGAACATCCCAATGTATAATTGGTAAACTTGGATGCGGCATGACAGCAAGGAGCCCTGATAAGTCTTGTGCTCGAGGGCATCAAGGGTACAAGACTCTCTGCCCAGCAGGACTGAAGAATGAGACTTTGGGCTCTTTAGCTTCCGCATGGCCAATTTGACCACCATTGAGGTTGGAGAAGCTGGGCTTTCCGAAACCCCGGGCACTGCTGAACCCTATACATAGCGTCCAGGTGCTTGCTCATGATAGGGACAGAGCCGAGGTTTCCCACATGCAGAGGAGGAGTTGGTTCAGAATGGAAGGAACCAGCACTTAGAGCTTTCTTCGAAGGGGCTTCACATTGAAGAATATCGAGCTCCTCCTCATGGGGATCTTCCTCTGACTCGGCGAGCACTAGGGCCCGCGCCATGTCCCAGACGAACTCCAGAAAGAGGTGTCCTCAGAAGGTGACCGCTGCCTCTAGGTTGGCAGAGAGAGGTCTGAGGGGAGATCTCGGTGGGACCGAGTCTCCAGGGAGGTTTCCCCATCAGACTCTCACTCTGAGTAGTCCATGGAGGACTCAAGACAGGCAGCTTGAGATGGGTCAGTGACCTGTGCCGGGCTCCCAAAGCCAAAGCCAAAGCCAAAGCCTGCATGGAGCTGGAGGCGCTTGCCAGAGAACTGGGACAGAGATCGAGACCCGTGCCGAGGATCCTCACGAAGCTTCTTGTTCTTGGGGGTCACTGCGGCGTCCCAGGGAGTCCTCGAGGCTGAGGTTCCTGCGGTTTTGAGGCACATGCTGGTGGGGCCAGTCACCAGCGCCTGCTGGACATCAAGGAACGCAGATACGCTGCATTCCAAGGTCAGCATTCGGGCCTTCTACTCGGGAGTGGGGCCCTGCAACACTGACGCTGGGGTGAGCAGGTCAGGTGTCAAGGAGGAGAGAGGGTCTTCCTTGGGATAACCCTCGGGAGACCGGGTGCCTTCGCCGGAGGCCTCCATATCGGTTCGAGGTACCTTACTGGGCCACTCCCTCTCTGTCTCCAACGTTTGCCAAGGGGGGGATGAGAGACCGGGCATGTGACCTCTCATGCTTGTCCGGTGCCCCCAACAGGGTCCTCCTGGCAGCCTTCTTTTTCTTCCGCTTGCATTCAGATGACCCCTGGTCAGAGTGCCCCGGGCCTGGGGAGGAGCCTTGGGAGATTCCAGGGGTTGAGGGGTTGAAGAGCAGGAGGCTACCGGGGATACCAGGGCTGCCTTACAGAAGAGATTATCCAGCTTCTGTTTACGACTCTGGATGGCCTTGGAGGACATCTTCTTACAGAGAGAGCATAGCTCCGGGTTATGGTCAGCTCCCAGACACTGGAGACAACAGTCATGGGTGTCCGTTAGCGACATATTTTTTGAACACCTATCACATTTCTTAAAACTGGAGGCCTTTGGGGGAAAAAGGACCCCTGCGAGGTTGAAGACCCTTGACGTGGCCAGCAGTTAAAGAGCGCAAAGCGTGGTGAAACACAAAAAGGCAAAAGGGAAAAAACCCAAGACCAGGGCCGAAGCAGAGGTGCTCGAGAGGCAGGAAGAGGACCGGCAAAGGCCAGAAAGCAAAAAACTGGTTGGAATAGAGAAACTTTTTCCAGGGATGAGATGCACGTCCGAAGTGCTCTGCGGAAAAAGGGAGACCGAGTAAGATGGCACCCTTGGGAGGGAAGGGGACAAGGCATGCGTGATGGCAGTCCCAAAGGCTTTCTTTGAAAGCTGGGGAAATGCTCCACACAGGCTCCGTCGGTGCCAACATCACCCATATATGAGGACTGACTTCCTGCTTGTTCCTGAAGAATCAGCAGACCCCTAAGGGAAGCTGCAAGCCATTTTTCAGCCCCAAGTGGCATGGGTGATAGAGAAAAAAGGCCCTGCATTAAGCTCTACCCTGGAGAGACATTCCAGCCTCCTTATAATCAGATACCTGAACCCCCATCCTAAATTTCTCAAAGACGTCTCTTGATGCTTTTCTGGCAAGCAGTCAGTTTGGCTACTTACAGGATTTACTATGGGTGTGTTGCTTCAATATGGAAAGATACAATGTTTCAGGAGAAAACCCATTCCAGAAGATAGAGGCAACAATGGATCTCTGTGTCTCTTTGCGATGGTTTTCAGGAATAAGAACCACAGAGTGAGAGCTGTGAAGGAGGACAGGAGACGCAGGAAAATGCGGAGACTGTCAGAAGGGTCTTCATTTAAAACAACACCAGCCCTACCTTGCAAAAGATATTTGGCTAGCTTATTATTAGTGCAGTGGACAGCTGCGTCGATTCTTGGATGACAAGGCTATGCGGACGTTACGCAAGCATTAGTGATATCAATTGCACACTACCGCAATCTCCTTTTTTGTGGGGTTGCCAGAATGTTCGATTTGAAGGCTGCAGGTAGTCCAAAACACCCCTACACGATGTCGTCAGGGCATCAAAGTAGGGACTTGGTAGCAAATGTGTTATGTCAGCTTCTTTGGCTCCTGAGTTGTGAAAGGAGTATATTTAAAATGCTCTCTCTCTCTCTTTTAAACTTTTGAGGGAACAAGGGGTATATCAGCCAGGCAGAGCACTAAGATTAAGTCGGGGCCATCTACTGGTAATTCCTGATCTAGACATGCAGCTTCAAAAATGGAGACAAGCTTTCCTGACACGGCATCGACTTGGTGAAATAAGCTTCGGGGTAGGCTAAGGAAAAGCAGGATTGGGATGGTTTTAACAAGATGCTAAACACTTTTCTGTTCCCAGTCTAGTTGATAAGACTCCCTGGGCATAGCAAAGGACATTTGATAGCATAATCAGAAGAGGTAGATGGTTAGCAGTATTAATTTGTATGTATGTCCTGATATTATTATTTTAATGTTTTTATTTAGATTTTATGTGGTTGTCACTGCTTAGCATGTTATTTTATATTAGTGGTATAAAAATGTTTTTAAATAAATTAGATAAAATGCTGAACCATGAGCTATGAAATGCTACTGGGCTCAAGTGACCTTCAGGTAATGAAAGTCACTATATAAAACTGAAACCATCATTTTCTTTTCATTAACACCATCAGATTCTGCAGGGTGAGAAAAAGCATACTAAGCTCAGGCTGTGCTTTATCCTGAACCAAAACAATCTGGTAAGAGGGAGTTATCGCCTAACTGTGATGACATCAACTCTAGGAAGAAAACCACTTCCTGAGCTTTGAAATAGCGTAGTTACTCGCCTGTAGCAGGTGTTCTCTATAGACAGCAGGAATAAGTCCCCATGTATGAGTGACATCACTGTCGGAGACCCGTGCAGGAACACTCCCCAGCTTCCATTGAAAGCTTTAGGGAGGCTGCACCCTGCATGCATGCCTGCCTTCCCACCTTCGCGGCATCATCTTCTCCAGTCAAATATCAAAGCAGTAGCCAAAAAGCAACTCCTCAGGGAGGTGGTAGGGCTGTGAGGACTTATTTCTGATGTCCATGGAGAACACCTGCTACAGGTGAGTAACTGCACTTTCTCCATGAACAAGCAGGAAGTCGGTCCTCGCGTATTGGACTCCCAAGCTCAGGCTACTGAAAACTGAGGAGGAAAAGCCTAACAGGGGCAATAAAACTGGAGAACAGGAAGAACAATATAGGTAGTCCCTTCACAGATTCAACATCCTCAGCGTATAGCAGCACTGAGAGTGGACGGACAGAAGGGCCGATGGGCAGGAGTTGGACCTAAGACCTAAAGAAGTGCTGGAGCATGGCCTCGCCAAAGTTGCTGTCCTGTCAGGAATCCCCATCCAGACAGTAATGAGCTGTGAATGTGTGGATCGAAGACCATGTAGCAGTCTTACAGATCTCTTCCATGAAGATCAGGTTAGCAACCGACACGGCCATGGCTTGGACATTGTGAGCTGTGACATGACTATCAAGGCTTAGGCCTGCCTGGGAATATGCCAGAGAAATGCAGTCAGCTAGTCAGAGGGATAGCGTGCGTTTAGAGATGGTAGCACCCAGCATACTGGGGTCAAAGGAGACAAACAGCTGGGTTGACTGCCTGTGAGCCTTCGCACGCTAAAAGTAGAAGGCCAAGGCACACTTGCAGCCCAGCATATGCAACGCTGTCTCACCCCAGTTGGCGTGCGGCCTCGGGAAGAATGTTGGGGGAACAATCAATTGGTTGACGTGGAACTCGGAGACCACCTTCAGCAGAAAATGTGGGTGCATTCGCAAGACCATCCTAGTCTGGTGGAATCTGGTGTAAGGCGGGTGAGTTACCAAGGCTTAAAGCTCACTAATGCAGTGGGCTGATGTGACCGCCACCAGAACAGAACCTTCCAGATCAAGAACTTCAAAGGGCAAGAGTCAAGCAGCTCTAAAGGAGACTGCCTGAGCTGAGCAAGGACCATGCTGAAGTCTCAGTCACCATGGGGGGCTGGAGAGGAGGCTTCAAGAGCAGCGTCTTCCCCCAAAGCTGTGATGGTAAGCCCCAATCGCACTGAGGTGAACTAGGACAGAGTTTGATTTAAGGCCCCAGTCTGAGAGGTGTAGAAGGTACTCCAGCAAATGATCTACTGTACAGGAAAAGGGATCCAGCACCCTATCCACGTACCAGGACGTGAGCCTCCTCCACTTGAACATGTTAGTCTGGCATTTCGAATCCTTGCAAGAATTGAGGACGACGTTCGGACAAATTGAGCTGCGAAAGGACTAACCACTCAGCATCCAGGCCATTAGGAGCAGACATTGGGATACAGCAGGGTTCTGCCATTCTGGGAGATGAGGTCTGGGCAGAGCCCAGGTGAAGAAGTCAGTACGGGGCAATGAGGATCATGGTGCCCCTGTCGGCCCAAAGCGTCAGAGTTTTTCCTATGAGTGGGATTGGGGGATAAGCATAAAGAAGACCCACCCCCTAGTGAAGGAGAAAGGCCCCCCAAGGCCAGTTGGTCACTGGATGGCCTCCTGGAGCAGAACCAGCCCACCTGGGCATTTTGCAGCGTGGCAAAGATCTGTTGTGGTGGGTACCCCACTCTCAAAAGATCCGTTCCACCACATGCCTTTGGAGGGTCCACTCATGCAGCTGGATGATGTGGCCTAGCTGATCTACCAGAATGTTGTGCTCACCGAGCAGATAGGTTGACCTCAGCTCCATCCCATGTGCCAGAGTGAACTTCCACAATCTGACTGCTTACCAGCAGAGGAGGTACAAGCCTGGTCTCCCTGTCTGTTCACATAGAACATTGCCACCTGGTTGTCCATTTGGATCAGGATCACCTGATTCACCAGGTGCACCCAGAAAACCCAGAGGGCATTTGTTATGGCCCACAACTTGAGGAAGCTGATCTGGTGCAGGCTCTCCTGCTTGGACCACAAGCCTTGTATGTACAAGCCATCCAGAAAAGACCCCACCCAAGCTTGGATGCATCAGTCGTTAGGGTCCTGCCAGGGGGCGCTCTGTTTGGAATGGGAGGCCCTTGAGCAAGTTTAGCAGCTCCAACCACCAGTCAGGTAACACTGGGTTCACTGAGCCTGCCGCATGAAGAGATGGGTCAGGGGGTAATGTACACCGTGGAGGCCAAGTGACCGAGAACTTTCAGCATCTTCTGAGCCGTCATATAGTGTTTATGCCATATGCAACCACTTCTCTTAGCTGCTGCATGTGGTCCATCGGCAGGAATGCCCAAGCTTGAGTGGTATTGAGGAGGGCCCCAATGAACTCCAGCCACTTTGTGAGCTGGAGATGGAACTTCAGGTAGTTGATGTTGAATCCCAGCTGCCCGAGAACCTATATGGTGAGATGGGTGAACTGCCAGACAGCATCCAGAATAGGACCCTTGATGAGCCAGTCATCCAGATAGGGGAAGACGAAGACCTCCATGGTTTGGAGGTAGATGGCCACTACTGTGAGACACTTTGTGAAGACCTGGGGTGCTGAAACCAGCCCAAAGAGGAGCATCCGGTATTGATAATGCTGACTTCCCAGCACAACCCTGGGGTATTTTCTGTGATTTGGATGGATTGGGATGTGTGCATTTGCATCCTTGATATTCAAGGAGCATAGCCAGTTGTCCTTTGGGAAGTAAGAGAGCAGAGTCTCCATCTTGAACCTTTCACACACCAAGAAGCGGTTGAGATTCCAGAGGTCCAGAATGGGCTGAAACCCTCCTGTCTTTTTGGGGACCAGGAAGTGCCTGTAGTAGAAGCCCCTTCTGACCTGAGCCAGCAGAACTGGCTTGATGGCAAGGTTGGCCAGAAAAGCAGAGACCTCCTCCTGCAACAGACTTCGGTGCAGCGGATCCATGAGGTACTCCCTCAGGCAAAAAGAGGCAGCAACTGGCCAAAGTGCAGCCAGTATCCATGCTTGACAAGCTGCAGCACCCAGGTGTCTGGGGTGATTAGGGGCCACCGGTGGGCGAAATGGATGAGCCACACCCCTACCTGAGGGGGAATCCTAACTGGCAACAGTTAGTTGGCTATGTTCCTGGGGAACCAGTCAAAAGCCTGCCCCTGACTTGGGTTGTGGGGCCAGCTGAGCCTTCTCCTCCACTGCTGGTGGGGGGCCTGCGTCTTTGGTTGGGCACTCTGAGGGCACAGGTAGTACCGGCATGGATGTGGGTAGAAGACTTTCTTGCCCTGGTACTTTTTGCATGAGGGGTCAGTGGTCTTCCTCGAAACCTGGAGAGCATTACATGCCCCTTCTTGAGCTCTCCCACCTTTTCCTCAACCAGTTTCCTGAAGAGGTTCTCCTTGAAGAGGGGACAGTGACCAGCTTATCTTGGACCCTCTGTTCCAGGTCAACCGCCAATCACTGATACCCACTGCCGTCATTCTGCCAGCAGACTCAAAGGCATCATAGGTGGCTCGCACCATGTATTTGGAGCAATCCTGGCTATGGCCTATCAGGGCTCAGAAGGAGTCAAGGCAGTCAGCAGGGACATGAGAGGCAAAGTCTGTCAGGTCCAGCATGATGTCTTTCAGGAACATACTTATATACAGTTGGTAGGAAAGGATCTGGGCCACTAGCAGGGAACCCTGGTAGCATCTCCTCCACAAGGAATCCAAGGTTTTAGCCTCCCTACCCAGGGGTACCGAGGAATGGGTCTTGGTGCTCTTCACCTGCTTTGAGGCAGATTCCACCATGATAGATTTGTGTGGCAAATGGGACTTCTTGAGGCTTGGGGCCTTCTGGACCCAGTACATAGAGCCCAGCTGCCATTGATGGCTGGAACTGTGAGAGGGTTCTCCTACAGCCACAGCAGCAGTCTCCACAAGACATGGTGCATGAGCACCCTTACTGCCTCCTTTGGGGCTGAGGGGTATTGGAGGAGCTTGATCTTCTCTGCTCTCTGCTTGTCCTCGAATTTCAAGAAGGATATGGCCTTGGCCATGTCCCGCACAAAGTCCTGGAAGTCCTCCAGGGGCAATTTGCTCCATTCATACAGAGGAGATGGATCAGAAGGAAAGTTAAAAAACTATGTTCCATGTAATGTATACATTAGTGTACAAATTTGTTTACTTTGTTCCATGTAAACCGCCCCTGATCTCTGGAAGGGGCGGTATAGAAGAATTAGATAAATAAATAAATAAAATAAATAAATAAAGTCTAGGGACTTCCTATCCGATATCAAAGATTCTTCCTCAATTTCCCAGCCCTCGGATTCAGACTGCAAGAGGAAATTAAAGTAGCGTTAGGTCTCCTCCCACTGCCTGCTCTGGACATGCGAAGAGGGTGGGCATCGGTGGGTCTAATGGTGCCCTGAGCAGAAATGCGGGTGCCCCAGGATATCAGACCCCGAAACGCTAGACAGGGAGATAGCTGTAGGAACTGTCATAAATTCTGATTTGTCGCCCAATGCGCCTGCCTCGCTGGGCAGTGCATGGGTCTCCTGGATGGGCTGGATGAAGTGCAGTGATGACACCGAAGGCATCAAAGAACCAGCATGTCACAAGGCCAGAATGCTGCCATGTAAGCCACAAGGGCCTTAAGATGTTCCTCTATTACCACAGCCTCAGGGGCAGGGGGCAAAATTATGACTTCAACCACTGGTGCCAATACCTGCGGCAGGGACTTCACGATGATGGACTCATTGGGAGACATCCAGCTGCCCTCCAGGGCTATAGGGGTAAATTTCTCCAATCTGGGAGTCGATTCCTCCCAATAGGGAAGCTTAGTGGGCGGCTCCCGGACCTTGCTCTCAATGTCAAGTTAGGAAGGGTTTCATTGCCAGTGTACGCAGGGCTTACCCCAGTGCTCGGGTGCCCTCTTCAGTGTCAATGGGATCGGTATTAGGTCGTAACGTGATTCTGGTTGGATATCGACAGTCTTTGCTTGATACCGTGGCCCCTCGGTTCTGAGTGCACCTCGGCATCCATCACAGTCAAAACCTTGGCAGAACCTCTCAAAGGCGTCGCTGCTGATGGAGTCAAAGATGCTGAAGCCAACATTCTGAACATAAGAAAATAAGATATGCCATACTGGGTCAGACTAAGGTCCATCAAGCCCAGTATCTTGTTTCCAACAGTGGCCAATCTAGGTCATACGTACCTAGCACTTTCCCCAAAAGACACAGGTTCCACAATGCTTGTACTGGGTCAAGCATTGATATCCTGGGTCCCTTCTTAATAATGGTTTATGGACCTTTCCTCCAGTCCTTTTTTAAACCCAGGTACACTCACTAACAGCCTTTACTACATCCTCCGGTAACAAATTCCAGTTTGATTACACGTTGAGTGAAAAAATATTTTCTTTTATTAGTCTTAAATAGTTTACCCTGTAGCTTCATTGCATGTCCCCTAGTCTTTCTATATTCTGATAAACAATTGATCTACGTTTACCCGTTCCACTCCGTTCATTAATTTATAGACTTCTATCATATCTCCCCTCAGCCATCTCTTTTCCAGGTTAAAGAGCCCTAACCTTTTTAGCCTTTCTTCATAGGAGTATCCTTCCATCCCCTTTACCATTTTGGTGGCTCTTCTCTGAACCTTTTCTAATAATGCTATATCCTTTTTAAGATACGGCGACCAGAATTGCACACAATATTCAAGGTGCGGTCTCACCATGGAACGGTATAGAGGCATTATAATATCTTTTGTTTTATTTTCCATTCCTTTCCTTATGATACCTAGCATTCTATTTGCTCTCTTGGGCTCCGCTGCACACTGGGCTGAGGGTTTTAACATGGTATCCACAATGACGCCTAAATCTTTTTCCTGGGTGGTGGTTCCTAATGTGGAACCTTGCATTGTGTAACCATAGTTTGGGTTGTTCTTCCCTAGGTGCATAACTTTGCACTTGTCCACATTAAATTTCATCTGCCATTTTGATGCCCAGTCTTCCAATTTATCAAGATCCTCTTGCAATTTTCCACAATCCTCTTGGGTTTTAACAACTTTAAACAGTTTTGTGTCATCTGCAAATTTGATAACCTCACTAGTTATTCCCTTTTCCAGGTCATTTATGAATATGTCAAAAAGCAGTGGACCCAGCACAAATCCCTGGGGTATACCACTATTCACCTTTCTCCATTGGGAAAATTGGCCATTTAACCCTACCCTCTGCTTTCTATCTTTTAACCAGTTCCTGATCCACAATAGTACACTGCCTCCTATCCCATGACTCTTTAGTTTTGCCAAAAGTCTCTGAAGGGGGGCTCCTTATGCTTTTCCCGGCCCTTCAAGCCCCTCCTCATCATCTGTAAAGCAGAGTTTGCAGGAAGCAGACTGGCGATTGGGCCCAAGGCACTGTAGGCACCAGTTGTGCCCGTCGATGACCAAAATGGTACAGCCACATTTTGTGCATTTCTTAAAGCCACTCATTGGCATAGACATGTCCGGGAAGACCATGATGGCAAGGTCGAAGGCCTCGATTGTGCCAACGGCAGGAAAGAGAGTCTGGTAAGGGAAAAGCACAGAAAAATATAAAAACAAAAAAAAGAAATACCGAAAGTCGGCTGGGCGCCGACTTAACTGACAACAGGTGGTAAAATTAAAAGAAAAAGACCCACAAAGGGGTAAGATGAGAGAAACCTTTTTCCACTAGGGCGGGACATATCCTAGAGGCTCCGCAGAAAGAAGAAGACTGAAGAAGATGGCGCCACGGCAGGCTAGAAGGCATGTGCGGTGCAGCCTCCCAAAAGCTTACCATGGAAGCTGGGAGCGTTCCCGTGCAGAGCTCTGTCGGTGAAATCATCCATACGTGAGGACTTACTTCCTGCTTGTCCACGGAGAACTATTTGTTCTATGCAGTACCCGAGAGTTAAAAACAAACCAAAAAAACAAAGCCCATTCTAAACAAAGCACTATATCAACCAGCGAAACTGAGGCAATCTGAGATGCATGTGATGGAGAAACCACAAGTTTGCAACCTGATGGGCTCATTTTTACCAAGTATCTTTTCACCAGTATGGTTTTTTTTTTGTTTTGTTTTTTACAGGAAATAGCAAAATGTTTTAGATCTCAAAGGCTTCTGCAGATGGTCGTTTAATTTTTGCAATTATATTTCATCAGAAGAAAGAAATCCCCCCCCTTGCCATTTTTGCAGTTTATCATCCCACTTCTCAGTACTATACTGCCCCCTCATCTTCCCCCACCAACAAAATGTTTTAAATTCTGTTTCAGTTATTTGCCCTCTAGTTCTGTAACATTCCCTTTGGCTGGCTGCAGTATGCTAAACGGTAGCTATCATCACATCCTACGGGATCCTGGGCGATTCCTCCAACCTCTGGAGCATGTTTGATGAACTTTACATCTAGGGACCAGCGAGACCCCAGGACCCAGAAGCTTAATCCTTTGAGCAAGGGGCCTACACCCCTTCTTTGACCACAGGTGTTTGCTGGGACATACCAAATGAAATGTACTTTCTTTTCAAAGAATCTGAGATAAATGAGGTTTTCCTTCTTAATTGTTTTACCTTTGAGTTTTCAGCATAAAATGGAAGTACGACATCATTTCATTATCAGCCATTACTTACAACAAATACGAGAGAAAACGAAGGGGAGGAGAAAAAGAAGATGTGGTACAAAGAAAGAGTAGGGAGACAAAAGTAAAAAAGGGATGGGAAGGGGGAAGGAGCAAAAAGAGATAGAGAGAAGAGAGAAAAGCAGAGAGAGCAAACAAAAAAGAAAAAAAAGAGGTAGAAAGAGAAAAGGGAAGAAGAGACTAGACAGAGGTGACAAAAGGAGAGCTGCGGGCTATGGAAGATGAGTGACATTTCCGGTTCCCTTCCCACCCCCTTTCAGGTTGTGAACAAAGAAATAATTGAGCAACCCCAGCATGGCCTCTCCATCATGACAGATGTGTCCCTTGCATCCCAGCCAGGAGGCCAATAAATGGGAGGGGTCTGGAGAGAGAGCCCAGAGGGTAGGAAGTTCTTCACCTTTCTACAGGAATCAGTCTGCCCAAGGTCAGGAGAAAGGCAGCAGAAGACTCCTGTCCCTTCATACCTCTCCTCCCATTACAGACACTACGTTCCATGGTATCGCAGTAGTTTTTCCACTCTCCCACCCTCTCAGCGTGCCTGTACCCACCTTCCCCTGGAAATTTTCCATTTAGCTCATATTCAGTGGACACATTTCTTCAGAGAACGGGAACACAGACATCCTAGGAGAGGGGCTGTCCATTGGCTCCATTTCTGTGGTCAGATCGGTCCAGTCCTGGATTTGCCCTACAGCAAGCATGCTGCAAGTTGTGGTGCTGTTGCCCTTAGGGGAAAACCAGCACTACAAGTCCCTGTATGCAGCAAGGTAAAACCAGGACTGGATCGGTGTGATCCACAGAGATGGAAGTGGTTGGCCACCATACTTGATGCAATATCCCTGTTGCCCATCAGAGGAAACATTTTATCAATTAAACATGACAAACCCATATCATATGTAGTCCCTAATTTGGGACCCATCCAACCAGCTAAAGCTTACTGCTAGAGGTCAGGCAGCAAAGTGGGACCCTTAAGAACATAAGATATGCCATACTGGGTCAGACCAAAAGTCCATCAAGTCCAGTATCCTGTTTGCAACAATGGCCAGTGGAAGTCACAAGTACCTGGCAGAATCCCAAAAGATAGACAGATTCCATGCTACCTATCCCAAGGGTAAGCAGTGGATTCCCCCAGTCTACTTTAATAATAATGTATGGCCTTTTCCTCCAGGAACTTCTAATCTTTTTTCAACCAAGCTACACTAACACTACATTTGCTGCGTATTCAGCACGCTTTGGAGGTTTGCTGTGGCCATAGCCGACCCTGATGGCCTTAAGGCTTTGCAGGGTATTCTCTCTGTCACGCCAACACTTCTACTATACAAAAGTGATCAGTTCATGGGCCACTGTCTTATCAGCTCATTTCAAGCACATTAACTGAGAAAACTCAGAGATGCGTTGCCTCCTGTGATCATACCATCGTACAGTTATATAACAACATTGCAGTAAAGGGACAGTTGGACCCATCCAAACCGGTTATTCCAGTCCACACTGCCAAGGATATAGCGCAGTCTCCGGCGAGAGAAGCCTGGCCACTCATCTAGCAGTTGTGACATAGTGTTGCACACCTCGGATACTGTGTACTGGGGCAGCAGGGAGGGGAAAGATGAGTGTACCACAGAGGTACCACGATGGACTTGCAACAGGACCCCCTCCCCCTCTGCAGCATGATCTATCAACAGAGGAAACACCGGAATCAAAAGAGAAAGGCCAGAACATTGCCTCCAGTCAATCACCAGCCTCTGCTTCCTTCAGTCCAGACAAAACGTCTAACAGCAGCTGACCCCCAGGCAGGAATCGGTCCAAACATTAATCCAATTCAGCAACTGGTAAAACAATAATCCGGACAGCTGGCTACAGGGGAGGGAAGAGGAGCTGCCCCCTAGAGACACTGCTTTAACCCTTTAGCTCTGCATTCCTGCCTTTGGATTTGCAGTGTGTTAAAAGCCTGAGGTGGGGGGGGGGGGGGCGGGCAGAAGAGGAAGCATATAATAAAGCCATTACTTGGGGTTATACATTGGAGAGCTGTCCCCAGTCAGCTGCTGCCCCCCCCCCCCTCAGGACTTGCAGTTTCTGCTTCTGAACAGGGAAATGGCACTTGCTGGTTTTAAGTCAGTTTCGACGACCTTCACTGTGTATGGGGGATCAGATCAAATGCGTCTGCCAAAGCTTTTTATATCTCTCCACCCTCGCACACACACCTACGCTCACTCCTAAAACACTTACACATGCATCACACCCCCGTCCCTTACACAACACATACACACTCTGTTACACACCCCCAACAGACCTATGTACACCCTACCACACACACACACACAAATATATATATAGACCCGTAACACACTTACACACACATTCCATTGTCATACAACATCCTTAACATACATCCCCTAGTTCACTTACTCACTTGTCCCATCACACACAAAATCAGTCTACCCCTTACATCCCTAACATATCCACATATATCCTCTGAGCACTTCCCCCCCACCCACCACCAAACACACACTCACACCGACTTTCTGTTACTCTCCTGGTTGCATTCTGGTTGGAAATCCTGTTGCCGACTTCTGAAATGTGACTGTCGGTGAGAGTGAACCGGTCTCTAGTACAGCAAAAAAAATAAAAACCCCACTACACCCTTGAGCTAGGAGGGACCATGTGCTAAATTCTGACCTTACTGAAGCTACGACCAGCCAACAGAAATCATGCAGGAATAACAGGTAAGAGAGTCCCTGCCCCATGAGCTTATCAGTCAATATGAAGAGCATGAGAACACCCACTTCATTCGATAATCATGGTCAGCGTGCAGGATTTGCACCCTACTCGACCATGCTATTCCCCTCCCTCAACAACGAGCAGGACCAGTCTCGTCTTAAGTGCCACTGCACCACGGTCCGCCTCTGTCTGGGTAGCTTTCAGCGCATCAGCTTGAGGAAGTGACTGAGAAGTGAGTTGTGAAATGAGGCCGCCTGGTCGCTGCCCCTTGCCGCCTGGGCTCTCGCTGCCCCTTCTTTCTGCACTCGCCCAGGGGAAGACTGTGGATAATTATTTACTCACTGCTTGCCAGATGTCGCTGGGGTATACGTTTACTAGGCTGATGCAAGGGTATTGGGTATCCTAGGCAAACCTCCTATGTTATGCCCCCCTCTCCTGCCCCTCGAGATCCTCGCAACACCAATCCTCCCACAACAATCCTATAAAAATGTATAATATTTTTAAATCTTAAAACTTTGCTTTGTATGCAAGTGCGTGCCCACTCTCCCTGCGGGTAAAAGGATGTGCTGGTGGCTCTTTGAGTTGAGTTTGTTGACGGTCAGGGTCTATTTTTTTCCTTTGACTGCTCTCTTTGCTAACCCACTGAATCCGCACCCTAGGTGGACGCCTAGTCTTGTTTAATGGTTGGGCCTGCCTTGCTGTTTACAGTCAGAGGCAGGAAAGAAACACCACATCTAGGCCACACACTGGGGAGGGGGCAGAAGGGGAATTCAACTAGGTCCCTTAAGAGAACCTCATATGCAGCTCTGCCAATGCTCCGCAGCAGCAGCCCCTGCGATTCCAGTACGGAAACCCCGTCAAACACACAGCTCTGCAGAGACACTGCATGGGAGGAATGAGGTGCATCAACTTGACAGTGCTGGATTAAGGCGCATCAAAGTTAGATTAGCTCCAGCCTGCTGATCTACAAAAAGATAACCCGCCGTTTCCCTGTGGGAGGAGAGTGCGCTTTCTTCCAACAATGAACATTGCATGAGAAAACCAGAGGCCCCATGGAAGGAACAAAAGCGAAAAGCCAAGCATCTCAAATAGTCAGATGGGTCGACCTGCTAGCAAGTGCTGCTTACAGCCATGAGGAATATCTGGATTGGACCCTGGGCTGGACTCCTGCTCCCCTGACCAGCTAGAACTGCAGCAAGACTTATAGTCCCTGGGGGGAAGGGGGGGGGCATCTCAGCCATCACTCAACGCAATGCCAGATTCAAGGTCCACATGGCCAGATTGAAGGTCCACATTAGCTGGGGTTTGGGACCTCCAGCTGAGAACCGACACCAGGTTGAGATTTTTCTTGGGGGGGGGGGGGGAATATAAAAACAAGGAGAAAAATCCCTGAAGTAGCCTCTAACAAAATCTTATGGTGCCAGAGTCCAGCCCTGGTTCTGAGTGAACTGGAGATGCAAATGTGCAGGAGGAACCAGCCGTGTCCCTCCCTAAAAACGAAATGCGAGTGGGGAGCTCTATGCCATTTATTACAATAAGGAAATAAAATGAGTTCATGAAATTATCGCCTTTGCAGAAGTGTTCTGAATTTCTCGGGGAGGGGACTCGCGCAGGAAGCGGCAGTATCGGGTATTCATTCTTACAGCGGTCCAACAGCACTGGGAGATTGGGGGGGGGGCAAAGCAGGATTCAGAGAAACGGACATCAGATTTCAAAGCCCATCCCCCATCTATCTGCTACTTCACCCCAAGTGTAACTGTTTGGTAGAAGGAATCCCCCTTTCCCTCACCCCCCCCGGTTAAGTGCTCCGTTTCCTGTATATGCAACTTCCCTTCCAACCACACAGTACTCACTGATAACTATGATTATATCTCTGTCACCACCAGAGGAAAAGTCTTTCATACACACACACAGTCACCAACAGTCTTTTACCTCCAGGCAGGGCCGGATTTAAGATACTGACACCCATTCGCAAGACCAGACAGCAGATCCAGTGGAGGATCAGGAGGGAGGGTGGGGGGGGGGGGGGAAGAATCGGATCTCAAACATTTGAGTCAGAAGAATAGTAGAGAAAGGCCTTCATAGCATCGTGGCAACCCCTTGAAGAAGCACATGCACATGGTCCGAGTGTAAGTGTGAGCAGGCGCCTCTTGGGCCTGGGTATCTGGTGCCTGCCAAATTTGGCACCCTAGGCGGTTGCCTACGCCTGAATCCAGGGGGTGTGAGCACACACATACATTTAGATACTTTATATGCCAATTTTTGATCATTTCTAGATGTTTTTGTTTTAGGGTATATTATTTTAGGTTTACATTTTTTGAATTGTAGTCTGCCCAGATATGAAAATATTAGGTGGAAAAGGAAATGTAAATACAAAATACACATGCATGCATAGTCCATACATAGTCACAGACAAATTCACAAACCCCCCCACACACACCCTCTATGTGCAAGCCGGAGGGAGCTGATGTTCCCTCCACAAAGCTGAAAGGCTTTGTACCAGCAGGGCCCCAACTCACCCTGACCTCACTCCATAGCAGCGACCATAGTTACCCCCTAGACCCCAAAGGCGCTCCCCAGTCCAATGCTACATACTTCTGGCAGCACTATAGAAACAAGAAGCAGGGTGGCTATCAGATGACACAGGGGCCTCAGCTCAGAGCCCGACTTCCCTTTTATCCTCCTGAGAAGCCTTTTCTGTGAGAAAGCCACATTCCCACCCGGCTCCCCCCATCCCACTTACAGTTCCCAGGAGATTTCAACCTCTTCCTCCATCACCCCCCAAAAAAGTGAGTTTTCCTGGTGGTGGTGGGGGGGGGGGGCTAAATCCTCAAACAGAGAAATGTTATAAAGAGAGGGAGAGAGAGTTCATTGTACCCAACCTTATAAGCAATGTCCTTGGTTCGATCGATGCGAGCCCTAGTCAGGGACTCAATCCGAGACATATTCTCATGGGCTGAGCCGATCCAAGGTATCGGAGGGATTCTTCTCCTGGTCTTTTCACGCATTAAAAGCCTTCTCCAGAGGAGGAAACAAGCACAGAAGCCGCACAGAGAGACAGAGAGAAGCCAGGCTGGGGAGGTTCAGGCACAGGAAGTTACAAGCTGCTGCCAAAGCTGCAATAATGCATTATTCAAATGCTCTCCTCCCCCTCCCCCTCCTCCTCCTCCCCTGCCTCTTTCCACTAGAAGAGGGGTGGAGAGAAGCATCGCTCTTCCCCCTTACACCAGGAGCTGAGAGAAGGGGGCAAGCCTTGCGCTGCCCTGGGAGTGGAGAGCACACATCGCCCACAAGTTTCCCTGTCTCTAGGGCTGCCCCAGAGCTAGGAAACCTAACACTAAAAATGGCTGGAAAGCTATAACCATTGCCACTGGAGGGTGAATCATTGAGAGAAATATTCCCCGCTCCCCCAGTACCAGCATCTGAAACTACAACTGGCGAGACACAAGCGTCAGTCAGGAAACTCTGCAAGATACAGGCTGCAAACACTGTCAGCACATCTCTCAGGACTCCCAGCTAACCCCACGAGGCAGCAAGCCTTGTGCTTTGGTACACATGGCCTGCTGCCCCACCGAGCAACAGCCCCCTCAACCCTGCCACCGGAATTGGCAGTAGCATGGCTCAACGCAGCAGGGCACAGCTTGGTGTGCAGGAGGCGGCATGGCTGGGACTACTGCCTAGGGCCGGCCCTGCCCATGAGAAAACATTAAGGAGGCAGGGCTGGCTCTGGGATAAGGGGGGGGGGGGCTCTGGGAGGGGGAGGCAGGCATGCCATCTACCCAACTGCGTGCTCCCCCAGCCCGGCTGTGCCCTCCAAACAGAGGAGGCAAGTCAGCTTGAGTGGGGGCCTTGCAACACTCCCATTTACAACAGTGGCCAATCCAGGTCACAGGTCCTTGGTAGGACCCCAAAGGTAGACAGATTCCAAGCTACTTATCTCAGGAGCAAGCAGTGGCTCTTCCCAGGTCTACCTAAATAACAGATTATGGACTTTTCCTCCAGGAATTTATCCAAACCTCTTTTAAACCCAGCTGCGCTACCTGCTTTTACGACATCCTCTGGCAGTAGGTTCCAAAGCTTAACTATGCGCAGAGTGTAAAAATATTTTGGGGGGGGGGGTCAGTCCCTTCCATCACTGACCTTATGATCAAAAGGGAGTTTCTCCAAGATCTGTCCCCCGTTTTCAACAATGTTTTTTTTTTGCAGATAGAGTCACATTAACTCTCCAAGGTCAACGGAGCGAGGAATAACCGAGTTGTACCATAAGAATCATTGAACTAGGCAAAAAGTCCAGCCAGATCTACTGGAATGAAATTTCACCAAATACTGTACATATATTAATCTTTTAGTAACTTTCCAACCTGTTCCACATGAACAGTTGGGAAACAAACCTTCTCCAGACTCTCTTTCTTTCAGGTCTGAATTAATCTGCGGCTTGTAATAAACTCCTCCGCCTCCCCAGGGCCCAGATGAAAACAAAGCTTTCCACTTCATCTAGTTTTCTGTGTTTGACACATTGAACTAAATAAATTCACCGGTTCATTTTGCTCTTGTGCCCATCTGCCCCCAAGTCCTCATACCATGGAGTTACAGCAAGAAGCCAGGCAGGTATCAAAGCCTCTCAGGAACATTTAGAGGTTGTCTTTAGGGACAATTATGGATTTCTCGTCGGTAAGCATCAATAACTCACCAGCCATCATCTCAAACACAGCGCCTACTCTACAGTCGGGATTACTCACTCTTGGAACAAAGTAATACCTTGGTCTTGCTGCCAAGTCCGACTTAAAAGCTGAATGCTTCAATGGCAAATTGTTTTCTCTTACGTTTTATAAAAGGAAACTCAATCCAGTTTGGCCTTAAGGCAAGTTCTAGTACCACAAGAAAAGAAAAAGTCTGGTGGTTACAGCAATGGGCTGACGACCCCAGCCGCTCCCTGGTTAATCCTAATACCTACGCCTGGAATAAACTACCCGAGTCTGTTCGTCAGGCTCCATCTTTGCCCCTTTTCAAATCCATGCTAAAGGCTCACCTCTTTGAGGCTGCTTCTGGGTCCTGACCCCTTGTTTCCACCCTTGTTCTCTGCCTTGATTAGACTGTAAGCTCCGACGAGCAGGGACCGTCTTTCAGATGCATCTGTACAGTGCTGCTGCGTATGCCTCGTAGTGCTATATAAATGAGGAATAGCACTAGCAGTGGTACAGCTGAACGACTGTCCTAACTTCAGCCAGTTTTGCAATCCAACCGGCGGCTGAATATCGCTGCTGACTGGACTGCAAAATCTCAGTCCGGGCAACCCAGATATTCAAGGCTGTTGCCAGTTATGGCCTTGGCATCGACTATCCAGGGTGAAATTAAAGCGGTGACAGCCGCCACTGAAAATCCCTCCCCCCCTAAAATTATAAATTACAAATCCATCCCTGAAAATCTATTCCAGTCCTTTTTCTTCACCCTCCCTCCCCCATCACAATCCCACTGTAGACAGAGTCGTTTCCTATTTAAAAAATGAATAGCTGAGCTGCAGTGCGGGGGGAGGGGGGGAGACACTAGATATACAGGTCTGAACTGTGCTAGTTCTACATTTATTGACAAATAAGGCTGGCTATGGATTTCTAAGGAGCCCCCAACAGCCATCATGTATCGTGAGTGACAATTCAAAATATTTCAAACTGGGTTATTTCAAAGCCTTGCCAATGCTTTTGGGTGTTGCTCTCTTTTGCTGCCCTGTGCACACAATAACTGGGCTCCCCTCTGCCCCCAGAGGATTCCAATGGAGCCCTTCGCAAGCTTCGCTGTTGCCCCAATAATAACTTCATGAGAGTCTGGGCAACCTTTACTTGTGCAGTTGCATTAAGACTACCAGAATTATACATGAGTTCCCTCCAGTGGCAACTGCCTACTGTATTATCAAGTACTAGAAAACCTGCATTCAGAGTCTATACCAAATCTGCTGTACCATAACAGCACTGCCAGGACTCCTGCAGCACCTACCCCACCCATGAAAAGACAACACTGCCATGATATTGGGCCCTAGAACAGCAATACACCTCCAATTGGCAAAACAGAACAAGGATTGCTAGAGATCCCTACGCAGCAAATAACACTAGCAACATGCTAGACCTCATTCATACAGGCAAATACCACATACAGAACAAGGGGGTCACAAATTAGAAATGGAAGCATACAAAGAAAATTGTAATTCAAATCCCCAAAAAGTCGGACTCCGCATGCCGTGCAACACTAGAGAAAAACAGAAATGCACATCTCTCAAAGTTGACATATTCCGATTTACTAAATTCAAAGTCAAATACTTTTCTACCTTTGTTGCTTGGGCATTTTATTTTTCCAGTAGTGTCGGTTCCAGTCCCTCTTTTCTGTTTTCTTTTGATTGTTTTTCCTAATTCTTTCCAGGATTTGCTATTTGCCATTTTGACTCCGTCCTACAGTCTTTATCCATTCTTCTCTTACACGTGTGCGTCTTTAATACTGATGTTTCTGTAGGATTGTTTTTATTTTCTGCTTATCCACTAAACTTGCACCTTCCTTCTCACCCTCCAGTCCTCAGTCTTCCTCTTTTTATCTGTCAGCTTTCCATCTCCTCCTCAGCCAACGTTCCCACTCTTACGCTCTCCCTAGTCCTCCCATTCCCTAGTTCCCATTCTTACGCCTTCATCAGCCTCAAATTCCCTTCTGCTTTTCATCCACCCCTTCAAGCACTGAAAGCTGCTGTAATCTGGAAAAGATGTGCAGCTCAAAGCAGATTAAGGAAACATGCCAGGGCTTTGCATTGCTACTCCGGCCACTGGACTTTCCTTCATCACTGTGCCTCCGGCTACAGCCACCGTCTCAGAGCCACGCCTCTTTGCAAGCAGGGGCCCCGAGGCAAGTGTGGAGGGGGGCCTGTTCTCCTTCAGGCCTCTCTTTTGCTTCACCAGTGCACTATAGGTCCCAGACGTCAGGCACTTCCCTTCCAAACTTCTACCTCCGCTAGAAGCCACCAGTGGGCAGAATTTGCTTGCCAATTTCTTTACAAAGAAAACCAGCAATTAATATTAATTTGCTCCAGTTTATACAAGTAGAAAAATCAGAGGGATGTTTTTAAACGTTATTTGTTACAACCCCAACGTCAGTGGTGTGGCTGCATCAAGCTTCGAAGAAGTCTAGGGTGCCATGCTTGGAGCGGCCCTGATTGAAACGCAAACATCAGTGATCATGCCTGGAACAGATACAGAGGACAGCGGCGAGAAAAGGATTATGAGGTCAGAAAGCGGAGAGGAAAATTCTTAACTGGACATCCCTGATTGGTCCTGATCTATCATCAGTCACTGTTACTATAAACGCTGAGCTTTTCGTTTGGGAGTTCACATGCTCTGGCCACACACTTTACTGCTGGGTTTATATTCAGAAGCAGAAACGATAGCATCAGCATGTGCTCCTCACGTCACTCTTCATCCAGGAAGTCATCAGAAAGTGGAACGTGAGGCCAGAGTCACTAAGCTTTAGGCTGTCTTATTGCCTTCACAAGTCTGTCCGTCCATGCACACACATGGACTGGAGCATGGCTAGTATTAGAGGGTCCCCCCCCAAGCTTGCCTCATGCTGAAAGATGCATAGCCTGCAGGTGGCTTTAAGGTGCCCTTGCCAATTTCTGTCCTGGGCCCTTGCATGCCTCACACCGGCCCTGGACTGGCGGCCCTTCCCCGGGAACAAATGTGCCTGAAATGTTGTACGGTAAGCACATTGCTGGAAGTTCGAGCAGAGCTGCTGACAGGGCTGGGGCTACCATTGTGTGAACTAGGTGTCACCTAGAGCCCCGGCCTTCTGACCACCCATGGCCATCGCTGCTGTTCCTCTCCGGGGCCAGCAGCAGTGGCGGCGGCGGTGGTGGCAGCAGGATGGAAGGACCCACCTAGGGCACCTCCAAGCCTTGCACTGGCCCTGGCTACTGAATCTGGGCCATATCCATGAAAGAGGAAAGGCTCCTGGGAGAGACGTGCCGTGAGACCTAAGGAAAGATGATTCCTTTGGGCTGAACACTTCTCCTACAAGCTTCCCCTAGGCACAGAATGGAGCCAAGGCCTCAGGGAATTGAGCCTGTAATGAATGTTTCAGGAGCGGAATTGCTTTCTGATAGGACCCACTTATTTTTTTTCCACAGAAAATGAAAGTAAAGATTTTTACAGCTATATATAGGATGCCAGTAGTGGTAGAGTGAGATAGTTCAACCATATTTAGCCAGTTTAGGAGTGCTGCTATGTGAGAAAAAGGAGATTTAATTCCCCAGCCAGGCTTCTGCTCACTGGGCCGGCTGAGGACGATACAGACTCAAGCACTCACATTCCCTGGGAAGGCGTCATAGTCGTTACACAATAGCAACCCCTAGTGGCCAGATTCAGGGCCCATGATTGCAGGATTTCAGGAGGAGTCCTGGTGCCTGGCCTCCAGCCAGGACCTGTCACTGAATTGACCAGACTCGTTTTTTATAAACTAAGGGGAAGAGTCCTGGGTGATCGCAGCCCTTGTTCCAATTGAGCTGAAAGCCCAAAGAGGAAGACGACTGACAGGTCCACACTCCCCCTCAAACCCCTTCCCCCATAAATCCATAAAATACTGCCATAAAATATAATTACGACTCTTTGGCATGGGATGATAGCAAAGAAATACCACAGAGAAACTGTAGGAACACAAAGAAAACTCAGCACAAACAAAGCTGCAACTAAATGAATCAGCCAAAAATCGGAAAAGGAACCGGAAGAATACAAACGAATAAAGGTCAACCAGTCACCAGGAAGAAATAGAAGCTGAGCTAGAAAGCCAGCAGCAGATCCCAGCAGGATTTCAGCCTGTTCTGGGAAGGACAAGACTCCCCTCCCTCACTTCCCCCTGTCCTTGGACCCCTCCCGGCTACAGAGCTACCAAGTTTAGAAAGGAACGCTCTCCAGCCATTACAACTGGCCATGAAAACAGCCGCCCGAACACTCCTGTCTGCCTCGAGATTTAAACACATCACGCCTCTTTTGATCCAGCTGCATTGGCTCCCCATAGCAAGCCGACTGGTATACAAAGCCCTACTACTCACCTTCAAGTCTCTGCACAGAATTCCACTACCTCCCTCACAAACCTCATACGACATGCCCCCGAAAACAGAACCAGAAGGTGAACTCACTCGTCACCCCCTCAGCAATAAGGACATGCACCCAGTCAACTAAAAATCACACTTTTTCCCTCTATGCACCAACCCGCTGGAATGCCGTACCTCCAGCAATCCGTGTCATCACAGACCTGGAATCCTTTAAGAAGGCCTTAAAGACATATTTATTTCAACTCGCTTACGGCCGGCCACCCTGAACAAAGCCTATGCCCAGATCGCTTCTAGTTCCCCTGCCTGCACGCTCCAAGTTATTATCCATGTATAGACATTTAATGTGGCCGCCTGTTATTGCTTGTTAATTACTGTTACTTGTTTCCAGTCTAATGTAAACTGTTCTATACTTGTTTCTAATTCAATGTAAACTGTTCTATGTAAACAGCACTGATTTCAAAGAGCGCGGTATATAAAAGCAAATAAACGAATGAAAATAAATAAATAAGTTACTCAGTTCTAGCAGGGAGATTTTTAGGCCAGTTCTGGGATTTCTGACAACCTGCATTATGGGACTTGGGGCACTGATTTCAATGGGTGGAATCGGGGACTACAAATACCGCACTGCTCTGGGATGCGAGTTCAAAATCAGGACTGGCCACAGTGTCACTTCTGAAACGGAATAACATGACGGATTTACAGGTAACGGGGAAGGGGGAGCTGGAGAAAAGACTCAAGCACAGCCACCAGATGGCTCCCTTCATCTTCTTCAGGATAGGCTGATCTAGTCCTAGGTTTGTTCGCGTTGTACGCCTGGATGTGTAGAATGGACTGTCCCATGGATTTCCCTACGAAAATCCAAACTACAACTCCCTGGAGCAATGGAAGTAACTGATTACCTGCCTCTAATTAGCACTTTTACAAGTTGGAACCCTCTTCTCCCCACCCCAAAATGCAACAGAGAGCAGAACATTGCTTTCCTCTGGTACCACGCCCCCAACTGTCCTCTAACCGCACCCTCTCATTATCGGTCCTATCAGAACAAAGGTTGGCGTAGAAGCATCATCAACTCTTGACAGGTTCCACCCAACAGGGAGTACAGGCTCTTAGCACACCCCCACCCGTTACTATCCCCAACTGAGGGCGTAGAGCTGTGTGCTTGCTGGGGATATATGGACATGCCACATGCACCCGATTTCGTCTGATCTCAGAAGTTAAGCAGGACCAGGCCTTGTTAGTACTTGGATTGGAGACCATCTTGGAAGACCAGGTGCTGCAGACATACTGCATAGAAAAACGTCCTGGCAATCTACTTCCGGTAACACCTTGCCAAGAAAAACCCAGGGGATAGGGACAACTACCCAAAGAGTTGACAGACTCGATGACATTTAACAACAACTTACTGGGGATGGCGCTGAGAGTCTGTTAGGTTAAAGGGTCTCCTTTATGAAAATTACATTAAAACTTGACTGGACCAAAATGTACATCAGCGGCATATAGGGGTACAATAGTGCTACTCTATAGTGCAAATGCTGCTTTATGTCCTGTGCCAATAGGCACTTTCTTTCTGAAGAGGGTTTCAGGGTCACGCTTCCCTCTCACCTGCTGTTCGGATCCCAGACAAGATTCAGCAAGATCAGAGGTCACTTGAGAAAAGGAATCCAGAAAGCCAACATATGAAAAAGTCCCTGCGAAAGTAGTTCGTTTCAAGGGTGTCTGGCATGATGTGGCAAGAGAGCAGTTTAACATATCCCGCTGCAGGAGGATCTTGGCAAAATGCCAGTCTCTGCAGCATCGGTACAAGCGGCAAACTCACAGGACTAGAGGCAAGAGGCAAGTCCAAGGCATTGGAAAGGAAAGATGGTGAATAACCGAAATGGAATCTTAGCATGGGTCGTCTTCCTGTATCTGCTATTTCTAGGCAAGTAAGTCTGGGAAAGACTCCAGATTCAAGAACCGTGACTGCTCTGAAGGACAAGCAGTGAACTCTTCTGAAACTTCAGCAAGACAGATAGACAGACACACGGCAACAGGGAATGAGTGTGGGAGAGAAAAAAGGAAGCTGACAGAGAGACCGAGCCATTCTGCAGTGTTTCATGTTTAGCTTGGCAGAGATTCCACCAGATCACACCCTCCTAACATTAACTAACACAGCCATGATCTCTGAATTACTTTGGCTTGGAAAAAAATTATTATCCAAACATCAAACCATCTGTGTCTACAGAAGGGGACGTGACAGGAGTGTCCGTCTGTGCCTACAGGGTGCCCATCCATGCCTAAAGAAGGGGCCCAGCAGAGATGTCTGTCCATGCCTAGAGAGAGGACCCGACAGGTGCACCCTCTTTCCCCACAGCCTTTTGCTCTATTTGTTGAGCCACGAGCAGTCAAAGAATATCAAGGTGGATTTGAAGGAAAGATTGCAATCCATGCGGGAAACGTTCTGTTGTGTCTCGGATCCTATTCAATTTCCTCCAGAGATCTGAAAAATCCCTGAAGAGTTTGCAACCTTGCCAGATTATAAAGTTAATAGTCCAAGGACAGAGACTGCACCATTTCTAAAGAGCAAAGGAATAGTGAGACGGATGCGAGAATGGAGTCCTTGAGAGAACAGCTTTGCATATCTGCAAAGCCCAAGCGAAGGGTCCATGTGTATTTCAAACTCCAACCCCCGGAGGTACCTCTCGCTACTGTGGGTAAAATTACACCCGGACTGGCACTACACATGTAACTGTACCCACACAGAGAGCAGAGAATTTTCAAAATGATCATTTATGCCCTTTGGCACGTGAAATGGCTTTGAAAACTGCCCTCTAATATGCAGGCCTGTACACTGTGTCTGAAATACGGTATACATTCTCTGCCCCTCTTATACGTGGTCTTGAAAGATGGTGCAGGTCAGTGCTTCAAGAAGATGGTTAGCTGGTGGGACAGGATGCAGGGTGTCCATCTGAATTAGCTCGCTAGTGTATCATCCATTTCCGGTTAAAACACTCAAGGCCTTATTCGTTGCTGTTGACAGAGCTGGAGGGTTGATCAGGAGTTTTCATAAACCAAGAATTAGCTTTCAAACTCTTAAACACAGAAAGGTAAGAGGTGGTCCAGGGCTTCCTGATTTATCTAAGTATCAACTGCTCTTCCTGTCGGATTCTCTTATCATTAGACCTGGGCTGAGAGCAACAACTGGAGCCCCAGTGACTCTCGTGGGCAGGTTTCAGCCCTTTATTCTTCGCTCAGAAATGTCAGAGATCCTCAAAAGATGACCCAAAGACCTGTAGGATACGGTTGAACCATCCTCTGGGAAATTGTTTTCCCCAGTTGTCTGTGAAAATCCTCTTTTGCACACTTGCTTATAATTTATTTCTAAAGTTTTTCATATACCACTTCACCAACCAAAACATAAAAAATGATTAAAATACAATAAAAATATAAATGATAAAGCAAACACACAGCCCAAAACACGCATAAATACTACACTTAAAATACCTAGCCACTAAAACCCAGCAGCACATTATATTGCCCGAGTACAGATCAATAAGTTCATCGGTGATGGAGAAGAAATTGAAATCGTGGACAACTTTAATCTACTTGGATCAGCTATCAATAAAGAAGCAACAAGCAGTCAAGAAATCCAATGACACATTGCTCTTGGCAGAATGGCTATGAAGGACCTAGGCAGGATTCTCAAGAGCAGAGATGTCTCTCTCCATACAAAGATTCAACTTGTTCAATCCATGGTATTTTCAATAACTTCCTATGGATGCGAAAGTTGGACAGTGAAAAAGATAAGACAGGAAGAAAATCAATGCCTTTGAATTATGGTGCTGGTGGCGAATACTGCATATACCATGGACTGCCCAAAGAACAAACCAGTCAGTACTAGAGGAGATCAAACCTAAGCTTTCTTTAGAAGCTCAGATGACAAGACTTCGACTTTCATACTTTGGACACATCATGCGAAGAGAAATCATTAGAGAAAGTCATCATGCATGGCAAGGTAGAAGGTCAATGCAAAAAGAGGATCGATACAATAACAGCAGCTACGGGTGCCAGTCTGTCAACAATGAGCTGCCTCACTGAAGACCAAACACAATTTAGGACATCTATCCAGAGGGTAACCATGAGTAGACACCAACTCAATGGCACTTAACAACAACACAGACCAACATACTCCAGTCCTGATCTCCCATGAGTAACCCTCTTAAACATCAGATTCTAGAAATAAGGTGATTCTCCCTTTTTTTCTAAAAGCCATAATACTCATTTCTGATCTGATATCCTTAAGGACGCTGTTGCATATTACTGGAAAAATTTGCGAGAAAGCTCATAAAAGGGAGTGACATCAGCTGAAGAGAGGACAGCCTAAATTTTCTGGTCTTCTCTCACCCCGTAGCAATTTCACTTATTATCTGTAGCCATACAGCCCTGATTCCATCAGTAATGGTGCGGGGAGAGGAACGAAGTGGCCCCAAATGACCCGCCGATGTCAATGAAATGCCAAATGCTAGATTTAAAAGATTTTTCATATACCAGCAGCGATGGGAAGCATCACTGAAATAAATGGAAATTACTCTTGGGCAGACTGAATTTGGTTGATGTTTGCACACAGTACAACTGTGCAAAAGGTGGAGGGGTAGATATAGAACCAATGACACGGTTGGATCATGCGTGGTGTGGTTCCAGATTAGGGACTTTCGAGAGAAGGGTTACACAGTTTGAATGTCTACATGGTAGCTTTTTGAAGGATTAAGATTTCTGCGATTGGAAGGAGATACTGAAGAGTATTTTTGAATTAACGGTAAAAGGGAAGTGGGGGTCCCAGTGGTTTGGGATGGAATGAAAGCTGTGGCGAGAGGGATACCAATTTCTGAAGCTACACACAAGGAAAGGGTCAGAGAAAAGAAGGAAGAGACATTCTGTGAGGTTATTAAAGATTTAAACATAAAATGCTTCAGAACTCAGGGAAATTGGAAGAGGTGAGTGGGGAGAAGAGAGTAGAAGTGCAAATTGAACTTGCTTAAAAATACTTTTCTTGAGCGCGGCAGGATACTTTAGGCAGTATGTGTTTTGAAAGCAGAGAGATTAGGACTTTCTTCAGGATTTCTATTCTATGAATAAGTCTATTAAGATGGAGGATAATTATAATTGGTTGGGTTTGCTTGAGGTTGGGCCCAGAAAACGACTATGCTCTTCGATGCAGACATTTTAGAAGTGGAGGTAGAACAAGGAATCAAAACATAAAAAGTGGGCAAGACCCTGGGATTAGATGCTAAATTTTACAGGAGATTCAAAAAGGTGCTTGATGGGGGGGGGGGGGGGGGGGAGTCCAATGATGACTCAATTTAATGCACTTGTTAGAGGGTAGGAAAACATCCGTCAATGTGAGTTGCAGGATTTTACAATCTGCAGGACCTATGGGAGGATGATTCCAAGAAGGCATCAGGGTAATACACATTTCGTCTTACTGCTCAAACTTGGTCTAATTTCTTTGGAGTATATTCTATAAGATTTGCTTGCTATGCCGAAGCATAATGCTAAACTGAAGAGAACCTTCTCCCCGAAGCCTGAAGCTGTTGCGGCAGGACAGCAAACTTTGAACAAGTTTGCAATGCCACAGTCTGTTCTGGGTATACCTGCTGTCAGGGTGCAGAAGAGCCCCAACTTAGAGAGCAATGTTTCGCTCAGCTCGAGGGGTCCGACATTCCTCCAGGTCCGTCAGTGACAGTGATGGTGCAGTCAAGCACTGAAGCCTCTATGGTGATTCCAGCCAATATGGCTGCCGAGGGTCTTTGTGCTGCATCTGGTGGAAATTTCATCGTGGGGGGAAAAGACTCCCCCCCTTCAGAGGAGTTAGTGTAGAGTCAGGGTCCTGGAGCCACGCCTGTGGGCAGCAATATTTCTTCTCCACAGTTTACAAGTTTACCTTTGCCTTCCCCGACTTGCCCCCAGAAAGTGACTGGGCTCCATCTGGCTGGCTCTGGAAACTGTCCATAAGATATATGCTGGCTTTATTCTGAAGACTTCAGTGAATCTTGCTAGAATTGATGCTCTAGACCTTAAGCTGCCAACCTGCAAGAGATGGTGATGGTTCTTCAATTTTCTATTAAGCAACTAGAGAAGGCGCCCGACAGTATGGCCCAGGACAGGTTGATTTTTCAACAGCAGATTAAGAACTTGGAAAATTATAATAGAAATTTAAATCTGCTTATTTTAACAACTTTCCTCAGTTATCACTGATGAATCCTAGAGATCTTTTTTCTAAGTTTCTCAAAGAAGTGTTTAACTACCCTGAGCCAAGTCTACACCCGCTCCAGAAAATCAGTTATCTACCTCCCAGTTCTTCTAGCAGACAGAGGACGGAAACCTCTTTAGTGGGTGTCTCATCAAATAATTTGGATTTGGCCAATTTGACATATATACGGAGAAGACACAGAAAAAAGTGGGAGACCTTACTGGCATCATTTATTTTTCGGCACGATAAAGAGGGTCTGTTGCGTTTATATTTCAAAGAACTGGATGTTGGGATTCTGGGTGGCAGGATACAGATTTTTCCCAGATGTTTCTAAATGGACACAGGACAGACGGAACAAATTCTCGACTTATCGCTCCAAGCAAAGTTTCAATTGCGATTTCCATGCAAATGTGCAGTGGTGTACCAGAAGAAGGTTTATCACTTTCTTGAGCTTCCTCAACTTCGCATCTTTTTGGACACTAAACAGCTGATGGGGAAACCTGAAGAGTTCCTGGACTTTTCCTTTATTGGACTTGGCATCTACTCGATTCTCCTTTTCTTTTTCATAGTTTTCCCACCTTTCTATGGTTTTGAATTCTTTGTTCATCCTCCCCCCTCACTTTCTTTCTTTTTAGGTCTAGTTTTTCCTTATTATTTCCTGTTTTCCTTAAACGTATTGCTTTTGTATTTTCTATTCTATAGCTGGGTACGATTTCCTGTCTCAAAGTTCCTCTTTGATCTATAATTGAATAGCAATATAGATAAAATTAAAATAAAAAAAAAATCCTACAATCTGCAGGTCCCATTGGCCCATTTCCCTCCTCAATTTGGATGCCAAATTATTGGTATTGTCAAAGTATTGAGGATTCTAATTCATTTAGGGTGAATATTCAGAGGCGGCGGCTGGAACCTCTATAGCAGCTAGCCAGCACCTCTGAACTTTAAACCTGGATAGTGAATAGTGGGACCTTACCGGCCCACAGATATTAAATATTCACCCACTTCATTGACAAAAATTAGACAAGCCTTTTAGGTGCCTATCTTTCACCATTGAGGGGTAATTTGCTAGCAGCTGAAATTGGTACTAGCCAGTTATCCCCGGCACTGCCTCCAAGTCGCCCCAAGATCGCTCCGACACTAGCCATTAACATCAGTGCATTCAATGGCGGCAGCCAGGGATAAGTCAGTCACACGAACCGTGTTAGTGCCCCTGAATATCCCTCTTGCCGCGATTAACATGTTTATCAGATCTGTTAACCACGGTAATCGCTTTGAAAATGCCCCCCTTAAAAGAAAAAAAGCCGGCTCTTGCTTTTAGCTGGGCACGTGTCATAATCCGAGTCAGCCCTAACTAAACGTAGCTCTTGACTGGGAATGTACCGCTGCAATTTATTCCTGTGCTATCTGTTTTTAAAATATGCTTAAAGGTTTGAATTATATTTAGTCAGAAGCAGGGCCAGCCCGTCCACTAGGTGGGCTAGGCAGTTGCCTAGTGTGGCAGACTTCTGTGGGCAGCAGGCCATGTGCTTTAGCCCACATGACCTGATGCCCTCTCCCCATGCTGAACTGTGATGGCGCCCCCCCTGCTGCCACTGCCTTGCCAGGGGGGGGGGGGGGCATGGCTCAGCATGGGAGGGGGGAGTTCAGTATGGTGCATGGGGGGGGGGGGGGCAAGGCCGGGGCTTCTGACTAGGGTAGCAGAAACCCTTGGGCCAGCCCTGGTCGGAAGCCAATGCAACTCAGTTAGCAATGGCTGGACACTAGTCCATCTGGGACTCCTAGAGGACACTCTTGCAGTCAGATTTGGAACAATCTGCATTTTCTTAATAACCTTAGCTAGAAGTCTAACATATTTATTTATTTAAAATGATTTGCTATACCGCCATTTGAATTTTACAGCATAATAAGAACATAAGATATGCCATACTGGGTCAGACCAAGGTCCATCAAGCTCAGTATCCCATTTCCAACAGCGGCCAATCCAGGTCATAAGTGCCTAGCAGGTTCCCAAAAAGGCACACAAGTTCCACAATGCTCGTCCCGGGGCAAGCAGTGGATTTCTTGGGTCCTCTTTAATAATGGTTTATGGACCTTTCCTCCAGGAACTTGTCCAAACGTTTTTTAAACCAACTACACTATCAACTTTTACTGCATCCTCCGGTGATGAATTCCAGAGTTTGATTACTCGTTGAGTGAAAAAATATTTTCTCTTGCTAGTCTTAAACGGGTTACATTGTAGCTTCCTTGCATGTCCCCTGGTCTTTCTACTTTTTGATGGCATAAACAACCGATCTACTTTTACCCGTTCCACTCCATTCATTAATTTATAGACCTCTATCATATCTCCCCTCAGCCGTCTCTTTTCCATGGTTTACATAAATTTATAAAGTGTGGTCTATATTACAGGCTAAACAGACAAATATCGATCCAATGGTAAGGAGAATGCAGGGCTGGCCCAACCATTAAGCAAACCAGGCAGTTGGCTAGAGTGGCATGCTTCTGGGGGTGGCAGAAAACAAGGCATTCAAATCTAAACAATAAATTCGGACAGCCAGGTGGGCAGGGGCCTATGATGACCCTCTCGATAGGAGCCCTAAACTATATTCCGTCTTCAGTCAGGCAGCTCATTGTTGTCAGAGTGGCATCAATCCATCTCATTGCCGGCCTTCCTCTTTTGCATTGACCAAGCATGTCATCTTTCTCTAATGATTTCTCTCTTTGCATGATATGTCCAAAGTATGAAAGTCGAAATCTTGTCATCTGAGCTTCTAAGGAAAGCTTAGGTTTGATCTCCTCTAGTAGACTGGTTTGTTCTTCGGGCAGTCCATTGTATACGCAGTATTTGCTGCCAGCACCATAATTCAAAGGCATCAATTTTCTTCCTGTCTAGCTTTTTCACTGTCCAACTTTCGCATCCAAAAGATGTTATTGAAAATACCATGACATGGACAAGTCGAATCTTCAAACAACAATAATCACTTTTGACAATACGAGGTACCTATAACTGTGAAATAGCATGGGGGATGTAATTCAGCGTCGATATTTCCATGAATGAAAATGAAAAACTGACTGAGAGAACTCAGTGAATTTAACGTCCGTCAAGGGCCTTATTAAAGAGATTAAAGAGCCATGGGCTTGAAATTCCAAGACATTTATACCGTTTACAGTCCTCTAAACAGCGTAACTGCCCCCTAAGCGGGATACTCAGTGACACTACACACCCCGATCCTATGCAATTAGCATCAAGGCATATCGTGGGCATTCTGGGGCGGAGCAGATACGACGCCTATCTCTGAATATTGGGCCCCATGTTTTTAATCCTTTTTTAAAATGTTTTAATGAACTCTCTCTGAGGAAGCAAGTTCCGGAGATGAGGTGCTTGATATCTAAATGTTGAATTCTGAACGAAGGAGTCAAAGCTTTGACTTAGAAGGCACCGCAAGGTAATTAGCTAGTGAAGAACGTAGAGTTTATTGTGGAACGTACGGAATCAGTAAAGAACTAAAGGTAAAAAGGAAATCCGGAGAAGTATGCTTGGTGAACTTTTAGCAAAATCTTAAATTGAATGCGGCTTATCACTGGAAGCCAAAGTTGTCCTATGACAAGGCATATCATATGGTCAATCTCCTTCTAGTACCAAAGAGTAATTTTACGGCTGTATTCTGAACTTGCTGTAGCCTTTTTAGTTGGTACTGAGGTACATCACCAAGCGATGAGTTACAATAACCGAGTCACAATGTAACAAGGAGCATGTAATAGAGTTTTAAGGGCCCTAGAGTCCTGGGAATGTTTCAAGGCTCTGATTCTATGTAAAGAGGTGAATGCGCCCTTTACTATTTGGGAGATCTAAAGGCAAAAGGATAATTTATTGTCCCATTGAACTCCTAAGTTTAACGGTGTCCTTAATTTCTATTGGAGTCCATTTAATTTGTGGAGTGAAAGGCAAAGGGTTATCCTGAAAGGAAATCCAAATGGCTGCTATTTTCTTCAAGTTCAAGACAAGCTTATTGTCTTCAGTCCATGTGATTATTTAAAGCATTCCAATAGTCTAACCTACTAAATAGATGCAGTCATCAAAAACATCTCTTTTTTAACTTAATGTAACTTATAATAAGTTTTATAAAGAATTTCTGAAATCAGGGGTTTACATGAATCTCCTACATCTAATTTTACCTCCAAATCCCCAATCTGCAATTACAGAGAGAGGGTCGTTCTAAAAGCTTTAGTCATCTGCAGACATGCACGTGGACATCAACATCATGGACACGTCTCCGTAAGCACTCCACAAATGCCGTTGGCAGATGTCTCCAGTTTGAAGACGTTCAAGTAGGCTCAGGGGTGTGGCGGAGACGTGTCTGGGGAGGGGCAATGGACTTACACGTCCCTGTTCAATCCCAGAAGCAACAGAGCCATCGGCATGTGCATGTTTATTCCTGCTCCAGACACAAATAGGTATCAGGAAAGCCTTTGTTTTCACCTAGAATTAAATGACGCTTTAGATTACGAAGTCCCACACTGGGATTTAAACCCTGGCCACCCAGCTCTTAAGCTACTACTATAACTATTATGCTATTAGACATCTTGGTTCTGAAACACTCTCCTGGGGACGCCTATATAAACATTTGATACACGTTCATACCAGCCACGTCCACATTTCTGGAAATGTGCCTGAACTCGCACGCGCCTGCCTTTCTTTTCGGATGTTCTGGCTTTACACATCCCAGACTGCACTTGGAACGTGTCCCGAAATGCTTGGGATGGCCAGTGTTCTGCGTTGTGCTCATTTACCAGTGAGACATGGTGCCTCTTGTCTGTAGTGTGACCTTGGGTATCCCATCCTCCTCTTCCACTGACTGGTGACTCAATGTGGGGATCCATGGGGAAGTCCACAGGATTTTAATGGGCGATTTTTAAACTGGTCGCATGGGAAAAAGATCACATGAGGTTCCCTACAGGATTTGCCACAGTTCTCAACTCCTGCTAAGAAACAGGTCATGGGCACAGTACAGTTCAACCCAGTCTTCATACAAGTACTTTTTCACATTAAATATTGTGCATAAAGATGAAACTTAAACCTACGTGCATTATACCGCTTCCCCAACCAGAACACACACTACAGAATGTCTCCTCTGAATTTAAGGAAAGGTGGTGCAAGTTCTGAGGGAATGTGAATTTCGGGTTCAGCCCCCTTCCCCACCACAACCACCAGAGGCCATTGACTCAATGAACATACCATCACACAAGAGATCTGATGCAGACCACTGCCCACGTGCACCCCTTCCCCACATAAAGCGAGTGGGACAGTCCTCGCGTGCCGACATGTGAAAATCCCTGTAGTAGATGGAAGGAATCCTGGGGCAGCCCCTTAATTCTGCTCTCAAGTCACCCATCCCCCTCCACCTTAAAATTCATCGTACTGAAAAGACAGATTATTTTTTGGGACTAGTCCACTATATCAGGAACCTAACGATCAGGAGGCTTAAAGGGAATTTCAGAATAATCTGGTAATAATCTTGAATTCTAGGCCTAGGGGGTGATTTTCAAACAGCTCGCCAAGTTGCAAAGTCCGGAGGGCACTTTCACCTGTAGACTTTGCCCGAATTCTGAAAGGGAAAAGGCTGCACAAACATTCCCTTAGAGAGCTATCTGGAATAACAGCTTCCGCAGGGACCTACATCTACCTTTTCTGTGGATACTTTTCCCTTAACAAAGAACCTGTATTTTTTTTATTCACTAACTAAAATAAAATTCTGCCGTCTTTCACCCTCTGATGCAACACCCCCTTCAAGGAGGAAAAGCTGATAACTGCCCCCCTCCCCAAGGTTCCCCAGCATACCGCATTACTACTGTTCAGTTATACGTTTCACAACGCCAACAGCATACACAGCACTGTACATATGTGATTGTGGGTGGGAGGGGGAAGGCTTAGAGGGTAAAAAAGCACATGGGTTCAATAAAATAAATCTGATTCACAGTATTAAAAAAGTAGCAGGCAGGCAAGATTGTCGGCCCCTATCCTGAGGAGTTTGCAATCTAGGGCTCTTTCAGTACCAGGCAGTATTATGAAATAAGTGCCTTGTGCTCAGAGTTATAAGCTCTTCTGGACAGGGAGCCCGCTTTGGCAGACATGACATGTACCCTAACTCCTGACACCTGGCAGAGAACAAACATGAAATCTGCCAAACTGCAGAAACTGGCAAGTGATAAAGTTTAAACGAGTCCTTTATACTTTTCCAGAGACAACAATGAGACAGTGTTTACAAAACAAGCTGCGGTGGCCCTCTTCCTGGGTTTCACGTGGGCTAACCGGGCACTACATGCTCACGGGGTGGATTACACCCAGGCTCTGACGACAGTTACGTCAAGGCAAACTTGCTATACCAGTTCTAGGAACAAATTCCCGAGGTAACAACGTTATTATGCAACAAACACACACTGGCAGAGACCGAGACAAAGCTGTAGGTCATGCTCACAGTCAGCACAGAGCCTGGATTAGAACCAGATTCTCAACCCAGGGTCACACCCAGAGCTGGGATTAGAGCAAAGTCATCAGGGGTTTGCCCCAAGATCACACACAGAGTCAGCGGTAGAGCAAAGATTAGAACGGAGGCATGAGAAGATAGAGGCTCACCCTAACATCACAGAAGTAAAGCCTAGAACGGAGGCATTAGAAGACAGACTAGCTCTAAGGTCACAGAAGTAAAGCCTAGAACGGAGGCATTGGAAGACAGAGACTAGCTCTAAGGTCACAGAAGTAAAGCCTAGCACTGAGGCATCGGGAGACAGAGACTAGCTCTAAGGTCACAGAGTCAGCGGTAAAGCCTAGCACTGAGGCATCGGGAGAGAGAGACTAGCTCTAAGGTCACATAGTCAGAGGTAAAGCCTAGCACTGAGGCATCGGGAGACAGAGACTAGCTCTAAGGTCACATAGTCAGAGGTAAAGCCTAGCACTGAGGCATCGGGAGACAGAGACTAGCTCTAAGGTCACATAGTCAGAGGTAAAGCCTAGCACTGAGGCATCGGGAGACAGAGACTAGCTCTAAGGTCACATAGTCAGAGGTAAAGCCTAGCACTGAGGCATCGGGAGACAGAGACTAGCTCTAAGGTCACAGAAGTAAAGCCTAGCACTGAGGCATCGGGAGAGAGAGACTAGCTCTAAGGTCACATAGTCAGAGGTAAAGCCTAGCACTGAGGCATCGGGAGACAGAGACTAGCTCTAAGGTCACAGAAGTAAAGCCTAGCACTGAGGCATCGGGAGAGAGAGACTAGCTCTAAGGTCACATAGTCAGAGGTAAAGCCTAGCACTGAGGCATCGGGAGACAGAGACTAGCTCTAAGGTCACAGAGTCAGAGGTAAAGCCTAGCACTGAGGCATCGGGAGACAGAGACTAGCTCTAAGGTCACATAGTCAGAGGTAAAGCCTAGCACTGAGGCATCGGGAGACAGAGACTAGCTCTAAGGTCACAGAAGTAAAGCCTAGAATTGAGGCATCGGGAGAGAGAGACTAGCTCTAAGGTCACAGAAGTAAAGCCTAGCACTGAGGCATCGGGAGACAGAGACTAGCTCTAAGGTCACAGAAGTAAAGCCTAGAACTGAGGCATCGGGAGACAGAGACTAGCTCTAAGGTCACAGAAGTAAAGCCTAGCACTGAGGCATCGGGAGAGAGAGACTAGCTCTAAGGTCACAGAAGTAAAGCCTAGCACTGAGGCATCGGGAGACAGAGACTAGCTCTAAGGTCACAGAAGTAAAGCCTAGAATTGAGGCATCGGGAGAGAGACTAGCTCTAAGGTCACAGAAGTAAAGCCTAGCACTGAGGCATCGGGAGAGAGAGACTAGCTCTAAGGTCACAGAAGTAAAGCCTAGAACTGAGGCATCGGGAGACAGAGACTAGCTCTAAGGTCACAGAAGTAAAGCCTAGCACTGAGGCATCGGGAGAGAGAGACTAGCTCTAAGGTCACAGAAGTAAAGCCTAGAACTGAGGCATCGGGAGACAGAGACTAGCTCTAAGGTCACAGAAGTAAAGCCTAGCACTGAGGCATCGGGAGAGAGAGACTAGCTCTAAGGTCACAGAAGTAAAGCCTAGCACTGAGGCATCGGGAGACAGAGACTAGCTCTAAGGTCACAGAGTCAGAGGTAAAGCCTAGCACTGAGGCATCGGGAGACAGAGACTAGCTCTAAGGTCACATAGTCAGAGGTAAAGCCTAGCACTGAGGCATCGGGAGACAGAGACTAGCTCTAAGGTCACATAGTCAGAGGTAAAGCCTAGCACTGAGGCATCGGGAGACAGAGACTAGCTCTAAGGTCACAGAGTCAGAGGTAAAGCCTAGCACTGAGGCATCGGGAGACAGAGACTAGCTCTAAGGTCACAGAGTCAGAGGTAAAGCCTAGCACTGAGGCATCGGGAGACAGAGACTAGCTCTAAGGTCACATAGTCAGAGGTAAAGCCTAGCACTGAGGCATCGGGAGACAGAGACTAGCTCTAAGGTCACAGAAGTAAAGCCTAGCACTGAGGCATCGGGAGAGAGAGACTAGCTCTAAGGTCACATAGTCAGAGGTAAAGCCTAGCACTGAGGCATCGGGAGAGAGAGACTAGCTCTAAGGTCACATAGTCAGAGGTAAAGCCTAGCACTGAGGCATCGGGAGACAGAGACTAGCTCTAAGGTCACATAGTCAGAGGTAAAGCCTAGCACTGAGGCATCGGGAGACAGAGACTAGCTCTAAGGTCACAGAGTCAGAGGTAAAGCCTAGCACTGAGGCATCGGGAGACAGAGACTAGCTCTAAGGTCACATAGTCAGAGGTAAAGCCTAGCACTGAGGCATCGGGAGACAGAGACTAGCTCTAAGGTCACAGAGTCAGAGGTAAAGCCTAGCACTGAGGCATCGGGAGACAGAGACTAGCTCTAAGGTCACATAGTCAGAGGTAAAGCCTAGCACTGAGGCATCGGGAGACAGAGACTAGCTCTAAGGTCACAGAGTCAGAGGTAAAGCCTAGCACTGAGGCATCTGGAGACAGAGACTAGCTCTAAGGTCACAGAGTCAGAGGTAAAGCCTAGCACTGAGGCATCGGGAGACAGAGACTAGCTCTAAGGTCACATAGTCAGAGGTAAAGCCTAGCACTGAGGCATCGGGAGACAGAGACTAGCTCTAAGGTCACAGAGTCAGCGGTAAAGCCTAGCACTGAGGCATCGGGAGACAGAGACTAGCTCTAAGGTCACAGAGTCAGCGGTAAAGCCTAGCACTGAGGCATCGGGAGAGAGAGACTAGCTCTAAGGTCACATAGTCAGAGGTAAAGCCTAGCACTGAGGCATCGGGAGACAGAGACTAGCTCTAAGGTCACATAGTCAGAGGTAAAGCCTAGCACTGAGGCATCGGGAAACAGAGACTAGCTCTAAGGTCACAGAGTCAGCGGTAAAGCCTAGCACTGAGGCATCGGGAGAGAGAGACTAGCTCTAAGGTCACAGAGTCAGAGGTGAGTCGTGATCTCCCAAGACTGCTTCCGCCTCTTACTATGATGAGTTGTGCCGTCTCCTTCTCCTCCTTGAAAATAAAAGTCACCCTGGGTTTTTCTAAACAAAGGAACCTTTTAACCATTTAATAAAAAAATAAAAGTTGAATGAGGAAAAAACAAATGAAGCCATTTGGAACCTACAAGAGCAAGGCTCATCGAGCCCGGCAGTCTGTCTCCCACAGTGGCCAGTCCAAGCCCCCAGCAGCATCTCCCAAAGGGAAAGTCTCTTCTCTGGTACTCAATCCGATAAGCAAGAGGTGGGAAGACTCCATTCCCCACCCAGAGTCCGGATCATCTCAGAGAGGCTTTTACCCCATCCCACTAAGGGACCAATTCTTCTATCAAAGGCGGGAGCCACGTGTTCCCAGAAGCACTGGGGTCACTGTGCCTTGTGAAGGGACCCTGAAGAAGGAAGTGGGGAGAGGTGGAGTGGCCTAGTGGTTGGGGAAACCAGGGTTCAGACCCCACATCCCCACTGCCACCCCTTATGACTGTAAGCTCTCTGGGGAATGGACCTGTTGGACTGAAACTGCTGTAAGCTACCTTCAGCATTAGTTGATAAGGTGGATTCGAGATGCAAATGTTACTGTATAACACACTCTACATCTCCAGGCCTCCGATATAAGGCTATAGGGTTAAAGATAGGGGGATGTGCACAGGCAAGAAACATGTGGTTAGTCTTTTTTTTTCATTATTTTTTCCTTAACAGGTGCAATTTTCAGTTAGCTTCACACACTTCTTTTAATGGGGAATTTTTGGTGCCCACTAAATTCATTTAATGCACATTAGCCAATGTATTAAGTCGATTAGTGCTTGCTACATCAATTTAGAGCATACTATATTTTTTTTAAGATGCACTAACAAACTAAGTGTATACCCCTACTTATAGGTTTGGAAGACAGACAGACAGAACTGCAGGAGGGGGGCAATAAGGTTCTGGGCTGGATGAGGTCATCAATACTCGTTATTCTCTCCAGCTTCAGAACATCACATATGGTGTCTCTAACCCCCCCCCCCCCCATCCAATCTAAAAATAAGTCACATAAGTGATTTATGAAACAAAGAGAACTTTCTAGAAATCTCGCCAGATACAGCAAGGTAACCATCAGGTTCAGGCTCTCTCCCATCATAAGCCTGGTCCCACAATTCTGATTTTTGACAGATAGATAGGTGTCATATAAAGTACCACAGCTGAAAGTCAAAATGTTATTCAGGAACAATGCCATACACGAGCATTCAGGAGCACATATAAGCCTTGTTCAGGTGTGATTTCACCAAACAAAAGCAGGACTACAGGTCCCTGTATGGTGAACCTGGGGCTTATGGTAAAATTGGACACCATCCTGTAGCCACCCCTCCACCACACACTGCAGAGAAGGTATGGCTTCTGAGAAATGGGTACTTTCACCTACCTTTGACTTTCCACCAGCCATTTTCTTCTTAATGAAACTCAAGGTCCGTCCCAGCGTACTCTCATTCTCCTTACTGCCGCTCTCCACAGCGTCCAGCTGACTGAGGCTCCCAAAACTGTCCCAAGGAACAAGAGAAAGAATATTGGTTACTCTAGAGGCCAAGGATGGTGGAAAAGAAAATAATCCAGTTTAAAATGGAAAGGCTAAATCCATCAGAATCTCAGCCACAACCCAGAATTACTGCATTGGCCAACAGGATTTGTGGGAATCAGACCCCAGGCCTCATGAGAGGACCCCAAGATAGATGTTTTAGGACCCTTGAAGGTTTCTGTCCTAGGGACTTCCCTTACAAGTACCACAATCTACAGTTGCACTTTCAGGCTGCCTTAGTAAGGTGAGACTTTGGAGAAGGCACCAGAAATGTGCTGCTGGCCTTTCATTCCAGTGTTGGGCTGCATGTTTGCTTGTGAAGTCAGAACCTATGAAATATATTGGTTTCTCCATAGGCAGCAGAATAGATGTGCCCCTGGGGCCATGGTACAACCATTATTTTGTCTAACACAGCCCTCAGCAATTAGAGAGCTTGGAGGTGGGGCCAGAGATTTGTTTGTTTGGCCCCTCCAACCAAAAATGTGTTCTAGTGCCCCTGGTGTTTCCCATTTGCACGATTAGGGGCTATATATAAACTATTGCTAGAATGGAGTATGGGTCAGCTAGTTTCTGCATCAGGGCTGTTCACAAGCCTGGAAAGTTCTTCTTACACACTGCTGTCCATTTCATGCCTCACCAGGCTGAGCCTTTGTGCACCTGTGGATCAGAGGTTTAATTCTGAGCATGGGCGAGTCAGCTTTCCATCTTCTGGGGCAGATAATATGAGAGTCGGCTCTGATGGGCTCCCAGTAATTCTAGAGACAAGCTCTAGGCCTCAGAGACAGACTGATCCGGTCTTGGTTTTACCCCAGAGCTCTTCGGGACTGGGATATCGCATTTCCCTGAAGACAGGCTGAAAAGGACAGATCCACAGTTGCAATGGCGCGAGAGGGGTAAAACCAGGAGCAGCCGATCCTATCTATGAGAACCTGGATCTCGCTGGCCAACGTGCATCTCTTAAACACTTCGGTTAATGTCGCTGTATCTGCAGGATGTGACAATCACTCACCCGTTCGTGAGAGGTCGCCCAGGACCAAGGAAGGAAATGTCTGTAAAAGGAAGAAAAACAGAACTGTAGGAGCTCATAGTCTGAAGTTCAGCACTGGAGAGCCAAAACCCAAAAAGCCCACCAGAGGGGAGGGGGAGCCATCATTAAATGTGCCATGGAGAGCCCTTCTGCAGCCTGCTGTCACCAGGGACTGTGTGCGAAGCTTTCAGTTGCCTTTTGCCCAAGCCACAGTGGAAGGGGGGAGGGGGACAGGCTTGGGTTGTAATGGAAAGGTCATCATCACATGGTCACCAAGAAACTAAAAGGGGACGTGGTCAGTGGTTAACAATGTCAGCGGGTCACAGCTGGGTGGGGGCAAGGGGATTTTTCATCTTCCCCTCCCTTCAGGGAAAAACAAAGCCAGTCTCAAAAGGGTTATAGAAACATATTTATCTGTGTTAGTGACAGTTCTGAAAAAGCAGAAGTCCCATGTAAGAGCATTTTTTTAATGCACAGAACACCCAGCAAAGCAAAATTAATTAATTAATAAAGCCAAGTACTTGTTTCTTTCCTTAAAAAATGTAATAGACTTATTTTTTAATAAATTTAAAAAAACAAAGGTTCATAACGTTTACAGCTTTTGCTGTTGTGGCTGTGGCTGTTGCTGTGCTGTTTGTCATCAGAACCTCACACTGGTATATATTCTTCATATTTATCTTTCTATACTGCTATCTGTATATGCAACACTGTACAATATAGCTAAGTGAAAGGAGTGAGCTACAGTCCTTAGATTCTGACCTGTGGTTCAGTATTAGAACAGGCGTTCAAGTCTAGCATAGACGCTCTATATGCAACTCTGTGGGAGCTCCTTTGCCTCCTTACTCCTCAATGATAATTCCTGGCTCTACCACTGGCTTTCAATGGGGCTAGTCAAATTACCCTTACTATGCCTCAGTTCTAACCCCCGACTCCCTGTGTGCAAGGTGGAATGAATCACTTTACTGCCCGGTCCTCAGTTCTCTCCCCAGCTCTGTCACTGATCTTGGGGTGAGTCACTGCTTCTCACTGTGCCTTGGTTCTTATCCCAAACTCTTTGTGGGTGACCCGACACCACAGAGCAGCTAAACATGAACGGCTTTAGGGACTCTTGCCCCTTTATTAATAACACCCCCTTCTCTTTGCCCCAGGACCTTCACCATCACCAGTGTAGGAAAGTTTCTTTCCCCGGGGTTGGATCCCTTCACAGTGAAGCTGGTTACATAGAGAATTATTCTGCATTTTGCACTTTGTTGCTGTGATAAGGCGATTCCTTGGCATGCATTATATCTGTGCATGTAACGGCCCCCCCTATGAACAGGCTTCAATGAACTGGCCTAGTAAGGGAACAGGGAGGACTGGGGGGTTCTGACTTCCTAAAGCATTTATCCCACTTTGTTTCTATGAGAAATAAATGTAACACACCAGATCCTGAAAGGCCATATGGTCTTAGCGTTCGGATTAAAATTCAGGTAACTTTATCGGCACTGCAATGCAATGTACGCCTTTGAGTCAGTGCTCAATCCTGGCGACCCAGCAGCTCCTGGGTTTTCAACTGCACATACACTGCCAGGTTCTGCTCTTGGCCTGTATTGTCCCTGATCAGGATCCATTTCTCTCCTCGTGGGAGGACACAACATATTTTGCTGCAGCAGCTACTGTTCTCCTCTTTCCCCCAAGATTATATCATTTTTCCCCCCTACTCATTCTTTGATTTTCTGTTCATTTTTGGAAAATGTGCATCTCTGACAACTTTGTCATTCGGACAGTCCAGGAGAAAATGTACTTGTGTTTCTATTTCCCCGGGATTGCACTGGTCTGTGGTGTGGTCCCCTTTGGTGAGGGTCTGTCTGTGATCTGCATGTCTGGCTGAGGTCGGGTATTCTGCCGGTCTGCAGCTTCTGAGCAGGGATCTGCAGAAGTCCAGCTGGTTCTATTTTCCCAGTTGGAGGAGTTTTAGGGCACTTTGCTGTGTTCACGTTGCCTGCTTTTCATAGGCCAGATTGTAGCTTGAATTCATGGTGTCAGAGTTGCCAAGTTACCCAGTTCCAGGAGTCAGATTTTAAGCCAGTCCTGGATTTCTGATAATCACATCCTGCTGCATTATGAGACCTGCAGCACTGATTCCAATGAGTAAAATCTGGGAGGTGGTAGAGATGAGGACTGTCCACTGGGAGGTGGTAGAGATGAGGACAGTATGTGTTTGTCCCATGCTTCTTTGAATTCGGGAGGAGTGGCCTAGTGGTTAGGACAAGGTACTTCAGGCCGGAGGGCCAGGGGTTCAAGTCCCACCTGGGGACAGCAATCTCAGGCCGGAGGGACTGGGATTTCTAGTCCTATAGGCACTCCTTGTGGTCTTGGGCAAGCCACTTAACCCTCCATTGCCCATGTTCCCTGTAAGTATTAGCGTATGTGTGTCATATCCCCTCATGTTAAATGTATCTCCCAATTGACTGCTTTGACCTGGTGAAAAGCAGGATATAAATACAGCTAAATAAATAAAATCAGGGACTACAAATACCATACTGCATTGCAATGCAAATTTAAAACCAGAACTGGCAAAAAAATCTCACTCCTGGAGCTGAGTAACTTGGCAACTCTGTGGTGCTCATGCTGATTTGGTACAGCAGGTTTGTTACATATATGTTGAGTGTGTTGTTTTACAGGTTTTGTGTTGTGCCACAGAGTAGTCAAAGAAGTTTGTGTTGCTGTTACTGAGATGACACCAAAGCTTTTTCGCCACTCTGGAGGTCATTTTCTCGCCTATGTCTGAAGGTCACATAAGTGCCTATTTCAAGCCTGTTTTATAAAGACAAAAACTGATTATGTCTCTTTATAAAATACTAGGGAGCAAAGTGACAGAAGTAGCGGCTAGACTGAAACCACAGAGCTTTACGTCTGCTCATGAGCAGACGTAAATGTTTGTGAATTAAGTGTGTGCGCAAATGGTGACTCCATCTCAGAATGTCTCCACATGCAGGTTACGTAAAAGGATGTACCGTCTGGTCACTGTGTGAACTTTTACACACACCACCTCTGGCATAATGTTATAAAAGCCTTTTACACATGTGAAAAATCCTTTGGAAAATTACTGCCTCTACGTACAGCAAATAGGAAGGGGAAGTGCCTGATTCTGCTCGGCAGCCATTGCGGGATTTGGAAGACCTGTTTGCAGAACTGGAAGTGCAGGGCTTCTACTGGCTCTCTGCCTGTATAGCTCAGAAACATAGAAACATGACAACAGAAAAAGACCACATGGCCTATCTAGTCTGTCCTTCCATATCAACCACTACAACAGTCCCTTTTTTCCTTTAGAGATCCTCTGTGTTTGTCCCATGCTTCTTTGAATTCAGTTACTGTCCTCATCTCTACCACCTCCACTGGGAGACTATTCCACGGATCCACCACTCTTTCCATAAAGAAATATTTCCACATATCACTCCTGAATCTATCTCCCTTCACCCTCATCCCATGTTCCCTCGTAGCAGAGCTTGCCTTCAATCGAAAGAGGCTCACGTCCTGTGCAGTTATGCCACGGAGGTATTTAAACGTCACAATCATATCACCTCTATTCTGCCTTTCCTTTAAGGTGTACATATTAAGATCCTTAACTCTGTCCTCGTATGCTTTATAATGAAGACCACTAACCATTTTAGTAGCCACCCTCTGTACTGACTCCAGCCTGTTTATATCCTTTTGAAGGTGCGGTCTCCAGAATTGCACACAATACTCCAAGTGAGGTCGCACCAAAGACTTATACAGAGGCACTATCACCTCCTTTCTTCTGCTGGCCATTCCTCTCTGTATGTACCCAAGCATCCTTCTAGCTTTTGCTGTCGCCTTTTCTACCTGTTTAGCTACTTTAAGATCATCAGACACAATCACGCCTAGGTCCCGCTCTTCTTTAGTGGACAAAAGTACTTCACCGCCCTATACTATATATTGCTCCCTTGGATTGCTGCAGCCCAAATGCATGACCTTACATTTTTTAACATTAAATCTCAGCTGCCAAATTCTAGACCATTCTTCAAGCTTAGCTAGATCCCTCCTCATGTTATCTACACCTTCCTGGGTATCTACTCTATTGCAGATTTTGGTATTATCCACAAAGAGGCAAACTTTACCCGACAGTTCTTCCACTATATCACTAACAAAGATGTTAAAAAGAATCAGACCAAGGACAGATCCCTGGGGCACATCACTTGTAACCTCCTTCTCCTCAGAGTGAGCTCCATTTACCTGTACCCTTTGCCGCCTCCCACCCAACCAAGTTCTAACCCAAGCAGTAACTTTAGGGTCCATTCCTAGGGTGCTCAGTTTGTTTATAAGTCGCCTGTGAGGAACAGTGTCAAAGGCTTTACTGAAATCTAAATACACTATGTCTAGGGTTAATGACATAAGAGGGTTAATTGGAGTGGAGTAGCAGCCTAGTGGTTAAAGCACTGGCTTGGAAACCAAGAGACTAGGGTTTGATTCCCATTAACACTCCTTGTGACCTTGGGGCAAGTCACTTAACCCTCCATTGCTACACTAACAGCTTTTAGTACGTGCTCCGGTAATGAATTCCAGAGATTTGATTACGTGTTAAGTAAAAAACTATTTTCTCTTATTAGTCTTAAATGGGTTGAAATGTAGCTTCATTGTATGTCCTGTAGTCTTCCTACTTTTTGATGGTGTAAACAACCAATCTACGTTTACCCATTCCACTCCATTCATTAATTTATAGACCTCTATCATTACCACCCCCCCCCCCCCATCCATCTTTTTTTCCAAGTTGAAGAGTCCCAATATTTTAAGCATCTCCTTATAGGGGTATCCTTCCATTCCCTTTACCATTTTTACCTTACTACCTTTTCTAATTCAGCTATATCCTTTTTAAGATATGGCTACCAGAATTGCACACAATATTCAAGGTGCGGCCGCACTATGGAACGATACAGAGGCATTATAATATCTTTGGTTTTATTCTCCATTCCTTTCCTTATGATACCAGCATTCTATTTGCCTTCTTGGCCGCCGCTGCACACTGGGTGGAAGGTTTCAATGTGTTATCCATGATGACGCCTAAATCTTTTTCCTGGGTGGTGGTTTCTAAGGTGGTTCATTTTGCATCATAAAACCCGGTTGTTCTTTCCTAGGTGCATAATTTTGCACTTGTCCACATTAAATTTCATCTGCTATTTGGACATCCAGTCTTCCAGTTTTTCAAGGTCCTCTTGCAATTTTTCACAATCTTCGTGTGTTTTAACAACTCTGAATAATTTTGTGTCATCTGCAAATTTGATCACCTCACTCATTATTCCTATTTCCAGGGCATTTTTGAATATGTTAACAAGAAGCAGACCCAGCATAGATCCCTGGGGTACTCCACTATACAGCTTTCTCCATTGGGAAAATTGGCCATATAGCCCTACCCTCTGCTTTCTGTCTTTTAGCCAGTTCCTATTCCACAATAGTACACCGCCTCCAAACCCATGACTTTTTAATTTTGCCAAGTCTCTCATGAGGGACCTTGTCAAAGGCTTTCTGAAAATCCAGATATACTATATCAACCAGCTCACCTTTGTCTACCTGTTTATTTACATCTTCAAAAAAGTATAACCAAGACTTTCCTTGGCTAAATCCATATTGGCTTTCTCCCATTAAATCATGGCTATCTACATGTTCAGTAATTTTGTTCTTTATAATGGTATCTACCATTTTGTCCGGTACTGATGTCAGGTTCACTGCTCTGTAGTTTCACGGAACATCTCTGGAACCCTTTTTAAAATTTGGAGTTATGTTGGCCACTCTCCAATCCTCGGGTACTACAGATGATTTTAATGATAGTTCATACATTACTATTAGTAGGTCTGTAATCTCATATTTCAGTTCATTCAACAACATTGGATGCATACCATCCAGTCCAGGTGATTTACTATTATTCAGTTTATCAAATACTTGTAATACATCTTCCTGGCTTATTGATATTTCTTTCAGTTCTTCTGATATATCACTTTTAAATACCATTTCAGGCATGGGTAACTTCCCTACATCTTCTTCAGTAAAGACAAAGCAAAGAATTCATTCGGTCTCTCTACTATTGCCTTGTCTTCCCTTAGCGCTCCTTTTACCCCTCTACCATCCAATGGTTCAACTGACTCTCACACAGGTTTTTTGCTAAGAATGTACTTGAAAAAGTTTTTATTATGGGCACAATTCTGTAAGACGGATAGCGGGAATGTACGACCCGGCGAGACGCTCAGCCCCACTAGCCGCCTGCACCATATGCTGCCTCTTGGCCACCCTGGACACACAGAGCTGTTGTGCGTGCTGCAGGGGATGGAGCAGCATGGGGGCAGAGAGTGGACACAGTATGACAGGGCTGATTCAGGTCACGGCCTGTACATCTGGGGAGCACGAGGGGGAGGGGGGTAGTTGCCAACTTATTCCTTCTTGGAACTGGAATAAGTGCTGGCCGCCCCCCAGGAGCAACAGCGGCAAGCCAGGTGAGTTCCTGCCACTCGATGCAGATCCTGGCTGCCCCCGCTGGAGTAGGGGTGGTGGGGAAACTGGGGTCTTACAGCAGCAAGCTGGATGTGCCGTGGGAAGGATGTCCCCACAGTGATGCAGGGGCACGCTGGCTCATCTCTCAGTGCCTGATTTTGCACCCATGGGAACGGTTTGCTCCCAAGGTGCAGAACTGGATGCAGACGGGCCCGTCCTGTTCGGGGCTGTCCAGATGGCCCAGACATGCCCCATCTGGGATCAGGCTCCAGGTCTTTTTGCTTCCACGGCAAGCTTCTTTTCAAATTCTCTCTTTGCCTGCCTTATCGATGCCTTGCTTCTAACTTGCCAGTGCTGGTGCTGTTTCCGGTGTTTGTCATTTGGCTCCTTTTTCCATTTCCTGAAGGATGCTTTTTAGGCAACAGTCGCCTCTCTGACCTCACCTTTAAACTATCTGTGGACTTAAGCACAAATGATCTTGACGTACTTGTTAATAATTGGAACTCAATAACTAATATTGCCACCAAACCGCAGAACGCCCGAACAATGGTTCTCTCATGAATTAAGATTAATAAAAAAACAACTCAGAAAACTTGAACGTTCCTGGCAGACCATGAAAACTACGGAAAACAGAAACAAATACCTAATCATGCTTAACAAATACTGTAATCAGATTAACATAACCAAAAAGGATTATCACACTAAGCTTCTACTGAATTCTCTTAATAAACTAAAAGACCTGTTCACGATACTCAAATCCCTCACAACCCTTCCTAACTCTTTACCTGCATCTCCTGATATATTTCCACATACTCTCACAGGCTTCTACATGTCCAGAATAAACTCACCAATAACTTGTACTAGCTTAGGAAGAAATGCTGCACTATCCCATGCAGAATCCTGGGAGGTGTTCTACCCTGTCTCCCCAGAATCTGTTAAAAGAACAATTTTAGGTATGAATACCACAACATCAATTACTGACCCATGCCCGGTTAAATGGATTAAGGATGCAATTAACAGAATATCCCCTATTATACTTTCAATAGTAAACAAGTCTTTATCCCAAAGGCTACATGCTACTCGAGCTAAAGAGAACCACAATACGTCCAATCCTAAAAAATAAAGTCCTTGACATATCAGACCCTTCCTCATATAAATCTATCTCCAGCCTCCCCTTCCTTATGAAAATAATGGAGAAAAATGTTTACGTATAATTGCAAGACCACATTGATCTCCATACCCCGCTTGATGACAACCAATTCAGATTTAGACTCCACCACAATGTCGAGTCTTTGCTACTAGCTCTAATAAATAAAATAATAAAGGGAATAGATAGCATCAATCATGCCTACATCCTAATTTTTCTCAATATAGCTGCAGCTTTTGATTCTGTAATCCATTCTCTTCTAATACAAAGACTGAAACAAATAGGCTTAAGTAATATAACCCTAAAATGGTTCACTTCCTATCTCCCCAGCCCGGGGATCGAGCCTCCGACGGCAGGAAGGCAGCGGCAGCGGCATCGCCCAATCGGGGCTCTCCAGCAGGCCTTAAAAGGCCACACCAGTCGGGCGCGTGTTCTCTCCACCTCCTGCCACCATCCTCAGCTCTCCCCAGCCCGGGGATCGAGCCTCTGACGGCAGGAGGGCCGCGGCAGCGGCATCGCCCAATCGGGGCTCTCCAGCAGGCCTTAAAAGGCCGCGCCAGTCGGGCGCGTGTTCTCTCCACCTCCTGCCACCATCCTCAGCTCTCCCCAGCCCGGGGATCGAGCCTCCGACGGCAGGAGGGCAGCAGCATTGCCCAATCAGGGCTCTCCAGCAGGCCTAAAAAGGCCGTGCCAGTCGGGCACGCCCGCGCCTGGCGGGCCCGCACCTGAGGGCCTCGCCAGAGGGCCCTTTGGCGTGGCCCTTATGCGCGGACCCTAGAAGCAACGCCGAATAGTGGTTCCCTCGTACTACATCAACAACCCTCTATTGCCTGCAGCGACAACTCTCCATGGACTGTATACCTAGTATCTCAGGTACCCTATAACATCCCTAACGATATACTTTATCCCTCATAGTCTGCAAGTATTTCACATGTTGTTAACAGTTCCTATCTGTACTATAGCCCTCTAGCCGATAGAGAGGTGTGCACACGCCCTCTCCTATTATGCCTGCAGCAGTTAAATGTAATATCTGCACATGCACACCGTAATAATATGCTCTGTTTAACACCGTACCAGTAATCTCAAGTAGGGCATTATAGCCTAATATCCCTTAGGGCACACTGCTACTGTCAGTATCACCTCATTCATATTAATGCTACTGTTTAATTTGTTACTGTCTAGCCATTTGCTTAGTTACTACTTAGCTATGTAACACTGTAACCTAATCTAATTTCAAGTAGTGCAAACAGTCTAATGCAAGGCACACTGTTGTTGTCAGTAATACCTTATTCCTATTATGGCCACTGTCTAGTTTTACGGTTTCCCTGCCACTGCTACTGTGTGTTTTACTGTATTCTTACCATTACCATTGCTAGTAGATCTCTACCATTGTTAGTAGATTTCTTCCCTTGCTATAACCTGCAAACAGGAGAGGACACCTACCCTCTCTTCCTGTGTCACAGTAGAAACAACCGCCTGAGCAAAACATCCTTAGCCAGCAGCCACTCCAACTCTTGCTCCTTACACAAACCTTCTACCTCCTCTGTACTGGCTCAGAAAGTCTCAAAATGGAGCGCATAATCTTCACCCTAATGAGTCTTTACCTTCTACTTACAATTTTGCCCTCCAGCTCACTGGCACTACTTACAACACAAAATCACATCCCAACAGTCTCAACTGGTGGAAGAAGATGGCCTGGTGACTCCTACAACCACTATCATGGAACTAGCTATCTACACCGCCACCATTTAATACATATCCCACTACAAAACTCTTCGAAAACCAAGCAAAGTAAAAGCACATATACCAGCAGCTTGAAGTGCACACTCATTAACTCTCGCTCACTTCGCAATAAATGGCCGGCAATCACTGAAACAATAACGTATCATAAATTAGACATTATTATGATCACCGAGACCTGGCTCTCACCGGAAGATAACACCATACTCAATCAACTACTACCACTTAACTTTGTGGCTTTCACCAGCCACAGGCAGAACAAAAGAGGAGGAGGAGTTGCCGTCTTCACTAGATCCGACCTTCAGTTCAAAATGATAGAATCCAACAGCATCGATACCCTTGAAACAATAACTATCTCTAACAACACTTGCTCTATAAACCTGATTTACAGAGCGCCTTCTGCAGATCCAGACAACCTCTCCAACATCATAAACATAGCATCCAACACCCAAGGCCCAAAATAAACAAATTGGATCCTAGGTGACTTCAACCTGCCATCCTTACAGGACAATCAAGCAGCTATTTTCATAGAAGCCCTAGATATCTTGGGATATACCCAATTGGTACAAGAACCAACACACACAAAAGGCAACATTCTCGACCTCATATTCGCCCCACAAACAGTGCTTCAACAAGCACAAAATTTCACGTTATCACTAACAGCAGTACCATGGTCGGATCACAAGCTCATCACCTTCCAGATTCCGACCCCCATCAAGCCACAAAGACCCATTGTGGACACAAGTATGACCTCAAGCTCAACCACCAGAAGCTTTCACCCGTTTAACAAAGAACGTATCCTAGCCGAAACAAACAAACTCCTTGATAAGAATACACAAAACCTAGAGGACCTAATCACCACATGGAATAGCAAGCTCAGCGCAATCGCAGTCCGTCCCCCAACAACTAAAGCCCCAAACAAAAGATCAACTGTACCATGGTTCACAGCTGACTTAAGGGCATCACTAACCCACCTACGGAGATTGGAAAAGCGCTGGAGGAAGTCACGCACCACCAGTGACCAAGCAGCATACACCCAGCACTTACACACACATCGCAGGGCTGTCACTGAAAGGATGAAACAATACCACACAGACACCCTTAAACGGTCATTAAACAAGCCGCACGACCTCTTTAACCTGGTCAAATCTCTTGCCAAAGAACCCACCCCGGAACACCTTGGAACCATACACCCGCAGGACTACGCCATCTTTACGCAATCTAAACTGTGCAAGACTGACAAAGTGATGTTACCGGACCCCTCCAAAGAACAAGAGTTCTCAGCATCCCTAACCACCGTTGTCACACCATCAAAAAGAACTATTGAAGACACCATCGCAACCCTAAATACCTCCACTGCATACTCAGACCCCTGTCCAGGTTTCTGGATAAAGGATCTGCGTTGTGACCTCGCCCCGATCTTAGCAAAAATGATAGACCTATCATTTAGCACTGGGTCTTTCTCCTCCACGCTCAAACAGACCTCCGTTAGACCGCTCCTGAAGAACGCCAAATTAGACCCTCAAAAGGTGGAGTCATACAGACCCATTTCCAGCATCCCGATGCTTGCTAAAATCATCGAAAAGACAGTCTACAAACAGTTACAAGATCACATCGATACCAATGCCCCTCTAGATTCATCTCAACATGAATTCAGAGAGTCACACGGAGTCGAAACACTACTCACAACTCTTTTCGATACCATAATCTCAGGCATTGACAACCTACGCCAAGGTTTTGCACTCGTATTTTTGGATAAAGCGGCGGCGTTTGACTCTGTCTGCCACAAAATTCTCCTAGGTCGGCTAAGAGAGAAAGGCATTGGTGGAAGAGCTCTTGAATGGTGCAGATCCTACCTGTCTGGCAGATGGCAATACGTCCGAGCAAATGGGTCCACTTCCGAGCCATTCTTACAAAGTCAAGGAGTTCCTCAAGGATCTTCCCTATCATCACTTATGTTTAACATCTATATCCAACCTATCTGTAATATCATCATATCATTCAATGTGAGTTGTATGATATACGCAGATGATGTCTTACTGTACCTTCCAATATCCATGGATTGCCCAGACCTTACCCCCCTGACTGAGTGCTTCAACGCCATATCCGAATGGCTCCTCTCTCAGAATCTGCGCATCCAACACAAGAAAACGGAGGTCCTGTTCATCTCCAGAAATCTTGAGTTTACACCACCCAGCTACTTGGAAGTGGACAACGCTGAATTACAAGTAAAATCAGCTATTCATTACCTCGGAGTCACATTGGATCAGAACCTCAACATGAAGCAACACATAACCAACACTGTAAGAGCGATTTACTTCAAGATTAAATCCCTTAGACACCTACGCCCTTTACTCGAACCAAGCGACTTCCGCACCATTTATCAAGCCCTCATCATTCCTCATTTTGATTACTCAAACGCCATCCTACAAGGACTCCCTCAAGCCACCTTACATCCCCTGCAACTTGCCATGAACAGTGCAGCGCGGATTCTCCTCGGCACGCCAAGAAGAGAGCATATCACACCCCTCCTGAAACAGCTTCACTGGCTCCCCATTCAAGCCAGGTTAAGCTTCAAAACCCTAGTGATGACGTTCAAGGCCATCAAGGGGCTCTCCTCCTCCTCACTATGTGACCGCATCCGACCACCCATACCCAACAGGCTAAGAAGAACCTCAGTAGCTAACATGCTAGTGATACCGAGAGACATAACAAAATGCTCCAAAGCAACATCGAACAGAGCCTTTAGACTATGTGCCCCAAGTCTCTGGAACTCCCTACCACCACACATCAGAGCAATCCCTAACTTGAGCCAGTTCAGGAAGGCCTTAAAACATTTCCTCTTTATCAAATATCTCACTGACTGCCCCGAACCCCAGCCACCAAGTATGATCAATACCCAATAACTCCATCTGACATGTATATAGTTACCTATTCAATGCTACGCATATGTATATAGTTTACCCTGTTTTCCAAGATACTTGTTCCTGTTCAATGTAATGACCTGACTTTTGTTCATTGTCGGATACCTTTTGTTTTATGTAAACCGCGCTGATCGCAAATAGTGTGGTATATAAGAAATGCAAATAAATAAAAATAAAAATAAATAAAATCTCACTGATAGATTCCAGCAAGTTACCATTTGTCACACATCCTCAAACTCCTACCCTCAAATCACGGGTCTTCCGCAAGGTTCAGTGCTCTCAGCTCTGTTATTCAATACATATTTACAACCAATCTGTCAATTAATAAAACAATTTAAGATTGATTATTCCATATATGCTAGTGGCATAATGCTCTTTATGCCTTTCAACATAACGTTCCCTAACTTCAGGCCTTTAATTGATTGCTTCAAGGAAATTGCTTCCTGGCTTAAGGACGTTGGTCTGAACATTAACTACAAAAACAACTGAAGTGTTAATGATCACTAGGAATCAAACAGACAAGCCACCACAAAACATCTCATTTGATGATGTTGTACTTGAAGTATTTGGGAGTAACACTCAATAAACACCTCACATTCCAATCCCACATCAAGAACCTAACTAAAACAATATTCAACAAGATACGGGTCCTCCAACCCATAATTCCTTTACTACAACCATCTGATTTTAGAACAATTATGCAAGCATTAATCATGCCACATATAGACTACTGTAATAGTCTACTCCACGGCCTGCCAGAAATATCCCTACACCCGCTCATCTTGGCTCAACATGCAGCTGCACGAATCAACAACTCACATCGGATAGATCACATTACTCCAATCTTATATGACTTGCATTGACTTCCCATACAAAGCCAGATAAAATACAAATTGCTGATGACCACCTTCAAGAGCATCAGGAAAATGGACCCCCACCCTCTCTTATCTAATCATTGTTGCGTCTAATTCCTGCCAAAGAAGAGTTCAGTTGGACAATATGCTGAAAGCCCTACAGAATTCCATTAGACCAAGCAATGTTCTAGCAATAGCGCATTTGAATACATATCGCCAACACTATTTTTATTTATTTATTTATTTATTAACAATTCTTATATACCGCACTATTAGACATCAGCGCGGTTTACATTGAACAGAAAACATCCGACAGTTTACACGTGTCTGGTCGTTACATTTAACAGGAAGTATAACTTGGCGAAGTAGGGGAAACTAAATACAATGCAGGGTTATCTGATAAAGGATATCCTGGCTTCACTTCCACTTCCAACGAGCCTTCGTAATATTACTGATATATCCTCATTTCGTTCCCATCTCAAAACTCATCTCTTTACTGAACACTTTGGGCACAATTTTAACCCATCTTACACTCGACCATCTGACACAGACCCAACATAAGTAGCCTCTCCCCTCTTCCACTAAGCTGAATTATGATCTCAACCTTTAATTGTATATAGGTTATTTTGTTAGAATCATATACATTTTTTGATTGAATGTTCAGCACCTGTTATTTAATTAATTGTTCAATGTATCTGTTGTTTTAACTGTAAACCGCTCTGATTACAAGATATTGCAGTATAATAAACTCACAAATAAATAAATAAATGCTGGCAGTTTTTTGTCCCTCCTTCCACTTTTCTTAAAAGTGTGGATTACATCTGATCTGGGCTTCCAAGATAGTACTTTTAAACAATGCCCATGCTTGATGTAAATCTTTAACCTATGCAGCTGCTCTTTTTAATTTTTTTCTTAACTATTTTCCTCATTTTATCATAATCTCCCTTTCAAAATTTAAAAGGTAGCTCAATAGCTAAATACGAGGAGAAAAGACCTCTGCATGCATTAAATCTCCCTCTATATAGCAGTAATCTGCCCAAAGGGGAACAACCTTATTCACAGGTCAAAAAACTCCTTGAAAAAGGTTGTTCCCCTTTGAGCAGATTACTACTATATAGAGGGAGATTTAAGGTGCGCCGAGGTCCTTTTGCTTCGTATTTAGCTATTGAGGTTACTGGGCTGTATTTGTGCTATCGAGGCTTTGAGAATTTAATCTGCCAGCTCTCCATGTAAGATTTATTAGTAGAATTATTGAGCCTTTTTTTGGACAAGGCATAATAGGAGCAGTATAACAAGGAATAGGAATAGTTGAGAAAACAGCAAAACCATTTCACTGCAACCACAAGAACCAAGGTGAGAGACATGGAGGACAGGGGCTATGACAGAAAGAGAAAAACATTGCATGATGGCTGGAGGGGGGCTGAGAGACACAGAGAAAGAAACATCAGGAGAAGAGCCACCAAAATGGTAAAGGGGATGGAAGGATAATCCTATGAAGAAAGGCTAAAAAGGTTAGGGCTCTTTAACCTGGAAAAGAGACGGCTGAGGGGAGATATGATAGAAGTCTATAAATTAATGAACGGAGTGGAACGGGTAAACGTAGATCAATTGTTTGTTATCAGAATATAGAAAGACTAGGGGACATGCAATGAAGCTACAGGGTAAACTATTTAAGACTAATAAAAGAAAATATTTTTTCACTCAACGTGTAATCAAACTCTGGAATTTGTTACCGGAGGATGTAGTAAATGCTGTTAGTGTAGCTGGGTCTAAAAAAGGTTTTGACAAGTTCCTGGAGGAAAGATCCATAAACCATTATTAAGAAGGGACCCAGGATATCAATGCTTGACCCAGTACAAGCATTGTGGAACCTGTGCCCCTTGGGGAAACTGCTAGGTACCTGTGACCTAGATTGGCCACTGTTGGAAACAGAATACTGGGCTTGATGGACCTTGGTCTGACCAAGTATGGCATATCTTATGTTCTTATGTGATGGCTTGGGGGGGGGGGGGGAGGGCTGAGAGAGAGATTGGGTGATGTTTGTGGGAACCAATAGAGAGAGAGAAACACTGGGTGATGGCCGTGAGAGGAGGAGTTAACCGTAATGGGGTTTCTAGTCCCACAGGTGCTCCTTGTGGTCTTGGGCAAGCCACTTAACCCTCCATTGCCCATGTTCCCTGTAAAATAGTTATCTCCAAGTTATAATGCCCTGTTCAATGTAATTTCAGTTTGTTCAATGTAAACCGCACTGATGCCAAATAGCGCGGTATATAAGAGAATGTAAATAAATAAATAAAATAAATAATGTAGTAGCACATTTATTTATTTATTTAACACTCATTTTTATACCGCATCTTCCAGAGATCAGTTGCGGTGTACAAACAACAACATTTAACAAAGCTAAGTTTGTTTTACATAGAACATCTTAATTTTACATAGAACATCTTAACATATCAAAAATAAACAAGGTGAGTTTTTGAACTGGGACCGTGTAAAAACAGTTAACTAACAAGGTGGAGTATCTATATACGTAAGACAGTACATAACTGATACAACTATATACATGCGTAGGTATTAGGGCATAAGAGATAGGATCGTCAATTCGTTAGAGCTGAGTGTTGTCCATTTAGGTGGGAGGTTTGTGCTTTGAGTGGTCATTTACCTGATTATCCTTTGTCTATGTTGAATGCAAGGTTTTCCATGGTATTGTAGTGTTTAGTGAATAGATAAGTTTTTAATTTTTTGCGGAATTCCACATTAATGCAGTGTTATCATAATTATTATTAGTGATATTATATCTTTAGTTAAGTAAATATTAAATCATTGATAAGGTTTTACTAGAGTTTGTTAGAATTACACACTGTCGTTTTGAGTTTCATTGATAGGCTAATAGAAGGAAAAGGCTAAGAAATAAGGGGGAAATATTTCATTTATTTTATTTGACTGTTTTTCTATACAGTCGTCCCTTGTTTATCACGGTTAATCCGTTCCAGACTCTACCGCGATAAGTGAATTTCCACAAATTTCCACGAAATAGGATTCTTTATTTATAAATCGAATAGTTTCGTAGTTAGAGCATAGAAAACCTGTTTACGACCTATAACACCCCTTTAGTCACCATTACACTCGTATTTGAAAAAACCGCGATAGAGTGAAGCCGTGAAAGTTGAAGCGTGAAGTGGCGACGGACGACTGTACTGCTTTTCACTGAGTCAAAGTGGTGTACATATAACAACAGTTGCAGATGCGACATTGAAACAGAGAACTAAGTTATGAACAAATGTGGAAACATATACATTTGCTGAGGTTACAGAGAACATTATGAGAATTTATATACAGAGTTGGTGGGGGCTTTGCTACAGCAGAGTGTGTGCAATGGGGGGAGGGAGGGGTTGGGGGGGTTATGTAGTTGGCCCAAAATGTTCCATGAATAGGTGGGTCTTGAGGTGTTTTTGGAACCGAGCAGTTCAGTAACATTCCCGAGTTTGACAGGTAATGAGTTCCAGAGGCTGGGGGCGTAGAGTTTGAATGCTCTGGTGCATGCGTATTGGCTGCTTCTGGTTTTCTCATGTGGGATGATCTGCATATTTTTCGTGCTTTGTCTTCTTGTCCTGGTGGGTTCTGTTGTAGGTAGGATGTGGTTTGGTGGTGGATGGGTTTGAAAGCGAGTAGGAGTATCTTGTATTTGATGCGGCTCAGGAGAGGGAGCCAGTGGAGTTGCTTCAGGATAGGGGTTATGTGCTCATATTTTGAGGCTCCCTGTATGACTTGAGCAGCCGTGTGTAGGGCAGTATGCAATGGGAGTAAAGTGGATTTTGTTAGTCCATGAAATCTTGAGTTGCAATAGCCAAAATGTGGTGAGTCAATGACTTGGAATGCTGTGTAGAAATCGGGAGGGTCCAGCAAAGGGCATAGGGGCTATAGGATATGAATTTTGTGGTAGATGGTCTTTGTTCTATTTTGTATGTGCGATTATAAAGTGAGGTGTTGATCCAGAGTTATGCCTAGGTATCTGATCTCTTTCTTGGTCATACCATCAAAGTGGTTTAACTTTAGTGATGAAGAGCATGTCTGCTTTTCTGTAGTTGATCACTAGGGAGTTTCTTTCCCAGCCAGTTGGAGACGTCAGTGAAGCAATTTAGGATGCCATTGCATGTAGGTTGGGAGGTGTTGAAGGGTGCATACATCATTATGTCATCTGTGTAGAGTGAAAGTGGATATTGTAGGATTATATGATTTGGCATAATGGTTATAGCTAGAGGCTGAACAATAGTGCTGATAGTGACACAATAGTGCTGATAGTGACACAATAGTGCTGCGATTCACCTTATTTTTGCGGGATAGGGGTTGAAGAATTGTTGCCCATTCCTACTAGTTGTTGCCGCTCTTGTAGATGAGTGGAACCATTGAAATCCTGCCGTGTGAAGTTTTTGGAGGAGAATGTTGTGGTCAATGGTGTCAAAGGCTGCTAAGAGGTCAAGGAAAAGCAGGATGTGTCCTTGTTGTGGTTTTTGGGTTCCTTTTATGAGTCAGTTCATTAGGGCAGTGATGAGGGTTTCAATTCAGAGGTGTATTCTGAAGCCGGGATGTTGTGGATCCCAGGGGGCATGATTGTTGATGTACTCTTGCAGTTGTTGGAGGATGTTTTTCTCTATTATTTTGAATAGGAAAGGAAGGCTGGCAATGGATCTATAGGATGCGGGGTCTTTTGGGTCTAAATTTTGCAATTTTTTTAGGGTGGGATGGATAGAGGTGGATTTCAGGCTTCTTGGCATAATGCCTTATGATAGTGTGAGCTGTGTAATTTTCAGAAGGAATAGACTTAGTTCAGCTTTGGTGTTTTTGATCCAGCTCACTGGGCAAGAATCTAGTGGGGAGGTGGTTGTGACTGCGGATTCTATGCTTTCTTTAGTGATGGTGTCAAAGGAGGTCCAGGAGTTTTTTTGTGGTTCCTGCATCTGTGAGGTGTTCAATCTGTGAGGTTAGTGGTTTGCTAGCTCCTGGGGGCTCGGTGAGGTATCAGGATTGTCCTTGTTGGGTGCTTTTGTTAGGTTTTTTTTACTATTTCAAATAACTCCCTTGGATGGTTGAGAGAGGCATTGATGAGTTTTGTGTAGTATGTTTTTTTACACCTGTCCATCGTGGATCGGTATTCTGTCAGTAGGGCTATGTAGGTCTTGTGCCATTTGTGTTCTTGTTTCCGCAGTTGTTTACTGAGCTCTTTTAGGTCTGAGGTATACCATTGTGTCTTTGGGTGCTTCTTGAAGAGGTGGTTTGCTGTGGTAGTTGTGGCTGCCTCTCCAATGATCTTGTTCCAGTTGGATCTATATCTAGAGAGAGAAGTATTTTATCAAGGAATGCTTGTTTCTTGAATTGTTTGAAGCATCTGGTTGACTGAGATTGGTTTGTATGGTTTTCAGTTGTGACTGCTCGTATTTCAGAATTGGTGAACCATGTCTACCTTCGAAACTGGGTGACTCGTTCTGAGTTAGAATTTTTAATTAAACGTCATCCCAAAATACCTACTTTTTATTTAGTACCGAAAATTCACAAATCGCTTCTGGATCCTCTGGGCCGCCCGATAGTGTCTTGCCGTGATTCACTTTTGGAGCCCCTCTCCCAATTTTGTGATTGATTTTTACAGCCAGCGGTGGCCACAGTATCATCTTATGTACGTGATACGGGGGATTTCTTACGGCATCTAACTCAATGTACTAATATGTCCCTTTACACCTATATGATAACTTTAGATGTGCAATCCTTGTACACTAACATTGATCAATATGAGGCTTTGACAGTTCTACAGTGCTTCCCTATGGAATTGCCTGCACGTATCCCTAAAGGTCTTTTGCTGGATTTGTTGGATTTGGTGCTGAATAATAATTATTTCATCTATCAAGAAAAATTTTATCTCCAGATTTTTGGCATAGCCATGGGGGCGACGGTGGCGCCGTCTGTAGCTACCATATATATGGCATGGTATGAGGAGACATTTATTTATTCTCATCCACTCTTTAAGCATGTTCCCTTCTGGCGTAGATTTCTGGATGATATTTTCTTTTTGTGGTCGGGTTCGCGGCCCGAATTGGACTCGTTTATTGATAGTTTGAATACATTTAAGTTTTACATCCAGTTTACAGCTCAGATTGAGACCCAGTCAATCCAATTCCTAGATATTACAGTGAAGAGGTCTTCTTCTGGTTTTGTTACTTCTTTATTCAGAAAACCGGTTCAACGAAATACCCTATTGCGATATAATAGTTTTCATCCACCTGCCCTAAAGAGAGGTTTACCTTTTGGCCAATTTTTGCGGATACGCCGCAACTGTACCAATTCTAGAGACTTCAAGGAACATGCTAAGGACCTTAGCCAACGTTTATTGTCACGGGGCTACCCATATAGACTGATTTTGTGGGCATATAAACGGGCCTCTCATTGCCATAGAGAATGACTATTTTGTACTGGGACTTCTGAGACTTCTCAAGATAAGATCACGGGGATTTTTCCCTACATGAAAGGTTCCTCTACAGTTATGAAAATTTTACATCGATTTTGGCCTGTTCTCGGTTTACATGCCTGCTTTCGGGGCCAGCTCCGGATAGCATATTCCCGTCGAGCCAACCTAAGGGATCGCCTAGTGCATACCACTGCCGAAATTGATAGCCCTCCTACATCTCATCCTTCTCTGGGTCATTATCCTTGTGGGTCATGCGCGTATTGTTGCAACTCTATTGGTTGCAATAAAAACCACCATGGAAATAAACCCACCAAAAAATGTAAATTTTGTTTTGTCGAAGCCCACCGAGGGGAGGCTAGAACTGTTCCCCTAGCCCCCTCCAGACGGTAGACTGCTTTTATTTTATCAAAAATTCACCACAGTGTTATTAAAACAAGTACTTATCTTCTGAATCACAAGACTCCTCATTCATTTTCAACCACGTTGCTAATCGTTGAGGTGCAGCAGACGTGCACGTTTCGGGTGTGCGCCCTGCTTCAAATGCTCTCAAACCGTTCAAAAGTGCAACGAAGAAACGCCGTCATTGCAGCCGTGGGTAATGACGGCGTTTCTTCGTTGCACTTTTGAACGGTTTGAGAGCATTTGAAGCAGGGCGCACAACCGAAACGTGCACGTCTGCTGCACCTCAACGATTAGCAACGTGGTTGAAAATGAATGAGGAGTCTTGTGATTCAGAAGATAAGTACTTGTTTTAATAACACTGTGGTGAATTTTTGATAAAATAAAAGCAGTCTACCGTCTGGAGGGGGCTAGGGGAACAGTTCTAGCCTCCCCTCGGTGGGCTTCGACAAAACAAAATTTACATTTTTTGGTGGGTTTATTTCCATGGTGGTTTTTATTGCAATTTGGATTTCCATCATTGAAGAGGGTGTTTTTTCCATTAGCAACTCTATTGGTGGCATGACGTGGATTGACGGTCGTACATCTATTGTTTACCGTTCACGTTGGCAGACGGATTGCGCAACTAGTTTTGTTGTGTACTTGATTGTATGTCCTTGTTCTCTCTACTATGTTGGCCGCACTTCACGCCCCTTTAAAGTATGTCTGGCTGAACATGCATCCAGATTGCGCACAAAGACTCTTACAGCCCCCATGGTAGAGCACTGTGTACAGCTCGCTCATAGTTTTCAAGATCTTAAGTGGCGAATTTTAGATTTTACACCTGCTCATCCACGTGGGGGAAATCGTTTACAGACACTTCAGAATCTGGAGCAGAGGTGGATTTTCCGCCTGGACTCAGTCAGTCCAAAAGGGATGAATATGCAAATTGATTGGCACACAGTCTACTAATTGATTATATTTCCGTCAATCTTTGGTTTTAGGGGGCGGAGCTTGAAGTTGTGATCCCTCCCCATTTAAACCTATGATTGGTCTCTTTAACAACAGCTGATGTGATTGACATATGGCAATTCAGCGGAAACATTCGAGGCCGGCCCCTTTTTAAAAGACGTTTTTTCGCCCTTCCGGGTTTCACAGGGCTGATGCTACATCATATGGCGGTTTTTGACCTGAAGCAGGGGATTAAATGTTTTCAATACCCCGAAACGTGTCACGTCGTCCTCCCGCTACCTCAACCTACAGCCTTTCTGATATTGACTCAGCTAAGTAACGCATTCTAGTGCTTTTTTATAAAATTTAAGATTTATGTCTTACTTAATAAAATGGACGGGCCACAACGGCATAAGGTGTGCTTCCTTCTGCTTGGTTGGCCTCTCCGACAAAAAAATTAGTAAATTGCTGCAAGTTCTTTTTGAAACACGGGCTTTCTGTTACCCAGGTTTTTTACTGTTTGATGGTTTTCAGTTGTAGCATAGGGAAGGATGAAATTGATACGGATGTGGTCGGATCAGGGGTCTGGTAGTGGCTGAGGTGGAGGGGGAGTGGAGGTGTGAATGGGTTTACTAATGGTGAAAATGAGGTCAAGTCCATTTCCTTTTTCGTGTGTTGGAATGGAGATGAGTTGGGAGATGTCCATAGAAGTCATAGTGTCTAAGAAGGATGCCGCTTGTTTGGGTGATACTGAGGGGAGACTGAAATCTCCTAGTAGCATGAAGTCTTTGTTTGTGTTGGTATTCACCAGTGCTAAGTTCAGGATGTTTGATAAGTCATTGGTGGCAGTGGTGGGAGATCTGTATATATGTGTCTGTTTGAGATGGAGAATGATCAAATCCTTCTATGCTGTCCACTGTTAGTCTGTGGAAATGTAGGTGTGATTTTGCTAAGATGAGCACACCTCCCCCTCTTCGGTGGGCTCGTGGGCAGGTGAATAAACAGTAGTCTGGTGGCCTGAGTTGATTTATTAGTAGTGTGTCAGATTCTGTGATGCAAAGTATGTCCAGGGTATGAGTTGTGAAGTAGTCTTTGATGACTGGAATTTTGTTTCTGGCTGATCGCACATTTATGAGGGCACATTTTAGGTCATGGGTAAATTTAGTGTTGCAGTCTGTGGGATGGAGATGATTTTTTGGTGGGTGGATATTAATGAGGTTAGTTTTGAATCATTGTCTTGAAGTGTAGTGTAGAATGAAGGGGATGGGTCTGTTGACTTTACAGAGAATGGGGATGTAGGGGGAGGGGGAGGGGGAGGGGGATGGGGATGGGGGAAGGAGTATTCCTAGGGTGAAGGAGAGGGATATGAGGATAAGCATGGTGTAAGCGAGAATGTAGGTTGAGAACATGGTTTTATGTGGGAGTAAAACTAGCGTTTGATTTTCTGTAGCACTGAATGGAGGCGAAAGTTCTCTCTGCTGAGTTGAGTGGGGTTGATTGGGGTTCTTCCAAGGATATGGGCAAAAGGATGCACACTCGGCTATATTCGTATGATTCAGATCTGTACGTCAGGGGAATGATGATGCAGAGCAGGGATTTGCTTATCTCCTAGCCATGGAAGTCTGCGTTTTCTGCTTGGGTCTGTATAGTGTTCTTCTTTTTATTGTGGTGGTGAGGAGTTGGGGTATGGAGGTCCCTGTGGTGGTTGCTCCAGTGGTATTGCTGCAGTTCTTAAATCTTGATTGGTTGTTTTCAGGTGCTTTCCATTGCTCTCGGGATGTTTCCCAGTCTTTGCGTGGAACCACACTCAAGGTGGTCCTTAGGTGCGGGCCCACAGCGTGTTCAATTTAAAAGATGTGCTGGTGGGCCGTTCTTCAGCATGGGGGAGGGGCTTTCCTCCTCCCCATGCATACTGTGGGTCCTGATCAGAGATCGGGGCTTGGAGGAAGCTGGGGGAAGTAGCTGCGGTCCTCTGAAAGAGGAGTTGGACTTCATGTTCATCACTTCCAAGATCAATTACCCTATTGCTAAAAGTTAGAGAACCCTGTTCTAAAGTGTGCTTGACTTCTTGCTTATTTATGAAGCATTTTGGTCTTTTATGGGGAAAATCATAATTTGTTATCTTTTCCAAGTTTGCTTATGGGGCTCACAATTTGCAGTAGGTCTCGAGCATGTTTAAGTTCTCTTGCAGATGTGGAGAAGAGGATTCAATGACAGGATCATCTGCATATAGTCCCACAGGTGCTCCTTGTGGTCTTGGGCAAGCCACTTAACCCTCCATTGCCCATGTTCCCTGTAAGTATTAGTGTATGTGTCTCATATCCCCACGTGTTAAATGTATCCCCCAATTGTGTTGTGACCACTTTGATTGAAGGATACGAAACTGTCTAAATAAATAAATATAGCAGACATTTGATTTCTGCTTCATTCCAGGATCTCCCCCTGGTGGACACATGATGGTACTACTGTCATCTCACTGGCTAGGGCGCAGCAAGAGAACATGATAGCGCTGTCCCTCTGTATCTCAGTGAGACTGGAGCCTTCCTCTGAGCGCCGAAGGAAGCTGTTGCCTGTGCTACACACGCACAGCTTCCTTGCTCTGGAAACATCTCGGGGGCTACAGGGTCAGCTCTGTGAGTAGGCGCATGGGAAACCTTTAGTGGGCACTTTAGTGTTAGGGGTGCACTGCTCTTCTTCAGTGAGCCGGAGTGATGCTGGAGAGCAAGGGACACTATCATTAAAGGCACTGTCTGCTCTGTGCACACACTAGACCCCCAAAAGAGCAGCAATCTGCGCTTCAAAGCTAAATTCCCATACCAGCAGGGCCAGATTTAAGATTTTGGCACCAGGGGCAATACCAGACATCAGATCTCAGGAAGCAGAGGTGGTGGGGGGGGGGGCGATATCAGAGATCCCCAAGATTGGAGAACCAGAAAATGAGCAGAGAAAGAGAATAAGGTCTCACCGGTGCCCCTGTGGAGCAGCCCCAGCACGTAACACTGACGTAAGTGGCATCAGGCTCCTCTTCGGCTGGGAGACTTAGCACCCTATTGCCTATGTTCCTTATGCCTTGATCTGGGCTTGCATACTGGCACTAGGCAGAACATATCCTGTAAAGCTGGGCTGTTGCAATCTGGATACTGAAGCACTCAAATCGGACCTGGTTCACAGCACATAGTAACTTATATATAAACCAGCCCCTCAGCCAAAGTTCCAAAATAATCCCCGAGACGATCCCGAAAACTAGACTTGCCCTCTATCCAAAAACATACCTATGGCTTTCCATTAAATAATTATGATTCTTTTAGGGGCTTTCAATAAGATGCAAGACTGTAATAATAGTCCAGGAGAGTGCTGAGGGAATATATGATATATTCTGTTTTCTGTATTTTCATTGAGAAGTTGCTTTAATTATAATGTTTACAACGATGCTGTTTTTGGAAGTATTTTTGTGTTGTAGCACGTCTGAAATAAATCAGACTGTCCTTTCCCATCTCTGTTCCTTCCTCAATTCCAAAGGCCTCTGGGGACAGGTGAAATATTTCATGCAGATGGCAGCAGAGACCCTGCTAAACAGTCTGAACTGCGTCTGCGCCAGCCTCCCCTCTCCACCCCAGAAAATAAGGGCGGCAACGGAGCAGATCCCTCCTCTCGGACTCACCTTCCTGAGAGCTGTAGGCGTGATCGATGCCCGTCATGGACACGGACTTGGAGAGCGAGTTGCAGCCGAAGTACTCCGAGCGTACGGCAGCTTCGTGTAGTCTCTTCATGTGTTCCTGCGGAGTTGGAGGGGGGGATTATGTTAGATGGTCAGTGCAGGGTGGAAGGATCATGTGCAGACTGAGGTTGCGCAAGAGATGTCCAGGTGTTTGGGCTGACAGTCTCTTCCCCACATGCACGTACCCAAAACTATAGATCAGCACGCACACATGTGACACACAATCTCCCTCTTTTTCATTCGGCTCAGCACACTTCCTACGACACCCCAATATTTATACTGCAGGAGTTGGGTTCAAATTACGGCTTTTATTCTTAGGTGTTTATTTTCAGATAATTAGGTGTTTTCATGCCACAGGTACAAAGTCTGTGGAAAATTCATTACTGGAGGATGTACCAAAGCTGTTGGCATAGCTGGATTTAAAAAAGATTTGGACAAGTTCCTGGAGGAAAGGCCCATAAGCTATTATTAAAGAGGACCCGGGAAATCCACTGCTTGCCCAGGACAAGCATTGGGCAACCTATGTGCCTTTTTGGGACCCTGCCAGGTACTTGTGACCTGGATTGGCCACTGTTGGAAACAGGATACTGGGCTTGATGGACCTTGGTCTGACCCAGTATGGCATATCTTATGTTCTTATGTTAAAGCCAGGTACCTTTTTTCAGTGGATTCAAACATGTATGTTTATGTCGCTTAGGAGTCATTAACACAGAAGAGACACACAAACCAAGTGGAGGATACAAGGCAGCCTGGAGAGGGGTGAAAAATACTGGGGAAGTGCTGTTTTTCTGATGTTTATCCAATAAATACCTATTTTAAGGGGTTTTTTTACATCAGGGATGTTTTATTGGCGTTTACTGGTTAAAACCTAAAATCAGAAGCCCCAGTTATAATTTTCTTTCCTGTGAAGGAGGCTTCTTGAATTTTTTCTCCTATATCTGTCCCTTCCCACCAGACCCTACGGCCTGTCCCAGTTCTGCAAACCCATCCTCTCCCTCAGAGATCCTCTGTGCTCGTCCCAGGCTTCCTTGAGCTCTGATACTGTCCTTGCCTCCACAAGGAGATTTGAAGGTCACCTAAAGTGGCAGGTTCTGGGAGTGGCAAAGAGTAGTCACGGTCCAAGCAAAACACTAGGTCCTGACAGCCGCCCAAACTTCGAGAAGCATCACCATGTACTTTTACCTGCAGGAGACTCTTCCATGCATTTCCGTAAAGAACTGTTTCCTTAGATTACTCCGAGTCTATCCCCTTTCACCCTCCTCCTGTGACCCTTGGATCCAGAGCCTCTTGTGCATTTATACCATGGAGGGATTTCTCTTTCCCCTATCCTTCTTTTCTCTTATATCTAAGCCTGTCCCCATATGCACCATGATGAAGACAGCCGACAGTTTCAGTAGCCGCCCTCTGGACCAGCTTTATCCAGTCTATATCCTCTTGTAGGTGTGGTCCAATCAAACCCTAATTCAAGGTTACCATGCTGCTGCAACTAGGATGACATCTAGTGCCTGCCTAACTTATCTTCTTGGCCTTTATCACCTTTCAGTTAAAGTTGGAAGTCACAGTCATACCTTTCTTACTAGCGAGATATCAAATGAATGGGGCTAGGGAATAAGAGGGGAGGAAAGTTGAAATAAACTTAAGTGGATGCCTCCTGTTCCCCTTAAGGGACTGGAGTCGTCCTAGGTCATCGCACGCCTCAGGTCAGGCCTAGCTTACCTCCTCTTCTGGGGAGAAAAACTGTTCCAGTGCTTCGTTACTGTGGATTATGGGAACCCGGCGAGGGTCCCGTCTCTTCCCCATCACATTCTCAATCTCTTCAGGTTCCAAACCTTTCAGACTTGCACTGGAAGACAGAGAAACCCAGGCTGTAACAACATTCCTATTGTCTTCTGGGGAAGGGGGATGGATGGGGAGCAGAGGGTAGCGAGGGTCCTTCTAACCATGTTATTATACTGTATTCTGCTTACAGAGGCTTGTGGTGGAAGATCCAGCCTGTCTCTTAGGAAGGGGAGAAGCTTCTTAAATTATTGTGAGCTATTGGTGCTAGCGCTGGGCGCGGGGGGGAGGCTGCAGTATGTTTCGCAGAGTGGCAGACAGATGCTCTAGTGTGTTTAGATGAGTCACTGGTGCCATCAGGAGTCACAGCCTCAGGACAGGAGGAGGAGTCCAGAGAGGGACAAAGGGGTAAGAAATAAAATAACATAAAATAAAATACATAAGGTGATTTCTTTTCATTGGACTAATACATACATTTTTAACTAGCTTTTGGGAGCTAAAACCTCTTATTGTTATTGCCCTGACCTGAGGAAAAGGGGTGCAGCCCATGAAAGCTAGTCAAAAAATGTGTTATTTCAATAAGAGAGTGCCACTTAAATGGTATTTTTTCATTTTTATTTCTGTGCATTTGCATGGACTAAGTTGGCAACCGCACTCTTTATCCTGCTAGGAGCAAGGCATTCACAGCAGGCGGCAGAGGCGACTTTTGGTCAGCGACGCATACATGCAATACCAGCCTCCATCCTAGCCACTGCACTGCTCTGATACCTGCAGAGGTCTGAGGCAGAAACACCACCCATGGGTGCAAAACTTCCCAAGTTTGGATGCTGCTCTCCCTGTCATACACACAGGACAGAGCCTCCACGCAGGAAACCGTGACAAGCTCAGCGTCACCATCCCATCTACGGTTCTTAACTCGTTTCCTCAAGACAAACTGAGCAACTCCAGACTTTGCCCCATAGTAACTAAGAATCTGTAATTTTGCTCTTCCGAACTCACCACCATTACCTAATGCTTTGGTTTTCACTCCCAGTCCTCAAGGGCTGCCAATGGGCCATGTTTTCAGGATATTCCTAATGAATATGCATGAGAGAGATTTCCATACGATGGTAGTAGTATGTATGCAAATCTCTCTTATGTATTTTCCTTTAGGGATATCCTAAAACCTGACCTGTTGGCGGCACTGGAGGACTGGTATTGAAGACCAAGGCTTAGTGGGATTCTTCCTGGCCTGGCTTTTCCACTAGATAGGCCCTTATTTTCAAGCTGAACTGTGAAACAGGACTCACGTTTGCAAGCTTTAACTGCCAAATCCAAAACTTCTTGCTTACCTGCGTTCCTCATAATCCTCGCGACTCTGCAGTTCCTTCCCTGGCTCCCAGCTGTGCCTGCGGAATGAGTCATGGGATTGGAAAGAGGCCCTCAGTCGGCAGGACCTCCTCAGCGGCACCCCCAGGAAGTTGTCCATGTCTTCTTCCTCGACCGCCCCCTGCCAGCCTTCCTCGTCCTCATCTTCCTCTGGGTTACAGGGGGAAAGGTGCTCCACCGCTGACATGCAGCGCACTTTCTGCCTCCGCATGGGGTATCCAGTGCCATCCCCCGCCTGCAACAAGAGATCCGTGATGGAGCTGCTCATTGGCGGACTCAGGCTCAGTCAGTTAATAGGACACTGATGGGGGAGGAAAGAAAGAGAAGGGGGGTTAAAACAGCACAGGGGCAGATTTACCAGGATGCAAAATTTCCTCCAGTCTTGGCCTAGTGTTATGTCCACCCACAGAAATGCTTTCACTGCTAAAATCCAATTTCAACTTATATAATTTATTCCTTCAAGGTTACCTTGGATTTTGACATAGGGCTGAGGGGGGGGGGGGGGGGAGGGGGGAAGAGAAAGACTGGAATTTTGAGGGGCTGACTCCAGGATGAGGGTTGCCACCCAGTTCTACATACCCTCAGTCATGCTAGGAATTGTAGTTCACATTTTCCAAGGAGAAATTGATGGAGCAATTAGAACTACAGTTCCCAGCATGCAAAGGGGACAAAACCAGGATTGGTTCCACCTTTTTCTTCTGATATGGAGCCAGACATGAACCGTAACCCTGACTTCCCCTTCCCTTTTACGTCCCTTGTGTTCCTTGCCTCAGTATATTTCATAGAGATGTCCTTTATCCCTTCTCTAGGAAAACAAGGAATTATCTAGATTAGAGGGTAAGGTTTTGGAGTACCACATTGAATGCCCATCCCCAATTAAGGTCTCTCCATTTAATACACATTTAGCAATTGTACATAGGGAGGAAAAGGCAGTACAGGAAACCCAGGGTTGGGTTTCTCCTGAAGCTGATGATATCATGAGTAGGAAGAATACAGCCTGCCCTGAACAATCCAGAGCTACTCAGCAGTATCTTGAAGGTACAACCAATAGGCAGATTCTATTCCCACAAACACACATGCTCACAGAGACATTAGTGACAGATATTCCTGAACAGAAGAGCTGCCTTTCGTGCAACAAGATTTATGACTTTAACTGGATTTTATGGTGCCACTCCAATAAACATTATTAAAATGAATTCATGCACATACTGCTCTGATCACTGGAGGAGGAGGGGAGACCAAGTGGCAAAAGAAGAGGGAGCTGCTCTATAATGCTTGGTGTGGCCCCTGCCATGGAGGGAGGGGGGAGGGGGACTCTGGGGATGCCTCACCTCCTTTCTGGTTGTAGTACAGAGCGGTTTGCATGTTCCCAAGACTGTCTCACTCTTCACGCAAAGGTAGACATGATGGAGATGGGAGGAGAGAGGAGAGAGGGGGACCCAGCCGGTCCTTTCCTGGATGCGCTGTGAAAAGAAAAAACAGTTACAACTAAGAGTAGGTGCAGAGAGGCAGAACTCAGGGCTGGCCCAACCACTAGGCAAACTAGGTAATTATCTAGGGTGGTAGTTTCTAGGGGGCGGCATAGAGTAGGGCATTCAAAGCTAAACAATAGATTCTGACAGCCGGGAGGAGGTAAGACCTAAGGTTTGCCTTGGGTGCCAACACCTTGAACCAACTCTGGGACCAGACCTGGCAAAACCTCTTAAGAATATGAAAGCTTTAAGATGTCTGCTATGGTTGACCGAGGTCCCTTCCTCAGGCTAGCCAAGGGAGTTCAGGTGTTTATTCCAGGATGTGGCAGGGCAAGATCTCCTCTGAGTGTTATCTCAGGGAATACTCAAATATAATGGCCTGGTTTGTGCCTGTACACTTGGGTACGTAACACACGTCTATCCTTCAAGCCATGAAAACAGACGTAATAAAATACATTTCATAATGCGAAGTGGCAGACACAAGGAGGCGTCCCTTCTCCATGGGAGAAATGTCCAGATGTGAGGCTCAGATGAAGGCTAAAAAGAATCTTTTCTCTTTAAAGTACGCTTTACAGCGGGTCAAGCAGCAGTCACTTAAAAAGTGGAAGACTGAGTTGGCCACTGGCCTGGTGGCTAGTCTTCTCTGCTGGGTTTTTGCTGTGGACGTTGATTTCCGGCTCCTTGGGCTAGAAATTATTAGATGATTCAGAGTCACATAGGACAGGTTGAACCAGTTTTGGTTTTAAACTTTCTGCCCCCATCCCCTGAGGGAGTTTTGTTTCCCTTAAGAAAAAAATACAGAAGCACCTCAGGCATACACTAGGAGTTGGCTCAGCCTGTCCCAGGTAACATGGACTTGTCGTGATTCTCAGCACTGCTCTCACTAAGACCCAATGACCAGCCCCAGAGCTCCATCTGGAGCAGCACACTGTGTACTCTGCCACAAGAGGGCGCTGCAGTAACATGCAATCATCAACTATATTGATATCATCCTCAGCAATTTCATATGGAATAGGCTAAAAGATCCAGGCCTGGTTTTGCAAAGTGCATGTAGGGAGTTGCAATCCTGATTTTGTTATGGATCTCAATGGGAAAATTCAGAACTACAACTCCCTGCATGCACTGGGGGAAAGCCAGGACTGGCTCAGCCTGTTTTACACAGAGCCCTATAACTACCTTATCCATGAAGAAATATTTCCCTGTCTGTGTAAGGGGTTGTCACAAAAGAGAGGAGGAGGAAGGTATTTATGCACTTAAAAGCACATTTTAGAATGGCTGTGCAGGTGAAATCTGGGACATCCACGTCAAAGCGTCTCCAATTCCATAGGAGGAGCAGCAATGAAGGGGGGGGGGGGCAGGTGTAAGCGCCTTTTACTTTTTTTTTCCTTTCAATATGTCTTTATTAAATAACAAAGCAGGAAACGTTACAAACAATAGTGCACGTTAAGAGGAGAATCTGCTCGCACATCCAAGGAAAAACAATAAGCTATCACAATTATACAGAGTATCCTGCCGTCTACAGACCCATTAATACTACATTCAGAACCCACATTAGCAAAACCAGAAGAGCATATTAACAAGAAACAAATTCAACTACATTACTTTCCAGTCAAGCTGAGCGGATTCTGAAAAAACATATTTATCACCCCAATATACAACAGTGCATTTACATGGATATTTTAGGAAGAAAAAAGCCCCCATGGCCGAGATCTGAGGTTTTAAACTTAGAAAGGCTTTCCTACTTCTTTGAGTACTTTTACAAACACCAGGGAATATCTGTATAGCACTACCACAAAAAAGAGAATCCTTTTTTGTACAATAACACCTCATTATTATATTTTTATCACTTAACGGAATTAAAGGAAACAATTGAAGTAGCTGGTGTAGGAATAGGCTCTGCTGACGATTCCAAAAAAAGTTGACAAATCCAATGTATCTGGAGGAGAGAGTTGAACAAACTCTTCTTCCCTCAGTCCCTCATTCTTAGTCCAACGAGGAATATAATAAACATTTGAAAATGTAATTGAATCCACAGCATTGATCAAAAGAACTTTAAAATACTACTGAAGAAGAATAGTAGGGGACAAATAGCGTGTAGAAGGAAAATTTAAAAACCAAAGATTTTTAGCCCTAGCTGCGTGTTCAAACCTCAAGTTGTTGATCAATTACTCTACTATCCTGGATAGAAGATGAGACAGCAGCTTAGGCCAGATCGTATTGGCCTCCTAATTTAATTGAGGATTTACATTCAGAAATCTTAACATCCTGATCTGCCATCTTCCTCACAACATCAGAGGAAAACTGTGAGACATCCGCGAGGGAAGACCGCGGTGATACTTCGGCGCACGTCACCACCTCCCAGACGTCACACAGAGAAACATCCTTAGGAACATTCACAGTTGGCAGATCAGATGAAAGACAAAGAGGAGACGGCATTTTCACCATCGTAGAAAGCATAACAGGTCCGTTCAGCTAAGAGTCAGACCGAAATAGCTGCGGTGCAGTGCCAACCTCTTCTCTATTCCCAGGGGAAGCGTCCGCCTCTAAAGTCAAACCCTTCTGGTTGGGCAGGGTTAAACCCATTATGGAGGCTGAAACATCGGAAGGTGCACTCACAGTTCCAGATGACCATCTAAATCTGCTGTGTCTCCCTGCGGCGTCACAATATGAAGGTGGCGATCCGTTGGGCCCACAACTTTAACGGCTTTCACTGAAGCGGCAGGAAAAGTCCTCTTTTTCCTCTTACCCATAAGTGCACCTCATCATGTTTCTACTCCTCCAGGCTCCAAAGGGGCTTCAAAGGGGCAGGATAAGCCCTTTTGACACGCCCCTTCGAACATTTACCCGTGGACATGCGCCCGCGTCCCGTGTCGGGCCGGTGGTTTTAAACTTGGCAAGGGTGACATCACTGCGGTAACTCCTCCTGCCCTCAGTGACCAGGGATCCAAAAGTCAGCAGGCAAACGTGGTAACACAAGCAGCACTTTCCTCTGCCTTTTAAAACTGACCCGTCTCCATCCTAACATACAGAAATGGTGACAGGCTGAATAATGTAGCTCGATTTTAGAAACATGCACATGTCCGACATGGGCGGCAGCCATCTAGGCAACATAGACATGTTCACGATGGTATTTCAGAATGGGCATTGTATCTGATGCCACCTACATGCCCCGCTTGGCATTTTACAAGGGGCGAGGCAGCCAAGAAACAGGTCTCTTTATTTGCGAAGAGTGAAACGTGATAGAGGGACGAGAAGGCTTTCTCCTCTTTTATTGGTGGGTATTGGATTGCTGAAACGAGCACTTTTTTGGTGCCTCTTCATGACCGGGGGCAGGTATAGTCTTGTGCATGTCCGCCGGTGATTTCAGACATGCAGCGCCATTCTGAAATTGGGGACACACATTTATATTAGTAGGGCACTCTGGGAATACCTCAGTCGTGCCCCTGTGTGACCGCGGCGGCATTGTGTCAGGCATGTATAAATTCAGGCCTTTCGAAAATAGCTCCGGGGACGGCCAGACGATATCCACATCTGAATGGTCATTTTCAGATGTGGACATCATGACTAGATCTTCTAAAATGTCCCCCCATAGTTACTCCCAGCCCCCCAGCAATGTTCTTTTCCAGTATGGACACTGTCACCTGCATAGACGCTGGGCGATGTCCCAAAGCATATTTTATGCCTGCAAGCAAGTCCTTAAGCCTGGAAATGCAATACAATTTCCATGCACACCTGCCCCCTGAGAAGCACACGTTTTAATGGCGTTTTGCGGTTGCGGAGAGACAGTTCTTGCCTAAATTCCAAGAGCAGACCTTATAGAAGTGTGCGGATTATACATTTTTTAAATAGCTAGAATAAATAATTACATTCTGAAAGGGTTATGCAGCATTCACACATGAAAATGTTGATCTTTGTGCAATGCTGCATGGTTTGAGCAGTCCATGAAAAGAGGCACGTGGGCCCGATATTGAAATGCATTTACACAGTTGCAGACATGTATTTCCCACTTTGCAATGACGATCCCATAGGGGGCGATATGCAAAAGGATTTGGATAGTGGTTAAACCCCAGCGATCCTATATTCAGCGCCTGATTAAATCTCAAATGGTCTGTGGGAGGCGTAGAGGTGGTCGCCGCAACTATCTAGTCAACAGCGATGTTGGGTCACTAATCGGTCTTCTAAACAGCAAAAATTTAGGACAGCTCAACTACTGAGTATCAGGTTTAAAAGTGCCTGGTCACCATTGGCAAATAGCAACCCTATATATATTTTTTTAAATTTCCCCATCGGCCTTGACACCTGCTCCAACACAGTTATAAGTGTCAGCTTCCTGAGTGTTTGGGCCTGGGGTCTCCACCCATGATGGAGGGGCAACTGCACTTAGTTCTGCAGTGTGTAACTCTACCTGAAGAATTGAAAAATCAGCGCCTTTTGTACAAGTCGGCACGTGACGTGTGTCAGTGATGGAAATACATGTTTGCGCTGCAAGATCATGTAAAGCTCCGAATGATAACACTTTTTTTTAAATATGTTTTTTTTGTCCAACAACCCTTGGATAAGTTTTACAAGAGGCTCCACATATTTAGCAGAGCCTTTTGCAAAATACTCAGAAAACTGGGAATGTCCTATTGCAAAGTCGGGTTTCAATCTCCTGAAAAAGCAAAGGATCATGGCGGACAGAATGTCCCAACAGGATTTCTCATTTTAAAATATTCTTTCCTCTGAGAAAGATTTGTTCTCCTAGGACAAGCAGGATGAGTCAGCCACACCTGATGATGTCATCCGACGACACCATGGATAGGGAAGTCAACCTTCCTGAGAATGTGCTGGTTGCCCCCCCCCCCCCGGGCCCACCCCCTTCCTGGCTCAGTTCTTGTTCTTCAGCCCTGCCATATGGACGGAATATCAGCTCTCCTACATTCAACTAAATCACTGATAAAAGAAAAACTAGTCAAGAAAAACAAGGAAAAACAGAAAAAATAATCAGCAAACCTGGGTTCAAAAAATGCCCAAAATGCTCAAAGAAGATGAATTCCACCAATGCCCACGATTGCGTTGTGCACTGCTTGGGGAAGGATCACTGCATGGAAGACTGCCCTCACTGTGCCTGCATGTCCCCCAGGGCACTGATCCCGCAACCATGCCCTATAGGACTTCCTCTCCAGAAAGGACTCACCCTCTGAAGCTCCATCTTCAGCCCTCTCTTTCACAACTACAGCCAACGCCAGCGGGAAGAAGAAGCAGCCAGCAGGAGGCGAGGGAAGTGACCAAATGGCTACTTCCAAGATGGCCGCTGCCATCCAGGACTCTCTGCCTTCAGCTGAGGCCCAGGATATGCCTCCAGGGGCCTCCATCCTCAGCCTAGCCACAGCTACTCCTTCCCCTGTGCTCGCTGCCCCTCCAGTGAAAGCTAGTGCAGCCGTGGCAGCAGAAAAAAACAAGGATCACTGATGGCTTCCCCGTGCCGGCGCTGAACCCCGCACAAGCAAGCAGTCTCCACCCTTGGACCGTGCAATTGGCTGATGTCACAATGACATTAGCCATCATCATGACAGTCCCAAAAATCAACCAGGCCAGCCTTCAATGCGTCGTGCACTCACCATCCCCTCAACGCCAGTGCGGGTGCCATACACACAGCTGTTCCGGCAGAAGATCAGGCAGTGCAGGCAGCGGCAGCAGTTGGGAGACTGGAAAAAGACACAGACGCCGGGCAAGGAGTATCTCCAGCAGCTCTCTCTTCCCTACCTCCTACTCACATCCCCCTCCCCCACCTCAAAAGAGTCAGCGAAGGGGCAGCAAGGGCCAGACACTTCATAGATATCCGGCCCCGACATCATTTGACCCGGATCGCCCACCCGCGGTCAACATGGACCTATGGAGGAGCTTTTTGGTGCAGACCTGCCCCACACAAAGTGTCCAGACATTACAACAGCCACAGCCACCAGTGTTGGACACCACTTCCACAAAGGTCTCCCTCACCGCTCGGGTTCTCCCCAGAGAGAGAGGCGGAGGAGGCAACAGAGCTGATATCTACGCGCAGCTCCTCCCCTCCAGTTGATGACAGGGAGACATCCTCGGAGCCCTCTCCATAGCCACCTCTCCCACAGTCACCACCAGAGGACCTAACGTATCCCAAGTTTCTACAGAAGCTGTCCTCATGCCTGGCTCTCAACCCTGCGGACACCCCGGACCCTAGGAGTGAGATCCTGGGGCTCCTGAAATATCTCAATGCGGGCAGATCAGTGGTCTCCATTCTGATCCACTGCCTCCTGCTGGACACTCTCAATCACAACTGGCAATCACCTGTGTCTATCCCAGCCACATCACGCAGACTGGATGCCAAATACCAGGGCAGCCAATGCCAGGATGTGACAAGACCCAACTGCCACACCAGTCGATCATGGTGGAGTCCACCCTAAAGCAGGCAAAGAGCTCCCACATGCATACCAACGCATCACCAGGCAAGGATCACAAGATCTTGGATGACTATGAAAAGAAGACATACCAAGCGACCATGCTGAGTGCGAAGATTGTGGCACTTCAGTTTCAGCAGGTCCTATATCTCGACATCATCCTGGTCAGCCTCAAGAAAGCCACGGACAGACTACTCCCCGAGTCCAAGACCACCTTCTCGCCCCTCCTGGGGGACCTGAGTGAGTGTGGTAAATACCTCATATACTCCACCTTTGATACCGCATCCAGAGGGACCACAACAGCCATCGCAGCCAAACACACGACCTGGGTACAGGCCTCAGGCCTGTGGAAGGACACACATGAGCACCTGATGATTGCACCGTGTGCCGGTAACAATCTTTTTGGAACAAAGGTTAAAGAGACCGTGAATGACATGAAGGAGCAGTTCAACACACTCCAGACGTTAGCCTCTGATGGTCTCGATGGAAGCTCCAGCTCCAAAAATTGCAAGAGTCCTACTATCGTAAGCCCTACCCATTCAGGAAGAACTAGCCACACCACAAGCAGCAGGCAAACATTCCAACTACGAACCCTACCAGCCTTTCAACCAAAGACTATGCACAAAGGAGTGCAGGCAGCAGAAACAAGCTGCGACATCTTCAGGGAAGAGCACCCCATCCTTTTGAAGACATGGCACCCATAGGCCTGCCAGAAGGAGGATGTATTGCCTTCTTCAAAGAGATGTAAGAGAACATCACCACCAACAAGTGGGTACTACGAATCATCGACCAAGGCTACCACATCCACTTCATGGCAACCCCTCAACAAAAGTATATTCCCTGTAGCTGCATTCCAGTCCATCTTTGCAACATGGCATCCCAGGAAATCAAAGCCTTCCTGAACGCCTGTGCGATAGAGCACATGCCCCAGGGATAAACAGAGCAAGGCTTTTACTCCAGGTACTTCATGGTTCCCAAGAGGTCTGGAGAGGTGTGCCCGATCCTTGACCTACACCGTCTCAACAAGTTCATCCGTAAAGAGCGCTTCAGGATGTACCCCCTAGGGTCCTGCCCCTCATTTAACAGAACGATTGGCTGACCTTGTTGGACTTGCAGGACAATCATCCACCCAGCACACAGGACGTTCTTGCGTTTCCACATCACAAACAGCTGCTACCAATACAAGGTGTTCCTCTTTGGCCTCTCACCGGCCCCGAGGGTGTTCATCAAGTGTGTCGCGATGGCAGCTGCTCACTTCTGAAGGCCCGGCATCTATGTTTTTCCCTACCTGGATGACTGGCTGATATCTCCAGGCCGGCAGCGGAGGCAACTGTAGGCAACACCACCACACTCCTCTTCACCCTTGGCTTCTTGGTCAACTTCAAGAAATTGCAATTACAACCCACACAAGCCTTGGACTTCATTGGTGTGACGCTCTGCACCTGCCAAGCAAAAGCCTTCCTCCCATCGGCTCAAGTGGACACTATCACATCCCTGGCACAGGATAATCAACAGCCAAAGATGTAATTGCCAGGACTCTATTGCACCTCCTGGGACATATGGCACCTCCTGGGACGTTATCTGGCTCACCAGGCATCATATGAGAGGCCTACAATGGCAACTCTACTGCCGCTGGAATCAGTGAACCCCAGTCCATGTCGCAGTGGATAAAATTAAACCAGACGATATGGCCTTCGCCGGACTGGTGAATGCACAAAGCACGCCTCACTCTCAGACCCTTCAAGGATCCCCCACCCGATCTCATCCTCACCACAGATGCTACCAAGCTGGGGTGGGATGCTCACCTCCTGCACCTGCGCACCCAAGGAACATGGACAGGACAGGAGGGCTGATCCCACATCAACCTGCTGGAACTGAGGGCCATCGAATATGTGCTCTAAGCTTTCGAACCATGGCTAACCAACAAGGTGGTGCTAGTCCAAACAGACAACCAAGTCACTATGTTCTACATCAACAAATAAGGTGGCATGGGGTCGATATCGCTCTGCAGGGAAACGCACACAATATGGAACTTCACACGGTCCAAGAACTGCCACCTCCTGGCCACCTACCTTCCCGGCAAACACAACCGCCTGGCGGAGAGGCTCAGTCGCCAGCTGCAACCACATGAATGGTCCCTCCACCTGAAGATTATGGCCTCCCTAATCCAGAGGTGGGGTCAGCAACAGGTGGACCTCTTTGCGCATCCTGCCAATGCAAAGTGCAAAGAATTCTGCTCCAGATACCTGGCAGAGCGGAGAGTAGCAGCGGATGTGTTCCACGTGCACTGGGGGAGCCACAAACTGCTGTACGCTAACCCCCGACGCCGCTCATCTGTAAGGCCCTGAAGAAGATCATCACCGACAGAGCCTCAGTAATCCTCATCACGCCATACTACCCAAGACAGATATGGGTCCCCTATCCCCAATGCCTTGCCGAGAGCCCTCCAGTATGCCTACCGATGCACCCGGACCTTATCACCCAGGATGAAAGGGGGACCATGCACACCAATCTCTCCTCCCTCACACTATGCCTGGAAATTGAAAGGTCATGAATATCCAACATGAATCTCACAGGCGAGGTTCAACAAATCATCCTGGCTGCTCGAAGGGAGTCAACTTGTGTTCATACACGCTAAAGTGTAACCAAGATAATGCATGGTGTAGGATAACAAAAATCAGCCCCCTCTCCTGCAAGTACTCCAATACTTATCCTCCTCACACAAGCCTGTCTTCAGACGACATCCATCAGGGTCCACCTCACTGCCATTGCAGCCTTCCATGACCACTTTGATGGCCAACCTATCTCTGCGCACCCCTTGGTTTCACGTTTTATGAAAGGCCTCGCCAACCTGCGGCCCCCGGTGAGGAAACCGGTGCCCTCCTGGAACCTCAACGTCATGCTGGAGCAGCTCATGAAGGAGCCCTTCAAGCCACTGGAGCAGGCGCCGCTCAAGTTCATCATATGGAAGACACTGTTCCTCACTGCCATCACGCCAGCTAGGAGTAGAGTGGGTTCTAGGCACTCTTTGCACCCCCCCCTCTTACATCATGCTCCACCCGAACCATGCGTCATTGCGGACCCATCCGAAATTCCTACCAAAGTGGGCCTTGCCTTTCCATATCAAGCAAGCCATTGAGCTCCCTACCTTCTACCCAGAGTCACATGATAGCCCAGAGGAGCGTCGCCTCCACACCCTTGACTGTGTGCACGCACTACACACCTATCTAGTGCAAATGGCGACAGCCTGCCAGGGACACCAACTCTTCATGGCCTCTGACCCCAACAGAACTGGACGGCTTGTCACAAAGCAGACGCCGTCCCAATGGATCACCCTGTGTATCGCCTACTGCTATTAACTGCTATTTTAAATGTTTATTGTAAGCACAAATCACTAAACTGAGATGTGTAGTTTCAATGTTTATTGTAAACCGCACTGATCTTAAATAGCGCGGTATAAAAGAAAATGTAATAAATAAATAAATAAATAATAAATAAATAAAATAAAAAATTAACAGGCAGGCACCAATGCTCTCGCACATATCCAGGCACACCAGCTACAGGCAATGGCAACCACTCTGGTGAACCTCAACGCATTCCTGCTAAACCATATCTGCAAGGCCATAACTTGGGTCTCACTGCATACCTTCCAGAGATACTAGTACATGGAACAATTGACACTGACTGACAGCTCATTTGGCCAGAAGACGGACCTGTTGACAGTTGATTTCAGTTGACTATTGTATGCCCACTGGGCTAATGGTGGTTGTTGTTGATGTATCTTTTGACTGCTACGACCTTGATTACTCATTGCAAATGCTGTGGTTGCTGACTATTCATTGCTCATTGCATTGAGCCAATTGTGATTTGTGGTGCCTAGTTCTCTAAAGAACCCCAATAAACAACCCATTGTAACCAAAAGGTATCGTGTTTTGGGTAAAGGTGTCATCACAGGACCAGAGCCTTTCTCCTACCGCAGCCCAGGGCGGCAAAGTCACGCTGGCGAGTCACCAGATGTGGCTGACTCACCCTGCTTGTCCCAGGAGAAAATGAAGTTACTTACCTGTAATGGGAGTTCTCTGTGGACATCAGGATGAGTCAGCCACACATTCCCTCCCACCTCACCTACAGACGAAGGCACAGCGGTTTCTTCACCATGCCACAGAGATGGGCCATGTCCCTACCCGGGCAGTAAGACTGACGTAAGCTCAGTATGAACTGAGACAGGTAGGGGCGGGCCCAGGGGTGGGGACAACCAGCACATCCTCAGAAAGGCTCACCTTTCTGAGCTCTAGGAGAGCACTTCCATATCCATGGCACCGTCGGATGTCGTTACCAGGTAACCTCGTTCTCCCTGCACCTGCTTTATACTCCTGAGGCGTCTCCCTTCTCTTCTCTACGGTGTAGGTATGTAGGGATTGTGGTGCAGACTCTGGACTTATATCAGATAGCAGGCAAGGGAGGAGCTGCTGCACTGTGATTGCAGATAAGGCTGAAAAGCCTGAGGAAATAGTGGAGGGTGCACCCACTTTCCACCTGATCAAAGTTGCTGGGGAGAGGGAAAGCACACAGCAGAACTACAGCTCCCAGCATGCCATGGGGCTGGATCAGCAACCCTTAAGCAAGGGTCAGTCAGGGTTTAGACAGCACTCAGAAGTTCTCAGCGCCTAGAATTGGATTGTCTGGTTCTATGTATGCTGCGGCCTGAAGGGCTCTTTATGGGCTGGGAAAACAGAGAGAGACTGGTATTATAAGAGAAACTAGGTCTCCAGTATGTCTTCACAGACCCTCGGCCCCCTCTCCACAGCCCTCGCCCATTAGGAAAACAAAGACTTTCTGAGTACAGAGGGTCCTTGAAGCCGCTGGCCAAGCCTGAGTGAAGTGTGCAGTGCTCCTCAATGTCTCTAAATAATTAAGCCATTCTTCTCATTCCCCAGACTCCCAGTTTCAGCAGAGAAATATGTTTAATGGGAATTTTGGAGGATCCCCCTTAAAAATGTCCATCTCCAGTTTCTTCTCTTTTTTATGCCCGGTTTTCCACCCCAACTCTCCTGCAGCAATACTGTAGGCCGACTCCCTAGGTCAGGCAGTAGGAAGACGATGATGGTAAGGACTGGACACCACCAGGGCCAGCCCGACCAGTAGGCAAACCAGGACAGCGGCTTCTGATGGGCAGCAAAGAGCAGTACAGTCAAAGAAAAATAATAGATCCTGACAGCCAGACAAACCCCAAGGAGCCAGGGAGAGAGGACACACACAAACAGATATAAAGCAAAGTTAATTATTAAAAGTTTGAGATCCAATAACGCATTTTTACAGGATTGTGGGGGAGAGGGGGAAAGGTCGAAGGTTTGTCTAGGGCACCCAATTGCCTTGCACCGGTCCTGGATATCACAGGGGCAGGATGATAGAGCGTGGCAGCCCCAAGACCACAGGAAAACTGATACCGAAAAAGAAAGTTTGTGTCCCTCCGCACCCTTTTCCCTTGAGACTGTCAGTGGACTGCTTTAGAAATTCACTTATATAATATGCTATTGTCATCTGTCGCTCATAGTGTCCTGACCTGAACAAGAAGGTTATGGTAAGTCCAATAAACAGGTATCACATTATATTCCTTTTTTGTTTTTATTTAACTACCATTCAAATGAACTAACATGGCAATCACACAAAGCCTTTTTTTTTCCATTAAATGTGTGTCTAGGAGTTTCACCCTGTAGGCAGCCCCTCTGGGACAACCTGTTTCAAACTACGATGCTTTTAACATGGAGCAGAAAAAGAACATCCCTCCCCACCCTGCTATGGATAATGTAGTGTTAAGTATTGAGGGGGAGGGGACGAAGAGACCCAGGGCCTCTTGGGGAGGGGAAAAGCCAGGCTGCCCCCAAGATCAGGGATAGTGCCTTCTCTTGGGTTGAGCGCTAGTTCCTCAAACTCCTTCCGAAGCCCCACATTAGGCTTTAGGATGCGTCATGTGAAAAAAACGCACCTCCATTGTAAAATCGGCGATAAAAGGAAAGGGGTCCTGAATGACAGGTCAAGTCAGCAGCTCGTTAACATAATTATTAGGCAGAGCCTTTCCTAAAGGGGTCCCAGGCCTCATTAAAACAAAGACTGCACTGAGCCACTCCTGGAAAGAGACAGCTAAATCAGCGGTAAAAACTCTAAAAAAAAAAAGCAAAGCAAGTGACAGGTAGAGAGATAGGTCAGGTGCGTCCTGCTACGTTGCATGCAAAGAGCTGTTTCATCAAAAGAATATTTCACTTAAAATATTTATGCAGGCGCAGTTTCTATTAAGTTTGATGATCGGAGGATTGAAAATTGGTTTCATCTTTTACTGAACCTGGGATATCAACAGGGTCATTTCAGAACAGGGCGCCGTGGGTAGATGCTAGTTTATAAAGGTACCTAGAAGCAGGGCTGGCCCAAAGTTTCTGGTGCCCTAGGCAGGCCAGCCATGCCAAGTCCCTCCCCCGTGATTGCCACTCCGCCCATCCCATCATGAATCCATGTTTTCACCTATGGGGGAGAGGGTCTGCACGGCCATCCCTCCCTTCTTCCTTTGAAGAGGCGGGCCTTAAAGCACCCCTGCTTTCATTCACAGCCTACCACTCCTGCTCCCTCCGACACAACTTCCTGTCGGAAGGGGCAGAAGCAGCAGACCGTGACTGCATACATGCGCGTGGGCGCTTTAAGGCCCACCATGACTTCAAAAAAGGAAAGAGCGGCATGTCACCCACCAGGGCCCGTCACCTAGTTAGTGGGCCGGCCCTGCCTAGGAGCCTACTTGTCTTTATAAAACATGAGCGTAAGTGGAAGAGGGTCACACCTTAAATTCAGGCATGAAAATGTATACTTCCCCTAGCAGATAGAGATGAACGCACATAAAGTTTGCAAGTATGCACAGAAAAGAAGGTATTTTATAATCAGCACATGCACCTGTGAACTGCGCCCATACTCTACCCAGACTGCACCCCTGGCAATGCCAATCGGAAAACTATACACGTTCCTGCTGGTTAGGGTTTTATAAGAGACCATTATGTGTGCTAATGATGTTATAAAGTTAGTCCCTAAAAGTCTAGAACTTTCCAAAATACAAATGGAAACGTAGTTTTAAGAAAACGTTGGGGGATATTCAAAGACATTTACATAGTCTACAGACCTGTAAACTGTGTAAATGCCGCTTAGAGGGATATTCGGAGGGCTGGATATCCGCGGGTGCCGTCGCTACATGCCCGATGCTGTGCAGACGGCATTGGGGCATTTTGGGGCGGAAGCGGCACCCATCACTAACCGGACAGTGGTGATATTGAACTGCTGCCCGGTTAGCGACCCGTGGGTAAAGATAGGCCAGCTTTTGCCATGCCTCTCTCTACCCATGGGAACTAAGTGGGCAGCGGCTCAATATCGTCACTGTCTGGTTAGCTTCCAGGCTAAGCAGTGCCCCAGGTATTCAATGCCAGAGGCAGAATTTATTGATTTAGACAGTTTTGTATCCTTCAATCAAAGCAGTCACAACACAATTGGGGGATACATTTAACACGCGGGGATATGAGACACATACACTAATACTTACAGGGAACATGGGCAATGGAGGGTTAAGTGGCTTGCCCAAGACCACAAGGAGCACCTGTGGGACTAGAAACCCCAGTCCTTCCGGCCCAAGGTTGCTGTCCTCTAGTGGGATTTGAACCCCCGACCTTCCGGCCTGAAGTACCTTGCCCCAACCACTAGGCTACTCCTCGAATATCCAGGGTTAGCATTCAACAGTGATGGCTATGCGCTTTAGAAACGCCAACACCACCAATGAATATCCCCAGCAGTGTTTCGAGCAGCAAAGGCCCATGTTACAGTAGCCATAAAGCATTTGGGTTTGGAACACAGAAACAGTGGATTTACCCAGGCGCCATGTGGAAACCGCAGATTTACCCAGGTGCCACAACAGAAACAGTGGATTTACCCAGGTGCGCCACATGGTGTTATTCTTTTTTGGTGCTGAACTGGTGCAGCTGGGATAGCTGGGACTCTGGATGGGCTCTGTGGCCGGATGGTGGGATGCCGTGGGCTGGGTGTAGAAAGAGTGACAGCCTGATTGCTTCCATGCAATATGATGAAGGCTGTTGAAAACCACAAGCATAGGAAAAGTAAAATGCCCCCCTCCCTCCCCCAAAGAGGAAAAAAATCAATGGAATGGGGAATACAACCTGTATTGCATGGCAGATACAAACAAAGAAAAACTAAATAAACATAAGAACCTAAGAACCTAAGAGATGCCACACTGGGTCAGACTAAGGGTCCATCACACCCATTATCCTGTTTCCAACAGTGACCAATCCAAGTCACAAGTACCTAGCGGGCTTCCAAAAGATGCACAGATTTCATGTTGGTTATCCCAGGCACGGGGAAAAAAACCTGTGTTGCACAGTAGACACAACACCCCTCCCCCCCAAGAAAAGAAAATTAAAGGAATGGGGAAAGCAACCTGTTCTGCCCAAGCAACTCTACTGGACATGCCGTCAACCATGATGATACTATGAGATCTTCCTCTAACATGCCTCTAGGACACAGAACTCAAGTACAGACATGTGCCAAACGAATCCACTTAAATAATGCAGGTACGTTCACAACCAACGTCAGAACCGTACAGGGGCCCACTTCTGGGGAGGGAGGGAGGGAGGGAGGGATGGGCGGCGCCATGTCTGCTACTCAGACTGCATTAAGGATTCCCAAAAGCATAAAGATGGATTTCACAAAATTAAGCCAGCTGCAATTTGTTAAACGGAAGCACAGGGAGGTAAAGTGACTTGCCGAGGGGTCACATGCTGACAGCGCTCTGAACAGATGCTGCCGCACTGAGCTCCACTTTAGCCCTGGAAAATAACCTTGCTAAAAAGCAAATACCATAGCCGGGACTCTCTCTAGAGCTATCGGAACCCGAGGGGAAGCGTGCACAGCCACATCTACCCCAACCTTCAAAGGGGGATACCGACAAAGGTGCTGAAACCTGTGAGGGAAACGGCTCAAGAGGTGAAAATGGCGGCGGACACGCCTGCACTGCTAATGGCCCTACATGGAGAGGCGATGTGGGAGCTTATCACTACTATCACCGCGGCACTGGCAGATAAACTCACCAGATTGCAGAGTACGGTGGATGAGATAAGAGGCTGCCTCAAGGCCCAAACTGCCCGCATACAGCAGATCGAAGATCGGATAGTGCAGCAGGAGCAGGACACGGAGGCACTCACAGCACGTGTAAACGCCCTGGAGCAGGCCATGAAGCTGCTAGTGGACAAAGCGGATGACCTGGAAAACTGCAGCAGACAGAACAATATCAGGTTGATTGACAAACCAGAGGAGATATTAGAAGAAGAATTGTGGAACGTGGTGGAGTCATGGCTGCCGCAGCAGCTGGGGAAGCAACTATCAGGAGGGAAAATGATGGCAGACAGAGTCCACCGCATGGAAACACGTAGGTCTGCGGTGGATAGGCTGTGGCTGATGATCGCCCGGACATTCAGCTTTGAGGAGAAGCACCGGCTCATGGCACTGTACAGGGGGAAACAGACGTTGGAATATAAAGGAAAGCTGATGCTGCTATTTAATGATTACTCGGCAAAGGTGGCGGAAAGCCGGGGAGCCGTGGCCCCTTACTGTTGTACCCTAGCACGTAGAGGAATTCGCTTTGCCTTGCAATTCTCCACATTCTGTGGCAGCGGTCAAAGCATTTGTGGACAGCCTGCCGGCTGAGTGACCTCTGAGGCAACACATGACTTTTAAGCCCTCTTGGTGGTTGATAGTTAGATGTTATGTTGCAAACAGGATGGACAATGTTGTAAAGAAGCACCATGGGAACGCAGACAGCCTGCGGAAAGCATCAGAGGAGTGCCAAGTTGAGAGACTATTGGACTGCATTCTACAGGGCGAAAGCGCATATTTCACTATTACAGATCTGAGTATGCAACAGAGACATGGCGGGCCTGGGTGCTGGCATATATAAGCAAAGGCGGACTATGATTACAGCATTGCCAGCCATGAAAGAACAAGGCCAGCAACGGTGACACCAACTGCAAGTGGACTTGCAAGGGGGGGGGGGGTTGGGGGAGAGAGGAGGAGGCGGCTGAATGGAATGTGGATGAATGGAATGGATGTCTGGAGTACACATGTGGGGGACAGAGGAACCAGCATGGGTAGCAACAGGGAGAGAGGGGTTGAAGCGGGAAAGCGGGATCACAGATAAAGAGATGCACAGCGGGAGTGCCAAGCAAGGGGGGGGGGGCAAAGAGTGAAAGGTTGGGGAGGGAGGGAGGGAGGTGGAGCATGGAACAAAAAGCGGGGGTGCTCTGGGAGGGGGGTCACTTCACAACATACACAGCCACACCTGGGGAGGGCAAAGGGCAACAGTACTCTGCTGGGAGGCGCTGTAAGCCCATACAGAGGCAGCTGACATAATGCACAACCCCAAACATGGCGGGCAGGTATTGGATAAACCTAAAGTGATTATACTGATTCTCAATGTAGCAGGTGTCCTCTCACTAGTAAAAAGGACAAAGATATTAAACTACATCTGCAAAGAGCGAGTACACATCACATTTCTTCAAGAAACACATCTGACAGAAAGAGAACACTAGAAGCTGCAGAGCGTGGGTGGGGGAGGTGGGGGCAGCATCATATAATGGCCAACAGAGAGGGGCAGCAACCCTGTTACACAAAAACGTAGCGTTTGTACATCATCACGGTATAGCAGACCCTGGGGGGAGGTTTCACATAATGGGGGGGGGAGGACTTGAGGGGCATAGAGTGGTGGTGTGTAACATCTACGTGCCCAATGTCTACAAGTATAGCTTCTTCTCTAAAGTGATGGCCCAATTAACGAGATTTGAGGGATACCAGATCATCCACGGTGGGGGGGGACGGGGGACTTCAATCTCCCACGTAACCCAATGGAGGACTATTAGCCCCCTAGAGGCAAGGTAAAAAACATGGACAGAAAGGGGGTTAAACTTCCTTTCGGAAGAGCTAGGCTAATAGATGCTTGGAGAATCCTGCACCCGGGAGAATCTGACTTTACACACTACTCAGCACCCCATAACAGTTATACATGCCTAGACTATGTACTTATCTCGACACAGATGATCTGGGGATTAGACAAGTGGAGATCAAGGATCCAGGTTTGTCTGACCACAACCTTGTATGGATGGAAATCCGACTAAAACAAGGAAGGGGGACCAAAGGGGGTAAGACCTGGCACATGAACCTGACTTTGTAGAGTGACCAGGAGTTCTCCAAGGACAAGCAGGATGAGTCAGCCACACCTGGTGACGTCATCCGACGGCGCCGAGAAGACGGAAGTACTCTCCATAGCTCAGAAGGGCTTTTCGCCCTTCTGAGCATGGGGCAACTTGCCCCGCCCCTGGCCCGCCTCTAGCTAGCCAGTTTCACTTCTTCCGCCTTGCCAGCAAGACGGACATTTCTACTCTCTACGAATCTAATCTCCTTAAAAACTTTCAGAATAATTATCTTCTACTGCATATTAATTCTTTATCAAAGTTTCTCATTTCAGATCCGCTTACAGCAACTGCCTAGTGCCAGAGGACCAAGGGTTTCAATCCTCAAGATAGGACATGGCCTAATGGCTGGGACAATTTGCTATGCACAACAAGCTAGGGCTCAAACCCTACCTCTGGCAGTCATACTTGTGTGTTCTTGGACGATTTCCTTTCCGGCACTCCTTGGTCCTGGACAAGTCATTCTCTGAGAGAAGTTGAGCTTGGGCTCCTGGACCTACCCGCGGCAGAAGATACCTATCGGGGCTCTTGGCCTCACACGTGCCTCCGGGGGACACCGCCGCCAGTTTCCGCCTTGGCTCAGGGTGTGCCTAAGGGCCTCCATCCCCAGCCGCAGGCTTAAAGATGGTCGCAGCAAGATGCCACACAGGAGCCCAGGATATCGAAGCCCCCACGGCAGCCCGGGTCGGGCCCAGGAGGCCTCCGTCCCTGGGCCCCGCTCCCCAGTTGCCCGGATTCCACCTGCACACGTGGGGAGGATACGGGGCGACCACCTTGCTCCTCCATGCTCCCAGCCGCCCAGGTCAGAACGGTGCCTTCTTCTCTGCACCTGATCCGGCCTTCCATGGGGCCCCCTGGGCGGTGGCCATCTTGCCTCTGATGTCAGGACCCAAGCTCCTCCCCCGACGGCGCCATTGGTCGGCGCCGACCCAAACGTCATGAAGGGGAAGGCACCAGCGCAGATGACACCCCCATCGCTGACGATCCCGTTCGGCGCAGAGGCGTCGGCACGGACACCTGGACCCGGTTCTAGGACCAGACGCAAGACAAGAGAACTGAAGTCCTCGCCGACGCCTCGGAGCGGATGAGCATCAGAGCCCTATCCCACTCCAGCTCTCAAGGCCAAAACCCCGGTGCAAGGCCATTCTTGATCGCGCCTGCTTCGGAGCCGATGAGGAGAGCCCTCCCTACTCCAGCTCTCAGAGCCAAAACACCCCGATGCAACGCCAGACACAGCGCAAATGCTCTGGGCACCGGCGCAAGAAAATAAAATCCAGCAGTAAGGGGCAGTAGCGCTGAAAATGTCTCTGCCACTGGCATTGCAACTCACTGCAGTGGGTGACCGTAACAGAATCTTTGCACAGTGCAGCTTCTCCACAACGGGCCTTGGAGCCTCCCAGCGGGGAGAGGGCGTCCTCTTCTCATGAAAGCTGCTCAGTACCCCTCCAGTGCCAAATCCCTCACCAGTAAGGATCGGGCTGCCTCCAGTGTTTGTTTCGGCTGCCCTCCTGGCACGGCCCAGCTGTGCTTTCGGAGCTCAGCTTCCAGCCCTATGTTTCGCACTGGCTCTTGGGATCGCACCATAACCCTTCAGAAGGGTTCTTTGGATAAGCTCTACGCTAAAAAGAAATGTTATTGCGCTTCAACAGGTGGCCACAGTGGGGTGCAGTACACACAACAGTGTTCAAGAGCAGGAGGTCACAGGTTCAAGTCCCAGCCGTGGCTCCTGACATCCCAGTTCCCATATTTCCGTCAGAAGCGAACATGGAAAGCACCCTGGCCTGCCACCGCTCCAGTTCCCAACACCCTCGGGCGTCCGCTCCAAGAGCCGCAAGTCCAGCGCCACCTGCAACTTCAGCCAGATCCTGGTGAGCGCTGAGCGGCTGAACGCCAACACGGCTACGGAGGACGAGCTCATGACCCTGCCGGGGGTGAGCAGAGTCAAGTCCTCCGTCGACAGCAGGATAAGCCACTAGGCAATGGGACCCCCATCCTCACTCGTCGAGTCCTCCCTGCTGAGGAAGAGCCGAGCCGCTTAACTCGAGCTACTTAGCTCAGCGGTAGGTGCTTGGCTGCCTTGAAGCCACCGCGATCCCATAACTACTAGAGGCTGCTGGTCTGATGCCTGCACCTTAACTCCGCATCAGCGTACACCAGCCTCTAGACCTGAAGGGCTGATCACGCTCCATGCCTACCTACGTAGCGGTGTAGCGGAGGCACTGTCCTTGAGGGATGGGTCAAAGTTAACTCCTACCTGCTTCTAGGGACTGCTTCTGTGGCAACAGGGGCTGCAGTGCTCACAGACAGTATGACAGGAAATAGAGGGTCACAGGTTTAATCCCCAGCCGTTGATCCTACAGATCAACGGCTCCAAAAAAAAAAAAGGAATAATTACACAGGTACACTAAAAAAAATTTTTTTTAAACTGCCTCTAATGTTTCGATTGATTTTTACGTTTTTTGGTGCGCTGAATCCAAATCTGGTAACCAATTTGCACCATCATGTACAGATTTTTTGCTACATTAGGTTAGTAGTTTGAGGTGAACGTTTCAGATTGAGTGCGATCGAGATAAAAGTTTCTTGGATGAATTCTTTATACTAATTGTTTAGTAGTTATTCAAATAAGAATAAAGAAAATTGTAACAAGGCAGCACATAAGAATAGAGTAATGTCAACAAAACACACTGTGATGGTAGCAAAATTGTCTGCACTTAAAACAGCCACATACATGTGCACAAACATTGAGCATATAAAAGCGAGGTTAGCCACAAAGCAAAGCAAAGAAATGTGCAAAAAATGTTGTACAGGTATGTATGTAAGAATAGAAAACGCAAACCGCACCATTGCAATACATGAAGACAAACACCCGATGGTGTGAAAATAAAATTCTAATAAATGAGATCCGACACTGTGGTAATAACTAGCAAATTTTTATTCAAAGTTTAGTAAAAACACGATATTTGTCAACACAGTTTAGATTTTAAAGTCATTCTTGGGTCAATCAATCTCCTGGTGGGCCCATTTCTTCTTCCCCCGAATGCTTCTGCTTGGCGTATTTTTCATCTGGGGTTTCCCGCAGCAGCAACCAGCAGAAATCAGCCATCATAGTGGTGTTCCATCTTCCTTGGTACCTTCTCTCTGCGTCCTTGATGTCCTGGTGAAACCTTTCACCTTGTTCTTCACTGTACGCCCCCAAGTTTTCGGGAAAGTAGTTCACATGGGAGTGCAAGAAATGGACTTTCAGGCTCATGTTACAGCCTTGTTCTTTGAAGGCATTGAGCATCCTGGCAACAATATCCTTATAGTTCTCATCCTGCCTGTTCCCCAAGAATTTGAGAACAACATCCTTGAAGGAATCCCAGGCTTCTCTTTCCTTCTCAGACATCGTTTCAGCGAATGCTCCATCTGAAATGAGTTTCCTTATATCAGGGCCAACAAACACTCCTTCCTTTAGCTTTGCTTCAGAAAGTCGGGGGAACTTTGAGCAAAGGTACCGAAAGCACTCACCATCTTTTGGAAGGGACTTGATGAATTGCTTAATGAGACCCAACTTAATGTGGAGAGGTGGTAATAGAATTTTATCACGAGGTACCAAGCTCTCATGAAGAACATTTTTCTCACCGGGTCTCAAATACTCCCAAATTGGCCAGTCTTTTTTCCCCCAGTGTAGGTCGCGGGCCCGGCTATCCCACAAGCAAAGGAAGCAGGGATATTTGGTGAAACCGGATTGCTGCCCTAATAGCATGGATAGAATTTTAAAGTCTCCACAAATCATCCACTTAAGCTCATCATAACGAATCTTCTGAAGAATCAGGGCCAAATTCTCGTATTTTTCTTGGAGAATAACAGAGTGAGCAATAGGAACTGAAGCGAATGTGTTGCCATTATGAAGAAGAACACCTTTTATGCTGTCTTTTGACGAATCAATGAACAGCCGCCATTCAGCAGGATCATACTTGAGTTTAAACTTATCCATCACTCCGTATATATCGTTGCAAAATACCAAATCTTCCTCTTTGCTGAAATACTTCAAAAATTGTGTCTCGCGGTTGCGGTACCAATAAAAAGTTGTTCCTGGTGACAATAGATTTTTCTTTTTAAGCCGAGAACCTAGCAGTTGGGCAGCATCTTTTGGGAGTCCTAAATCCCGGACTAAATCATTCAATTCAGCTTGAGAGAAAAGTTCAGGTTTCGGATCTGGTTCAGTTTCAAACTCGGAAGTACTGGACTCATCGGGAAAAGCCATCTGATGAGTCTCATCATGATCAGAACCGTCCACACAAATATGATCCAAAGATTTTGGTGGTTCAGGCACAGGTACTTCGTTGCTATGAGGCATAGGCCTAATTGCTGAGGGAAGGTTGGGGTAACTTATTACGTTCTTATTTTTTAAGTTGTATCCCTTCACAATGCAAGAGCAAAAATAGCAGTCACTGCTGTGGTCTCTTTGTTCACGCCCACATCATAGGTATTCCGAAACAAAATGCTTGTTTTTTACCTTTCATCCATAAGCGTAGATCTTCCTCACATGTCTTGCACACTTTGTGAGGAGCCCACGGTTTGTCTTGATCGCCTAACTTCAAACCGAAATAGGCGAAATATACTTTTTTAATAAATGCAGAAATGTTCCTCTGCTGCTTTTTCACGGTATATTCCCCACAAATAAAACAAAAACTGTCCGGAGAGTTGACGCAACCTCTGGCTCTGTGAGCCATCACAAATACACAGCACTGCAAACTACAACTGTAGTGAACCACTTCGGAATAAAGCTGTATTACGACTGAGCAAACAAAAGGTAATAATGAACTTGCAAGAAACTGAAATTTGACAGGAACGTTCATGTCGCAACCACCGTGTTTGAGCGAGCGAGCGAACGAGGCGAGGCGAACAGGAAAGAACATGCGCCAGCGCGAGTACTGGATTTAGCCCCCCGCCTCCCAATTGTCCTGTTAATGTATAAAATGAATACAAAACACTCTAAAATATCATGAGGGAGTGTTTCTAGTTAGTTAACCATTACAACCTCTATTTTGGGCCAAGAAAATAAACTGCAGTCGGCTAAAAAGAAATTATGTGAACATTCCTTATATGGGTAAGAAATCTAATTTTGCAAGAAAACGTGACGTGATGGAACATTTTGGCTATTTTTCCTGGATTCAGCACCCCAAAATCTATAGGAATCAGTTGCAAAACTGGAGGCAGTTTTTTGGTAGTGTACCTGTGTTATATTCCTGGGGGATACAAGTTCCCCACGGGCAATGTCCAGGTCCTGAGCCACTCTTCACTCCACTGCAAAGTTGCTCCAGGTGAGGGGAACAGACCAGATCTTGAGTTGGACAGCTCCAGCAGGTCAGCAACTGCAGATTGTGGCTTCTTCCAGCTGGAGCGGTAGACCATAAACAGATCTCTTGACCCTCCACTGGTCTACCTCCACATCCTGTAACCTGTCACTACACTTCTGTTCTCCTCAGCGGTAGGTCCTTCCAAGGCCTTTCCCGAGCCCATGGTCCAGGGTACATGCCACAGGGTACATACCACACGAGGGCTGGCATCACCCAACAGGGCGCCACTTGGCTCAACCGTGGCAACAGCTGGTGCAGTGCACACTTCCAGTGTGTTCGGGGGCTGGAGCTCACAGGCTCAAGTCCCAGTCCTGGCTCCTGCAAACCAAGTCCATATATATATACCTGCCACAGCCCATTGTCATCCTGCTCTCTCATCCTCACACCAGTTGTCTTACCTCTGTACGGAAGGGAAGGGTAGACAGCGCAGTAGCTAGCAACCCCTGCAGACTCATACAGAGGGAAATGATCGCAGCCCACCGGCACAAGCACAGGTCTCTAGACCTGCAATAATCCTAGCACAAGCACAGGTCTCTAGCTGTGCCAAAGGATCCATCAACAGCCTGTCACAGGATGCATTGACAGCCTGTCTCGCATACCTTGGGCAGGGACAAAAACAGCATAAACGCGTTGCCTAGTGTCCTTACGCTCTAGGCTGCTACCTCTGACCCGGACGCTCCTAACCAAGTCATGAAAATTGTCATGTCTCATGCCCTGGGCGGTGTTAATACTCTAACTGAATCACTCTGGCAGTACTGAACTCTTGTAGCCGTAGCTGCATCAAGGCATCGGTCTCGCGCCACTCTTGACGCGCTTCCAGCGTTGATACCGTGGTTATCCCCACCCGTAGTGGGTAACTCAGCATTCGGAATTGCGCCCACTGCTGCTGCATCTCTGCCATTAGACCTTTCTGCCATTAGACCTTTCTCGGCAGCTGGCCATAGTCCCTCACAACCACTGCTGCCACGTAGGCGCAAAATGGGACAGCATGCCCACACTTTAGCTCACTTCTAATGGGCGCATACCCATTAGCACTACACACTGCACATTGTTCTGTGTGCACATTGCAGGTTGGCACACGGCATGCTGACGCTGCCACCAGGTATCCAGGGCACATCTGGAGACATCAAGCCCTGATATCGTGTCTTCTGAACCTGATCTCGGCCTCCCCCTTTCCACCGCATCGCATTACAGCTTGGGAGGCACCAGGTGTGGCTGACTCATCCTGCTTGTCCTTGGAGAAAGCGGAGTTACTTACCTGTAACAGGAGTTCTCCGAGGACAGCAGGATAAGTCAGCCACACATACCCGCCCTCCTCCCCTGGAAAAGGTCTCGGCCTCTGACCAGGGCCCGCCTCCTAGCAGCTAAGACTCAGCTAGTGATGAACTGGCTAGCTAGAGGCGGGCCGGGGGCGGGGCCAGTTGACCCATGCTCAGAAGGGCGAAAAGCCCTTCTGAGCTATGGAGAGTACTTCCGTCTTCTCGGCGCTGTCGGATGACGTCACCAGGTGTGACTGACTTATCCTGCTGTCCTTGGAGAACTCCTGTTACAGGTAAGTAACTCCGCTTTTCACACCCATCTGCAAAATGTGTGGCAACAGTATTGGGAGATTTATGATATGGAAGAGGTAGATAGACGTACCACTATGAAGGGTGAAATAACAGCCTATGTAGCCCAGCAGAAAAGACGGGGTGATGAGGGGATCCTTATGCTCTCCAGGCAGCTTTACCCTCTCCAGGGACAACATATGAGGACATTAAGAGAAGGGGAAAGAGCAAAATATTTAGAGACACAGAAAGTGCTCAATAAGCTGCTCAACCAGAAAGTGGACGGGGACATATGTATGTACAAATACCAATTGCACCAATGGGGCAACAAAACGGGGAAACTACTAGCAAAACATGTGAGCCCGGCAAGAGGCAGGGGACTGATCACTCAGAACTGGGACCTTGCGAGGGTAGAACACCACTCGGCCATAGACGTTCTCTGGCAATTTCACAACTACTACAGTGAGCTGTATGGGGAGGGGGCACAGGATGAGAGCAAATGAGACGCCTTCTTTAAAGGCCTGCCCCTCCCGAGCTTAGGTGAGGAAGAGCGACAAGTGCTCAGCGCACCATTCACAGCAGAGGAAGTGAGGGGGTAATGAAGGCACTAAAACTGGCAAAGGCACCAAGTCCAGATGGCCTGGGGCGGAATTTTACAAATGCCTGGGAGACAAAATGATGGCACCGTTCCTCGCGCACTGTCACGAATCGGTAGCGAAAGGGGTTCGGGGGGGGGGGAGAAGGAATTTGGTTATGGGGGTGGCATTACCAAAACCAGGGCAAGACCCCATTCTAGTGGGCTCTTACCAGCCCATATCGCTGCTCAGTCAAGATGTGACGCTTATAGCAGCTATGACGGCCCAATGCTTGGCCGGGTATCTCCCTGACTTGATCCACCTGGATCAAGTAGGTTTTGTTCCAGGATGCCTTGCCACAACAAACATCTTGAAGGCTCTGGCAGTGCCATACACAAAGCAGGCACGTAGAGAGGATGTGTGATCATTAGCCTCGACACGGAAAAAGTGTTCGACAAAGTTTCCTGGGATTATCTGTTCTGGATAATAGGGAGGTTTGGGATAAGCGGAGCTTTCTTAGAATGGGTACGAATACTATATCAAGACCCTAAAGCACAGATATTGGCGAACGACTGCCTGTCTGAAGTATTCTCATTGCAGAGGGGCATGAGGCAGGGATGCCCACTATCCCCCCTACTATTCATACTGACCCTCGAACCACTGGCCTGCTGGATAAGACAGACTATGGAATGGGAGGGGATACAGATAGGGAAAGAGCAGAACAGAATTAATTTGTACGCTGATGATATGCTTCTCTATTAAGAACGCGAGCAAAGACATAGGGAAGGTGATGGAGGCAATAGCCCAATCCGGATCCTTTTCAGGGCTGCGAATCAATTGGGGCAAGTCAGAGGCCACGCCTGCGGCAAAGAGCAATGCCTGCCAAGAGAAGGCAGACTTCTGGCTCGCATGGGTGAGGGGATATTTGAAATATCTGAGCATATCTCTACATACGGATCGCAAGAAAGTGTAGCAGACAAACAGGGACAAATGGACAGTATAGAGGAAATTGTGTGAATGCTGAAGGGAGCCTCCACCGTCACTCATGGGCCGTGTAGCTTTGGTGAAGACGGTCATGTTCCCTTGCATATCATATAGTTTGCAGATGCTTCCTGTATGGGTGCTAGGGAGAGAGGAGCGGCTTTACCGGAGGATCCTCACGGCCTTCCTCTGGAAGTGAAGGGGCGCAAGGATTGGGTATTGTACTTTGGTACAAGATAGGATGGAGGAGGGAGTGCGTTTGCCCAGTTTGCGATTGCAGTCTTACTGCGCTGGGTGCATGGAATGCAAACGCAAGATATGCAGCACTGGACCTTCTGTGCCCTATAGCTGTATGTTGCAAAGCACCAGGATTGCAAGTCAGAGAGAAGCGGGCAACCATAGGGGCCTGATTTTCAAAAGCCTTGACAAGGGTAACTTCCCTAGTTATCTGTGTAAAGGTCTTATCCGGGATTTTCGAAGGGCACCTACACGGGTAGTGCCCTTTGAAAATCCGGGATATGTCCCTAATGCACCCGGATGCTATCCACATAGCACTGAGGCATGTTAGGGGCATTTCAGAGCACAACAGAGGCAGGCCATGGTTCTATCCATGCAGCACCGAATTTTGATGCTAAATAGTTTGTGTTCTGCGCCTTAAAGATAGGTGTGGGAAATGCTCGCCTATCTTTAAGGTGCTGGGGCTAACCACGTAGCATCGAAAATCAGTGCTCCGGCGGCCTCTTGGCTGTGCAGCGACACCCGGATTATTGATGCCAGGCCACATATGACCCTGGCATGGAAAGTGTGGGTTAGACAGGAGGTAGACGGTCATACGCTGACGCAGCGCATAGCACCGCCCAATTGAAATTCGGGCCCTAGGTTCTTAGGGGCATTGAGGAAAGCTCGGCATTGGTGGCAATATAAAATTGGGGGGGGGGTGCAAAGGGCAGATCCCCCTTTAGACGGTTGGTGGGGAACCCAGAGTTTCTCCCCTCCCCCGGCCTGGAGTCTGAGGTGTTTCATGACTGGGGGCATAGTAGGGGATGTCATTCCCTCGGCCAATTGCTGGAGCTGGGAGGGGGAGGGTTTCCCACCTTTGGAGACATGCAGGTGAAATGACAGCTACCACGAACGCACCTTTATGCATATTTACAATGCCGGCACTATGCCAATGAGGGGAGGAGAGAGGGAAAGCGGTCCCAGGGGTTCACGCCTTTAGACAAAGCTTTTGTGGCCACCCTAAAAAAAATACAATAAAATAACCCATTGGTGCAACCTGGTGCGGGGCTGGGGGACGGCAAAGCCACTACGGAAACTAGAGGAAGCATGGGGGAGGGAGCTGAGAGAACCGGTAGAGGAGGAAGACTTGCAAGGGCTCTTTGGGAGCACACCACGACACACGACAAACACTGCACCACAGGAAACACAGTTCAAATTGTCACACGGAGCATACATAACACCAACACGAGGGGTGCAGATGAAACTCTGGGCTTCCCCAACGTGTTTGAGGTGTCAGATCAGCAACGGCACCATGGTACACACCTTCCTAGAATGTCACAAGCTAAAAGAGTACTGGAATGATGTAACAGGGCACATCAACAGGGTGCTGGGCAGCGAGGTTGAATGGATGTACACTGCCCTGTTGCTAGGTGGGTGGGAGGGGGTGAGCACACCTGTGGGACAAAGGACTGGGGCCTCTGGGTAGGAAATCTGCGCAGGTGGCCTTAATGCTGGCAAGGAAGGGAATACTAGCAAGATGGATTGACTCCCTTGGCACCACAACCTGAGATACGGCGGGCAAAGATGCAGGAGATGGCCTAGTGGCTGGTGCGAGACTGTAAAGGAAGGTGCTCAATGGATGTGGATTGAGGTATGTGCAGGGTTCCAACTAGGAGGGAGAGGGGGGGAGTGATCCGGGAAGAGAGGGGGGAAGGGAGGGCTACAGTCTAGGGATGGTATGGGGGAAACAATAAAGGGAGGGGGGGGGAAATGTACTGGAGAGCATGGGCATAAATGAGATTGCCCTCTGATACTATAGGAATGATGGCTTCACCTTAACGACCCCCAGAAGAACCGCAGTGCAGCCGAGAGGGAAGAGGACATAGAATCATATAAGAGGGCCTGCTTTATGGGGATGAACCAACGTCAAAATTGATTCTGCACATGCTTATTGGTTATGTTGTTAAGTTGCAATGACTCGTACGTATGACTATTCATCTTTCTGGAAGTGCCAGAGTTCAAATAAAAAATACAAAAAAAAGATGACTTGCCGTGTCAGACAGCTGTTGGTAGGTCTGGATTTGAACTCACATTCAATAGGTTGTTGTTCTAAGTCACAATTCTGAGCATGAAACTGAACCTCGTCCCTAGGGATGAAAGAGAGAAAAGGGCACCAGCTCTGACTCAGGGAGATACCATTGCACGAGGAAGCTGCTGGAGGGCATTGAGTGTGTCAGAGGCAAACCACAGCCAAATCGAGCAGGAACAGCTGAAATCATAAAAACTTTATTATCAGAGGATGTAGTAAAAGCTGTTAGTGTAGCTGGGTTTAAAAAAAAGGTTTGGACAAGTTCCTGGAGGAAAGGTCAATAAACCATTATTACAGAGGACCCGGGAAATCCACTGCTTGCCCCAGGACGAGCATTGTGGAACCTGTGTGTCTTTTTGGGAACCTTCCAGGTACTTGTTGCTTGGATTGGCCGCTGTTGGGAAACAGGATACTGGGCTTGGTGGACCTTGGTCTGACCCAGTATGGCAGTTCTTATGTTAACTGCAGTAACATCTCAGTGCCTCAGGTCCGCATTGACCTTTTCCAGGCAGTGTGTGGATGTGAAACACATCTCATCCCGCGGCTTTATTTCCCAGAGTCAGAGGCTCTGCGGACGGCCTGTGGAGCGGCAGCGATCATGAGATCCAATGAGCTGGAAAAGAAAGGTATTGCTATTAAGTAGACAAGGAATGCTGGGGTCCATGGATTTTGGTTTTTCACCCCTATATTGCATGTCAGGTGAACATGTTCTACTGTAGGAACCTTTCATGAGGGATTAACACTCAAGGAATGAGGATTTGCTGTTGGGCGTTGGGTCTATGAGAAAAAAATGCTCAGTGCATACAGCCCTGAGTCACCAGCGTTCAGGGTGCAAGAGTCCATGAGGGGCAGTCCCTCTATTCTGCAGGAGCCCCAGGCACCTGAGATTTTATCTAGTGCCACATCTCCACTGTGCCCAGGGAAGAATGCCGTAAAGCACGTTGTCAGGTAATAATGTCAGTGCACTGCTCTGCTCATCCAATAAAACTGTACCACTGCTCTGCCCATGTAATAAACTGCTTTGTCCATGTAATAATGCTATATCACCTCTCGCTATCCAGACATTACTGCTAGTACTGATCATATTTATAGCGCTACAAGGCGTACGCAGCGCTCTACAGAGACATGCATCAGTGGTGTGTTCTGCTCTCCGAGTGTTCCCAGGTCATTTGAAATATATTTATTTGTCGCCTTCAGTGATATTATAAACTGGAATGTGATTTGTAACATGGAGTTAGGTACCCTGGTAACAGCGATAGCTGCCAGGCTGCAAGTCTCCCCCTCGCTAACAGCATCGGTGGGTGCACGAAAGCCCACAGGTGTCACTGTGACATGGCAGCTTATTAACGCCTTGAGCTGACAGCTGAGCTGCTATGAAATTCACAGACTCCTCACTTTACAAGGAACTGGAAGCAGACAAAAACCAGCACCCTGCCTTCCCCCCTCCTCCCCCAGATATATCATTCACCTGTAAATAGAAGTCACCAGCGCTCCTCTCACCTTCCCTCCCAGCAGGGAGTGACTCCTACTGTATGTCCCAGGGCCTGTCCCCCCCCCCCCTCTCCACCAACCAACCTACCTATCGAGTAACACAAGCTGAAAACAAACTAACCCAGAAGTCTTCTCAGCCCGACCTTGCGGATATGTGGCCCCTCCCCTGTCCCCAAACCACATTCCTTTCCCATGCTGCAGCTCTGGCATTATTTATTAATCAATGCGGCAGGTCATACAGGCGCTGCACCCCTGAACTTCAAAGACGGCCTTATCTCCAGTGGTGGCTGCTGGGAGCGGGTATCCCCTGGAGATCCAAAGATGAGGTGGAGGGTGGGGAATTTCTCCTATTACACAACATAGTGGCACCTTGTCCTTTGTAGCTTGTTGGCCACAAGGCCCTATGGAATTTGGGTCCACGTTTCCAGAAATGCAAGACCAGCCCAGAGCCCCCTGCAGGCATTAAACTGATACATCTAACGCATGAATACAGCACACAGACGGCTGAAGAGCAAATTGTCATCAGAGCCCCATATGAGTGCCACATGATACACCTAAAACATGAACAGAGCACAGACAGGTGGAGAGAATCTTTATGAAAGCCCCATGCAGGCATCAAATACACATAAACACATATAAAACATGAATACAGCACAGACAGCTGAACAGCAGATCTTCACCCAAACTCCATGCAGACATGACGTTATCACACAAAAAGCATGAACACAGCATGGACAGCTGAAAAGCAGGTGTTACACTGATCCATATAAAGGATGAGTACAGCACAGACAACAACAAAGTCGTTCCTAGGGAAACTGAATAAGAGTTTAACAAGTGCGATGAGCCAGACCTCCTCAGTTTGGCGAATAACTTCACACAGGGAAAGGGGCTTTTTTAGTGAACAACATTCCTTGCTATCTTGACGCCTGCTGTACCCTCCCACATCCCATCCTGGCAAGCCAAATTAGAAACTACATGAATAAAATTAACCAGGCTTCCTAAGGGGAGGCTTGCTTACCATTCCTGGTCTTCCCAGGGATGTCGCTGATGGTCTCAGAGGTCTGCTCCTCCTCCTTGGGGTGAGGATGAGAGAGGAGCCCCCCCCCCCCCCCGCACGCCTTTTACTCTGAATGACTGCTCACTGCACAGGCAGGAACAAGAAAAGTCTGATTTTCCAGCTGCATGATTCCAAAAAATCCTGGCCAGCTAAGGGGAGATTGTAGCTCCTCCTTGTAACACGGGAATCAGAACTACAATTCCCTGCATGCAATGGAGGCAACACCAGGACTGGATTAGCCTATTTGGTTTGACCTGGAGTGAAACTGCAGTCTTATATGTAACTGGCTCCCATTCCAATGCAATCAGATTAAGGCACGGACCAGCATACACTGGAGCAGAGTGCACAATGGGAGATAGACGATTGGCATGAGACACAACAAGAGTAGCCACTTCATACAGGTCAACCCAAGGAGGCTGATCCAGGCCTTATTTTACCCTACTGCATGCTGGGAATTGTAGTTCCGATTTCCATACAAAAGTTGGAATTTCAACCCCAGTCCTGCAGAGACAAGGACTGGATCAGCCTCTCTGGGCTGATCTGGGGCAAGGTGGAGAATTTAACACCAACTACACCCACTTTGCAGAACTGGAGTTTTCAAATTCCCAACTAGACTGTTTTCTAGTCTTATAATTTAATATCTTGTCTTTTCATATGTGTTTTTATTCTTCCACCTTTCTTCCCCACTGCCTGACCATCTGCTTACAATGCACGTTTCAAAATGAACTACAGGACAGGGAATTATCTACTCAACATCTCTGAATATTACTGAACCTGAACCTTTACTGGAAAGGTCTGAGCTAAAGAAATAAATGACCTTATCAACCTTGAGAGAGCTTTACACTTTCTCCTGTTACTCCTATGTTAAAAGGCATCGCTGTAGATCCTACCGGGCTTGAAAACTTCAGACCCATCTCTAATGTGCCCTTTTTAGGAAAGGGGATTGAGAAAAAGGTGGCAAATCAACTTGTTGGGTTCTTGGAGAGCATCACATCGTAGATGATAGACAGCCAGGGGTTCGATGCTTAAACAGCACTGAAGCCCTGCTTGTAGCCTTAGTGAATGATATCCATGGTCTGTTGGATAAAAGTCAACAAGGCCCAGGTCCAGCCCCAGAGGTGGTTCAAGGTGTCGGCATCCTAGGCAGATCTTTAGCTTTATGACCGCATGGCTGTCAGATTCCATTGTTTAGCTTTGACTGCCTTGCACTTTGCTGCACCCCTCCGCCCCCCCCCCCCCGAAAGTAGATGCTGCCCCAGGCAACCACCTACCTTGCTTGATGGTTGTGCCGGCTCTAACAAGGCCTATTCATTTTGCTTGAGAAATTGTTGAACTGCTTAGCCATGCTGGGAACTGGAGGCAGAGTTTTGGAGTGGTTTACCTCTTATAGGGAAAGGAGCACGTTGTATCGTTGGCAAGTGGTTTATCTCTCCAACTACTCTTCTGCAAAGTGTTCCAAAATGATCTATTTTTTTCCTCCAATTTATGTAATATTTTCTTGACCGTGTTATGCAGAACAATGAGGGAAGAATATCTGTCTTTTTAGCTTTTGCAGATGATATGCCAACTTTGGTTCTGTCTCCTCAAGTCTTGGTCAATGTCCAGTGGATAATTCAGGAGAAAATGTCATAGTTGATGAGCTGATTTTGACTGTTGGGTCTTGAGTTTAATGTCTCAAAGTCAGAAATATCATTCTTATCTGACATTGGTGTTTGCCCTTGGTATCTCCTCCCATCAGAGTGGGGTTCAGTGGTGCGGTGACTTGGGGGTGATGCGAGACTTTCACCTATCCCTGTCGGACCATGTTTTTCATTTGGTGAAAGGGCTTCTCTTTTGCTGCACCAAATTCGTCAGTTGCATCCCTATTGTCCCCCTCCTACCTGAAGGTTGTTACTAGGACTTGCTGGATTGGATCACTGTAGTGCCCTTTTAGTTGGGTTCCCTTTCAGGAGCCTTCAAAGGGCGTGTCTTCTCCAGAATATGGTTGCTAAGCTCATTAAGGGTCGCAGAAAACATGGTCATGCCACCCTTGGTCTGTTCTAGCTATGTTGGCTTCCCATGCAATATCGGGTTGAGTTTGTTATTAGTTTTCAAGATTCTCCATAACATGGTCCACAGTTAGCTTAGCGTTAAAGTGCATCTCTATGTTTCCAACTAGAGTGCTCCCTTCACAGGAGGAGCACTTGTTAATTGAACCTTTGGTTAAAGTGATGACCAAGTCTTGGCACCATGGTGTAGAGACTCTACTTACCGTACTTACCAATGCCTTATCTAGAGGTATCGACAAAATAGAAAATGGGTTTGTACTCATTTTCCTCGATATTGCTCCGCATTTGATTCCGTTAACCATGAGCAACTCCTCTTTCGTCTCCAGGAAAAGGGAATTCAGGGCTTGGCTTGCGAGTGGTGTAAATCCTATCTAGCTGACCGTTGGCAACATGTCCGGATAGGATCCTCAACATCTGAACCATTCCAGCAACAGCAGGGAGTACCCCAAGGCTCCTCCCTGTCTGCTTTACTTTTCAACATATATATGCAGCCTATATGCGATATCATCCGCTCATTTAATATATCCAGCCTGATCTATGCAGATGATGTCTTGTTGTTCACCCCGATCAAAATTATGCATCCTGACCTCTCCCCACTAATAGATTGCTTCAACGCAATCACTGACTGGCTTCTAACCCAGAATCTACGCATAAACTTTAAGAAAACCGAGGTCTTATTCATCACCAAGAACAAGAACTTCTCTCCCCCCACTACTTTGAAGGTGCGAGATGCAGAGCTCCCATGTAAATCTGTGATACGCTACCTGGGTGTCACACTCGACCAACAGCTCAACTTCAAAGAACACATAAAGAATACCACCAAGTCCATTTACAATAAAATCTTGACGTTAAGGCACCTAAGACCTCTACTAGCCCCAGACGATTTCAAAACAATATTCCAGACGTTTGTAACTCCACATTTCGATTATGCCAACATCATCCTGCACGGCCTTCCGAAGAGCACCCTCAATCCACTGCAGATGGCAATGAATGCAGCAGCCCGCGTCCTCTGCGGCATATCCAGAAGATATCACATTGCGCCCATACTTATGGAATTACATTGGCTACCGTTACACAGCAGGATCACCTACAAGGCACTACTCCTAACTTTTAAAGCAATTAACCGGTTATCCCCCTCATCCCTCTCTGCACTCCTCACCATCACCCCCAAAAACAGGCTGAGGTGGTCAGTAGCTGCCAATACGCTGACTATACCACTTGAGTCTACAAAATGCACTCAAACAACCAGGAACAGAGCCTTTGCATTCTATGCCCCGAAGTGCTGGAATAACCTCCCACCACATATCCGATCAATCAGAGACCTTTCGCACTTCAGAAAAGCCCTTAAGCATCACTTGTTCCTCCTTCACTTTGCCCACCCTAACCTAACACAACCACCCCCCACACCTCAACTCACTCACGCAGCCTCTGACACTCCAACAACCTAATTCACGGCGAAGTACACAATAGATCCGCCCATCAGGCACACTCACAACGATCATAGATTATAAGGTCTTTTGCATTATGATTACCAACTTGTAATATAAACTGTAAATAGTTTCACAACAACCACGTTGTTGACGTGTATATAGTTACCCTTGTTACAGTCCCAAGTTACCGATCCTGTTACAATGTAAGCATAAGATCTTTTGTTCTGATGCAAAATTGTTGTTATGTGTAAACCACACTGATATTGAAAAGCGCGGTATAAAAGAGCCTGTAAATAAATAAATAACTATGCATGCTCCATACTGGCCCTTCTCTTCTGGAATTTCATTCCTAGGAAATTACTGCTCATGGTTGATTTGAAAGAACTTTGCAGAGATCTTAAAACCATATTGTTTCGGAAGGCATTTCTGGCATGAGCAGGTAAGAGGTGGGATGGCTAAACTGTTGCAGTGGCTGTTTCTCTGTTAAACTCTGTTGCAAATCTCAAGGAGCGGTCGCAGTCTTATAATAAATAAATTAAGCTTTCCTAGATATTTAATGTTGCTAGTATCTACTGGGAATCTCTCTTGCTGTACTTTATGTTTATTTTTACTATTATATGTTAGCATTTTTATTTTCGTTTTATTTGTGGTTTGATTATTTCATATGTTTTATAGTGATCTGCTTAGAATCCTACATTTAATATTTATTTATTTATTTATGGAAATGCAGCTAGATAGATACATAAACAAATAATAAAATCGCACTAAAGAACTTATAGAGCTAGAGACCAATCACCCAATCCCCTACCCACTACATCTGCAAAGAGACAATGGACATTTCCCACTTCATTCAGGGCTGCTAACTGTCAGAAAGCTGACTGAGAGTCAGTAAAAAAGGACAGAAAAAGGAAAGTCTGTAAAAAGAATTCCTGGTCAGTAAAAACATCCTATATCTCCAATGCTGCAGGCTCAAGCTCTGTGACTGTACAGTACTGGGGGGCCAGGGACTATATCTTGGAGGAGTGGCCTAGTGGTTGGGGCAAGGTACTTCAGGCCGGAAGGTCAGGGGTTCAAATCCCACTAGAGGACAGCAACCTTGGGCTGGAAGGACTGGGGTTTCTAGTCCCACAGGTGCTCCTTGTGGTCTTGGGCAAGCCACTTAACCCTCCATAGCCCATGTTCCCTGTAAAATAGTTATCTCCAAGTTATAATGCCCTGTTCAATGTAATTTCAGTTTGTTCAATGTAAACCGCACTGATGCAGAATAGCGCGGTATATAAGAGAATGTAAATAAATAAATAAAATAAATAAATATAAAAGGAAATCCCAGTATAGGAAGTTGAGCTCTCCATAAAAAGGCGATGGCAAAACCTGTGTCCAGAAAAAGTTAAGTTGTTACTAAAACTTGGGCAGACTATTCAATAAAAAAAAGGGATGGGTTAGCTTCTCTCATTCCTGGGGGGCTACCAACCCAATTGGATTCCTCCAGTCCAAGCCACATACTTGCAATGGAGCTGCTAAGATATCATTTGATAAATAATTCTTGTGAGTGAGGCAGGGCAACCTCGGCCAACCTGAAGAGAAGTCCAAGCGATAAGCTTCAGGGAGGAAAAGCATTACTAAGGCAACAGCTTGGACTCTGCAGTACACAACCGGGATGCCAGGAATATTTAAAGAGAAACACACACAGGGAGCACCAACTGTCAATAAAAAGATAAATAAATACATTTAAAAAAAATAAAGAACGCACCAGAACAAAAAGCAGCATGTCTATAAAACTCATTTCAAGCCTGTAAACATTTCCTAAGCGACGGGGGCCCTTCTCTGGTGCTGTGGTCTCAGGCTGAGTATTAGGGGAGTCGTGGTCTAAGGGGCCCTTTCACAAAAGAGTGCTAAACCGCTAACACACATGTTAGCAGACGGTATCTGTCAGTGCAGGGCCACTGTAACTGTTGCAGTTACTATACACTAGTCATGCGATGGGGCAGGGGATGGGCGGGTTAGAGGAAGAGAGGGGCGTGGAGAGCACATTGCAGTTAGCATGGGGTACATATCGCGCACCGTCAATGTTGTAATTTGTGCAGGTGCACTTAACGACATCTTAATGGGGGTGTTAAGTGCACACACGGGTTGGCCGCCCCCCAACACTTGCACCATCACATGTTATATTTAATACAAAATGAGCGTTAGGTTTTTGCACCTAACTCACTTTAGTAAAAAGACTCCTAAGTTTCGGTGCATAAAAGGGGTAATTTTAGCACAGGAAGCTAGCAGTGCATAAAACACCAAAAACAAAAACATGTGTCTGTAAAAAAATGCTCTACGATCAGTTAACTATTGGCAATTAGTTAAAAAAATTAATTAGTTGGCGAACCTGGCTGTGGACAAAGCAGGGGGGGAACTCCAGGCACCCCAACTGCGAGCAGCTTTCAGCTCGACAACTGCTGACACAGGGAAAGGCGTGTAACACTTGAAGGCCAGTCAGTAAAAGGCAACAGACTGAACTGATGAAAGACTGTTGCTGGCTTTTTCATGGCTGACGATTTTCCTAACACTTAGTCACAAAATGTTTTCTGATTTGTAAGCTTAACACAATACAATGGCAGAGATGATACCCACCAAATCAGTCATTATTATTATAATTACTATTTATTACATCATAAAACATCTGTGTGTTTTATAAAAAACATACACAAAAGTAAATACATCAAAATTTTACATAGTCATAAAATAGTATTGGGGTCATTCCAAGTTGCGTTCAACGGGGATGGATGTCCGATTCGGATGATTCCCAGCACAGAGCTCCCCACGCGTACAGAGGAGATGTGTGGGGAGCTGTGTACAGGGGTGGGAGGCGGTGGGCCGGTGGAGGTGCGAGGGTGGGCCGGAGCATGACCCCTACCCTGGACATACAGGGCCTATTTCACCAACGGCCCTGTATGTCCAGGCATGGAGATTTAGGCAGGGGACTGGAATAAGTCCCCCCCCCCCGACAGCGACAGGCAGAGGATCCAGACCTCCCCCCCTCCCCCCCCCCCCCCCGACGAGGTGAGAGCAGCAGGGATTCCACACAGCCCAATTCTAGCCTCGGTAGGCCTGATTGGAGGTTGGGCAGTGGGGAACAAACACTTTCAAGCTGTGGTGGCAATTGGGGCTCCTGCATGATGCCCAGGTGCCATGGCAACAAGACGCCACAGCACTGCAACTCCATGCAGGAGCTAGGCTAAGCTAGCCGGGCAGAGCTCTGGACATCCAGGGAGCCTGAATCGGGGCACATCCTGGACGTCCAGGACCTATGCTGCAATTCTGTTCCTGCAGGGCCATCTAGCCCCCATGGGAGCAACATCAAGTTCATCTGCGGGTCATCCAGATTTCTGGACATCCAGACGGCCCAGACGTGCACCTACGGAATTTGCCTCCACCTAAAACATGCACTAAATAACAGTCTACATACAATTCAAATCTGTTCCACAAAATTGATGAAACAGAAGGGCCGTTGATATTTTTGAACAAAACCATAATGCTGTAAATGACAGTAGATAAAGACCTGTATAGACCATCTAGTCTGCCCAACTAAGTGGTAAGGGTTGTACCCACTGCCCTGTGCAGATTACCCATCTCTCTGCCTTTATTTAGGTTTGCACCCACCGCTCCTTCCATCTATAGTCTGGCTATGTGTTCCAAAAACTAAGGCCAGCAGAAGATATCATCCAATTCCTGGTCAGGGTTTTCTTCATCCGAGATAATGAAGGTAATACCAAGAGATCTCTAGTATTTTTACAGAGATTCGAACATGTAACAACACATTTTGCACCAATATAAAAAAGCATTAAAAACCAACCAAAACAAATTTGAATACCAAACACAGTTTAAAACAAATATCTATGAGGTTGCCATGAGTCAACATCGACTCAACGGCACTTAACAACAACATTTAAAATGGCCCTGAGCCCCACAACTGGTAACCAGAGTAATGCGTTCATATTTCTAACCCCATAAATCAAGCAGGCTGCAACAATTGATATAAGGCAACACCAAAGACTGAACCATCAACCTAAATTTCTCAAAGCTCTCAATCAAGTCACGGGCAAATGCAGTAAGCCTAATTTATACGCTGCAGTTCTTAGAAATTGTATATATGTGTAACCTAAAATAATCATATGTTGTCAAGAGGTAGCACTCACAGGCAAAGTAATGTCTTTAAAAGTGGATACAATCATAGCTTCAGTTTTCTTAAAATTAACTTGCATTTCACGTCTTCACAGCCATTATTATTCTGTTATAGGAAAAGCAGAAAATATTACTGCTGAGTTTTCCCAAGCAATAACACAAAAGCTCATGTTTACTAAACCTCGCTGTCACAGTAGTGTGGGGTTAGTGAGCAGTCTCGGCGTCATGCTAAAAATCTTGCGCTACCCTTGTAGCGCAGGTCATGTGGAGACTGAGCGGGATGGGACTGTCCCCACCGTAGCACAGTTAATATGGGTGTTTGTAGCCTGCGCTACTTGTGCTCAGGACAAGTACCGTGGGTACAAGTGACTCCAGTTCAGTGGGTGGCTTTAGTTGCTCCTGCAGCCATTTTACTGCAGCAAAGCATGGTAAATACAGGGGGGCAACTGCAGATAGCGCGTAGCCCTGCATTAGCAACATGGCCCACAGACACGTTACCGGCACAGGACTTAATAAACATGCCCCAAAAAGGTCCATAAATGAAAACATTATCAGCATAGATCTTAAAACCAATTCTCCGTTCATCAAATACATCACAAAACAACAAAATAAAGATGCTGAAAGAGGGGAAGCCTGCAGTACACCCTTATTCGTTAGAAATTGTGGGGATAAATCATTTGAGTTGTTAACAGCCAAAGTTTGATTTGTGAGATATGACTGATACCACTGCAAAACTACTCCCCCATCATCCAAAGCTTGTGTTTCACAAATTTGTTACTTGTCTTTTCACTGCAGTCCAAGGCGAGGCCCAAAACACTATACAAAACATTAATATAATGCCTAGCAATGAAATTCAATTATAAAAGAATAAACCAAGATCAGACAGCTCCAAAAATTCTCTCAAACAAATTGGTCTTTCATTTCTTACAGAATCTTGACACAACAGGTAACAGACGCGGTTCCGGCGACAGGGCATTTCCGAAGGTAACCCGCCTTGAACATTTACTGTGCGCAAAGCGAGAAAGCCCTTGTACGTGCAACTTGCAATCTGCCCACTGTCACTGACAGAACCACTTATGAATGTTGCATACTTGATCGTGATGACCTATGCAACTCATATGGTTGTAATAATTTATTTAACAGGCATTTTGTACCGCTTTATCATTTCAGTCAAAGTACTTCACATTGTAACTTAAATTTGGTAATGTACATTAAACAGGGACATTGATGGTGCAGAACGGTTTGGATCCAAGATGGCGGAGGAGTAAGACGCCGAATTTGGGTGTTTGACCTGCTCCTGCATTTTGCCTTCTGATGGGCAAGAAAAGGAAACAACGCTCTCAAAAACCCCCTGAGGCTTCGACCCCGTCAGATAGGCTGGTGCAGTCTTCGATTGCGGCGTTTTGCACTCCTTCGGCGAGCATGGCATCGGCGGATCCACTGAATGTTTCAGAGGATCTGAGCGAGGGGGTGGAACTAAGCCCCGCACAAGCACCGCCGGTTCAGCCTGGAAGCTGCTTATGGGAGGTGCAGCTTGGTGAATTACCTCTATTCCAGGAGGTAATCTTGGCTACCGGGGGTTCCCCTGTGAGGAGTGAAGCAACAGTGCCAGCTATTGGAGTGGTTTTGGGGGGTCAGCTAGACTCTCCTTCCTCCAGCGGCAAGGGTGAAAAGAATCAACTTTCTCCTGATATGTCTGGCTTGTCAGCTCCATGGCTGCCGGGTAGAGTAGAGAAACCGACGCGGGTAACGTTGGACAGCTTATGGGAAGCAATCTCCAACCTACAGCAATCCCTACTTCCATTTTTTAGTTCTTTTTCTCAGGAGTTTCTTGCTCTTAAAACCCAGTGTTCCTCTACAGAGTCAGAGGTAAATGCTCATTCAGTAAGACTTTCGTCTCTAGAGGCTAAGGTGGAGAGCCAGGAGACCCTTCGTGCTGTTAATGAGCAGGATCAATTGAGTCAAGCCAGGAAGATTGAATATTTGGACAATCAATTACTTAGGAATAATCTCAGGTTTTTGAACTTTCCCCGCTCTTCTTTGATAGCACCTATGGACCTGGTTCGCAAGTTTTTTTGTGGAAATTCTTCAACTCCCAGCTGATTCGTTGCCACCAGTGGTGAGGGTTCAATATGTTTCGATTTCTCCATCAGTCTGCGGCCCAGCGGACACCGGAGGTGGACTCTGGATCACCACAGATGGATCTATTAGAATTTCTGGAAAGCTCACTAGAGGTGGTGACTAGCAGGGCGACATTATTGGTTAATTTTGCTTTTGAGTCTGATAGGAATTCTGTACTTTGTTTATTTTTTTGTAGGATTTCTGCTTCTCAGTTTATGGGTTCAAAAATATTAATTTTTCCTGATTTGGCTAGGGACACACAGAAAAGGCAGAAATCTTTTCTGGCTTTACATCAGAGAATGGAAGCCTTGGGAGCGCAGTTTAAGTTAAGATATCCCTGTAAGAGTATGGTGTATTTTCAATCTAAACAGTATATTTTCTTTGAATCCAAACAACTGTTGCAATTTCTTAGTAGTAGGGAAGAGGGTGGGGGTGGGGTAAATCCCATACCGGTTCCCATGTAAAGTTAGCTATTCCTCCTATGATTCGGTATTTGTGGATATTGGTTATACCAATTTCTTTGTTATTTCTTGTTTCTTGGATCCATATTGGGGGACGTATTGTGGTCTATTCCAGTTACGATTTTTTCTTCTCCTTATATAGGTGTGTTCTTTGTTTTATGGTTGTATTTCTGATTCTCATTCAGATGTGTATGCTCTGGATTGTATTGGAAAAGTTGATAAATAAAAAATATAAAAAAAGAAATAAATAAAATAAAAAACAGGGACATTGATAACTTTGGATTTTTTCTGAGCAATGGAGGGTTAAGTGACTTGCCCAAGGCCACAAGGAGTGCTAGTGGGAATCAAACCCTGGTCTCTTGGTTCCTAAGCTAGTGCTCTAACCACTAAGCTACTCCTCTACTCCAAAAGAATAGTCTGTCTTCTCTAGCTTTTTTTTATCTAAATTACAAGACTAAGTGATGAGAGATGATTTAATGAATATCTTAAATGACTCAGGCCTTTATTTAAACAAGTAACAGATGCTTGATGCTTCATTTTGTAAATCAGCAATAATACTTTATATCGTATTCTCTGCTTAACTGGAAACCAATGAGGCTGTTGGTGCAGTGGAGATACATGTTCAAATCTAAAATTTCTTACCCTGTAACCTAACGGCACAATTCTCCATGTTGCAGTGCTCTAACATCAATTCAGGCAATCTCTTATAGATAATGTTGGGAATAATTCAATAAATGGATTAATCAATGCTTGAAAAGCTGTACAAAATCATCGTGAGAGCAAGGGTCGTAATCGGCGCACTACCTGCATCTTATAAACAGTGGTCCTGATAACCTTGTCAACTTGAGCTTTAAATATCAGATGTTGATCGACAACAATACCCAGATATTGAACCTCACTCTTGATTGATAGGTCCACCGACTCCACTTCACCAGTATGAACCGACTAACAAACAAAGCCTCAGATTTTGTATAGTTCAGTGTCAAATGATGTCCAGAAACAGAAAGTCACTGAACCATTGCCCAAAAACACTCACCCAAGGTCCCAAAATGGCAACCGTGAGGAAAAGAAAAAAATAAAATCTGCACACAGATGAAAATCAGCATTAAAAGACCGGATCACAAAGGGGCTGCAAGTACAAATTAAGAAAAGCTGTAGAGATATCCCTGCACACTACAAGAAGGCAGCACTAGGTGTTTCATCCAAAGCAGGGGCTCATAAACTTTTGCGACTATGGCCTTTACGAATGAGGTAAAGCTGAAGTCATATTAAGATATTCATCAAACCATCTCTCACCGCTTGGTATCATAATTTAGCTAAAAAAAAAGGTTTGATTTACAATGAGTCGAAGAGAAGAAAGACCATTCTGTTTAAAAAAGATCCAATTATAGCACACCCTGCCTCCAAAGAACATTTACCTAAGAGATAAGTAAAGGCAAAGCTTTACATCTTAATGCTTCGAGAGAGAGAATTAATAGGGGAGAGGGTTCCTCCAATAACAACTACTCATGAGTGGAGGAGTGGCCTAGTGGTTGGGGCAAGGTACTTCAGGCCGGAAGGTCGGGGGTTCAAATCCCACTAGAGGACAGCAACCTTGGGCTGGAAGGACTGGGGTTTCTAGTCCCACAGGTGCTCCTTGTGGTCTTGGGCAAGCCACTTAACCCTCCATAGCCCATGTTCCCTGTAAATAGTTATTTCCAAGTTATAATGCCCTGTTCAATGTAATTTCAGTTTGTTCAATGTAAACCGCACTGATGCAGAATAGCGCGGTATATAAGAGAATATATGTAAATGTAAATTAGGATTTGCCCACTCAGAATATTGAATCCATAGATGGACCCCATTGGAGGTTTCTCATTTTTATCAGCGAGACAAAATGGAACATACGATTATGTTAACATCCGATCCTAGATCCTCTCTAGAGCCTACATCAGGGGCTAGAGTTAAGAGAATCAGCCATTCATTTTACCACAAAAGTGAGTAGCAGAAACAGCAGGCAGTAAACATACCATCATCAAAAGAACTAGGCGTGGGTGGGTGTGCGCGCGCCATCAACTCACGGCTGACCCAGCAGCCCCTGGGTTTTCTTGGTAAGGTATGATTGGAAATAGCTTACCAGGCCTTTCTTTGAAGACAATGAAGGGAAAGTGACTTGCTCAAGGCTAAGGGGAATCAAACCCTGGTCTCCTGGTCACCAAGCGACTGATCTAACAATTAGGCTACTCCTCCACTCCGAACAAACTAGGTATCCCAATCAAAATTAACAACATAAAAACAGTTCCCTCGGCTTAAACTATGAAAAGTCTATATTTTTCATAAAATAGGTCTTCTTTGCTTCCATAACTAGTTCTTTGTATACCTTCGTCTTTCGTAAATACACCTTTTCTAAATCAACGGTAGATGTTTTTTTGCCATTGTCTTTTGGTCTGTCGAAGATATGGTTTCGCTTCTTGTGTCTAGCATCCAGCAGACTCCCTCTTACCTACAACCTTTCTACTGAAAGCATCCATGGCTTCTTTCCAGCTTGGTACAAAATACGATGCTTCGCGCTTTCCCTCACCCTCGGCATCACATTGCCAATTTTACAAAAATAAGTCAAAATTAAAGATTATTCCCTCTTGAGCCATTAATCTCTTCCAATTCAGCCTTTCTTCCTTAATAGTAATAACAACGTGTATTGTTACATGATCTGGCCAAGGGACAGATAAATATTGAACACTACGTCCCTGACTTAAAAGACTTTTGTACCAAGGTATAAACAAAAGATCCAAAATATGTCCTCTATCATGGGTTGCCATAGAAATTGCATGCTCAAAGAAAGCATATTTTGCACCATATCAACCACCATATCGTCCATATTGCTCCTATCATAAACCACTTTGATTGTAGGATAAAGCAGAATTGAAAACCTACTAAATAAATAAAATAAATTACTCGAATGATACTTGCAAATAATTAAGTGATCATATTTCCATTGCAACTCTCCAAAATAAAGGTCTCCATACTATTTGTAAATGTAGTATTTCAGAGATTGACAAGCTCTGGGGTGGAAAGAAAATCCAAGTTTGCCTTGGTGAGGAGGTAGACTGCTATTATTATTAACTTGTTTGGGGAAGGAGGGGGGGAATTGACTCATGGGGAAATAATGCAACTTCTCCATGGCAATGAGAAAGTCAGTGGAAGAGAAGAATGTGAACTCGCATCCCAAAGTCATATCCCTTGTGCCACATCTCTGCAAAATTGTTGCAGTTATTGTGGGGAAGAGAGAGGAAGAGAAGTTGAACTATTAGCCCCGACCCTCTGCCTCCAGAGAGCTGGGCTAAAGGCTCTTCTAATAGGGCTGAATTTATAAGGCCTCAGCCAGAATGCACAGGCGTAGTTTGGGGTGTACGGGTGGGGGGAGTGGGGGAAGTATGAGCTCACCCAGACTTGGCTGATCATGTTTGCAATGGCTTATAGTCATAATAGTCATCATATAGTCATATGATGCTGAGAAGATCAAGAAAAGATGGAAGGAATATACAGAGTTTTTATATGATAAAGATCAAGTGGACCAACAGCCGTTTCAACCTGTACCTTATGATTGGGAACCGTTGGTGATGAAAGAAGAAGTTGAAGCAGCATTGAAAGCCTTATCAAAGAACAAAGCACCAGGCATTGATAGCATTCCCATAGAAGTATTGCAGCAATCTGATGCAGCTGTTACTGTACTTACAAGGCTCTGCCAAGAAATATGGAAGACAACATCATGGCCAACTGACTGGAAAAGATCTGTGTTTATACCAATACTAAAGAAAGATGATCCAACTGACTGTGGAAATTATCGCACAATTGCTCTGATCCCACATGCCAGCAAGATTCTACTGAAGATTATTCAAAAGAGACTACAACCATACCTGGAACAAGAACTACCTGAAGTGCAAGCAGGGTTCAGGAAAGGGCGAGGAACGAGAGACATCATTGCGGATGTGAGATGGATCCTTGAAAAGACTAAAGAATACCAAAAGGATATCTATTTGTGCTTTATTGACTCTAGCAAAGCTTTTGACTGTGTAAACCATGAGAAACTCTGGGCCACATTAAGAAGCATGGGTATACCAGAACACCTGATCGTACTCTTGCACAATCTGTACATTGATCAAGAAGCAACAGTTCGAACGGAACAAGGAGAAACAGAATGGTTTAAAATAAGCAAAGGTGTAAGACAAGGCTGCATACTTTCCCCCTAACTGTTTAATTTATATGCAGAACAAATCATCAGAGAAGCAGGATTGTATGAAGACAACAGAGGTGTGAAGATTGGTGGAAGACTCATCAACAACCTTCGCTATGCTGATGATACCACATTACTGGCTGAAAGTGAATATGATCTGAAACATTTGCTTTTCACAATCAAAGAACATAGTCTCAAAATGGGCCTGTACCTTAATGTAAAGAAGACAAAGATCATGACAACTGGCATAATCAACAGGTTCATCGTTGAAGGAGAAGAAATTGAAATTGTGAACAACTTTAACCTACTTGGATCAACTATCAATAAAAAAGCAATAAGCAGTCAAGAAATCAGACGACGCATTGCTCTTGGTAGAATGGCTATGAAAGACCTAGATAAGATTCTCAAGAGCAAAGATGTCTCTCTCCATACAAAGATTCGACTTGTTCAAGCCATGGTATTTTCAATAACATCATATGGATGTGAAAGTTGGACAGTGAAAAAGATAGGGAGAAAATTGATGCCTTTGAATTATGGTGCTGGCGGCGAATACTGTGTATACCATGGACTGCCCAAAGAACAAACCAGTCGGTACTAGAGATCATCAAACCTAAGCTTTCTTTAGAAGCTCAGATGACAAGACTTTGACTTTCATACTTTGGACACATCATGCGAAGAGAGAGATCATTAGAGAAAGACATCATGCTTGGCAAGATAGAAGGTCAGCGCAAAAGAGGAAGGCCAGCAATGAGATGGATCGATACAATAACAGCAGCTACGGGTACCAGTCTGTCAACAATGAGCTGCCTGACTGAAGACCGAACACAATTTAGGATAGCTATCCAGAGGGTCGCCATGAGTCGACTCCGACTCGACGGCACTTAACAACAACATAGTCATAAAACACATGTATAGAAATATTAGCTAAGAGATGTAAGGTTGCAGCCTATGGCTCATGATTGCACCCCCCTCCCCTCCCCAATAGTTGTTGTGACCTTGTAGAAGCAGCAAGCAGAGCCCCTTCCTCAATGCCCTGTACCCATAGAACATGGACCCTGGCAATCAATGCTCAGACAGTGTGGGTCATCAATGGCCTCTTTGCTCCTCTTAGACTTGCATACATGGGAGCCTGCTTTCAGCATGTTAAGGACAGGGATGAGGTGCCGGAGCACAGGACACCTCAAAGCTCTACCCGGGACTTTCCAATTGAAACCTTCCAACCTGCCGATCCTCCGATGACAGAGAATAATCTGACATTACATCTTTCTGCTACTAAATGACTGCCGCTACAACACACCAGTGATAGGACTTGAATTCCCCAGCAGGATGCAATTCTTGGCAATATACAATGAGGACGACATCTTATAGGGATTTTTTGCACATTATGAGGTCCATGTGTAGGTGTGTTTTGGGGCAGAGTTATAACTTACAGCTGCTTCGGAGGCAGCTTCAACATAGCGAAGCTTGAAGAATGGTCTAGAATTTGGCAGCTGGGATATAATGTTAAAAAATGTAAGGTCATGCATTTGGGCTGCAGCAATCCAAGGGAGCAATACAGTATAGGAGGTGAAGTACTTTTGTCCACTAAAGAAGAGCGGGACCTAGGCGTGGTTGTGTCTGATGATTTTAAAGTAGCTAAACAGGTAGAAAAGGTGACGGCAAAAGCTAGAAGGATGCTTGGGTGCATACGGAGAGGAATGGCTAGCAGAAAAAAGGAGATGATAGTGCCTCTGTATAAGTCTTTGGTGCGACCTCATTTGGAGTATGGTGTACAATTCTGGAGACCGCACCTTCAAAATGATGTGAACAGGATGGAGTCGGTGCAGAGGGTGGCTACTAAAATGATTAGTGGGCTTCATTATAAAGCATATGAGGACAGACTTAAGGATCTTAATATGTACACCTTAGAGGAAAGGCGGGATAGAGGTGATATGATTGAGATGTTTAAATACCTCCGTGGCATAAATGTTCAGGGAGAGAGCCTCTTTCAATTGAAAGCAAGTTCTGCTACGAGGGGACATGGGATGAGGGTGAAGGGAGATAGATTCAGGAGTGATATGCGGAAATATTTCTTTACAGAAAAAGTAGTGGATCCATGGAATAGTCTCCCAGTGGAGGTGGTAGAGATGAGGACAGTAACTGAATTCAAAAAAGCATCAGACCAACACAGAGGATCTCTAAAGGTAAAAAGTGGACTGTTGTAGTTGTTGATATGGAAGGACAGACTAGATAGGCCATGTGGTCTTTTTCTGTCATCATGTTTCTATGTTTCTATAGCCACTATTTCTTCCAGCTTACTCCTAATATTTTATAAAGTCACACTAGCACCTATGTGTCTTTATAAAATAGGCGAAAAATAGGTGACCTGGTAAAACAAATTACCCTCCACATGTCATTTCCATAGGCGTAGAATGGGAATGTGCCCTTTTTGATTAAAACCCATCTGGCTTTTCAGCTGGGAAGAAGCCACATGATGTCTATAATTCCATAATGGAAGGATGCCGTCACCCCAACAGGAAGCCATAGCTCACCAAGTTCTCCTCTTGTTTAGACAAGGGGTCGCCAGAAGGAAGTGAATTATTGTTCCGAAGGGAGCAGCCCTTTGGCTCTTGAATTTTTGCCAGTTGAAGCAGCCAGTTCACAGTGCTGCTGTGGGACTGTGAAAAGAAACACATGGAATTGCAGCTCCCCAAAACTGTCCACCCAAAAAGGCCTCCAATGACAGTACAACGGTCCCTGCAGCTCCTGAGGGTGATCATGGCAGAAGACCCAATGGACATTGCAGGCAGGTATAGTGAGCTTACGAAACCTCTGCTTGATGTCAAGTGTGACTTACAGAACTGCCAAGTTCCCACTGCCAAGAGGGACATTGTAGGCTAGTCCTAGATTTGATCTTACAGCTCAAAGCAGTGTGGTATTTGTAGTCCTCGATTCCACTCACTGAAATTAGTGCTAATGAGCCCATATACTTGAGAAATCCAGGTCTGGACTACAATTTCCCCTCTTGGAGCTAGGTAACTTGGCAACTTAGGATACCAGCCTGAGTGACACAACGTCTTCCTCTCTTACAAAGAGAGCTGCCTAACTAGGAAGGCTTGAAACTTGTCTGAAGGGTTGCCAAGAGAAGCCCTTCAGGAGCATAGCATGTATCCCATTTCACCAGTGTACGCTGGAGAACTGCAGGTATCTCAGTCTCTGGGAATACTTGCTTGGTTGACCTGGAGGGAGGCTGCAACTCTAGTTCCCATGAAGAAGCACAATTTACTGGTTGCCACAAAACTCTCAATTATAGGAAAAGTAACCAGGAAAGCGTCTGTCAACATAACAAAATAAAAATTCTCCAAGCACTTGTGAGAAGAGGCTAGAACCTGTCCTGGAAAAACTGAGTCTTTCCTGCCCCCGGGGGCATAAAATCAGCATCCACCTGCCAACACTGTGTCTGGAAAGGACGCCTGCTGGGACCGACGTTTGCTGGCAAGTGTACAGGATTAAGAAACGGCCAAGGTCAACAAATTCTACCTTTGTACAAACCCCACCCAGAAGTGTTAGCCAGGTCTGCTCAGCTACCTTGAATCAGAAATTAACTTTCTAGAATTCGGTGGCTCGTCCTTAAGAGGCCAAAGCTGAGATAGGAATGGTTTCCATCCGTGATCTGTTTGTAACATGTTCTAGAGGTCTGTGATCCGTGCAAGTTGCCAGGGACAGCTGAGGAATCTGAAGCCCTTTGTTGAACCATCGATCAAACTACAGAGAAAATGCACTCACTGCTTTTCATGTGCATTCAGTAACTAAAGGAGCATCGTGGGAGATGTCTCTTATTACACAGGAACGTCACGACCTGTGGTTTTAGGCAAATTTCATACAATGACTCCCTGAGTCACAACTGAAGATGAGTCTCAAAAGGTCACGGACAATGTCGTCTGCCCAGAAATTCTTATGCGGGCCCAGTGTGTAGGGTCATGGCCCACGAGGATTCCAGTTTCATCTGCAAAGAGTATGATTCACTCAGTCTTTTTCCCATAGACACAGACGGTTCGATGCGGAAGCCCAGTGCTAAAGCCCTACTGCAGGCAGGGTCAGCTCCAGAGTTGGTTCAAGGTGTTGGTGCCCTAAGCAGACCTTAAGCCTTATAGCCCCCCTGGCTGTCATTATCTATTGTTTAGCTTTGAATGCCCTGCTCTTTGCTGCTCCCCTAAAAGTTGCCACCCAAAGCAACCACCTGGTTTACCTAATGGTGGGGACGGCCCTGAGCAGAGTTCTGCCTAACACAAGTTTAGCAGGGAGGTTTTCCCTCAGCATTGCAGTATGCAAACAGCATGCAAATGAAGTGTGCGCCAAACGTCTGTGCTAAATAAGAAGAACAAGCGAGGCAGATGCGCATGGGGGTCTGCAGTAGCAGCACCTATATCTTGCGCACAAAAAAAAAATAGTTTAGCATGTGCTGGATTGCTGTCTAGTGCATAAACAGCAACATTATTCTGTGCTGAATAATATTACTGTTTATCGCTAGATAATTCCAGCACATGGGCATAACATTATTCCAGTGCATGTCCCCTGCCATTTTTTTAATTACTCTCTTCAGAAAAGGCAGCAAAAGGTTCTGGGATCTGTATGCTGAAGAAACAGGCAGAAATTCTTCACCAGCATTAACCGCAGACTTATCAGCTAAGTCTTACTAGCTGCTTTGAGCTCGCGTTAAAATTCCAGCATTGAGCTCAGCCTTCTTGTCTTCTGCGCTGCAAGGTTAATTGCTTCATTGCCATCCATTTAAAAGCGCAGTGCATTGGCATTAATGCAGCCATTTGCGCAGTGATTCTGCTTGCGTTCCCACACTAGCACTGAAAAATCTGTGCAAATAATGCGCTATTGCCTGCGTTAATGGTACTGCATTGAGCTGAGAATGCAAGAAAATCTTTAGCACAGAGGCCCCGGAGAAAGAGACGGAACAGCCGCATCTCTCATCACAGAAAGGAATGGAGAAGACTCTTTACGGTGGCTGTCTCGTCTTGTCCTGGAACAAGTGTGTAGTGCAGTCCAGCAAGGACAGCTCCCCTACCCCCTCCCTGGGAATATGGGGCCAGGAAGTCATGGAAAGCTTGATTTTATGCCATTAATTTATAGGTTCATGTACGATAAATCAATTTTACATGCACTAAAAATTTGTTAAGGTGCGCTAAACTCTAACGAACGACATTCCTTGTCTTTCGTGGTCAAAAGGATAGCCAAAATGCTGCCCCTGAAATGTGCACCCCAAGCACTTGCTTGCTTTACCAGAGCCCGCCCTGGACCAGCAAGTGACAAAACGTATTTCCCAAAGCAGAGCAAATTGGGAGCAAAGCAAAAGGAAAGTGTCAAATGCAGCTGACAGTAAAACCTGGAGTGGCTCAAACTGCTACACAATAGGAGTCTTAAAATAATCCCTGGGAAATAAATGGAACATTTTATCATTCATTGTGTTTCCTTGCACTGGAATCAAAGCTTTTCCATTATATACACCTCACTACCATGTTTCTATAGATACATGTTCAGATTAAGGTGGAAATATTTCCTGCAGAGTTGTTGTTCGCCCCCTCCCCCATGCCACATGCATGCTGACATATGCTAAGAATGTCACATTATTCAGTGCACCAGGAAGGGAGCAGTCATCTGTTTTACATGAACTCCCCTGGCACAGATTGTACAGCCTTAGCAATAGCCTTCGGGATTCCGGAGGACCGATCCCTTCTGCACTCATCTGGTCTCACAAAATAAATAAAACCACACTTCCTCGAGCTCGGCCTACCACTCGATACAAAGGCTCAGGACAGGAGCGGGACCGAGCACTATCCTGGAAAGTATGTTTCAATCCTGAATTCTCTAAAGCTTTGGGGGGACAGACAGACCCCTTCCAGTGTGATGCAACGACACCTGTAGACCTGTGCGGTCTGGAAAGTTCATCCCCAGCCTCATCTTTAGAAACATGTTTGGGTTTGGTATGTGGAGCAGGTCCCATCCCCTCCCCCCTACTTTCACTGCTGGGCTATTTGATTAGTGCCATATGTGAAATGAAAGTGGCATAACTCAGTCCAGCAGAGCGTGGAGTTCCTCAGAGTGGCATCTGCAGGTGCCCAATCCAATTGGCCAGCAGGCTATCAATCCAGCTGACAGTTTTGCCCCATCGAGTTAGGTGCCACGAGAAGCCAAAAAATGTTACCTTCTCCTACTAAACACAAACCACAAGAAAAAAAATGTTTGTGTTTATTTTAAATTTTCCATACCGCTTATCATATGTGAAGTGGCATTTTTGAAAGAATGTTCAGGACAAAATGTCTGAGAAGCCCAAAAAGAAGCAACAAGAGTATCTGTAGAATACGTGGGAACAAAAGAACAGAAACCAAGACTGGCAGATATTTTCAGGTTATGCAAACCCCTTTTAATGTCCCCTACGCGTTTTGGCCATTGGCCTTCCTCAGGGGGGTATCGGATGAGGGAGCAAACCTTCTTGTAAAAACTCTCTTTCAAATAAAAGACATATGTCACGCAATCGCGTGAGTTTCCGTATTCATGGTCAGGAAGAGGTGTAGGCATGGACGCCTCAAGAACCAAGGATAGACATGTATGCGCCATTCTAGAATCGCACCACGACGCACCTTCGTTGCTCCACCCAGGCCGCTCCTCTTGCTTGCCGCCATTCCCCATGGATGTCCTCGCGCTAGGTATGTTCATATACTCGGTTTCTAAAATGTCTCTAGTGATGATCTTGTGAATTGGACCTTTTCAGACATCCAAAACATGAATAGGGCTTCTAAAATAACCCCCAAAATATCACAGCAATTTACACAATAAAAACATTTAGATAAGCAAGAAGTGGGGGACATATGGAACAACCTCCCAGCGGAGATGATGACGGCAAAGATTGTGTCCGAATTGATGAGACTAATACAGTCGATGTTTGAGGGAGAGGAAGGGAACGGTAGAACTTAATCGTTTTTACAAATAGGCTACTGGATAGGCCATATGGTCTTTACCTACCATCAGATAAGGTTTGCCTGTTTGCGGATGATACCAAAATCTGCAACAGAGTAGACACCCAGAAAGGAGTAAATAATATGAGGAGGGATCTAGCGAAGCTTGAAAGATGGTCAAGAACTTGGCAGCTGAGATTTAATGCTAAAAAAAATGCAGGGTCATGCTTTTGGGCTGCAAAAATCCAAGGGAGCGGTACAGTGTAGGGGATGAAGTACTTCTGTCCATGAAAGAAGAGCGGGACCTGAGTGTGATTGATTCTGATGATCTTAAAGTGGCTAAACAGGTAGAAAAGGTGACATCAAAAGCCAGAAGGATGCTTGGGTGCTTAAGGAGAGGAATGGCCAGCAGAAGAAAGGAGGTGATAGTGCCTCTGTATCCGTCTCTGGTTGCGACCTCATTTGGAGTATTGTGTGCAATTTTGGAGACCGCACCTTCAAAAGGATATAAACAGGATGAAGTCGGTGCAGAGGGTGGCTGCTAAAATGGTTAGTGGTCTTCATTATGGAGGAAAGGTCCATAAACCATTATTAAAAGGGACCCAGGATATCACTGCTTGACCCAATACAAGCATTGAGGAACCTGTGTCTTTTGGGGAGGCTGCTAGGTACTTATGGTCTAGATTGGCCACTGTTGGAAACAGGATACTGGGCTTTATGGACCTTGGTCTGAACCAGTATGGCATATCTTATGTTCTTATGTTCATATGAGGACAAGGATCTTAATATGTATACTTTAGAGGAAAGGTGGGATGGGGAGATATGATAGAGATGTTTAAATAATTCGGTGGCATAAATGCATGAGAGGAGAGCCTCTTTTGATTGAAAGCAAGCTCTACTATGAGGGGACATAGGATGAGGCTGAAAGGGGATAGACTCAGGAGTAATATGCAGAGTGGTAAATGCATGGAATAGTCTCCCAGTGGAAGTAGTAGAGATGAAGACAGTATCTGACTTCAAGAAAGCATGAGACAAACACAAAAGATCTCTAAAGGGAAAAAGGGACTATAGTAGCTGATATTGAAGGGCAGACTAGATAGGCCATAAGGTCTTTTTCTGTCATCATGTTTCTATATTTACGTTTCCATAATACAAGCTACAGTGATTCCTGAGTAGTCCACACTCAACTCTCATTGGCCCTCCTCAAATGCTTGAGGGGAAAAAAAGAGTTTTGAGACCTTTCTTAAATTTCTGGGAGGACACTTCTGTCCTCCGACACTAAGAAAACATATTCCCTGGTGCTGGAGCTAGATAATGGTGAGCAGACTGGCAGGGGTGTTGGAGCCTAGCATCGCTCACAACTGGTATTACCCATCGATTCTGCCCCTGAGGGTGCAATGTTCATGTTGGAATATAAGGGATCAGTAAATCAAGCAAAGAGGTTGGTTGCCCTGTTCAAGACACCCTACGAGCAGCATTAATTCTTTGAATCTGAACCGGAAAGAAACAGATAACTGTTCAAAGTAGAGTCACATGGCCACATTTTTGAGCGTGTGAAATGAGGTGTGCTACTACATTTTGAAGCATTTGGAGTTGTTTTAAAGAAGCTATACCCATTGCAAGTCAAGTTGCAGTAGACAGCAGAATTTAAAGCCACTAGAGACGCGTTATCTAAAGAAAGTCTAACAGCGGATTTGCCTTGATGCTTCCAAATTGCATTTGATCACGGTGGAAATTTGATTGTCGAGTAATAACCGTGAGTCAAGATAACAACCCCAAATTTTTAAGAGCGACATCCATGGCAATTTATGCAGTGCTAGTTCTAGAGCACAACCTGAACCCCACAACCCAGATAACCCAATAACCAGGTTATCACGGTGTCACAGGCTGGCAAACTCATTCCGCACTAGGACAGAGGACAGCAGAGGCTCACCTGGTCAAAAAATAACTACAGATTTAAAGAAGCTTCCCATATCACCAAAATCTATTTCAACCAACCAGTCGCTGTACAGATATGGATTCTATAGGGTGACTATTCACTGAAAGTCACATAATCCATCTGTACAGAATCATAGATAGATATCATTAGATGGATGGATAGAGAGAGAGATTTAGGATGGACAAAACTACGAGACAGGAGAAAATATAATTTCAGTTTTTCTAAGACTAAAGAGCTCTGCGCTTCCAGCTTTGGAAATTGTATCAGCGATCCCATTATAAAAGATAATAGATACTGTACAATCCCCAGAAGACATTCTTATCACTCTCTTGCCTTTGGGTTTAGAGAGGAATGCTTTGAAATTATTTTTTGTTTGGGGGGGGGGGGGAGACAGATTTTCAAAATGTGCGATGACTGATATTCCTTCCCTCCCACCAACCCTGGGGCAGCATCTCCCTACTTCCCAGCCACTGCCACCTGCAGAAGCCAGGGCCAGGAATTGAACTCAAATCTTTGGCACACAACATTGCTGCAGACCTACCAAGGAACAGATTTAAAGTAATAGATGTCTTTTAGTTATACCAAGTGCACTTGGGAATATGAGTTAACATAAGAACATAAGAAATTCTATACTGGATCAGACCAAAGGTCCATCAAGCCCAGTATCCTGTTTCCAATCCAGGTCACAAGTACCTGGCAGGTTCCCATAAGGTAGACGGATTCCACGCTGCTCGTCCCAGGGTTAAGCAGTGGATTTCCCCAGTCCTCTTTTATAATAGTTTATGGACTTTTCCTCCAGGAACTTCTCCAAACCTATTTTAAATCCAGGTACACTAACAGCTTTTACTATATCCTCTGGCAATGAATTCCAGTTCTCTTGAGAAATCACCTTAAGAAAAATTAAGGCCCTGGTATTTTGCCCATGGTGAAAATAATAAGCCACCTACTTCAAACTTGAGCCACGGCAGAGTCCCAATTCCACTGGCTTTTGAATGAAGGGAAATAAGAGGACACTGAAGAAGCCACATGGAGGTCTGAGGTGGTAGCTACGGATGGTAGGTATGGTGGCATCTTAGTGATGTTTTTAGAGAAATACCACTGAGAACCCTGCAGAATAACACCCGCGTGACAACTTAGTGAAGTTTTCTAGACTTCCCAGTGAAGTTCACCTGGGATTTCTGGAGGACCTGCCTATCACTAGCTAAACAGGACAGTTTGCACCAGCTCCCCAATGCCAGGCTGCCTCGCCACCCTGCATCTAAAGTAAATCCAGCCTGGCATGTCCTGTCCAGAAATATTCAGAATGGAAAACTTGGATGGGGGTAAGACCCAGAGAGTTCTTATTGTAGTGAGTCGGTTGCACAGTGACCAAAACACCGTCTCTAAAGGAGGATTCTGACTCAGCTGTGAGTTCACAGACTGTATGAAGGCAAGATACAGTGTATCGCACACATATACACACTTTACCAGAGTAACAATGTATCACACTCCCAAACACAATGAGTATACACTAAGGACACGCATGCAGCACTAAGGATGCAATATAGTGCGTCATATTCTGTGTCTCTGTGCCACAGAAACCCATTGTATCTCCTGCCGGTTGTATTCCCTAAAGCACAGGGAGGACTTGACCTGGCCGATCCTGGTAAATGGGCTGGGACTTCCTGAGTTGGGAAAACAGTACCAAGGGCTCTTAGGAGTGGAGGAGTAGCCTAATGCTCAGAGCACTGGCTTGGGACCCAAAAGACCAGGGTTCAGTTCCCACTAGCGCTCCTTGTGGCCTTGGGCAAGTCACTTAACCCTCCATTGCCTCAGGAAAAAAATCCTGTCTAATGTACATTACCACGTTTCCATTACAATGTAAACTGCTTTGACGGAAATGATAAAGCGGTATAAAAATACCTGTTAAATTAGGATCTTTCTGCATTATATCAGCCTGATGGACCAGAAGGGAGGGGTTTTCTGGAATAGTATAATAATAAACTGAAATCTCATCTGTCCTCTCTGCTGAGATCAGCCAGGATAATGTGCCGATGTTATATCACAGATTAAAGGAGAAAGTTCTGGGCAGACAGGTGAAAGTTGTCTAGCTAGTCCAAAGGATACTGGGGCTCGTCTGCCCAGTGGGTTTCTAGTTTAGCAGAGGGCTGCCCTCATCCGGATGAACGTGTGGACCTCTCCTATTCGTTTTTGCTTTCTCTAGATTGGAGAGATGAATAACCCTCCCCCTCCCCTCCCCTCCCCAGCCCCTGTGCCACACTTCTGAGAGGCTCCAGATAAAGCCCCAGCACTACATCAAGGATCACCCCCCAAAAAAAGGCTTAGCGATGCCCCCAGGGTCCACTTCTTCTCAATGTAAAGCTCCCAGTCCAAAGGCAGGTGCTCCAGTCCCTCCCAGTGGACCCAGCCTCCCTTCCCCATAGTCCTTAAGACACAGCCAGAGCAGGTCTATTTTCCTAGAAGAAACGCAAGCAGGGGCTCCAGGAAGACTCCCCCCTCCCCATAAAGTGCAGCCACCTACCCGCAGTAAAGGCTCTCGAGCGACCCTGTGGAAATCCTGCGAAGGAAAGATCCCGGGACCCCGCCTTGGTCTGTGCCTGTCTCTCTCTCTCTGTCTCTCCTACACACTCGAGCAAACCAGGAACCACAAGCGTGGACTGTGCGATTAACCCCTTCACCTCCCCCGCTGAGCCCTGCAGAGCAGACCGACTCACTCCAGCACAGCCTTTCGTTTCGTTTAGCCTTTCGGATTTGTTATAGGGTACTTTAATACACCGGGAAGGATGTGCTGTTGCCTTTTAGTCGATCGACAACCTCTACCCTCAGAGAGAGGGCACTGGAGTCTTTGGGAAAAGTACCCGGAGGCCTGAGTCCTCCCCAAAACTCTTATGCTGCTGATGTTTTCTACAACACTCCCCTCCCCACCCCCTCCCCCCCCCCCCCAAAAAAACCAAATCCTGGGGTTTATATTTTGAACTCCGACCTACTGGAATCTTATCTCAGTATGAAAACAGTGAAGAGAAAACAAGGGGTGACAGCAAATCGGGGAGCCCCAAATGAGGGTTAATAGGGCATCCCCAGCTGTGGAGAAGTGCATAGCTGCAAACTTATCCAGGTCCAGGAGGGGCATTTCAATCCAGCCCAGGATTTCTAATAGGCCCATCACAGTACATTATGGAATCTAAAGCACTGAACTCAATGGGAGGAGTCAGAGATAATACATAACAGGTGCTTTGAGATGTAAGTTCTAAACCAGCATTGCCCCGCAAGGTCCTCCTGAAACTGAGGAAGCTCGCAGTTACAGAAATGAGGGGTAAAGCCCGGGGTAAGCGCAGAGGATCCTTAGCTGTGGAGGAGTCACAGGCAACGTTCCCGCTAACCTGCGCTGGGTCCGCTGCCGGCGGGGGGAGCTGCAGAGCGATTGATGCTCAGCCCCTCCCCCCAATCTGAACCGGGTCCTTAGCTGGCATTCCTGTTGGTGGGGGGAGGGGGCAGAGCGTCAATGGCTCTGTACCTCCCCCCACCGGTAGGAATGTTGGCGGCGGACCCAGCACAGGTTAGCGGGAACATTGGTCACAGGTAAAGCCTGGCATAACCACACAGTGCCAGCGCTAACATTGGATGAACCAGCCAGTGGTTTTCAACCCAGTCCTCTGGGAGCCCTACTCCAGTTGGGTTTTCAAGGTATCCACAATGAATATACATGAGAAAGCTCTCCATACAGTGGAAGCAGTGCATGCAGATCTATCTCATGCATATTCATTATGGATATCCTGAAAACCTGACTGGTCTGAGGGTCCCAGAGGACTGGATTGAGAACCATTACTAGACCGTCATTTACAGTGCCAATGAGAGGAGGGCAGCCCACTGCCACCACTAACTGAGACCTGCAGTGGCAGTAATTAGTTTTAAACAACGACGCAACACTTACCATAACCTCCGACGCTGCGTGCTATTCTTGCTTCTGCCCCCTCTAATGCCCATTTCCTGAACCACCACGTCTACCTCCATGCAAACAGGAAGTTTGCATCAGAGGTGCTGGAAGCAGAAACAGCAATGCAACACCAGAAGTTATGGTAAGTGCTGTGCCGCTGTTTAAAAGAAATTGCAGCTGCTGTAGGACCCAGAATGGGGCAGTAGCAATTGGGGGAGGCAGGGATGAGATTAATCCCTGGAACATCTTATACCCTTGTAATGGCCCCATATGCACAGAGGATCCTTAGCTGTGGGGGGAGTGAGGGGTAAAGCCTGGGATAAGCACAGAGGATCCTTAGCTGTGGGGGGAGTGAGGGATAAAGCCAGGGATAAGCACAGAGGATCCTTAGCTGTGGGGGGAGTGAGGGATAAAGCCAGGGATAAGCACAGAGGATCCTTAGCTGTGGGGGGATTGAGGGGTAAAGCCTGGGATTAGCACAGAGGATCCTTAGCTGTGGGAGGAGTGAGGGGTAAAGCCTGGGATAAGCACAGAGGATCCTTAGCTGTGGGGGAGTGAGAGGTAAAGCCTGGGATAAGCCCAGAGGATCCTTAGCTGTGGGGGAGTGAGGGGTAAGGTCTGGGATAAGCCCAGAGGATCCTTACCTGTGGGGGGAGTGAGGGGTAAAGTCTGGGATAAGCCCAGAGGATCCTTAGCTGTGGGGGCGTGAGGGGTTAAAGCCTGGGATAAGTCCAGAGGATCCTTAGCTGTGGGGGGAGTGAGGGGTAAAGCCTGGGATAAGCACAGAGGATCCTTAGCTGTGGGGGAGTGATGGTAAAGCCTGGGATAAGCCCAGAGGATCCTTAGCTGTGGGAGGAGTGAGGGGTAAAGCCTGGGATAAGCACAGAGGATCCTTAGCTGTGGGGGGAGTGAGGGGTAAAGCCTGGGATAAGCCCAGAGGATCCTTAGCTGTAGAGGGAGTGAGGAGTAAAGCCTGGAATAAGCACAGAGGATCCTTAGCTGTGGGGGAAATGAGGGGTAAAGCCTGGGATAAGCACAGAGGATCCTTAGCTGTGGGGGAAGTGAGGGGTAAAGCCTGGGATAAGCACAGAGGATCCTTAGCTGTGGGGGGAATGAGGGGTAAAGCCTGGAATAAGCACAGAGGATCCTTAGCTGTGGGAGGAGTGAGGGGTAAAGCCTGGGATAAGCACAGAGGATCCTTAGCTGTGGGGGGAGTGAGGGGTAAAGCCTGGGATAAGCACAGAGGATCCTTAGCTGTGGGGGGAGTGAGGGGTAAAGTCTGGGATAAGCCCAGAGGATCCTTAGCTGTGGGGGAGTGAGGGGTAAAGTCAGGGATAAGCACAGAGGATCCTTAGCTGTGGGAGGAGTGAGGGGTAAAGCCTGGGATAAGCCCAGAGGATCCTTAGCTGTGGGAGGAGTGAGGGGTAAAGCCTGGGATAAGCACAGAGGATCCTTAGCTGTGGGAGGAGTGAGGGGTAAAGCTTGGGATAAGCACAGAGGATCCTTAGCTGTGGGAGGAGTGAGGGGTAAAGCCTGGGATAAGCCCAGAGGATCCTTAGCTGTGGGGGAGTGAGGGGTAAAGCCTGGGATAAGCCCAGAGGATCCTTAGCTGTGGGAGGAGTGAGGGGTAAAGCCTGGGATAAGCACAGAGGATCCTTAGCTGTGGGGGGAGTGAGGGGTAAAGCCTGGGATAAGCACAGAGGATCCTTAGCTGTGGGGGGATTGAGGGGTAAAGCCTGGGATTAGCACAGAGGATCCTTAGCTGTGGGAGGAGTGAGGGGTAAAGCCTGGGATAAGCACAGAGGATCCTTAGCTGTGGGGGAGTGAGGGGTAAAGCCTGGGATAAGCCCAGAGGATCCTTAGCTGTGGGGGAGTGAGGGGTAAGGTCTGGGATAAGCCCAGAGGATCCTTAGCTGTGGGGGGAGTGAGGGGTAAAGTCTGGGATAAGCCCAGAGGATCCTTAGCTGTGGGGGAGTGAGGGGTAAAGCCTGGGATAAGTCCAGAGGATCCTTAGCTGTGGGGGGAGTGAGGGGTAAAGCCTGGGATAAGCACAGAGGATCCATAGCTGTGGGGGGAGTGAGGGGTAAAGTCTGGTATAAGCCCAGAGGATCCTTAGCTGTGGGAGGAGTGAGGGGTAAAGCCTGGGATAAGCACAGAGGATCCTTAGCTGTGGGGGAAATGAGGGGTAAAGCCTGGGATAAGCACAGAGGATCCTTAGCTTTGGGGGAAGTGAGGGGTAAAGCCTGGGATAAGCACAGAGGATCCTTAGCTGTGGGAGGAGTGAGGGGTAAAGCCTGGGATAAGCACAGAGGATCCTTAGCTGTGGGGGGAGTGAGGGGTAAAGCCTGGGATAAGCCCAGAGGATCCTTAGCTGTAGAGGGAGTGAGGGGTAAAGCCTGGAATAAGCACAGAGGATCCTTAGCTGTGGGGGAAATGAGGGGTAAAGCCTGGGATAAGCACAGAGGATCCTTAGCTTTGGGGGAAGTGAGGGGTAAAGCCTGGGATAAGCACAGAGGATCCTTAGCTGTGGGAGGAATGAGGGGTAAAGCTTGGAATAAGCACAGAGGATCCTTAGCTGTGGGAGGAGTGAGGGGTAAAGCCTGGGATAAGCACAGAGGATCCTTAGCTGTGGGGGGAGTGAGGGGTAAAGCCTGGGATAAGCATAGAGGATCCTTAGCTGTGGGGGAGTGAGGGGTAAAGTCAGGGATAAGCACAGAGGATCCTTAGCTGTGGGAGGAGTGAGGGGTAAAGCCTGGGATAAGCCCAGAGGATCCTTAGCTGTGGGAGGAGTGAGGGGTAAAGCCTGGGATAAGCACAGAGGATCCTTAGCTGTGGGGGGAGTGAGGGGTAAAGCCTGGGATAAGCCCAGAGGATCCTTAGCTGTAGAGGGAGTGAGGGGTAAAGCCTGGAATAAGCACAGAGGAATCTTAGCTGTGGGGGAAATGAGGGTTAAAGCCTGGGATAAGCACAGAGGATCCTTAGCTTTGGGGGAAGTGAGGGGTAAAGCCTGGGATAAGCACAGAGGATCCTTAGCTGTGGGGGGAATGAGGGGTAAAGCCTGGAATAAGCACAGAGGATCCTTAGCTGTGGGAGGAGTGAGGGGTAAAGCTTGGGATAAGCACAGAGGATCCTTAGCTGTGGGGTAAATGAGGGGTAAAGCCTGGGATAAGCACAGAGGATCCTTAGCTTTGGGGGAAGTAAGGGGTAAAGCCTGGGATAAGCACAGAGGATCATTAGCTGTGGGGGGAGTAAACGGTAAAGCCTGGGATAAGCCCAGAGGATCCTTAGCTGTGGGGGGAATGAGGGATAAAGCCTGGAATAAGCACAGAGGATCCTTAGCTGGGTGTGGAGGGAGAGGTAAAGCCTGGGATAAGCCCAGAGGATCCTTAGCTGTGGGGGGAATGAGGGGTAAAGCCTGGGATAAGCCCAGAGGATCCTTAGCTGTAGAGGGAGTGAGGGGTAAAGCCTGGAATAAGCACAGAGGATCCTTTGCTGTGGGAGGAGTGAGGGGTAAAGCCTGGGATAAGCACAGAGGATCCTTAGCTGTGGGGGGAGTAAGCAGTAAAGGCTGGGATAAGCCCAGAGGATCCTTAGCTGTAGAGGGAGTGAGGGGTAAAGCCTGGAATAAGCAGAGAGGATCCTTAGCTGGGTGTGGAGGGAGGGGTAAAGCCTGGAATAAGCCCAGAGGATCCTTAGCTGTGGGGGAAATGAGGGGTAAAGCCTGGGATAAGCACAGAGGATCCTTAGCTTTGGGGGAAGTGAGGGGTAAAGCCTGGGATAAGCACAGAGGATCATTAGCTGTGGGGGGAGTAAACGGTAAAGCCTGGGATAAGCCCAGAGGGTCCTTAGCTGTGGGGGGAATGAGGGGTAAAGCCTGGAATAAGCACAGAGGATCCTTAGCTGGGTGTGGAGGGAGGAGTAAAGCCTGGGATAAGCACAGAGGATCCTTAGCTGGGTGTGGAGTGAGGGGTAAGGCCTGGGATAAGCACAGAGGATCCTTAGCTGTAGAGGGAGTGAAGGGTAAAGCCTGGAATAAGCACAGAGGATCCTTAGCTGTGGGGGGAGTAAGCGGTAAAGGCTGGGATAAGCCCAGAGGATCCTTAGCTGGGGGGTGGGGGGGGGATGAGGGGTAAAGCCTGGGATAAGCACAGAGGATCCTTAGCTGTGTGGGGAGTGAGGGGTAAAGCCTGGGATAAGCCCAGAGGATCCTTAGCTAGGTGTGGAGGGAGGGGTAAAGCCTGGAATAAGCCCAGAGGATCCTTAGCTGTGGGGGAAGTGAGGGGTAAAGCCTGGGATAAGCACAGAGGATCCTTAGCTGTGTGGGGAGGGAGGGCTAAAGCCTGGGATAAGCACAGAGGATCCTTAGCTGTGGTGGGAGTGGGGGATAAAACTCTGGATAAGCACAGAGGATCCTTAGCTGTGTGGGAGTAAGGAGTAAAGCTGTGGATAAGCACAGAGAATTCTTAGATTGAGGAAGTGAGGGGTAGATCTGGATAAGCTGAAAGAATCCCCAGCTGTGGTGGGGTGATGGGTAAAGCCTGGGATAAGCACGTTCAAATTTACCCTTGGTGAGGTGAGGGGGATAGCTTGTGATAAGCTTACAGAATTCATAGCTGGGAGGGGGGGGGGGGGTTGAAATAAGCCTGGGATAAGTGTAGAGCAGCGGTCTCCAATTCCGGTCCTGGAGGTTCTGCAAACCAGTCAGGTTTTCAGGATGTCCCTAATGAACATGCATGAGATAAATTTTAATTCAATGGGGGCAGTGCATGCAAATATATCTCATGCATATTCATTAGGGACATCCTGAAAACCTGACTGGTTAGCAGCCCTCCAGAACCAGAATTGGAGACTCCTGATATAGAGTTATCCTTGGTAGTGGAATGAGGGAAAGCCTATGATGAATGAGGAGGATATAGTGTGGACATTGATTGCAGGGTGGGAAGGGGGACGGGGGAGGGGGGGGGGGAGTGAGAGAGACATGGAGTTCAGATTAGGGTAAGTGTAAACAGTATTTAGGTGTGAATAGAAGTAGGTGGCAGGCATGGCTGAAGTACTTAGGCATTTTTAATTCATCTCTGGGTAAAGTGGAGACTGGATGGAGCTTGTGCTCCTTACCTGCTATTATTAAACGGAGTTACTTACCTGTAACTGGAGTTCTCCAGGGACAGCAGGATAAGTCAGCCACACTTGGTGATGTCATCCGACGGCGCCGAGACGGAAGTACTCTCCATGGCTCAGAAGGGCTTTTCGCCTTTCTGAGCATGGGCCAACTGGCCCCACCCCCTGCCCGCCCCTAGCTAGCCAGTATGTCCCTAGATGAGCCTTTTGCCGCTAGGAGGCTGGCACCAGGACGGAGGCCGACCACTTCCCAGGGGAGGTGGGCGGGTATGTGTGGCTGACTTATCCTGCTGTCCCCAGAGAACTCCAGTTACAGGTAAGTAACTCCGTTTTCTTCTAGGACAAGCAGGATGAGTTAGCCACACTTGGTGCCTCCCAAGCTGCCGTGAGCTGTGGTGGAAGGGGGGAGGCTGAGGCACTTCTTCAGGTTAGGCTAGACACATCTACAGGCTAGGCTAGCAGGCAGCCTTGTGGTGCAGCATGTTGCCACAAGAGCATGTAGGCCCATAGTGGTCATGCACGCCGAACACATGTGCAGTGGCAGCGTTGAGGGGAGTGCAGCTATAAGGCACCGTACGCTGGCTTGCAGACGCGAAGCACGTATGTGCAGAGGGTGCGGTACAAGGCACACTTGTGAGGTATCCGAGCTATAGGCCCGTCGGGCAGTATGAAGAAGACCGGCCACAATAGCGCTGGCCACGAGAATGGTGCAAACAGTGCAAATGGAGCGTGAATACCTCGTTAATAAGAGAGGCGTCTCTTATTATTATTTATTTATTTTTGTGTAGTCCACCCCTGGGATCTGTCGAGAACCATTAGCGTAGCAGGGTATCCGGGACCGGGGAATCGCTGCTGGGTCCAGCCTTGGCAACCTGTGTCTCTGGGGAGATATGACCTGAATTGGCCAGTGTTGTACATGACCTGCGTTGGTCACTGTTGGAACAGAATACTGTGCACCGCCATGCTACAGGCTTGGCAATCCAGTCATACCCTGCATTCAGGGTGTGTGTCCTCATTCCCTACATGCTTGCGCATCTCTGCTGGCATCTGCATTGTGGCCAACCGCTTGCACAGCCAGGTTGGGGCTACAGTTGCAAGCTGGGTGCAGAAATCGGGTGGCTTGCGTCTGTAGCTGGTGCATTATTCTCATGTCGGCGGGGGCTCCTATCAGTCTAGGCAGAAGGTGCTGCTGTAAGCTGTCTCCTTGGTGAAAGGTGTCCTGTACAGAAGGGTCAAAGAACCCAGGTTGGGTCCCTTGACATCGGTGCATTATCCTGTGTCAGTGGGTGCGCAGAAACCAGATGCAGGGTCTCTTGGGACTGACGCAGGGTCTCTCGAAACTGGTGTAATGCCCTGTTAGTAGACACACAGGGCCCTGATGCAGTCTAGAGTGTGGAGTTCTCTTCCTCCAAAGAAGCGTGGTGCGCTCCTGATCTAGGAGGCGGCTCAGTCCTGGAAGGACTGCGCATAGATGGGTACACCATAAGGCTTGTGGTTCCCCGATCCTCGCTTGTCGAGATAGGAGGCTGGTCTAAGGGGGATCATTCTGCAGAGGATATCATTAGAGGATGGGCAATGAGATGGATCAATACAGTCGCAGCAGCTACGGGCCTGTCTGCCACTGATGGGCCGCCTGAGAGGAGACCGAAAACTATTTTGGACAGCTATCCAGAGGGTCGTAAGAGTCGACAGCGACTCGACAGCACTTAACAATGACAACCACTTCATCTCAGCAGCTTAAATGAGCTGGCATGGCTCACGCCTCAGTTGATTGAGGGCGATGTTGAGCTGATAGAGGCCGGATAGTCTGTGCTAGGTCCCTCTGGGCAGTGTTCTTAGCAGCTTACATGAGCTGGCATGGCTCACGCCTTGGTTGATTGAGGGCAATGTAAAGCTGATAGAGGCTGGATAGCCTGTGCTACTAGGTCCCTCTGGGCGGTGTTTAAAATGCGATCTACAGTAGAGTTGACTGAGTGGTTCATAGAAGGGAACCAGTTGGTGCAAAGACATCCAGTTCCAGTTGGTGCAACCTGACAGGAGAAGACGTCCGGTTGAGGGATGAGGAATCGAAGGGTTCGTGGAAGGGGTCCAGTTGGTGCAGTGTGACGGTCAAAGACATCCAATTGCTGCCCTGGGTACTGGGGCTGAAGCATTACCATGTCAAAGGTTGGGCCTTCTGTCGATGGTCCTTGTTGTCAGTATCAGGATCATCTGTCATAGGGAGGCAGGCAGGGATGGCTTCTTAGTGCGAGTGCTGGTGATAGGGCGAGTTGTAAGACTTTCCCAACCCTAAGGAGCACTAGCGAGATTAAACTTTTGATCTTTTTACGGGCACTGACCCTTGATCTTTTACGGGCATTAGCGCATGTTGTGAAGAGACTTGCTCACCGTAAGGAGCACCAGCAGGCTTGCACTTGAGCAGGATTGAACCTTTGATCTTTATGGCCCTAGGCACTGGTTCTAATCACTAGGCTACATCTCCATAGAGAATGGTAAAGCTCTGTCCAGAGTGATATTGATATAGGCAATGCAGGACAACAGGTGCTTTTGCGATCACCTCTGTGGCAGGCTTCGACCTAGGATGTCATCACTAGGGAGACAGGGAGGATGCCATACGTGCCAACCTGTGTAGGAAGAAGGAAGGTGGGCGAGTCCATTATCAGTGAGTCACTGCCGTCCGGGTGGTGTTATCCCACCCTCAGTCAGGTCCTGGTGTTAGCCCACCCCAGTCGGACACCGTCAGAGAGGGACAGGTGAGTCAAGCTATTATAAGCCAGTCGGCAAACATAGGGCACTCTGAGGAGGTACCCCCATATGTCCTCGCAGTAATTAAATTTTTTTTTTTTTGGTTAAGGTTCAACCACTGCGTTGTCACATTTGTATGTAGTTGTCAAGTCCACTTGATGCCCTTACACATATAGATCTTCTGAACAACCTATGTTGGGTGACCTAAATATATATGACAGCCATATTGCCTTGAAGTTGGTGCAGTGAGGTAGAGCTGTGTTGGGTTTCGAGGCACTGAGTGCCCTAGCTTATTGCTGGCTGACACCAAACTTGACCTGTGAGGTTCGCCCATGGCTGAACCAGTACCCATTGTTTCCTTTAGAATCGGGATAATCAGCTATCTGGACTGAGCCAGATACTAAGCGGGGCTGGAACCTTTTCTTTCTACTTCTCCCGCTGCCCTGCCCAGTCCCTGGGGTCCGGCAGGGAATTAGAGAAGTGGAAGTGCAATGTGGACGGGGTCTCTTAATTCCTGTGCACTGTCTAGAATCCTTGTTCTCAGTGGTCCAAGGTCACACTGCAGCGGCTGTGCTCGTTGCGGCCAGAGTGCTGGCGGTTCCCGCATTGCTCAAGGCGGCAAGATGATCGTGCAGAGTGTGTCCCCTTGATTTCCTGGCCCTCGGGGACATCTTGATGCAGAGAGGGCAGCCGTCTACGTTGTGAGATGGACCCAAGCAGCGAACGCACAAGTCGTGCAAATATGTGCTGTTCATCTTCTTGCCGCAGGAACATTTCTTAAACCCCGGTTTGGGCATTGCGATGAGTAATTAAACTAGTTGATGTTCTTTGAATTCTAGGAGTGGAGAGCAGATCCGTCTTGTTGGCAAGGTGGAAGAATAAAAACTGGCCAGGCTAGGGGCGGGACCGGGAGGTGGGCTACCTGAGCATGCTCAGAAACCTGAGCTTGAGAGCACTTCGAATCCTTGTTCTCAGTGGTCCAAGGTTACACTGATTGAGGTTCCAGGACATAGGATCAGGGCCTCTGCCCCACCGCAGGTTAACTCCAGTGATTCCGCAGCCCTTTGTGGACACTGCGCGCAGGTCTTCAGGGTTTGAGCTGTTGCCCGAACCCTAGGCTAATACTCCAACCTTGGTCAGCCTACACACGCAGGAGAAGCCGTTTGAAATCTGACCATACCACTGATGGCTGGTGGCTGGTAAATTACCGGTATAACATTGGCTGTGGCCGATGCTTGGTGGTAGAAGAGTAGCTGTGAGGACCCCACAGAGGTAAAAATTGAATGGTGGAGGGGGGTGCACCGCCATTCACAGTGAACATCCCTCCAGTGTTACCCTAATGTCCAGTAACTTGTAAGGGCAGCAGCTTATTGGTGGAGCCATCACTCCTGCAGGACTCCATTCCCCCTGTGTAACCCTGGAGCCTGAGGTCCCCCCTCTGGGCCGCTGCCTTGCCTGTGGCCAGGAGCCTGCCCAAATTGTATGTGGCTGGAAGGATCAACGTTGGCGTTATCAGAGCTTTAGAATTGTCTGCGACAGAGGGCTCACCGCTATTGCTGTCAGAGTCTTAGAGCTGTTTGGTGGTTCTGGGCAAAGGAGTTCTCTCTCTCTGCTCCGGTGAGCCTTTACAGCGCTTCAGCACCATGCTGCTATGATCTTGTCTCTCTCCCTCTGCTCGGTGAGGAGGTCCCAATGGGTTCAAGACGCGCTGGTGAGCATGCTCCACTGCTGTCTAAGGCAAGGGGTGGATTCGGCATGGGAAGGGTATTGGCACCATCGTAGTCGGCCGTGCCGCCCCATCTTCAGACAAGCCTATGAAGGCTTGCCCTGGATGGCAGTATAAGGCACGGTACAGGCCCTGGATTTTCCCGATGTCATGGTGCCAGCCAATGGCGCCGAGGGGGTAGAGTCAGAGGGAGCCAATGGCACTGAGGGGGGGAGTCAGGGGGAGCCAATGGCATCTCGGCACCAAAGCAGGTGGTGATAGGTCAAGCAGGCCTCTCTGTTGTGCCGCTGCTGCCACTGCATGCACGGAGTGAAGCTCAACAGGGAAAACCTCTCTCCTCAGAGCGGCTAAGAGGCCTCGCTGGTAGCCATGGCACCAGCCAATGTCTACATGGGGCTGGAGTTTGAAGAGGCTGCAGCCGGGGGGGCGGAGCAATGTTGAACTCCCTTCCTGCTTCCTAGAGGTGTTGCTTGGGGGGCAGCACGAAGGAGCAAAATGGCTGCCCCCATGTCACCACATGTGCAGAAGGTCTCCGGAGCGACAGGGGGAGCAGAGGCCGGGGACGGGGGCCATTTTAGGCACGTCCTGGGCTGCCGCGATGCTTGCACATCCAGAGTTCCTGGGATGCTGGCTGCCGCGTTGCTTGCACATCCGGAGTTCTTGGGATGGGCGTCAATCGTTGAAGCCTTTAGGCACACCCTGAGCAGCGAGTTCCTGGGATGCTGGCTGCTGCGATGCTTGCACATCCAGAGTTCCTGGATTGCTGCGTCTTGGAGGGGCATCAATCGTTGAAGCCTGCGGCTGGGGGTGGAGGCCCTTAGGCACACCGTGAGCGGCGGCAGAAGCTGGCAGTGCCCCTATGTCTGTGGGGAGCAGTGCCGATAGGTATTTCATGCCATCTGCTGGGAGCATATGGCTGATGGGAGCCCAATTCGATCCACTAGAAGTTCTCTTTCCAGTAGAGGGGTTTTAGCCCATGGATCTTCGGTTGAAGGTTCATCTGAAACAGGAAGCTACAGGACAAGCATAAATAGTAAGTTAAAGCTGATATATATACATACGCTGTAAGATGAGATTTGTTCTTAGGTGTTTAAAGAAGTTAATTTCGGTGGAGAGTAGAAAAGTCCGTCTTGATGGCAAGGCGGAAGAACTGAAAACTGGCTAGCTAGTTGGCCCATGCTCAGAAGGGCGAAAAGCCCTTCTGAGCTATGGAGAGTACTTCCGTCTCGGCGCCGTCAGATGACATCACCAAGTGTGGCTGACTCATCCTGCTTGTCCTAGGAGAATTGCATTTGCATTAATGACATCATACCCACACTGACATCTGATTGGGTCTTGGATTATATGATGTCACTGGTGACACCCTCAAGCACAACTGTCCTTGGGGGTAAAAGGAAGCAGCTTATCTCAGGGAAGTGTTGCTTGCTGAATATGGTACTATGTGGAAATCACCAAGAGTTTGTTTAATGTAGTTTAGTTTAATTAGAATTTGATATATTGCCTCTCATAAACAGCAAACCGGTTTTCAATAATTGTGCTGTACAACAGAAAATTGGGAACACTATGCAATGGGAGTAGGAGCTCCAGTACTGCCAAGTCACCCGGTTACAGGAGGGCGTTTTTGAGCCACTCTTGGAGTTCTAATGTAGCAGCAAAGCGCAGACAAACCAATGATACCAGGAGTCTGTTCAGAAGGTCCAAATCATTTATTTGTGCACAAGTCTCAAGCAAGTCAATTTCAAAATGGCTGAGCAAAGTTTTCAAGCATTACAACAACTTTTATAGACTTCTGTTCCATTCTAGGTATAGAAAAACATTTCATTGGTCCCGGTACTCTCCCGTACCTCCCGTAGCCCTTCTATTGGTCCCGGTATTGATAAGTTTCTCCAATTATGTCCCTTCTGTGGGCTTCTGTGGGCATGACACCTGCCTGCCCCCCTTCTAGTCCCCATTACAATGGTCAGTTCATCAACTTGTTACTTTCACACTCTCAAGGTTATGGGACCATTTGTGCGTGCAGAAGAGCAAGGTTCTGTAACTCATCTGTCAGCACTCCTCATTATTTCTCTGCAAATGTACTTTTTCTTATCAGTAACTTTTAAACATGTCTTTTCTGTATTTTTCCATTTTTTAATTCTGCAGTTCTGCTTACCTAAGCTAATTCAATATTTCTACTGAGTTCTTTCTTACAATAGCAGCATATTGGGGGATGTGCAATCCTATATGCCTCTCCACAGGCCTCATTTACAGGTCAAGCTAGCCATGCTGGCCTGCCTATGTCAGACACCGTGGGTCACAGGCCTGCATCTGCCACATTCCCCCCTTTGATTAATCTCACCCTATTACTTAATAAGGTGTGAGAATTAAATCACTTTTAGAAGAATCACATCCTGATTAAAGGATTCTTACTAGTTCCACTAGGGCTAGCTTTGTATAAAGCCATTATTTTAGTTGCGGTCTTCCGCTCTACTGTACTATCAATAGCACTATGAATGGAACGCATACAACATGGGATTAAACATGGTAAGCAGAGGATAACAGCAACAAGGATTAGTACTAAGATAATGAAAGTCTTAAATCCTCCCAGCCAAGAGAAAAGGTTAGCAAACCAATTAGGAAATTTTAAGGCGTGCCAAGTCTGTACTGGCACATAAGCATGTCTTTGCATATCTTTAGCAATTTCTTCAACTACTTGACCTTTATCATCTATTTTCAAACAGCAATTAGTTAAATTCAGTTTACCACATACTCCTCCTTCAGCTGCTAGCAAATAATCAAGTGCTAAGCGATTCTGATATATGGCAGTGCGCATCTGAGTACTTTGTCTAGCTAAGAGCGTAAGAGCATGACTAGTTTTATTGGTTATTATTTCAACTACTGCTTGTAAGCGAATAATACGATTGATCATATAGATTGGGGTACGATAACCATACATACCATCATCATTCCAAGTGGCAGGTCCATAATACTCAATAATTCTTTCTGGTGGCCAATCATCACCTCGCCACTTCTCCCACTTGCCTATCTGTAAGGCCTCTCTTTTCTGTCTCGATGCTCTTTTGTGTTTGTGGGTAGTATATACAGGGTATCCTAATTGTTCTCCATGTTCAGTGTTTAACAGGAAGAAAGAAGGTCTGATGGTTCCTAAGACACATGCTCCTCCCCATTGTGGCGGGAGTTGCGCATATGCTCGGTTTCCACAGATCCAATACAGGCCAGGTGGGGCTTGCCAGGCCTGGACTTTGGCAAGATTAGTCCATAGACCTGCAAGTTCAGGAAATCTAGCTAATGGGTTAGGAGGTTCAGGATGTCTGATTCCTGACCACCATGCTGTCTTTTTAGTCGTGGCATTATAGTATTTCTGGCTAAGACAGACCAGCTGTCCTACCTTTTGGGTGAACTGGGGTCCAGTTCTGGCAAAGCAAAGACGTCCAACGATTGAGTGCGCTAACACCCATTCACTGGTAGTCTTGTGTAATTCAGTCTGATTGTAAATCATGGAATAATTCAATTCTTGGGCTTCCCAGGGCCATTGGTCTCCCATTTGGGTTCCGCCACAGAAATAACAATCTGTGATCTTAAGACTAGATACTACTGCTCCGGCTAATTCTAGAAACAAATTCTGTGAAGGGTGAGGGATCTCAAACTTATTTACATGCATAGCTTCATAAAAGGTATTATGAATATGATATTTAGATGACTTATGGGCTTGAGTATTCAATCTAATATACACAATGGTCCCTGGGTCTGTTCCCCCTCCAGCAATTCGCAAACCAAACTTATATCCTTGTTTCCATGCATGGGGGTTATGTACACGCAAGTGTAAGGGGTTGCAAGCATCTTTCTGACATTTATCATTTGTGGTTGGCTTGGTTAGAGTAGCCATCCGCTTATCTATTTTCTCATCAGTTATACCAGTGTTCCAGGTAGCATAAAAAACACATCCCCAATACGGGCAATAGTAATCTGCCGCTGTAGCAGTACTATAGCCTGATCCCGTTTTACCTGTACACTTCCACCAATTTGTGGCACCTTCTGGACACATATACTTATGGTCATTTCGATACGCTTTCTCCCATGTACCACAGGTGGAATAACTATCTCTATTAATAGCATTACATGCATCAAAATTCAAAACAGCAGGTTTAGTAATGTCCTTAAGTGGTGGTGTAGCAGCTAATATAGGTCCATCTGCATCCTTCCATCTTATTTCCAACGTGTAATAGGATGGATTCTGATGCGGATTATAGCATGCTTTAATTTTGCCATGAGTGCAAACATTTAGTTCAGTGGTGTTATAGATACACCGAGTTATTGTTCCCTTGCAGGTATAGTAAGAATGGTAAAGCAAAGTCTGAGTTACTTTCAGTCCAGTTCTAGTAGAAGTAATGCAAGCGGTGCATGGAGGTAGAGCATAAGTCTGTTCAAAACCTCCAAAGAAGGCAACCAAGGCAAAGCAGAAGCAAAGATACATGTTGATGTTGATTGGAGTTCTTCTGAATCCTCAGCTTGCTGATCTTGATCACGACGGTCTATTATTCTTCGTCCCGTTTGCTAATGAAGCAGTTTAACGGTTGCTGAGTGTTGATTGAAGATCCTCAAGATGTCCAGTACACATTAACCAACTTAGCAATTCAGTTGGCTTGTGAAGTCTGGCTTAGTCAACGTAGTCTTCAAGTAGTGTGTCAAATCACACACAAATTGGGTTCGTTGAAACAAAACTGTTGCCGCATGGAAAAACAGCAATCCTCTTCGAAAGACTTGGCTACTGCAAAGCACTTGTGATGAAGTGTCTATGCTGCTGGTTGCCGTCTCAGAGTAACTCGCAAGGGTACATCAGGGTGCTGCTCTGCTGTCCACCGCTCTGGTTCAGGATCGGCGGCGGGCTTGACTCTGCTGTGGTGGATCCAGGCGTCGATCTCGGCTACCTTTACTGCAGTTGGGGTAGACAGGATGACGGTGTACGGTCCCTTCCAATGGGGTTCCAACGGTATCTTCTTCCAATCTTTGATCCACACCGAAGTTCCAGGCTGATAGGGATGCAAGGGTTCCGTCAAGTTGATAGGCAACTGGTCTTGGATCCACGTATGGAGAGTCTGCAGAACGAAACTAAGAGCTAGGAGTTCTTGTCTGGTTACTTCTGAACCAATCTGGGCTAAACTTCCTTTGACTCCCTGCACTATTGGTGGGGGTTTACCATACAAAACTTCAAAAGGGGAAAATCCTGTTGACTTTACAGGGGCTGAGCGTATTCTGAGTAAAGCTATGGGGAGCACTTGGGGCCATTTCAAGTGTGTCTCCTGACAAAGCTTAGACATTTGGGCTTTCAATGTACGATTCATTCGCTCAACTTTCCCTGAACTCTGGGGTCTGTATGCAGTGTGGAGTTTCCACTGTATCTGCAAAGCTTTTGCTAACTGCTGAGTAACTTGGGAGACAAATGAGGGTCCATTGTCTGACCCTATTACTGCTGGAATTCCAAATCTGGGGACAATCTCTCTCATTAGGGCTTTGGTAACTTCTTGGGCTTTCTCAGTTCTGGTTGGGAATGCTTCTACCCACCCAGAGAAAGTACAAACTAACACTAGTAGGTAATGGTATCCATTGGCTTTTGGCATTTCGGTGAAATCAACTTGGAGGTTGTGCATGGGGGTGACACCTCCTGACTGAACTCGGGGTGCTGTAATAAGGCCTTGCTTGGCATTATTTTTGGCACAAGTTACACATTGATGTGCTACTGAGGCTGAGATGGTTGTCATCAGAGGGATGTAGAAATGTGGTCTGAGTGCTTTCTCCATAGCACTCTTCCCATAGTGTGTGGCTTCATGGAAAGCTTTGACAAAGGATGGTCCTAACAGTTCAGGAATTACTATTCGTCCTGGAGGTTGACTGCCCTCTTCCGGTGGCAGCTCAATCCATCCATCTTTCAATACTCCATTTTCTTTGTCACAATAGTAATCCAATTCTTTGGTGGTATATCGTGGGGTCCATAGATTCAAGGGTACTGGAAACAATGCTGCTTGCATTGGCATGGCTTGTGGGGCAATCTGTCCTGTCATAGCTGCTTGTCGTGCTGAGGCATCTGCAAATCTATTCCCTTGGGCAACTTCTCCTTTTCCTGCTTGATGTCCTCTACAATGCATGACAGCTACACGTGTTGGGGCCCAGACTGCATCAAGTAACATCAATATTTCGGGACCATATTTGACTGATTTTCCTCCGGATGTGATGAGTCCTCTTTCTTTGTAGAGAGCTCCATGGGCATGCAAGGTAGTGAAGGCATATTTGGAATCTGTATATACATTTAGCACAAGTTTTTCTCCTAACAACAAAGCTCTGGTGAGTGCTATCAATTCGGCTTTCTGGGCTGATGTGCCTGAGGCTAGAGCTGATGATTCAACTACTTCGTGTTGAGTGACGACTGCATATCCGGCACAGCGTCGTCCATCAAGGATGAGACTGCTCCCATCAACATAATAGATCTGGTCGGGATTGTCTATGGGCACATCTGTTAAGTCAGGTCGACTAGAGAACACAGTTTCCATGACTTCGATACAGTCATGTTCTGGGAGTTCTTCACTGATGGGTATCAAGGTAGCTGGATTCAGGGCATGGCTCACTTCAAGTTGTATTTGTGGGTTTTCACATAACATGCTCTGGTACTTCAACATTCGGGAATTGGTGAGCCAATAATTTGCTTTCTGTTCCATAAGGGCAAGGACTGCATGTGGCACAGTGACTCGTATGTTCTGTCCTAGTGTGAGTTTGTCTGCTTCACTCACTAGTAGCGCTGTAGCTGCAACTGCTCTCAAGCAAGGTGGCCATCCTTTGGCCACAGGGTCCAATTGTTTCGATAGGTAGGCTACAGGTCGCTCCCAATTTCCTAATTTCTGAGTCAACATGCCTAGGGCATTTCCCTGTGCTTCATGTACAAACAAGTGGAAAGGTTTGTGGACATCTGGTAGTCCAAGTGCTGGTGATGACATCAATTCTTCTTTTAACTTCTGGAAGGCTGTATCCTGCTCAAGTCCCCACTCCAGTGGTGACTTCTCTTCTCCTTTTGTGGCTTCATACAGTGGTTTGGCAATTTGGGCAAAGTTGGGTATCCAGATTCGGCAATATCCTGCTGCTCCCAGAAAGGCTCTGACTTGCTTTCTGGTTGTTGGAGTTGGAATTCTGCATACTGCTTCTTTTCTTTCTCTGCCTAATCTTCTGCTTCCTTGGGTAATACGAAAACCCAAGTATTTCACTTCTTTTTGACATAGCTGTGCTTTGGCTCTGGAAACTTTGTATCCAGCTTCATCTAGTAGCTGCAAGAGATCTTTGGTGGCTAGTATACATTCACTTTCTGATACGGCAGCTATCAACAGATCATCCACGTATTGAAGAAGCACTCTCTTCCCCGGGGCTACTGGATAGCTTGAAAGGTCTTGATTTAGTGCAGCACTAAAGATGGTAGGTGAATTCTTGAATCCTTGGGGTAATCTTGTCCAGGTGAGTTGGCCCCCTCTTCCAGAGATGGGGTCCTGCCATTCAAATGCAAACAATATTTGGCTTACAGGGGCTAATCTTATGCAAAAGAATGCATCTTTTAAATCCAGTACAGTGAAATGGGTAGCTTCAGCAGGTATCAGTCCTAGAAGGGTGTAAGGATTGGGTACAACTGGATGTATAGTTTCAACTGCATCATTTACTCTTCTCAAATCTTGCACTGGGCGATAATCATCCGTCCCAGGTTTCTTTACTGGCAAAAGTGGAGTGTTCCATGGGGATTGACATACTTTTAGTAGGCCATATTCAAGTAATCTCTGTAGGTGGCGATGGATGCCTTCAATTGCGGCTCTTGGGAGAGGGTACTGTTTGACGTGCACTGGTGTAGCACTAGGCTTGAGGGTTACAATCACTGGAGCTATATGCTTGGCTAGGCCTGGGGGACTGCCTTCTGCCCATACTCCAGGTGGTGCATGAATGTTCTTTAAAGTTTGTTCAAAATAGGTATCTTGAATCGAATCATCAATGTAGTACCTCCATTCTTCTTCTCGGGGTACTGTCAGCAGCATTACTCCTGCTGGTTTGGCTTGGGAATTTACTGTCATTTGCATTTCTCCTTGCTCAGAGAAAGATATTTGTGCTTGAAGCTTGGCTAGCATATCTCGTCCCAGTAGCGGTACTGGACATTCGGGCATGTAAAGGAATTGATGAGTTACTTGCTGTCCTCCTAGACTGCATATTCGGTTTTGAAGAAAAGACTTTGTGGCTTTGGCACCAGTTGCTCCTATAATGGTGACTGCTTTTTTGGTGAATGGGGCTATCTTTTTGTCTATTACTGAATGTTCTGCTCCAGTATCAACCATAAAGTTCATAATTTGGTCTCCTATTTGTATTTCGACCATAGGCTCCTGGAGACCTAAAGCAAACTTGGAGCCCGGTCTGTCCTAATCCACGTCATCCTCATCATGGGCTTGTGTGGCCAATGCTTGGATGGCTCCTCCTCCCCTCTCTCTCTGGAATTGTTCTCGATTGGCTCCTCCTCGGCCTCGGGGACGGCCTCGTCTTTCTTCTCGCCACTGATGATCGTTGTCGTCATCTTGCTGGGCGTCTTCGAGTTGCGGGCACGTATCTCTCCAATGTCCTTCCTCTCTGCAATAGGCGCATTGGTTCACGCCTAGTCTCTGGGTCCGGCCTCCGCCTTGACCCCGCCCTCTTCCTCTGCTCCTTCGATTAGGGACACCTCGCCTTTTCTTTTCAACTATGGCCGCAGCCAAAAAATCAGCTTTCTTCTTCATCTTTCTATCACATTCTCTCTGTCTTTCAGTATCACGATTCACATACACTTTATGAGCGACTTCCAATAACTGTGTTGCATTCATGCCCGCAAACCCTTCTAATTTCTGTAATTTACGTCTAATGTCTGGTTGAGACTGGTTTACAAAAGCAGAATTCACCATGCATAAACTTCCTGGTGCCTCGGGATCATAGGGAGTATACATTCTGTAGGCTTCAGTTAATCTTTCATAAAAATCTGCTGGGCTCTCATCTATTCCTTGGATAACTCCTGTAACTTTGGAAAGGTTCATAGCTTTTTGGCCCCCCCTTCTCAGGCCTTGTAAAAAGCCTTGGCGAAAGCGGGCTAGGGCTGTGGATCCTTCATCTGTATTTGGATCCCATTGGGGGTCTTCATTCGGGAATTCTCTCTGAGCTGCTTCTCTACGATCTATTATATTCTGCCCCTGCGCCGGAGCTGCAGGGTTTTCTGCCATCCATTCAATAGCTGCTTTTCTAATTCTCGCTCGTTCTTCTGTTGTGAATAGGGTGGTCAGGAGCTGACGGCAATCTGGCCAAGTGGGTTGGTGAGTTTCCATAATACTAGTTACTAATTCTGTCAGCTCCTGGGGCTTGCTAGTATAGGAGGCATAATGCGACCTCCAATTTAATAAATCAGTTGTAGAGAAAGGAATATACACATAAGTTAAGGGTCCCGCTACCACTTCATCATTATCATTCTTTACGGGCACTCCCGGGACTTGCCTTAAGGGAAACAGTTTGGCTGTCCCAGGCGTCGTTTGGGATCTAAGGGTTATTGTCGTTGCCTTTGCAGGAGTCGCTTTCTTTTTCTCAACTGGTTTTGCTTTGGGTTTTTCTTTCGCTGGCGTGCTAGTGCTAGCGCTGGCTTTCTCAGTTATTTGTACACTGTCCTCCTCTTCTTCTGGGGAATTCCCTTCTTCCCCTTCTTCTATCTCCGCTTCTGACTCACTTTTTACGTCCTCCACTTCTTTTTCCCCTAATTCTTCCTCTTTCTCTTCTCTAGGAGGGGGACCGGGGGTTGGGTCCCGCCTCGGCTCTGGCCGTCTCTGGGGTTCTGGGGCAGGACGACGCCGGGCTACTCTTACTGGACCTGGGGTTCGGGGCTGCCTGAGGACTACTTCTGGGGAATCAGGATCTGCCAGGATGGGTTTCTTCTTGGCTTTCTTATCCTGCTCTTTCATTCTAGGCTGTTCCGTTTTCTGTCTAGAATCTGTTTTAGCTAACATTATTCTGCACTGTTCCTCATAACAGCGCTGCGCCCAGGAGGGCGGATCTTCACAAATACTTAACCAGGAATCTATATAGGGGTACTGATCGGGGTGCGCTACCCGCACTCTACGGTGTATTGACTGAATAATCTCTACAGTGAACGTTCCCTCTCGGGGCCAGATGGGGTCTAGATCGGGCCACTCCCTAGTACACAAAATCTGCAAACGGGCTGCTGTCATTTTAATACCATAATCTCCTGAATATCCCTCTTTAAAATGTGCGATCATACATTCTAATGGAGTGTTTCTAGTAGACTCCGCCCCTCCCATTTCGATGTGTGCGCGCAACAACAGACAGAAGGGAAAAGGAGTGCGGACCGTGGGTAAGGGGTCCTCACGGCCCTGGAAACGTATAGGGAATACAAACAACAAGACAAGACGACAATCGCTTCCCCCTTTTCGCGACCTGAACGTGGTCGCCCGGTCAGGAAATGCGCTAATCAGGGGTCCGCCTTCACTTGGTCCGTGCTGCCAGACCTCTCATTCACACTTCGTTCACACAATCATGCTAGCAACGTATTCCCAGAATGCATTCGTTTCTATCTGTTCTGACTAGTCTTTTTCCCAATTACAAAAAGGATGAGGGTTTCACCTAGCGAATTCCCATGCCAGGCTACTCGGCTCTTCCTTGAGAGTTGATCATGCTCTCTTACCAATTCCCAATATCTCGAGATTACAAATTCCAAATTCCAATGGCAGTACTGCTCTTTCTATTTCTGTCTAGACCCAAAATCAAAACTATACTCACCGGATCCGGTCCTCAAACTTCCCAAGCAGGCGCATGAGTTGGACCTCGGACTCCCCTCACTCGGGTTCGAGGCGTTGGCTCCAACCGGGCTCGTCACCCGCCGAGGTCCGACCAGCTCCCTCCGATACAAGGGACCGGTGGCGCCAGGGAGCGGCCCTCGTCGGAAGGGCGCGATCCCGGCAGGACCAAGCCTATAGAGGCGGAAAGTCGTGGTATATTGCCCTATATACACTTTGATTCCACAACTTCCCGGCCAACGCACCAAGGAATATGTAGCAGCAAAGCGCAGACAAACCAATGATACCAGGAGTCTGTTCAGAAGGTCCAAATCATTTATTTGTGCACAAGTCTCAAGCAAGTCAATTTCAAAATGGCTGAGCAAAGTTTTCAAGCATTACAACAACTTTTATAGACTTCTGTTCCATTCTAGGTATAGAAAAACATTTCATTGGTCCCGGTACTCTCCCGTACCTCCCGTAGCCCTTCTATTGGTCCCGGTACTGATAAGTTTCTCCAATTATGTCCCTTCTGTGGGCTTCTGTGGGCATGACACCTGCCTGCCCCCCTTCTAGTCCCCATTACAATGGTCAGTTCATCAACTTGTTACTTTCACACTCTCAAGGTTATGGGACCATTTGTGCGTGCAGAAGAGCAAGGTTCTGTAACTCATCTGTCAGCACTCCTCATTATTTCTCTGCAAATGTACTTTTTCTTATCAGTAACTTTTAAACATGTCTTTTCTGTATTTTTCCATTTTTTAATTCTGCAGTTCTGCTTACCTAAGCTAATTCAATATTTCTACTGAGTTCTTTCTTACAATAGCAGCATATTGGGGGATGTGCAATCCTATATGCCTCTCCACAGGCCTCATTTACAGGTCAAGCTAGCCATGCTGGCCTGCCTATGTCAGACACCGTGGGTCACAGGCCTGCACCTGCCACACTAACATCACCCGATTCATTATGGGACCAACAGCACTGATTTCAATGGGTAGAATCAGAGACCACAGCTACCGCACTGCTTTGGGATATAAGATCAAAAGTAGGACTAGCCAAAGTCTCCTTCCTGGAAATGGGCAACTTAGCAGCTTTGGATTTATGAGTTATCTCCCAGTGCCACAAGTACCCCTTTAAATTGTAAACTCCTGGATGAATGGCATTATGAACCTTAATTATGCCAAAACTGCTTTTAGCATTTGTTCAAAGGGAAAGTTAAGATTCCAGATATGAATTTTATTCTTAATTGTACTTCTGTAGTAAGGCAGTAATCTTGTTAATATGTCCTAGAAACAGAGAGACTTTCTACAATGATTGACTGATGGATCATCTTATTTACAGTTGTCTAATTAGATTTAATTAAAACTCGGTGCACTGGGGAATATAATTTTTAATTTTACTTGTATTTAGAGCAATGTGTTTTCCTTGTCCTCTCTCCAGAGGAAGTTGACTTGATGTATATATCAATGAATATACAGTAATCTTGCGCCTCTCACCTTACCCTATTTACTATAGAGTCCAGGGTTAATAAAGGAGCAGCAGGGCTGAACCTTAGGAGTGAGGCTATAATGTGATAAGTTTGCTTGGAGAGAACCCATTCCCCGCTCTACAGGGGCAAAGCTAGCATGGGCAATGCAGGTGGAACTGTTTACAGGGTTGAGTCAGCCCTAGGTCCATGGGTGGAGGCTCCAGAGAAATCTTTATTCTAATAAAATGTCCAAAGAGAAGCAAGTTCCTGAGTCATGCACAAGGTTTCCTCTGCCTGCCCAAGAATTTCAAACTACTTGCAGGCACCAGGGATGGAGGAATCTCCCTCCACCTGCTCATGAAAAGTTGGGCTTTGCAAACTTTTGACTATGATATACTTGGCTAATTGAAGTTACCCTCGGTTGGGTTCTGATCTTAAGCTAGATTTGCTCAGAAAGCTTTCAATGTGTGGGAAGGTACCTGCAGGCACACAGCAGCCAAATGCAGAACACAAGGGCTAGCAATGCTTCAGTGGCAGGCTTCAGGGATATCTTCAGGGATCACCTTACTGTTAGCCACCCTCCTAGGGCCCAGGATTGCAGGGATCTGGTACATGATCCTAGTCTAGGACTAGCTCTGTAATGACTGGACTAAGTAAACTGGGGGTAGGAGGGGGGCAGAGTTATAAGATACTGATAGGATTCTTGGAGCTGGGTCCCACTCCTCTGATCTGCAAAGCCTGGGGGCAGTGGGGGAGGGGATTCCAGAGGAAACCACTGCTGTAATGGACTAAATAGAGGAAAGTAGGGAGGAGAGCTGGGCTAAAGGCTTCAGAGAGTTAGGAAGAGGGCTGCAGCCAGTGTCACCTGTAGCCCCACTAGGCACCAATTCTGTTTGAGTTGGAGGAAGCGACCAGGGAACAGAAGGAAGTTGCCGGGATATCCCACCACCAATCAAGAAAAAAACGATTCGAATCACAAAAGAAAAAAAAATTCAGTGAAAGGGTTGTCACAGTTCACATTGCCTATTCCTCCAGTTCCTTGTGGGAGTTTCTAATAGCATTAGAACGCTCTGTGCTTGCGACGTGGAAAGAGAACATTTTGCATTTGTGTTTTCATCCTTCGGCTGGGTTCTCTCAGTTTCTGCCATGCCCTTTACTCTTTTGACTATCTATTTAAAGGTGTAGCCTTTTAAACAAACAGGTGGGGCCCCAAGCCTGGTGCACCCTGCCTCTCCACCTTATCATCAGCTTCTGATTCTCATCCTGCTCCTTGTAAGAATGGTGGAAATTGAAAGTGAGACCCCACGTCAAACTCTCTTGATGATACCATAGGGACGACACTCATTCCTGGGCCAGCCAAATGACCTGATCCAATTCTGGTTTTACTCCATAGCCTATGGGCATTTTCAAAGGCATTTACATGGTTTGCAGATCTGCAAATGCCGCTGGATGGGGTGTTCTGGGGTGGAGCGGAAGCAGCACCCGTTACTAACCGGGCTGCAGCAATATTGAGCAACAAGTGGGTAAAATCAGGCATGGCAAAGGCTGACCTAACTTTACCTGCAGAGGCTAACCAGGTAGAGGTGCAATATCACCGCTGTCCGGTTGGCTTCCAGGTACTGCGGGGACTCTGATCAATGCTGGTGGCCGGACATGACCCTTGCATTGAATATCCAGGGTTAGAATTTAGCAGCAGCAGCAACAACTAACTACTGCCACTGCTGAATATCCCTCCCCCCCCCCCTCCAAAATTACTAATCCTTGCATGCAATGGGTCAAAACCAGGACTGGATCAGTCTATTCAGTTGCCTTGGGGTCAAGTGGATTCATAGCACAACAAAAAGGAGTCACTAAGGCCAAGCCATCAGTGTCATATACATTCGCTTCTGGGTTTTTCAACCACCATCTTGTAAGAGCTTTATGTTTCTCAGTACAGGATGGGGGACTACACTTCCTGGAATGCTTAAAGATGCTGAAGCACAGAAACTAAGGAGCAAACACAAACCTTTCCCAAAGAGTGCGTGGAGGTTGCCCAGTTTACCTCTCTAAGAGCCTCCTTGCTCTCCAGCTGTACCTTCACTTTAACTACACACTGGTTCTTCCCCATGGTGAGAGGGTGTAAAAGAGGAAAACATACAGCTTAGTGAAAAGGCAGAAGTAACTAGCAACACAGGCAGCGGAACGGAGTGGGCCACAGGGGCCATGGCCTCACCAATATTTTGCCTAACACAGAATCAGCAGCTAGAGAGCTTTGGGGGGGGGGGGGGGGGGGAAGCCAAAATTGGTTTGTTTGGCCCCTCCAACCAAAAAGGTGTTCCGCTGCCCCTAATACAATTTGCTCTGGACTACCCCGAAACCCACTCCCCTAGCCAGAGCTAGCTGCTTTGTCCTAGCACAGACCAGACTCTCACATGGAAGTGTTTTTCCCCTCTAAAGTAGTTCATGTTTGAAACACAGTTGGTGCTTTAAGCAGACACATGAAGGGAGGAAGTCACTGGCATCATACAAGAGCGACATCTGGTGGTCAGATTTAGGGCCCTTGATTGCAGAATTCTGGAAGGAGTTCTGGGATGTAGCCCCAGCCCAGAAGCATCACCGCAATGACTGAACTAAATAGGTTTGGGAGAAGGAAGATGTAAAAAGGGAAGAAAATCCCTAGACAATTGCAGCTCATGGAAGAGAGGAAACTCGATTTTGGAGGTGGACTCTAGCAAGTGACAGCAGAGGGAGTCCTCTTGACAGTGCATGGCCCCGCCCTCCCTCTGTGATTGGATAGGCACATAATAAGCACTTGTAGCACAGACATGGCCTTATTGACCGGCCCCAGTGGCTCAAACACTTTGTAAGCACAAACTCAGATTATGTCTACATCACTGCTCAATAGAAAGTGAGTAACAAACTGTGAAAAGGGAGGAGATCCTGCCTGGTCTCTAGCATATGACAGTTTTGGATTATGTAAATATATTTCTTGAATAGCGGTAGTGGATATTCTGAAAACCAGAGTTCTAAAGTGAAGTTCCAGGATAGTGTTGAGAAACTCTCAATGTACACCAAGGCACATATTTGCTAAAGGTTAGTGCGTGTTAATGGATGTTGCCATACAGCGATGCCAAGACAGCCGATTCTAGGAGTGAGATTTAAGCCAGTCCTGGATTTTTTACAACCGCATCTTGATGCATTTATCAGACATGCTGCACTGATTCCATTGAGCAAAATCAGGGACGTCAAGTACCACACTGCACTGCAATCCAAATTTAAAACCAGAATTGGCAAAAAAAATCTCACTCCAGAAACTGGGGAACTTGGCACGCTGGCCATTTGAGATGTGCCGCTGCACCCATAGCAATAAAACAGGCCGCAGCAGCACTTGCTTGTACTCTTGTCCTTATTTTTAATTTAGATTTTTGTAAACCGCTCTGATGCCTTGCTGCCTAACGATAAATGTTGTTAATGCACCTTAACCTTTCATCAACTTAACCCTAATATCAACAGCCCTTCCTTCCCTTTTCCCCCTCTACAAACAATGTGGGTTTCAGTCATAGATCAGATTTTTACCTTGCTTTCAAATAATTTCTCTCTAAAATAACGTTGGACTTCTAACCAGTTAAGAAATGAATTAAAAAAAAAATTAAAACCTCAATAATTTGAGACCCTTTCCTGGAGCTGGAAATTGTATTTGTCCCCCATGTATTTGCAATGAAAATGGCATTATTACCAAGCAACCTCTCTACAATTGCTTTAATGATGAGGATGCGTGTTAAACGGGAAATTGCTTTCAGTAAACAGACACGAGGCAGAACAGTGATGACGCAACAGAGGCACACAGTCTAGGTATAGTACAAGGGTTGCTCAGAAAGTAATGCCGCACATGTTTTTTCTCAGTCCAGAATGAAGATAGAGGTGTGAAATTGAAAGGGTAGTAACTTGGAACTTCAAAGGACACGTGTGTAATTTTAGAGTCAGCCAACAAATAGTGAGGCAGTAGTGATCCTTCAAATGGCGTCTGTGAGTGACAGACGGTACAAACAACGAGCTGTAATTGAATTCTTGGTGGAAGAGAAAAAAAAAGTGTGAAAAACATTCACAAATGGTTGTGTGCTGTGTATGGAATAGACTGCCTTTTAGTCTCTGGTTCATAGTGGTGAGCCCAGGTTTCAGCACCTGTGACAATCCGGGACAAAAAGGCCGCCCCCTCAGCTTCAAAATGCTCCAACAAATCAGAGCAGATATCTTTCCTTTGGTGTTTGTGTTCGGTTGTGAGACTTTACGGAACCCATCTTGCACACACCTTTGAATATCCCAAGGAGTCAATTGCCATTGCACTACCTCTACTGATGGAAAGCTGTGTGAACAATTCCCGACTCATGATGCGCCAATCCGCACGAATAATGTCATTAACGCACTGCAACTTGTCTGGACTGGTGGCTGAGGCAGGACACCCAGACCACAGCCGATTTTCCAGTTCCATTTTACCACTTCCTGAAGCCTTTACTCTCGCCACGCATCGTCCAACGGTGCTCCTATCTACCGCAGAACTTCCATACACAGCACCCAACCGTTTGTGAACATTTCTCACTTTCTTTCTCCTCCACCAAGAATTCAATTACAGCTCGTTGTTTGTACCGTCACTCAGACGCCATTTGAAGGATCACTACTGCCTCACTATCTGTCAGACAACTGTAAAATTACACACATGTATCCTTTGAAGTTCCAAGTTACTACCCTTTCAATTTCATACCTCTATCTTCATTCTGGACTGAGAAAAAAACATGTGCGGCATTACTTTCTGAGCAACCCTCGTACATCGGGAGACTAACATTCACAGATCTGCTCTCACAGATTATTCAAAGGCTCTTGAGTTCTATGAATAATACACATATCATATTTTCCCTTTCTACAACCTTAAATCTTGTGTCAACTGGTTGGCCCAGCTTCAGCCACACCCCTCCCAGGTATGCCATTCCTCTGCCATTTTCTTTTTTTTTGTCCTAATATGTGTAGAATAAAAGGTGCCAACACACCCCCTTTTCAAAGTCTTTGTGTTCTTCATGTGCCTGATAACTTTGATGACAATCAGCACAGCAACATCTATGTTTTTACATTCACCCACAGTGACTGGGAGTGTCTTAAGCAAGAGGAAGGTTATGAAAACTTAAAAAAAAAATTCAATAAAACGACTATATGGATAGGAAAAAAAAGGTGAAATTAGTCTTACCTGCTAATTGTTGTTGTTCCTGGAGTAGACCCAGTCTGGTCCCGGACATCTGAGTTGTCAATCTTAATCAGCAGCTTGGAGACTGAGGAACCACCTTCTTTTCATGATGTCACTGCTATATAGCCCTGGCATCCGCCCACCTCCATCAGTACCCTACTGACAAAGCAGACTCACCAGAGCAACAAATAAGTTAAGACCTCACTTACAAACCGCAAGGTCCAAACCCCACCAGTATTGAAACATGACAAGAATGAATCCACCAACCGTGAACCCTGGGGGTGCCCAGACTAATATCTCCCTTGTCCGACCACCCCCCTACATAAATGACCCCAAAAGGATCCTACTTACCTGGCAGCAGCACAAACACAGAGCCCCGTGCTGCAAGCTCTACGGCAACACCGGGTGGGATGCGGGACCAGACTGGGTCTACTCCAGGAACAACAATTAGCAGGTAAGACTAATTTCACCTTCCTGTTCGTAGCCCCAGTCTGGTCCCGGACCTCTGAGTAAGTACCAGAGCAGTAGATCTAACGGGAGGGCCCGGCCGCAATCGCTTGCAGCACCGCCGCCCCGAAACTGGCATCCTGCGCGGACTGAACGTCCAATCGATAATGTCTAATAAAGGGGGACAAAGAAGACCAGGTGGCCGCCCTGCAAATCTCCGCAGGCGGCACAGCTTGGAGCTCCGCAGACGCAGCGTGGGCCCTGGTGGAATGGGCCCGCAGCCCCTCCGGCACTGGTCTCCCCCTTCAGCAGGTAGGCCGACGAAATAGCCTCCCGGATCCACCGAGCGATGGAGGCCTTAGAAGCCGCCTCCCCCCGGCGAGGACCTGAGAACAGAATAAACAATCTCTCCGAGCGGCGGAACCCCGCCGTACGCCGTAGATACCTCTTCAAGGCTCGACGGACATCCAGCGTCCGGGAAGCGGAACTCGAATGGTCCGCCCGGAACACTGGCAAGGAGATCTCCTGATTCAAGTGGAACGCCGATACGACCTTGGGCAGGAAGGCCGGCACCGGCCGCAAGACCACCCTGGTCTCGAAGAAAGACAAGTACAGTTCCTTGCAGGAGAGGGCCTGCAACTCCGAGACTCGCCTAGCCGAACAAATGGCCACCAGGAACACGACCTTCAACGTGAGATCCTTCAGGGAAGCCGTGCTCAAGGGCTCGAAAGGCTCTCGTTCCAGTGCAGACAGCACAAGGGGGAGGTGCCACTGCGGAACCGGAAGTCTGCGGGGCGGGCGGATTAACGCAACCGCGCGTAGGAACCGCTTGACATCCCGATGTCCTCCCAGAGAGCTACCGGCTAGTCGCCCGCGGTAGCACGCCAGAGCCGCGACCTGCACCCGAAGCGAAGATGCCGCCAGGCCCTTATCGAAACCACACTGCAGAAAGTCCAAGATCTGGGAGAGAGACGTCTTGAGAGCTGCCAAGTGCCGCTCGCTGCACCAGGCCTCAAAGATCCGCCAGACCCGGATATACGCCAGTGAGGTGGACCTCTTACGTGCTTTCAACAAGGTAGAGACCACCTCCGGGGAGTAACCCCGAGATCTCAGCCGCGCCCTTTCAATAGCCAGGCCGTAAGCGAGAACCGATCCACATGAGGCATGGACAGAGGACCCTGCGTCAACAGGTCCGGTCGAACCGGGAGCCGCCACGGTTTCTTGACCAGGAGCCTGCGCAGATCTGCGTACCAAGGCCGGCGTGGCCAGTCCGGAGCTATCAGGATCACCGTTCCCCCGAAGTTCTCCACCCGCTGGAGCACCCGACCAATGAGCACCCACGGCGGAAAGACGTACAACAGCTGGCCCTTCGGCCAGGGCTGAATCAGCGCGTCGAGACCCTCGGACATCGGCTCTCTGCGCCGGCTGAAGAAGCGGCTGGCTTTTGCGGAACGGAAAGTGGCCCTCAGATCCATCACTGGACTGCCCCAACGCCGCGTGAGCATCGCGAACACCTCCGGATGGAGAACCCACTCTCCTGGATCTACCCGCACGCGACTGAGGAAGTCTGCCTCCACGTTGTCCACACCTGCCACGTGCACCGCCGACACCGCCAGGAGATGCCGCTCGGCCCAAGCAAAGAGGGCCTCGGCCTCCGCCTCGAGGCTCGCGCTGCTGGTCCCGCCTTGACGGTTGAGGTAAGCCACTGCCGTGGCGTTGTCGGAGAACACTCTTACCGCCGATCCTTCGAGGGTCGGTTGAAAACTCGCTAACGCCAGGGACACTGCCCGCAATTCCAAGTGGTTGATCGACCATGTGCGCTCCAGCGGACTCCACAGCCCCTGTGTGAACTGGCCGCGACAGTGGCCCCCCCAACCCTGGAGGCTGGCATCTGTCGTCAACGCTACCCACTCGGGCACTGCCAGCGGTCTGCCCCTCCTCAAGGAGCGGGGTTCCAACCACCAGCGCAGTCCCGCTCGCGTCTCGTCCGGACAGACGAGCCGATGAGAGAGCGGATCCCGCTGGTGCGACCATCGCCTGAGCAGCGCCCTCTGCAAGGGCCGCATATGAGCCCTCGCCCACGGCACCAGCTCGATCGACGCCGCCATGGTGCCCAGCAGTTGGAGGTACTGCCATGCCGTGGACTCCCGTCTCTTCAGGAACTGCCGAACCAACATCCGCAACTTCTGCGCCCTTTGCCGCGGAAGGAACACCTGACCGGTGCCCGTGTCGAAGCGCGCTCCGAGGTATTCCAGATTCTGGGAGGGGACCAACTGGCTCTTCGCCCTGTTGACCACCCAACCGAGACTCTCCAGGAACTCGACTACCCGGGACGTGGCCCGCAAGCTCTCCTCCCTGGACTTTGCCCGGATTAACCAGTCGTCCAGGTACGGGTGCACCAGAACGCCTTCCCTGCGCAGGGCCGCCGCTACCACCACCATCACCTTCGTGAAGGTGCGCGGAGCCGTCGCTAGCCTGAACGGCAACGCTCGGAATTGGAAATGACCGAAAGGAACCGCAAAGCGGAGAAAGCGGTGATGCTCCTGTCGGACGGGAATATGGAGGTAGGCTTCGGACAGATCCAAAGCGGTGAGGAACTCTCCCGGCCGGACCGCTGCAATCACGGACCGGAGAGTCTCCATGCGGAAGTGGGTCACCCGGAGGCACCGGTTTACCCCTTTGAGGTCTAGGATGGGGCGGAGTCCCCCGCCCTTCTTGGTGACCACGAAGTAGATGGAGTATCGACCGCAACCGTGTTGCGCGGGCGGGACCGGCTCGATCGCCCGGAGGTCCAGCAATCTTTGAACGGTCTCCCGAAGCGCAGCGCACTTGCTGGGCGCCTTGCCGGGGGACCGCACGAAGACATCGCGCACCGGTCGCGGCAGCTCCAGCGCGTATCCGTCCCGGATGACCTCCAGCACCCACTGATCCGAAGTCATGAGGGCCCAGGCGTCGTAGAACTCCCGCAGCCTGCCGCCTACGGGAACCGGCGGCCCCTGGGCCCGCCGCATCTCATTGCGGCTTTCGCAGGGCCGAGACGGCAGAGGAGGAGGACGAAGCCCCTCCCCCGAAGCCCTTGCCGGCCCCTCGGAAGCCCCGAAACCCCTGGTTGCGGGTGGGAAACCGGCCCCGCTGTCCACCAGAGGACCGAGGGAAGCGAGAGCGACGAAAGTCCCGTTGAGAGGGTCTGCCGGAGGCGGCTCCACGGCCTTGCTTGGGCTTGTCCTCCGGCAGCTTACCTCCCTTAGACTCGTCCAGGTCCTTGACCAACTTCTCTAGATCCTCCCCAAACAGGAGGCGTCCCTTGAACGGGAGCTTACTCAGCCGGGCCTTCGAAGCCAAATCAGCCGCCCAGGCCCGGAGCCACAGGTACCGACGGGCAGCCACCGCCGACGCCATACTGCTGGAGAGCCCCCTCATGAGGTCATAGTGCAAATCCGATAAATAGGCTGCCCCCGACTCCAGGCGGGCCGCCTCTACCGAAGTGCCCTCCGCCTGCGTCGGCCGCACCTGCTGAGCCCAGCGAAGACAGGCCCTAGCGACCCAGGCCCCACAAATCGCGGCCTGGAGGGAGAGAGCATTAGTGTCGAAAACCTGACGCAGGAGAGCCTCCAGCTTCCTGTCCTGGGCATCCTTTAGGGCCGCTCCTCCTTCCACTGGGATGGTGGTCTTCTTTATCACCGCCGACACCGCAGCATCCACCTTGGGGGGCGCGAACACCTCCCTATCCCGATCCACCAGAGGATAGAGCCGTCCGAGCACCCGCGAGCCCTTTAGGGCCGCGCCCGGGACCTTCCATTCCTCCTGAATCAGCTCTTGGAAGACCCGATGGACCGGGAAGGCCCTTTGAGACTTACGGAAGACTTGCAGCAGGGGGTCCTCCAGAGCCTCATCCTCCGAAGGCCCTTGCGCCGGCATATTTAAGGCGCTCAGGGTCTCGGAGATCAGGGACGGCAGTTCTTCCCTCCGGAAGACTCGGACCACCCTGGCCTGCTCTTCCTTGTCATCAAGTTCCCCGTCCTCCAGGTCGTCCTCCGGAGGCCCTCCTTCGACCTCTTCTTCCGACAGGGGCCCCTCCGAGGTTAAGGAGGGCTCCACCGACGCCGTATCCAACCTGAGCCTTTTTTGGTCGGGTTGAACCTCTGCGGAGGGAGCCGAGGCACCCCGCTTAAGGCGGGTCCCCTCCGGGGACGTTGTGGACGGGCGGGAAGGGCCTCCCACCGCGTGCCGCAGCAGGGCCACGAACTCGGGGGAAAAAATGGCCTCGAGTCCGCCCGCCCAGGGTACCTGTGGGACCGGTTCCTTTGCGGGAACTGAGGGTCCCGCTACTTGCTCCTCCCGGGAGGGGCCTGGGGAAGAAATATCCGAGGGCCCAGCCTCAGGCCCCGGCAACTCCCCCACGACCGGCCCGGGGGAATCCAGGGTCGCTGCCTCCCTAGAGCAACTTTTGCAGACGCCGGAGTCCGTTAGAGAGGATCTCTTGACCCCACAAATCATACAGAGGGTCTTAGGAGACATGGCAAGAAAGCGCAGGCCCGCCCTAGGCCGACCTCCGCCAAGCGTGCCCTCGAGATCCCCAAAGAGACTGGAACCGTGAGGAGAGAGGGACCCGCTACCCGAAGCAATTTGGGAAGCAGGGCTCTGAAACCACTTCACCGCCGGCAGTCCCGGAAAAGAAACTGGCGCTAGCGGTTTATTTTATTTTATTTTTTATAATTGTCAAATGCCCCTCACTTAAAAGACAAAAGGAAATAGCCCCGTAGTCCCTCGGGGACACCTGCCGCGTCTCCCGTAGAACCAGGCCGCTCGCAGAGGGCTAAGCCAAAAAACACGGGAGCCAGAGCACACTCCCGCGCGAGCGCCACGAGGCCGGGCCTGAAAAGCGCGAGGCACAGCCGCGCCGCGGGGAGGATGAGAATCAACCGCTGCAGTCGTCTACCCCCACGCAAGCCTTACCTGGGCTGCCCGCGCAGCGCAGCAGGAGACTGGCACAGCAGAATTAACTGCGACGAGACTGAAACTTCCCCTCTTCCGTCCAGCCAGAGGCGCTCTCACAGGCAAATCCTCTGTTTGGCGCGTGGCTGGACGCAACTCCTGCCGGTTGGCAGGTCGGTCCCCCTGCCCAAGCCGGGGGGAGCCAACCCTTCCAACACCTCCGAGCTCCAAGGCGAACAGAGGGAGAGAGAGACTAAAGCACCGGCAGGCACAGGCCCAATACCTTAAAGGTACAGAGTCCTAATTTTTTTTTTTTTTTTTTTTTTAAACACTAACTAGAAAACAAAACCTAATCAAACTAAGCAGACTAAATCCTACACTCAAACTAAGTCTTAGTTGTTCCTCCGGTGAGCCCGGACCCCCGGGCTCAACCTAGTCAGCTGCTTGGAGACTGAGGTAACTGATGGAGGTGGGCGGATGCCAGGGCTATATAGCAGTGACATCATGAAAAGAAGGTGGTTCCTCAGTCTCCAAGCTGCTGATTAAGATTGACAACTCAGAGGTCCGGGACCAGACTGGGGCTACGAACAGGAAGGTACATATTATTTGGTATAACTGCTGACTGAATTATATAAGAACATAAGGATCCATGCAGTCTGCTCAGTGACGTGGCTAGTGTGGCCTGTTTCTCTCCCACATACCCTTGGTAGGGTGGTACTCCTTGCTCCATGAGATCACCCCTTCTACTTGTTGAGGTATAAAAGATATTTGTGTTGATTCCATCTTCTTGTGATATAGGGAGGAGTGGCCTAGTGGTTAGGACAGGGGTTCAAATCCCACCTGGGAAGAGCAATCTCAGTCTGGAGGGACTGGGGTTTCTAGTCCTATAGGCGCTCCTTGTGGCCTTGGGCACGTCACTTAACCCTCCATTGTCTCAGGTACACATAGATTGTGAGCCCTTTGGGGACAAGGGAACGTATCCAGTATGTCTGTAGTGATTACATAATGTAAACCTCTTTGAAAAATAAGGCGGCATGGGAAACTGGATAAATAAATATAGGGAGTCTGTGGCTCTGCCCCATGGCTTTTTGAATTCTGTCACATTTTTGCTCCTACCACCTCCATTGGGAAGCATTCCAGGTATATCTCCCTCCTCCCCCCTTTTCAGTGAAAAAAACATACTTCCTGAAGTTGCTTTTAAGTTGAACTGGAGACATCATTTATAGCTTCCTTTACTTTGAAAAAGGTTTGGTTGTTCATTAATACCTGTAAAGCATTTAAAGGTCTGTATTGTATCATCCCTGCCCGTCTCCTCCAGAGTATACAGTTAGGTCTTCAAGCTTCTTCTGGTACATCTTCTGGCGCAGGCTCCAAATCATTTTGGTCACCTCACGTTTCAAGTTTTTTTTAATATCCTTTGTGAGATATGGTCTTCAAAACTAAAGACAATATTCCAAGTGAGGCCTCACCAACTTGTACAGGGGCATTAATACCTCTCCTTTCTGCTGCATATTCCTCTCTGCATGTAACCCAGCATCCTTCTGCTTTGGCTACCAACACATCACGTTTTGCCACCTTGAGATTCTCAAACACTATCACTCTGAGACCCCTCTCCTGGTCCATGCACACTAATCTCTTGCCCCCTATCCATTGGGGTAGTTTGCCTTCATACCAAGGGGGAGAGGAGCAAAGGGTAAGGAAATCATACTGGCAGGGGATCAGCTCACCATAAGTACCTACATTTGGAGGCCCCCCCCCCCCTCCAAACTATGCCTATGCCCCTATCACCTATGATTTCTACAGCCAAAATCCATGACTCTGCACTTCTTTGCATTAAATATTAACTGCCAAGCCTTAGACCATTCTAATTTTTGTAGATCTTTCCTCATGTTTCTTACTCCCTCAGAGGCGTCCACTTTGTTGTGAATCTTTGTATCATCTGCACAAAGGCAAATTTTTTCCTTTAAATCCTTCGGCAATATCACTTACAAAGACATTGAACAGTACTGGTTCCTGAGGCACTGCATTACTCACCTTCTGAGTGAATTCCTTTTATCACCACCCTTCGCCATCTGTCAGCCAACCAAGTTCTGATCCAGGTCATCACCTTAGGACCCAACCTCAGGCTGCTCAGTTTATGCATAAGCCCCCTACGAGGAGTGGTATTAAAGGCTTGGCTGAAGTCTAGGTAGATCCCCAGCCACTGCATGCCCCTGATCTATTATCAAATTCATTTAGCATGATCGTCCTTTTAGTAAACGACTCTTCTTTCTTCTAGCAGTGCCTCCATTACTGTCCCACCACAGAGGGGAGGTGTCGTGGCCTATATTTAGCAAAAAAATGTACGTAATGAGCATATTAAAGTTTCTGACCCACCTTGGACAGCTCAGGGCAGAGTACATAAGGCCACAGGAAACACACTACGGCAGCCACAGGGTCCGATTAAAGAATTCTCCCAGATTGTGCCCCAGAGTTATCTGAGGGCACATGTGGCAGTCAGACATGCCCGCAGAGGAGGATCTGTACAAGAGGAAAGGTTTACAGGGGTGGGGCAAGGGGAGTAGAAGACACCTGAAACATGGGCAGGAAAAAAAGGAAGTTTCACACTTGCTTAAAGGTCATCTGGATAAATAGAAACAATTAAACATAATATTGAAATTTAGCAAGATAATTACTGTGTTCCTGGCTTCTAACTCTGCTAAGTGCATTAGAGACTGGAACACTTTTGATACCTTATAAGCAAGACAAGAAACCCCAGCAGGCTCTGCTGTGTGGCCTAGAGTAGCATGAGCTTGTGATATGGGAAGGAAGCTGGTTTTAAATATCGGTGTCACTCTTGGATCCTGAGGGTGCATTACAGCGAAGGTGCATTACGTGACATGTGCAAATATAGTCTCTGAGCATTGCAAGGTGTGGCCAGCACCTGCTCCCAGGTGCCAGGTCTGCGATAGGCTGGTACTGCCAGTTCCTTCCTGCCCCCATAAAAATGTTCACAACGAAGCATCTCACATGATCAGGAACTGTGCAAAGCCAGGTGACTCTTGGTGTCGATGTGGATGGTGAGAGAGCAGAGTGAAAGTCCTCTTAAAATTACATTTGATTTGGGACGTAGCAATGGCCCAAGCAGGCCACAAAGCACAGATAAGAGCAGAAACTAGGGCTCCTGTTTCACCTACCCGTCATCCCCATTTCACAGCTGCAAATGCTGCTGGCAAACTCACAACAGCACCTTCTTAAACAAGCCCTCGAGACAAACGTCAGAAGCAAGCTCTTCGGAGAAGGCACACAAAGCAGAGTGCGATTATCTCAGACAGCACCGAGTACAGAGAGCAGACCCTATGAAAACAATATTGTATTTCTAATGCATTTCAGGCTTTGGGGGGGGGGGGGGGGACTATTGCTAATGTTTTGCAGGCAGAGAGCTGAAATAGTAACACCTGCATTGCAAATAAATGCTGCTATTTATTTCTCCATCCAGATTTGTATTCCACTTTCTCCTTCAAAGTGGAGGGCTACACACAATGTGTTTACATTGAGTAGGGTAACACTATGTACATAAAAGTTAAGAGAAAAGTATAGACATGGGCTATTATTATGTTCAGGCACAGTTAGCTGATCCTTTGTAGTAATCTCTGAATAAGGTGGTCTTAAGAGATTTGCAGAATCTTTGAGGTCATTTAACTCCCTCAGTTCATCTGGGAGAGTATGCCAGAGGGCCAGTGCTGAGAGGGCTAGGGCCAATGTTCCCTCTAATTTTCTGTAGGCTGTGTGCGCATAAAATACCAGCTGTGTGCAGCTTTTGAAGGAAGGTTAAATTTTTGTGCGCCACATAACGACACTCGGAGTTATATACTTTAAAATTTGACTACACATCAGAATACAGTATGTACACCATATTGATTTTAATCAAATTAAAAGAAAATAGACGATTACTAAATGAAGCGGGAAATTTCTAGTAATTACAATCATAACTTTTAAATTTTAAGATGTCTGTGTTGTTTTCTATCAGAATCAGAGCTGTAATTTTTGTGTGCTCTGTTGTAAAGTATGTGCGCTCACTCGGCGAGGTGTGTGCGCACGCACACGCGCACAGCTTAGAGGGAACAGTGGCTAGGGCTCTGAATTGTTTTATGATATCCAGCTGGTGTGTGTAGCTTGTTGTTGTTGCCGGTTCGGCTGTGTCTTTGGTTATCAGGCTGTGGAGTACATCTGATGTGCATTGGTGTATATGTTTGTGGTTGTTTTGAATCTTGCCCTTACAATTATTGGGAGCCAGTGTAGTTGTTGGAGTACAGGTGTAATGTGCTCATTCTTGGCTGTGGCGGTTATGATGCAGGCTGCTGTGTTTTGTACCAGTGAGAGTGGGTGGGTTACCCGTTTGGGTAGGCCTTGATAAAAGGAGTTTCCATAGTCCAGTACTGGGATGATGACCACCTGACATACAGTTCAGAAATGGTCCTGACTGAGGATTGGGCTGAGTCTCTGGATGATCTTTAATCTCTGGTACGCCTTTGTTGCGGTTTTACTAGAGTTACATGACCTTCACCTAGAGGATTTTATAACACCCACTCCCCGAAAAAGAAAAAGTTAAGATCAAACATAAGGCCTGCAGTCCCTTACATTACAGGGGGGGGGGGAGGGTTGTATCTACCCTGTACATACACACCATTCAATGCAACACTCAGCAATTCTTGCCTTCTGCACACCCCTGGATACAAAATTTGCCATCCCTTGTAACCAGAAAAAATTCTGTAAATTATCTCAACTCATTTTCCAGCCCCCCATAAGTGAATGTGCCTTAACTACTCTCCCTGAGTAATGTATCTACCATGTATATACACACACCATTCAATGTGACACTTAATTCTGTTCTATGTAACTCTTAAAAGTTCTATTGATCGCCTTCCACAAACCCCTGTATATATGTTTGGTGTTCATTGTAACCAGAAAACATTTTTTGTCGATTGTAAACCACTTTGAACTAGTGAAAAGCGTTATAGAAAACGGTTTAAATAAATAAAATAAGGCCCGAGTAATACAAGGAAGCAGCACTGTGTGTTGTGCAACCAGGATTACAAAGCCAACCATTAGCTTAAATATAGTTTTAAGAAGTGGGATTTCTTTAATTTTATGAGGGGAAATTCTGCATGGAAATCTTTGCCAAAAGGTCCTACAAGGAGTAAGCGCATAGCCACGCTTGCTACATGCAGTCACTCTCTAGGGTTTTGTATATGAAGCATGCCAGCTTGTAAACAAACTTTTGTTATGGAGGTTGTGGGAATAGTGTGACTGGTTTGAATCTACAACAGGAATCCATTCAGATCCAAATGTATGTCCAAGGAAATTAAGCAGCAGGCTGCCTGAAACCTTCTGAAGGGCCCCAACACCACATTGCATTTCTTTTCAGAAGTGTCCCTGTCCTCCAAGCAGCCACTGTTCCCTCTAGAATGTGTCCTCCTGATTTCTCTCCATGCTCCTTGGCCACTGGGGTTCTCCCCACGAATGTCCCATGCTATCTGTCAGCCACTGTCCAAGCAGGAAATGGCTAGGCCTCTGTGCCCAGTCCCCATAAGCTGCACATCATGACAGAACCCAGCGGCAGTAATGCAAAATCTACTTCAGCAAGGCAATTACTGCATAACACACAAATTATAAATATTCACCTTCCAAACATGAGATATCTAAGCTAACCTCTGGAATCTGGGGGTTGACCAGGAAACCTCTCTAGAAATGCAGCACTAACTACTAAAAATGCATAGTTCATTTTGTGCAGACCAGGTTTCCATTTAAAAAGGACTTTTCTACAGCCCATAAAGCAACCTTACATCCTGACCATGCAACTTGACATCTTCTTTGAAAGGGGGGGGGGTAAAAACAAAACAAAAAAAATTTAATTTTACAATTAATTTTAATGTAAAACCATTTACCTGCTCACAATGAAACAAAATAGAAGGCAGAGCAAGATCCTGCCTCTTACATTAAGAAGTGTTTTTTGGTCTTGCTCCACTGAGGAATGAATAAAAGGGGAAATGGAGGGCAATATCCCAACTCTGCCTTCTGCAGGCCCAGACAGTTCTAAGAGGGAGAAATGGTCTGGACTGGGACATAACGTGGCTCTTGTCGTAAGAACCACCTCTCTTTGGATAAATCCAGACAGACACACCACGCTCCTCTCTCCTCCAGCTTTGCCACAGAGGTTCCAGATGCTAACGCAGAAGTTGCCACATCCGCTATGGAAAAATCTTCCAAAAGGAGAACTTTGTTCTTATCAAATTGTGCCTGTGAATTCTTTTCAAAGACCAGAGCAAGTTATTACTTTGAACAGATAATGAAATTCATTTTGTCTCGATAGGAAAAATACTTAGTGCATCAGTCCCTTCATAACATTTCAGCGCTAAAACAGGAATATCACCTCTCTTTTGGAAGATATTGGGGAGGGGGGGGAGAGCAGGAGGTAGGACTGGAACATACTTTATCTCCTGTAAGAGAAGGGAATAAAAATTATAAAAAGGCAGTGTTCTCTCTGTTCCTTTAAGGCTCTGGATCTGCTGCAACAGGTTGCGGGGTGTTTTTGTTGGGGGGAGGTAGAGACACATAGCCGTTCAGTTCTTTTTAGACTTTGGGGTATCGTATTTTCTCTTGCTAGAGTACCACAGCAGCAGAGGTATTCCAATGGATGGTAGGGTCATGACACCAAATGCTGCCCAATCAAGCTGCAAAGAGAAGACAAAAAGGACTGATCACTACGCATGGTGTTACCATAAAGCAGCGTGAATTTTCCAGGGTCTCTTTGTAACCCTAACACTGAAAAATCAGCATCCCATCTTGATACTTGTGAGTGGCTTGTTTTCCCGAGTCTGGATTCTGCTTTGTTCTGGGCCACTAGCAGGAACTGGGGGCCAAGCACTCATGCACACCAAATTAATATGTAACGACGAGGTTGGCTTTTTTTAAAAAAATTTTCTCTATTAAATCCTAAGCAGTAACCTTAAATCATCTGATAAATGGAAAAATGTTTTAGTACATGTATTGTTTTGAGTGCTGCCCCCGTCCTAGATGGCAGAGCCACTTACTAACCCTACTGTGAAATGTACCACCTGCCTTATTGATCATGCTCTACACCACCTTGGGCAATATTCTTTCAAGAAAGCAGATCATAAACTAATGATTTGTATTTATTTTTTGCTGACCCATGTACAATGCCAAAAAAATAACTTCTTACCAGACTAGTTACTGGGAACCAATAATGCCTACCAAACTCAACAAGCACCCGGGTGTCTAATTACCTAAGTCCCAGATGTAGCTTTGGTTGAGCAAGGGCAAATTCTTGTTTGATCTAAACTCTCTAAGGATGATAATGCATTCAAAATAAGATGCAGCACTGTTTAAAAAGAAAGCTCGCTTTTGATTTTTTAAGACTGCTCTTAAATACAAAAGAGAACATAATAGCATGCATACAAAATCATTCTGTTACCCATCAATAATCTATGCAGACTTGCCTTGATTGTTAATTTCTAGCTGAGATGAAGAGTCCCCAAGTAGGTAACATGAAACTAGTTAGTTATGGCGACTGCTGGCTCAGAAGGCAGAGCTAATTCTCGTCTATGGGTAATTCACTTTAACAACACAGTATCTGAAGTCCTATGGGAATTATTTTGCAAAGTACTTACAAAATGAGGAGAGAACCGTCTGTCAAACTCTCTCTGACTGAGGATCCCTCCTTGGCCGGGAGCGCTGCTATATCCAACCTGAGATCAAACCAAGGAACATTTCTAATTAAAGCAATTGACTTCTAAACATAAGGACAGGGGAAATGGTTAAGTTAGCCAAAGACACTATACTGAGAACCACCCTGCTAGTCTAATGGCATCCTGCAAGAGAGCTGGGTTCAGTTCCCAACTGTGACTGCTATCAAAAGTCAGAAAGGGAAGAAAATACACCCCCTGGTGAAATTAGTTTTACAAATGGCAACTAAACAAGTCTCTGTTTCTTAAACCATCTGAAGTTACAACCACTCACCACCACCTGTCCTCCCTCCTGTGCCAGGTACGTGATTGTGGCTGAGGTGAAGTTGAAGTAGCCTGCTTTCAGGGGTCTCAGAACCACCGTGTGCGACACATTGCTGGCACTGATGGGCAAAGGATTAAGGAAGTAACAACGTAGCACCACACTAACATTACATTATAGTTACCACAGCAGCTCTTTAAAAATGTAACAGCTTAAGTGAAGAAAACGGCCTTGAAGTGGTTGCGGAGAGTATTAAAACGTGTTCCAGTCTATAAGGGAGATTTCTTCAAAAAAGGGGCCATAATCACTAATTGGCGTTCCTTGAGTAACTCCAGTCCATTCCCACACCTCTGGGTAGTCAACTTCCTCCAGCAACTTGGAGACTGAGCATGTCATCTTTTGATGACATCAGTGTACTAAGGCAGCTGGCTCCTCCTTCTAACCCCAGTAACCTACTGACAAAGCAGACGTACAGGAGCAACAAATAAGTAGCCAAGCTTCATAAACCAAACGCTGTATACCCTTGGGCTACCAACACTAGTAGGGACCCTCCTTCCCCCCAAAACAAGGCAGCTAAATTGTGGACTGCACACTTGAAAAGACCTGAAAATCCTATAAAGGACAACTAAATTCTTAGAGTGTAAGGCAAAAAATGAAAGACAACACTCCTGTCAGGACTTACCCGCCTCAAACAAGCAAACAATCTCTATTCTCTAGCAATTCCCCTGACCACAAAACTCAATGGTGACATTCTTCAGGCCCAGGTTCGCGTTGCTGAATATTATAACTAATCAGGGAGGGTTCCGGGGCTGGAGTGGAGTTACTCAAGGAAAGTCAATTAGCAGGCAAAGTCTAATTTCACATTCCTTATCGTCCCTCCAGTTCAGTCCCGCACCTCTGGGATGTAACAGAGCTGTACTACTGACAGGAGGGGTCCGCGATTCCAGCCCGAATTACCAATGCCCAGAATCTGGAGTCCCGTACTGCCTGCATATTCAGACTATAATGTTTTGCAAATGTGTGAAGGGAGGACCAAGTGGCAGCCCTACAAATCTCGGCAGATAGTGCCATACTATATTCTACCCACAAGGCTGCTTGAGCCCTGGTTGAATGAGCCCGCAGCCCCATTGGAACCAACCTTTCCTTCAACTTGTACACCAACTCGATAATTTCCCTAATCCACCTAGAAATGGAGGTCTTGGCCGTTGCTCCCTCTTGCGCAGACCTCCAAGAAGTACAAACAATCCAATTTACAAAACTGAGCTGTTCTTTTCAAATAACGGTGCAATACTCTCTGGACATCTAACGGCCACAACTGTGGATCTATGCTTCCCTCGGGCCTGCTTAAGAGTGCTGGCAGGGAAACTTGCTGATTCAAGTAAAACATCGATACGACCTTAGGAAAAAAGGAAGGTACCGGCCAGAGAACTACCTTCTCCTTTGAGATAGGGAGGAAGGGCCACCAGAGAGCTTGAGCTCAGAAATTCTCCTGGCCGAGCAAATTGCCACCAGAATCACTGTCTTAAGAGTCAAATCCTTCAGCAATGAAATGCTCAAAAGGCTCCTTCGCCGGCATAGACAACACCAAATTGAGTTCCCAAGGAGGAACGATTGACCGAATCTATAGCCGGAGCTGCTTCACAGCTTTCATAGTAACATAGTATATGACAGCAGATAAAGACCAGCATGGTCCATCTAGTCTGCCCAGCAAGGTGGCAAGAGTAGGTATGCCTGCCAGTCCGTGCAGGTCACCCCTCCCCATGCCTGTGTTTAGGGATGTACACACCGCTCCAAGCAGGTCACCTCTACTTGAGGTATCAGACAGGTAAGTTTATTTTTATCCTGTTTCTATAAAGGGATCCACTGTCAGTCCCAAGCCATTTTGAATTCTGTCACTATGTTTGCCCCCACCACTTCCATCAAGAGGGTTTTCCAAGCATCCACCACCTTTTTTTTTTTTTTTAATTAAAAAAGTATTTCCTGAAGTCGTTTTTATTTTATTTTTATTATCCCCCGACCTATGGCCAAACAAGCTACCTGAAAAACAGCCAAAAGAACAGAAATTAACAGCAAAACAAAATAGCAATGAAAAACAGTGAAGGGAAATGCAAGAGAAAAGAAAATTGCCGTTGAGAGCCTTCCCACTCAAACAAAATAGTGCTGCAGCGGCTCCTGACCTGCCTGGGTCGATGCCACGCAGTCTGCCAACACCTGCAACTCCCCTCACTCCTAACAAAAAGGAGGCCTCCTGCTGACAGCCACCCCTCTCCGACTCTTACCACTGTGCCGAGTAGACAGCTGACGGCCCTCTCGTGATCAGCCGTTCCTCTGCTTTGGCAATGAGGCGCGGGGGGGGGGGGGGGGGAGAGAAAACACACTTATCCTCTGGTTTTCTGCTGTTCCCCTCCGGAAACACCGCTCCTCACCCACAGAACGGGTTCGGGAGCAGTGCCTGCCTCCAAGCTCTATGTCCAAATGTCCAGCAGCCCCTCGGCTCTGAGCAACTCCTGGGTTTTTTTTTTTTTTTTTTTTTTTTTAATAGCTCAAAAGTTTCAGTGTGAAGGGAGGAGGAGACTTATCCACAAATAGAGCACTGAAAACTCAAGGAACAAAAGAAATAAAGAAGAAAAAACACAAAACAAAACAACTCCTCTTCCTAGTTGTCCCTTCAGAGTCCTGCCTCAAGGATCACCAGCTTCAGCTGCTTGGAGACTGAGCCTACTGTGGGCTGGTGCCATATGCCTAAGTAACCTGAGGTTATCAAAGTTGTGACATGCTCAGTCTCCAAGCTGCTGGAAGAGGTACTCAACCCTGCGGTGCAGGACTGAACTGGAGTGAGGATAAGGAAACCCCCTTACAGCTTCATGTTATGCCCTCTAGGATTACAGCTTCCCAGTCTTTGAAAACATTTTGTTTGTTCATTAATATTCCTTAAGTATTTAAAAGTTTGTATCATATCTCCCCTGTCCCTTCTCTCCTCTAGAGTATACATATTTAGGTCTTGGAGTCTCTTTTCATATGTCTTCTAATGCAGGCTCCAAATCATTTTGGGTGCGTACCTAAAGACACTCCCTGGATACTGCCCCGATAACACAAAATGGCTGCCACTTGCACCCTCAAGGAACTAGAAGAAAAGCCCGTCTCAAAGCCCGATTGCAGAAAGGCTTACATGTCTGGTACTGTTGCTAAGAATGGCCAACACTGCCGTTCTGCACACCAGGTCTCAAAGATGCGCCAGACCCAGATATAAGACAGAGAGGTGGACCTTTTCTGGGCCTTCAGTAACATTGTGATCACCGGTCCTGCATAGCCACGCTTTTTCAACCGAGCCCTCTCAAGAGCCATGCCGTAAGCAAGAATTGAGCCACCCGGGGCATTAGCACAGGCCCTTGGGTCAAGAGATCCACCTGCACCGGTAGATGCCACGGCTGATCCACCTATAGTCATATGAGGTTGGCATTTCATGGGCCCTGCGGCCAGTTAGGGGCAAGTAGAATGACCATTCCTCAGTGTGCCTTGACCCTCTGTAAGACACGGCCTATGAGCACCCACAGTGGAAAAACATATAGGAGACCCTCTGTGGGCCACCTCTGCACCAGGGCGTACAGACCCTCCGACATCCATTCCCTTCTGCTGAAAAAAATCAGTTCGCTTTGGCTGTTGCAAATGTCGCCATAAGATCCATGATCAGTGTGCCCCACCTTTTCACCACCTGCAAGAATGCCTCCTGGCAGAGTGTCCATTCCCGGGATCCACCTGTACTCGACTCAGTAGTCCACTATCACATTGTCTGTTCCCGCAACATGCGCCACCGAAAGTACTTGAAGATGCTCTTCCGCTCACATTAGCAGTGCCTCTGTCTTCTTCCAAGCACACGCTGCCCATGCCCCTTTGCCGATTGACATAGGCTACCATGGTTGCGTTTTCCCAGAAGACCCAAACTGCTTTCCCCTGCAGCCAAGGCTGAAACCCTGGAGGAGGTTGACTACCTAGAGGTGCGGGACTGGACTGGAAGGACGATAAGGAATGGAGCATTTCATGCTCTTGTTTCTGTAGTGAGTACAATCAGATCATGATTCTCACCCCCCCTTCCCCCCCCCTGGCCTCTGGAAGATCCCACTCATCCTGGATCACCTGTTTAACCACTCTATGCACAGGAAACACCTTCTGCAGCTTCTGAACCACCTGGAGTAGCGGGTCCTCTAATTCTCTTCCTCTACAGGTAGACCCACTGGCATATTAAGAGTCTTCAATGATTCCACAATGAGCACAGCCAACTCCTCTCGGTGGAATACCCAGGACTCCTACTCCTGCAGAATTTCTCCTTCTTCCAACTCCTCTCCTTCCACATCCAACTCCGCTTCTGGGTCTAAAATTTCTGGCTCCTCCAAAGGCAGAGACTGCTCCCACCAGTCCACCTCCAGCCTAATGTTTGAACGACTCCACATTCGCCCCGGCTCTTGCATGGCCACAGGCTATTTACGGCCCTGCTCAGGCAGCAAAGACTGGCTCTTTGCCCCCCCACTGCCGCATGCAGAACACCTTATGCATAAGGACAAATTTTGGCAAAAAACTACCTAGGGCAGTCTCTCCACCTAAGCCCTGAGACGTGGAGGACCTGGGAGACAGTCCTTACTGTATGGTTCTAGCAGAGGTGGCGCGGTCCCAAAATCCCTGACCTCACCTGCTGTCTAGTTCTGCTCCTCCTGGAAACTTGTAGTACTCCCCACCCCTCCCAAGGAGACCGTTTGCTCCAAAAGCTGTTCAGTGCCATCCGGCAGCCTGGCCTCCTTGCAGCAGCGGCAAATGCCCGCCTCAGAGACAGACTCCCTGCAGACCATGCAAGCTATACACTGTGGCCTTGCCGGCATGGTCTTTTCCTACACTGATAAGACTGTTCAACCCCTCTGTTCAATAGTTCTTTCAGCTTAGCGGGTGTAAGGAGAAGAACTCCTGGCTGAATCTCTCCTTCTTTCCAAGCAGTGCTGCCTTCTTTGTTTGCCTCGGTCCTATAACTGCTAGGCTTTTTTGTTGTTGTTGTTGTTGTTTAAAGTAAATTAAAGAGAAACAAGGCCCCTTAAGCAAAAAAAACAAAAAAAAAAAACACAAACCACCGCAGGGAGCACCACTCAACCTCTGGTGAGTCCTGCCTTCACCCATTCAATTAAACAGAGAAACTGCCTCTTTAAATGGCGTGCTTCCCGCACTGCTGGACACACTGGACACCATGAGGTCACTAACCTGTACACCTTAGAAACATGCTCTGGGATGAAACTGCTGCCGACACTGCCTGCAGCTTAACCTCACTACTGGCTTGAAAAAAACAAAACCACTGTCCCCTGGTTTCGGCAATGAGGCAGAAGTGAGGGAATGCCTTACAAACACAGCCTGTAGCCTCTGTTCCCCTCACTGCTCCTCACCCGGTAATGGGTTCAGAAGCTGCTGATGCTGCCTGGCCGCATGTAAAGACTAAAAGGCCCCTCTTCCTTACCCTGGGGGGGGGGGGGGTGGAGGTATCCCTCATTTTTTTTGGAACTAGAAGAATCCAAATGTAATCAACTCAAATCAAACTAGCTGAACCCACTCCTTAGTTGTCCCTTCAGCGAGTTCAGCCCTCTGGATCACTCCTCTAGCTGCTTGGAGACTGAGCTTACTGGGGCTAGGAGGAGCCAGCTGCCTTAGTACAATGATGTCATCAAAAGATAACATGCTCAGTCTCTAAGCTGTTGGAGTAGGTCGACTACCCAGAGGTGTGGGACTGACTGGAGGGATGATAAGGAACAGTACATTTTTGGTTAAATAGAAGACTCAACCACAGCAGACAGGAACAGATGTAATTCTGTAAGTTGCTCTATGTTGGTTGCTTTCTTGTATTTCTTTCAACAGCTAGTCACGGTTTAGACCTCTTTTTGGAAGCCATGGATTTAGTGGCATAATATTGTTTCCAGAACTAAAATGTGGATCTTACAGCTCTGTACATGTTAAGTGCAACAGTATATTAAGGGCATGTGCCTTAAATTTAAGCTGTTCTGAAGTAAATTAGCTACAGATTATCTTTATTGTGGCATTTGATATACCACCCAATGCCAAGGCGCCCGAGTGCTTTACAATAAAAAATTGCTACAAGAAACAAGGAAAAGGAAACAGAACGCCATTGTAGGACAGGAAAGAAGAGCAGATAGAGGAAGAAATAGAGTGCTAGACTAGAAGGGGCGAGGGCGACAAGGCAGGAAATTAGGAAAAAGAGGAAGGAAGGTCAAAGGAAAGGGTGAAGAGGCGGATTTTTAACAATGCCTTAAAGTGGGGAAAGGAGAGTTCGAGGCGAAGGTCTGATGGGAGGGAGTTCCATAGGAGGGGGCCCAGGAAAAAGAAAGCAGAGGATCGGGTGGATTCCAAATGAGCAAGTGAAGGGAAGGGGAGAGAGGGGCGGGAGAAGGTGTGAAAACGAATGAGCTCAGACAAGTAATTGAGGGGTGCGAGTGTGGATGACGTGATGAACCAGAGTAAGGACCCTTATACTGAATATGAAGCCTAATGGGTAACCAAAAGCCATGCAGCGTCCATTTGAAAAACATAAGGATACGGTGCAATTCTGTCCCACTTCACATTCAGCATTCCAGAGACAATCCCAAAGTCTTCGGGAGGGAAAGAGTCATCAGATAACTCCACTTCTAGAGCAGCACTGGAGGGGGTGGAGAAGCCCAAATCAAACACACAAAGAAAGGCTGTGGCAATGGATACATCAGGCTTGGGGAAAGCAAAGTATCATCACGAGTGAACAAGCAAAACAATTTAAGAAAAGAATGGCGGAAACTATTCTGACCAAGACTGCAAAATGTGTGTGTGTGGGGGGGAGAGGGGGGGGGAGGAGGAGGAGTTGGTTTATTTGAGGTGGTTCCCAGGTAATACCACTTGTCAAACCAGGCCCAGGGTTGTTTTAATGTTTTAAACTTCCAAATGTCAAAGAGGAAACCATGAAACAAGGGAAACTTTAAATATCCGGTCCTGTATATTTTCCTGGCACACTGATATATGCAACATTTGTTTAGTTACATGAGAAATCAGGCATTATAAAAGTGTGGAATGGAGAAGTAACCTGGTGATTAGAGCCAGGGTTCAAATCCCATTGACCCTCCTTTTGATCATGGCAAGTTTAATTTAATTTTTTTAATTTAGCTCACACCTTTCCATTAGTTGTTCAGGACACATTAAAATTAGGTACTATGATTACTTCCCTGTCTACTGAGGGATTACACTCTTAAGCTTTTATTTTAAAATTCTTGATCTCAAGTACTCTAAAAAGAATCATAGACTGAGCTATTCTGACCGACACTGCAAAAACGTTTGAGCAGAGGGAGTGGAGGAATAACCCAATGGTTAGAGCAATAGCCCAGTGACCAAAGACACCACCAAGGTGAAATTAGACTTACCTAATTGTTGTTCCTTAAGGAACTCTAGTCCAGTCCCAGAACCTGACAGTTCTGCACCTCCTCCAGCAGCTATGGAGACTAACACACGTCATCACTTTGATGACCCAGGTATACGTAGGCAAGGACCGCCTCTCCCCACCAGTACCTATTGACAAAGCAAACTCAGCAGAGCAACAAAAATGCAGTTAATTCAAGAAACTGTTAACGTCAACTCTTGTTGGAACACATTCCTATACCTAAAGGGAAGCTTCCCTAGGAAGAGAAACCTCCGCCAACACTCAGTATTGCATAGGAAGATTTTGCCCTCGCCGCCAGAAAATAGAAATCTCGAGAGCGAGAATGAGAGAGCGAGAGACCCTCCTGCGGACCACGGTATCACGTCCTTTCGCAAATGCTCCCTTCGCACCACTCTGCGCTGCAAGGACTTCAGGCTGATCCGAAAACAAAAACTGCAAGTGACTCGGGTGGGCTCCGGGACTGGACTACAGTTCCTTAAGGAACAACAATTAGCAGGTAAGTCTAATTTCACCTTCCTTTGCGTCCCTCTAGTCCAGTCCTGGAACCTGAGAGGATGCAACAGAGCAGTAAAGATCAATGGGAGGGCCCTGCCAGAGCAGCCTGAAGCACCGCCAACCCAAACTGTACATCGCTTGCCGCCTGCACATCTAACCGGTAATGTTTGACAAACGAATGCAAGACCTGGTTGCTGCCCTGCAAATCTCCGCCGCCAGCACCAAAGCAAACTCCACCCAGGAGGCTGCTTGCACCCTAGTCGAATGGACTCCTAGACCTTCTGGCACCACTTTAGCTTTCAAAATATACGCCGCTGCAATGGCTTCCTTCAACCATCTGGAAATGGAGGCCTTAGACGCCGCTTCCCCTTTCCACGGCCCACCGAACACCACAAACAAACGATCGGATTTACGAAAAGATTCTGTCCTGCAGAGATACCACTTAATGGACCGCCGAACATCCAGAAGCCCTAACCTACCTCACCCCCATGGCTTCCTTCTCCTTTCCCGAAAACACTGGTAATGAGACTGCCTGGTTGACATGAAAAACCGAAACCACCTTGGGCATGAATGCGGGAACCGGTCGCAGCACCACCTTCTGATCTGAAAATGACAAAAACGGTTCCCTACAAGACAAAGCCTGCAACTCAGAAATCCTGCGAGCTGAGCAAATGGCCACTAGGAAAATCGTCTTTAACGTCAAATCCTTCAAGGATGCCTGCCCCAACGGCTCAAAAGGAGCCCTGACCAACGCTTCCAACACTAGATTCAGGTCCCACGGCGGAACCGAGCACCGGCGTGGAGGCCGCAAATGTGATACGGCCTGCAAAAATCGTTTCACATCCGCATGCCCTCCCAACACCTCTCCTTGAACCTTACCTCGATAACACGAGATTGCCGCCAACTGTACTCTCAAAGAACTGGCCGCCAGTCCCTTCTCGAACCTGTCCTGCAAGAACGCAAGGATCTGTGCAATAGATGCCGCTGAGGGCAGCACCCGTCTGTCCGCACACCAGGCCTCAAAAATGCGCCAGACCTACACATAAGCTAAGGAAGTAGACCTCCGCCTCGCCTTAAGCAATGTCGAAATGACGGCAGCCAAATAACCTTTGGTAGTCAGCCTCGCCCTTTCAAGAGTCAAGCCGTAAGCGAGAATCGAACCACCTGCGGCATGCAAAGTGGCCCCTGAAGTAACAGATCCTCCCTCAGAGGAAGCCGCCACGGCCTGTCCACCAACAAATGAACCAGTCCATATACCACGGTCTTCTCGGCCAATCCAGCGCCACCAGAATCACTCGGCCCCGGTGATGCACTATGCACTGCACCACGCGTCCGATGAGCGCCCATGGTGGAAAAACAGACGAGACCCTCAGACATTCTCTCTCGACGCCTGCTGTAAAACCACGCTACTTTCGCGGACTCTAAGGTCGCCATTACATCCATTATAGGCAGCCCACAGCGCTCTGCGATTAGCGCAAACACTTCCGGGTGAAGCAACCATTCTCCTGAATCGACCCTGCGCCGACTCAAAAAAATCCGCCTTGACATTGTCTACTCCCACGACATGTTGAGCCGAGATGGCCAGCAGATTCCTTTCAGCCCAGGCCAACAGCCAACTTGCTTCTGCCTCCAACACCGCACTCCCGGTGCCGCCCTGTCGATTGATGTAGGCCACCGCAATCGCACTGTCGGAGAGCACCCGAACCGCCGACTGACCCAGGCACGACTGGAACCACAATAGGGCCAAATACACTGCCCTCATCTCCAGTCTGTTGATCGACCATGCCGCCTCCAGCGCAGACCACTGTACCTGCATGAACTGACCTTTGAAATGCGCTCCCCAGCCCGTGAGACTTGCATCCGTTGTCAAGAATCTCCAGGTTGGGGCCTCCAGGGACATACCCTTCTCCAAGTTCTCTTGTTGCGTCCACCAGAGAAGTTCCCGTCTCACCTCCGGTGGGCAAATCAGGCGCTGCGACAGCGCATCCGACTGGTGTGACCAACACCGCAGCAGAGCCCTCTGCAGTGGTCTCATGTGTGCTCTGGCCCACAGCACCACCTCTATCGTGGCCGCCATTGTTCTGAGCAACTGTAAATACTGCCAAGCTGTGGGAGCCCTCTAGGACAGAAACCTCACCAGCTCCCTCAAGCCATTTAACCGCTCCATTGGAAGAAAAACCTTCCCCTGCGCTGTGTCGAACCGCGTCCCCAGGTAATCCAGGGACTGCGACGGGACCAGCCTGCTCTTTGAGAAGTTGACTACCCATCCCAGGCTCTGCAACACCTGCACTACCCGGGAAGTAGCTGTCCTGCTCTCTTCCTCTGACTTTGCTCGAATCAACCAAACGTCCAAATATGGATGCACCAGCACTCCCTCCTTGCGAAGAGCTGCTACCACAACCACCATAACCTTGGTGAATGTCCACGGGGCCGTTGGCAGGCGAAAAGGCAATGCCCGGAACTGGAAATGCCCCATTGGCACTGCAAACCGAAGAAACTGCTGATGCTCTTGCCGAATGGGAATATGCAAGTAAGCCTCTGAGATCCAATGACGTAAGAAACTCTCCTTCTCGGACTGCCACAATCACAGACCGCAGTGTCTCCATATGGAAGTGCGACACCCGGAGACAGCGATTCACACTCTAAGTCTAAAATGGGCCGAAACGCGCCGTCCTTTTTTGGCACCACAAAATAAATGGGAGTATCGACCATATCCGCATTGCTCCGGCGGAACCGGCACCACCGCCCGAAGTTGCAGCAATCTGTGAAGAGTCTCGAGCACCGCTCGGTACTTCATCCGCGCTCTGCAAGGCGACTGGATAAACACGTCTGTCACTGGTCGTTGGAGCTCCAGAGCGTAGCCCTCTCGAATCACTTCCAACACCCACTGATCCGACGTTATTTGGACCCAGGCATGGTAAAAGTCCCGCAGCCATCCCCCGACGGCCTCGTACCCCACTTGAGTCCCCCTCATCTCATTGTGGCTTTTTAAAGCTCGAGGCTGCGCCGGGCACAAAACCTCTACCTGCCCCACAAAAACCTCTACACCCCTGGCCTCGCCCAGGGAACCTGCCTCGCTGAAATTGCCCAAAGCAGGGCGAACGAAATCTACGAAACTCCCTCTGCACTCCTTTGGGAGCCGGGCTAGGGCGGCCCTGCTTTGGTTTATCCTCAGGCAAACGGCCCCCTTTAGAGACTCTCCCAAATCCTTAACCAACTTGTCCAAATCTTCTCCGAAAAACAGCTTCCCCCTAAAGGGGAGCTTACTGAGCCACGCCTTGGAAGAACTGTCTGCCGCCCAGTTGCGCAACCACAAATATCGCCGGGCTGCCACCACCGAAGCCATACTTTTGGCAAGCCCATGGATCAGGTCATAATGAATATCCGCCAAATAGGTGGTCCCAGATTCCAGCCGTGACACCTCATCCACCTGCTCCCCTACCTAATCCCCCTGCAGTCGCTGTGACCAACACAGACAGGCTCTTGCCACCCAAGCCCCCGCGATCGAGGCCTGCATGAACAGAACACTTATGTCAAACACCTGCTTTAATAACATATCTAACTTCCTATCCTGACCATCCTTAAGCGCCACAGCCCCCTCTACTGGGATCGTCGTCTTCTTAGTGACCGACACTGCCGCGTCGACTTTTGGGAACAAAAAAGATCCCTATCCTGGTCCGCCAGCAGATAGAGTCGGGCTATTATCCTGGTCTGCCAGCGGATAGAGTCGGGCTATTACCCTAGATCCCTTGAGGGCCGACTCGGGCACATCCCACTCTTCCTGAATCATATTCCGGAACACTCTGAATAGGAAATAGCCGCTGCATCGTACGTACCGCTTGCAACAACGGATCCTCTAATGCCTCATCCGCTGCCAGAACCGCCGCCGGCATATTAAGCACCTTAAGGAATTCGGTAATCAGGGCCGGCAACTCCTCCCATCGAAACACCCCGACAACCCTAGCCTGCTGCTCCGCCTCTGGCAGCTCACCCTCTTCTAACTCTTCCACGGAATCTTCCTCCAGATTCCCTTCTGTCTCAAGATCTTCCAAGGGCAGAGACGCCGACATCTCTACCCCCGCTACCTTATGTCTCTTAGCGGGGGTACCTGCCGCCTCCTGCCCCCCCCCAGGCACTCTCCCCCCGCCCACTGGCAGGAAGAGAGGCTATACTGGGCTGCAGTAGAGACAACGCCTGCTACAATAGCAAAAAGAAATCCGGAGGGACCAAAGGCTGCCCCCCCCCGTTGACACCTGTCCCTGCGGCGAAGGAGCCTCTCTCAATGTAGACAGCCCTGCCACAGGCTCCTAGGGGAGCAGAGACGGAGGCACGATGTCCCCCTGACTCTGGGACCCCATCTCCTGCCCCCTTGGCCCCCTTCAAGCGCCTGCTGCTTCCTGGGTGCAACCTCTACAAATACCCGAATCTAGGAGAGAGCCCCGCCTTGTGCCACAAACCAGACACCGAGGCCTAGCCGGCATGCTCCCCCTGAGCACGGCACCCACGGAAACGCAACCAACCAGAACCCCAAGTCACCCTCCGGTCGCTCACCCCCCTGCTTCCAGGGTCCTAACCAGTCAACAAAGATATAGCCATAAATATATATCTATGTATAGATATAGATAAAGATATATAGATATAGGTATTCACCTATCTATCTCTATATATATTGCATCTCAAGTCTTTGTTCTCGTTTTTTTTTTTTTTTAAACTGCAGCCACCACAACTAACCTAACTCCACCAAGTGCAGCACCCACGAACCCATCAACGGGAGAAAAGGAGCCGCTGCTCTCCCCGACGTGCTGTGTCAACAAAATTACAAAAAAAAAAAAAAAAAATGGCTGCTGTTGCGCTTCCCGCGCAAACACCATGCAGTCAGTGCTTCACCCCGATCTGCACTTACCGTGGTGATCTGAGCTCCCCGGCCTGCCCGCACATGTCCGACCCTCAAGAATGCTAAAATAGTGGCTTACCGACTGCACCAGCACTCCGGGGGCCCCGATCTACCGGGGGACCTCAATCTACCACCGGAGCTCAGCTGGATCGGCGGCTTCGGGTTAGAGACACAGTGCCGAAATCCTCCTGCTTCCGTCTCAGGCACGTTGCCGGCGGCGCCTGCCACCTGCTCATCTGTTCACGGGGGATCGGGATCAGGGAGACCTTTCTCACCGGACTGTCAACCACTATGCAGCTCTTACCCGCAGGGGAGGGGGTGGGGGAAAAAGCAGGAGGGCTCAAGGACAGCGAGCAACAGAGGAGTCAACCAGCCTTTGCAGACCAACCCTATTGCTAACCCCTGACTACCCACAGGTAATCAGAACAACTTAAATTTAGTTTTGTTTTTTTTTAATTCTGCTTATTTGCTACCGTCTGAGCCCAGTCCCTAGACTCAGCACCTTCTCCAGCTGCTATGGAGACTGAAACTGGTGGGGAGAGGTGGTCCTTGCCTACTTATACCTGGGTCATCAAAGCGATGACGTGTGTCCGTCTCCATAGCTACTGGAGGAGGTGCAGAACTCTCAGGTTCCAGGACTGGACTAGAGGGACGCAAAGGAACACCAATTGTGGCCTCGGTCAAGTCACTTAACCCTCCAACGCCTCAGGTACAAACTGATCGTAAGCCCTTTGGGGAATACCTACTGTACCCGATTGTAATTCGCCTTGAGCTACTAGTTCAAAGCCCTGAGCTAAATGTAAATAATTAAAAGAGTAAAATAAAATCACATGCGTCACAGATGACTGGATTACCTGGAGCCCACATTATAAATGTTGTACTGTAGGGTTAGGTCCTTCCCTTCCACAGCATATCTGTTCAGCAAGGACTTGGAGACCAGCAATCTTGCTCCTTCCTCACAATGGGCAACCGCACACAAGGCGATCAGAGCAAAAAGAAGCATCGTTATCTGACAGATTGAAGAACTGGCATTAGTGAATGAACTCCTCCAGTGTAGTACAGTCCAGCTTGGGTGGTTTTGTGAATGCATAGCGAGGGGAGGAGGGGAGGGGAGGTCAAATTGGTTGGGGCAAGGTACCTCAGGCCAGGGGTTCAAATCCCACTAGAGGACAGCAACCTTGGGCCGGAAGGACTGGGGTTTCTAGTCCCACAGGTGCTCCTTATGGGCTTGGGCAAGCCACTTAACCCTCCATTGCCCATGTTCCCTGTAAAATAGTTCTCTCCAAGTTATAATGCCCTGTTCAATGTAATTTCAGTTTGTTCAATGTAAACGCCTTGATATCATGAAAGGCGGTATATAAGAAATGTTAAATAAGCTACTACTACTCTCAAACCGAACATATTAATTTAAATTGTTTCCTTATAAATGCTTGGACTGAGTTTAGTATGTAACAGTTCAAGTGCCAAATCAGTCATATTAGCATGGTCTAAAATACACATTTCTACAGGTCAGGGCTGTCAACTGTACCAATGATCACTAAAAAATTCAGAATGAGTGACAAGGCTGAAAAAATTGAAATTACACTTACCTGGTAATTGTAGTTCCTTGAGTGCGACAGCTTAGTCCTCCACTTCTGGGTAGTGCACCTCCTCCTGCAGCCTGGAGACTGGACCAATCAGAATTCTGCCATCACTGGATGTATCCTGCAGGCATTACCCATCAGCCCCAGTGAACTATTGACAAAGCAGACTCAAAAGAGCAAGAAATAGATAGTTAACCGGTCAAACTATGAAAAGTACAAACCAAACAAGATTCTCCCCATTCACTTCCCCCTTTCTGTTGTACTAATCGAAAGGGCCATTGAAGGAAAAGGAAAGTTAGAATTAACCAGAGAACTGGAGTCCTCGAAAAGACACTCACCTGTATAAGCACCCTTCAGGACCGACTGCGTGCCGGGGCAAGTCAAAGAAGCGAGGGCAGGGATGAGGACTAAGCTGTCGCACTCAAGGAACTACAATTACCAGGTAAGTGTAATTTCAATTTCCTTATCGTGCCTCCAGCTTAGTCCTCCACTTCTGGGATGTAACAGAGCAGTATTAAAGGGAGGGACTTTGCGAACGGGCACGCCCAACGAAACCATGCTCCGCCCAGGAAGCTGCCTGCAGTCCAGAAAAGGCGATCCCGCAACCCCCCAGGCGCTGGCCTCCCGTGCAACAAGCAAGCTGAGAAAACCGAATCCTGGAGCCCACTGGAAATGGAGACCGACGTCCCAGCTTCTACCTGCCGGGGACCCCCAAAGAGTCAAACAAAACGCTGCGAGGAAGGGACGGAGCCTGCGACCGCCACAGAACGACTCCGAGCTCCCCGCACGTCCCAGCACCGCAGACCCCGATCAGAAAGGAAGCCTCCGCCCGCCGGAGAGACCGGGAGAGACCCCGCTTGATTCACAAGGAAAAAACGTAGACAAGCGAGACAGAAGCAAGCCGTTGACCAGAACCGGATTACTGAGCCGAAGAACCAAAGAAAGACAAGGAAAAAGCCCGTATACGATAGCGGCCGCAGATGCGCCAAGACAAACAAACTGTTTCAACAACACCGCTTTGGAGGCCAAGACTGTGACCGAAACTGAAGCCCTGACGCAGACGGCAGAACGGAATCCACAAGCTAGGGCTCTGCCCTGGAACCTAAAAGCTGGCAATGTGCCTAATATTCCGGGCCTGATGCGGTGGCAGGCTTCGCCGCCTTGTTGAGAGCAAGGAGGCAGGCTGCTTCTGCCACATAGGTCCAAGCTTAGCTGGCTACTTGCCTGAAACCCCAGGCCCTAAGCGATGCTTCCCAGGGACACGAGCAGGCAGGAGAAGACATGTAACATCCGATCAATTTGAAAACTGCCGCGCTATAAAACTAAGAGTAAGCCAACAATCACCGAAGGAAAACTGCTCCAGAGGATCAATCGACCAACGGAACGGAATGAAACGAAAATCAACGTAGGATGGGCCACAGTAACTGCTGTTTATTTTCTCCCTCCAAGAGATCTCGCAAAGACGTCACTGAAGCAGCGGGGCCCTGTAGCTAACGGCGAGGACACAGAAGTGTTTGACGCACCTCCACAAAGGTGCCGATGAGTACACCGCGCCCGACGCGTAGGCCTACTACCGATGCAGATGAGCCCCAGGAAGAAACTGGGACGAACAGTAGACCTAAGGGGCCATAACGAGGACAAGAACCCCGGAATCCCTGTGCTCAAGCCCTTACTGGCACCCCGAGGATGGCAGACCTCGCAGAAAGACCCTGCTGGGGAAGATACCACACGCCACGCAAGGAAGGAAATGTCTAACAATTATGCCAATCAGCCCCCCCGAACAGGGAGAAGGGATGCTACCAGCCGCCGAAGCCCTCTCCGGACAGGCCGCTGTCCGCATACAGAGACATTAACACCTCGAGGTGCTAATCGCATAGAGACACATTAACACCCCGAGGCAACTCTGAAAACCCCCCGTGAGGTTGAAAACCTGCTGGATAACGGCAAAACCTGCCAGACCTATCAGGGGCTACTGACTTGGGACCCAACGATACGGGCATCGAGCTACCCTCCGTAGTCGTCTAAGTATATTCTTATAAATGTATTTTTCAATTCGGGGTGGTTTTTTTATTTATTTATTTTTTTTAACTCTACCAACACCTCAACAAAACCAAACGCGAACACAGTCCAACGGATGCATTCTCAAAGTAGTGTACGCGTTACCTAAAGACACAAACGAAGAACCCAATGAGTAGAGAAAATCCCCAGAAACACCAATCTCTGAGCCTCGTGTGTGGGTCACGGGAATGGTAAACAAGGCCCCACTGGGCGGCCTGAAGTCAAGGAGCACTGTCTGTGCCTGGAACTGCAGAAGCTGAAGAACGGCGAAGTCGTATTCAAAAATCCACTGTCGAAGACCCTCTCTTCAACCCCGAGTCCAGAAAGGGACTGGAGAGGGGGAACCTGGTAAACCTGGACCCGGAGCCGCTGCCGAACCTCCCGACGTGCAGCCGTACCATCAGACAGGTAGCCAGCGGCGAAGAATTAACCTAAAGGCAAAACTTGCCACCATACCGTAATTGCCCCCCCCCCCCCCCAAGGAGCGTCGCGAGACATCCTCCGACGACTGCTCTCTCGAGGGAGTCCAGCCAGCATCGGCTAAAATTAACTGAGGCCAAAGTCCTCTTTGTTTTTTTTGTTTTTTTTTAATATAAACTTGAAGTACAGGTCTGGCACGTAACATAACCTGAACAGTCAGCAGCAGTGTCCAGACACCCGCTGCTGCCGAAAATCCAAATTATCGATAGCCTCCTCCTCATAGCACCGTAGGCCTGCGTTTCAGGCGGCCTATACAATTGGCTGAAAATGGAGGCCACTCAGATAAGGGCGGCTCTCAATGGGCTAGCTGCTGCTGCCCCATGCTAGCTCTGCGACGGGATCCCCCCACGCACAAACCAGGTAGTGCCGGGTCGCCCCTGCTAGAAATTCCCTGCAAGAAATGTACCTACCGCAGAGTTACTAGTATGTACCGGAAACCTGCCGGTGGAAATAAACACCTTAGGTCGGGGTTGGTTTTTTTTTTTTTTTTTTTTTAAATCATGGAACTTTAGCCCACAAACAGTAACTATCTCACCCAGGAGAGAAAACAAACGTTCTCATATTTGCCAACAAAATTTAAAAGCAAGAAAATAAAAAATACTGCCCGCCCGTGCTGCCTACCTGCGTCGAGGCAAAAAGCGCGGGAAGAAAAAACTGGTCTCCACAATAGCCACGCCGGCCCGCCATTACCAAAAGGCGAGGCCTGGACGCTTAACCCTGTGAGAGCTGTGCCCAACTGTAAGAAACAGACCGAAGGACGGCCCTGTTAGAAACAGGTTAGTGTACTTATTCGAGGGGACCTTCTGCGAAATAGAGAGGGACCCAAAAACAAAATAAGTAAAGTAATTAAGTAAATAATTAAGTAAGTAACTTAACCAAATAGATGAAATAAAATAATCAAAGTAAAAGAAAAGAAAATGCCCTCTCTATAGAATAGGACCCCTTCCCCGAGCGCTGCGAAATGCTGCCATGCGGCCCCCGCAAGGGAGGAAATGGCGCCAGCTAGAGCCGGCCAGCCCAAAGCTCCGCTTGTTTAAAACTGACTGAAGTAAGTACCATGTCCGCAGACCTTACCAGCGGTGCTGACATCTGGGAGGAATTGGCCCGGCTAAGGCACAAGGAGATAGGCGCTCACCTCACGATGCCACTCAACTCTGGCGTGAGCGGCTGTCGTGGAGAGAATCGCTTTGCCAACTGAAAGGCTGAGGGCCTTATCCTGCAGCCACGGCAAGCCGTCGTCCGATGCACCCACACAGAGCGCTGGTACGACCTGCGGAGCTCTCCCCCGTACTGTCCAGGGGGAGAGATCCAAACTGGCAACTTCTCACACCACTGATTCAAACAAAAAATGGGAGAAGTCAGCTTCACACAACCCCCGGGGCAGAACTGTTTAGTTCCCCCAAAAGGAACAGCTCTTCCAAAAGGCACATAGATAATACAAAATCTGTAGCCAACAGGCATGAAAAGAAATAAAACAAATCAATGAAAGCAACTGAAAATAAAAGAAAACTAGTTGATTTAAGAGAAAAACTCCTAAACCTTGCCTAAATTGGCCTTCCTATGCTAAAGTGAGCCTAGAGCTAGGCTCACTACGTCTCCCTGCTGCCTGGAGACTGGACACACTGGGGCTGATGGGTAATGCCTGCAGGATACATCCAGTGATGGCAGAATTCTGATTGGTCCAGTCTCCAGGAGGAGGTGCACTACCCAGAAGTGGAGGACTAAGCTGGAGGCACGATAAGGAACTACATTTCGTTATCAGTAGAATTCTATGAGTAAAGGAGCCTGTCTCTCCAGGGACTAGCAGCCAAGCTCATACCTGCCTCCAGTGCCATAGGCGCAGGGTCTACGAGAGTGCAGTACGTGGGAGAGGGGGCTAGCTCTCTGCCACTGCATGTGCAATTCCAGTGGTTTGTATTCACCTGCCTGCATAGGGCTGTGGCAATATATGAGGCAATGCCACATCTGTAAAGTTTGGAGGAGGGGTGGGCGGCGGCAACATTTTTCACAATAGAAGTTCCCACTAAAGCAATATGTAACCTTTCAAAACTCATTGGCAGCAGCCTCATAGCTGCTGATCTTGTGCACTGTGAGATGAGCAAACAAGACGTACCAGCTTGTGAGTTTTGGCAATGCCACAGTACCAGCACAGATGGCTGGCAAAGTCCTTTCTGCCCCTCAAAGAGAAATGGAAGAGACTCCGGGTGGCTGCCAAGGTGTAAAGGAGATAGCCCACACTAACGTAGAGTGCATGGGGAAGCCTACAAACACAACATGATGAAGTGGGTGGGAAAAAGCATAGTTGCTTACCTGTAACGGGGGTCCTCTGTATATAGCAGGGGTATGCAGACGCACTGCAAGGTGCTCTCGCTACTGACAGTGCCGGCGCTCCCTTAGCTCAGAGAAGTGCTTCCAACCTCTGAGTAGTTGCGCCGCTTCCTGCCTCAGTGTCCCACTCGGCATCATTCTCCAATCCATCTCAGAGCAAGCAAAATGCATCATTCAAGGAGCTTGAAAATCCAGAAGCAGGAGAATCAGGGGCTGCATACAGGAGCATGCATTCTGGAATGGTCACGAAGGTGTGATGTGAAATGACTAATGGCAGTATGTTGACACTTCTGGTGCTTGTTCTTCTTTTAAGTGTGAGTGCGAGTGTACACATTTATTTATTTATGTTTTTGTGGGGATGGTGGGCGGGTGAGTGTGGCTGCATAGTCCTGCTGTATACGGAGACCACCATTACAGGTAAGCAACTATGCTTTCCAAGGATAGAAGCAGAGGGATGCAGGCACACTCCAAGGTGAGTCCTGAGCTGAGGGCCACTGCTAAGTCTGATAATATTGCAGCCTGGCGAGAACTGGGAGGTGGAAGGATTCAAGCAAAGAGGTTACACAGGACAATGTGGCCGCTGAAGAGCGATCAAGGCTGTAGTGCTTCGCAAAAGTGTTCACAGATGTCTCTGCAAATGTCTTGAGGAGGAACAGCTAGGTTAGCCACAGTAGCTGCTGTAGCTCTAAGATGGTGTGGACCCACTCATCCAGGAGGAGTGACATCTGCCTGAACATAAAGAGTAGTTACTCACCTGTAACAGGTGTTCTCCAGGAGCAGCAGGAATCAGTCCTCACATATGGGTGACGTTGGCGCCGACGGAGCTCCCATGCGGAGCATTTCCCCAGCTTTCAAAGAAAGCCTTTGGGAATGCAGCGCGCCTGCGTGGTCCCCTTCCTGCCCAAGGGTGCCATCTTGCTCAGTCTGATGACATAGCAAAAAACAAATTAAAATATATGACTGCAACGCCAGGGGAGGAGGGAGGGTCGTGAGGACTGATTCCTGCTGCTCCTGGAGAACACCCGTTACAGGTGAGTAACTACTCTTTCTCCAGGACCAAGCAGGAAGTCAGTCCTCACATATGGGACTCCCCAGCTCTAGGCTACCGGGAACCCAAAGCTGAAAAAATGGCTCCCTCTGAAGAGCCTCAGCATCCGTGATAATATCCTCTGAGAACGCCCCCGTACAGTAGCCCAACACAAGGGCCAGAGGTTAGGAGTTGCCTAAACTTCAAAGAGATTGCAGAGTACCGCCTGTCCGAAAGCACTGTCCCTTCGGAACTCTCTCTCGAGGCAGTAATGGGCCCGCAAGTCTGGCTTGAAGACCAAGTAGCGGCCCGGCAGATGTCTGCCAACGGAACAGAGCGGAGATGAGCTACTGACACGGCTTTCGCCCTGACACGGTGGGCCGTGACTCAACCCTGCAAAGAGAGGCTGGCTGCCTTGTACGCGCAGGCGATACAATTTGCTACCCAAGTGGACAAGGTACGCTTGGAGACAGGCAACCCCAGTTTGTTAGGGTTAAAGGAGACAAAGAGCTGAGTAGCCCTTCGGTATGTTTTATGTAAAAGGACAATGCCCTCTTACAGTCCAGGGTATGCAAGACTATTTCAGCCCGGCTGGTATGCAGCCTGGGAAAGAATGTCGGAAGAATCACCTCCTGGTTGAGGTGGAAGGAGACAACCTTTGGAAGGAACTTCGGATGGGTCCGTAGGACCACCCTGTTCCTATAGAACCGTGTGTACGGTCTATCAGAAACCAGATCTTGTAGCTCACTCACACGTCTGGCTGAGGTAAGAGCTACCAGGAAGAGAGAGTCTTCCAAGAAAGGAAGCGCAAACGGTAAGTAGCATTCGGCTCAAATGGTGTGCGAGTAAGTTATTGCAAGACCACATTCAAATCCCATTCAGTGGCCGGTGGACGAATCGGAGGTTTGAGCAAAAGCAGGCCTCTGAGGAAGCGGGACACCAAAGGGTGAACCGACAGACTGTCCCTACACTGGTGAGTGGTGTGCTGACAGAGCACTGAGGTGGACCTGAACAGAGTTGGACTTAAGGCCTAGGTCTGTCAGGTGAAGTAGGTATTGTAGAACTACTGGCACAAGGCAGGAGAAAGGATCTTCATTGTGCTGAGCACACCATATTGAGAACCTACACCACTTGAGGGCATAGAACTTTCTGGTGGATTGCCTCCTAGAGGCCAAGACCACCTCCTCAACTTCCCTAGGTAGAAGTAAGGGAGCTAGCACTATCCTTTCAGCAGCCAGGCCATCAGATTGAGGGATCTGAGATTGGGGTGCAGAAGGGAACCCTGATCCTGAGAAAGGATATCGGGTTGCAACCCCAGAGGGAATGGAGTTTCCACTGCCAACTGCAGAAGAAGTGGAAACCATGGCTGCCTCGGCCATCTGGGGGCTACCAGAATCACCGAGGCCTTGTCCCACAGAATCTTGAACAGAGTTCGGGCCACCAGGGGTGTGGGAGGAAACGCATACAGGAGGCCCGTAGACCAAGAGATCAGAAACGCATCTGCTGCCATTCTCAGGGGATGTGGCTGTCTGGAGCAAAACCTGGGCAGCTGGCGGTTTTGTGGACTTGCAAAGAGATCGATGGATGGAAGTCCCCATAGCAGAAAGATCTGCTGGACCACCAGTGGATTCAACTGCCATTCGTGAGGCTGGAGAATCCTGCTTAGTTTGTCTGCCAAAATGTTCTCCTGACCAGGTAGATAAACTGCTTTGAGAAACATGCCTTGTTTGACTGCAAAGGATCAAAGGGCCTGCGCCTCCTGGCCCAGGAGTCTGGACCCTGTGCCCCCTCGCTTGTTCACATAGAACATTGCTACCTGATTGTCTGTCTGAAGACAGACAGACTGGTGAAAGAGGACATGAGAAAACGTCTGTAGAGCCAAGCGGATGGCTCGCAGCTCCAAGAGATTGATCTGCTGTGTGGCCTCCCGAGGAGACCAGAGGCCTTGAGTGCACATGTCCTGGCAATGTGCACCCCATCCCTTTAAGGAAGCATCTGGCGTCAGCACCCTTGTGTGTGCTAGGGCCTGAAAGGGTACCCCCCTGAGAAGGTTTGGGAGATGTAGCCACCACTGCAAGGAGTCCAAGAGTTGTTTGGACACCTTTACTGCGTCTCGGAGGTTGCCTGTGGCTTGCGCCCACTGAGCTCTGAGGCACCACTGAGCTGCCCGCATGTGCAGACGGGCATTCGGGGTCACATGTACCGTGGATGCCATGTGGCCCAGGAGCCGCAGGAAGTGTCTGGCGGAGACCTGAGAATTGCTTTGGAACTGGTTGGCCAAGTCCATCAGCCTGTGGGCCCTGTCCTCGGGCAAGTAAGCTCTTGCCTGCAGGGTTTCTAATCTTGCCCCTATAAACTCTAGGTTCTGTGAGGGGAGCAAAGTGGACTTTGTGTAGTTTATGACAAAGCCCAGATGTTGAAGAAGAGAGACAGTGCGAAGAGTGGCTTGTCTGGCCTCCTGGAGAGACTGACCCCTGATGAGCTAGTCATCCAGGTATGGAGAGACAAAAATTCCCTGATTTCCGTGATTGGCCGCCACCACCGCCAGGCATTTGGTGAAAACCCTGGGGGCGGAGGTTAGGCCAAAGGGCAGTACCCTGTACTGAAAATGGTTTCCTCCCACCACAAATCTGAGATATTGTCTGTGGTCTGGATAGATGAGAATGTGAGTATAAGCATCTTTTAGGTCTAAGGAGCATAGCCAATCTCCCTGCTGGAGGTAGGGCAGCAGTATCCCAAGGGTAAGCATCTTGAACTTTTCCCTCTCCAGAAACTTGTTTAGGTTGCACAAGTCTAGGATAGGCCAGAGGCCTCCTGTCCTTTTGGGTACCAGGAAGTACCTGGAGTAGAAGTCTTGCCCTTTCAGGTGGTGAGGCACCAGTTCCACCGCCTGTTCCTTTGGAAGACTTGCCAGCTCCTGAAGGAGGTTGTCTGTGCAGAGGGAGTCTTGGAGGCTCCCCTGGAAAAGTAGGAGGGGTGGTATCTGGTGGAAGTGAGCATGTAGCCCTTTTGGACTATGCTGAGGACCCAGGTATCCCCTGTGATGGCTGGCCACCTGTAGGCGTAAAGGGTCAGCCGACCTCCTGTGCTGAGTGGAGCCAGCTGTGGAGAAAAGGCTATGCTGTGGGAGTCAAAACCACACTCCCTGCTGTGCAGGAGCCGGAGCTGACGGCTTGGGGGTCTTCTGCCTACAGGGCCCCTGCCCCTTGGCCTGCTGGCCCTGTTGGGGAGCTGGAGAGGCCTGATATTGAGAATAGGATTTGTAGGCAGCACCCTTCCTCGGGAAAAAGGGCTTCTTCCCCGAGCCCTTCTTTTCCTGAGAAGGGGCAGAAGTCTTCCTGGACAGCCTTGTCCTGGTGAGAGTCTCAGTCTCGATTTCTGCAGCCTTTTCGGTCATGGACTTACTGAAAATGTTTTCACCTCGGCAAGGGACATCGACCAACTTGTCCTGCACCCATGGCTCCAGGTCTGATGACTGTAGCCAGGCCTGACGGCGTGCACCGATGCCGGCTGTGGCTACCCGGGCCGAAACCTCTAAGTCATCATAGGCTGCTCGAGAGATAAACTTTGAGCACTCTCGAATCCCTGTTGACAAAGCCTTGAACCTCTGCAAAGGTTCCTCTGAGAGGCCAGCTGCGAACCCGGCAATCTCCTTTGCCAGGTCTCCTAGGTACATGCCCATGTACAGCTGGTAGGTCTGGACACAGCAAGATAGCATACAGCCCTGGAAGCACTTTCTACCGAGGGCATCCAGGTTCCGGGCCTCCCGGCCGGAGGGCACCACGGAGTGCATCTTCTGACTCTTCAGACGGTGCATGAGCGATTCCACAACCATGGAGTGGTGCGGTAGCTGCGCCTTTTGGAACCCAGGGCTCTTACGGACTCGACCCGTTTGCTAAGAACCGGCGTTGAGGCCGGTGCCTCCTACATACGGAAGAGCAGCTGTTCCAGCATCGGAGGAACCGGTACATTAAAGGCTTCCTTCAGAAGAAAGTCATACTGGAGAGCATCGAGCTCCTCGGCTCGAGGCTCCTCCTCGGCATCCGCAGGGAAGGCCAAGGCCTTGGCCATGTCCCTCACAAAGTCAGAGAACTGGGTATCCTCCGGGGAGGGGGGGGCCGTCTGAGGCTCGGACTCCGGTGAGTCCGAAGGGACGCACCGGGTCCGGAAGCTGTCCAGGGACTCCTGGTCCTCCGTTTCCCACTCTGACTCCTCCGAGGAATTGAGCGGCCATGCATGGGAGGTCGAGGGGGACCTTGACCGAGGATCAACTTGAGACTTCATTGACTCAGACGTCGAGGTCCCGGTGGTCGGAGCAGATGCACCGGTCAGACCGGCGATCAGCACCCGCTACTGTTCCATGAAGGCAGCCAAGCTGCTCTCCAAGGCCGTCAACCTGAATCCCAGCTCAGGAGACTCAGCAGCCCCCGACTCGACGTTGGCTCCCCCGGAGGAGAGTCTACGGGGACAACTGCACTTACGTGACTCGGGGAATCTGGCTCCACATGAGGTAGCTTGAAAGGCCTCAACGACTCCGAGAGCCCGGGGCGGCGGTCAGGGCTACGCGACCTGGCCCTTGAGGAACCAGGAGCCTCCACCGATGCCGTCCTCGCAAGCTTTTTCTTCCTTCTGTGCTCTCGGGAGGGAGACTCCCTTTCAGAGGAAACCCGACAGTGCTTGGGGTCGGACTCCCAAGATGTCGAGGCCTCTGAAGTCCGGGCCCGGCTGGACGCGGAGTCAGAAAAAATTCTCTCACTTTGATGCTGACGGCTCCAAAGCGCCTTCGACGACATTTTGCTGCACAGGCCACAGGCCAGCGGGTCATGGTCAGGCCCGAGGCATTGAGGCAGCAGTCATGTGTGTCGGTGAGAGACATAAGTTTCTTGCACCGATCACACTTTTTGAACCCACTGGCAGCCATCGGGGGAAAAAGGGCCCCTGCAAGGTCAAAAGACCGGGCTGCCAATGAAAATACAAAAAGAGCACGAACGCTAGTCATGAAGAACAAAAACTGAAAATCACAACTCCGGACTCGATACCGGTATACCGAGCCCAGGCGGGAAGGGGAACCGGCGTCGAACCGGAGAAAAAGCGAAAAAAAAAATTATATTTAAAAAAAAATAAACTTTTCCCAAGTGACACGAACTCACGTCCGTTGGGCTCCGCGGAAAAAGACAGACTGGGCAAGATGGCACCCTTGGGCGGGAAGGGGACCGCGCAGGCGCGCTGCATTCCCAAAGGCTTTCTTTGAAAGCTGGGGAAATGCTCTGCACGGGGGCTCCGTCGGCGCCAACGTCACCCATATGTGAGGGCTGACTTCCTGCTTGGTCCTGGAGAATAAAAAGAAATACAGTCTGCAATCCAGAAGAAAAGGGTCTGCTTGGATGCAGGCTTCCCTGCGTTGTTAAAGGTGGCAAAAAGCTGGGAAGACTGATGGAGCTGTTTAGAAGCTTGTTGGCAATCCAAAGCGTGCAGTGCTTGCTCTGGTAAATCCGGCTGTTCTGCTGGGAAGAATGCAGGAAGCACAATGGATTGGTTGAGGTGAAAACTGGGAGACAATCTTCGGGAGAACATAAGAACATAAGATATGCCATACTGGGTCAGACCAAGCTCCATCAAGCCCAGTATCCTGTTTCCAACAGTGGCCAATCTAGGTCATACGTACCTAGCAGTTTCCCCAAAAGACACAGGTTCCGCAATGCAAAACTTAAGATGGGTATGCAATAGTAACTTATGAAGCAGCTAGGTATATGGAGGATAATGAAGCTCGCTAACATGTCGTGCAGAGGTAACAGCAACTAGTAAGATGGTTTTCCCAAGTGAGATACTTTAATGAAGCAGACCTCAGAGGCTCAAAAGGGGGCTTTATAAGTTCGGAGAGAACACAGATCCCACTCCGGAGCAGGAGGTTTCAGTGGAGGTTTGGTGTTAAGCTTTTCATAAAGCGAGAAACAATTGGATGCATGGAGATAGATTTGTCATCCTCATGATAGCAAGTTGCTGCTATGGCAAAGAGATGGTAACAAACGGACAAACTCTGAAGTCCAGAGTAAGACAAGTGAAAAAGATAGGTGAGGATATGGCTAAGGGAACACGAGACAGGGTCCAAACCCAATAGTGCAGCTTAGTGGGAAAACGAGTCCATTTATGATTATAGAAGCACTGTGCAGAAGGGCAGCAAGATGCCTGGCGTATAGCTTGAACATCGGCTGGCATGAGGTGAACATCACCAGTTAGCCACTAGAGCTAGCAACTGTAGGTTGGGATGTAGAAGACTTCCTTCCTGTTCTGTGAAGAGGAAGGGTAAAGTGGTAATGGCCAGGGGCCATGCTGTGCCACAGTGAGAATGTGTGGGTACCAGATCCGTCGCTTTTTTTGCACGGACCTTGAGGAGAGTCCATAGAATGAGCAGAAATGGCAGAAATCCATAGGAGGTGGTGATCTATCCAGGAGATTAGGAAGGCATCTGCTGGGTCAAGCTGGGACAAAGTGAATAGTAAAGTGGACTCTTGGTACTGTCGTGTGCGGCAAGATCCACTGCTAGGGTCCCCCAGACTTGAAAGATGTTGGTTAGGACTGTGGGATCTAGAGACCACTCGTGTGGGCAATGACTGAAGGAGTTCGCTAACTGGTTCTGGATACCCTAGAGATAGACTTCTCAGAAATACTCCAATGGACTGTGTGGATGGCTTCAAGGCAGAGCCGGAGGGAGCCCGAGCTGCCCTGTTTGTTGATGTAGAAACTGACATGAATGTTGGTCTGCACCAGGAGTGAAGTGCTGCGGACCCAATGATGGAAGGCGTGCAGGGCATAGTAAACTGCACACATCTCCAGTGGGTTGATGTGCAGAAAGGCCTCTTCTAGCAAAAGAGATTACAAGCAGCCATGCAATCAAGCCTGTAATGGAATAAGAACGCAGAGGTCTACTTCCAGTTCTTATTCTCAAAAAGACTGGAGGATTCTGACCGATCCTCGACCTCAGAGATCACTAATGTCCTTGAGTTGTGAGATGCAGAAGATAGGCTCCCCAACCCATATGGGAGGCATCTGTTAGAGTGAGCTGATGTGACTGTTCCAGGAAGGGATGGCCTTGGTGAGGCTGGATGAAGTGTCCACCAATGAAAAGACAGATGCAACATGTGGAGGTTGGGGTCAGAAAGAGACGTGTCAAAGAAATTGAGAATGTTAAGAACAAAAGATATGCCATACTGGGTCAGACCAAGGTCCATCAAACCCAGTATCCTGTTTCCAACCGTGGCCAATCTAGGTCACAAGTACCTAGCAGTTCCTCCAAAAGACACAGGTTCCACAATATTTGTATTGCAGCAAGCAGTGGATTTTCCGGGTCCCCTTTAATAATGGTTTATGGACCTTTCCTCCAGGAACTTGCCCAAACCTTTTTTAAATCCGGCCACACTAACAGCTTTAACCACATCCTCTGGTAACTGATTCCAGAGCACGATGAGTGAAAAAATATTCTCTCTTATTAGTCTTAAATAGGTTACACTGTAGCTTCATTGCATGTCCCCTAGTCTTTCTATATTTTGATGGTATAAACAATCTTATCTAAGTTTACCCATTTGCCTCCATTCATTAATTTATAGAGCTCTATCATATCTCCCCTCAGCTGTTTCTTTTCCAAGTTGAAGAGCCCTAACCCCTTTTTAGACATTCTTCATAGGGGTATCCTTCCATCCCCTTTACCATTTTGGTGGTTCTTCTCTGTATCTTTTCTAACACTATATCCTTTTTAAGGAATGGCGACCACAACTGCACACAATATTCAAGGTGCGATCGCCCCATGGAACAATACAGAGGCATTATAATATCCTTTGTTTTATTCTCCATTCCTTTCCTTATGATTCCTAGCATTCTATTTGCTTTCTTGGCCGCTGCTGCACATTGGGCTGAGGGTTTCAACAAGTTATCCACGATGATGCCTAAACCTTTTTCCTGGGTGGTGGTTCCTAATGTGGAACCTTGCATCGTGTAACCATAGTGTGAGTTGTTCTTTACTAGGTGTGTAACTTTGCACTTATCCACATTAAATTTCATCTGCCATTTGGATGCCCAGTCTTCCAATTGAAGGTGGAGGTGAAGGAAGGTGTAGATAACATGAGGAGGGATCTAGCTAAGCTTGAAGAACGGTCTAGAATTTGGCAGCTGGGATTTAATGTTAAAAAATGTAAGGTCACATGCATTTGGGCTGCAGCAATCCAAGGGAGCAATACAGTATAGGAGATGAAGTACTTTTGTCCACTAAAGAAGAGCGGGACCTAGGCGTGGTTGTGTCTGATGATCTTAAAGTAGCTAAACAGGTAGAAAAGGCGACGGCAAAAGCTAGAAGGATGCTTGGGTGCATACGGAGAGGAATGGCTAGCAGAAAAAAGGAGGTGATAATGCCTCTGTATAAGTCTTTGGTGCGACCTCATTTGGAGTATGGTGTGCAATTCTGGAGACCGCACCTTCAAAAGGATGTGAACAGGATGGAGTCGGTGCAGAGGGTTGCTACTAAAATGATTAATGGGCTTCATTATAAAGCATATGAGGACAGACTTAAGGATCTTAATATGTACACTTTAGAGGAAAGGCGGGATAGAGGTGATATGATTGAGATGTTTAAATATCTCCGTGGCATAAATGTTCAGGGAGAGAGCCTCTTTCAATTGAAAGCAAGTTCTGCTACGAGAGGACATGGGATGAGGGTGGAGATAGATTCAGGAGTGATATGCGGAAATATTTCTTTATGGAAAGAGTAGTGGATCCGTGGAATAGTCTCCCAGTGGAGGTGGTAGAGATGAGGACAGTAACTGAATTCAAAAAAGCATGGGACCAACACAGAGGATCTCTAAAGGTAAAAAGTGGACTGTTGTAGTTGTTGTTATGGAAGGACAGACTAGATAGGCCATGTGGTCTTTTTCTGTCGTCATGTTTCTATGTTTCTTAATTTATCAAGGTCCTCTTGCAATTTTTCACAATCCTCATGGATTTTAACAATTTGAATAATTTTGTGTCATCTGCAGATTTGATATTTCACTCATTCTCATTTCCAGGTCATTTAAAAAATATGCTAAAAAGCAGCAGACCCAGCACAGATCCCTGAGGTACTCCACTATTCACCTGTCTCCATTGGGAAAATTGGCCATTTAGCCCTACCTTCTGCTTTCTATCTTAACTAGTTTTTGATCCACAATACTACACTGCCTCCTATCCCATGACATTTTAATTTCGCCAAGAGTCTCTCATGAGGGACCTTGTCAAAGGCTTTCTGAAAATCCAGATACACTATATCAACGGATTCACCTTTGTCTACCTGTTTATTCACACCTTCAAAAAAAGAAACATAACAGATTAGTAAGACAAGACCTTCCTATTAAGCCATGACTATCTACATGTTCAGTAATTTTGTTCTTTATAATGATTTCTACCATTTTCTCGGTACTGACATCATGCTCACTGGATCACCCCTGGAACCCTTTTTAAGGGCTGGCATTACACTGGCCATCCTCCAATCTTCAGGTATTACAGACCTATTATTAGTAATCTGTGAACTCTCTCATATTAGTTCTTTCAACATCCTTGGATGTATACTATCCAGTTCAGGTGATTTGCTACTCTTCAGTTTATCAAATAGTTGCAATACATCTTCCTGCTGTATCAATGTTGATTCCAGTTGAGTTTGAAATGTCACATCTCTACATGCGCCGGTCCAGTGAGAACAGAACCACATGTACTGAAACTGTCATGAAACTTAAGAGGCTTAAAATGGTGCAAGCTGAGGCACTTTGTAGATTAATCAGGTGGGCATTGAGCTGCTGGAGGATAGTAATTCTGTTAGGCAGCAGGAATGCTCGAGCCACTGTAGTGTCCAAGTGAGCCCCTATGAAAATCAACATGTGCCAGGATTGGCACTCTGACTAAGTTGATGAAGCAGAGTTGTTGTAGGAGCAAGGATGTTGTATGGACTGACAACTGGGTAGTGGCCCTGTCGGGCCCTGAGATGAGCAATCATCCAGATACGGGTCTTGCCTGTGTAGGTGCGCTGCAACCATCGCCAGACATTTTGTGAAGACTCTTGGGGCTGAAGAGAGGCCAAAGTGTAATACTTTGAACTGACAGTGCTCTGTCTTCTTGAAACAAACACAGAGGTATCGCCATTGTCAAGGATGGATGGGAATATGGATGTAAGCGTCCTTGAGATTCAGAGAGGCAAGCCAGTCTTATCTCAACAGGGGAAGGATGGTGGCTAGAAGTGTCATTTTGAACTTCTCTCTTGATGTAGAGTTTGAGATTTCTGAGGTTGAGGATCAGTCAGAGTCCTCCAGTCTTTTTGACACTAAGGAAGAACTGGGAGTAAACCCCTGGTTGCACTCTTCTTCCATTACAGGCTCGATTGCATGACTGCTGAGTCAGCTTGTAATCTCTTCTGCTAGAAGAGGAAAGTGCGAAGGAAGAACATTGCTGGGCAGGGGTGGTTGATTTGAAAGGGGCGGGGGGAGCAAACATGAAACTGAGTTTGTAACACAATACAATGATGCTGAGGACCCAAACAAACTGCGGTGGTAGACTGCTAGGCCTTCTGAAAGTATTGGACAGGGTTCTCCTATTGGCAGAGTCAAAAACTGGGGGGAGGGTCACCTTGGGCGGTTGGGCTGAGGTGGTCACAGATTGTTTCTTGTCCTTTTGTCTGGGGCATTGAGTATATGCAGGTGCAGGCTGAAATTGTGATGGAGGTAGAGCATAAGGCTGGAAACGCAGAGGATAAAATTGCTGAAAACATCGATAGTGGTATGCTCTACAGTACTGTGGATATTGCGGGTGGCAGAACTGGTGAGGTTGACCTGCAAGTTCCTGCACTGTAGAGGAATGGTCCTTGACCTCAGACAGCTTCCTGAACCTTAGGGCCAAAAAGACTATTCCCTTGACAAGGAACATCTGCTAGGCAAGTCATGAAGATCCTCTCCGAGTCCAGAGACCGGAATCCAAGCCACACTAAGGGCAAAGATGGACGTTGTGGTGGACTGGAGTGTGTCAAAGGCGTCATACGTAGCCCAAACATGATAGAGGGACTCCTGCAAATTATCTTGAAATATGAAGTCTGCTCTGGCATCTATGAGAGCAGGTCATGATGGTATTGCAGGATTTGAAGTTGGTGGACTAAGACTTTCATGGCTAAACACACCACTCTGAAAAGTTTTCTTACCGACTGAATCTACTGTCCGCTGGGTCTTTCCCTGGCAGAGTCTGGACATGAGATTTGGAGGATTTATTTAAAAGTACTGATTCAGATACAACTGACTGATGAGGAAATTGCTGATGCTGGAATACAGGCACAGGCAGCACCTTGTACTTGGAGGTCCACATGGTGAGCCATGGTGTGGACAGATGCTGGTGTCTTCCAGACTGACAGAAGGAGATCCTGCAAGACTTGAGGGATCAGTATGGGTACTGCAAGACTAAGATAGACTGGAAATCCTTTTTTATTGGTGGGAGTCAGAGTCACTCAGAACCAGTGCCCTAGTTTCTGGAGAAATTTCGGGTGGGCCATCTGCCCGTGGGTGATCTGAGGAAGTTCTTGGGTCAATCTCTCCCAGCAGGGAGGGCTCCATATTCCACCAATGGGAATAAGGAGAACTTGTTGCCGAGTAGGTATCAAGTTTGAAAGGTTCAGGGACCCTCCAGTCTACTAAACGAGGGTGCTCCTGAGAAACAAGTGGAGGCTGGAAAGAGAGGATCTCCGAAGAATGTAGGTTGTCCAGAGGAGTAACTCCTAGCAAGGCCGAATTATCTTGGATGAACTGGCGTAACAGTTGCAGAAGAGGGTTGCTGGGGGAGGATTCGAGGGAGACAAAACTGGCACAGGGTCCAACAGCTGTTTTCCTTTCTTGGACATATGGGAGGAAGCCTCTGATGAACCACACTTGGACTTTCGTTTGTAAGATCGCGAGTCCTGGGAAGTATATGCACTTATCTGCTTAGATTTTGTTCTCTTTTTGCAACCTACAGGAGTTTCTGGCCTCAGAGTGAACTGCAGAGGCCAGGTTAGACAGAGATGGAGTATGGCCTCTGGCCTGTAACTTGAGGCTCTGGGCCACGTTCTTTGATGCTGGCAGATGTTTGCCTTGGGTTGCACAGCAGCCCCATCCAGTCCTGATTGTGCCTTGTCTGGGCCCGATGAGAAGAGGGGCAGAAACTGAAGCTGCCATAAGAAAATCTATATAATATACTGAATGAAAAAGCTGCTGTGGCTCAGATGTGCTCTGTCAGTCAAAAATATTCAGTTCAGGCTGCAGCAGTCCAGTGTTGCAGGTAACAGCCTTAACACTTTTTTTTTTTTTTTTAAACCACACATGCTGCTGAGGTGAGGCATAGCGGTGGAAAACAGGGAACCTTTTTTTTCCTCAGCTGAAGAAACACTAAGAGAAAACCCTGCTGTTAAAACAGAAATGAAAATACCAAATGGCAATGAAGTAAGGAAGAGATGCGGCTGGTTGCAACGGTGAAAAAAAGACTGAAGGTCGGCAATAAGCGGGACAATGAGGGTGTGCTGGCAGTACCTTGGAGTGTACCTGTATCCCCCCCTGCTTGCATCTGGAGAAGCACCACCCCTTGAAGGAGGACATGCAACATTCCAGAAGATTTTGCCACTTGTATGTCAGATATAATCTAAAAGCAGTAAAGTCTTCAAAAATAAGTTACAATACCAGCCCTTCTCCCCCACCCTCAAAATGTGCCAACACAGAAGGAAAAAGAGATGGTCAGTGGGGGTGTGTGAAAAAACTAATTTCAGGGTTAGCAAAAAGCAGAACCCAAAAGGTTCCCAGAGATGGTGTCCCACCTCTTCTGATGATGGAAACCATGGGGGGGGGGGGGGGAGGGAGACGTTAATGGAGGTAGCCTCAGGTGCCAAAATTCTTGACTGTGGCCCTCTGCCTGCTTATTTTAGGCTTTCTGCCTAGGGTGAGTGACCACTCAAGTGCAGTGCTGTGGGGAAAGGAAAGAAGCTCCCCTAGTAGCATTCTTAATGCAAGTCTGGAATTGATATTTGGGTCAGTTGTGACCCAGCTGGCAACCAAAACTATATCAGCAGGCATTGAGCAGGAGCGGACCAACCTAATGTTGCAATGATGTTAGATGACTGGGAAATACCTGTTGCAAAACCCCTTCAAATTGAGACAGTCCCAAAACTCCCTTTTGCTGCACATAAAGGATTCATTCTGTCCTAGGAAGCGCAGTTGTGGAAAAAATGCTAACAGTAAAAATGTCTGTCCGTAAAAAAGTTAGCCTAATAGCTATTACTACTACTACTGAGCATTTACAAAGCGCTACCAGACGCACGCAGCACTGTACAGAAAGACAAAAAAATATATAAAAACAGTCCCTGCCCAATAGAGCTTACAATCTAAAGAGACAAAACAAAGGCGGCGAAGGACGAGGAAAGAACAAAGGCAAAGGAAGAATAACAGGAGAAACAAGACAAGGGAAAAGGTAAGAACAAGGGAAAAGAAAAGGAACAGGTGAAAGCAAGACAAGGGAAGAGGAGGAGAACAGGTAAGTCATGAACCAAAGGCAGAAGCAAAGAGGTGAGCTTTCAACCTGGATTTCAAGAGGGTCAGAGAAGATGCCTGACGTATAGACAGAGGAAGTGTATTCCAGGCGTAGGGTGCTGCAAGGTGAAAAGAGCGAAGCCTGGAGTTGGCAACAGAGAAAGGCGAAGCAGTTGGCTAGAAGAGCCGAGTTCACGAGGGGGGATATAAGGAGAAATGAAAGAAAGGTAAAGAGGAGCTGCAGAATGAATGCATTTATAGGTCAGTAGGAGAAGTTTGAACTGGATGCGGAAACGGATAGGGAGCCAGTGAAGAGACCTAAGGAAAGGAGTGATATGGCCAAAACGAGGTTGGCTGAAGATCAAACGAGCAGCAGAATGCTGAATAGACTGAAGGGGTGAAAGATGACTCAGTGGAAGACCAGCAAGGAGCAGGTTACAGTAATCAAGGTGAGAGGTGATAAGCGAATGGATGAGTGTTTTAGTAGTATGTTCTGAAAGAAAAGGGCGGATTTTGCCAATATTAAAGAGAAAGAAGCGGCAGGTCTTGGCGACAAGATGAATGTGTGTGGAGAATGAGAGCGAAGAGTCAAAAATAACCCCTAAATTGTGAGCAGAGGGAACAGGATAGAGAACAGAGCCATTCACAGAGACTGAAAAAGGAGGAAGAAGGGAAATTTTAGGGGAAAAGATGAGAAGTTCAGTCTTGGCCATGTTCAATTTCAAGCGGCAATGGAACATCCAATCAGCAATAGCAGAAATGCAATTAGAGATCCAGGTCTGGCTAAACTAAACTATACAAAGTTAGTTGATATGCGAGTTTTCTTTTTTGCAAATCATGAAAGTTTTTCCAGTTCCAGACACATACAAAGCTGCAGGCACGATATACATGTTTGTTCCCTTCAGAAAACTAATCCATGAGAAAGTTGTTCAATGAAGTCAAACCCTAATAGTCTAGAAAGAATACCATTTTAAAAGGTAACATTTACTGGTCACTGTTTTTATAACCTTCCTAAAATGTGATAAATTAAAATAATATTGCATTTGCAGGAAGTTTGCATGCTTTTACTATCATGCCATTCCACAAAACATTTGTGATCGTAACGATTTACAATTCAATTTATGGCGGAGGAATTAATAGATAGAACAGCAGAAAAATTTAAAAACAAAACAGTAAATTAAAAACAGTATATAGCATTCATATATTTTGGGTGAGGTTGGGTAGCACAGCATAGAATGCCACTATGACAGATATTATCTACTCTTTTAGTGTCCACCAACCCAGGTCCCCCGGTCCAATCAGCAGGATGATTAGTTTTATTTCAATAATAGGTCCCATTATTGTGAAATTTTCCTTACCGTTAATTTCCTTTCCTAGGATCCTGCTAGACCAGCCCAGGGTAGTGGGTTATATCCCCTACCTTACTCTCTCTATCAGAAGCTTCAGCAACATCACTGGCACATATACCTTCCCTCCCCTAGGGGATAGCTTCAGTATGACACTGGAAAAGCAAGAGGACTTCAGAACAGTACTCAGAAAAAGAACCACCTCAGCTGGCCAAACAAAAGAAATACTGCACAAACGTGCAACTATATACAAGGCAGCAGAGACGCCAGATTCAATAGAAGTAGAACCGCAAAAAAACCAAGCTAAAGACAAGGTTGATTCTGAATGTCGACAAGGCTTGTTCTCAGAGCGGGTGGTTCCTGGACGGGTCTAGCAGGATTCCAGGAAAGAAAATCAACGGTAAGTAAAATTTCACCTTCCAAACCATCCTGCTAAACAAGTTCAGACTAGTGGGAAGTACCATAGTTACACCACCTGAGGGCGGGAAGAGCCAGTCACTTACAAAACAGTGGCTCCAAAATGGGCCGACTCATGCGCTTGGAGGTCCAAGCGATAATGTCAGGCAAAGGTTAACAAGGATGACCAGATCGCTGCCCAGCAAAATGTCAGTTGGAGTGACCAGAGCGCATGCCACCCAAGAAGCTGCCTGCGCTCATGTAGAATGAGCTTTAAGACCTGCAGGAATAGGCTTGCCCTCTAAGATATAAGCTGACTCAATGGCCTGCTTGATCCACCACACGATGGTATGCTTGGAAGCAGAAGCCCCTTTATGGGGGCCAAAAGAGAGGACAAACAAGTGATCCGAACCAAAAGGAATTAGAAATCTTTAGATAACTCTGCAAAGATCGTGCGACATCCAACAAGTGAAGATCGATGAAGCCTATAGAAGACTCCCCATCCGGAAAGGATGGGAGCGAGATGGACTTATTTAAAACGGAAGTCAGACAGAACTTTCAGCAAAAAGGAAGACATTATCTTGAAAGTCACCCCTTCCAAGGAGAAGGATAAGAAAGGGGTCCTGGCAGGAAAGCACCTACAGCTCAAACACACATCGGGCCAAAGTAATGGCTATCAAAAAACAACAAAAAAAACCCAACCCAAACACCAAACAAACCAGACAGACAGTATTGAGGGCCAAGTCCTTCAGGAGTAGCCCTCTTCAAGGGCTTGAAGGGTGGCCATTTGAGCACCCAATGCACCAAGGACGTCCCAAGAGGGACAAGCGGACGAACTGGAGGATACAAGGGGCATACTCCATGCAAAACACGCCCGATATCCAAATGGGAGGCAAATGAGCAACCATCAACAGGGCAACAAAAACAGGCAAGAACCACCACCTGCACTTTCAAAGACTTCAAGGCAAGGCCCTTGTCAAAGCCATCCTGCAGAAAGGAAGGAGATATTTGGGCTCGCCATGACAAAACTGCATGGGTGGAGCACCAGGACATGAATAAAATGCCAAACTTGAGTGTAAGCTAGCAATGTAGAAGGGCATCGTGGTAGCCACAACTTGAGCAGAGTATCTTTTACAAGCTAGATGGTGCCTTTCAAGAGCTAAGCCATAAGTAGGAAGCAGGATCATCCATGATGATCAGTCCCTGCCCCAGCAGGCCCCTGCAAGAGTCGAGCTTCAGAGGCTCTGCCTCTAGTAGGCAAAGTAGATCTGCATACCATAGACAAGGCCAATCTGGCACCACCAGAATCACCCAACCTGGATATATTTCTAGACTTAAGAGAACTCAGCCTATCAAGGCCCATAGAGGAAAGAGGATCTGCGGTGGAGGCCAGGGCTGGACCAGCACGTCTAGGCCGTGAGATTTCAGCTCTATCCAAAGACTGAAAAAAGCAGGGAAATATAGGATTACACTTACCTGGTAATTGTAGTTCCTTAAGGAACTCCAGTTTAGTCCTCCACCTCTGGGTAGTGCACCTCCTTCCGCAGCCTGGACATGTCAAACTCGTGACATCAATGAATGTAGCCTGCTGTTATCTCCCATCAGCCCCAGTGAACTATTGACAAAGCAGACTCAAAAGAGCAACAAACAAGTAGCTAACATATTAATGCTAAACTTAAACTAAGGTATAACCGATAAGTTATCGCACACTAACCTCCCCTTTAAAAAAACAATAAGGATGAGGTTTACCCTTTTGCTCCTCTCCCCCCTGCCGAACCAGAGACACTGAAGAGTAAGCATAGACAGGTCGAAAAAGGAAGAATAAGTACGACTGTAAATCACATTAACGCAACACTCACCTGTAGACTTCACATTTCGCTCCAGTGAACTTGCCCTGTTAACGAACCAACTCCCTGGGCGGGAATGAGGACTAAACTGGAGTTCAAGGAACTACAATTACCAGGTAAGTGTAATCTCTATTTTCTTATCATTCCTCCTGTTGAGTCCTCCACCTCTGGGATGTAACAGAGCAGTACTAACAGGAGGAACCTTTCCAGCCGGAACGCAACACCGCCGACCTGAAACAGGCATCATTCGCTGCTAGCACGTCCAGGCGGTAGTGTTTACTGAAGGTATGAAGAGAGGACCAGGTGGCCGCTCTACAAATCTCCACTGGCGGAACCAAGCTGTGTTCTGCCCAGGAAGCCACTTATGCTCTAGTGGAGTGAGCTCTCAGGCCCACAGGCGCTGGGCAACCCTGTAAGATATATGCTGATACAATTGCCTCCTTAATCCATCTGGAAATAGAGGCTTTCGCTGCCACCTCCCCTTTCCTTGGACTCCCGAACACCACGAAAAGATGACCTGAATTGCAGAAAGATTCGAAGACCATCAAATATCGCCACAGCACCCTCTAAGTCCAAGCGGCGTAGACCTTGCTCGGAAACATTTCCTACCGCGACTAAGACTGGAAGAGAAACCGTTTGATTTAAATGAAAAACGGAGAGGACACCTTTGGCAAAAATGATGGGACTGGCTCAAGAACCACCTTTTCTCAGGAAAAGCACAAAAAGGGTTCTCTACATGACAATGCCTGCAACTCAAAAATTTGACACGCCAAACAGATGGCTACCAAAAACAGTTTTTAAAGTTAAATCCTTAACTGACGCTTGGCTTAAGGGCTCAAATGGTTCCTTTACTAGCGCCCCCAAAACCAAGTTGAGGTCCCACGGAGGAACCGTAATCCTACACGAAGGTCGTATTCTGGTAACCAGTTTAAGAAAACGCACCACATCGACATGAGCCCCTAGTGACACTCCTTGGATTTTACCTCGATAACAGGATAGGGCTGCTAACTGAACCGTCAAGGAACTGGCTGCCAGCCCTTTCTCAAACCCATCCTGCAGGAAACTTAATACCAAAGATATGGACGCTGTAGCGGCACGGACTTGTCACCTCGAGCACCAGTCTTCAAACCCACGCCAGATGTGCACATAAGCCAACAATGTGAACCGTTTCCTTACCTGAAGCAATGTTGCAATGACCGATCTGGAGTAACCTTTCTTCCTTAACCTTGCCCTTTCAATGGCCGGGCCATAAGTGAGAACCGAGCCACCTGAGGCATTTGAAGCAGACCCTTTAACAGCCCTTCCAATGTCGGTAATCTCCAAGGGTCCCCCCATCTAGCAACCACATGAGATCGGCGTACCATGGGCGCCTTGGCCAGTCCAAAGCCACTAACAGCACTCGACCCAGATGCGCTTCGATACGCTGAACCACGCGCCCGATGAGTGCCCATGGTGGGCAGAGGAGACCTGTCGACGGCCAAGGCTGTATCAAGGCGTCGATTCCCTCCAACATGCTCTCCCGTCGTCTGCTGAAGAAACGACTCGATTTTGCGGACTGGAAGGTCACCATCAGGTCCATGACCGGCGTTCCCCACCGGTGAACTATTTGCACGAATACGTCAGGATGCAACTCCCATTCCCCAGCATCCACTTGGACCCTGTTGAGAAAATCCGCCATAACATTGTCCTCCCCTGCAATGTGGGCTGCCGATATCGCTTGTAAACGAGTCTCTATCCAAGAGAGCAGCCCCTCTGCTTCTTCTTCCATGGCCACACTTCCTGTACCGCCCTGCCGATTTATGTAGGCCACCGTCACGGCATTGTCGGACAGCACTCATATCGCTCGCCCCGTCATCGCAGCTTCGAACCTTTGCAGGGCCAGAAACTCTTTCAGCTCTAGCCGGTTGATGGACCATCTGCTCTCTTCCGCCGATCAAGTGCCTTGCACAAAGGCCTCTCTGCAATGCGCTCCCCACCCTGCAAGACTTGCGTCTGGCAGCAGTGGTAATCACTCCGGCTGTTCCAGGGGCATTCCCGCTCTAAGACGCGGGTAGCAACCACCACCAAAGGAACTGCCTGACCCGAAGAGAGAAAAGGGAGATGTTAATTCAACGAGTCGGACTGGTGCGACCATCGGCGAAGCAACGACCACTGTAAAGGTCTCATATGAAATCTGGCCAACGGAACAACCTCCAAAGCCGCCGCCATTGTTCCCAGCACCCGAACCTAACTCCACGCAGTGGGCGCTGGAGTGGACCTGAAGTTTCGCACCAGCTTTTGAAGTGCTTGGGCTCTCCGATCTGGCAGAAACACCACCCCTCTGAGTGTCGAACTTCACTCCCAGATACTCGAGATCTTGAGACGGCACCAGATGGCTCTTGGCCGGATTGACCACCCAGCCAAGTCTCTGTAGAAAGTTCACAACCTTGTCCGTGGCCCGCTCACTCTCGGCTTTGGACTTCGCCCGAATCAACCAATCGTCGAGGTATGGATGAACCAAGACTCCTTCCTTTTGTAGGGCCGCCGCCACTACTAGCATGATCTTGGTCAAAATCCATGGGGCTTTCGCGAGCCCGAAGGGTAGCGCTTGGAACTGATAATGTCCCCAAGGGAACGCAAACCTTTAATGAGAAGCTCCATGAGATCGAGAGACGTCAGATACTTCCCCTGACATACTGCTACAATGACGGACCTCAGCGTTTCCATTCTGAAATGCGGCACTCTGAGACAGTGATTTACCCCTTTGAGATCCAGGATTGGTTGTAGGGATCTGTCCTTTGGCACCACAAAATAAATGGAGTATCGCCCCATGCTGTAATCCGTCACCGGTACAATGGCTCCCAACTGCAAGATCTGCTCCAGGGTTTGCTGGACTCCTAGGGTTTTTGGTTGACCTCTGCAGGGCAACATCATGAACTAGTCTAGTACTGGCCTTGCCAAATACAGCGCATAACCTTCGCGAATGATCTCCAGTACTCACTGGTTGGACGATATTTGGGTCCAGGCAGAAAGGAAACCCCAAAGCCGCCCTCCTATAGGTTGACTTTCTGCCAGGACCCACCTCCTTTCATTGTGGCTTTCGAGCGGCATCTGTGGACACCGCTGCAAACCCTCTACTTGCTCCACGAAACCCCTGGACCCAAGAAGCAAATCTTCCCCTTTGGACATCACCCAAACAAGAAGTATGAAATCTCCTGAAATCTCTGAACTGACCCCGAAAGGCCAGAAAGAAATTTCCTTGCTTAGGCTTGTCCTCCGGAAGCCTTCCACCCTTGGACTCCCCTAAGTCCTTAACCAGCTTGTCAAGATCATCTCCAAAACAACAACTTTCCTTTAAACGGAAGCTTACTGAGACGTGATTTGGATGAACCGTCGGCCGCCCAATTCCTGAGCCACAGGGATCTCCGGGCGGCCACTAGGGAAGCCATACTATTTGCTAAAGCTCTGATCAGGTTGTAGTGCACATCCACCAAATAAGCCGACCCCGATTCTAAATGCTCCAGCTCCCTTACACTCTCCTGCTCCAAATGGGCCGCCTGTCGCAAGTGTTGAGACCACCTGAGGCATGCTCTCGCCACCCAAGCTCCACAGATGGAAGCCTGCAAGGACACTGCATCCGCTTCGAAGGATTGTTTCAACAATCCATCCATTTTCCTATCCTGTGCATCCTTTAAATCCGCGCTACCTTCTACCAGTATAGTGGTCTTTTTAGTAACTGCTGATACTGCCGCATCAATCCGGACACATCGGAATTTCTCTTTGTCCTTATCCGCCAAGGGATAGAGAATGTTCATCGTCCTTATCCCTCGGAGCCCCGCTTCCGGCTGATTCCACTCGTCTTGGATCATCCGATCCACCACCTTGTGGACGGGAAACACTACCTGCGCTTGACGCACCACCTGAATGATAGGATCTTCCACATCCTCTTCCTCAGTCGGCTGCGCCGCTGCGAGCTTTAGCATCTGCAGGGACTCCATAATAAGTGCCGTCAGCTTGTCCTTCCGGAACACCCGAATGATTTTCACCCGATCCTCAGGTTCTGGGATTTCCCCCTCTTCCAACTCTTCCATATCTGCATCCATCTCTAACTCTGCCTCATCCACCTCCTGCCACCCCAACTCTGAAGGGGATTGATCAGGTGGGCGAGACCGCCGACGGTCTCGGGGAAAAACTTCTGCCGGCCGCACTCCTGGACTGCGGCATAGCCAAGGGAAGAGGTAAGGGACCAGGCAACTTACCCTAACGTCTCAGACAGAATGCCTGATGCATAATCAAGACGAAGTCAGGACAAAAATCCCCCAGCTGCGGACTGGAGCCTAGCCCCGGCAACGCACTAGGGTCACCTGCTGAAGCTTCCAGGCCGGACGTGGAGGGGGCAGCCACCCACGGTTCTCCTTCCCACCCCCCCCCCCCCGCTGTGGACCCCTGGGAAGCACGGACTACTGAATTCTCCATCTGCTGCTCCACAGTGGCAGACACAGCCGCACAGCCTCAACAGATGCCAGTGTCCGCGACCATACCTCTATGGGTGCCGCAGACGCACTGTGGGCGTGCTGACCGCCGACCAGACCTGGGCAGGAAACAGACACAATGATGTTGTAGCCCCTCTGATATTATAACCTTTCCTCCTTTCTTTTATGCTTTGTTTTAACTAAGAAAATGAATAAAGGCCTCTAAATATTGTCTTCTCAGCAAAGCATCCAAAGCTTTAGAACCCCCCCCTCCGAATCTAAACCCAATGAGGAAAATGACAAATTAAACAAATAAATAAAAGCAAATGAGTCAAAGAAATTGTGGCTAGCCCCAAACCCTGTGGTGGTTTTCAAGCCCGCCGCTGCACCAAGCTGACATGTGGCAAACACTGCGTGTTTAAAATGGCCACGGCTCCTGACAAAAAATATTTTGGTGCGCAAAAATGAAGAAATCTCTCCCTGCTGAAAGATGGGGCTAAACGCGTTACTGCGCCGGCAAGAAAAGCAATAAAGAGATAAAGGTAACTGTAACGTTAGAATCGAAGACCCTGCAAGCCGCGACGTTGCTCAGCGATAACACGAGCGACGTCTGCAGCGAGGGTTTCATCTGCCGCCGAGTACGCTGTTCGGCCCGAGACCCGGAGCGACGATCTGTCGCTCCATGGGAGCCTGTATAAAGGTGCGCCATTTCAGGAGCTCTCCCCAGTGCCTTCTAGGGACAGAGATCCAAAGAAAGAAAGATGTCTTGGTGCGGCAGGGAAAGTCTACAGACGCTTTTTTTTTTTAAAGCGATATCAACCCCAGAAAAAAAATAAATTTAAAGTGGGCATAACCAAAATTGAAGGGAAGTGAACTCATAAATTTAAGAAAAGGAAAATTTGGTGACCCAAAGCCCTAACTTGCTCCTTATCCATTTCTCTAGTGAGCCCAGCACCTAGGCTCACTATGTCCTCCTGCTGCATGGAGACTGGACACACTGGGGCTGATGGGAGATTCCAGCAGGCTACATCCAGTGATGTCACGAGTTTGACATGTCCAGTCTCCAGGCTGTGGGAGGAGGTGCACTACCCAGAGGTGGAGGACTAAACTGGAGGAACGATCAGGAACTTGGCATTGGTAGATGTGGCCAAAGCCACAGAAGGGTGACCCACCAGTTCACAATGTTTCTGAACGTCCACTGAGCAAGTTCTCACTCGCCCGGGTTGAGAAAGTAACGAATGAGAAAATCTGCCTGCACATTGTCTATCCTAGCAATGTGCTGTGCTGTAGAGCAATTGCAGATGCTTGGCCCATGGAAACAGGAGGTGCATATCAAAGCGACCCCGGGCACTTGGTCTCCACCTTATCTGTCGAGATAAGCCACCGTTGTGGCATTGTTGGACAGGACTTAGACTGCCTGCATGCAAAGAAGAGGCAGAAAATGGTAGAGGGCCAAACGGACTGCCCACACCTCCAATCGGTTGATTGACCAACCGTACTCCCGCCAAGACCATGTTCTGTGCGCTGTCTGTTGCAGACAATGGGCACCCCAACTGGAAAAACTGGCACTGGTGGTCAGAGGTATCCAAAACATGGACTCTCCAGGGGCATCCCTTGCATCAAATGATCACGACATAGCCACTAGTGAAGACTTTCCTGAGTTAGAAACACTCGTGCTACCGAGTATCAAAGAGGGCCCCAGAAACTTTTGGCATAGTTGACCACCCAACCAAGGCTTTCCAAGAAGGAGAGGACACATGCCACCCTCCCTGCGCCTCTGCCAATCGTCCAGGTAAGGATGAACACACCCCCTGATGAAACAAGGCAGCTCTGACCAGTACCATGACCTTTGAAAAATTGTGAGGAGCTGTGGCAAGACCAAACGGCAGGGCTTGAAACCAGAAGTGATGACCCAGTATCGCAAAGCATAGGAAATGTTGCTGTCCTCTTGGATGGGAATATGAAAGTAGGCCACTGCAAGGTCCAGGGAAGCTAAAGAACTCATCTGTGCAGACCTCTTGAAGCACAGACTTCAAGTTCTCCCTGAGAAAACACAGCACGCAGAGACAATTGACCCCTCTGAGATCTAGGATGGGTCATAAGGAACAGTCCTTCTTGGGCACGATGAAGTATACTCCCTCACATACTCTTCGTTGTTCTTCACACTTGCTCAAGGTCCCTGGTATTTGCTCTGTCCATTCAGTTGCTGCTTGTTCCTCTTCCTTTCAGGAAGTCACCCCTACCCTCTAGCACTCTTCCCCTCGTTCTCCAGTCCCAACTTTCTGCCTCTTGCTTCAAGTCTCAGCTAAAAAAAAGTACCCTTTTTTTTTGGCCTTTCCTTCCGATTCCCTCTCTTGATCTTCATTCATTTCCTCTGCCTCTCATGCCTCTCTTTTAGGCAGCAATGGCCATGTTTTGTGTCCTCGTCTCCCTTCCCTCCCCTTCCTATGCTGCCTTTCAGTGTAACTTAGGCTCTTCTTTAACCTCTCTCCTATCCTTGCTCCTATTTTCCATGGTTGTCTCATGTACCCTTGTGTTGCTTTATTCTTTACTGCTTTGTAACCCGTCTAGCTGCCACTCGCCATAGGCAGTATATAAAATCAAACTAACTAGATGGAATAGTGGCCAGATCCTACCCAAGGGGAAACTGGACAAAATTGCCCAAAGCTGCAGAAGCCGCTGAAGTGTTTCTCACACCGCAGCCCAACTGTAAGGGGAAATGAATTAGTCCTTACCTGCTAATTAGTGTTCCTGAAGGAACTCCAGTCCAGTCCCTCTCTTCTGGGTTGTGCAACCTTTCCAGCAGCTTGGAGGCTGAGCCCATCTTCGTTTTGATGCTGCTGCGGTATAAGTACCACCCACAGGCACCAGTATTCTCAACCTCCAAGCAGCTGGAGGGTTCCAGTAAGCCAGAGAGCTTACTGGAGAGTTGCATTAGTTATTTCCCTTTTAAAATTAGCCTCTTCATTTACTTTAATTTACTTCAAATGTAACTTATTTCTTGGTTTATTTTGGCTCTGTACCTTTAAATTTAGTTACCTCTTCTCCCCCCCCCCCCTCTCTCACTCGCAGGCCTGATCTCCCGGCTCCAGAGGGGGGAAGATTACCTGTAGCAGCGAGGGGGACTGAAGGAGTCTTCCTCACGAGCACAGCCGGCCAGCACTCCGAGGTCCTTCCTGCAGCCTGCCCCGCCTCATGCAGAAGCCCTTCGGGTGGCTGAGCGCTTGAGGCGGCGCCGGGGCCTTCCCTGCAGCCTGCCCGGCCTCGCGCAAAAGCCCTCGGAGCAGCTGGGCGCTTGAGGCAGCTCCGGGAGATCAGAAGCGAGAGCAGAATCGCCAGACTCAACGGAGAGCACTGCGATCGGCGGTGCGATTAGGATCTCATGACCGCAGCCCTGAACGCCACGCGGCCGCGACCTACACATGTGGAGACCAGCGGAGGACGGCTGGTTTCCTCGCGCCGGCCAACACGTAGAGGAGAGGAGCGGCAAGACAGCAAGTATTTGGGGAGACATTTAAACTTGCTGGGTTTGAGACTATTAACTTTAATTTAATTTAAATTTTCGTTTTTAGATCTGATGGGGGGGGGGGGGATCTCATTGGGAACATAGTTTTGTCTACTGCATTTCTCTCTGCTTAAGTATTCCTATGCTTAAAGGAAAGCATGCCCGGCAAGTCACGGTGTCCGGCATGCGTCAGGGCACGGCCTCGGAAGCAGGGGTCTGCAGGGGTTGTGCTGCAGAGGCTGCTTCTGTAGAACAAGAAATCCATTTGACCATGTCACAAGCTTCCCAGGTGTCAGGAGACCCTCTGGAAGGGGGAGGGGATCTCTCCTCTCCTCCACCTTCAACCTTGGATTTGCACGGAACTTCTCTGGCCCTTCCCTCCACTTCGGGGGTGGCAGGGGGGGTGGCGGAGGGGGCCTGGGAACACTTTTCTCCTGAATTTGTCCTCCTGCTGCACAAGGCCTATTGTATGTGCCAGCAGGGGGGGAAGGAGGGTCAGGGGCGAAGGAAAACGTGGTTACCAGGCCGGTGAGGGCAAGGACCCAGGACACAGGGGTCCCTCCTAAGCATGCTAGGCTGGTGAACAAGGAGCACCTTACGTCTCCTATACCCGACTCTCCCGAAGAGGAGGTCTCGGACAAGGAAGTAGGTGAAGAGGAAGATGAACTTGAAGAGGGAGAGATCCCAGAGGAGAAACAGGCCCGCATTGTACGAGTTTTTCGCCAAGAGGAGCTCCCAGCATTGATTGCTGAGTTGCTGAAAGTGATCAATATGGCCTCTGACATGCCATCAGATGAGGAGGTCTTGGAGGATCCGTTGATCCAAGCCGTTAGGAAGTCCCAGAAAATGTTTCCAGTCTACAGGGTAGTGCGGCAGATGATCCAGGAGGAATCCAGAGTCCAGCCTGAAGGGAGTACGATCTATGGCTCGTCTGTACCCTTTACCAGAGCCAAAGAACTGATGAAGTCACCCAGGGTGGATGCGGCGGTTTCGGCAGTCACAAAGAGGATGACTATCCCGGTCGAGGGCGGCGCGGCTCTGAAGGATACACAGGATAGAAAATTGGATACGTTGCTGAAGCAAGCCTTTGATGTTAGTGCTCTCGCCTTACAGGCTTCGGTGTCAGGGGCTTGGGTGGCCCGAGCCTGCCTGAGGTGGTCCCAACAACTTCAGCTAGCGGATGGTCTGTCAGGTAGCGCGCAGGCAGTCACGGCTAGGATGGAGTCCGGAGCTGCTTACCTGGCAGATTGCTAGACTCCTAATGAGGTCGTACTGGCTAAGAATATGGCCTCGGTGGTTGCAGCTCGGCGATATTTGTGGTTACGCAATTGGGCGGCTGATGCCTCTTCAAAGGTGCACCTAAGTCGACTCCCATTTAAGGGGAAGTTGCTATTTGGAGAAGACTTGGATAAGTTGGTAAAAGACCTAGGGAGTCTAAGGGAGGCAGGCTTTCGGAAGACAGGACAAAGCAAGGATGTTTGGAGGCTTCCATGCGGAGCCAGCCAAGGGATTTCCGGAGATTCCGTCCGGCCAGATCAAACTCCTTTCTTAGGGGCCGTTTTCCCTTGAGGCGTCAAAGCTTCAGGGGGTTTCGCGGAGTGGGGAGAGGCTTTGGGGCCTCTTCCTCCTCCGCGAGTCCTAGAAAGCTGCAATGAGACAACAGGGGTCCGGGAGGGATGCCTGCTGGTGGGGGGTCGGTTAAGGCAGTTTCTTTCTGCCTGGACCCGGGTCACATCCGATCAATGGGTCTTGGAAGTGATCCGAGAGGACTATGCTCTCGAATTTACAAAGCAGGTACATCCAGCTTTTGTTCAGTCTCCCTGCGGACCGCCATCAAAGAAAGCAGCAATAGAAGACACCCTTTCAAGACTTATAGCGCTAGGGGCGGTGGTCCTCGTTCCGGAAGACCAACGCGGCTCAGGTCAGTACTCAATTTATTTCGTGGTACCAAAGAAAGAAGGGTCCTTTCGTCCAATTCTAGACCTAAAGCAAATCAATCGCTGTCTCAAAGTCCCGCACTTCCAAATGGAAACCCTCAAGTCAATGATTGTGGCTGTAAGATGGGGGGAGTTCCTGACATCCTTAGATCTGACGGAAGCGTATTTACATATTCCAGTCCGAAGGTCTCATCAGCAGTACCTGAGATTTGCGGTCCCAAGAGGACATTTTCAGTTCCAGGCCCTACCCGTAGGCCTAGCAACAGCCCCCTGGACTTTCACCAAGGTAATGGTGGTGGTGGCTGCAGCCCTTCGAAAGGAGGGAATTTTGGTGCATCCCTACCTGGACGACTGGCTGATCCGGGCGAAATAAGAGGCAGACAGTCGCGGGGCGACAGCCAGAATGGTAGCGTTCTTGGAGGAGTTGGGGTGAGTCATCAATCGGGCAAAGGGCTGATTAGCACCCATGCAGGAGATTGAGTACCTCGGAGCAAGGTTTGACACCGGGAGAGGAAAGGCGTTTCTACTGAAGCAGAGGTTAAGGGACCTGAGGAACCTCATATCGCAGTTCCAGGCCAGGCGGAACCCTACAGCCTGGCATTATCTTTAAGTGCTGGGAACCATGGCGGCGACTTCAACGGGCCTTGTTACGACACGTTGGTCCCATCAGCATCATCCTTTGTCCATGCGGCTGCCCTGTCCATTACTGACCAGGAAAGGCTCTTTGGTGGTGGAGGTGTCCGAACCTGGAATGCAGAATGCCCCTCGAACCTCCCCTGTGGGTGCAGCTGACGACGGATGCCAGTCTAGCCGGCTGGGGGGCTCACTGTGAGGGCCAGTTTGCCCAGGGTTGCTGGACTCCGGGGGAATCTCGGTGGTCCATCAACAGACTGGAGTTGCGGGCTGTAGCCTTAGCTCTCAGAGCATTCAGAGCCCTTAGTTCAACAAAGAGCAGTCCGCGTCCTCTCTGACAATGTCACCGCAGTGGCCTACATCAATCGCCAGGGAGGAACAAGCAGTCCTTCCTTGGAGGAGGAAGCGGGCAGCCTATTGCAGTGGGCAGAAGCTCATTTAACAGCTCTAATCGGCGCAGCATAGACAAGGTCACGGCCGATTACCTGAGCAGATGCAAGATAGACCACGGAGAGTGGGAACTGGTTCAGGAGGTATTCGAACAGGTGGTAGCCTGTTGGGGGACTCCGATCATGGACCTCATGACACGATAGGCATCGGCCAAGGCAAGTCGGTTTTTCAGTTGCAGGAAAGAAAGGATGTCCGAGGGCTTGGACGCTCTGGTCCAGATGTGGCCTTCAGAGAGTCTCCTGTATGTTTTCCCTCCCTGGGCTCTCATAAGGGGAGTTCTTCAGCGTGTGGAAGCCCACCAAGGGTTGGTAATTCTCATGGCTCCGGATTGGCCTTGACGTCCATGGTATGCACATCTGGTGAGGCTAACAGCCAATCGGCCATGGCGGCTCCCCTGCAGAAAGGACCTATTGCTGCAGGGGCCAGTACGGATGCCTCATGTGGATCGATTCTCGCTTACGGCCTGGCTATTGAAAGGACACGGTTCCGGAAGCGGGGTTATTCAGGATCGGTAATTTCAACATTGTTGAAATGGCCGCTAATTGGACCCGCAAGGAGCTAGGCCTTTCTTGAATCCTGTTTGTAAAAACTCCAGGACTTCCGGGACAGAAGCCGAAAGGGGCTTCTTCCGATGCTCCGCACAACATGCTTCAAATATACGCCAAACCCTCAAATAGGAAAGGCAGGTCGAGCGTTTCCTATGTGAGGGTTTGGCAATAAGGGAAAACTGCCAGTGATTTATAGGTCGTTGGAGTATCAACATTTGAACAGTCAAGTTTTAACACTAAGAAACGTTTTAAACTTTTTATACAAGGATTCTTTTTGGGAGTCAGGAGAAAGGAAATTCCATAGGATAGGGGCCTGACGGGCAAAGGCTGGGTTCCTAAGTCATTCAAATGTAAAACTCCAGGCTGAAGGGATTTGCAATAAATGCAGAGCTGACTGACAAGTAAGCAGAAGAAAAATAGCAAGTGTGCTGGAGTACAATGTACATTCAGAGACCATTTCTGCTTCAGATTGGGAGCCAGTGTGTTGCTTAATAAGTAAAGAAGTGACACGATCATGACTTTTTCCATTGCAAATCAGTTTGACTATGGTATTTTGAATTAATTTGAAGTGCTTATTATGATAATGACAGACTCCAATCAATGTGTTAATTTTATCCAGGAATGAATGAGAACATTTTTGGAATCAATAAACGGGCTCATGCCTTTCCATTTCAAGGCAAGTTGCATTCAGGTAAAACAGACCTTTTCCTGTTCCCAGAAGGCTTTACAATCTAACAGGCCAATTCAGAAATGTTAGTGCACCCTTTGCACGCAGATAGCACAACATATACATAGAACTACCGCCGGCAAACAATGCAGAGAAAAGGTTTGGCACGCGTGTTGTCTGCACAGAAAGAGGTGTACACACAGTGCTACATGTATTAAAATGACACCCAACTGAGCTGCGTATATTGAAATGAGATGCACAGAAATACGTAAAAGATCAGAGGGCAGAGCACAAAGCTCAGTAGTGCCATTATTCATACGCCTTGAAGTTGTCGTAAAATTCTGGTACGTGTAGGAAAGTTTGTAGCACTGGACAGTCATTCCTTCAATGTGAAAATTTTCAGCATGGATCTTGCCTGTATAAGAGAAAAGTTCAGCATGTAGGAAGAAATCTCTTTTGCTTCTTACCCTTTGGTGGTTTGCTGCTTGCACAGGCTAGAACTGCACAAGAAAGAAATGGAGAGCACATACGAACACACTGACAGCAGCACTTTATTATCTGTACATGCGTCACCCCCCTGCTCCCCCACTTTGTGTTGAAGTTTTGCGCATACGCTTCCCTTGCTGCATACTGGCACATAACCTTTGCAGTACTTAGCATGCAACTTCAATGCCAGATTTCTGCATTAACCTGTAAGTTTGTACCGAGGCAATGGAAAGGTTAAGTGCCTTGCCTAAGTCTACGAGTAGACAATGATTAAAAAATAAATAACTACTTTAAATGAATAAAGCCTTGTTACAGTTTGTATTTTGTGCTTTCACTAAGCTATTTAAAGAAATTTTGTACCTTGGCAGCTTTAACGTTTCCTGTCTGGACCTTCCTTCCAGACTCTTGTTTCATATTCAGGCCTGCCACAAAAAAGAAAAAAAAATACAGTAACATTAAAGATTTTGTGCATTATTCAGGGTTGGTTTTTTTTTTAAATAAAGCAAAGCTAGTCAAGATCAGAACTGACATTATCACCTTGAATACAGAAAATAACAAACCTAAAACCACATTCTTACGTATTCTTTCCAGCATCACAAGGAAGGAACCGGAGATGCCACTTACCTATTGGGACATTATCTCCACATCAAGCCCTCTGCAATTGAATTAGGAATTCCTGCATGGCCATATATACACATATGCTAGTCACAATAACACAACCTAAAAAGTGCCATCACCCAGGATCCATTTAGGAAGACAAAACGTTTCAGCTGTTGGATGTAAACAAGAGTTAGCTTAACACCTATATTTATAAATGACAGTCAGCAATGGTAAACAATTCTACTAGAGCCTATACACTTTTGCTGCAGCGTTTCCAGAGATAATACAACTTATAAACTTGCCCTCCTTTCTTAACTCACACTCCCTTAGTCACCCAATTAAGAGAATTCCAAATAGCATAACTAACACAACATAGACACTCATTGAAAAATGGAAAATTACACTTACCTGGTAATTGTAGTTTCTTGAGTGACAGTTCAGTCCTCCACCTCTGGGTTGTGCACCTCCTCCTGCAGCTTGGAGACTGGGCACGTCAAAATAGTGACATCACTGGAGATAGCCTGCTGGTCTCTCCCATCAGCCCCAGTGAACTATTGACAAAGCAGACTCAAAGGAGCAACAAAATAAGTAGCTAACATGTGAACTGTAATTTTAACTTAACTTCAACCATTACTATGTAAACCTGCCTCTTCCCAAGGCAGCACTTTCTTGTACCCCCCTCCCCCCCGCCATAGGCAGCATAAGCAAGAAGAAAGAGTAAGAATGAACAGGTACAAAAAAGAAAGACTCAGAGTAGGACAGCCCCCACAAACCAACATACCGACCGGTAGCTTTTCTGTTCTCCCAACAGACCCTCTACTGCCAACGATAGCACCTCGGGTGGGACTGAGGACTGAACTGTCGTCACTCAAGGAACTACAATTACCAGGTAAGTGTAATTTCCATTTCCTTATCGTTCCTCCAGTTCAGTCCTCCACTTCTGGGATGTAACAGAGCAGTAATCATTGGTAGGGACCTCTCTAGCCGCCTCGTAACACTGCTCACCCGAGACAGACATCATTCGCCGCCGCCACATCGAGGCGGTAGTGCCTACGGAAAGTATGAAGGGACAACCAAGTGGCTGCCCTATAGATTTCCTCCGGCGGAACCGATCTGTGATCCGCCCAGAAAGTCGCTTGCGCTCTGATATGAGCTTGTAAACCCGTTGTAACCGAACAACCTTGTAGCAGATACGTTGATGCAATAGACTCTTTAAATCCACCTGGAAAAGGAAGTCTTCGCCGCCGCTTCCCCTTTTTGGATGCCTCCGAACACCACGAATAGACTTGCAAAAGACTTCCGAAACCTTTAAGTATTGTCCCAACAAGCACTTTACATCCAAACGGCACAAACGTCGGTCCAAGTCTCTCCCCTCCAGTGAACCGAGCACTGGCAGAGACACCATTTGATTCAGGTGAAAAGAAGACACCAACTTAGGTAAAAATAGAACAGAACTGGTCGCAACATCACCTTCTCTCTGGAAAGGGACAAGAACGGTTCCCTACTTGAAAACGCTTGCAACTCCGCAATGCGCCTCGCCAAACAGATGGCAACCAGAAACACGGCATTTAAGGACAAATCCTTAACCGAAGCCCGGTGCAACAGCTCAAAGGGAACTTTGGCTAATACTCCTAACACCAAATTGTGATCCCGCGGTGGAACCACAACTCTACGCAAGGGACGCAGACTGACGAGTGCTGTAAGGAAACGCGACACGTCAGTATGAGCGCCTAGAGCAGGGGTCTCAAACTCAAATTGCTTTGAGGGCCAAATGAGGACTTGTAAAGTAACCCGGGGGCCGCATAAGACGCGGGGCCTCATTTGCATAAGGGGCCTCATTTGCATAAATATTTGCATAATGTTACCATACACTAACTTTTAGTAAACATGCCTCTTTAATGAGTATGGATAAAGAAAGACTAAAAGATTTAGAAACAGGAAGACAATAATTAAACTGGGAACCCCAAAAGCCAAACTTTTGAATGTACAACAACACTGTAGAAATAAAACTATAAATTAATTTCCTCTTGTACTAAACAAAGCGCAAACATTAATGATGCACATTTCCCAGAGCTGACATATTCCAGTTAATAAATTCAAAATAAAGAGATTTTTCTACCTTTTGTGCATTTTTTTTCAGTTGCAATTGTTCCAGCCACTTTCTTCTGGTTTCTTCATGTCTTCTGCTAACTCTCCATCGTTTGCTGTCCATTTGCCCTTTCTTCTCTACTAGTTTTTTTTTTCCATTCTCTCTCTACATCTGCTTTAACATACTAATCTTTCTCCTTTTTCTCTTTCCTCATTCCTATTTCATCCACTCCAATTTTACCCCTCCATCCTCAATCCCCACTTACTCTCCCAATACCTGGCCAATTGTAGATTTGTCTTCTCTCCTAGACAAAATATTTTTCCCCTCTCCATTTCACTTTCCCAGCTCCATCCCATTCTAATCCTCCCCCAACATCAGCTCCCTTCTAGTTCCAGCCCCACCCAGCATCCGCTCCCTTCTAGTCCCTGCATCAGTCCATTTCCAGTCCTATCATAGCCTCACCATCAGCCCATTTCCAATCCTAGCTCCCTCCCCTCACAGCCCATTTCCATTCCAAGCCCCCCTCCCCATCAGCCATTTGCAGTTCAAGCCCCCCTTCCACTCAGCCCATTTCCAGTCCTAGCAACCCCCCCCCCCAGCCCATTACCAGTCCTAGACCCCCCATAGCCCATTACCAGTCCTAACCTCCCCATAGCGCACTTCCAGTTTTACCCCCATCACCCCATTTTCAGTCTTACCTCCCCTCATAGGCCATTACCAGTCCTAACCCCCCAATCAGCCCACCTCCAGTCCTAACCCCAATCTGCCCATTTCCAGTCCTAGCCCCCACCATAGCCCATTACCAGTCATAACCCCCCCCGCCAATAGCCCATTTCCAGTCATAACCCCCCCTGCCAATAGCCCATTTCCAGTCCTACACCCCCCCTGCCACTAGCCCATTTCCCTTCCTACACCCCCCCTGCCAATAGCCCTTTTCCATAACTACACCCCCCCCCCTGCCAATAGCCCTTTTCCAGTCCTACACCCCCCCCTGCCAATAGCCCATTTCCAGTCCTACCCCCCCCGGCCAATAGCCCATGTCCAGTCCTCCACCCCCCCGCCAATAGCCCATTTCCAGTCATACCCCCCCCTGCCAATAGCCCATTTCCAGTCCTACAGCCCCCCCCTGCCAATAGCCCATTTCCAGTCCTCCCCCCCCCCGGTAAATAAAAAAAACACCTGGCTTCTGCTGCTGCAGCAGAAAATCAGCTGTCCCGCGGCCCCTTCCTCTCTGCCCGGAGATCCCTCATTGTGCTTCATCAGCGGCGTGCTTTTTAAGCCGCGAAGAGAGTATTTCCCTCTCGCGCGGCTTAATCCTATTCACTTTTCAAGCCTCGCGAGAGGGGAATACTCTCTTCGCGGCTTGAAAAGCACACGCTGATGGAGCACAATGAGGGATCTCCGGGCAGAGAGGAAGGGACCGCAGCACAGCTGATTTTGCTGCTTGAGCAGCAGAAGCCAGGTTTAAAAAAAAAAAAATTGACAGTCGATTCTGCCGCTGCCACGGCAGCAACGGCAGAAGCAGAAGCAAGGCTTTTTTCTTTCCCTCCGTCGCGGGCCGCACAATGTTCTCTCGCGGGCTGCATGCGGCCCGCGGGCCGCGTGTTTGAGACCCCTGGCCTAGAGCAATGCCTTGGACCAGGGGTTCTCAACCACTGTTCCCTCTAAGCTGTGCGTGTGTGCGCGCGCACACATCTCGCCGAGCGAGCGCACATACTTTACAACAGAGCGCACAAAAATTACAGCTCTGATTCTGATAGAAAACAACACAGACGTCTTAAAATTTAAAAGTTATGATTGTAATTACTAGAAATTTCCCACTTCATTTAGTAATCGTCTATTTTCATTTAATTTGATTAAAATCAATGTGGTGTACACACTGTATTCTGTATATAACTCCGAATGTCGTTATGTGGCACACAAAAATTTAACCTTCCTTCAAAAGCTGCACACAGCTGATATTTTATGCGCACACAGCCTACAGAAAATTAGAGGGAACATTGTTCTCAACCCTGTCCACGGGACCCACCTAGCCAGTCGGGTTTTCAGGATAACCACAATGAATATGTATGAGAGAGATTTGCATACACTGCCTCCATTATATGCAAAGCTCTCCATGCATATTCATTGTGGTTATCCTGAAAACCCGACTGGCTAGGTGGGTCCTGAGGACAGGGTTGAGAACCCCTGCCTTGGACCTTTGCCTTTATAGCACGAGAGGGCTGTCAGCTGTACTCTTAAGGAACTGGCCGCAATACCTTTATCAAACCCGGCTTGCAGAAAGCTTAAGATCAAGGGAACAGAAACCGTAGCCGCCCGAACTTGCCGTCCTAAACAGCAGTCCTCAAATATACAGCATACACGGACATATGTACGAGACGTGGACTGTTTTCGTGCTCTAAACAAGGTCGCAATGACTGCAGCCGAATAACTCTCTCTCTTTAGCGTCGCCCTTTCAATGGCCAAACGCTAAGCGCGAAGCGATCCACTTGAGGCATGTGGAGCGGTCCTTAACCAACAGATGTGCCGACACCGGCAACCTCCAGGGCTTTCCGTCGAAAACAGGAGAAAGATCGGCACACCATGGACGCCTTGCCCAGTGTGGTGCCACCAATAGAACTTTCCCTTGATGAGCCGCGATCCGTTGAATCACTCGTCCTATTAACGCCCACGGAGCGAATACATAAGGAAGACCCATCGACGGCTACTGATGCCTCAGTGAGACTATGCCTTCCGATATTCTTCCTTGCCGCTTGCTGATGAAACGACTGACTTTGCTGACTGGAAGGTTGCCATTATAGCCATGGTTGGCGGTCCCCATTGGTGAACTATCTGTGTAAGGACGTCCGGATGCAGCTGCCACTCTCTGGCATCCACCTGGACCCTGCTGAGAAAATCAGCCATCACATTGCTCTTTCCCGCAAAGTGCGCTGCCAAGAGTGCTGTCAGCTGACGCTCTACCCAAGAGAACTGGGCGTCCGTTTCCTCTGCCATGGCTGCACTTCCTGTGCCACCCTGTCGATTGACGTAGGACACCACCGCAAAATCATCCGACAACACTCGCACAGCCCGAGCTTCCACCTTTTGCCTTGAACCCCTGAAGCATTCGAAAGACTGCTCTCAACTCCAGCCGGTCGACTGACCCAGAGCTCTCTCGAACGGACCATTCGCCTTGCGCGAACCGATCTCCGCAATGGACTCCCCATCCCGCGAGACTCGCATCCGTCATTAATGGTAGCCACTCCAGCTGCTTCAGAGATAATATGGCTTCCAGCAAGCTCGAACGCAGCCCCCACCGAAGAGAGTGCCTGACCTTGCGGTAACAAGGAGGCCCTTTGGTCAACGAAGCGGACTGATGAGACCCCCTGCAAAGCAGCGCTCTCTGTAAAAGCCGCATATGAAATCTGGCCCAAGGCACCTCTCCCAGGGTCGCCACCATCGCTCCCAGCACAGGCAGAAAAGTCCACGGTGAACGAGCCGTAGTGGACGTGAACTTGCACACCAATTGCCGAAGCACTTGAAGTCGCTGGTCCGGTAGCAACACCTTTCCTCTCTGCTTGTCAAAACCGTACCCCCCGATCCTCTAGCTCCAGGAAGGGTACTAAGTGGCTTTTGGTCAGGTTGACCACCTAGCCGAGATTCTGCAAAAACCTTTACCACTTTGTCCCTTGAACGCTCTCTACCACCACCATAATTTTAGTGAATGTTTGCGGTGCTGTCGCCAGACCAAAGGCAATGCCTGGAATTGATAGTGACCCCAAGGCAGAGCGAACCCCAAAACGTTTGATGAGCTGCTTGGAAGGGAATGTGCAAGTACGCTTCCGCAAGGTCGAGGGAAGACAAGTGCGCACCCTGTCGCACCGCCACAATGACCGACCACAAATTTGCCATCCTGAAATACGGTACCTGAAAAAAAAAAAAAAAAAAAAAAAAAAAAAGAAACACACCGATCGACCCTTTCTAGGTCCAAGATAGAGTACAAGGCCCCCCCCCTTTTTGTTTCTTGAGACACCACGAAATAAAGGGAGTATAGCCCCATGCCGTAGTCTGTAACTGCCACCGGTACGACTGCTCCCATTTGTAAGAGCCAACCTAATGTAACGCGAACCGCCAGGGGTTCCCGTTGATCTCCGCAGGGAGACACCATGCACGAGTCCTGTGCAGGCCACGCCACTTTTAGCGCATAACTCTTGCAAATTATCTATAACACTCACTGGTCGGGCGTAACGTGGGTCCATGCAGGAAGAATTCTGTGAAGTTGCCTGCCTATCAGACTTTCTACCGGGACCCAGCTCCATTCATTGTGGTTTTCGAGTCGCCGCTGTGGAGTTCGCAGAGAACACTTTATTTGCTTTCCAACACCCCCAAAATCCATGGTCCCGAGAAGCAAACCTTCCCCCTTTGGGAACCACCCAAACAAGAAGTACTAAACCTCTGGAAGTCCCTAACTGGCCCCAAAAGGCCGGTACGGACTTCCCGTGTTTCAGCCTATCCACCGGGAGTCACCCACCTTTGGGCTCCCCGAGATCCGTTACCACTTGTCTAGTTCCTCCCCAAACCATCAGTTCCCTTTAAATGGAAGTTTGCTGAGACGGAACCTGGATGATCCATCGGCCGCCTCTTTCCTCAAGAACCGAGATATGCGGGCAGCCCCCACGGAAGCCATCCTGTTAGCTAGAGCCCAAAGCAAGTCGTAATGTACGTCTGCGAAATACGCCGAGCCGAACTCCAGACGATGGAGCTCTCTGATCTCTTCCTGCTGCCGGCGAGTCGACTGCCACCGGCGCTGAGGCCATCTGAGACCCACTCTTGCCACCCCAGCTCCACAAAGAGAAGCCTGCAATGACAGAGCGTCTGCCTCCAAGAAGTGTGTCAATAAACCATTGATCTTCCATCCTGCGCAGCCTTTAGTACCGTGCTACCTTCCACCGGTGCAGTCGTCGGCTTCGTAACCGCTGACACTGCATCTTCTAGCTTTGGGATGTAAGCAGATCTGCTCTGACCGAGTAATTTCTGCCCGGCAAATAGGCAGAGACTTACCCTCTGCCGAACATTGGTGTAGCAACTTCACCCAATGTGTTCTGTATTTCTTTTTTTTTTCTTGCAATAAAAAAGGACAATTTAACTAGAATAAGCCTCCTTCTCCCTAGTCCAAAGGGTAATGTAGCAACCTGATAAACAGGTGTGCTAGTCTCAAAAATCCAACATCAGCAGCATTGCAACCCCATGCGCTGATCATCCACTGTACCAAAATGAGGTCAGTATTACCCATATAAACAGGTATCCGCAACAGCTTGTTAAGCTGACTCACTTAGTCATTAGCTTCTTGCAGGGAACAAAGAAAGAACTGACTTCAGAAGGTTAGCAACACACTCTTCCAAAGGAGTTAGTTTTCAAACACTCCAGCTCTTTTCCTTTTGGTCTTTTTTTTTTTTCAACGTACCTTATTAAAACTAAAAGGCAACCCCTTAAAGCAAATTAAATTAAATCAAATCTGTGGGAATAATGTAACCCGCTAGCCCAGGCGGTTCTCCAAAAGAACTGAGATTGTGGCCACAGCAGAAAAGCAAACAGAGTCAGCCGTGCGCTTGCAAAAAGCACGGGAAACACCACCAGATCACCTAAAAAAGGAATAAAATGAAAGAACTCATAATCTCCCCTGCTAAAACCCGCAGGTATCCCACAAAAAACAAACATTGTGAAGTACACCATTAAATGAAAGAAAGTAGACGCTCTCTTATCTGTTTTGGACGGTGTACGCAGTCCTCATATGGGCAAGTGTAACATCCGCCACGAGGCATAAGCTGTGCTGAGAAGATGGCGCCGAGCCCCAACAGGCTCACTTGGCGCCAAAACAGTTCCGCTGCAGCTACCGCATCAAGAAGCCCATACGAGCCTAAGGGCCTTTGCTATGGAGCCCAAAATTGAAAGCGCACACTGCCGTTCCCCCGAAAGAGAAAAGCCTTCTAATCATGATGCTGACCGGCGCTTCCGTGAGCAGCCTTCGTGATGAACCTTGCCCCGCCGGCCGCAGCAATTAGCAGCTAATGATGCTCCCACCCGAAGGGAAGCTGCCGGCGCGCACACACTGAAGCGTGCAGGTCTGGGCCACAGAGCTCTCCCCCGTACAGTCCTGGGGGAGAGATCCTCAATGGGCAATGTGAAGTGCCATAAGAGACGATTAACTTAAAGGGACAGCTCCTGAAATCAGATTAACTCTAGTGAAAGAATAGTAAAGCACAGTTACTTACCTGTAACAGGTGATCTCTGGGAACAGCAGGAATTAGTCCTCACATATGGGTACGTCGGTACCGACGGAGCCCGCGCGGGAAAGCTCCCCAGATTCCCAGAAGGAAAGCTTTTGGGGCCTCCCACTGCGCATGCGTGCTGCCTTCCCGCCTTCCTGACCAACTCTCCTCAGTTCGAGTTTAAAGCTGAGACAATAGAGAGAAGAAAGGAAAGAGAGAGAGAGATACAACTCCTAGGGGAGGTGGGTGGGTTGTGAGGACTAATTCCTGCTGTTCCCAGAGATCACCTGTTACAGGTAAGTAACTGTGCTATCTCCAGGAACAAGCAGGAATAAGTCCTCACATATGGGGACTCCCTAGCTGAGATGCCCGGGAGATCCCCTGAAGGGTATGAGACCCTGAAAGGTTCCTCATCTTCCTATGGATCTCAGGCATCCATTCAGGGAAGGTGGGCTGGAGTTGTTCAAGAATGGAACAGGTGTCTGAGGACAGCCTGACCAAACAAGGCATCCCGGCGGGAGTCCTTGTCCAAACAGTAATGGGCTGTAAAGGTATGAACCGAGGCCCAGGTGGCTGCTCGACAGATCTGGTCAATGGACACAGAATTTAGATGAGCCACAGAGGTGGCCATGGCCCTCACATTGTGAGCGGTGACATGGCCCTCCAGAGAAAGGTTCTTACTCTGGTAAGCAAAAGAGATACACTGAGCAATCCAATTGGACAGTGTTCTTTTAGAGACTGGAAGTCCTAAATGAGAAGGATCAAAAGCAACAAAAAGCTGAGAAGACTTTCGATGTTGCTGTGTCCTGTGGAGGTAAAAGGCGAGAGCTCTTTTACAATCTAGAGTATGAAGGTTCCTCTCTGTACTGGATGCATGAGGAGCTGGAAAAAAGACAGGTAAATATACCTCTTGATTAAGATGAAAAGGGGAGACCACTTTAGGCATAAAGTGGGGATTGGTCCTAAGGACCACCTTATCATGATGGAACCTTGTATAAAGGTGGATTAGCCACTAGAGCTTGCAGTTCACTGATACGGCGAGCTGAGGTGACTGCAATAAGGAAAATAACCTTCCAGGAAAGAAATTTCAAGGAGGTAGTGGCTAAGGGTTCAAAGGGTGGCTTCATAAGCTGACCAAGAACCAAGTTTAAGTCCCATGCCACCGGAGGAGGTTGAATTGGAGGTTTAGTTAAGGTTAGGCCTCTCATGAATCTTGCAATAAGAGGATGAGAGGAAACAGGTTGTCCATTGATGGGCTTAAGGGATGCCGCAATAGCACTCAAATGGACTCTTACCGAATTTGTTTTGAGTCCTGCATTGGAGAGATGCAGGAGATATTCCAAAAGAGAATTCAAAGGAAGTGCTAGAGGGTTAAGACCCTGTTGAGCACACCAAATGGATAATCTTTTCCATTTAAAAGCGTAAGAACGCCTAGTGGAAGGTTTCCTAGAGGCATGGAGGATATCCTTCACTTCCTGCGAAAGATTGAAGTGTTGAAGGTCTAGGCCTTCAGTAATCAAGCTCTGAGGTGAAGGGACTTGGGGTTTGGGTGCCACAAAGTCCCCTCCTCCTGAGATAGAAGGTCTGGAGCGGCTCCCAAGTCCAGGGAGGGAGCTTGGGAGAGATGCAGAAGTAGAGGGTACCACACTTGGCGTGGCCAGCGTGGAGCTATGAGGATCATGAACCCTTGATCCCTTTGAAGTTTGAACAGAGTCTTGGGAATCAAAGGAATGGGTGGAAAGGCATATAGGAAGTCCTGAGCCCAATGAAAGAGGAAGGCATCCTTGGCCTGAACTCCCTGACACGGAATCCTGGAACAGAACCGGGGAAGTTTGGCATTCCACGGACTTGCAAAGAGGTCTATATCCGGGGTCCCCCATTTCTGGAAGATTCTGAGTACCCGATCCATGTGCAGGGACCATTCGTGTGGAAGCAGAACTCGACTGAGTCTGTCTGCCCAAGAGTTTTGGATTCCTGGAAGATATACTGCCAGGAGATGGATTTGATGCTCTCTGGCGAAGGCCCATAATCTTAGAGCTTCATTGCAAAGCGACAGAGAGCCAGTCCCTCCTTGTTTGTTTATATAAAACATGGCTACTTGATTGTCCGTATGAATAAGGACCGTCATGTTGTTGAGGAGGGTATGAAAAACTCTGAGCGCTAGAAAGATTGCTCAAAGTTCCAAGTGGTTGATATGAAGGGTGGTCTCCTGTGGAGACCAAGTGCCCTGAGTGGAGAGATCTTGAAGATGAGCTCCCCAACCTGTTTGGGAGGCATCTGTTGTGAGGGTTGCTTGGGGCAACAATGTTTGAAAGGGGGCCCCCCAACAACAGATTTTGAGTGGACATTGTCAGACGGCTGCCTAGGGTGAGAACTTACACAATCTTGACGATGCATATATTCATATGATTCTTGCAAGGTATTGTGGGTAATGTAGTTCTTTCACTCCAAACACAGCTGAAGACAATAATTGAGTTGTGAAACCAGTGGTTAAAGCCAATAAAATACTTCTTTTATTGATGGGGTTTAATTCACCCAGCACAAGTATGCTTGTTAGCAATATAAATGAGGTTACTTGCTTGCAGTGTTTAAATGGATAACAAAGTCACAAAGCAAATCAGAAAACAACCTTCAGCTTGTCAGGCAATTAGCTAATGTTTTCTTAGCAAATAATTACCAAATAAAAAGGCACAAAGAAATAAATGAACTTTGCTTGTTAGGTTAACTTCTGCTTATTTTCCACGCAGATCCAACAGTGATTCCCCCTTGCTCACACACACAATCAGGTGCAGCTTTAATTACTATCAACTGACCAGCTGAAACCCTTTAGCTGGCTGGCTGCTACTGTGTGAACCCAAATCCTGCTTTAAGAGCTGTTTGCAGTGGAAATAAAGAACAAAGTTAGGTTTCTTTGTGATGGCTGAGGTGTTTGCTCACAGAAAGCTAGCAATAGCACTTGGATAAAGAACAGTCCATGTAATAAATAGTTTCATCTGCTGTATCTCCCCCTTCATCAATCAGCATAGGGTCACTATCATACATTGGCACAGACGAGTCTTTCAGTAAGGCACTATCATGAGAATGCTTATTCCCTTGCTGCCATTCTCTATTATAGATAGGGTCTGGATCAGTGTTCATACCTGAGCCTCTCCTGCTATCACAATTCCTCTCTGTATAGCCTGGCCAGTATGTAATCCAGTTCTGATGTCCAGCCTTCCAATCTTGATCCCTGGACACTGGATCTTTCCTCACATACCTTCTGGCAAAGGTCTGAAAGTCCTTTCCACGTGCAGTCTTCTCTCTTCCAGGTAGCCACTGGTGATTCCTATCTCTGCCCTTCCATTCCTCTGGCTGACTCCAGTCCAATGGACTCTGCTGGCACTTGGAATACCTCCCAGTATGGGTACTGCCTTGGACTCTCCCAGACCTTCCAATGGGCTTTCTTCTCTTCCTTCCAGAGAGTTTCCTTCTCTCTCTATCCGCTTGGCTTGGCTTCTGTTTCTCCAGGTGATGCTGGTGCTTGAGCTTGTAGCTGTTGCTGTCTCCTTTCCTGAAGCTCTTTCTGTAGCTGTTATCTGAAGAATAAGTTCTATTCTTATTCTGTTCTAATGTGTGCTCCTCCCTGACACAGCGCAGCTGTGTTGAATCAGGCCCTGCCCTTTGAGATGAGTGCTTAGGGATTACCTCATAGCTCTCTTGATTGCACACACGTTTTCTCACTTCAGCCCCTCTCATGGCTGCTGGAAACCTGGTGCATTCTGGGACTGGTAGTCTTTTATGTGAAAACTCTGTTTTCTTACTTCTACCAAAACTGACAGGTTGCTTGTTCAGAGTCACATCATCCTTTCTATAGCTCCTACCTGAGCTATGATAAGCTTCCTTATCACAACATCCACCATTGGAGAGACCAAAAGAGACATTTGGAGTTTGCTATTTGGTCTGAGAGAGCTCCGGATGCTTGAGTCCACTGGGTGGACAAAGTCCATTGAGCTGCTCTCATATGTAGGCGAGCATAGGGCACCACATGTACTGTGGAGGCCATGTGGCCTAATAGTAGTAGCATCTCCGTGGCAGTCAAGTGGCTTCTGGACTGAGTCTGGGAGGCTAAGTGCACTAGACGTTGGCAACGGGCCTGAGGAAGATAGGCCCTTGCTGTGGTGGTATCCAACCAGGCCCCTATGAATTCCAGGGACTGAGTAGGGGCGAGTTGAGACTTTGGCAGATTGATCACAAGTCCGAGATACTGCAGAATGCGTCTGGTGCGATCCAGGGAAGTCTGAGCCTCGGACTGAGATGGAGCTCGGATTAGCCAGTCGTCCAGGTATGGGAAAACAAAAATTCCCAGGGCTCGTAGAAATGCAGCTACTATTGCCATGCATTTGGTAAATACCCTTGGAGCAGAGGCTAGACCGAAGGGAAGTACTCTGTATTGGAAATGTTTTCCCTGGAACAGAAACCGTAGGAATTTTCTGTGGGATGGATGGATGAGTATATGCGTGTACGCATCCTTGAGATCTAGAGAACAAAGCCAATCCTGACTCTGTAGGTATGGAAGGAGAGTACCTAGAGAAAGCATCTTGAATTTCTCCTTGCATAGGAATTTGTTCAATTCTCTGAGATCTAGAATAGGTCTGTATCCCCCTGTTTTCTTGGGAATAAGAAAATAAGGGGAGTAAAACCCTGACCCCTGTTGAAGAAGAGGAACCTCTTCTATTGACCTTTGGGCGAGAAGGGTGGTCACCTCCTGACCTAACAGATTCAGGAGAGAAGGGGGAGAATTGAAACATCTCACCATGGTATGGGGAGGAAGGCTGGAGAAATGTAGTTTGTAACCCTCTCTGATGATAGAGAGGGTCCATTGTTCTGATGTGATTTGCTCCCATCTGGGAGCAAAATGAGTTAACCTTCCTGGAATGGTGAGAGGATCTGGATGTTTTAGAGCCAGAAAGGTTAAGTTCTCTAGAGTTGAGTCAAAAACCCTGAGGGGGTTGGGACTGCTGGGCTGTAGCAGCCCCTGCAGGTTTTGCCCTGGCCTGTTTAGGCTGCTGACGCTTAGGAGCAAAGCGAGCTGCAGAAGATTGTTGGCCAGTATTTGTAGAAAATCTGGCCTTCTTATAGAAAGGCTTCTTGAAAGATTTTTTCTTGACAGGGGCAGAGGTAGACTTAGAAAGTCTATCTAAAGCAGCATTTTCTGCATCCATTTGGGTGGCTTTGATTTGCCACTCCTTACCAAACAGATTCTCACCTGCACAGGGCAGATTTCCCAACCCATCCTGGACCCAGGGTTCTAGATCAGAGGCCTGGAGCCAAGCAATTCTGCGAGCCGCTATGGCAATACCTGAGGCTCTGCTAGCACCCTCAAAGGAGTCAAAGGCTGCTCTGTTGGAGAACTTTGATATATCTTGGGTATGCTTTAGCAAAAGAAGGAACTCCTCCTTTCTATCCTCTGGGATAAAGGGGAGAAAATGGCGTATTTTCAATGCAATCTCCTTCAGAAACATGCCCATATAGAGGCTGTATGAATTGATTCTAGCAATAAGCATACTTGCTTGGAAGATTTTTCTACCAAAAGCATCCAAAGTCCTACATTCTCTTCCTGGAGGAGTAGAAGAGTGTCTTTTGGTACTCTTTATCCTTTTCATAGCTGACTGCACCACAATAGAGTGGTGAGGGAGCTGAGTTTTTTGAAAACCAGGAGGAGGGACACGATACATGGTGTCCAACCGACGAGAATGTGGAGATATGGGAGACTCCTCTCACCCTAAGTCCATCATATGTTCCTGAAGAATTTCATGAATGGGCAAGGTGACTGCCTCTTTGGGAACCTTAGAGTATCCTAAAATATCTAATTTTTTTGCTCTAGGTTCTTTTTCAGAGGTTACTGAAATAGAGAGACCTTTAGCCACTTCAAGGATGAAGTCTTGAAAAAACAAATACTCTGGAGGAGACATTCTCCTCTTTGGAGAAGAGGGCTCTTCAGGTAGAGTTAGGGATACTTCAGCAGAGTTATCTGATGAATCAGAATCATCAGAAGACTCGAAGTATCGTCTGTTTGCTTCCAGGGATCGATAAGCGTATCGACCGGTATCGACATCGGGGGTACCCGGAACCGGATCGGTATCGGGAAAAACCCCGGAACCGGGAACCGGTATCCTGGTCGATGTGGATGCCCTGGGTACCGGTATCGGTTGTGGTACCGGAACCGGAGTCGGTACCGCTGGCTGCGGTACCGATGGCGTCGCAGCTGCTGCATGGATTGAACTGTATGATCCATAGACTGTCTGGATGTCGGTACCGGAAGAATGAGCCGGTACCCCAGAACAGTCTAACAGGTGATCGGTCGAGGCCGTGCCATCAATGTCAACCTGTAACCCCATAGGAGGAGCTTTGGAAGCCGGAGCTTCCCGCCAGGGTTGTTTGGCTGGGGCAGGGTCCTCAGGGTCAAGCCCGGGGGCATCTCGATACTTGGAGGGAGATTTGCCCTTTGAGGACCTGCCAGAGGAATGTTTGGTTACCTGAGATCCATCAGGAGAGGAAGATCTGGAAGATGTCGATGTTGGAGTATCTGTAGAAAACAGCATGTGAAACGTGGCTGCCCGGTTTTGTAAGCCACGTTTAGACATTAAAGAACAGGATGGGCAATCCGGAATGGAGTGGTCAGGCCCCAAACATTTAAGACACCATTCATGGGTGTCTGTGACTGATATAGTACCGCTACACTTGGTGCATTTTTTAAAACCAGAGGCTGGTTTCTCCATGAGGGAGATTTCTGTGAAGGCCTAGAGGCCTCACAGGACAAACACACCAAGTGGGGAAGAATAAGATATTATATATATAGTTTAAGAAAAGACCGGCGGTACCGGTCCGGAATCGGGGAAGGCAGACACGTGGCCACAGAAACAAATTAAAATAACAACGTCTTCAGCGGTGACAGGAACACGACCTGCTGGCTCCGCGGAAAAAGAAGAACTGAGGAGAGTTGGTCAGGAAGGCGGGAAGGCAGCACGCATGCGCAGTGGGAGGCCCCAAAAGCTTTCCTTCTGGGAAGCTGGGGAGCTTTCCCGCACGGGCTCCGTCGGTACCAACGTACCCATATGTGAGGACTTATTCCTGCTTGTTCCTGGAGATATTCTATTAAATCAATATTAACTTAAATCAAATTAAATTAAACTGAATAAACTGAGCTGAATTTGCCTAAACTCAAAGTAATTAGACTAAGGACAGTAACATAATTATGAAAGTATTATTAAAATTATTATCAAACCCAGAACTTAAAATGAAATCAAAATGAAATTAAAATCCTAACTGCTCCTTATCTGCCTCTCAAGTGAGCCCAGCACCTAGGCTCACTACTTCCTCCTGCTGCATGGAGACTGGACACACTGGGGCTGATGGGAGAGACCAGCAGGCTATCTCCAGTGATGTCACGATTTTGACATGCCCAGTCTCCAAGCTGCAGGAGGAGGTGCACAACCCAGAGGTGGAGGACTGAACTGGAGGAACGATAAGGAAGTGACACTTTCCAAATCCATCAAACCTATTTTGCCATCTAAAATGTATTTCACTGAACACCAAAAGTCCCCTTGAAGGGCCAAACAAGTTTATTCTCTCTGATAACCCTTGCGGATTTCAACCTCAATTCAGGAACCACCACGAAAGCAAAATAATTTCTCAGAGCTATGGAACTGTTGCACTACAAACAGTTGTTGCAAACACCGATACATCGGCAGGGCACAACACTGGACTTCATTATTGCCCCTGGATCGATGCTGAAGCAAAATATCATATGTCCCCCAAATGTCACCCCAATGCCCTGGTCTGATCATCAGATAATTACATTCAAAATAGCACACTAACCATAAGCCTCAAAGACACATGGAACGCAAAAGCAGAAGATTCAAATAAGGAACAGTTCTTACAGGATGTCCTACCACAGTTAAATCGGGATTACAAAGACCTAGGCAATTCCATTGACAACTGGAATCACAGTATCACTTCAGCCACAGAAGCACTCAAAAAGATAAGAACAATAGAACCAAAAAAACAACAGAGAAAGCGAGGTTACTTACCTGTAACAGGGGTTCTCCGTGGACAGCGGGATAAGTCAGACACACATGGGTAACGTCATCCAAATGGCGCCATGGACGGAATTAGACTCTTCTGAGCTATTGGAGAGTAAGACTCTTCTGAGCATGTGCCAGCCACCCTCACCACCGGTCCCGTCCCTTCTCCAGCTATGGACATGTTCCAACTTAGGGAAGGTTCATCTATGTGTGGAGGAGTGGCCTAGTGGTTAGGACAAAGTACTTCAGGCCGGAGAGTTCAAGTCCCACCTGGGGACAGCAATCTCAAGCCGGAGGGACTGGGATTTCTAGTCCTATAGGCATTCCTTGTAGTCTTGGGCAAGCCACTTAACCCTCCATTGCCCATGTTCCCTGTAAGAATTAGCGTATGTGTGTCATATCCCCTCGTGTTAAATGTATCTCCCAATTGACCGCTTTGAACTGGTGAAAAGCGGGATATAAATACAGCTACCGTAAAACCTCTAATTGACCGCCATGGCGCTCTATTTTTCAACCCCTCTGCCAAGGTGGTGGTCTATTAGAGGTGGCGTTCAAATAGAGGGTGGCGGTTTATTTTTCAACTATCTGGCCAAACTTTTAAGTGGACAAACTTTACACACAGCCGACTATTGTAACGTGCAGAAAATGCGTCAGTGAACTATCACTTTTTGACAGCCAAATCAAACTAGAACGTTAGCGGTGAGCACTGCTTTTACATTGCACAATACAGCATAGTACAGTAGAAAACACATGAAATATTGCATCAGAAAAAGGCGCCAACAAGACATCTACATTAACATTCATAAACTACAAATCTTTTTATCGTTTCGAACAAAGAAAAAAACTCTATGAGAAAATCTTCATTTCTTTTACACATGAATGTTAAATGCAGTAAATTTACACAAGGTGAGAGTGGCGGTCTATTAGAGGTGGCGCTCTATTAGAGGGTGGCGCTCTATTTTTCAACCTCTCCGCCGGAGTGGCGGTCTATTAGAGGTGGCGTTCTATTAGAGGTGGCGGTCTATTAGAGGTTTTACGGTAAATAAATAAATAAATGAATGAAGGTAGGTTTATCCTAGAGGAGAGGTGGGTGGGTTTGTGTGGCTGACTTATCCTGCTGTCCACAGAGAACCCCTGTTATAGGTAAGTAACCTCGCTTTCTCCATGGACAAGCAGGATGAGTCGGCCACACATGTGTGACTCCCATGCTGTGGGCTGTGATGTTATGGCTTCCGTAGGAGCTAGTGATTCACCTTCACAGCCCATGAGGTTTGCTGTGGTAGGATGAAGCTGTCAGGCCATTTGATGACAGAAGGTGATCCTCTTGTGGCCTAGTGACACCGACATGTGTGTTTGTCACCGTCATACCCAATGGCGTGCCACCAGTGGATCTGGCCACTAGCGCATCCAGACTATATCCTCTTGTGGCCCAGGGACACCGAACTGAGTTCATCACCGTCACACCCTATGGCGTGCCATCTAGTTGTGGTCGCCGTGGCACTGCCAGCTAGTGCATCCAGATCATAAGGAGGCGTGTGAACTGAGGGATCCAATTCCACTAGGTTGGAGGCGTCTTCTGTTGTTGTTGCTGTCTTTCACATGTTGGGCAGGAAACAAGAGAGAGAGGCATACTTCTGGTTGAAGACTGCTCCTGTTGTGGCTGTCTGCCCAGGAGTGATGCTGTGTGCTTGCATAGCCTATGAGAAGGATGGCCGTGTATCTGGAGCTGTGGTGGGAAAGTTAGTAGTAGTAGTGGACAGCCGAGCCGATAGGGAAGTGGTGCTTCCAGAGGCCTGTGTTGGGCCAACTTCCAGTGGCCCGGTGGAACCTAGAAGTATGCCACCTAGTACAACACATGGCTTCAGCAAGCACTAGCAGAAATATGGGGAATGAAGATTTTGTGGTCTTCCTGAAGCCCAGTGAATGTGTCTTGACCTGGGCTAGGTGTTATATGAATTTGCAGAGCTCTGCATGGTACGGGTGAGGTCTCTCGGGACCGATAAAGCTGGATTTCCCTGAAAGAGTGATGTTTCATTAATAAGACAGTAGACATGGAATTACTTATTCCAATTCTTCGAACTCCCCCGCTCCCCATGAGGACAAGCTTCTCCTCTGGGTAGGTAAGCATGAGGGATAATTGCTCCTTCAGCTAACTGGTTAATGTGGTCCTTGTTATGATCCACTGATCACCCCTGTGGGGTGGGGTTCAGGTGTGTCTCCATGAGTGACCCCTGCCCTGCTTGGGAAGGGTTGTATCGTCATTCCAAGGTGGCAGCAAAGATTGTTTGCCTAATTAGACTGGTATGTCTAATTAGAGGGGTTGGACAGGAGCTCATTGATAACCCTGTTTTCTGCTGACACGATGTATGTCCTAAAAAAAAAAAAAAAGAGGGGGGACAGGAGGGTCCCCAGCTTTGGTGCAAAGAGGTAATTTATTCCGAGCTCTGAAGCACTGTACTATTAGCATAGGCACCATATCAACATATGGAGAGTGGTGGCCTGAAGTACACTAGTCTCCTTAGAAACAAACAGTCATTAGCCGTTTGTAGCAAATGTTATGTCCCCTTCAAGGTTATCTACAATTGGAGACAAGGAGTCCTTGAGGTGCAGTGGGAGAAAACAGGAGAAACTTGAGTTACTGGTTTCTGAGAGTAAGAGTGCTACCAAGGCCGGATAGTAAAGGTTCAAAGTGTCCTTTAGTTAGCCCAAGTGACTTTTTCCTGCTATGGGTTTGTCCAGGGCCTTGGATGGGGTTGTGGCAAAGGGCTGAGCCTTCTAGCGAACAATAGAGGCCTTAAGATTGTCCCAGAGTGGCAACCCATTGAATCAGCTCTGTGGATAGCCCCGAGGGGATCCTGGGCCATATCCAGGAGGACTGCTTTAAGTACCGAGTTGCCAGAAAAGCAGAGTCATGCCGCATAGCTGAAAACTCAGGTTTGGGTAAGTGGAACTTTTTCCATGTGCCTGACGCCGAGGTGCAATTCAATACACGGGGCATCTGGGCTGCAGAAAAGGCCCTAAGTTGCCAGGATTTTCACTGCCAGGGCCAAGATAGTTGACAGTTACAAGGACCGAGATAGTTGCCATATCAAGTCTCCATGGTGATTGGGGCTAGCAGAGCAGTAGCGCGATGTGGGTTTGGCTTTGATAGCTCCAACCATTTTGTACCCTGTTTGTGGTTAGCTATAACCTGACAGGCACTTGTGATCTTGATTGGACACGGTATTAGTGTTCTTGATGGGTCCATGGTCTGATGAAGTATGGCATATCTTACTCATTACCGGAGAGCTACACTTTTCCTTAATTGGCTGTCCATGAACTGGCCAGGCAGGATAGGGCCAGTGGTTGTCCCCATGTCAACAACGGGTTCATAGGAACAGTGATCCAACCACAAAGCCATCAAGCTTGCTGCCACCCCCGTGACTCCTGTAGGGGAGTGCTGTGGCTACTATGGGGCACCGTATCCCTGATGCCTTATTTATGGCATATAGACTCGGATGTGAAGACTTGAGTCATATAGGCATACTATCCCCTTGTGGGGATCTCGCCGAGTGATCGTTGCATAGTGGCAGGGAAAAGTTGAAGCTAGTAATGCTGTTCCAGAGGGTGGATTGAGCTTGCCACCCTGCACTCATGCACTCAGCAACCTTAGGTTTGATGCCACAGAAAAGGAGTTGATGAGGTTTTCCTCATCCTGTTGGATGCCACAGGCTTGGTTAGAGTTCTCCTGAGCATCCATGCCAGTTGGATCATATTGGGATGGTCACTGATGGGCTATTCGAAGACTGGCCACCATTTTGTCTTGGGGGGGCAGGTGTCCCGCAGGAGAAAAGGGGTGTGTCTACATTAAGGTTCAAGCAGAACAAGCGTTCGGGTCTAGGCTTGGATCAAGTGCTGGAACTCAGACAGACCTAAGGTCATCCCCTTTTGGCTCTCAAATCTATAAATTTAGGTTTTGCGTAGCCTGCCTTGCTGTCCTACCAAGGTTGCAGCCCAGGGCAGCCACTTAGGATAGCGATTGGAACGGCCCCGCAATGGGCTCCCTCTGTTGTGACTGGTCCCTAGGGGATCCAGGGAATGGTCCGGCACACTATGATCTATGCAGCTGTCAGAGGGTGCATGGGGGGCTGAGCTTGGAGCAGTACCGTAACTTATGGAGAGCAGGGTTTGGCCGGCGTTTTGCCATGGTAGTACATCTCCTAGAGGTGATCCGATGTAGATTAGCAGGCATGTTCTCCATAGAGAATGTCAAGAAACTTGTCTACAGCAAGGTGGTGTGCCAGTGGAATTGAACCCTTGAGTTCTAGGATACTAGGTTGGTGTCTAGCTGCTGGGCTACTCTTCCACTTTGTGGCAATCGCAGAGAGAGATCTGCACTTCTCAGCATCCCTTGCGCAGTACCTTCAAGGTAGAAGGTGATGCTGGATGCCATCTACTCTGCAGGGCTTCATATGGGAAGTTGCGGAAAGGCCGGCAGTATGTGCAGCAGCGGTAGCCACCCCTGTGCACAGCAACCAAGCACATGGGTTTCTGTAGCATGGTAGCTCACTCCTCCCAGATGCCCCTTTGTGTCAGAGTGGTCCGCAAGAGCCACTCGCATCCAAGCAAGGGACTTCTGATATCTGTAGTGGAGGAGGCCTAGGTGCGCCCCTATAATGCCTTGCAGAGTTGGTTAGCAGTTATGAATATGACCCTAGAAGGACCCATCCGGCTAGGGTAATGCCTGCAGGCCTTTGGCCCCAGGTATACATGATGGCACAATGTGCCTCTGAGATGGCAGTTTCAGCAGGCCGGAGGAGGGGCCAAGTTAACCCATCACTGGAAGCCACAGCAGAAACAATGAGAGGGCTCAGCTCCTAGCAGCATGTTGCTGTTGCTCAGATGCAGTCCCTCCGGCGGCCTAAATTATTGTTGACGCCGGTAGGCTCACCTCCCGGCACAGCCTCGTATCGTGGCAGAGGGGCCGGAGGATCCTGTGGCCTGACTTTATAAGGACTACTCGGCACGCAGGCCAGACATCGCTTCCTGTGGGGTAGGTGGTTCCGGTCTATCGGAGCGGCTCTGTCAGAGTCAGACGCTATGGTGGCAGGATCAGCCTTGAAGATGTCTCCGGCATCCATTCCCTTTGGCAGATCATGGTCCTCAGCGTCAGGAGGAGAGATGACCATGGTTCCGGCGGTTTAAAGGAACGGAGGAGGGATTGTGGGTCCTCAGCACCAGAAGGAGCAGAGGTGGGCAGCGGGGTCCTCGGCGCCGGAAGTTCTTCTGCATGGAGATCACTGTGAGACCTTGCTGCGGTTGTGATCGGAAGTTCCGCTGTGAAGATCACTGTGATATCTGGGTGCCTGAAGGGGATGGTGCAGGGAGCTGCACTGAAGCCACTTTGGGAAGGTGCAGGAGGCTGCTCCGAAGTCGTGGCCTTCCACCGTTGTGGTGATTCAGCTCGGCCACTGCAGTTCCACCTGCACATCCTCGCCTCGTCTAGTTCAGGCATTAATTTCCCCTTCTTTAGCATAGATGAGGGTTGAAGCCAGTCTGTATGGGGGAAAGCACCGACTGAGACCATGGGGGGCCTGGGAAGCGCCGATGGAGTCCATGTGTGGTTCTGCTGTTGAGTGCGGCAAGACATTCAGCACCGACGGGTACAGCCAACAAGCTTCTCCGCTGTGCAGGGCGAGCAGAGTAATCGAAGCATCGGGCGGAGTGACGCGGCGCCAACGAGGCACTGGGCGGAGTGATGCGGCACTATTCTGCCATGTACTGCATCCGGAGATGAGCTCGGCACCAGATGGTCCTCTGTGCGGAGATTCTTTTAATCTGATGCTGCGCCAGGAGGGACTGAGGTGAGATGGTTCTGGTGTTTCGAGGGTCCTCAGGTCAGCCGGATCAGCCCCCGGGGTCCTCCCAATCAGCCGGGCTGGGGATGGAGACCTCAGCAGCACATCCCATGCCACGGCTTGCTCCTTGATGCAGCATGAGTCTAGCAGTGCTGGATGGATCTCCTCTGGCCGTGCCCTCATTAGATGTGCTCGCCTGCTTTACTGGGCAGTGTTCTGTTGCTCCCTGCCACCGATGCGCGCCTAACCGATTGATTCATCTGCATAGTCTTCCAGGCCTCACCGTTCTGTGGGAGTGGATGTTTCTCTGGAAGAGCTCCCTGGACTAGAGATGGCCATCTGAGTCCTTCGGTCCCAGGCAACACACGTGGCCTGAGTTCAGCCGCAGACATCTGGAGTTGAAGAAAATGCTGATTGCAGGACAAGATTTGATTAAGAAAGGCATAAGGAAAGTTTGTTTGTATTATACAAAAATAAGCAGATAGAAAGGGAGAGTAGAAAAAAACGTCTGCATGGCTGGGCGGATGGAATAGATTGAGGAGGAAGGGGCGGGCCCGGTGGGGTGGTGAGAGTGACTGACTCTTCTGAGCTATTGGAGAGTAATTCTGTCCATGGTGCCATCGGATGACGTCACCCACGTGTGGCTGACTCACCCTGCTTGTCCATGGAGAACACAGAATACACCTTGGTATTTTATGAGATAAGACAAGTAAAGAGAACTCTATGGAAGACTGAAAGGCAATGGAGATGGAACAAAGACCCAAACACACTACAAAAATACAAAACAATACAAAATGAATACAAACTAATAAACACACAAAACAAGATTATACAAATCTCATCATGAAATCTGCAAACAAGCCAAGAGAACTGTTTGACAAAGTCAAAACTCTAACCAAGAACCCCTCAACCACAGATGAGATTGAAATGCACCCACAGCGGGTAGCAGACCACCTAATATGGACCTTCAACATACCAACCCAGACATAGAAGAAAAAAGGAAACATCAATCAGAATATGGGGCAAATTCACCATTTCCTCCCACAAGCAAACAAACATAATAACTAACTGGACCACCACATCACCATCCTCCAACCCGTGCAGTTTCATGGATCAAGCTAACCAAAGAAGAGCTCACATCTCATAGGCATAAAAATCACACAAGCTTCCCTCACCCAAGGATACATGCAAAAACGCTCAAAGAGACAACCATAAGACCAATTATCAAAAGCACCACCCTTAATAAACTAGATCCCAGTGCATACTGATCAATCTCAAGCCTACTTCTACTAGCCAAAATTATAGAAAAGGCTTTACATTTACAGCTGCGACCATATCAGCCTACACGCTCCAATTAAACCAACACCAGCACAATCATGGCGTCATACACAAAGGAATAGACATCAAGAAATGTCCAGGAATATGAGCAGAAAACCCATCATTGGACTTTGATACTGTATCACACAAATTACTGTGACTATAAGAAATTGGACTTTACAATGTCACATATAGATGGTTCAGATCATACTTAGCTGATAAACAGCAAGTTAAAAGCAGATGGGACAAATCCGCACCATTTGGAATATATCAGGGGATACCACAAGGATCAGCAATGCCATCGCTGCTCTTTAACCTATAGAGTGGAGGAGTGGCCTAGTGGTTGGGGCAAGGTACTTCAGGCCAGAAGGTTGGGGGTTCAAATCCCACTAGAGGACAGCAACCTTGGGCTGGAAGGACTGGGGTTTCTAGTCCCACAGGTACTTCTTGTGGTCTTGGGCAAGCCACTTAACCCTCCATTGTCCATGTTCCCTGTAAGTATTATCGTATGTGTCTCATATCCCCTCGTGTTAAATGTATCCCCCAATTGTGTTGTGACCACTTTGATTGAAGGATAAGGTGGTATACAAAACTGTCTAAATAAATAAAATAAATATACAGCCTATCTGCAATGTCATAAAACAGCACAATATTCAATATCAACTATATGCTGATAATATAATGATATATGCACCAATAGAAACCAATAAGCTGGATACAAAAAAAAAATTAATCGCCTTGAAGACATGATCACATAGCTCAGCAACTACAACCTCAACATAAATTACAAGGAAACAGAGACCCTCTTCATAACAAGAAACCAAGCATTCACACCACAGAGCACAATCCAGTTGTCAAGCTACAGTATAGAAGTAAAACACTAAGTCCAATATTTGGGAGTAATTCTGGACCAGGCCTTAAACCTACAAATGACACATAGGACCACAAACAATGCATACCATAAAATGAAAGTATTACGGTGGTTGAAACCACTGCTTAACCAGGATTACTATTGGACTACTGCAACTCAATCTACCAGGGTATGCCAAAACAAGCAATCCACATGCTTCAGATGGCACAGAACACAGAGGCATGCATTATCACAGGTTCAGTAACATGATTCTTACACCTAGCTTCTACTCAAAGTCCAAGCACATCACATCCAATAGAGCATTTTTCTTGACAGCTCCAGCACTTTGGAACACATTACAGGAAGATATAAGAGCTACAAAGGACATCAAGAACTTTAAAAAAGGTTAGTTACACACATTTATACAAAAAATACTTTGAAAATATCAACTCGTGCTGTACTACCAGGATACATGTCATAATATCATTTAGTGGTCCTTATTTAGCGTCAACTTATATATGAGCACACCATAATGGTACAAGTTAGCCACTACCAGGAAAAAGATTTAGGCGTCATCGTGGATCACATGTTGAAACCCTTCGCCTAGTGTGCAGCGGTGGCAAAGAGCAAATAAAATGCTAGGTATCATAAGGAATGGAAAATAAAACAAAGGATATTATAATGCCTCTGTATCATTCCATGGTACGACCGCACCTTGAATATTGTGTGCAATTCTGGTCACCGTATCTTAAAAAAAAGAAGGATATCGGTGGAGCTGGGATGGGGGGTGGAGCTGGGCAGGGAGATAGGCCCAGGCACACTCTTAACGGCCTTGCAGCGGGTAGGAGAGTTGGCGGTGGGGGCTCGCTGGAGAGAGGTGCAATACAAATCTCTTACTAGGGTGCATTTCTCCCCTCGACGAGCCCTCCGCTCAAAACTCCCGTCGGATGGCCGCTGCCCCAGGTGTTCGGTGCCCTTGGCACACCTGGTGCATATGTGATGGGGGTGCCGATTTATTCGGCCGTATTGGACAAGAATAGGTTCCTTCATGGAACGACTTATAGGCCAACAGATCTGTTGGGATAGTTCCTTGGTTCTTTTGGACCAATTGCGACTCACGCAGCCCAAGGGTAAATGGGAAAGGCGCTTGGTGCGCAAGGCCTGTCTGGTGGGAAAGGGCCCCATATTGCAAAACTGGCGGGAACAACAGGCACCCTCGTTTTGGGCGTGGCGGAATGCTTTCCACCAGATGTTGCTCATGGAGGCTCGCTATGCCCGGGGTAATGTTAAAAGATGGCCTCAATTTCAGATGCTCTGGGACCCCTACCTTCAAAGCCTGAGCCCACGCACTAGAAATGAAGTGTTGCAACTAAGCCCTTAAAGGGCTGCGTTGCTAAGAGGCGTTCAGGATAGATGATGTTCCCCGGGTCCTCTTGGTAGGGATGCGCCCAAGGAGGGGGGGGATGGGGGGGGTGCGAGAGGGGGGGAGAGGGGGTGGGGGTTATACTTGAAAAACTGTCCCAACGCCCATGTGTTTATTTCTGTTCTCCTGGGGGGATAAGAGTTACCCCCCCCCCCCGGGAGATGGCTTGTTGTTGTATTGCCTATTCTTGTTATGTGGTGTTGTTAAATAAAGTATTTAAAAAAAAAAAAAAAAGAAGGATATAGCGTTATTAGAAAAGGTGCAGAGAAGAGCCACCAAAATGGTAAAGGGGATGGAAGGATACTCCTATGAAGAGAGGCTAAGAAGGTTGTGGCTCTTCAACCTGGAAAAGAGACGGCTGAGGGGAGATATGATAGAGGTCTATAAATTAATGAATAGAGTGGAACGGGTAAACGTAGATCGATTGTTTATGTCAGAATATAAAAAGACTAGGGGACATGCAATGAAGCTACAGGATAGCCTATTTAAGACTAATAAAAGAAAATATATTTTTCACTCAATGTGTAATCAAACTCTGGAATTTGTTACCGGAGGATGTAGTAAAGGCTGTTAGTGTAGCTGGGTTTAAAAAAAGGTTTGGACAAGTTCCTGGAGGAAAGGTCCATAAACCATTATTTAAAAGGGACCCGGGATATCACTGCTTGACCCAATACGAGCATTGAGGAACCTGTGCCTTTTGAGGAGACTGCTAGGTACTTATGACCTAGATTGGCCACTGTTGGAAACAGGATACTGGGCTTGATGGACCTTGGTCTGACCCAGTATGGCATATCTTATGTTCTTATGGATGTTTTGTTTATTGTTAACCCCCCCCCCCCATAGTTGTTATACTATTCTGTACATAAACTGAGTTGTAATGTCATACTGTTCTCTGTAGAAACAGAGTTGTAATGTAAAACAATCTTGATTTAAGGATGAAAGTCTATAAATCCTGATAAATAAATATTCCTTGATTGACTAGCCTCTGGGTCAATGGTCAGAGTTATGGCGAAACTTAAAATAAATGTTTCCAATTCCGCTTTTCTATCCAAGCGAGAGTAAACATAGTTTAGCAGATGCAATTTTCATCCTCCCCCATCCAACCCCACTCCCCGAAAGCTACAACATAATCAGCATCTGATTCCTTCTCCTTTATTTGTGCTCCCCGATTGGAAACTTGCTAATCTTCTTTACACTCAATATAATAAACGTCTAGATCCGATTTCTTTCGCATGCATATACAAAATAATCGGGCACAGACCAAGCTTCCTAAATAAGATTATATATTAAACAAACATGTTAAAAGAAGAAATGGGAACAAAAGTAAACAAAACAACTTAAGGCAAACCACCAAAAACCAAACATTATACTGTTAATGAATCATATAGTCATTAGGAGGCGCTTTCACTAAATTGCAATAAGCACTTAACGGGGTGTGTGTAAATTGGCAAAACTGCAGAAAAGCCACACATCAGAAAACATAATTAGGGTCTGCCCCACAATCGTTTTTGGATATCGTTTTCGTTCAAGCTAGAGAAACTGTTCCTTAGTTCTGATTTACACTTTTAGCAACCTGCAAAATATAATTAAAAGCAAAAGAAGTACAAACGACATTTCGGAACGTTTTTATATGGCTTCAGGTTGATGACATCACCAAATACTTGTTAACTTTGAATGAAGCTACTTTTTCCTGCTCGATGGTGCCGGGAATGAATGAGCTAAAGCAGGGACTAAGATAGGCATGGTAGGGGTGAGAAGACAGACAAACGCATAAGCCGCGGCCTCTCAATTGACCGGCTTCGTTTCCCCCCAGCTTCTCTACACGATTACTCACTCAGCACCGGACGCCCCATCATCTCGCCGGCTACCGGAGGAGACAGAAAGAATTAGACGCGTCCCACCGAGGAAAGAACTTTCTGGAAAAGGAGACAAAAAGAAGCACCGCTTTTCGGAAGACAACCTAACCCTGCAGCACAGCAGAAGCGCTTGCGCATGCCCAGCTACTTCCCAGTCGAGGCCAGAGCTCTCTAGTTTGACAGATGGCGTGGGTTAAGAAAGGAGCAGCCGCGAGAAAGACAAGTTTGGTTGCGCTGCAGAAAGGCGGGTTGGAGGTAGAGGCGGTTCTTGGTCGGGAGTCTTCGTGCCGGTAGTTGCTAGTTGGACTACTGCGCAGGCGTGGAGCGACGCTCGGGTAACGGTTTCTCCGGGAGCTTCTCATGAAATGAATTGGATGTGTTCTTATGTTATCGGCTTTTTTACGGTTATGGGCGGGGTTCTGAAATGGTCATTTATGGTGGCGACATAGGTAGGATTAAACGGATTTCTATAATAGCTTGTTTTCTAGTGTAGTAGAGGCACGGGCTGGTCCTTCCCGAGCTTCAGCTAAAGAGGAGTGGGGTTGAATTCAGGAATATCTGGGGGATAAGGTGTGTGGGGTGGATACCAGAAAGAGGGGTGGGGGTACATAAGACAGTAGAATATGTGGTGGGGATGCTGCACCTGCACTGGGTAAGGTATCCAAGGTGTGAGAGTAGGGTCTTGGATATGGAAAGGCAGCAGTTTGGGAGTGCAGGATCAGTTCCAGAATTAGTTCAAGGTATTGGCACACTGGGCAAACCTTAAGCATCATGCCCCTCCCTGGCTGTCAGAATCTGTTGTTTAGCTTTGAATGCCCTGCTCTGTCATGCCCTTCCCAAGAAGCTGACACCCCAGGCAACCATTTTGTGCGGTTGGGCCTGCCCTCCGGAGGTGTTTTTTGCTTGTATGCAGGGGCGGCCCAAGGGGGGTGCGGAGACTTGGTGCTGGGCCTCATTTGCATAAATATTTACATAATGTTACCATACACTAACTTTTAGTAAACATGCCTCTTAATGAGTGTATGGAAAAAGAAAGACTAAAAGATATCTACATTACTATAATCCAGTGCCAACCGCCAGGCACATTAGGAACTACTACAAACACTGCCCATTTAGAACCCATAGCAAACCCGCCGTTTCGTAACAGCACTACCAGGACTCACAAAGCACTACACCCTACCTATCAAAAGGCAACACTGCAAATGTTAAACCAATACATCTCAGAGAAAGCGTAGTTACTCACCTGTAACAGGTGTTCTCCAGGAGCAGCAGGAATCAGTCCTCACATATGGGTGACGTCGGCGCAGACGGAGCCCTCGCGGAGCAATTTTCCCCAGCTTTCAAAGAAAGCCTTTGGGAATTGCAGCGCGCATGCGCGGTCCTCTTCCCGCCCAAGGGTGCCATCTTGCTCAGTCAGATGACATAGCTAAAAGACAGCAAAAAATTAGCAAAAAAATGAAAGCATAGAACTGCAACTCCAAGGGGAGGAGGGAGGGTTGTGAGGACTGATTCCTGCTGCTCCTGGAGAACACCTGTTACAGGTGAGTAACTATGCTTTCTCCAGGACCAAGCAGGAAGTCAGTCCTCACATATGGGACTCCCAAGCTTAAGGCTACCGGAGACCCTAAGCACAAAAAGGAGCTCCCTCAAGCTCAGTAGCTCAGAAGGAAGGAATCTTCTCTGAATACGTCTCCAACCGGTAGCCCAACATCCGGGATGGAGGGTAGGAGTTGCCTATACCTCGAAGAGGTTACGGAGGACTGCCTGTCCGAAAGCACTGTCCCTGCGGGACTCCCTCTCCAGGCAGTAATGGGCCGCAAATGTCTGGCTTGAAGACCAAGTAGCGGCCCGGCAGATGTCTGCCAATGGAACAGAGCGGAGGTAAGCCACTGACGTAGCCTTCGCCCGAACACGATGGGCCGTGACTCGACTTTCCAACGAGAGGCCGGCTGCCTCGTAAGCCCAAGCGATACAGTCAGCAATCCTGATGGACAGAGTACGCTTGGAGACAGGGAGCCCCAACTTATTGGGGTCATAAGAGACGAAGAGCTGAACAGCCCTTCTGTGCTCCCGTGTACGGTCAAGGTAGAAGGTTAACGCCCTTCTACAGTCCAGGGTATGCAGGACCATTTCAGCTCGGCTGGAGTGTGGCCTTGGAAAGTAGGTCGGAAGCACCACCTCCTGGTTGATGTGAAAAGGGGAAACCACTTTGGGAAGAAACTTAGGGTGAGTCTGTAGGACTACCCGGTTCTTGTAGAACCTAGTGTACGGAGGATCAGACACCAGGGCCTGCAGCTCACTAACGCGTCTAGCAGAAGTGAGGGCCACCAAGAACAAGGTTTTCCAAGAAAGAAAACGAAGAGGACAGGTAGCCATAGGTTCAAAAGGCGGACAGGTAATCCGCTGTAAAACCACATTGAGATCCCAGTCCGGGGCTGGTGGGCGCAAAGGTGGTTTAAGGAGAAGGAGGCCTCTGAGAAAACGAGCCACCAGAGGGTGGCTAGAAAGAGGTCTGCCATCCACCGGCATGTGATGCGCAGAAATGGCACTGAGGTGGACCTTGACCGAGTTGGACTTAAGTCCAAGATTGGAGAGGGAAAGCAAGTACTGCAAGACCACTGATGCTGAACAGGAGAAGGGATCTTGAGACTGCTGAGCACACCAGACGGAGAACCGACGCCACTTAAGAGCGTAGGACTTCCGGGTGGAGGGCCGCCTGGAGGCCAAGACGACTTCCTCCACATCTGGAGGCAGGCGGAGGGGAGCAAGGACTACCCTTTCAGCAGCCAGGCCATCAGATGAAGGGACCGGAGGTTGGGGTGCAGGAGAGTCCCCTGATCCTGTGACAGGAGGTCGGGCTGAAATCCCAGAGGAAGAGGGGTGTCCACCGCCAGCTGCATTAGAAGTGGGAACCAAGGTTGTCTCGGCCACCGGGGAGCCACTAGGATCACCGAGGCTTTGTCTCTGAGAACCTTGAAGAGTGTCCGAGACACCAGCGGCATGGGAGGAAAGGCATATAAGAGGCCTGCGGACCATGGAATCAGAAAAGCATCCGCCGCTACTCTGAGAGGATGCGGTTGTCGAGAGCAGAATCTGGGAAGTTGCCGGTTCAGAGGACTGGCAAACAGATCCATGGTGGGGAGGCCCCACTTGAGAAAGATCTGCTGAACCACCATCGGATCCAGCCTCCACTCGTGTGGCTGGAGGATCCTGCTTAGCTTGTCGGCCAGGTAATTTTCTTGACCTGGGAGATAGACAGCCTTGAGGATGATGCCGTGGTGGACTGCCCAAGAGCATAGTTTTTGTGCCTCCTGACAGAGAAGGAAGGAGCCTGTTCCGCCTTGTTTGTTCACGTAGAACATTGCAACCTGATTGTCTGTCTGTATCAGCACCGACTGGTGAGAAACCAGGTGAGAGAATGCTTTGAGCGCTAGGCGGATGGCTCTGAGCTCCAGGAAGTTTATCTGCTGAGCAGACTCCCAAGGAGTCCAGAGGCCTTGAGTACATGTCCCTTGGCAATGTGCTCCCCAACCCAGGAGAGAAGCATCGGTCGTCAGGACCTGAGAATGCGTAGGTGGCTGAAAAGTCACTCCTAGTACTAGGTTTGGTAGATGAAGCCACCATTGTAGAGAAGAGACCAGATGGTCGGAGATCTGTACGGAGTCCGCTAGGCTCCCAGTGGCCTGATGCCATTGAGTGCGAAGGCACCATTGAGCAGGTCGCATGTTCAGGCGGGCATTGGGGGTCACATGGACCGTGGAAGCCATATGGCCGAGCAGTCTCAGAAATTGCCTGGCCGAGACCAGGGCATTGCTGTGAAAGTGGCTGGCGAGATCCATGAGCCGCTTGGCCCTGTCCAGAGGGAGGAAGGCCCACGCCTGAAGAGTGTCTAACCTGGCGCCGATGAATTTGAGATTTTGAGAGGGGAGCAAAGTGGACTTTGCGAAGTTTGACAAATCCCAAGTGCTGGAGTAGAGTCACAGTGCGATGAGTGGCCTGAGTGGCCTCTTGTGAAGACTGGGCTCTGATGAGCCAGTCGTCCAGGTATGGGAACACAAAAAGGCCTTGAAGTCTTAGATAGGCCGCCACCACTGCCAGGCATTTGGTGAACACCCTGGGGGCGGAGGATAGGCCAAAGGGCAGTACTCTGTACTGGTAATGATTTCCTCCCACAACAAACCTGAGATATTGTCTGTGGTCTGGATGAATAAGGATATGAGTATACGCATCCTTTAGATCCAAGGAGCATAGCCAGTCGCCCTGCTGGAGGTAGGGCAGCAGGATTCCAAGGGTAAGCATCTTGAACTTTTCCTTTGCAAGGAACTTGTTTAGGTTTCGCAAGTCCAGGATGGGTCTGAGGCCTCCTGTTCTTTTTGGTATCAGAAAGTACCTGGAGTAAAACCCTTGACCCTTCAGGTGGTGGGGCACCGGTTCCACAGCCTGTTCCTGAAGAAGACTTGCTAACTCCTGAAGGAGTAAGTCCTTGTGCAGAGGGAGTCTCGGAGGCTCCCCTGGAAAGTAGGAGGGAGGTACCTGGTGAAAGTGAAGAAGATAGCCCTTCCGAACTATGTGAAGTACCCAGGTATCTGTGGTGATGTTGGACCACCTTTGGGCAAAGTGGACCAGCCGGCCTCCTGTGCTGAGAGAAACCAGCTGAGGGGGAGAGGCTATGCTGATGAAGTCAAAAACCCCCACCCTGCTGAGCAGGGGCCGGTGGTGCAGGCTTGGGGGCTTGCTGCCTACGGGACCCATTACCCCGTCCCTTGGCCTGCTTACCCTGTGGGGGAGCTGGTGAGGCCTGATACTGAGGGTAGTATTTATAGGCAGCCGCCTTCCTCGGATAAAAGGGCTTTTTCCCCGAGCCCTTCTTCTTTTGAGAAGGGGCAGAGGTCTTCCTTGAGAGACGAGTCCTGGTGAGAGACTCGGTCTCGATCTGTGCAGCCTTCTCATCCATGGGCTTGCCAAAGAGGTTTTCACCCCTGCAGGGGACATCGACCAACTTGTCCTGCACCCATGGCTCGAGGTCGGATGTCTGAAGCCAAGCCTGGCGGCGTCCACCGATGCCGGCTGCGGATACTCGAGCCGATGCCTCAAAACCATCATAGGCTGCTCGAGAGATAAACTTTGAGCACTCCTGAATACCAGTTGACAAGGTTTGGAACCTCTGCAAAGGTTCGTCGGAGAGACCAGCAGAGAACCCGGCTATTTCCTTAGCCAAGTCCCGGAGATACATGCCCATGTAGAGCTGGTAGGTCTGGACTCGACAAGCAAGCATAGAGCCCTGGAAACACTTCCTACCGAGGGCATCCAGGCTTCGGGCCTCCCTACCGGGGGGCACCGAGGAGTGCATTTTTTGACTCTTAAGTCTATGCATGGCCGATTCCACCACCATGGAATGGTGCGGTAGTTGTGCCTTTTGGAAGCCGGGGCTCTTGCGGACTCGATAAATGGAATCGACCCGCTTGCTTAACACCGGCGACGACGCCGGGCTCTCCCACATGTGGAAGAGAAGTCGTTCCAGCATCGGAGGAACCGGTACAATAAAGGCCTCCTTCGGGGGAGAGTCATATTGGAGGGCATCGAGTTCTTCGACTCGAGGCTCCTCCTCGGGATCCGCGGGGAAGGCCAAGGCCTTGGGCATATCCCGCACGAAGTCCGAGAACCGGGTATCCTCCGGGGGGGACCATCTCCGAGGTTCGGACTCGGGGGAGTCCGATGGGACACACCGAGTCCGAAAGGAACCAGGTGACTCTTCGTCCTCGGATTCCCAGGCCGACTCCTCGGAGGAGGAGTCGAGCGGCTCCGGTCGGGCGGGCATCGATGCCACTCGCCCCGACGCCGAGGGAGTCGGCGTCGACGACCTCGGTCCCGAACGGGAGGCCGAAGGAGACTGTGACCGAGGATCGACTCGAGCCCTCATGGACTCGAGGATCGGCTCAGTCTCCGGGGTCGACTTGGAGGTCGACGTCCCGGCGGTCAGGGCAGAAGCACCGGCGAGGCCAGCGATCAATGCCTGCTGCTGGTCCATGAAGGCAGTCAGACTGCTCTCCAAGGCCGTCAACCTGAGTCCGAGCTCAGGAGACCCAGCAGCCCCTGACGGCGGCTCCTTTGGAGGCGAGTCTACGAGGACAACAGTACTCAAGTGAGCGGGAAAGTCCATCTCGAGACGAGGATGTTTGGAAGGCCTTTCCACCTCCGAGGACCCGGGACGGGAATCGGGGCTATGCGACCTGGCCCTCGAGGAACCAGGAGCGTCCACCGATCCCGCCCTCGCGGGTTTCTTCTTCCGATGATGTTCCCGGGTAGGAGACCCCTTTCAGACGAACTTCGACGATGCTCAGGACCAGAGTCCCGAGACGTCGAAGCCTCTGACGAGGTCCGAGCCCGGCCGGAGTCAGAGAAGATACGTTCCCGCTGATGCTGCCGACTCCTCAACGCTTTTGAGGACATTTTGCCACACGGACCACAGATCATCGGGTCATGATCGGGTCCGAGGCAGCGGAGGCAGAAGTCGTGTGTGTCTGTAAGAGACATGAGTTTCTTACAGAGGTCACACTTTTTATGATTAATCTGTTTTTATTCAGAAAAACCAACAAATACAGCATCATGAAAGGTACAAAAGGAAAGCCATCTCAAAGAGATGTTTAAACACAATTCCGAAATCAAGGTCAACCAATACAGTCCAAAGCACATAAAAGTAGACAAATCACCAACAATAACAACTGCAAGGCCCCCCATTTTCCAATGAAACCCCCCCGTAGAAACCCAGAGCCAAGGCCCAGGTCCCACGGCTCCCCGCCCTCCCCTACGGACATAAAGAATAGGGATAGTACGCAAACACCCACCTTATCAGATGGAAACATGCGTAAAAGTAGACAATAGAAAATACAAAATACACAGTGATCCCCGCAACACTCCCTATCCCAACACCATCTGCAGTGGGCCATGGCAAGTGAGAGAGAGAAAAAAAGAAAAAGAAGAAAAGAAGAAAGGAAATGACATCCCCACCGAAAACCGGCCAGACTTGGGGTGTACTCTGCTCCCAAGCCCGCCAGCGAGAATCAAAGCACAATGATGAGCCCTTACCTTCCCCCCCTCCCCCCACCCCCCCTCTCCTCCCATCCCCCTCCCCCCCTAGCCGCCCTATCCAACAGAGGGGTGATTAGCACCAAAGCCTTCCTGCCGTTCCAGCAAATCTTACAAAGATGTGGGACACACAGCCCGCTCCCCCATCAGGGCCCTCAAGGCCGCCGCATTATCCTACTGCGCGTTCGCCAAGGGAGTAAGTGTAAATGGGGACCCCACCCCTCCAAGAACCTCTGCCACCTCTGCTCAGTCCCCCGTGCCCTGAGCTGCTCCATAAGCAAGAGCCTGTGGAGGTGAACGCGCCAGAGACCATACTGAGGCCCTTTAGGATCGAGCCACTGCTGCAACACAGTCACTCGCGCGGTCACCAACACCAAGCGCATCTAATTCCAGCACACGACCCCCAAGGTATCCAGCCATTTGGGTTCCCAAATATCCAGCACCACATTCGTAGCAGTCCACATCACCCTCTGGCTAAGGCAGACAGACAAATAAGAGCGCACCTTCTCCCAGAACACCTGGGCAGCCCGACAATGCCAAAACATATGTCCCAGCATGGCCCTAGATTCGCCACACCGAGGGCAGCGGTGATCAGCCCCCACCCTCGCACGCCACGCCCTGAGAGGGGCGAAGTAAAGCCGTCTCAAAAGCTTATACTGAGTATCACGGTAAGAAATCATGATACTCAAAGAAGCTATATTTGCCAACCCCCGGAGAAACTCATCTTCACTCACCGGCTCCCCTAAGACCTCAGACCATGCGGACGCCAGAGACGCCAATCCTTGAGGGGGGACCCCATCCCATAGCATCTTATAAAGACATGCCACCCGCACACCCTGATCACCCCCTAACAGCGCCACCTCCACCGCCGTACTCACATCCCCAGTCCGAGATTGTTGGGGAACTGTGCGAACATAACTACAAAGCTGGGCATAACGGAAGGCGTCAATAGGACCCAAGGGATATTGCTGACACAAAGTAGGAAAATCAACCATCCCGCCCTCCGGAGTTAGCACATGTTCCAAATTAATGATCCCCAGTCGGCTCCAGCCCATAAAAGGCGAAGACCCCATGCCCGGAGCAAAATCTGCATTACCACAGATAGGAAGGTACGGCGTTTGCGCCGCCGTCAAGCGGCGACCCACGCAAAAGCACCGCCAGGCCCATCGAACCGGGTCAAGGAGAACGCGCCAAAGAAAAGGAGAACCCCCCAGACCCCGGACCCTATTAGCATGGAGAAGATATCGCAAATGCCACGGGGAGACCACAGCCGCAAGTGTCCCCACCGGGGAATAGTCCTCAAGATCCCATAACCAGTCCCTCACATACCGTAACAGACAAGCAAGATTATACCGCCGCACATCCGGAAAGCCTAGGCCGCCTAACTCACGGGGTTGACTAAGAACACTTAAGCGTACCCGAGGTTTCCTCCCCCGCCAAAGCAGCCGATTGAATATCCGATCTAGCTGTCGAAGATCGCGGCGTTTGAGAAACAACGGCAGCGTCTGAAGCACATAAAGAAGTTTAGGAAAAAGCGTCATCTTACACAATGCCACGCGCCCTCCTAGAGACAACGGTAAATCCCGCCATTTATCCACCGCTGACGAGAGGGAATTAAAGACCCTGTCAACGTTCAAGCGGTAAAGGTTCCCAAGGTCCGCCGGCAAGTAAATCCCCAAATATTTAAAGTAGCCGTCCGCCCAGCGTAATGGAAAGTCACCCGGCCATGCTCGGCCCGCCTCAGCCCCTAAGGGTAACGCCTCCGATTTATCCAGATTAAGTTTAAACCCCGAAGCGAGCCCATAATCCCGAATTAGCTGTAAAAGATAAGGGAGCCCAACTCGTGGGTCGCCCAAATGTACAAGCAGATCATCCGCGAACACGGCCACACGGAATTCCTCCCGGCCCATAGAAATTCCCCGAAATTGCAGGGCCACTCGAATCCTATGTAGAAGAGGTTCTAAGGTAAGGACAAAGAGGAGCGGGGACAGTGGGCACCCCTGCCGGGTCCCCTTCTGAATTTCGAAATCCGCCGTCACTGCACCATTCACCAAGAGGGCTCCCATTGGAGCGGCATATAACAGCCGGACCGCGTCCACAAAAAAACCTGAGAATCCCATCACCTCAAGGACCTGGTACATAAAACTCCACTGGACCCTATCGAACGCCTTCTCAGCGTCGAAGCTTATAAGCAAGGAACCTTGGTTCCGGACCTGCTCCGCACAAAAAGAAAGCAAGATCCTCTGTAGATTATGAGACACCTGTCGGCCCCGAACAAAGCCCACCTGGTTAAAATGTACCAAATGCGGCAACAGAGGGGCCAGCCGATCCGCCATAATCTTGGCGAAGAGTTTCATATCGACATTAAGAAGCGAAATTGGTCTGTATGAGCCCGGCAAAAGAGGATCTCGCCCAGGTTTAGGCAGGACAGTAACAATGGCTTTATTCGCCTCAAATGGGAAATGTCCGCGCTGCACCAAATCGTCATAGTAGCCCACCAAAGGGCCCACCAAGGCGTTCCCCAAAAGCTTGTAAAATTCTCCGCGAAAGCCATCAGCCCCCAGTGCTTTACCAGTCTTCAGATGCTTAATACCGTCCTGAACCTCCTTCCCCGTGAGGGGCCGATTAAGGAGCGACAGTTGTTCTGCCGTAAGCCGCGGCAAGGCGCAGCCCTCCAAAAAATGCCGGCCCTCCTCCTCCCGATCGCCTTCGTTCCCATAAAGACGCCGATAAAAATCCATGAACTCAGCTTCAATCGCTTTCCTATCGCGCACAATGACCCCATCCAGCCGCTTAATGGCCCCAATATGACGAGCACCCATCCCAGGTCTCACCAGGGCCGACATCAATTTACCAGCTTTATTACCATGGCAGTAAAGCTTGAACCGGTAATACAACAGTGATTTCTGCGCCCGGCGATGAAGTAACGTTTCCAATTCCAGTTGAAGGTCCCGCATCACACGTTGATGTACCGCAGAGTTATCCGCGGCCGCCCCTCTCCGAGCTTTGGTCAGGGCCTTCTCCAGAAGCAGAATCTGTTGATTTAATCGCTTACGCTTCTGACCATGGAAACTGATAATTTCCCCACGCATAACCGCCTTGCCAGCTTCCCAAAGAAGAGCGGGGGAAGTCTCCGGCGTATCATTAAGAGCCATATAGTCCTCCCAACGTTTCCGTAAGTGGGCCTCAAACTGAAGTCCCCGCAGAGGTCTAAAGGATAACGCCAAAGCCGGGCACCAACAGGGCCAGGCTTACGAAACTCCAGCGCGACCAATGCATGGTCGGAAAGAACAGAAGGCCCAATCGTCGACGCCGCTGCCCGCCCAAATAAGGCCTCCGAAATCAGAAAGTAATCAATACGGGACCACGTCCCGTGGGCCCGGGACATATGAGTATAATCACGCTCTCCTGGATGCAAAACCCGCCAGACGTCCAATAAGCGATACGCCTCACAGAGCCCCCACAACCGTCTACGCGCTCTCGGACTCCCGCCCCCTCCACTGCCAGAGCGGTCAATGGCGGTATCAAACACCTCATTGAAATCGCCGCCCATCACTACCTGATATCCCCCCGTATCCTCCAGGATATTGGCCAAGTCTCGATAAAAACCAGCCTCGTAGCCATTAGGGCCATACACCGAACAGATAGCCACCTTCTCCCCATTCAACATCCCCCAAACACAAACATAGCGGCCTTCTGGATCTGTGGCAACCCGCTCTTCGACCCAGGTAACAGATTTGGTAAACAAAATGGCTACGCCTCTTCCTACCTAAGGCAGGGGCCCCATAGACATGAGAGATAGAACCCCGACATAACTTAGCATGCTCCGCCGCCGACTGATGCGTCTCTTGTAGCAGAATCACATTAAAACGGTGACACTGTAGATGCTGCAGCACTTTGTAGCGTTTAATAGGAGAGCCAAGCCCACATACATTCCAGGTCGCAAACCGAACAGCACTATCCAGTGTCAAAAATCCAGGGATCCTCCAAAGAAGAACAACCTGCCCATCCATGAAGCGGAAACCCCCCCAGCCTGGGGTTCCCCCCGCCACCTCCCTCCTCTCCAGCCTATGCGCCCGCAGCCACCCACAGTCATCCCAACACTCAGACAAACTCCACCAGCAGGCAAACCAACCCAACCACACACATACGTAAAAACCCCACCGACATCCAAAACCACTAGCACCCCTTAGTACTAACCCCACCCCTAAACCCCCCCTCCCCATCCCCCCTCCTTCCTGCCAGTCGACCCATACTGACACCACCACGACTTCCATCACATGCAAGGCCCCTCCCCCCCACCCAATCGACAAATACATCCCAGGCTGCGTAAGTATTACCAACCCCAGCAAGAACACAACTCACACACACATCCTCAGGCACACTCCCTCACATTAATATATATAAAACTACATCGGCTCCCTGTCCGGCCTACCCCCCCTGCACACAGTCCAGAGCCCCCCAACCCACCCACCCGGGGCCTATCCCATTACCACAAAAATACAAAACAGACTCCCCCCGCCCCCCTGCACCCCCACCAAAGTGCAGACCTCGGCGCCCGATACCGGGTCCCGCCTGCTAATGCCATTCCCCCCCCCCGCAACCCCCATGAAAGAGCGAAAACCCAAAGAAGGGATAGGGAGAGGGGGAAGGATGGAGGGAAAGGGGAAGCTCACGGGACAAACATCCAGAAACAGAAAAGACGGAAAATAAAAGAAGAAAAATAAAAGAAGAAAAAAGAAAGAAAGAGGAGGGGGACTGAAAATAGGAAAAAAAAAGAAGTCAATTCCACAAGACCCCCCTCCATAGTCCAACCCAAGCCCCAAGCCGGGCCCCGCAGTTTCTAACCCCAGATCCTCCAATACTACAACTTATGATAATCAGTACAGAAACATGATTGAAAACAGCATACAAAGTGTACATGCGATGCCAAAAAGGCAAATATAAACGGTTCTATAATGCAAACAGTTAACTTCGCCCTTCAGCTTATTGTCAGCCCATATAAAGGAAAGGGGAAAAAGGAAGTAAAGGGGCAAAAGAAAATGAGGGAGTGGGAAAGGCCGCATCAAACCGCACACAGCTTTCCCGGCTGACAGCAACAAAAGCAGCCACTCCGTCATCAGGACTGCCGCTTCACACGCAACAGCGGGCAGCAAAAACCACTGGACATAAGAAGGGACGAAACAAAAAATAAGGGTAAAAAATGAAAATAAAAATAAAAATAAGAGTAATAGGAATAAGTTAAAAAACATAAAAGAAAAAGAAAAAAAAAATAAAGTAAAAATCCATAAGGTAACTTACACGCAGTACCAAAAGGTTTTAAAGAAGGCAAGGTCCATAATAACACCAACAGTCAAATATGTATAAAGCTCCCTGCGATCCAGAGAACCGGACCAGGGGAGCTCCCGGAAGCCCCACCAGCGGGAGTTTTAAATACCAACCCACTGAAAGTAGTCCAATTTCCCATGAACCGGGCCATGGAAGGGCCGCATAGGAGCGTAGCCATAACAGAACAGATCTGGGCCGAGACCCTCCAGGGAAACAAGCTCAACGCTCAGCAGGTGGGGAGGCCCATAAATCAAAAGGAGCTCAGTCCGCATCAGATCTCAGAGGGCCAAAACCCCCACACAAACACTGAACAGTCACTGTGAGTCTAGGGCAATCTTCTCAGCCAAGATCGTTGCAAAAGGCCATGGCTTCTTGTGGGGAAGAAAAGACCCGACGGCCATTCGCAGAGTCCACACGTAGGGTAGCCGGGTAAGCCAATGTAAATCGGATGCCTCTTTCCACCAGACGGCCACATGCTTCACGAAAGGCTTTGCGGCGTAGCGCTACCCCGGCCGAGTAGTCTTGAAAAATAAGCACTCTGTTGGCATCAGGCCCCGATCGCCGGTAGGTGCGGGAAGCTCGCAACACCCCCTCCTTCTGCGCCGCATTTAAGAATCGGGCGATGACAGCCCGCGGTCTGTTGTCGCCGGCCCGGAGAGTCCCCAGCCGATGTGCACGCTCCAGCACAATGGGCCCCACATCTTCCCCCAGAGGCAGGTGATCCGGGATCCATTTTTCCAAAAACCCACGCAAATCCTTTTCCAACACCGTCTCAGCAATACCAATGAAGCGCAAATTATTGCGCCGGCTGCAATTTTCAAGATCTTCAATCTTATCTTGCTGCCGAGCTAGGGTCTCTTCTAGGCGTTTGAGTCGATTTTCATCCCGCACCTGTAGGTCCTCCAAGGCGCCAATGCGGTTCTCAGCCCGTTCCACGCGGCCGGAGAAGTCCGCTACCGCTTGCGCCACTGCCGCGATTTGTGCTGCCAGCCCTCCCAGGCGATCTTCCAGAGCAACCACCACCACCTTGGACACTTCCTCCACCATCATTGGCACGGTTTCAGCCAGCGGACCTTCCTGGACCCCCTCCGCCATCTTACCATCACCACCACGTGGCTTCTCACGGCGGGTGGATTTTGTTGCCATACAGGCACTCTCCAAATTCCGCAGCCAGCAATACACAGCCCCGTGCTGTTAGAGTAGCACCCGTGTTGTTCCGAAGAAATTCGAGGCTGTTACATGAAGATTAAGGGGCAAAAGGGGAGAAAGAGCCTCGGAGCTAAGAGGGCAGCGACCCGCTCAGCTCACCATGCTACCGGAAGTCTCGAGGTCACACTTTTTAAACCCGCTGGCAGCCATCGGGGGAAAGAGGGCCCCTGCGAGGTCAAAAGACTGGGCTGCCAGTGAAAAAGTAAAAAGGCGCGAAATCTGTCACGAAGGACAAAAAACCGAAAAATAAAGAACGGACTCGCAACCGGCGTCGCGGGTCCAGGCGGGAAAAGAACCGGCGTCGAAACCGAGAGAAAAAAGAGAAATAAAATCAACTTTTCTGCGGGGATTCACAAACGTCTGTAGGGCTCCGCGGAAAAAAGAAGACTGAGCAAGATGGCACCCTTGGGCGGGAAGAGGACCGCGCATGCGCGCTGCAATTCCCAAAGGCTTTCTTTGAAAGCTGGGGAAAATTGCTCCGCAAGGGCTCCGTCGGCGCCGACGTCACCCATATGTGAGGACTGACTTCCTGCTTGGTCCTGGAGAATAACAATACATGACCTAATCACACCCCTAATCAAGATGTACCTATCCACTCACTCACAGACACTACCCTCACGACCAATACATGCCCACACCCCCACACCACCCCACTTGATTGGTTTGCAGTGAAACCGCTTTGATTCAAAGATAAAGCGGGATACAAATCCTTTTAAATAAATAAAGAGAACAAGTGGCAAATGTCAAATAGGAATTACATAAACAGAATACCTCAGCTCCGTTACACATGCAGAACACAGACCATCACCAAACAAGGAATCACAATTTAGAAACAGGAAGACAATAATTGAACTGGGAACCCCAAAAGCCAAATTTGGAATGTACAACACTGTAGAAATAAAACTATAAATTAATTTCCTTTTGTACTAAACTGTAGCAGATAAGTGAAGAAAGAAACTCCTAAGGAGTCTTAAAAGAAACAACGGTTTAATGTGCACAGACGCAGAGAAAATAGTTTTTCCAATTCCTTATCGCTTCTCCGGGCCAGTCCAGGGAAGGTAGGGTTGTCAATCCCCTTTAGCAGCTGAGGACTGAAGAAACTTTGAAACTTGCTGACAGGCTAAGACACTCCCCCTAACGTCAGTGTACCAGTCTTTCAGTCCTCAGCAACTAGAGAGGATTGATACTGACAGTGCTCCTGTATTTTTCAGGGTTTCTTCTTTTAATTCTGCCTCGATTATAGCTTTTGGCTCTAGCAGGGCTGATAAGACGCTATATTTCTTGGTGCTGTTTTCCCTCTGAGTACACTCAGCTAACTATACATTTTTATTGCCTCTGGCGTTTCTAATTGACGACCCCTGCCTGTTTCGGTTTGGCGGAGGAGTGAGAGCCTACCTTCTCTAGCGGGTCTCTCTAGCTGCAGTAGATTTGTCCTGGGAGCCCCAGTCACCCTCTACCTGCTCAATCTGCACGTTGCCGCTATTCCCGCTAGCAGCGGGGAACCTCGGCTGTGTGCCTGGACGTCGCCCATCTTCTGAGGTGAGCTGTGTTCGGCGGCGGTCTGTTTTGCGGTGGCGGTCTTTTTCTGCGCGGGCGCGCGGCTTTCTTTTTTCGAGGTTTTTTCTGGGGATCGGGCTGTTTTTCGTTGGTGTGCCCCTGTTTCCCAGCCCGATTACAGATGGAGGGGAAGCTCTCTTCCGAGCCAGACAGGCCTCTCATAGCCTCCGAAAAGGCGGGAACGGTGGCCATTTTGAATGAGCCGTCCGTTTTGCCCGCGGGGTATCATAAGTCTGGAGGCCACAGTGCAGGGAAGCGCAAATCCAAATCTGCTAAGGAGGCACCGTCACTCTCTAAGCCTCCACAAAAGGTTCCTGAGCTTCAGGAAGGGCTGTCTGCCTTTTTTTCTCCTGAATTTATTTTAGCTCTCCATAATGCCTTTTTTTTAAAAGCTTCCCAATCAGCCTCTCCTCATGCTGGTTCCCTTGAGGTCAGTCAGCCAGTCAAGGAGACTCAAGACCCTGGGGATGCAGGCTTCGTCCGGTTTTGACCCGTTGGAACCGCTGGTCAAAGGTCCTCAGTTTTTGGAAGATGGAGAGCTCTTCTCTGACCCTGGCTTAGACGTGGAGGCCGGGGAGCTTGAGGAAGGAGAGATCGCTCCAGGCGAAGATCCTAATGTTTTTAGCGTATTTCGGAAGGAAGAGCTGGGAGCGCTCATTTCTCAGTCTTTTATCTGCTTTGAACCTGCTTCTTCCTTCTGTTTCTCAGGAACCTCTCGAAGATCCTTTGTTGCAAGGCTTTAAAACTGAGCAGCGCTGTTTTCCTGTACACCGTGTCATAAAGCAGATGATTGAGTCTGAGTGGGAATGTCCAGAGGCCTCGCTACGGGGTAGTCGAGCTATGGCTCGTCTTTATCCAGTGCCTCAGGAAGAGAAGGATCTCTTAAAGATGCCAAAGGTGGATGCCTTGGTGTCTGCCGTCACTAAGAAAACCACCATTCCGGTGGAAGGGGCGGCTGCTCTTAAAGATCTACAGGATAGGAAGCTGGAGGTTCTTCTCAAGCAAGCCTTTGATTCCAGCGCGCTGGCACTGCAGGCTTCCATTTGTGGAGCTTACGTTTCCAGAGCTGCCATCCGTTGGATTCAGGGAGATCCTCCTACGGATTCACCGTCTCCTTCTTCCCCAGAGGGTGCTAAATTGGAGTCGGCGGCGACTTATCTAGCGGATGCCTTCTATGATTTGGTGAGGATTGCTGCGAAGTCCATGGCCTCGCTAGTGGCGGCTAGGCGTTTTCTATGGTTGTGTACTTGGGCTGCTGACGTTTTCTCCAAGTCACGTCTCAGCAAGTTACCCTATAAGGGTAAGTTGCTCTTTGGTGAGGCCTTGGAAAAGATAGTTAAGGACCTCGGGGACTCCAAAGGGGGTCGTTTACCGGAAGATCGCCCTAAGGCGTCGAGAGGAGCTGCCGGTCAACGAGGTCAGGGTAGAGATTTTCGTCGGTTTCGTGGGGCTCGCTTTGCTCCATACCCTCGGAGCCGTTTCGGTGCTCGCAGTCAGTCCTTTCGCGGAGCCCGAGGGTTCGGTAGGTCCTCTTTTACCGCCCAACACACCTCGGCAAAGAAACTGCAATGATGCCTTGCAGGTCCAGGTCCCGATTCCTGTCGGCGGCTGTCTACAGAATTTTTTCTCGGCCTGGACCGCTGTAACCTCGGACAAATGGGTGTTAGAAGTCATTCAGCAGGGTTATGCGCTGGATTTCGCTCAACCCTTGGCGGACGCCTTTGTAATGTCTCCTTGTGCTCCCGGTCCAAAGAAAGACATAGTGGCCGATACCCTGACTCGTCTTTTGCAACTCCAAGCAGTGGTTCCGGTTCCTCGAGACCAGTGCGGATTCGGTCGGTACTCGATTTATTTTGTGGTACCAAAAAAGGAGGGATCCTTTCGACCAGTTCTGGATCTCAAGCATGTAAACCGTGCCTTAAGGGTTCCGCACTTCCGGATGGAGACCTTACGGGCCGTCCTTCGAGCCGTGCAACCGGGCGAGTTCCTTTCGGCCATAGATCTCACAGAGGCTTATCTGCACATACCCATCAGGGCCGCACCAAAGATTTCTCAGATTTGCCCTTCCGATGGGACATTTCCAGTTTCGGGCGTTGCCCTTTGGTCTGGCGACTGCTCCTCGAACTTTCACGAAAGTAATGGTGGTGGTTGCAGCGGCCTTGCGGAAGGAAGGAATTCGGGTGCATCCCTATCTCGACGATTGGCTAATCAGAGCGGAATCCGTCGCGGCTTCAACTGCGGCGACTGCCCGCGTAGTTCAGCTTCTCGAACGGCTGGGCTGGGTCATCAACCAGGCGAAGAGCCACTTGCAGCCGCTGCAGCAGCTTGTGTATCTCGGAGCCCATTTCGACACGGCAAGGGGTCTGGTCTTTTTGCCCGAGGGCAGAGTGCAGATGATTTTGGAGCAAGTTCAGGATTTTTTGTGGGTTCCCGCTCCTTCGGCGTGGACCTATTTGCAACTTTTGGGGTCCATGGCGGCGGCCTTAGATCTTGTTCCGTGGGCCAGAGCGCATATGAGACCTCTGCAACAGGCCTTGCTCTCCAGGTGGTCGCCTCAGCTTCACCCTCTCTCAAGACGGCTCGTCTGTCCGGAGCTGGTGCGTCAAAGTCTGTTCTGGTGGATGGATCCCATACATCTACGAGCGGGGGTTCCTTTGCAAGATCCCGCTTGGGTGCTGGTGACGACGGATGCAAGTCTCTCGGGGCTGGGGTGCTCACTGTCTATCTCAGATTGCTCAAGGCACTTGGTCCGAAGAGGAGAGTTCTTGGTCGATCAATCGCTTGGAACTACGAGCGGTTCGTCTCGCACTCCTTCATTTCGCACTCTTGCTTGAAGGGAAGGCGGTTCGCGTTTTCTCCGACAACGCGGTGACCGTTTCCTATATCAATCGCCAAGGGGGCACTCAGTGTGCTCCGTTGCTCGCCGAATGTCAGGAATTGATGACTTGGGCCGAGGTTCATCTGGTGGCCTTGTCGGCAGCGTACGTGACAGGCAAAGACAATGTGCAGGCCGATTATCTGAGTCGCCATGTCCTCGATCCCGGGGAATGGGAATTGAACGCGGCGGTCTTTCACGATCTTACCCTTCGTTGGGGGCAGCCGGTGATGGATCTCATGGCTACTTTCGCCAATACCAAAGCGACTCGGTTTTTCAGCAGGCGCAGAGAGTGTATGTCGGAAGGCTTGGATGCCTTAGTTCAGCCCTGGCCTCTTGTTCCACTCCTGTACGTATTTCCTCCTTGGCCGATGCTAGGTCGCATCATTCGACGCATCGCCCAACACCCAGGAGTAGTGCTCCTAATTGCGCCGGATTGGCCTCGTCGTCCTTGGTATGCCGATCTGGTCCGGCTTCTGATCAATTCTCCTTGGCGACTCCCGGACCGAGTCAATCTGTTGCATCAGGGTCCGGTTCTCATGCCGCAGGTCGATCGCTTCTTGCCTACGGCTTGGCTCTTGAAGGGAACCGTTTGAGGCGTAAGGGTTATTCGGAATCCGTAGTGGCTACTCTTCTGCGTTCTAAACGCTCTTCCACTTTGCTAGCCTACGTGCAAATTTGGCACGTTTTTGAGACTTGGTGCGCGCGACGAGACTTTCAGCCGATGTCTACCACTTTACCTCATTTACTTTTGTTTCTTCAAAAGGGTTTGGATAAAGGCCTGTCTCTTACCACGCTGAAGGTGCATTTGGCCGCTCTGTCTTGCTTCAGAGGCCCGGTACAGCGTCTCTTGCTACATCGTGATGTGCAGCGTTTTTTTCGGGCTGCACGACTTATTCGACCTCCGCGTCGTCCGGTGGTGCCGCCTTGGGATTTGAATGTGGTTTTGGAGGTGTTAGCATGTCAGCCATTTGCTTCGGCTTCTGTGGAGCGCTTGAAGGAGTTGTCCTGGAAAACAGCTTTCCTCGTGGCCTTGTGTTCTGTTAGAAGAATTTCGGATTTGCAAGCGCTTTCCTGTCAGGAGCCCTATCTCCAGTTCTTACCGGAGAAAGTGCTCTTGCGTACTGTTCCTACTTATCTTCCTAAGGTGGTTTCCGCTTTTCATATTAATCAGTCTGTAGCACTGCCCGTTTTCTCCGACTTGACGTCTTCGCCGATGGATCGGGTTCTTCGAAATTTGGATCTGGGACGCGTCTTGAAAGCTTACCTTCGAGTCACTCGGTCTTTTCGGAAATCTGATCGCTTGTTTGTGCTGTTTGTGGGATCCCGCAAGGGTCAAGCGGCTTCAAAGTGCTCCACTGCTCGCTGGGTCAAGCGCGCCATCGTGGCGGCGTATGAGGCTGCGGGGCAAGTTCCGCCTTCGGGTCTCAAAGCTCATTCCACGCGTGCTCAGGCGGCTTCCTGGGCGGAATATGCATTTGTTCCTCCGGTGGATATTTGTAGAGCGGCGACTTGGTCTTCACTTCATACCTTTGCCAAGCATTACCGTTTGGATGTGCACGCTAGGGATGATGCGAAGGTGGGGGCTTCTGCCTTGATAGCAGGTCTTGCGGGGCCCTCCCGAATTTAGGTACTGCTTTGGTACTGCCCTACCTTCCCTGGACTGGCCCGGAGAAGCGATAAGGAAGATGAAATTAGGCCTTACCTGCTAATTGTCTTTCCTTGAGCTATCTCCGGGCCAGTCCAGGGCCCACCCTTTACTTTCTGCTCGGTCTGTCACGTTTCCTGTTCTTAAGAGTGACAATGTATCAGATTGCTAGGTTGACGTGACTTGGGTGCTCCCTTGCCTTTTTTCCGTGGGGGTGATGATTAAAACGTTTTGGGTTTGGTAATGTTTACAGGAAAAAAAAAAAAAGAAAAAAAAATTGTGTTAATACTGATGTATCTATATATATGGTTTCGGGTCTATGGACTTTTTTCCTCTTCAACTGCACCCTGTTGGCGTTTTCCCGGGGTTCTTCAGTGCTGGGAAATGTGGTGTCTTATCACTGTTATTTTGTTTAGATGCCTCTTTGCTGCTTTGTCAAGAGAAGAAGACTGGTACACTGACGTCAGGGGGAGTGTCTTAGCCTGTCAGCAAGTTTCAAAGTTTCTTCAGTCCTCAGCTGCTAAAGGGGATTGACAACCCTACCTTCCCTGGACTGGCCCGGAGATAGCTCAAGGAAAGACAATTAGCAGGTAAGGCCTAATTTCATCATTCTGGGCCCCCACCAGAGGGCTCAGAGAGATTATATAGACCTCATATCAGATTATTACAACATTTCTTCATGATTGGTCACTTTATTACAGTATAGTCCCGATTGGAGAAAGTCTACTGTACTCTTATCTCTAGCGAAGCAGAAGGAGAGTAGTTATCTCTAGCAAGCAGAGAGCAGCAAGACAAAGGAATAAGGGAGGGGACAAGCGTGTACCAGGGTATGACTTCACCAAGAGGGCTGTATCCTTTTCACTTAACCCTTCCAACTCTCAGCCCTGCCTGGATTTCTACCTCATTCCCCACTTTTTAAGGGAAAAATTTGCCTTGTAGTGAAGGAGGCCAATTTTCCTCATAGCAGTTGATCGACTGTGGAAGGGATTTGTATTTGTATACTGCCATCACATGAGCAGCAGTTTTTCCGCTCCACCATGGTCTCAGTGGTGGAGGTAATAAATCAGATAAGGATAGGGATGCGGCGTGGCAGGATGACACATAGCAGGAGAATAAGGAGAACCCCTACCACTAGGGTTTTTAAGTCCTCCTAACCAATTGAACCATTCCGCAAACCACCCAGCACCTATAGAAGGGGCGGTGATATGATTAGCTAGATCATGTAAGTCTTGAATAGAGCATTCAATGGAAACACTCTCATCAGTGAGATTAAAACAACACATACCCTCAAACTCCTCGCAGCCATGATTTAAGCGTAGGAGTAGAAAATCAATGGTCATCTTATTCTGCAGAATCGCTGTCCGCAGACCGGACATCTCATGATTCATAGTGGCTAGGATGGTTGAGGTAAGATTAATGGATTTGGCCAAGGAATAAGCAATACAACTTACTTCCATAGCATTGTGTAAAGCTAACACAGGTGCTCCTACAATGGATATTGCCAGTCCTAGAGCTGTCTGATCACTATAAGGTTCCACATTAGAGTTACAGGTAGGAGGCATAGGTTTTGATCGAGGATAGAGCGAGTGGGAACTAACCTTACTAGGGGTATGAGAGAAAGCAGCAGTAGTAAGTCTTCCAAAAGTGCAAGGACCTCCAGTAGCGTTTATGGGAACGTAAGTGTAAGCAGTTTTACCACGTAACAAAAAACATCCTAAGGGAAGATACATTTCTGACTAAGCATAAGATACCTTCGTAATAGACTTGCATGATAATACAGTGTTAGACACATTAAAAACCCCTTTAGTGGCATTTACAAAAATAAAGCAATCTATAGCTTTAAGCGTGGAGACAACCTGCAAGGAGAAAGGGGCCAAAGGCATGTTGATAAAAAAAACACTCCAGGCTGCGATGAGCTGCGTACACAAAAGTCCGAAGTATTCAAAACAATCTCCAGCAACAAGCAGGAATGAGTCTTCACATATGGGTACGTCGGTACCGATGGAGCCTGCGCGAGAACGCTCCCCAGCGTCCAGAAAGCCTTTGGGAGCATCCCACACACATGTGCGCTGCCTTCCCGCCCATTCACTTCCCTCTCATCAGTTTTCCGTGGAGCCGGCAGGACGTATTCCTGTCACCGCAGAAAATTCTTCTTTTTTATTCTTGTTTTTTGTGGTTGCGTCTGCCTTCCCTCGACACCACCGGTACCGCCGGTGCTTTTCTCTCTTTTTACTAAAAATGTATTCTTTTTTCTAAGGAATTTTTTCCGGTTTAGTGCCTGACAGTTTCTTGGCCACTAGGCCTCTATCCTTTCCATTATGGAAAAGCCATCCACTATCCTTAAGAAATGCTCAAAGTGTGGCGGTACAAATATATTTTAGACACTCATACTTGGTGTCTAAAATGTTTAGGTCCTGACCATTGCCCACTGGAGTGTCTCTCCAGCAGGAGCTTAAATAGAAGAAGTCTTCAGGATTGAGCACAACTCGATACTCGGTTCACATCAGACTCGATGTCACCAGCCAGAATATCTTCTTTCTCACAGGATCAGGTAACCAAACAAAAGTCTGTTAAGACTAGCCAGTCCTCGAGTGGTAGATCACCTTCTAAGCATCGAGATGCCTCTGGCGTTGCCCTCGAGGACATTTTGGCAATAAAGCCCCAGCGGGAGTCTTCGGGCTCCAAAGCATTAACGGGGCTTCAGGTTGTTCCCGAGGTTCTTACCTCCATGGACATACCTGGGCCATGCTCGGTGGTTGTGGCTGCTTTGGGCGGTACCGACACCCCGGCATCGGCTATGGTGATGGATGAGATATTCCTCACCGATGAACGTAGTCTAGCGAATCTCTCAGCTACTTCGGTACCGCTAGAGTCGCTGCAGACCGTTCCCCTACTATCGGTATCGGCTTTGGTACCGGTACCACTGCCGGTATCGGTACCGTCGATGCTTGCTTCGACAGACTCGCTTCCTTCGATGCCGAGCCTGGAATCGCTCTCTAGCATAGAGGATTCGGTACCGACCTTGGGCGGTACCGAAGACATCTCTTTAAAGAAAATCTGATGCTTCATCCTTTCAAGTCTTCCGATCCCAATGACTGGGATGAATCCATCGGTACCGAGGCTGAATTTTCAACAATTTCAGCCTGTACCTCTCATTTCAGAGGGTCCTCCTCAGGAGAGATTTCTTTTCAAGCTTTTCTGCTTGATATGGCAAAGTTACTTGCCATTTCTATACCTGGTAAAGAATCTATACCAGGGGATTCAGAAACTCTGCAATTCCCTTGGATTCCAAAGGAGGTGATCATGCTTCCTTTGCATCAGATCTTACAGGATCTACTATTAAGAATGTGGGAAACTCATAAGAATAACAAAATTATACATCATTCTCAGGAAATAGAAACAGAAAAGAACATAGTCCACATCCAGGGGAGCGATACCCAATAACAAGAAAATATTATACAAATACTATATTAAAAGAAAACTGAGGAGTTAAGCCCGAAATCTTAGATGAAAGCTCTAATTTCTATACTTACAGAATGCAAAATAAAATAAAACACATGAATGTTTTGAGGGAGCCTGATGAATAATAAATGATTCTAAAGAAGTCTCGGAAAAAACATACTTAGTGCCATCATGTACAACTACACATTTACAGGGAAATTTGAGGAAAAAAGAAGCACCAAGAGCTAAGACGCGAGGCTTCAAATTCAAAAAAGCCCTGCATCTAAGTTGTGTTCGTCTCGAGACATCAGGAAAAATGTTTATCTTACCCCCACAGAACAAAGCATTTTTATTAGCAAAACACAACCTCATTACTGAGTTCTTAACATCCTCAGACATAAATGATACTAGCAAGGTAGCCCGGGTAGAAATTAAATCCTGCAATGACTCAATAAAATCAGACACATCTAAAGTATCAGAAACAGCTTTAGGAGCACCCTCTGGCGGAACATTACCAGGAGGCGCCCTTCCCACCGGCAAACTTTCCTCTATCCCAGCTAGTAAAAAATCTCCTAACAAACTTTATTCCCCTAGGGGAAAAAAGTTTTATCCATCTTCTACCCTTCATGCAGATGTTTCCAAAGAAGGGCAACATTATACCAGGTTAAGAAAATCAAAACCTCAACAGGCTCAGCAAACCCAGCAGTCGCAGGGTTTCTGATATTTTATTCATTAAATCATTTTTTCCTGTTTGAGGTTTAGAACCGGTAACCTACTTATCAACAGAAGCATCTACAGTTCATCTCATCCTTACTGAGATATCAGTGATACACTTACTCAATCCTCGACTCTAGGCATGAATCTCTTGCCACAAGAGAAATCCATTCTTTTAGCTCCAAGAGCTATTGAGGACAATCATGCTCTACAGATAACAGGTTTCTCCTCTCCTCTTTGAAGGAAAAAGAGGAGTAACAACTAATGAGGTAGGCTAGGCCCTTCACCTTGACAGTTTTCCTGTACGAGGATATCTCATAGTTTTGACTAGCAAGGGGGCTTTACCTTTTCAGGGACTTACCAAATTGTAAGTCTTCTCAACTCTATTACTTTCTATCCCTCTTAGTTGAGACATTCAGTCTCTAAGAGTGATACTATTCAACTGGAGGGCTTACTTTTTAAGCCCATAGGTTTTTCTTCAATAGCTTCTCCAGTAAGTGGTTTCCATAGAGTTTTCTTCCCCTTTACAATCTTCTCAAATATTTCTTTTAAGACAGCTTATCAGACGGTAATTGAGTTTTACCACTCCTAATTATATCTGTCGGTCCTTTTCCAATCTATAGGACCTTTTTCTGCTGCCTTAATAACAGATAATTCCAAGAGAGGTTCCACAACCCACTTGGACAATTTATCATTGCGGGCAACTGGCCTGTCTACTATTCTTAGCCATCTTCAATTCTTTTTGGCTCCAACAGAATAGATTAGGTTGCACACTGGCAATTAAACAGCCAGATCTCACCTAAGCAACCTACAACATGCTCTCTGCAATTATACAAAAAAGCTCTGCAACTATGGGCCTTTGCCAGACAGCATCAGAGCCATTCCTAGTAGGTAACTTCCAGATGGTTAAAAAGGCTTTTGCCCAGTCATGGTCCTACATGGCTGTTGTTTTCCTACTCTTACCATCTTCCTTAAACATTTTCTTTTAAGGAAAGGGAACCAGGGCTTAGACCACGTGAAAGCATAAAGAATTTCTCAATTCCTTAGGTTGTTCCACATCTCCAGTGGAACTCTTACAACAGGGATGCATTCCTTTTCACTGCAGTCGGTCCTTGTCTAGTGCTTTCCTTCTAATTCCCCATACATCATTGAAGCTTATGCTGAACAAAGAACGCATGATACTCATATTGCCCTCATAGAGGGGCAAACATGGTATCCCCTTATATTGCGTCTTCTTCTGCAGCTACTACACTGAAGTTATAGAAGGATCCAGACTTGTTGTCTTAAGACTAAGGATCTCCTCTGCACCCCTTCACGTAGGTCTCCATTCCTGGTTATTCAAAGGCTAGAATTTTTAAAGAAATCTAGACCTTTCCTTATAAGTACGAACATTCCACTGGTTTCCATGAAACTTTCTCCATTGTTCTTCCACATGTAACCAGAAAGAGATTCTCTATCCATATTTATTTATTTATTTACAGGTTTTTATATACCGCACTATTCAATATCAGCGCAGTTTACATGGAACAGAAAAATCAGAACATGTACATAGTTCTGTGTTACAAATAACAGGTCAGAAAAACTTGGGTAACAGGGGAAACTATTTACATACTGGAGTCAAAGAGTAGCTATGACATGAGAAACTATGTACAGGACACCTAGCTAGGAGTGTTCCTTGGTCTAATAGGTGTGTTGGTATATTCTCAAGCAGGTCTTATCCCTTCTCTCTCTCTCTCTATCTATATATATCTATCTATATCTATATATATATATCTAGATCTAGATATATCTATCTATCTATCTATATGACTGAAAGATTTGTTACTGTCCATATTAATGCTGTTCCAGCATACCTTAGGGTTTTAAATGGACAACCAATTTCTAGGGTATTTAGAAAATACCTTCTTTTACCGTAACCTTTCCGGTTACATTACATCTGAAGCTCTCCATGTAAAGTCATTATCCTAAGTGACATCACTTAGGGAAGACATTACTGATCTTCAAGAAATTGGAGGCTACAGTGCCTACTACAAATGTTTTTTCTTTTTTCCTTCATTTGGATAAAGGGGTCTTAAAGACCCATCCTTTTTTCTACAAGGCGTATTTCTACCTTTTCGTCCAAACCAGTCAGACTTATCTCCTCTCTTTCCTAGCGCCTTATTTTGCTCCAAGGACAAAGAGCTTTAAACTTTGGCCTACAGAAGCTTTAGCTTTTCCTCCAAAGTCCAACCTCATTAAACTCCCACAGTTTTTCTTCTGGGATTAGTTCTAGCCATTAAGGCCTTCTGACCTCTGCCTGTATTGAAACATTTATTTTCCTCTATTTCACAGTGAGGTAATTTCTTTGAGGATAATGTACTGGCTCTTAGCAGCAGACCCATATTAGCCTCAACAAATACTTTCACAATACTTTTGAGTAAGGTCCACATTGGAAAATTGGAATTCAATTTTTACTAACAATTATGATCTACACAAGGACTCCCCTCTAGACGCCTTGTTTAGTCAAGCTGTTCCACAGCACACCCTTTTTAATTAAACTCCTACCCTCCATTCCTTGGATGCCTGAGGTTCTGGGAAATAGCATGGCCCATCCTTTAGATTTGCAACATGCTGGGACCTCCTCTAGGCATCTCTAGCTTGGGAGTCCCCATATGTGAAGACTCATTCCTGCTTGTTCCTGGAGATAGCACAGTTACTTACCTGTAACAGGTGATCTCTGGAAACAGCAGGAATAAGTCTTCACAACCCACCCATTTCCCCTGGGAGGAGTTTTCTCTCTCTCTCTCTAATTAGTCTACTTCCCTCCTTCGGTCTCAGCTACAAACCCAACTGATGAGAGGGAGTGAATGGGCGGGCGGGCAGGCAGCGTGCATGCGTGTGGGATGCTCCCAAAGGCTTTCTTTCTGGACGCTGGGGAGCGCTCCCGCGCAGGCTCCGTCGGTACCGACGTACCCATAAGTGAAGACTTATTCCTGCTGTTCCCAGAGATCACCTGTTACAGGTAAGTAACTGTGCTGTCCCGGCAAGTAGTGTTACTACATTTATAGTCCCTGAGGCCAATAAGGGAAGGCCCCAGACGAATGCCAGAACAAAAGTCAGCATAAGCAGGTGCATACCAACCATGGAGCTTATGTCCCACTAACAGTATCTGAAGATGACTCCTCAAGCTTCTGCCGTGCGTAGACTAGCCTAGCCGGTTTCCGGTATGCGGCTAGCGCAGGGCTCCGTCGTCTGCCAATTTCCCTGGTTCTCTGCAGCGTGAGGCGTAAGGGATCCTGAGAATGTCCATGCGCTGTCCACTTATCATCCAAGTCAGGAGCAGCTTTCTTAAGACGAGTATGATGAATCCACAGGGTAACCTCTGCGACATTGACTGCAGTCGGTGTGACTAGGAGAACTGTGTAAGGACTTCTCCAGGTAGGGCACAGTGGTTCACGTTTCCATTCCTTAATCCACACACGATATCCCGGCTGGTGGAGCGGCTCTGACATAGAGATAGGCAGTCGCTCTTGTATTCACCTGTTCAAAGACTGAAAAACAGATCCCAATGCCAGTAGGTGTTGTCTCGTAAGTTCATTACCTATCTGCTCCAAGTCTCCCTCAAGGCCCTGAACAATGGGTGGTGGTCAACCATACAGTACTTCATAAGGGGATATTCCCAAGATCCGAGTCAGGGAGGACCGGACCCGGAGAAGGGCTATCGGCAAAGCCTGATCCCACTTAAGATGAGCTTCCTGACAGAGTTTAGACAACTGGAGCTTCAGAGTTCTGGTCATCCATTCCCGAACTCTGTGGGCGGTAAGCAGTGTGAAATTTCCAGGTAATCTGGAGGGCCTTAGAAAGGTCTTGAAGGCACTTAGCAACAAACGCAGTGCCATTATCTGACTCTATAGTAAGAGGTAGGCCAAACCTAGGAATGATCTCTTTCAGCAGGGCCCTGGTAACTTACACAGGCTCTCTCTGTTCTACAGGGGTAGGCCTCAACCCATCCTGAAAATGTACACACTATCACCAGCAGATATCGATAACCCCTTACTCGGGGCAACTCAGTGAAATCAACCACAACATTCTCCAGAGGGGCAGCCCCAACCGCCCGCATGGAAACCGGGGGTAGAGGCCCTTGGCGGGGGTTATCCCTGGCACATTGGAGACAGCGACATGCTGCAGCTGCCGTTAAGGCAGTCAGATGTGGGACATAGAAGCAAGACTGTAGAATGGTTTGCATGGAGGTCTTACCTAAGTGGGTGGTCTCATGAAATCGGTGGACAAAAAACAGGCACTAGACTCTCAGGGATAACATATTGGGGTGGATCTGCCAGTAACCGCAACCACCCAGCAGTAGTGAGGGTAGCCCCTTCCTGAGTGAAGAAATCCATCTCTTTCCTGGTATAACGTGGGTCCCACTCTGACATAGGAATTGGAAACAGGGGGGCTTGAACACTTATTGGGACTGTTCCTTGCTGGGCTGCTAACTTGGCCTCCCTATCTGCCCTGCGGTTACCCTGGATGACCAGAGTGTCTCTTCGTTGGTGTGCTTTGCAGTGAACAACAGCCACCGCTTCTGGTGCCCACACAGCCTCTAGTAACTCCAAAATCTCCATCCCATACTTTATAGATTTCCCGCTTGAATTTATGAGTCCCTTCTCTCTATAGAGGACCCCATGGGCATGGAGTGTAGTGAATGCATACTTAGAATCAGTGAAAATGTTTGCCTTCAGATCTGCAGCTAACTGGAGGGCTCGAGTAAGGGCAATGAGTTCAGCTTTCTGGGCAGAAGTCCCTAAGGGTAAGGGCTCAGCCTCCACAACAACCCCAGGAGTGACCACAGCATATCCAGCCTTCCGCTGTCCATCTTCCACGAAACTGCTGCCATCGGTAAAGTATTGAACATCAGGAGAGGATAGCGGTACGTCCTTCAAATCCGGACGGCTGGAGTACACTTCATCCATAACCTGGATACAAATGTTCAGGTAGCCCAGGTGCTACAGGGAGTAGAATAGCAGGATTGAGTGTTTTCACTATCTCCAAGTGAATCCAAGGATTCGCACACAGCATGCTCTGGTACTTTGTCATCCACTCATTGGTAAACCAATAATTGCCTTTGTACTCCATCAGTGTCAGTACTGCATGCGGCACTTTAACATACAGTTCTTGCCCAAGGGACAATTTATCAGCCTCTGTTGCCAAGAGAGCTGTTGCTGCTACTGTGTGGAGACAAGAAGGCCACCCTCTTGCTACTGGATCTAGCTGTTTGGACAGATAAGCCACCGGTCGTTGCCAGGAACCTAGACTCTGAGTGAGGACACCAACTGCCATCCCCCTTTTTTCATGGACGTACAGATGGAATGGTTTTTCCACGTCGGGCAGTCCTAGACTAGGGGCTGATAGCAAAGCCTTCTTCATATTCTGAAAGGCCTCCTTTTGGTCCGGGCACCAGTCGAAAGGATCTCGTTCTCCCCCTGCTGTAGCTGCTTACAGGGGCTTTGCCAACACTGCATAGTTGGGTATCCAGATTCGACAAAAACCAACAGCCCCTAAGAAGCCTCTCAACTGCCTGCGATTCTGTGGCTCAGGAATAGAACAAACAGCCTCCCTCTGCTCAGAGCCCAATCTTCGAAGGCCTTGGGCAACATGGAATCTCAAGTACCTGACTTCAGTCTGGCACAATTGGGCCTTACTTCGGGATACCCGATAGCCAGACATCCAAAGTAGGTGTAGAAGTTCTGAAGTAGCGGTTAGACATTCTTCCCGGGAAACAGCAGCAATGAGTAAATCATCCACGTATTGTATCAACACGCGTTGAGAAGGGTAAGACTGGAACTGATGCAAATCTTGACTAAGTGCATCCCCAAACAGCGTGGGGGAGTTTTTGAATCCTTAGGGTAACCATGTCCATGTCAACTGATACTTACTGCCAGTAATAGGGTCTTCCGATTCAAATGCAAACAGTGGCTGGCTAGGAGTGGCCAATCTCAAACAGAAAAAGGCATCCTTTAAGTCCAGAACAGTGAAGCAGGTTGCTTGTGCAGGAATCAAACTCAGTAAATTCTAGGGGTTTGGCACAACAGGGTGAATGGTAACAGCTCCATTGATCTTCCATAGGTTCTGCACAAGTTGGTAATCATCAGTACCTGGTTTTTGAACTGTCAACAAAGGGGTATTCCAGGGTGATTGGCATGGTTTTCAGGAGTCCAGGCTTAAGTAGTTGCTGGAGATGTTTATGAATGCCCTCAACCTCTCTTCGGGGCAGGGAATATTGCCCGACACAATTGGGACATTCGTTTTTTCTTCTCTTTTTCAGTGGCCCATTTCTCTGCAATAGGCACATTAATCTCGTTCCAATAGTCCTTGCTCCAATGATCCTCGCCGGGTTCCTCTACCCCGGCCTCGGCTTCTCAGTTCCCACGTCGACTTTCCTTGTCCTTTCTCGACTAGCGCCGCTGCTAACATATCTTCTTTCGTTCACACTCACGCTTCATCTCCTGATCTCTGTTCACAAATACTTTCATAGCAACTTCCATCCACTGGGTTATATTCATTCCAGCAAAACCTTCAAGCTTCTGAAGTTTCCTTCGAATGTCCCCCCTGTGATTGTCCCACAAACGCTGTATTCACCATCCGTTGGTTTTCAAATGCTTCGTGGTCAAATGGAGTGTAAACATGGAAGGATTCACAGAGTCTTTCATAAAACTGGCCAGGACTCTCGTCAGGGGTTTGCAGTACCTCAGATATTTTCCCTACATTCATTGCTTTCTGGCCCCCTTTTTAAAGCCTTCAAGGAGAGCCCGATGATAACAATTCAGAGCAAGGCAGCCTGCATCACTGTTTGCTGCCCAGTGGGGTTTTAGGTCAGGAAAGTCTCTCAGCACTTCTCGCTGGGGCCCCCCCAAATGAGGTCGCAGTGCTCTAGTACGGGGGGGGGGGGGGGGTTGTACGAACATGGAACTGACATTCTTCAGATCTGGGACTCGGGGAACTTTATGAAGTGCTGGGCAGGTCTGTATCTGAAACTGGCATTTGTATGCTTCCCTCACTGCTCTTCTGACTGTCAGAGAATAATGTATCTGTGAGAGGGGCAGGGAGAACTAGCCGAATGCCCTGCTGAGACTGTCGACCTAGCTGAAGTCACAGAAATCTGCCTGGGAGGAGGGAAAGGGGGGAATTCTTCTGTCTCTGGCTCCTGTACTAAAATGGGGAATTGTGATTTTAATTTAGGCTGCATTTCCTGTGGGCTACGAGACAAAAGTATGCGACAGTGTTCCCCGTAGCATCTCCTGAGCCATTTAGGTCTCTGCCAACAAACATCCAGCCAGGAATCAATATAAGGGAATTTATCAGGATGTTTAGCTACCACAACTTGGTGCACTCGGCTAACCAAGTCATAATCAAATGTTCCTTCTCGGGGCCAATCAGTATTAAAGCTAGCCACTCATGCTCACAATATTTCTTTAACAAGGATGGAGTCATACGAACTCCATAATCTGCAGAGAATCCCTTCCTGAAATGCTTTACCATACACTCTAAGGGGCTGCATTTCGTCTCTGATCCCCCCCATATCTTTCTTCCAGGCTTTGAAAACACAGAGGGAAAGGAATACAGACAGCCAGGAATCCGGCTGCTCTAGTTTCAAGAAGGCTAACTAACAAGATGGCACTTTCGCCATTTTTCCCCCGACCTGGGCGCGGTCGCCTGGCCAGGAACTGCACTAATCAGGAGTCTATGCTCACTGCACAAGCCTCTGCTTGTGCCAAACACATAAATCAAGCACAGAACAAGAATTTGTAGAAAACAGTCTAACTATTAGGAAAGCGTTTTCCCCCAGCTCAGCTCAGGGTACTAGGGCGATTCCCTCGAGAGGTGATCAATCTCTCCTTCTTCCCTGTAGGAAGGACCGATTTTTTCCTGAACTGCAGACAGAAACAGACCCCCCCGTTATCACTTACCCCACTCAGATGTCCTCCGGATTTGAAAGGGTTGATTCCTAGACCTTCGGATAAAGCCAGCGGCAGAGGCGAATCAGGAAGGAATACTTTCTAGAACAACTGGTCTGGTGGCGCCTTGTATTCCCTCCTGCGTTCGCCACCAGCCCGGCTCAAACCGATTGAACCTAGAGGTAAGCAAGATAACCTTTTCTTTCTTATCTCGCTGTCTTAGCCGGGTCAAGGAACCAAAAATGTAGCAGATAAACGAGTGAAGAAAGAAACACCCAAGGAGTCTTAAAAGAAATAACGGTTTAATGTGCACAGACCCAGAGAAAATAGTTTTTCCAAATTCTGGGCCCCCACCAGAGGGCTCAGAGAGATTATATAGACCTCATATCAGATTATTACAGCATTTCTTCATGATTGGTCACTTTATTACAGTATAGTCCCGATTGGAGAAAGTCTACTGTACTCTTATCTCTAGCGAAGCAGAAGGAGAGTAGTTATCTCTAGCAAGCAGAGAGAGCAGCAGGACAAAGGAATAAGGGAGGGGACAAGCGTGTACCAGGGTATGACTTCACCAAGAGGGGTGTATCCTTTTCACTTAACCCTTCCAGCTCTCAGCCCTGCCTGGATTTCTACAAAGCGCAGACGTTAATGATGCACATTTCCCAGAGCTGACATATTCCAGTTAATAAATTGAGTGGAGGAGTGGCCTAGTGGTTGGGGCAAGGTACTTCAGGCTGGAAGGTCTGGGGTTCAAATCCCACTAGAGGACAGCAACCTTGGGCCAGAAGGACTGGGGTTTCTAGTCCCACAGGTGCTCCTTGTGGTCTTGGGCAAGCCACTTAACCCTCCATAGCCCATGTTCCCTGTAAAATAGTTATCTCCAAGTTATAATGCCCTGTTCAATGTAATTTCAGTTTGTTCAATGTAAACCGCACTGATGCAGAATAGCGCGTATATAAGAGAATGTAAAATAAATAAATAAAATAAAATAAATTCAAAATAAAGAGATATTTTTCTACCTTTTGTGCATTTTTTTCAGCTGCAATTGCTCCAGCCACTTTCTTCTGGATCCTTCGTGTCTTCTTCTAATTCTCCATCGTCTGCTGTCCATTTGTCCTTTCTTCTCTCTTATAGTTTTTTTCCATTCTCTCTCTACATTTGCTTTAACATACTAATCTTTCTCCTTTTGCTCTTTCCTCATTCCTATTTCATCCACTCATATTTTACCCTTCCATCCTCAATCCCCACTTACTCTCCCAATACCCAGCCAATTGTAGATTTTTCTTCCCTCCCACACAAAATATTTTCCCCCCTCTCCATTTCACTCTCACAGCCCCATCCCATTCTAATCCTCCCCCAACATCAGCTCCCTTCTAATTCCAGCCCCACCCAGTATCCGCTCCCTTCTAGTCCCCCCCCATCAGCCCATTTCCAGTCCTAGCTCCCCCATCCATTTCCAGTCCTATCCGAGTCCCTCCATCAGCTCATTTCCAATCCCAGCCCCCCCATCAGCCCATTTCTAGTCCTTTCCTAGCCCCACCATCAGCCCATGTCAAATCCTAGCTCCCCTCCACTCAGCCCATTTCCATTCCAGGCCCCCGTCTCCATCAGCTATTTGCAGTTCAAGCCTCCCCTTTCACTCAACCCATTTCCAGTCCTAGCAACCCCCCCAACCCATTACCAGTCCTAACCCCCCATCACCCCATTTTCAGTCTTAGCCCCCCATAGCCCATTACCAGTCGTAACCCCCCATTAGCCCACAGCCCATTACCAGTCCTAACCACATCAGCCCACCTCAAGTCCTACCCCCCCATCACCCCATTTTCAGTCTTAGCCCCCCCAATAGCCCATTACCAGTCCTATCCCCCCCATCAACCCATTACCAGTCCTAACCCCATCATCCAACCTCAAGTCCTAAACCCCCATCAGCCCATTTCCAGTCCTAGCCCCCTTCTCCCCCCAACAGCCCAGGGAAAATAAAAAAAAAAAAAAAAAAAAGAAGCTGGCTGCCGTGTCAGTAGCAGAATTGAGTGTCTCAGCACCCCCCCCCCCCTGCCCCGCAGAGCCCTCCCACCCTGCAATAGTCCCTCTCGCGATGGCTTTCAGAGCCGTGAAGGGAAAGTTTTTCCCTTGCGGCTCTGTTAAGCCCACTGGGGCTGATGGAAAACATTCCTGTTTCCCACCAGCCCCGGTGGGCTTAACAGAGATGCGAGGGAGAAACTCTCCCTTTGCAGCTCTGAAAGCCACCGCGAGAGGGATTGATGCAGGAAGGGAGAGCTCTGCCGGGTAAGGGGGGGCGCCGGGACACTCGATTCTGTCGCTGTGGCAGCAGCCAGCTGTTTTTTTTTTAAATTTACTTTTAAAGCAGAATGTTGCTTGCGTGGGGCCCCCTGAAACGCGGGGCCCTGTGCAAAAAACATTCTCGCTCAATGGATGGGCCGGCCCTGCTTGTATGCAGTGTGGAAAATTAAATAAAATTACCTGGTCAGGGGTTGCTTAAGGCAATCTGCTGCCCGAGGTGAGGGATGAGATGGCGCGCCTCCCCCTCCCAGAGCAGATGGGGGGGGGGTCTCTCAAAATTTCAGTCTGAACCAAGCCAGTTAGATAATGTGGAGGAAATGCAAGGATGTTTGAACTAAAAGAGAGAACAAGAACCACAGCGCAGTTCATAACACCAAATTGTAACTCATTTTTATTTTGTTGTTATAAACCGCACTATCACATTTTCTTTTTGAATATATATATATATATATATATATTGTCATGAGGCTGGAGACACGGAAGGAGCAGGTTTAGAAAAAAATCCTGTCTTTCATAGAGCTGTAGATGTGTAGAAGATGCAATTACCTCGCAGCACAGCTAGAGGGGGCAGGAGTAATCCTACAGAGGCTGAGTCAACGTGCCCAGCCACAGATTGTATGAGTGTTAACCAGCTGCACCTGAAGGCAAGCCCGGGAGTTTCAAAGGTAAAATGCCTTTATAAAGGAAAGACAGCCAGAAGGAAGTGGTGTGGAGGAGGAATCCATTCGGAGGGAACTCAGCCGGCAGCAGTTCCGCCAGAAGGAACGAGAAGGAGTATGGAGAAGGAGAGAGTCCACACGGAGCAAGCCCAGAGGGACAGAATCCAGACGGAGACTACGCAGAGGGATAGAGTCCAGAGGGGCAGAGCACAGAGAGACGGAGTCCAGAGAGAGACTGCCAGGAGAAGCAGTTTGGCTGGAAGGAGTGACACTCCCAGCCCAAGTAACGTAGCTGGATCAAGCAGCACAACAAGAGCAGCAACAGCTGAAAGAAGAGCACAGAAAACCAAGGAGCCATGCTTTAAGAGAAGCCTACATTCACCTGAGTTCACTGGACCAGGATTACAAGGTACAAGGAGGAGAGGTTCCTATAACAAAGCTACCTTTACACAGAAGCACAGAGGTTGGGAATCCTCACCAGGTTTTCCTGGGCTTCAGGAGGGCAAAGCACTGCACAAGAAAACCTGTCTCCAGAGAGAAGTACAGAAACAGAAACAAAAGAGTGGCAGGTTCACACACAACACCTTTATTGAACAAATAATAGGTGGCCTAAACCCAACACAGGACCGTGTTTCGTGTTGTACTTCATCAGGGGTTATCGGGGCACACTAAAAAACATATAAATCATAAAATTATTAAATACAATTAAAATAGTAACTTAAAATAAGGGGCTAAAACAATAAATATAAACATTAATAGATCAAAAACCAACACATTAAAAAATTAAAAAATGTCACACTATACCATAACCGCCATAGGTCTCGAATGAAACACAAAATCTGTACATGCGTATTTCTAATATCTAATGTGTCGCATAAAACCAATAGATGAGAAGGATAAATAATCAAATCTATGTACTAAAGGATCACATATAAAAGAGGACTAAAGGGATGAGGAGAACGAGTATAGAAGAAGAAGTGAGTGTGAAAATAAAATTACTAATAATGGTCAAAATTAGACATTACCAGATTGGTGTGTGGGGGTCACAGACTACACAATACACATAAATGTGTAATTGAAGTCACTAATGTCATAAATAAAAAACTCTTCTGTAAAAAAGAACATAAATTTAGAAAATTTGTTCAAAAATAAACTAAAAAAGAAAAAAGGAAATGTGGCCCAGGTCAGATAAATTATCCATTATAAGGAAAGGATAATGTACTAAAAAGGTAAGTGTCTCATCTATCTACCATTTAAACATACCATGAACAATAGCTCAATATGTTTAAGGGGGCAACGGGGAACCTTATGTAAATCTATATATGGAGTAATGAATCACGTGCACACCCAAAAGACCTTTATTGGTTAAACATGGCAAATGTTGAAAAATTAATAATTTGCTAGTGGGAGCTAGAAGGGACCCTACTCTGGAAGGCCCATAGGTATACCATTGAACAACATCTTTTTTAAAATGGATTGGACACAATATCAAATATGGGTCTGATAGGACCAATCTGTGAAATGTCCCTTTAGTCCTCTTTTATATGTGATCCTTTAGTACATAGATTTTATTATTTATCCTTCTCATCTAGTTCTGATCCTTCTGTTTAATTCTCACTGCATCTTTAAGTATTCTTAATTATAATTTCAACTGCATTTTTAATTGTATTTCTAATTGTTTTTGCATTCCATATTGTTTTTTATGCGACACATTAGATATTAGAAATATGCATGTACAGATTTTGTGTTTCCTTAATTATAATTTTAACTGTATTTTTAAATTTATTTCTAATTGTTTTTGTGTTCCATATTGGTTTTATGCGACACATTAGATATTAGAAATACGCATGTACAGATTTTGTGTTTCATTCGAGACCTATGGCGGTTATGGTATAGTGTGACATAATTTTTTAATGTGTTGGTTTTTGATCTATTAATGTTTATATTTATTGTTTTAGCCCCTTATTTTAAGTTACTATTTTAATTGTATTTAATAATTTAATAATTTTATGATTTATATGTTTTTTAGTGTGCCCCGATAACCCCTGATGAAGTACAACACGAAACACGGTCCTGTGTTGGGTTTAGGCCACCTTTTATTTGTTCAATAAAGGTGTTGTGTGTGAATCTGCCACTCTTTTGTTTCTGTTTAGCCGCGAGTGGCTGGTGCTGTTTTTCTTGCTGTTTCCAGAGAGAAGTACGTCAGAGAGAGAGCTCCAGGTGTAGCAGCTGCAGGAAGCCAAGGTATGGTGGCTCTTTACTTTTAAAAGAAAGCCTTGCTCCTAGAAACTCTGATAAAGCAGACGCTCAGTATATGAGAAGAGGGAAGAAAGTAGAGCTTTTTAAAACAATACCTAAGGGCTTAACAGAAGAGTCTTACTTGAAGCAAAGAAGCAGAGATAGACCTTCTAAACTTGTAGCCGTAAGGGAAAGCATTTATTCAGAGGGAGAAGCCAGTGACGCAGAGTCCATGGAAAAAGAGTTTGAGAATACTATTCCCATTCCTCAGGATGAATCCATGGATTGTACTTTTTGTGCTACTACTAGTCTTGAGTCCTTAGTAGAACTCTAAATATAAAAAGAAACCCTGCAACCAATTGTGAAGCTTATAACAGGTTGTGTGCCTGCTTGCTTAATTTACTTTGGAATGAAAGAATCCTCAGTTAAACCCTGCATTCAATTGTGAAGCTTATAACAGTTGTATGCCTGCTTATTTGGTGGAACCCTTTATAAAGAAGGACTATCTTTATTTTCTTATGTCTTAGTGAACCCTTGCGTTAAAGGGGAAATAAAGCCTTATTACCCTCCACTCTTGGCTTATATAATTTGTTCTCACAAGGAGCTAAAACTCCAAGGACCAAACTGCACTTGGCCTTAAAGAGCCAGTGCTCCTTAAAAATAATAAAAATGCTCAGGATGCCCTTACAGCCACTGGCCACTGGGGGCACCTGACGACAATATATATATATATATTCTGTATCCATAAAAACCTCTTCCTCAACAAGAAGTGCAGAGAACTAGGACATTCATTCATGGAACTCAATAGCTTAAAAAAATCTGATTCTGATCATCTCACTGAGAACAAACATTCTCCATTACCAGGCATATTGTAAATTAATACAAAACTCTACAACAAAAGTCACTGAGGATCTATAGTGCAAATCTACCATACCATATCAGCACCAACTTCCAAAACTCATATAAGGAGCCCATCCAAAAAATGTATCACTGTAAATACTGCAGTGGGCCCTGTAACATTCAACACCTATTTAGAAAACCGAACACCTGGCCTTGGTCATACACTCAGAACACAGACCCTCAAAGTACAGAATAAGTGACCATAATCTATAAATAAATAAATGTGGATAAAAATTAAACTGCAACCCCAAAAAGTCAGATTCTGCAGACAACACCAGAGAATTAGAAAGAGATGCATTTCCCTGTACTTTATAAAGATAGCACTAAATACAGTCATTAAATTGAAAATAAAATTCCCTTCTATCTTTGCTATGTGACCATTTTATTTTCGGATCATGCTGGTCCCAATATGAGGTTTTTGCTTTCCTCCACCTCCCAGTGCTCCCCTGTCTATTTCCCCCCAGGGTCAGCATGAGGGTGATGCAGGGCTATGTGTGGCGATTCATTGCTGCATCATTTGCATAAATTTAGTATATTTTAAAATGTACATGCCACCCATCTAAAATCCTAGGTGGCTTCCAAACATATAAATCCAATTTACTAAAACAGATGTTACAATAAAACAAACATAATAATAAAACACTAAATTTGATTAATGAAAAGCCACTTATACAGACCCCCCCTCTCTCCCAATCAAACATTTATAAGTATCTGCACATCAAATTTACTTTGCTATGACCAGATTCTTGATGAGGAGGGAAGATATAAAATGAGATAAACAAATCCTGATAGCCATTAATTCAAAGCTGGATAAGTCCGGAACTCAGTAGTGGTGAAGCTATCAGGCTACTAAACAAAATTAAACGGAGATGTTCCCTTAAAATTTGAAATATCCTTGAATCTGAACTGATAAAATATTTTAAAATTTCAGTCTGGCAGCATAAAGAACGCATAACTGCAAATCTCAAAGATAATACATATTCCAGTGCCCCCCCCCAACCAACACCCTACAGTTGTGCTCAACAAGAACCCAGAGTACAGGACCCATAGAGCAAATCTACTATTCCATAACAGCAATAACTTCCAAAACTCACACAACATGGAGCATATCCAGACAAGCCCAACACCATAAATATTGCAGTGGGACCTAGAACATCCATATTTCTAGTCAGAAAACTGAACAAGCCAGATTACTACAGATCCTTACATAGAAACTCTATGCTAACAGAACATGTCGCCTCAGTCACACATGTCCTCCAGGTGATGTAAAACCCTTTCGCACCGAGGAAGTTTCTCCAGGGCCATGTGCCCATGAAGGAAGGGTTAGGACAGCCGTTATAGTTGGTGATTCAATCATTAGGCATGTAGATAGCTGGGTGGCTGGTGGACGTGAGGATCGCCTGGTAACATGCCTGCCTAGTGCGAAGGTAGCAGACCTCACGCGCCACCTAGATAAGGTCTTAGATAGTGCTGGGGAGGAGTCTGCTGTCTTGGTACATGTCGGTACCAATGACATACGAAAATGTGGTAGGGAGGTTCTGGAGGCTAAATTTAGGCTTTTAGGTAGGAAGTTGAAATTCAGAACTTCCAGGGTAGCATTCTCCGAAATGCTTCCCGTTCCACGTGCAGGGCCCAAAAGGCAGGGAGAGCTCCGGAGTCTCAATGCGTGGATGAGACAATGGTGCAGAGATGAGGGATTTGGATTTGTTAGGAACTGGGGAACATTCTGGGGAAAGGCGGGGCTCTTCCGAAGGGATGGGCTTCACCTTAACCGGGATGGAACCAGGCTACTGGCATTAACCTTTAAAAAGGAGATAGAGCAGCTTTTAAACTAGATAATAGGGGAAAGCCGACAGTCGCCCAAGAGCGGATGGTTCGGAAGAATGTATCCTTGAAGGATACTACCAAAAGCAGAGAGGTTCCAAAAAAGAGTAAAGTAGCCCAAATGCCCTCGAGTATGGAGCAGACAGAGCTTAAAGATCCCAAATTACCCATGTCTACCAATAGCCAAATTAATATGAATAAAATACAGTCTCTAAAATGCTTGTATGCAAATGCTAGAAGTCTAAAAAATAAGATGGGAGAGTTAGAATATATAGCACTAAATGAGAGGTTAGACATGATTGGAATATCAGAAACATGGTGGAAGGAGGACAACCAGTGGGACACTGTGATACCTGGGTACAAACTATATCGTAATGATAGAGCTGATCAAATTGGTGGAGGGGTTGCGCTCTATGTTAGAGAGGGCATTGAGTCAGAAAGGATTAAAGTTTTGCAGGAAACAAAATTTGCTGTAGAATCTCTATGGATTGAAATTCCATGTAAAAAGGGGAAGGCGATGGCAGTGGGGGTGTACTATCGACCGCCTGGCCAGAATGAACAAATGGATGATGAAATGCTCAAAGAAATCAAGGAAGCTAACAAAGGTTACAGCGTGGTAATAATAATGGGTGATTTCAATTAACCCGGTATTGACTGGGTCAGTGTCACGGCAGGACATGCTGGGGAGATAAAGTTCCTAGATGAAATAAATGACTGCTTCTTGGAGCAGCTGGTTCATGAACCGACCAGAGGGGAAGCCATATTAGACCTCGTACTTAGTGGAAAACCAGATCTAGTGCAAGAGATAAGGGTGTTGGGGCCACTTGGCAATAGTGATCATAGCATGATCGCCTTTGATTTAATTAGTGGAGGAGGGATAGTAAGGAAATCCACAGTAGTTCCTTTTAACTTTCGAAAGGGAGACTATGATAAAATGAGGAAAATAGTTAAGAAAAAACTAAAAGGAGCAGTTGCAAAGGTTAAAGACTTACATCAAGCTTGGGTGTTGTTGAAAAATACTATCTTGTAAGCCCAGACCAGCTGTATTCCACGCTTTAAGAAAAGTGGAAGGAAGTCCAAAAAACTGCCAGCATGGTTTAAAGGTGAGGTCAGAGAGGCTGTTGTTGCCAAAAAAGCATCTTTCAGAAAATGGAAAAAAGAGCCAAACGAAACCTGGAAATAGCACAAGCACTGGCAGGTCAAATGCAAGGCATTGATAAAGCAGGCAAAGGAAAATTTGAGAAAAAGCTTGCTGCGGAAGCAAAAATGCGAAATAAAGATTTTTTCAAGTACATTCGTAGCAAAAAAACTGTGAGTCAGTTGGTCCATTAGATTATATAGGAGTTAAAGGGGCACTAAGAGGTGACAAGGCGATAGCGGAGAGACTGAATGAATTCTTTGCTTCGGTCTTTACTGAGGAAGATGTAGGGATGTTACCCATGACTGAAGTGGTATTTAAAGGTGCGGAAGAATTGAAGGAAATATCGATACATCGGGAAGATGTATTACAACTATTAGATAAACTGAAGAGTAGCAAATCACCTGGGCCAGATGGTATACATCCAAGGGTGTTGAAAGAACTGAAATATGAGATTGCAGACCTGCTATTAGTAATCTGTGAACTATCATTAAAATTATCTCTAATACCTGAAGATTGGAGGATCGCCAATGTAACACCAATTTTTAAAAAGGGTTCCAGGGGTGATCCGGGAAACTACAGACCGGTGAGCCTCACGTCAGTACCAGGAAAAATGGTAGTAACCATCATAAAGAATAAAATTACTCAGCATGTAGATAGTCATGGCCTAATGGGAGACAGCCAACATGGCTTTAGACAAGGAAGATCTTGTCTTACTAATCTGTTATGTTTTTTTGAAAGTGTGAATAAACAGGTGGACAAAGGTGAGTCGGTTGATATAGTGTATCTAGACTTTCAGAAAGCCTTTGACAAGGTCCCTCATCAGAGACTTTTGGCAAAACTAAAGAGTCATGGGATAGGAGGCAGTGTACTACTGTGGATAAGGAACTGGTTAAAAGATAGAAAGCAGAGGGTTGGGCTAAATGGCCAATTTTCCCAATGGAGAAAGGTGAATAGTAGTGTACCCCAGGGATCTGTGCTGGGTCCGCTGCTTTTTGACATATTCATAAATGACCTGGAAAGAGGAATAACGAGTGAGGTTATCAAATTTGCAGATGACACAAAACTATTTAAAGTTGTTAAAACCCAAGAGGATTGTGGAAAATTGCAAGAGGATCTTGATAAATTGGAAGACTGGGCGGGCATCAAAATGGCAGATGAAATTTAATGTGGACAAGTGCAAAGTTATGCACCTAGGGAAGAACAACCCAAACTATGGTTACACAATGCAAGGTTCCACATTAGGAATCACCACCCAGGAAAAAGATTTAGGCGTCATTGTGGATAACATGTTAAAAAACTCGGCTCAGTGTGCAGCGGCAGCCAAGAGAGCAAACAGAATGCTAGGTATCATAAGGAAAGGAATGGAAAATAAATATTGTGTGCAGTTCTGGTCACCGTATCTTAAAAAGGATACAGCATTATTAGAAAACGTTCAGAGAAGAGCCACCAAAATGGTAAAGGGGATGGAAGGATACTCCTATGAAGAAAGGCTAAAAAGGTTAGGACTCTTTAACCTGGAAAAGAGACGGCTGAGGGGAGATATGATAGAAGTCTATAAATTAATGAACGGAGTGGAACGGGTAAACGTAGATCGATTGTTTACGTTATCAGAATATAGAAAGACTAGGGGACATACATGAAGCTACAGGGTAAACTATTTAAGACTAATAAAAGAAAATATTTTTTCACTCAACATGTAATCAAACTCTGGAATTTGTTACCGGAGGATGTAGTAAAGACTGTTAGTGTAGCTGGGTTTAAAAAAGGTTTGGACAAGTTCCTGGAGGAAAGGTCCATAAACCATTATTAAGAAGGGACCCAGGATATCAATGCTTGACCCAGTACAAGCATTGCGGAACCTGTGTCTTTTGGGGAAACTGCTAGGTACGTATGACCTAGATTGGCCACTGTTGGAAACAGGATACTGGGCTTGATGGACCTTGGTCTGACCCAGTATGGCATATCTTATGTTCTTATGCAGAACAGAGATCTTCACCAAGTAGGGAATATATCAATACAAACTAAAAATAGACATGTAGTCAAAAAATGAAAATTAGGGGGAGTAACCAAGATGGCGGATGTTAGCACGGAGCGGTGAGCGCCTGCCGTTAGCTGTCTGAGTCTGTGGAGCAGCGACCGTGAGATGGGACGGAGAAAGCGGAAGCAAGTCGCCTTACCTCCGGGTGAGAAACCATCGTGCTCTGCGGGCCAGCGTACCCTGGGGCAGTGTGGCTTTGAGCCCCGTGTTGGAGCGGCGTCCTTGGCTGGGGCAGAGGGAGGAGTGTCGCCCCAGAGCGTGTCGGGTGTCTGGCTCTCTCCTGAGGAGCGGACACCGCCGCCGCGTCCCGGAAGCTTATCCTCTGGAGCTGCTTTGACCCCGGAGTTGGTTGCAGCAAGCACGCCGACTTTTGAGGCCATAGGAGGTGCAGCTACAGCGGTGTCTTTCCCTTCGGTGGATGCAGGCCGGGGTCGGAGCTGTGAGATGGGGGTGTCAGTGGAGCGACCTGAGTCTGCAGTCTTGACGATGTTGGAAGAGCTTCCTGTGGTTCCAGTTCTGGTGAGACCCGCGGTAATTACTATGGAAACGCTATGGGAAGGAATGGCATCCCTGAATCACTCCATGAATAGACTTTGTGGGACGTTTCAAAAGGAACTTAATGTGGTTAGAGATTCTCGTGATTCTCTTTCTAAAGCTCATGAAGGGCAAGTTAGTAGGGTTACCACCCTGGAGAAGGAGATTGGGGAGTTGCGGGGTCTGGTCCATATCCATCTAAAGGATAGTAATGTAACTGCTAGGAAGATGGAGTACCTGGAAAACCAGGCCCGGCATTGTAACCTCCGGTTCTTGGGTTTTCCTAGGTCTCCAGTATTATCAGCGGCTGAGATGCTGCGGAAGTATTTTGGGGAGGTGTTAAAAATCCCCTCGGAGCAGTTTCCCCCCTTGACCAGGGCCCAGTATCTATCCTTGGGTGGTAGAGGTGGAGCAGACGGGGCCCCCCCCTCTTATCCGGGGTTGGGGGATCTCACAGGTCTCCTTGAGAGTTCTCTGGAGATTGTTACGGAAAGAACTACCCTCCTTGCTACTTTTGCTTTGGAGACTGATAAAATGTTTATTCTTAAAATGTATTTTAGGAAAGCTAATGAAGCTTTTATGGGCTCAAGAGTAAGAGTATTTCCTGACTTAGCACGAATTACCCAATTGAGAAGGAAGGAGTTTTTGGCTCTTCGCCCTAGGACCTTAGCCCTGGGCGCTTCCTTCCAACTTAAATTTCCTGTGAAATGTTATGTTAATTTTAAGCAAAAGATGTTTCTGTTTTTTGAGCCAAAGCAGTTGTTAGCCTTCTTGGAGTCTAGGGAAGTGAGTGATGTCGAGGTTGTTGTAACTTCTCATACAGCTGACGTGTGAGTCTCCCATTCGCCTGTTATAATTTGTGTGATTAATGGATATGTTACTGTATCATTATATCTGTTTGATTGTTTCCTAGTACTCCCCTATTTCCTAATTTTTGTGGTCTGATGGAGGGAAAATGAGTATGGGATGGTTGTAATTATTACCTAATGTATTTGATGTTTATTTTTCCATTTTCATTCATGGATATTGTGTGGATGTTAAAATGTATTAAATTCATAAAAAAAAAAAAAAAAAGGAAATTAGGCTTACCTGCTAATTGTTGTTCCTTGAGGAACTCTAATCCAGTCCCGGAACCATAGAGTTGTGAACCTCCACCAGCAGCTTTGGAGACTGAAAGATGTCATCGCCTTGATGTCACTGGTATATCCTGGCAAGCACCACCCCTCTTCCACCAGCACCTATTGACAAAGCAGACTAAGCAGAGCAACAAATAAGCAGTATCCGAAACATTAACGTGGTTAACCGCTCATAAAACTATGTAAACCAACTATATAAGAAAATAGGGAAAAAAGTATGTACTCCGGATGCCTGCCCCCGAGCCCACCCGGGCCTGCTGCTCCAGAAAGACCCCACTGTAGCTCCGCTGTGTACCCTCCTAACAAAGAAATATATTGTAGCCCCCTGTATGCGTTTCTATTCTTCAGGTGGTGTACAGGGAAATACCTAGGGAGGGATCCGGGACTGGACTAGAGTTCCTCAAGGAACAACAATTAGCAGGTAAGCCTAATTTCCATTTCCTTATCGTCCCTCTAGTCCAGTCCCGGAACAATAGAGTATGTAACAGAGCAGTGAATATCAACAGGAGGGACCCGCAAGCCCAGCCTGAAGAACCGCCGAACCAAAACGCACATCCCCCCTCGCCTGAACATCCAGCCGATAGTGCCTCGCGAAGGCATGCAACGAGGACCAAGTCGCCGCCTTACAAATGTCCTCCACCGGCACTAAACTGAACTCCGCCCAAGACGCCGCCTGCGCCCTGGTCGAATGCGCACGAAGACCCTCCGGTACCACCTTACCCTGCAACAGATAGGCCGAGGCAATAGCCTCCTTCAACCACCGAGAAATGGAAGACTTCGCCGCCGCTTCACCTTTTCGCGTCCCCCCGAAGGCGACAAACAGACGGTCCGACTTTCTGAAAACCGCCGTCCTACGAAGATACTTCTTAAGCACTCTCCGAACATCCAAGCGATGCAACCGACCGCCCGACTGGGCCTTCTGTTCATCCGAAAAAACTGGAAGGGACACTACCTGGTTAACGTGAAACCCCGACACCACCTTAGGCAGGAAGGCCGGGACCGTGCGCAGGACCACCTTGTGATCGAAAAAGGACAAGAACGGTTCCCTACAAGACAGAGCCTGCAGCTCCGAAATCTGTCTAGCGGAACAAATAGCTACGAGAAAAAGTCTTCAATGTCAAGTCCTTGATGGAGGCTGTGATAAGGAAGCTTATCATAGCTCAGGAAGGAGCTATAGAAAAGGTGAAGTGACTCTGAACAAGCAACCTGTCAGTTCTGGTAGAAATAAGAAAACAGAATTTTTCCATAAAAGATTACCAGTCCCAGAATGCACCAGGTTTCCAACAGCCATTAGAGGAGCTGAAGTGGGAAAACGTGTGTTCAATCAGGAGGGCTATGAGGTAATCCCCAAGCACTCATCTCAAAGGGCAGGGCCTGATTCAGCACAGCTGCGCTGTGCTAGGGTGGAGCACTCATCTAAGCAGAATAAAGGTAGAGTTTATTCTACAGAGAATCATCCTCAGAATCAGCTTGGATATCCTCAGCTTGGACATCTTCATCATCTGGAGGATCATCAGAAGCAGAAGCCAGAGCGGACGAACAGAGAGGGCAAGAAACCCTTTGGAAGAAAGAAGAGAAAAGCATTTGGGAGGTCTAAAGGAGTCCAGAGCAGTACGTATACTGGGAGACATTCAAAAGGCCAGCATACACCATTGGACTGGGGAAAACCAGAGGAGTGGTGCTGCAGAGCTAGGAATCTCCAGACGGTACCTGTGAGGGAGACGGCTGCACTTGGAAGGGACCCTAGGACCCGTGCCAGAAGGTATGTGAAGAGAGACCCAGTGTCCAGGGATCTGGATTGGAAGGCTGGACATAAGAACTGGACTACATACTGGCCAGGCTATTTAGAGAGGAACTCTAACAGCAATGGAAGCTCAGGTATGAACACTGAACTATGCCCTAGCTATACCCTTGAAAGACAGCAGGGAAACAAGTATTCTCCTGAGAATGCTCCATTGAGAAATTCCTCTGTGCCAATCCATGATATTGAGCCCATGATTGATGAAGAAGGGGGAGAGGTTATAGATCCAGGCTGTGAATACATGGATTGCTCTCTGTCTAAACTCCTTTGGTAATTTTCTGTTACAAACTACAACAACCATCACAAAGAAATACAAACTTGTTCTTTAAATCTACTCAGAAAAGCTCCTGAGTAGGATTTGAGCCAAGCAGTAGAAAGTAAGCCAGCTAAGGGGTTTCAGCTGGATAACTGCTAGCAATTGAGCCTTACCTAATTGCTTGTGAGCTCTGAGGGAATCACTTCTGAGTCTATGGGTGAAGACATAAGAAGTTAACCTGAAAAGAACAGTTTTTCCCTACTTTGTAGGTTTTGTTTGTTGATTGAAACACTGCTAAGAAAATATTAGCTAGAGCCTACAGAAAAGACCAGTTTGTTACCAACCAGGTCTTTATTCTTTTGATTTGATTGCCTGACAAGTTCAGCTGTTGTTTTCCTGATTTTGTTTTTCTAAGTTTAACACTGAAAGCAAGTATCCTGTTTTATGTGCTACCAAGCATATCTGTGTTGGGAGAAATAACCCCATAAATAAATATCTTATTGGCTTTACACTCAAGCACAACTAATTATTGTGAACGGATGTGTCTGGTGTGAATGGACTACATATCCCACAATCCCTTGCAAATCATATTAATATATGCCTTTGCCAAGACTGTGAACATTCTCACCCAGGCACCCGTCTGACAAGGCCTTACCCAACGGCTCTCCGATCAATGCCTCTAACACCACACTGAGATCCCAAGAAGGAACTGACGTATGTCTCAGCGGCCGCAGAAGCCGCACCGCTCGCAAAAAACGCCGAATATCCGTATGCGCTCCTACCAGCTGACCCTGAATTCTCCCCCGGAAACAGGAGATGGCCGCCAGCTGCACCCGCAAGGAACTAGCCGCCAGACCTTTCTCCATGCCATCCTGCAAAAACGAAAGAATATGCGGCACCGAAGACTTTAATGGCTGCAAATCGCACTCCGCGCACCAAGCTTCGAACACCCGCCACACCCGGGTGTACGCCAGCGACGTGGAACGCCTCCGCGCCTTCAGCAACGTAGCAATGACTGCTGCCGAGTAACCTTTGGCCCTCAGCCTAGCCCTCTCAAGAGCCATGCCGTAAGCGAGAACCGACCCCCCTGCAACATGCGTAACGGCCCCTGCAGCAAGAGGTCTTCCCGAGCCGGGAGTCTCCATGGCCTTTCTATCACCAGCCGAATCAGATCTGCATTCCACGGCCTTCTGGGCCAATTGGGCGCCATGAGAATGACCACGCCGCGGTGCCTCTCTATGCGTTGGTCTACCTTCCCTATAAGCGCCCAAGGTGGAAACACATAGAGAAGCCCTTCCACCGGCCACCGCCGTGCCAACGCATCGAGGCCTTCCGACATCCGCTCTCTCCGCCTGCTGAAGAACCTTTCTACTTTTGCGGACTCGAAGCTGGCCATGAGATCCATTTTCGGCGTCCCCCAGCGCTGCACTAGCCTTGCAAAAACCTCTGGGTGAAGACTCCATTCCCCCGGGTCCACCCTGCGACGACTTAGGAAATCCGCCTCGATATTCTCCACGCCGGCCACATGCTGCGCTGACAACGCCACCAAATGTCGCTCGGCCCAACTCAACAGCTGACCGGCCTCCTCCTCCAGCGAAGCACTCCCTGTGCCTCCCTGGCGATTGATATAAGCCACCGTCGTCGCATTGTCTGAGAGAACCCGTACCGGCACTCGACCCATGGTTCCCTGAAACTGTCGCAGCGCCAGATACACCGCACGCATCTCCAGCCGGTTGATGGACCAACCCCGCTCTGGACTCGACCAAGCCCCCTGGGCAAAGCGTCCCTTGCAATGCGCCCCCCAGCCTGCGAGACTGGCGTCCGTTGTCACTAACCTCCAGGAGGGAGCCTCCAGCGCTACGCCCCTTTCCAGATTTCCAGGCCGCAACCACCACCGAAGCTTTTGCCTCACCTTCGGAGGGCACACCAGTCGCTGAGACAAGGCGTCCCGTTGATGAGACCAACGCCGGAGAAGAGAGCTCTGCAACGGGCGCATATGAAACCGGGCCCACTGCACCACTTCGATCGTGGCCGCCATTGCACCTGCAAATACTGCCACGCCGTCGAGGCCCTGCACCCTAAAAACCCGCGCACTAGCTCCCTCAAGGCTTGTGCCCTTTTGCTCGGGAGAAACACCCTCCCCCGTTCTGTCTCGAAGCGCGCTCCCAAGAATTCCAGACTTTGAGCTGGAAGCAGCTTGCTCTTCGCAAAATTGACCACCCAGCCTAGGCTTTCCAAGAATTCCACCACCCGACCGGTGGCCGCCGCACTCTCGCCCCTGGATTTTGCGCGAATCAGCCAATCGTCCAAGTAAGGATGCACCAGAATCCCTTCCTTGCGGAGCGCCGCCGCCGCCACCACCACCATGACCTTTGTGAATGTCCGAGGCGCCGTCGCTAGTCCGAAAGGCAGCGCCCGGAACTGAAAATGACCCATGGGCACCGCAAAGCGCAGGAACTTTTGATGCTCGGCCCGAACGGGAATATGTAGATACGCCTCCGTGAGGTCCAAGGACGTTAAGAACTCCCCCTTCCGGACCGCCGCAATGACCGAGTGCAAGGTTTCCATCCGAAAATGGGACACGCGAAGGCAACGATTCACCCTTTTTAAATCCAGAATCGGGCGAAACGTACCTTCCTTCTTTGGAACCACAAAATAGATAGAGTATCGACTGAACCCGTATTGATCCCGCGGCACCGGCACCACCGCTCCGAGGCGCTGTAGCCGCCGAAGTGTGTCTGAGACCGCCCGCAACTTCCGCGGCGCTCTGCACGGGGAAATGACAAAGGAATCTAAGACGGGTTGATGGAGCTCTAGGGCATACCCCTCTCGAATGACCTCCAACACCCACTGATCTGTGGTAACGTGGACCCAGGCAGCGTAAAACTCCCGCAACCGGCCTCCTATGGGAATGTCCACCCCCTGGGTCCGCCTTATCTCATTGTGACTTCTTTCCGCTAGTGGAGGGGAAGGAGGAAAAACCCCTACCCGCCCTTCGGAACCCTCGAAACTCCTGGCCTCGTGGAGGAAAACACCCCCTCTGCGATTGTCCAAAACGCGAGGACCGAAACGTACGAAAATCTCTTGAGAGCCCCCTGGCGCTAGTCGTCCCGCGGCCCTGCTTCAGTTTATCCTCCAGGAGCCGACCGCCCTTGGACTCTCCCAGGTCCTTGACCAGCTTCTCCAAGTCTGTACCAAACAAAAGTTTTCCGCGAAAGGGGAGCTTACTAAGGTGCGCTTTGGAAGATCCGTCTGCCGACCAATTACGCAGCCAGAGGTACCGACGTGCCGCCACCACAGAGGCCATACTCTTGGCCAAACCTCGAATCAGATCGTAGTGGATATCCGACAAATACGCTGTGCCCGACTCCGGCCTCGCCAATTCTTCCGCCTGCGTCTCCAGAAGTCCTTCCTGCAGCCGCTGGGACCACCGTAAGCAACCCCAGGCTACCCATGCTCCCGCAATCGAGGCCTGTAAGGAAAGGGCACACATATCAAACACCTGCTTTAACAGGGTCTCCAACCTCCTGTCCTGTACATTCTTTAACGCCGCGGCTCCCTCAACTGGGATTGTGGTCTTTTTTGTAAATGCGGACACTGCCGCATCCACCTTCGGTGAACGAAAAATCTCCCTATCCTGATCTGAAAGGGGATATAACCGGGATAAAGTTCTGGTGCCCCTGAGCGCCGATTCCGGGGCGTCCCACTCTTCTTGAATCATGTCTCTAAACACCCTATGGACCGGGAACACCCGTTGGGACTTCCGAACGGCCTGCAACAGAGGATCCTCCAATGCCTCCTCCTCCTCCGACGGCACCACTGCGGGCATATTGAGCGTTTTGAGTGTTTCCGCAATCAGCGCCGGCAGCTCCTCGCGCCGAAACACCCTGACCACTCTACTCTGCTCCTCCGCGTCTGGCAACTCCCCCTCTTCCAATTCCCCTTCTGAAACGCCTTCCACCTCCAAATCCGAGAGGTGCCCCTCATCTTCCACCACCGAAGATGGGCTCTCCTCCACCAGTTCCCGACGTCTTTTGGCCGGACCGGCCTCCTCAAGAAGACTCCCCGACCTTTTCTGAACCTTTGCTCTCGGGCCCTGAGCCTCCAGACTGGGCTGCAGCAAAGCAAAAGCTTTCTGCATAAGGGAGAAAAAATCTGGGGGAATACCTGGCAGTCCACCGCCCTGGCTGCCTGCCGCTGCCGCCGAAGGGCCTGCCATTGAGGATGGACCCGCGGTCGGCTCCGGGAGCTCCAAAGTAGGCGGCTGGGAGTCACCTGCCTCCAAAGGAACCGCTGCGGGCTCATCAGCCGGTCCCCCGTGCGCCTTCTCCATCAATACAGCCTCTAAAGAACAGCTCCTGCACACCCCAGACTCCAAAACCTCGCTACGCCTGACTCCACAGATGAGACAGCGGGGCTTAGATGGCATTGTCAGCAGGACTCCCCCACTCAAACTTGTTTCAGGATCCTGTGTTGAATACCCCAAGACTAAGAATAATAAGAACAGGACGAAGTCTGTAGGAAGACAGAGGCCCCCCCCCTTTTTTTTTTTTTTTAAACACACACACGCGCTGAAAAACTGCCAACTAGCTGAATCCTACACAAAGATCAGCAAAACAAAGCTCCCCCGATCGGAAAAAACACCTGATGGCCCCTTCCCGCGAAAACCGCGGTACTTAAAATGGCTGCCGGCAAAGATTCCCGCTCAAAAGCTCCCACCGGAGAAGCAGCACACGCGACAAAGCCAATGGCCCGACTAAAGGAGGCCGCAGGAAAAACACACACCCCCCGACACTCTCACCGCTGCCGCGAAAAGGAAGAAGACGAGGGCAGAATACCTGCAGCCGTGAAGCACTGCCGAACTCTGTTGCAGCCCCGGCGGTTCTGCCCCCAATAGTGCAGTGAAACTCTCACCTGCCTGCAGCGCTGACCAGCCGCTGTTGTACTGAGCCGCCTTCCACCTGCTCCTCACCCCTAGTAAGCGGGTTCGGGAGCAGGGAGGCCCTCGATTAAGTCTGTGCTGCCGGTTTCTGGAGGGAACAAAGCCTCAACTGACCCAGCCGTTGTTGTCCTGCTGCTGTACTGCCGGCCTACCTTCTAACTGCTCCTCACCCTTTCAAATCGGGTTCGGGAGCAGGGAGGCTCAGAGCAATTCTCCTATGCTCGTTTACACGCTGGGGCAACAAAACAGAGAAACAGACAAGGAAAAAAACAAAACAAAAAAGGGAGGGAGAGAGAGAAAGAAGGCAAAGCACCAGGTCCACAGCAAACCAGGAAGCCTTTCAGCAGCAGCAGGTCTGTACCTAAAATAAACCCAAAAGGACAAATTACCCAAACCAAAGAGAAATAAGCCAAAAAGAAAAAAAAAGCTCTGCTTATTTGTTTCTACTGAGCCCAGTCCCGGGCTCAGAACCTCCAAGCTGCTTGGAGACTGAAAGTACTGGTGGAAGAAGGGCGGTGCTTGCCAGGATATACCAGTGACATCAAGGCGATGATATCTTTCAGTCTCCAAAGCTGCTGGTGGAGGTTCACAACTCTATGGTTCCGGGACTGGACTAGAGGGACGATAAGGAAATGCTTTTACCCATTACTCTTAGGTTTACAGATTTCTTTCCAAAAATTATACTATACTCCAGAATGAAGCAAGAGGAAGAACTCTCATATACGTGCATCTGCATTGTTGGCAGAAACTAATATAATATAATGGCTCAGCGCAAACAGCGTGAGTGCAACTAATGCCATCTCAGTGTGTGGTCTTAGTTGCACCTGCAACTGTTTTGCTAAGCTGAAATGCGGTAGCTGCAGGGGGATGTAACTGCCTCCCTGCAGCTAGCCTACTGCCCTGTGTAATCAAACTCTAGAATCAGTTACCGGAGGATGTAGTAAAAGCTGTTAGTGTAGCTGGGTTTAAAAAAGGTTTGGACAAGTTCCTGGAGGAAAGGTCCATAAACTATTATTAAAGAGGACCCGGGAAATCCACTGCTTGCTCTGGAACAAGCATTGTGGAACCTGTGTGCCTTTTTGGGAACTTGCCAGTTACTTGTGACCTGGATTGGCCACTGTTGGAAACAGGATACGGGCTTGCTGGACCTTAGTCTGACCCAGTATGGCATTTATGTTCTTATTTTACTAGTGCAGAGCCTAGAAAACATGCTGCTAAATATGCCAAATAAGAGGGGCTCAACAGCACCCATGCAGCACCTCCCACTACTACATAAACAAGAGCGACTTGGCACCCCCAACACAGCACTTCCCACCCTCTGAAAAACAAGGGACTTTGTGACCTCAATACAATGCTTCCCACTCCAACATAAACACCAAGAAAGGCTCGGCAACCCCATCATAACTCCTGAAACTGTACATTGGACCAGCATGGTGTCAATGTTACTATATATTCCGTAAAAAACAAAGGAAATGCAAGACGCTCGCACACCAAGGAACTAAAGAAAAAGTGAGAACCACAGCACAGTTTGTAAGACCATATTATAACTTCTCATTTTATTCTGTTATAAACTGTGTTATGGTTCTCACTTTTTCTGTTTGAATATATATTCTGCATCCACAGAAACCTCTCCCTTGATAATGGGTGCAGAGCAGAAGTAAGACATTCACCCATAGAACTCAAAATATATTTTTTAAAAAGTCTGATTCTGGTCATCTTACTAACAAATATTCTCCTGTAACAGGCATATTAGGAACTATTATAAAATCCTACAAAAAATCGACAAGGCCAAATCTACCATACCTTACCGGCATAAACTTTCAAAACTCATACAAGGGGCTTACCCAGAAAAAAGCAGCACTATAAATACCACAGCGGGCCCTATTTGAAAAGCTCAACAAGTCAAATTACTACAGTACAGATCCCTATGTACAAACTCCATGTTAACAGAATGCTAGGCCTAGGTCACACACTTAGAACACAGACCCTCACTAACTACAGAATAAGTAAAAATAAAAATATGTAGACAAAAATTAAACTAAAACCCCAAGAAGCCAGACTCCACGTGTGGTGCAACACCAGAGAAATAAGAGATGCAGTTTCCCATACTGCATAAAATATAAAAATAGTGCAGAGTCCAATCACTAAATTGACCTTTTGTTATCTGACCATTTTAGTCTCTGATCATGCTGGTCCCGATCTGAAGCTTCTGCTTTCCTCTGTCTTCTCTTTGCTTTCTACAGTCTCTACTCCATCTGCCATTTCTTGTCTCCTTTTTTTTTACATTACTTCCTTCCATCTTGGATGTTGATCTTTTTCCTTTCAGCTTTCTTCCATTTATTTCTCTCTCTTTGTCCACCCAGATTTCACTACTCCTTACTATCCAGTTCTCAATCTCCCTCTTTTTTTTTTTTTACACCATCTATCTACTGCTTTTCAACCTTCACGCTGGTCCATTATTCCCCAGTTTTTTGCTCACTCTCTTCATGTCAATTCAAAGTAGGATAATATATAAAACCACAATAACTACATATAAAGCTTTAAATAACATGGCCCCAATCCCATTAAGCAAACTAATTAGCATGGAATCTCAAAAAACCACACACAGAAAAGGATACTCAAATAAACTAAATACTCCTATTGATTTCATAAAAGCAAATAAATTAACTAACAACAGAGCTTTTTCCCATGCTGCCCCAACTATTTGGAATTCCCTTCCGGAGGACCTACGAACTATAACCGAAATGATGGAACTCCGTAAAAAACTAAAAACCTACTTATTCTCCATGCACTACGGCAACATAGATAACCCCTTGATACACTCAGATAAAGGTTAAAAATCATGACTGAGTAATACTATTTCCAACAACTTAACAGACAATACACTATTATAAAAACACCATGATTCAATTCTAAAGTACCCACAACATATATTTGTATATAGTTTATTGTATATAATTTACCAGCCAATTTTGCTATTATGCATAAGTTCATGCTGTTTACATTTACTTTTATTGTTACAAAATGTTCAATGTAAAACTAAGCTTTTGCTTTGTGGATTGTTGTTTTATTGTAAACCGCAACTGAACTCTGGAAGTTGCGGGTTATAAATGTATGCTAAATAAATAAATAAAATAAAATAAATGTCTAACATCTTTCACCCCATCATCCAGTTTCTTTTTCGCTGGCTCTCTCTTTTCCTCCATCCAGTACCTCCGCTCTCTCTTCCTTCCATGTCTGCCCTCTCCATTCCTATTCCCCCCTGCAACCAGCATCTACCCCATCTCCATACCATACCATCCCCTCCCCTCATTATTACTCCCATGTCCAGTGTCTCTTTCTCAACCTATTTACCCTGTTTCCATCTAATCCGTTCTTTCACTCCATGTCCTACATCTCCTCCTCCCCTTATTACCTTGTCTACCCCCTCCCCCCCCAAGTCCAGCATTTTTTGCAGTCTCCCTATAACCCCCTGGCCAACATCACCATTCAGTCTCCCCTTCTTGCTTCTCCATTTGCCCCTTTCCATGTCCAATATCTCCCTTTATCTCTCTAGCCCCCACCACAATCTTTATCCTCGCTACCTTCTTATTCCCTCACCCCCCCCCATCTCCCTTCTGATTCACTGTGCCCATCCATGTCTAACTCTTGCACGTACAAGGGACAGAGCCTGCCCACGGAACAGCATGTCCCAACAAACAAGAGCTGTACAACCAGTGATCCCAGCCCAGAGAGGCAGGGTGCAATTGACCTTACACAACCCTTGCCCGCAGGGCATCCTGCTCCTGGAGGCAGGTTCTGATCCCTTGGCCACAATCGATGCCCCCCACACCCTTCTGCCTGCAGGAGCTTGGGCTATACAAGCTGTGACCGCAGCCCTGATAAACAAGCCTGCATGCAGGAGTCAACATCAGGAGGGCGCTGACACTGTCCATCTGCCCCCATTCCCCAGTCAGCATGACCTGCGGAGCGCCGGCAGCCTAGTAGAGAGGCTGCCCATGGGACACACTGCTCCTGCGGGCAGAAGGCTGTGAGTAGCGATTGTGGCCTTTCACAGCCTTCTGCCCATAGTAGCAGCATGTCCTGCAGGCAGGCTCTCCACTAAGTTGTCGGTGCTCTGCAAACCATCCTGAATGACAGGCGGCTAGCGACGGTACTCTCCTGATGTCAGCGCCTTCCTGCCTGCTTACCCAGCTTAGGTCCAGCATTTTCTTCTTCTCCCCCCCCCCCCCATTGTCCGTCATGTCTTCCCAATTTCCCCCTCTGTCCAGCATTTGTCTTTCTTCTCCCCCCCCCCCGTTGTCCAGCATTTGTCTACCTTCTTCTCCCCCCTTCCGTTGTCCAACATTTGTCTTCCTGCCTCCTCTCCCCTACTCACTAGGAGCTGTTGCCGCTGCTGTATCTGCCTCTTGGCAGCAGCAGAATCAACCCCTCCCCACTGCCTCAGATCTGAGGACACTGGGGCAGCAGCAGGGAGCTATCACGTTGGCCCAAAACAAAAGAAATTTGAAAAGCACGGGTTTTCAAGCCTCCGCTGGTTCCGCCCTCTCTCTGACGCAGAAAGCATCATCAGAGGGGGCGGGATCCATCAGGGCCTTACAAGACTGATGGGTCCCGCCTCCTTTGATAATGCTTTTCATGTCAGAGAGAGGGCAGAACCAGCGGGGCTTACAAGCTTGACGGAGGCTTGAAACGCAGCGCTTTTCAAATTTCTTTTTTTTTGAGCCAGTGATAGCTCCCCGCTGCTGCCCCAGTGTCCTTGGATTCTGGCACTGCCAAGAGGGAGATGTGGCAGTGGCAGAAGCTTGTCTACCTATTTTTCTTTTTAAACATTTTTGAAGGCAGAGTGAGGGAGGCTGTTTTGGAGCATTTTTTGCCACCCTCAAAAATTTGCCGCCCGAGGCGACCGCCTCACTCGGCCTCATTATAGAGTCGCCCCTGTACCTGGTGGTCTGTGGTATCAACATAAGAACATAAGATATGCCATACTGGGTCAGACCAAGGTCCATCAAGCCCAGTATTGTTTCCAACAGTGGCCAATCTAGGTCATACGTACCTAGCAGTTTCCCCAAAAGACACAGGTTCCGCAATGCTTGTACTGAGTCCCTTCTTAATAATGGTTTATGGACCTTTCCTCCAGGAACTTGTCCAAACCTTTTTTAAACCCAGCTACACTAACAGCCTTTACTACATCCTCCGGTAACAAATTCCAGAGTTTGATTACACGTTGAGTGAAAAAAAAATTTCTTTTATTAGTCTTAAATAGTTTACCCTGTAGCTTCATTGCATGTCCCCTAGTCTTTCTATATTCTGATAAAGTAAACAATCGATCTACGTTTACCCGTTCCACTCCGTTCATTAATTTATAGACTTCTATCATATCTCCCCTCAGCCGTCTCTTTTCCAGGTTAAAGAGCCCCAACCTTTTTAGCCTTTCTTCATAGGAGTATCCTTCCATCCCTTTACCATTTTGGTGGCTCTTCTCTGAACCTTTTCTAAAATCGCTATATCCTTTTTAAGATACGGCGACCAGAATTGCACACAATATTCAAGGTGCGGTCTCACCATGGAACGATATAGAGGCATTATAATATCTTTTGTTTTATTTTCCATTCCTTTCCTTATCATACCTAGCATTCTATTTGCTCTCTTGGCCGCTGCTGCACACTGGGCCGAGGGTTTTAACATGGTATCCACAATGACGCCTAAATCTTTTTCCTTGGTGGTGGTTCCTAATGTGGAACCTTGCATCGTGTAACCATAGTTTGGGTAGTTCTTCCCTAGGTGCATAACCTTGCACTTGTCCACATTAAATTTCACCTGCCATTTTGATGCCCAGTCTTCCAATTTATCAAGATCCTCTTGCAATTTTCCACAATCCTCTTGGGTTTTAACAACTTTAAATAGTTTTGTGTCATCTGCAAATTTGATAACCTCACTCGTTATTCCACTTTCCAGGTCATTTATGAATATGTCAAAAAGCAGCGGACCCAGCACAGATCCCTGGGGTATACCACTATTCACCTTTCTCCATTGGGAAAATTGGCCATTTAGCCCTACCCTCTGCTTTCTATCTTTTAACCAGTTCCTGATCCACAATAGTACACTGCCTCCTATCCCATGACTCTTTAGTTTTGCCAAAAGTCTCTGATGAGGGACTTTGTCAAAGGCTTTCTGAAAGTCCAGATACACAATATCAACCGACTCACCTTTGTCCACCTGATTATTCACTCCTTCAAAAAAACATAACAGATTAGTAAGACAAGATCTTCCTTGTCTAAAGATGGCCAGTGACCCAGAAAATTGGAATGTGGGGGGATGGTTTCAGTTCTCGGGTTAGGCCATGATGAAGGGGCCAGGCCGTGCATTTAAATGTTAAAAAAATGGCCATAGAAGTGATCCAGAGTGGCAGGGGATTTCCCAAAGCTGATTTGCAGGGCTGAAAGCCAGCACAAGTTTAAGAAAAGAAAGTTGCCATGGGTTCAGTGGTGCAGGTAGCCTGTTTAAAGTTAAACAAAAAAATTCCCGTTGTGCTACCTATGTCCTTAGGTGGTGGGGAGCTGGTCTTGTGGATTCCACGTGGGTCCAATACTTTGGGGAGGAGCCGAGAGCAAGAGGTGCCCACCAGATGAAACTGCGACTTAGAATGAATCACCGGAGCTTAGAGAAAGGGAATTCAGAAAGGGACCGTTTGGAGATTTGAGCCCGGAAATGTAAAGGAATAATACCTTAATTTGGAGAACGTGCTATAGTGTAGAATAAAAATATAAAGTTGATTTTTCCGAGCCAAAGGGGGGGGGGGGGGGCGGGGCGGTCTAGTCAAGAGTGTATGTTTGTGTTTTTGGTGGAGACTGAGGTGGGAAAACCATTTTTTATATGGGAAATGGTTTAAAGGTTTAGGAGGTGTTAACAGCTTTTGTTTTGCACTAGAAAGTGGCAGGAGTATAGACAGAGCGTGAGTATTGTTTCCAGAGGGGTTTTAGGTGATTTTTTTTTTTTTTTTGCAATTTGTTCTTTATTCAATTTTTCCAACACAAACTTACATCTTCACATCTGAGGACCACAACCGGTCTGTCAAAATCGTCCTTTCTATACATTAAAACTAACTTCCGCAATTAGTTATTAACCCTTTCCCCCCCCCGCCCCCTCCCTCCCCTTCCCCCTCCCCCAACCACACCCTCCCCTACTCCCCACTTTTCAGATTTCCAACACTTTGAAACCCTTTTAAACATTTATACATTTAAGCAGGTATATAGTTAAACAATTATACCTTTAAACCTCTGCTCCACCGCCTTCTGTCCACTCACACCAGTGCTCCACCCCCACCACTGTTCATACTTCTCCCACATCTTGGTATACTTTGTAACAAGGTGTTTTCTGTGTGCTTCTATCACACAGAAGCCCCATAGTTGCTCCTTCCTCCCCACCACCTCTGTTATCGGGGGCACCCCTATATTTTTCCACCAGCGAAGACGACTCATCTGGGCCGCTATTACGCAGTACCCCTGTAACCTCCTCCTACCTGTAATCTCCTCCTCCTCATTCAAAATGACCATAGCAGGTGTAAACTGTACCCGCACCTTGGTAATATCTGCTGTAAACCTTTCCACGGCTTTCCAATACTTTTGCACTTTTGGGAAACTCCAGATCATATGGAACAAGTCCCCCCTTGCCCCTCACCCTTTCCAGCAGAGCTCCGAGCTGTCTGATACAGCGCATGAAGCCACACCGGGGTCCAGTACATTCTCAGCCTTAACTTATAGCTATTTTCCAACATTGCTGTCCCCGGGGCTAACCGGTGAGTTCTAGCATAAATACCATCCCACCTTGTGGGATCCCATTGACCTCCAAACTCCTCTTCCCACTTCTTCTGACTACTAGCTATCCCCATCCTACAGTATATTCCCCCAGAAGCTTATACAGCCGTGATATTATCAGAGTTGTCATCCCCTTCTTTCCCATCTTCTCCTCAAATGGTGTGGGTTTAGCAGACCAGTCCGCTTTCACAGCTTTTTGCTGCAGACAATACCACATGCGAAGATATGGATACCTGTCATGCTCCTCCAGATGGTATTGCCTCTGTAATTCTTCAAACCCCCGAAGACCCCCCCCCTTTCCCTACCATATGGCCAATCTTCCGCAACCCCTTCCTCCCCCACCTCTTAAATACCCCCACTGCATCCCCCATCCCCCCTCTACTATCGTCTGAAGATAAGTCTCCCGTGAGTACCTCTTCCCCCCCATTAGATACCTCTTCCACTTCATCCATACCTGTTGGGTTAGTTCCATATATGGATTCTCCTCTCCCATCCCCCTCCTCCCAGCCCTGGGGTCCCATATCCAGGCCTCTGTATTCCCGTCCTCCCCCCCTTCCATTCGTACCCACCCTGGGTGCTCTAGCCCATCTTTCCACGCAAACAGCACCTGGAGTTGCGCCGCCTCATAATATCTGAGCAGAGATGGAACCTCCAACACCCCCTCCCCTCCTTAGGCCTTTACATTGTGGCCCTACCTACTTTCGGGCACTTCCCATCCCATATAAACTGCATAAGCAAGTTTTGCATCTTATCTATTTCCTTTTTCGCCACTCTACAAGGTAAGGACAAACACAAACAGCAACCTCGGCAAGATATTAATTTTCACAACTGCTATGCGACCCAACCATGACAGATACAGTCCCCGCCACTTAGAAAGATCCTGCCTAATACTTTCAACCAATCCTTGGTAGTTCCATTGCTTAATCCTACGTAAGAGAGTCCCCAACTAGATCCCCAAATCGCGGAAACTGCCCTTTACCCACCGGAACCGGAAGTTTTGCCGCAGACTTTCCTTAACTCTGGGTACCAAATTAAACCAACATTTCGATTTTACCTTGATTCATTTGATAGCCTGCTATCTTGCTATATCGCTGTATGGCCTTCATTAGCACCGGCAACGTTGTAAGTGGTTGCGTCAATGTAAAAATAATATCATCCGCAAACAACCCAATCTTTTCCTCTCGCCCCCATATCTGTACACCTTTTATATCTGCTTCCCTCCTAATGTATTCTGCCAGTGGTTCAATAGCCAACGTGAACAACAGCGGAGACAGCAGGCACCCCTGTGTAGCTCAAAGCTATCAGAATACCCTCCATTCACCTTAACTCTAGCCCGTGGATACTGGTATAGTGCCCTTATCCAATTAATATACTGTGTTCCAAAACCCATTTTCTCTAATATTTGGAACATATATGGCCACTCAATGCGGTCAAACGCTTTTTCTGTGTCCACCGTGACCATCACTACGGACTCTTGAGACCTCTGAAGATGCCAGGCTACATTCAATATCTTTCGCAAATTATCGCTTCCCTGCCTCCCCTTGACGAAACCTGTCTGATCGGGGTGGATCAGCTGTGGCACTACATCTTGGATCCGGTTAGACAATACCTTTGCCAAGATCTTGGCATCCAAATTTATTAATGATATAGGTCTATAGGATCCACATACCCCCCCCCTGTCTTTGCCTGGCTTTGGCAGTACCGTAATGCCTGCTTCCGCCATAGACTTTGGAAGATTTTCACCTTGAAGTACCCTATTCAATACCTGAGTGAAGATGGGCACTATGTGGTCTGACAGAGCTTTATAAAATTTTGCCATATACCCATCCAAGCCTGGCGCCTTCCCAATTTTTAATGTGGCTATAGCCCTCCGTACCTCCTGCTCCTATATCTCTTGCCCTAAGCGTTCCCTCTCCTCCACATCCACCTGTGGGAGGTGGCACTCATTCAAAAACTCTTCAATCTCCTCCCGCCCTGCCGTTGTTTCACTTTTATACAGATTCTCATAAAATTCCTGAAATTCCTTTCTGATAACCTTAGTCCGGTGCTCCATTTCGCCTTTCTTATTCCTAATCCCATCAATAAACGCTGCCTGCCGCCACGCTTTTAGGCGACAAGCTAAAAGCCTCCCCGCCCTATTTCCCCCTTCGAAGTGGGCCTGCTTCAGCACTGCCAGCTGATACACCATCTCTCGAGCTCATAGATTACTCAATTCTGCCCTCACCTTAATTATCTCTGCAATACTGTGTGGGTCCTGCACAGCTTGATGCGTTCTCTCTAATCTCTCCAGGTTCCTTAATAATTCCTTTTCTGCAGCCCCTTTCTCCCTCTTTACTTGCACGCCCAAGCTATCCATCTGTCCCCGGATTACCGTCTTTAGTCCATCCCACAGAGTCCCCATAGACACCTCCCCTGTGTTATTAAACCGTATATATTCTTGTATACTGTCCCGAAGCTTCCTCACATACCTCTCCTCCTTAAGCAATGAATCATTTAGCCTCCAAAATTTTAAGCTGTCATCTTCGTTGCCCAATACTAGTTTTACGCAAACTGGGGCATGGTCTGACCAAGTTATCAGCCCATGTTCCACCTCTTGTACGCCCCCCCCCCACTGTAGGTTCCATGTACCGGAGAGTAGAACGTATACTTCCGCTCCCCCGGGTGCCAACTCCTCCAAAGATCAACCAACCCCAATCTCTCCCTCAACTTTTGCAAACTTCACCTATCCCCTCGGCCCCCCCACCCCTGGTCCCCACTAGTATCCAATCTGGGGTTACAGGTCACATTAAAATCCCCTCCCAACCTGCTTCTTGCAGTGCCCCCATTGCCTCCTCTGGTGATTGTGTCCTCCATGTCCTCCCCTTTAGAGTAAAGGAGAGCCCAAACAGGTGCAGTCAGCGATATTTGACTTCCGCTTCACGCAAGGTTTGTGTTACTGGTTGCATTGCTCTCCTATACTGCAGTGTTCCTGCAGATAAGTCCTCATATATATGCACCGGGTATCCCTGCCATGTTAAAGCTCCCAAACGCCTCATCTTGGTGGCAATTCTCTCCTTTGTTTTGTATCGGGTCAGGCATATCATAATGTCTCGAGGCCTGTTCCCCAAGGGTGGTCCCAGTGCTCTGTGTGCTCTCTCAATTTGTATTTCCTCAGCCGTCACCTCCTCTCCCCCTTTCTTTAGCACTTCTAGACACACCGACACCGACACCTTTTCGCTATTTTGAAATTCTTTCTTCTCTGGGATTCCTCGTAGTCTTAAATTATTTCTGAGAGCGGTTTTCCAAATCCTCCAATTTATAGAGTATAGCTTCCTGCTGGGAACTTAACTTTGTACTTCTTTGCGTCCCTTCTTCCTGCTGCTGCTGCTCGATCTCCTGCAGCCAGTTTTCATGTTCTCCCATCCTGCACACCAGGTCCCCAGTTTCCTCCTTCAAAGGCCCCAAGAGCTCATTTAGTTCACTTTTTACTGACTGTACCTCCTTTTTAATTTCAAGGAACCAGTCCCTGAGCTCTGCTCTAGTGATACTGTGTGTAGGGTCTTTTCCGGGTGCTAACCCACTCCCCGTATCCAACTCTTCCACCCGCTCTTCATTTTCTCCCTGCAGATTTTTATTTTTACTTTGTACACTGTCATTCTTCCCTGTTTGTAGCCCCGAGTGCATACTCTCTGAGATCAGCTGCTTTCCTCCTCGTGGTCATTGCAGCTGTCAGTGACCTGTCCTCCCCAGGCAGCTGCCTTCCTGAGATTACTCCTTGCACTCACTCTGCACCAGTATTAGTCGTCTGTGCTCTGCCACAGCTTCTCCGGAGCTCCCACCAGCGCAGTCACTTGCCTTTTCGGGGGTACGCTGCCTGCAATCTCTGCTGTGGATCGCACCTCCTGCCCAGCACTCTATAATGCTGCACACCCAGCTCCTGCTCCTTCGTCCGCTTGTAGAGAAGCCCCCTCTCTCCAACTGCCTCGCTGCTGTTTGCACCGCTGAGGCCCTGCGGTCACCTGTGCTCTGCCACAGCTCTTGTCCCGCTCACTCTCTCAGGTCCAGATCTCCGGGCGCCATCTTGCCTCACCACGCTGTTGCTCTCCTCTCCTGCCGATCCAGCCTGCCATGGCTACAACCGGCTCCGCTGAGCTTTTCAGCACCCCGGCCGGCTCTCTCCACCTTCCGCTGCCCAGGACATCTATTGTACACTGCAGGGGGTCCTGTCTGCTCACTGTTTTGGCTGGATCGGTGCCGGAGTGGTTGCCTTACGCTGCCATCGGCTCCGGTGACATCACTTCCTCCCATTTTAGGTGATTTTAATCTTGTATTAAGTATAATTAATTGTAAAATGTAATTTTCTTATATAGTTTAATGGGCATCACCATGGTAACCATTTATTCCCGATCGTCTCTCCAGTCTAGTCCCGAACCTCTGGGTTGTGCCCCTCATCCAGCAGCTTGGAGACTGAGAAACCTCCTTCATTTGTGATGTCACTGGTATAGCCTCTCAGGAGCTGCCTCCTTCTACTAGTTACCTCAGTCTCCAAGCAGCTGGAGGGACGGTGAGCCTGGAGGTCCGGGCTCACTGGAGGAACAATTGAGGATAGGTTTAGGAATTAGTGTTGTAAAAAAAAAAAAAAAAAAGAAAGGATTGGCAGGGACAGGATCCTTTAACATTTCAAGGATTGTGCCTTTAAATTTGCAGGAGGCCTTCCCTCAACCTCCCCCCCTCCTGCTTCTTCTCTAACTGCGGGCATTGTGAGCCAGTTACCGTTTGGGAAGCAGGAACAGAGAGTCGGGCAGCTGCGGTTCAGAATCCATGAGGTGGGGTGAGGAACCGGAGCAGAGCATAGCCGGCGCTTCACAAAGGACCTGCCTGTCAGCGCGCTTTGGCTGATTGCGGCAAACGTCCAGCAGCGGGCATTTGCACGGTGCACTGCTCTCAAGTCTCCCCGGCTATTCTGCCCTTCTCTGGAGTCGGCGGCAAGCGCAGCAGGTCTGAGGATCGTTGCAAATTTGTCCAGCGGCCGGCAAAGATAAGGAGGCCCAATTGGGAGTGCTAAGTTCGTCAACGCATTTAGACGCGAAACAGAGAGCAGGCCCAGCCGCATGGCGGCGGTGCGGGAAGCGCTGGGGCAGCAAAGGGGATTTCAGATGGGGGGTTTCAGCAACGGGAAGCTTCGTTTGGTGCTCTAACTTTGGCGATTTAGATTGGAGGGGCTAACTTTTGGGGTTTCTTAAAAAGAAAAAAAAAAGAGAATTTATTCACTTTGGGTCCTGTGGCTATTTCAGGTACTGATCTCGGCAGGGGACAGGTAGGGGTGCAAGGGTACTTTAAAGCTGTTCTCAGGGCCAGGATACCTTCTAGACCTCAGTGTGTTGTCTGTGGGGCTAGAAGGGGAACGGTGTCAGACTCAGGTGTGTGTAAAGCCCTGCATAAAAGCAGCGTCTGCTATGGAGCAAGTCAGGGAGGAAAAGCTGGAGATTATGGGGTCCGAAGCAGGTGTATCAGCCGCTCAGCCATCAGACTTGCCTCTTGGGGATCCGGTGGCAGGGCCGTCGTCCGCCCCGGAATTCCCTCCTCAATGGTGTCCTTGCCCAAGGGTCTAGGGTCCATTTTCTTGCAGGAGTTTGTAGCTCTCTTACAGCAGGCTGCTGACCTTAAATGGAGAAAAAAAGGCAGCAATGGTTCTGCTGGAAGGAGGCTAGTGCTGTACACATACTACCTAGTGGGTAGGTCAGCAGCCTACAACCAGAAGGACTAGGGTTCAAATCACACTTACACTTCCTGTGGCTTTGGGCAAGTCAGTATGATTAATCTCTCTCAACCAATGTAAATAGTTAATACGTTTATAATTATATTTTTAGGTTCCTATGTAACTAATTTTCCACTGTTAATTTTTTTGACAAGTTCTCTGTAAACCGCTCCTGATCTCTGGAAGGGGCGCTATAAAAAAAAACGCACAAATAAATAAATAAATGTCACTTAACCCTCCATGTCTCAAGTACATTGTAAGCCCTATGGGGACAGGGAAATAACTATTGCACCTGAATATAACTCATCTGGAAACTTTATTGGAAAAGGCATGAGATAAAATCTAAACAATAATCATCATCTTGGGCTAAAGCCTCACAGTTCCAGACTTTCAACTTTCCACCTTGCTGCTCCTTATGCCCAGAACAAACTACCTGAGTTGGTTTGTCTGGCTCATCTCTGGCACTTTACAAATCCAGGCTAAAAATTCACCTCTTTGAGGTTGCTTTTGGATCCTGATTGACGTAGTCTCCTCCTCTCCGACTGTGTGTTTCCTTACCTAATCCCGGTTGTGTTGTGTCGACTAGATTGAAGCTCTGATGAGCATGGACCATTTCTTACATGTTTCTGTACAGTGCTGCATATGTCTTGTAGTACTATACAAATGATTAGTAATAATAAAAGGAGAAGAAAGTTCTACAGGCACATACCACCTCTGGAGGGCAGGCCCAATTATTAGACACACAAGATGGATCCTTGGGATGTCAGCTTCTTGGGAAGGGCAAGGCATAGAGCGGGGCATTCAAAGCTAAACAACAGATTCTGACAGCCAGGGAGGGCATGATGCTTAAGGTTTGCCCAGTGTGCCAATTCCTTGAACTAATTCTGGAACCGATCCTGCACTCCCAAACTGCTGCCTTTCCATATCAAAGATCCTACTCTCACACCTTGGATACCTTACCCAGTGCAGGTGCAGCATCCCCACCACATATTCTACTGTCTTATGTACCCCCACCCCTCTTTCTGGTATCCACCCCACACACCTTATCCCCCAGATATTCAATTCAACCCCATTCCTCTTTAGCTGAAGCTCGTGCCTCTACTACACTAGAAAACAAGCTATTATAGAAATCCGTTTAATCCTACCTATGTCGCCACCATAAATGACCATTTCAGAACCCCGCCCATAACCGTAAAAAAGCCGATAACATAAGAACACATCCAATTCATTTCATGAGAAGCTCCCGGAGAAACCGTTACCCGAGCGTCGCTCCACGCCTGCGCAGTAGTCCAACTAGCAACTACCGGCACGAAGACTCCCGGCCAAGAATCGCCTCTACCTCCAACCCGCCTTTCTGCAGCGCAACCAAACTTGTCTTTCTCGCGGCTGCTCCTTCCTTAACCCACGCCATCTGTCAAACTAGAGAGCTCTGGCCTCGACTGGGAAGTAGCTGGGCATGCGCAAGCGTTTCTGCTGTGCTGCAGGGTTAGGTTGTCTTCCGAAAAGCGGTGCTTCTTTTTGTCTCCTTTTCCAGAAAGTTCTTTCCTCGGTGGGACGCGTCTAATTCTTTCTGTCTCCTCCGGTAACCGGCGAGATGATGGGGCGTCCGGTGCTTGTGCTGAGTGAGTAATGGTGTAGAGAAGCTGGGGGGAAACGAAGCCGGTCAATTGAGAGGCCGCGGCTCGTGCGCTTTTCTGTCTTCTCACCCCTACCATGCCGATCTTAGGCCTCGCTTTAGCTCATTCATTCCCGGCACCATCGAGCAGGAAAAATTAGCTTCATGCAAAGATAACAAGTATTTAGTAATGCCATTTTAACATGAAGCCATCTAAAAACGTTCCGAAATGTCGTTTGTACTTCTTTTGATTATTCTGGAACAGTTTCTAGCTTGAATGGAAACGATATCCGACGGAAACAGTTGTGGGGCAGACCCTAATTATGTTTTCAGGTGTTGTGTAGCTCTTCTGCACAGTTTTCTATTTACACCCCCGCTATGCTATTTACTTTATTTTGTTTCCATATATCTTATCCATATTTGCTAATAACGTTTTTAGGATGCGTTTGTCTGTGCCTCATTATTTTATATATGCATGCGAAAGAAATCGGATCTGGGCGTTTATTATACTGAGTGTAAATATGAAATACGGGGGTTGGGGGTGGGTGGCATCTGCTAAACTGTGTTTACTCACGCTTGGATAGGCTAGCGGGATTGGAAACCCAAGCATTTTTTTAGGTTTTGCCAAAACCTTGACCACTGACCCAGACACTCGTCAATCAAGGAATAAACTTGCTTGGCCCTTCAAGGGGCCTTTTGGTGTTCGGTAAAACAAACTTTAGATGGCAACATAGGTTTGGTAGACTTGGAAAGCGTCACTGTTTCAATTTGCGTTTAGGTTGTTTCAGTTGGAATTCTTTTAATTGGGTTACTTTTTCAGAGTGTAGGTTAAGAAGAGAGGCTAAGTTTATCAGTTACATTTTCAGAGAAAGAATAAAATATAACAGAAGTTTAAGGGTCCTAGTAGAATTGTTTACTGTTGTTCATTGTCATTTACAAATAAAATTGACTCTTGTTTACATTCAGCAGCTGAAATCTTGTCTTACTAAATAGATCCTGGGTGATACCACCGTTTTAGGTGGTGGTTGTGAATACAGATTCTCCTTGGACAAGCAGGATGTGTCAACCACACCTGGTGATGTCAGCCAACAGCGCCAAGGACAGAAGTGTTCTCCAGAGCCAAGTGGCCCTTCTCCCCTGGCTTGCCCTTACCTAGCCCAGAATTCTCTCTTCTGCCATGCCAGCAAGACGGACTTCCCAGTTCTTCAAGACACACAACAAAAAAAGAAGAAGAGTGTAAAAGAACTTCCCCAATAAAAGCAAAAGGCAGACCAGGTACTGAACTAAAATGCCAAAACCTGGTTAAAAAAAATGCCCAGGCTGTAGCAAGAAGATGAACAGCATTGATTCACACTAACTGCCTGGGGGTTAGCCACCAGATTGACTACCCACATTGCGCTCGAATGTCCCCTTCTGCTCAGAAAGCAAGATCCCATGTGCTGCAAGACTTCTTGGAAGCAACACCACTCACCTCTACAGTCGGTCACAGCCAAACAAGTGGAGGTTCGGGAAATCATGCGGCCTGGTCAGGATTTGTCCTCCGGGACCACCATCCCTCACTGCATGCCTTTTTAGGTCCCTTCACACTCCCAGTGGCCAGGCACTGCCCGCGGGATGTCTCAAGCTCATCTGCCACTGGAGCTCCAGGCCCAAGCCTGTCTAGCCTCTTCCATGGCACCAGGAATGATGATAGCACCTCCAACTCAGCCTCCCGCAATGCCGTTGGCTGGCGCCATGACAGCTGGAGAAGCCCTGAACGATGTTGCCCTGAGCAACGGAGGAGCTTCGCATCTGTGCAGGAGCAGAGACACAGCCTTCCCACTGGCGCAGAAGGGTGCACACAGATTGCACCACAACAGTGGGAAACATTGCAGACAGCCAGGCTGGACCTCCAGCAGCAACCCGCAACACTCCAGCACATGAAAAAGCTGACGTGGACATCACAAGGCACGCTCCCATAGCCTCTCCCCTTCTGAGTCCCCCACACAGTGGTGATGGCACCAGGTACGGTGCTTCTACAGCCACTGATCCAGCAACCCTGCAACAAATTGCTCGCCTACTGCAGCAAGACTGCACAATATTCCCAGGTCCACACCCTTGCACAAGAGCACTGCTTCAGCAGCACAGATGGCCCTGGACCCCGGCTCCCCACCATACACCTCCTCCCAAGACCTTATGGCTACAGACAGCAGGGAGGAGGAGGCAGCGGCCCTTGGCACAACGAACACGGGGAAACCCCTCCCTTACCGCAGCGGCAGAAACAGCCTGTACACTACACTCGGGGATGAAACCAACACACCTCAGCCACCACAACAGCCAGAGGACCTTTCCTACCATAAGTTCTTGCGCATGGTCGCATCGCTGCTGGCCCTCATGCTGTCACACGGCAGACAAGGATGGAGCACCAAGGGCCCTGAAGTACTTGGATGTTCTTCAATCACTACCCATGCGCCCAGTCCACCAGTGGCTGCTCGACAACCTCACCCAGCACTGGCTCACCCCAGCATCCAGCCTCGCCTGCACATCAAGCTGGAGATCAAAACCAGGTGCAACCAGCTCCAGGTTTTTCCACAATTCATTGTGGTAGGGTCCACCCTGTAGCGCATCAGGTCCTCTCACTACCATGCCAACAATCCTCCAGGGCGGGACCACAAGCTCCTGGACGACGTGGGCAAGGTGGTGCTCCAAGGAGCCATGCTAAGTACACAAATTGCGGCATAACAGTTCCAGCATGCTATGTGTCAGGACCGCCTACTGGACAACCTCAAGAACACCATAGCAAAACTAACGCCGGAGTCCCAGGCAGCTACCTCTGCAGCCTTAACAGACCTCATGGAATGCACCAAGCACCTGGTGACAGATGCCTTTAACACCGCTGCCAGCACAGCTGGCACGGCTATCTCCTCATGGCACCTGGCCTGGCTAAGGGCCTTAAGCCTAAGAAAGGACACTTGCAACTGCATAGCGGATGCCCACTGTACAGGGATCTCACTATTCGGAGACAAGGTTAAGGACACTGTCAGTGACCTGAAGGAGCACTGCACATTACTTTGCAGACCCTCGTGGAGGAAGGCCCAGAACGCAGCACCATCAGCAAGAAAGGGAACTACCACCGCAGGCCTTACTCCTCCTCCAAACACAGTGGCCCTTACCACAAATTGCAGGCCCCACGGTACAAACAGCAACCATACCAGGGGCCCTACCAGCAAAAGAGCTGCCTGAGGGGGAGAGAGAGCAGGCAAAATAGGCCACACCCTCGTCAGAGAAGAGCACTCCCTCCTTTTGACAATGCACGCCCAGATAGGACCACTGTGGGGGGGCATCTCTGGGCATGCGTCACTATTGACAAATGGGTCCTCCAAATCATAGAAGAGGGGCTACAGCATCTGGTTCCGATTGTCACCCTTCCAGCGGACCATGCCCGCCACTGAGACACCCCCCATCTATCTCCAGTCATGATGGCGGTGGTCCTGTCCCTCCTAGCCTTATGGGAAATAGAACCCATTCTAGCAGAAGAGCTCAACAATGGAATCTACTCCAGGTACTTTCTCATACCCACCTTGACCTTGGGAAGCTGAACATTCATCAGAGAGAAGTTTCTGATGTACTCCCTGGGATCCATACTATCCCTTATCCAGACAGGGGACTGGCTGGCCACTCTGGACCTCCAGGATATGTACACGCACATCCCCATCAACTCATAACAAAGACAATACTTGCGCTTCCAGGAGCTCAGCAAGCACATGCCAATACAGAGTCGTCCTCTTCAGCCTGTCCTCAGCACCAGGGGTCTTCACCAAATGTGTTGCTGTGACGGCTGCCCACCTACAAAAGCAGGGCATCTGTGTCTTGACTGACTTCTTTCAGTGCCCTCAATGCAAGAAGTGCAAGCGGCAGTCAACTGGACTGTCCTCCCTGGGATTCCTGATAAACCACCAGAGGTCCCATCTCCAACACTTGCAGCAGATGGACTTCATTGGGGCGGACAGCAACACCGTGGCGTCCAGATCCTTCTCCCTGACCCACTGAGTGGACACAGTCATGTTGCTGGACTGCAGTGTGGCCTTGGCCAAGCAGGCTACAGCTCGGACACATTGTTTTATGTAAACTGCACTGATTTCAAAGAGCACGGTATATAAAAGCAAGTAAATAAATTGTGGCGATGACACAAGTGCTACCCCTTGCCAAGCTGCATATGTGCCAGCTACAGTGGCACCTTTACTCCTGTTGGAACCAACACTCCCAGCCTCTATTGGTCAGTGTACTGATGAACAGGAAGGTCCAGGACTCCCTCCCCTGGACTCGCTTGGAGCATATCGAGGTGGGCAAGCTCCTCCAACAGCCACCACACCATCATCACCACTGATGCCTCCAATATTGGCTGGGGAGCCCACACGCTCCTTCGTGGTCTAGGCTCCTTGTGTGAGAAACTGGAACGCACATGTCACAACAACCTACTAGCATTACAGGCGATTTGGCTGGTGCTGCAGGCTTTCCGGCAGGGCCATTCTCATCCAGATGGGCATTCAAGTAGCCATATTCTATATCAACAAGCAGGGAGGGACAGGCTTGTACTCCCTCTCTGCAGAAGTACTTTGACTCTGGTTCTTCGCCATCACCGAATAATGCTTCCTACAGGCTACATACTTCCCAGGTGCTCAAAACAACCTAGCGGACAGGCTGAGCCAACAAGTGGACCCCCAAGAGACTGAGTCTGCATTCCAGCTCTAGGGGAAGCCACAGGTGGACCTCTTTGCCATGGAGGACAATGCAAAGTACCCCCACTTCTGCTCAAAATGCCCCTCAGACAAGAGCCTGGCTACAGATGCCTTTGATGTTTCATGGGGGGGGAGTGGTCACCTAATATACACCTCCCTCCCCCCCCCACACACGCCACTTATTGTGAAAAGCCTACAACAGATAGTATGGGACAGAGCCCATGCCATTCTCATCGCACCACACTGGCTGAGGCAGATGTAGTTCCCCTACCTCCACCGCCTCACCCTGGAACCACCAGTGTGCCTCCTCCTCAAGCTGACCCTCATAACGCAGGATCGAGGGACCATCCTGCATCCTAACCTGACGGCCCTCTCCTTGACATCCTGGAGGTTGAGAGGTGCACTGTAGTATCGCTCTGTTTATTCACAGAAGTACAGCAAGAAATCCTTGTGGCTCGATGTTCGTCCACAAGGAAATCATATGACCTGAAATGGAAATGCTACAGCACCTGGTTCCTCGCCCCAAGGCCTGGACCCAGTCTCTTGCCTGGTCCCCCATTACTCCAATACCTGAACATTCTCTTCAGTGTTGCAGATAAATGTATATAGATGTAGATAGTTTCCCCAGTTGAAGCCCAAGTTATATTTTCCTGTTTTAATGTAAATGCTCAGCAGGCGACTGTTATGTACAATTTTGTTGTATGTAAACCGCACTGATTTTAAATAGCGCGGTATATAAAAGCAATAAATTAAATAAAAATAAACAAACTGGCCTCAAAACTGTCCATCAAGGTTCACCTCTCCGCCATCGCCGCCTTCCATGAGTGCACCAGTGAGAGCTCCATTGCCACCCCCCTGCTGGCCACCTGCTTCGTGAAAGGCCTGAACAAGCTATGACTGGCAGTGTGACACCTGACACCCTCTCCCCTCCCCCCCCCCCCCATCGCCACCCTGGGACCTGAACATCGTCCTCCACCAGCTGATGCAAGGGCCATTCGAACCACTACAGTTGGTGCCTCTGAAGTACTTCTCCTGGAAGACGCTTGTCCTGGTTGCAATCACCTTGGCCAGGAGGGTCAGCAAACTGCAGGCACTTGTGACTAGCCCACCATACATGTAGCTGTACCACAACTGGGTCACCTTGTGCACCCACCCAAGGTTTGTCCCAAATGTAGCCTCAGCATTCCACATCAACTGGACAATAAAATTCCCTACTTTCCACCCAGAGCCCCACGCCTCACTGGAGAAGCAGAGGCTACACGCCCTGGACTGAGTCAGGGCACTGCACACATATCTCGTCCAGACAGTTGCTATGGCAGAGGCCACAGCTCTTTTCCTTTTGACCCCAACAAGTTGGCGTGCCCGGTCACAAAGATGACACTGTTGCAGTAAATAGCAGACTGGCATTGCCTTCTACCACGACCAGACAGGGGCACAGACCACGATCAAGGTCAAAGCACACCAACTCCGAGCGATGGCTACCACCATTGCCAACCTACATTCTGTGCCAGTAGTAGAAATCTGCAGAGCTGCCACCTGATACACACTTTCCAGAAGCACTACTGCCTGGACTTGCAGGCACAAGCGGACAGCTCCTTCGGATGGACAGTTCTGGACTAGACCAAGTTGTTACTTGGGCACCCTACGCGTACACTACTGAGCGTTTCGCACTGCTTATGTTGTTGATCAATTGTACTACTGTGCCACTGAGTTTGTTGCATTATTACTAAGTTGTCACTGATTTGTTTGTACTACTTATGTTTCTGAAGTTATGTTGTTAATAAACCACGTTCCACTGGCTCTCGGGGGTGGTCATGAAGTACATCTACTGTCCTTTCTCCTCCATCATCGACCGCAGCAGACACCAGCAGTGCAGCTAAGGAGGCATCAGGTGTGGCTGACACATCTTGCTTGTCAAAGGAGAAAGCAAGGTTACTTAACTGTAATGGGAGTTCTCTGTGGACAGCAGGTTGTCAGCCACACGTACCTGCTTGCCTCCCCTAGATGAGGTCAGCCTCATGACCCAGGTGCCTGCCTACCGAGCTGCAGGATCATAGCTAGAGACACTCTGAGCTAGGTAAGGGCCAGGGGGGTAGGACCAGTTGGCGCATGCCCAGAAAGGTTTACCTTTTGGGCTCTGCAGAGCACTTTGGTCCTTGGTGCCGTTGGATGATGTTACCAGGTGTGGCTGACTTATCCTGCTGTCCACCGAAAACCTCCATTACAGGTAAGTAACCTCGCTATTCCTGCATGGCAATTTTAGAGGGCTTAACATGGAGCTATTGTTCTAACAGATGGATAGCTTTTCTGGTTTTTTCCTTGTGATTCTGGAAAGAATGCATCAGAACGTGGTTTTAGGTTTGTTACTTTCTGTATGCAGGGTGATTAATGTTAGCTATGCAGATTTTTATTTTAGTGATGCTTGGTTACCTGTGATTTAGTGCGCTTTTGCTTTATTTAAAAAAACAAAACAAAAGCAAAACAAAACCTGAATAGTGCACAAAATCTTTAATATTACTGTACTTTTCTTTTTGTGGCAGGCCAGAATATGAAACGAGAGTCTGGAAGGAAGGTCCAGACAGGAAACATTAATGCTGCCAAGGTACAATATGACTTACATAGCTTAGTGAAAACATAAGATACAAACTATAACAAGGCTTTAAATTAGTAAAAAAAAAAATTATCATTGACCACTCATAGCTCCTTGTGGTCTTACACAAGTCGCTTAACCTTCCATTGCCTCAGGTACAAACTTATATGTCAGTGCAGAAATCTAGCATTGAAGTCGCATGCTACTAGCTGTGCATCTGATTTGTAGCTTGCAAGTACTGAAAATGTTATACGTGTGTATACAGCAAGGGAAGTGTATGCTCGAACCTTCACTTAACCCTCATTGCCTCTGAAGAATCCAAGTTATCAATGTCCCTGTTTTTAATGTACATTATCAAGTTTGTTACAATATAAACCGCTTTGACAGAAATGACAAAATGTCATAGGGAGGTTCTGGAGGCTAAATTTAGGCTTTTAAGTAGGAAGTTGAAATCCAGAACTTCCAGGGTAGCATTCTCCGAAATGATTCCCATTCCACGTGCAGGACCCAAAAGGCAGGCAGAGCTCCGGAGTCTCAATGTGTGGATGAGACGAAGGTGCAAGGATGAGGGTTTTGGATTTGTTAGAACTGGGGAAAGGAGGGGCTCTTACGAAGGGATGGGCTTCACCTTAACCGGAATGGCGCCAAGCTGCTGGCATTAACATTTTAAAAGGAGATAGAGCAGCATTTAAACTAGATAGTAGGGGGGAGAGCCGACAGTTGCCCAAGGATACTAGTAAAAAAAAAAATGAAATTGGGGGATATCAGCAGAGAGGTTCCAATAAAGACAAAAGTAGCCCAAATGTCCTTGAGTACAGAGCAGACACAACTTAAAGATTCCAACTTACCCCTGCCTACCAATAGCCAGATTAATATGAATAAAATAATGTTTCTAAAATGTTTGTATGCAAATGCTAGAAGTCTAAATAAGATGGGAGAGTTAGAATACATAGCACTAAATGAAAGGTTAGATATGATTGGTATTTCAGAGACATGGTGGAAGGAGGACAACCAGTGGGACACTGTGATACTTGGGTACAAACTATATCATAATAGAGCGCAACCACGCCACCATTTTGATCTGCTCTGTTAGAGAGGGCATTGAGTCGCAGAGGATTAAAGTTTTGCAGGAAAGAAAATTTGCTGTTGAATCTCTATGGATTGAAATTCCATGTAAAAAGGGGAAGGTGATAGCCGTGGGGGTGTACTGTCGATCGCCTGGCCAGAATGAGCAAATGGATGATGAAATGCTCAAATCAGGAAAGCTAACAAAAGTTACAGCACAGTATTAATAATGGTGATTCAATTACCCCAGTATTGACTGGGTCAGTGTCATGACAGAATATGCTAGGGAGAAAAGGTTTCTAGATGAAATCTCTGCTTCTTAGAGCAGCTGGTTCATGAACTGACCAGAGGGGAAGCCATTTTGGACATAGTTCTTAGTGGAACACCGGATCTGGTTCAAGAGAAGGGTTTTGGGACCACTTGGCTGTAGTGATCATAGCATGATCACGTTTGATTTAATTAATGGAGAAGGGATGGTGAGGAAATCCACAGTGCTACCTCTTAACTTTCGAAAGGGAGACTATGATAAAATGAAGAAAATTAGTTAAGAAAAAACTAAAAGGAGCAGTTGCAAAGGTTAGACTTACATCAAGCTTGGGTGTTGTTGAAATATACTATCTTGGAAGCCCAGACCAGCTGTATTCCACACTTTAAGAAAAGTGGAAGGAAGTCCAAAAAACTGCCAGCATAGTTTTAAAGGTGAGGTCAGAGAGGCTGTTGCCAAAAAAGCATCTTTCAGGAAATGGGAGGGGGGGGGGGAAAGAGCCAAATGACAAAGGGGAAACGGCACAAGCACTGGCAAGTTAAATGCAAGGCATTCATAAGGTAGGCAAAGAGAGAATTTGAGAAGAAGCTTGCTGTGGAAGCAAAAACACATAAAGACTTTTTCAAGTACATTTGTAGCAAAAAATCTGTGAGAGTCAGTTGGACCATTAGATGATAGAGGGGTAAAAGGGGCACAGACTGAATGAATTCTTTGCTTCCGTCTTTTACTGAGGAAGATCTAGGGATGTTACCCGTGACTGAATTGGTATTTAAAGGTGATAGTGCAGAAGAATTGAAAGAAATACATCTTCCTGGTGTATTGATATTACAACAATTTGATAAACTGAAGAGTAGCAAATCACCTGGACTGGATGGTGTACATCCAAGGGTGTTGAAAGAACTGAAATATGAGATTGCAGAAGTGCTATTAGTAATCTGTGAACTATCATTAAATTCATCTGTAATACCTGAAGATTGGAGGATGGCCAATGTAACACCAATTTTTAAAAGGGTTCCAGGGGTGATCTGGGAAACTACAGATTGGTGAGCCCGACATCAGTTCTGGGATAAATGGTAGAAACCATCATAAAGAACAAAAGTACTGAACATGTAGATAGTCATGGCTTAATGGGAGACAGCCAACATGGCTTTAGACAAGGAAGATCTTGTCGTACTAATCTGTTGTGGTGGTGTGTGGTGTTTTTTTGAAGGTGTGAATAAACAAGTAGACAAAGGTGAGTGAGTTGATATAGCGTATCTGGCCTTTCAGAAAGCCTTTGACAAGGTCCTTCATCAGAGACCTTTGGCATAACTTAAAAAGTCATGGGATAGGAGGCAGTGTACTATTGTGGATCAGGAACTGGTTAAAAGATAGAAAGCAGAGGGTGGGGCTAAATGGCCAATTTTCCCAATGGAGAAAGGTGAATAGTGGAGGAATCTGTGGTGGTTCCCCTCTTTTAACATATTCTTCCTTATTGTCTCTCCAGTCTAGTCCTGACCTCAGGGTTTTGCTCCTCCTCCAGCAGCTTGGAGACTGAGAAAACGTCATCCTTTTGTGACGTCACTGGTATATCTTCCGAGGATCCGCCTCCTCACTCCAGTTACTTCAGTCTCCAAGCAGCTGGAGGATCAGTGAACTGAGAGTTGTCAGTGGGGGATTTTTATTGGTTTTTAGTAGTTTAGGTTAGCAAAGAGTTTTTAATTTGGGGGAGTTCTGTGTCTTTAAGGGGCTGCTGAGGCCTTCTCTCCCCCCCTCCCTCCCCATCCGCTGCAGATTTATGATCTGAGGGACAGCTCTCCGATAGAGCGCCGGCTGCCGAACCCGATTGCAGGGGTGAGGAACCGGAGCTCTTTGGTTAGTCAGCGCACGCAGAAGCTTTGCCTGCTAGCACTCTGAAGAGGAAGTCCCGAGAGGATTTAACAGCAGAGGGACCGGTCTCTATAACTCCCCCTCACTCTGCTGTCCTCCCAACGCTGAAAGCAGCGGGTCGGTTGAGCGCAGAGACGTCAGCGGTCTTCAAAGAGCACTTGCGGGAGCGGTGTCTGAGGTAAGGGGGGACCGCATCGCAGCTATCTAAAGGCAAGGAATTCAGTCAGCGGACTTAACCGCGTGGCAGCAACGCGGGAAACCACTGTCCTTTTTTTCAAGGCCTATAGAGGCTTCTGTTTTCAGCGGGAAGCTTCATTTTTCAGTTTGATTTGCGATTTCAGCCTCGGGGTGCTAAGGAACAGCTTAGACTTTCCTTTTGAAGAAAAAAAAAACGGGCGTTTTTTGGCTGACTGGGTCTGTTGGTGGCAGTTGTCAGTTATCTACTTCTGGAATCTAGCACAGTAGCAGAACTGACGGACAGTGTAGACACTCAAGCGCAATGCCCTCTAAGCAGCTGTGTTTAGTCTGCGGATCAAGGAGGGGAGCGGTGTCAGGGACAGGAGTCTGTAGAAGGTGCGTACAGGACGCTGCCACTATGGAGACTGCCTTGGATGGGGGAGCTAAGGTTCAAGCGGTCTCAGTAGCGCAACAGGATTCAGTTTCCCTGGATTTACCGCTTAGGGAGCCGGTAGCAGGAACTTCATCTGCCCGGATCTCCCATCCTCACAGGCATTAGTGGCAGAGCTTGCGGCTATTTTTTCCCGAGTTTGTTGCGATTATTCAGAAGGCGTTTGGGGGCCAGCAGAAAGGGCGGACGACAGGTTCCTTAGACAGGGAACGGGGAGAAAAGAGACCAGGGACCCTGCTGAGTGCAGGGCCGACGGGCAGCGTGGCAAAGAAAGCCAGGATGGAAAAGGAGCAGAAGGAACAGTCGGTGGCCTCAGAGGGCCTGCACTCCGAGGGGGATCCCAATTTGGATATGGACGACGAGTTGGAGGAAGGAGATCACGGACAGGGAGGACCAGGCCAGAGTGGTCCACGTCTTCCGGAGAGATGAGTTACCGGCGCTCATTTCTGAGACGCTTAAGGTGCTTAATATGCCTTCTAGTCCAGCAGAGGATGCCACTTTGGAGGATCCGTCACTGCAGGTCTTTCAGAAGACTCAGAGCGTTTCCGGTACACAGAGTGATTCGTGAGATGATACAGGAAGAATGGGACATGCCAGAGGCAAGCCTAAAGGGGTCCAGAGTTATGGGTCGACTTTACCCTCTAGTGGACCAGGATCGCGAATTGTTCAAGTCTCCTAAGGTAGATGCCGCCGTCTCGGCGGTGACAAAGAAGTCTACCATCCCAGTAGAAGGAAGTACTGCGCTCAAGGATACACAGGACAGGAAGCTGAATACCTTGTTAAAACAGGTCTTTGAGGTCAATGCTCTGTCTATTCAGGCAGCCATTTGTGGAGCGTGGGTGGCGAGGGCCTGCCTTCGCTGGTCACAATGAATTCAGGACAATCAAGGAGAGGATACCATCAGAGATGTCCAGACTGGAATCGGGAACGGCTTATCTAGCTGAGATCCATTACGACCTCATTCAAGGTTTATCGAAAAGCATGCCATCGGTGGTAGTGACCCGTCGTTATCTTTGGCTGCGCAATTGGGCAGCGGATGGATCTTCCAAGTCTTGGCTCAGTAAGTTACCTTTCAGAGGAAAACTCCTGTTCAGGGAGGATTTGGACAAGCTGGTGAAAGGTCTGGGAGAGTCCAGGGGGGGGGGGCAGACTTCCAGAAGATAAACCAAAGCAGAGACTCTCGGCTCCCACATCCCGGGGTCAGCAGAGATATTTTCGTCGTTTTCGTTTCCCTAAGTTCAGTCAGGCTCAGAGAGGGTGTTTTCCCAGTAGAAACCAGGGGTTTCGTGGCTTATGGGGAGCGGGAAGAGGTTTCGGGGCCTCTTCTTCCTCTGCGAATCTTAAAAAGTCGCAATGAAGTCAGAGGGTCCCAGGGGGATCTGGTACCTGTAGGGGGTCGGCTATGAGAATTTTACCATGCCTGGGTTCGTGTAATGTCTGACCAGTGGGTGCTGGAGGTCATTCGAGAAGGTTATGCGTTGGAGTTTCAGCGGCCGGTGAAAGATTTGTTTGTACAGTCTCCATTCAAGTTGTCGGCAAAGGCCGAAGCGATAGGGGAGATGGTACAGAGGCTAATCGACCACAGAGTGGTGGTGCCAGTGCCCCCAGACCAATGCGGCTGCAGTTGGTATTCCATATATTTCATAGTCCTGAAAAAGGAAGGGGCGCTTCAACCAATTCTGGATCTCAAGAGAGTAAATTGTTGCCTTCGGGTATCCCATTTTCATATGGAGACCCTAAGATCCGTAATTGTGGCTGTAAGAAAAGGGGAGTTTCTTACTTCCCTGGACCTGTCGGAAGCCTATCTACACATTCCTATATGGCAGGAGCATCAGAGGTTTCTCAGATTTGCACTTCCACAAGAGCATTTTCAGTTCCGGGCCTTGCTGTTTGGGCTAGCTACGGTGCCACGAAGTTCACCAAGGTAATGGTCATGGTTGCAGCAGAGTTGCGCAAGGAGGGGGTTCTTGTACACCCTTATTTAGACAATTGGTTAATTCGAGCGGTCCAGAGCCGAGAGCAAAGTGGCTACAGACAGAGTGGTGTCATTCTTAGAGAGTCTTGGTTGGGTAGTCAATATGGCAAAGAGCAAGTTGATTCCCTCGCAGCACCTGGAGTATCTGGGAGCTCGGTTCAATACAGAAGCAGGAGAATATTCCTGCTGCAACAAAGGGTGAACAGTTTAAGGCGATTAGTCCGGCAATTTCGGAGCAGGACAGCCCCCACAGCGTGGCATTATCTGCAGTTACTCGGGACCATGGCAGCGACTCTAGAGCTGGTCCCATGGGCGAGAGCTCACATGAGACCGTTACAAAGGGCTTTGCTCAGGCGCTGGTTGCATCAGACCGATTCTTTGTCACAGAGTCTGCCGTGCCCGATGGAAACGCGTCAATCGCTACAATGGTGGTTACTCCTGGGGTGTCTGGAGAAGAGGATGCCTTTGGAGGCGCCGGATTGGATTTCTCTAACGACAGACGCCAGCCTCTTCGGCTGAGGAGCTCATTTTCAAGGAAGATTCGCCCAGGGTCAGTGGACCGATCGGGGAAAAGAGCTGGTCAATCAACAGGTTGGAGTTGAGAGCAGTAACTCTGGCCCTACAGAATTTTCAACTTTATCTTCACGGAAGGGAGATCAGAGTGTTTTCCGACAATGCAACCACAGTGGCCTACATCAATCGGCAAGGGGGCACTAGCAGTATTCAGATGGAAGCTGAACAGTTGTTCGAGTGGGCCGAAGTGAACCTACTGGCGTTGTCGGCGGCGCATGTAGCGCGAGTAGACAATGTGAAGGCCGACTTCCTTAGTTGAGTAAAGGTGGACCCGGGGGAGTGGGTGCTTCATCAGGACGTGTTCGAGATGGTGGTGCGGCGTTGGGGGGACGCCGGTGATGGATCTCATGGCAATCTTTCAGTCGGCAAAGGTCTATCGATTTTTCAGCAGAAGAAAAGAGAGGATGTCGGAAGGCCTGGATGCTCTCATACAGATCTGGCCAGAGGAGCATCTCGGTGTTTCCGCCTTGGGTGTTAATCGGAAAGGTGGTGCAGTGCATCGAGCACCACAAGGGACAGGTGATTTTGATAGCGCCAGATTGGCCAAGACGTCCTTGGTACGCGGATTTGATGCGGCTCTTGGTAGAGAAACAATGTCGTCTTCCTCATCGGACAGACCTCTTGTCTTGGGGTCCTCTGCACATGCCTCACATGGATCGTTTCTCGCTTACGGCTTGGCTATTGAGAGGGTGAGGCTAAGGAAGGAAAGGCTACTTGGCATCAGTTATTAGTACTTTGTTGAAGGCATGGAAGAGATCAACCTCCCTAGCATACGTTTGCATCAGGCGGGTCTTTGAAGCATGGTTGAGGACCGACAGGTGCAGGCGTTAAGAGCGTCAGTTCCACAGGTGTTAGCCGTTTTGCAGGATGGTGTGGCGAAAGGCTTGGCAGCCACGTCCTTGCGAGTGCACGTAGCTGTGTTGTCCTGTTATAGAGGGAAGATAGCGGGTGTAGCACTGGGTAGCCATCTGGATGTCAAGCGTTTTTTGAGAGCGGTGTCTCTTTTGAGGCCGCCGTTTCGGCAGGTAGTACCGAAGTGGAATCTCCCTTACATATTAGAGGTATTAGGACATGCGCCGTTTGAGCCGTTGTCGGACGTGTCCTTAAAGGATCTCGCGCTCAAGGTGGTGTGCCTGGTGGCTGCTTTCTCGGCTAGAAGAATCTCAGAGTTGCAGGCCTTGTCCTGTAGGAAGCCTTTTTTGACTTTTTATGATTCAGAGGTGGTTTTGAGACCAGTGCCATCCTTTTTGCCCAACGTGGTCTCACCGTTTCACTTGAATCAGGTAGTTTCATTGCCAGTGTTCGGGGGATTATGCCACTGGTAAGTTTCATCCTTTTGGACATGCATAGGGCCTTAAGGAAGTATCTCAGGAGGACTGCATGTTTTTGCAGGTCAGATAGGCTCTTTGTCCTTTTTGGGGGACCAAGAAAGGGTGAGGCAGCATCAAGAGCTTCCATTGCCCTGTGGATTAAAGAAGCCATAGCGTCCGCGTATGTTTTGAAAGGTAAAAGGGTGCCTGAAGGGCTAAGAGCTCATTCGACTAGAGCGCAAGTGACGTCTTGGGCTGAGTGCAGTTTAGTACCGGTGGTTGAAATTTGTAAGGTGGCTACCTGGTCCTCATTGAATTCCTTTGTCAGGCATTACCGGCTTGATGTTCAGGAGGGAATGGATACGTGTGTTGTATCTGCAGTGCTTCAGGCTGATCTAGCCGGTCCCTCCTGTTGTTTGATTTATTGCTCCGTTACATACCCAGAGGTCGGGACTAGACTGGAGGGACGATAAGGAAGGGTAAATTACTTACCTGCTAATTGTTGTTCCTTTAGGAACTCCAGTCTAGTCCCATATCCCTCCCAGAGTTTCTCTTGAGTGGGCTAGTGCCTGAAGCAAATGAGATATGACAGGTAAGCAGAAATAGCTACTAGGCATCGGAGTTCGGTTTCGGAGGCTCTACCCTCTCGGGAGGGGGGGTGGGGGGGGGGGTGCAGGCCTAAGTGGTTCTAACCATAGTTAGAATTCTTTGAGGAAATTCAGTTAAAGGGGATAAGTCCTCTTTTTAAAGAAGAAAAAGCAAATAATGGTTCACTTAGTTGTATTTGTGGTATGGTTTACTATTTAATTGTTGCTCCGGTGAGTTTGCTTTGTCAATAGGTTACTGGAGTGAGGAGGCGGATCCTCGGAGGATATACCAGTGACGTCACAAAAGGATGATGATTTCTCGGTCTCCAAGCTGCTGGAGGAGGAGCAAAACTCAGAGGTCGGGACTAGACTGGAGTTCCTAAAGGAACAACAATTAGCAGGTAAGCGTAATTTACCCATAAATGACCTGGAAATGGGAATAACAAGTGAGGTTATCAAATTCGCAGATGAGACAAAGCTATTCAAAGTTGTTAAAACCTATTAGGATTGTAGAAAATTGCAAGAGGATCTTGATAAATTAGAAGACGGCATCCAAATGGCAGATGAAATTTAATGTGGACAAGTGCAGAGTTATGCACCTAGGAAAGAACAATCCAAACTATGGTTACACGATGCAAGGTTCCTCATTAGGAACCACCACCCAGGAAAAAGATTTAGTTGTCATGGATAACATGTTAAAACCCTCTGCCCAGTGTGCAGCAGCAGCTAAGAGAGCATATAGAATGCTAGTTATCGAAAGGAATGGAAAATAAAACAAAGCAAAGGATATTATGTCTCTGTATCATTCTATGGTGTGACCGCAACTTGAATATTGTGTGCAATTCTGGTCGCCTTATCTTAAAAAGGATATAGCGTTATTAGAAAAGGTACAGAGAAGAGCCACCAAAATGGTAACGATGATGGAAGGATACCCCTATGAAGAGAGGCTAAAAACGTTAGGGCTCTTCAACCTGTAAAAGAGACGGCTGAGGGAAGATATGATAGAGATCTATAAATTAATGAATGGAGTGGAACGGGTAAACGTAGATTGATTGTTTACATCAGAATATAAAAAGACTAGGGGACATGCAATGAAGCTACAGGGTAACCTATTTAAGACTAATAAGAGAGAATATTTTTTCACTCAACATGTAATCAAACTCTGGAATTTGTTACTGGAGGATGTAGTAAAAGCTGTTAGTGTAGCTGGGCTTAAAGGTTTGGACAAGTTCCTGGAGGAGGGGTCCATAAACCATTATTAAAAAGGGACTCGGGATATCACTGCTTGACCCAATACAAGCATTATGGAACCTTTTGTCTTTTGGGGAAACTGCTAGGTACTTATGACCTAGATTTGGCCACTGTTGGAAATGGGATACTGGGCTTGATGGACCTTGTTCTGACCCAGTATGGCATATCTTATGTTCTTACATAAAAACATGTTAAATAAAAGTTTGGGTGATGCATGTGCATAAACTTCATGCTAATAGCAGCACAATGGTATGCGCATGGGAATGATGTGATGTATTCCCCAGATCTCTCTTGCTCGGTTCTGTTTTCCCCCATTTCTTTCTTGTGCAGCTCTAGCCTGTGCAAGGAGCAAACCACCAAAGGATAAGGAACAAAAGAGATTTCTTACATGCTGAACCCCCTTTTTTTTTTTTTTTTTTTTTCTCTCTACACGCAAGATCCATACTGAATCTTCACACTGAATAAATGACTGTCCAGTGGTACAAACTTTCCTACACGCAGCAGAATTTTATGTTAACTCCAAGGCTATAGAACTGGGGTCACCAACCTCCAGAGGGCCGCGGGCCGCACAGCCGACTACCGGGAGCCTCGCGGGCCGCACCCCCCTTCTCCCCGCCCCCGCGAAAAAAAACAACAAACGCAAAATTATGAAAACAATGGCTGATCACCTTTATTGAATTTAATGAGATGGCTGATTCATGCTAGCAGACAAACGGTTAAAGTCCGGCTTCACAGATGACAAATCATAGCTACATGTTCTCTGAAGTATAAATTAAAATACAACCAAAGTGATATATACCACAATTTATAATTCATGACATAATTTGTAAATATCAACAATGTAAATATGTTCTAACAGTTTAATGTTCTAATAATTATAATGTTAATACTTTATATTGTTACCTGTAAATAGTTCAATATGTTCTATGTAAACTGACTTGGTATGATACCATCCATACCATATAACATACTGCTCATTGTAAACCGCACTTGATACTTGTGAAAGAGCGGTATAGAAATAATTGCTAAATAAATAAATTAAATAAATAAATAAATGACACTGACAGGAGAAGGGACGCTTGCAGATGGTCGTCGGTGAGCTGCGAGCGCGTGGATGACTTTATCAATTTCATTCGGCTGAACAGCTGTTCGCAGCAGTAGGTTGAGCCGAAGAGAGCAGCAACCTTGCGTGCGTTGGCGGCCATGGACGGGTGGGTGGCCGCCTGTGTCTTCCAAAATGCGACAGGGCCCATAGCCATGAAGCGCGACTTCTGTGCGTCGTCACACTGCAGTTCGATCAAGTCCATTTGAAGGTCAGAGGGCACGTCGGTGGGGTTCATCTCGAAGGGGGCACTGAAGAGGGCAAAGTCTCTTGCGAGTGCTTGGTGAAGTCTTGGAAACGAGCCTCAAACTCCGTCTTGAGATGACGGATGGTGGATGCGTAACGGCGAGCAGCAGCAGCCGAAGGCGTCAGTGCAGCGAGCTGCGCAAAGTGTGCGAAGTTGCGTGCTTGCAGCTGCTTTTCCCACAGCATTAGCTTCACTTGAAAGGCCTTGACCTTGGCGACCATGTCTGAGACGAGGAGTTCTTTGCCTTGCAGTTGGGTGTTGAGCTGATTCATGTGAGCTGTCGGGTCGACAAGGAACGCTAAATCCTGGCACCACTGAGGATCGCGCAGCTGCGGGAAGTCGAATCCCTTGGCTTCGAGGAAAGATGCCAGCTCCTCTCTCAGCTTGTAGGCACGCTGAAGCATCTTCCCACGGCTGAGCCAACGCACCTCGCAGTAGTACAGCAGATCGCCATACTGTGCGTCAGCCTCTGCGAGCAAGTCCTTGAACTGGCGATGATTCAATGCGTGCGACAGCACCAAGTTCACAGCCTTCACAATGACCGACATGACCTCAGCGATGGTTTCAGACTTGGCACAAAGGGCTTCTTGGTGGACGATGCAGTGCAATGTCTTGATATCCTGTTTGTGGCCGAGGTCGCACGTGCTTCACAAGAAGCGAGGCAAAGCCGTTCTTCTTCCCCAACATGGTAGGGGCGCTGTCAGTGGTGAGACCACACAGACGTTCAAAGTCCTTGATCCAGGAGAGCACAGCTGCCAACACATCAGCGCCAGTGGTGGTTCCGCTCATCGGCACAAGCTGAGCGAACTCCTCGATGACGTCGAAGGAGTCTGTGGCGCCACGGAAGTAGATCGCCAGCTGAGCGATATCCTTCACATCTGTCGACTCATCCAAGGCAATCGCGAAGTGCTGACAGTCACGGAAGCGCTGCTTCAAGGTGCCCAAGACGTCGTCCTTCATATCTTCGACGCGGCGAGTGAGGGTCGGAGCAGACAGGCTGACCTTCTCGAAGACCGCCTTCTTCTCAGGGCACACTTCGTCGGCGATGGCGAGTACACAGTCCTTTACGAATTCGCCGTCAGTGAAGGGCTTGAGACGAGTTGCGGCGAGGTAGCTAGCTGTGGTGTTGCTGGCGGCTGCAGTCTGGGCGGCTGTCACGCTCTTCACAAAGAGAGCGGACTGGCGTTGGAGCGCAGACGACACGCGGGTAAACTCCTGCTTCTTCTTGACTGCATCCATCTTGGCGTACTCTGGGTGGACGGACTCGAAGTGGCGCTTCACATTGTAGTCCTTCAGAACGCCAACGGTCTTCTGACAGATGACACACAGCGCACGATCCTTGTGCAGCGTGAAGAAGAGCTTGTTCCACTCAGGGTTGAAGCCGCGGTTCTCATCGCTGAGCTTGCGCTTCTTGTTCATGGGGGAAGCCATGGGGAAAAAAGAGAACAGGAATTCTATCGATAGCTGCAAAAACAGAATCAAAGTTTAAGCCTTATTGCTGATTGGTCCTCTAATTTATTTATTTTATTTAATTTATTTAACTGTATTTATATCCCGCTTTTCACCGGGTCAAAGCGGTGTAACACATAACAAGGGAGGGGGGGATCAAAGGGGGGGGCCCATCACCGGTGTCGTGGTCTGTTAGCCAGGTTTCCGTTACACAGAGGATGTCAATCTTATCTGTTGTGATCAGGTCCTGGAGCATGTGATATTTATTCCTAACTGAGCGCGGGCGTTTATGGGTGAAATGGAGAGGTGGTGGTGGTTTGTGGGGTCAGTGGTGCAGGTTGGTGTGCAAGGTGAGTGTGTGTGTTTGTGTGCATGATTGTGGGTGCTCGTGGGTTGAGCTGTTGTGGTGTCTGGGCAGAGGGGGTTGCAGGGTTTGGCTGAGTGGGGGTGGAGGATTAGGAGGGGTGTTAGGAGATAGATGGGGGCTAGGAGTGGTGGCATGCTGTGTGGGAGTACCTGGGTTCTCCAAGCGGTGTGGTAGTTTTCTTTGCGGGGTGCGCCAACGAGCGGTCGAGATGATCTTTAACCATGAAGGAAGGCTGCGCACAACGAGAAGGGAAAAGGGCAGCGCAAGTAACTCACTCAAACCTCCGCCTGTAATGTCAGGAGCGCGGGGCCGCGGGAAGTCGGAGGGAGCCGGTTACTCGCCGGCCGCTGTGAGGCTCCCAGATGCAGGAGGAGGGGGGTGAAATTGAGGGAAGAAAAATCTACCTGCAAACGCTGCTGAAAAGAGCAAAAGGGGGAGGCGTCTTTCAGGCACTGACAACCGCCCACACCAGCGACTTTCCTAATGCAGTGGGGCATTATCCCACGTTCCCCTCTTGCTCCGTCTTCATATCCTTCGTTCCCCACCCTCCGCTACCATCCAGAATGGAGAGGCTGCCAGTTCTAGAGCATCCTGGAAGAATGACCAATCAGAGGGTGCCTGGCGTCAACGAGCCGCCTCCATTGGTCCAATCGGCACGGTTTGCCCCGCCTTTCTCGGTAGCTCTCCACCTGCAGGCAGGTCCTTAAAATAGGTTGGTGCAGCTGGTGGAAAAAAAGTGCAGTGTGTGGCATTGCGGAGATGCTGCAGTTGTGTACTTTTCAAAAATAGGCTATTGGTCGCGTTGTAAAAGTTCCTAAATGCAGATATTTTGTGCACAAAGTGCACTTCAGTCATGCTGCGGGCCGCAGATACAATGACGGGAATCCTTGGCGGGCCACACGTAATGTTAACCGGGGTAGAGCCTCGCGGGCCGCACGAAGGGACCTCGTGGGCCGCAGGTTGGTGACCCCTGCAAGAACAATGGCGCCACTGAGCTTTGCCCTCTGATCTTCTGTGTTTCTCTGCATCTCTTTTCAATACGCTCAGTTGGATATCATTTTAATACATGTAGCACTCTTGTGTGCACCTCTTTCTGTGCAGATATGTGTGCCAATCTTTTTCTCTGCATCGCTCGCTGGTAGTAGTTAGTGTAGCATATACGCAGATCTGTACGCAAAGGGTACACTAACATTTCTGCATTGGCCTGTTAGATTGTAAAGCTGCCTGTGAACAGGAAAATACTTATTATACCTGAATGTATTTTGGCTTGAAATGGAAAGGCATGAGCCCCTTGATTCCAAAACCGGTTACCGTTCTCATTCATTCCTTAATTTTATCCAGACTGGATTATTGTACCTCATTATTGATTGGAGTCTGCCATTATATTTAACACTGTCAGTTAATAATTCAAAACTACCACAGTCAAATTGACTTGCCATAGAAAAAGTCATGATCATGTCACTTCTTTTACTTATTAAGCATAACACTGGCTCCCAATCTGAAGCAGAATCAAATTTAAGATCCTAATGGTCTGTCACTGCACATTGTACACTGGCGCCCTTGCAATTTTTCTTCTTATTTGTCATTAGTCATCTCTTGCATTTATTGCAGATCCCTTCAGCCTGGAACTTTAAGTATGAATGAATTAGGAACCCAGCTTTTGCCTGCCAGTCCCTATCCTATGGAATTCCCTTTCTCCTGACTCCCAGAAAGAATCCTTATATAAAATGGTCAAGAGAAGTTGTAAAGTATTGGATTATGAACATTGGAACAGTCAGGTTTTAACAACTTAAAAATCACGGGCAGTTTTTCCTTATTGCTCTCCCCATTGATTCTATTGTAACTATCGTCTTGTCTACTTTTTTTGTTCATTTCATTAACATTCCCCACCCATTGCATTTTCACTAAATGGGTTACAATAATATATACAGCGTAATAGTATAAAACAGACCTTGACAAATTTTTCTTGGGATTTAGGAGCCAGCTTAAACATTTAGCAGCTGATCGCCGAGACCTCAGTCACAATGCCCTCCCCCCACCCCATATTCCCCAAAAGGTATATCGCAGTTCTGTGTGTTTGTTGTTTTTTTAAGGGTCTGATTTTAAAATTTCCCATCTTCTATGGAAAAAGAGCCTAATGAATCGGGTCCTAGACATGCCATTACACAGTGCCAACAGAAAGGAGTGACCCTTCTCTTCATTCTCTACCATCACCAAGGAGTATGTTGTATGCAGCATATTGGTGACCCTTCATAGCTGCACCTGAGGCAACTTATTTTTTTTGCTTCACATACGAGGGTTTCTATTTATATTTCTGGCCTAAATGAAAAAACAAATATTTATGATCGAAATTGGTTTTATTGTTTGTTTTTCAAAATATTCTCCATGAAGATCAATACACTTTTTTGCATGCGTTTGAACCAATTTTCGAAGCACTTTTTCCACTCCGATTGAGGTAACTCCAAAACATGCGTTTTGAATGCATCAACCGCATTTTCGAGTGTTGAAAATCGTTGACCACATAATTTTGTTTTTGATGTGCGGGAATAAAAAAGTCATTGGGTGCCAAATCAGGGCTGTACGGTGGATGACCCATCAATTCGATGTTTTGGCCGGTCAAAAATTCATTTGTTTGAGCCGATGTGTGAGAGCTCGCATTGTCATGATGAAGAATTATTCGCCGCCTCTTCGACTTTTTCCGAATTTCTCCAAAGACTTCTGGTAAACAAATGGTCGTGTACAATTCAGAATTGACTGTCCTATGTTGCTCTAACGGCACTGTCGCCACGTGACCGGTAATGCCGAAGAAACAGGCAACCATTTGCTTCAATGTGCTTCTTCCGCGAACAACTTTTGTTGGATTTGGCTCGTCTTGGAAGACCCATACAGTCGATTGCTGTTTTGTTTTGGGCTCATATAGTTCCCCCCAGTTACTTCCAAGTTGATCTCCTGTTTATTGTAAATGCAACTCAGGGTTCCTGTGTTGTATGGTTGATGTTGGATGTAAACCGCTCTGATCTAGAATAGAGCGGTATAGAAGAACTGTTAAATAAATAAATAAATAAATATGCATAGATCCCATGATGTGTCACCTGTGTAGATGTTATACACAGTCTTTGATGCACCTTGAACGTATTTTTTCAACATTTCCTTGCACCAATCGACACGAGCCGCCTTTTGAGCGTTTGTCAGATTATGCGGGATCCAACGTGAACAAATCTTTTTTACGGCCAAATGATCATGCAATATCTTATTGATGCTTGTCATACTAATGCCCAAAGATGCCTTAATCTCATGGTATGTCACATGACTATCTTGCTTTATCAGTTCACACACAGCATCGATATTTTCTGGCACAACAACCGATTTTGGACGACCCTGACAGAATTCGTCCTGGAGCGAACGTCAGCCACGATTGAATTCATTATACCAGTTTTTTACAGTGCTGTAGGATGGTGCTTTTATCGCCGTATAAAAAATTAAGTTAATCGATGCACTCTTGTCTTGATGATCCACGCCGAAAGTTATGAAAAATAATCGCACGAAAATGTTCACGAGTTAATTCCATTTTTCAAGTTACTGTAAACAACAAATCGCGCTCAAATGATAAAATGTTATGAATAAGGTTATTTTCAACAATGTCCGTGTTCCAATGGCAACACTTACTGTTGCTAAGGCCAGAAATATAAATAGCAACCCTCGTATCACCATGACCTGGTAATATATGAAGCAAAAAAATCCTCTTGCTGTCATCAGCCTCTCTACCTCTCCGCCTCACCCCCTCCCCAGCCATCACCTGATGTCTTGCTGTTCACATTTCCACTGCGTTCGAGTCTGAAGAAATGTTGCCAAACTATATGAAATCTCGCTGTTTCAAGTTTCTTGAGATTAGCAAGCTTCCTTCACTGTGCAGCTCAATCTACATGTGGAGTTGATTGCGATGAGATTGGGGAAGGATGCAACTTAGTCACCTTGGTGACCTGGCATCCAGGATTTGTCACCAAGGTATAAAACATTTTAAAAAAAGTAAAATACATAAGACCTTTCCTCCTCATTCCTCCAGTCCCGACCAAGCGAGTTGTCTCCCCCTACCAGCAGCTGGAGGTTGAGTGTATTCAAAACCTTGGTGAAGTCGCACATATAACCTACTAGTACCACCCACCAAGGCCAGTATCTCGGCCTCCAGTGGCTGGTGAGGAGCAGCTATCCTGTGTGAGTGGCCTGGTAGGATTTTGTTGGGAGACTTTTTGGTGTTGGTGTAGTTAGGAGAGCCAAACAGACTTGGAGCAGCCCAAAAAACAGACAGATTCAGACTGATCCTTTGAATGGGAGGCTATTGGATACTAGGCAGTGCTGAGAGCAGACTGGCAAGGTCAGGACAGGCTTCCTGAGGAGCCGGGACCATTGAATGAATCAGTGGGGAATATTACTGTGTGTGTGTATCCCTCATGCGGTTTGTTAATGGAGGTTACCGGCACTGCCTGTTTGGCTGTAGGGCCCTTGGGGTTCAATTGTTCTGAAGAGCTGAGTGCTGTCTGAGTACGCAGGGGAATAGGTCGGCAGTGCGAGTGCTTCAGGGAAGGGGGGAAGGAAAGGTTGTTTTTGTTTTGTTTTGTTTTGTGTTTTTTCTCCGGGGGGCCGTGTTTGGCGATCCTTAGGCAGAATGCTTGGCAGGCAGGCTTTTACTTTCATTTTCTCCCCAAGTGGTGCGGCCTAGCAGTGCTGATGCCGGCAATGAAAGTTTTGTGTGTGGTGTGTGTGGTTTTTTTTTTTTGTGTGGGGCACGGTGCAGCAGCTTCTCTGCTGCCGGGTTATGCCATTCCTGTGAGGAGAACCAGTCAGCAGAGGAGGCACTTATGGAGACTGGTTACGAGTCAGGGAGTTCAGCTGGGGGGAGGAGTTGCTGAAGCACGGTCAGATTTGGGCCCCTCCATTTCTTCTGCACCATGGTTTTGGTGGGGAGGCCATTTTAGTGGCAGTAGGAGCTGAAATGGCCTCTGAGCAGGGCTCTCTGGCTTCTGCTCGTAGGGCAGCAGATGTGGGTGCAGGGACTCCCCCCACCCCCCCCCCCCCCGGCTTCTTTTTTTTCTCTGGATTTTGTTTTGCTCCTGCACCAGGCTTACTGCCTGAGACAGAGCAAGGAAGGGCAAGATTCCAGTGCTTTGTCGGCAGGGAATAGGTCTGATGGTCAGATGGGGATCAGTGAGCAGATGAGGGAGCCTGCTGCGAGGAGACCTCACCTGAAGCTCTGGAAGGACTCTGAGGTATTAGAGGAGAGACCTCTCTTGGAGGCAGATGAAGGCATTGTGCCTCTGGGGGAGGATCCCAACTTGGTTAGAGCCTTTTGCAGGGAGGAGCTACTAGCTCTAATCACTCATTACATATCCAGTCCACTCCCGACAAGCTGGGTTGTTGCCCCCAGCCAGCAGCTGGAGGCTGAGTATGCTCAAACCTTTGTTTCACCATGTACGGGCCAAGTACCACCCATGAAGACTAGTATCTCAGCCTCCAGCAGTTGGAGAAGAGCCCTACCTGGTGCAGGACGCATGGGAAGGACTAAAGGGGCAGAGTTAGCTATTCCAATAGATCTTGTGAAGCCAAGCAGCCTAAGCAGTAAATATAAGCAGACTACTCTGGGCTGATCTCTTTGATGGGAGGCTAATGGAATTTCAGTAGTGCTAAGAGCAATCCAGCAGGCCTGGGAGTTCACCTGAAGGGCCAGGGTCGTTGAATTGGCCCAGGCCTGCTTTGACGGGAACTGGCTGTAAGTGTTGAGCAGAATTCTTAGACGTACCAGCACTGCTAAGTGGACAGAAAGTAAGTGTGAGGAGTCGGCATCATGTCGTGGATGTCTTCGTTGGGGGGGGGGGGGGGGGGAGCAGCTTCCTTTCCTTTGTTTTCACTCTGGCAGTTTGATCGGCAGAGAAACAGCAAAGCTGTTGTCTTCGGTTTGCATACAGTCAGTGAAAGTTTTTCCTGGACTGCATGTGGGACGTACAACAGCATTCTCTCTGTTTCCAGAGTCTGCAGGAGCTGCAAGAGGGATACCCGGCCAGTGGAAAAAGAAATGGGAGTGCCCGGGGGAGAGTGGCAGTCCAGAAAAGCAAGCAGAATCTGTTATCACAGGGTTTCCTCAGTCTGCGGTTTTGGCAGGAAAGGAGGCCATTTCCTCCAGTAGGGCTTTTAGACAGGAAATGGTGGCTAGGCAGGCTTCTCTGTTTTAGAGCCAGCTGGCGGTGCCATGGCAGAAGGCAGGAGAGTCTACTACTGCATCACTGTTTTTTCTCCAGATTTTTGTACTACTGCTGCATCAGGCATGTTGCCTGCAGCAGAGCAGATCTGGGCAATCTGAGGTGTTCTCCGTCACAGCAACCAGCCATGCTGTTGGAGGGAGAGCCAGTGGGCAAGTGGCTATGTCTTGAGGTGCAGACCTGGGAGGAGCCGGTGGCGGTGTTAGATGTCAGAGGACCCTTCAGAGGGAACCTCTGACATGTTTTGAGGAGGATCTTCCTACTCTTGAACTTGAAGAAAGTGAGATGGCCCTGGAGGAAGACCCTCATTTAGTGAGGATATTCTGTAGAGAAGAACTGCCAGTGTTGATTGCTCACTCCCTGGCAGCCCTCAACATTGTGCAGGACTTCCCTTCAGGTGAAGAGACTTTGGAGGATCCGATTTTGCAGTCATGCAGGCAGTCTTCTGGTTGAGTCATTCAGCAGATGATAGAAAGAATGGGAAGCACCAGAGGTGGGGCTATGGGGGCAGTCGGGCCATGTCATGACTGTACCTGTTGCTGGAACAGGATAAGGAACGGCTGCAGTCTTCTGAGGTGGATACAGCTATATCTACTGTGACAAAGAAAACTACTGTTCCCATAGGAGGAATGGCATTAAAAGATCTGCAAGACAAGAAGCTGGAAGCATTGCTTAAGCAAGTCTTTGATAGGTTATGCTTCAGAGCATCCCCTGCATGACACCCCTCCCCGAGTTCCATAATAAGTTCTCTGTAACTGTGTGAGTTATAATGTAAACCACTTTGATTCTGTGATAAGGCGGTATATAAAATATATTAGATAATGTTCTAGCGTTTCAGAAGGCAATCTGTGGGGCCTATGCCTCATGGGGGGGTGTTTTTTTGCTGGGCATAGGCACTGCCGGGGACAGTGCGGCCTTCCTGGTGGATGCCTTTTTATGATCTGATTTGCACCACAGCTAAGAACAGGGTTTCAGTGGTAGCAGCAAGATGACTCCTGTGGCTCTGGAGCTGGGCGGTAGATATCTCATCAAAGTCAAGACTGAGCCGGCTTCCATTCAAAGGCAGATTGCTCTTTGGAGAAGCCCTGGAAAAGTTGATGAAGGAGCTAGGGGAATCCAAGGGAAGTGAGCTCCCTGAAGATAAACAAGTTAAAGGTTCAACACTGGCATTAGGACCAGCTCAGAGACTTCGGTGCTTTCAGGTGACGAGGTTTCCAGCTTTCCAGCAGGTACCTGAGTAGAGGTATTCCTTTTATCTCCAGGAACAAGCAGGAATGAGTCTTCCCATATGGGTATCGTCGGTATCGACGGAGCCTGCGCGGGAACGCTCCCCAGCGTCCAAAAGGAAAGCTTTTGGGAGCATCCCACAGCGCCTGCGCGCTGCCTTCCCGCCTTTCCCAACCGCCTCTCTCCAGTTCTTCTTTTCCGCGGAGCCAGCAGGTCGTGTTTCCTGTCACCGCTGAAGAATTTCTTATTTTCTTTTATTTTTCTTTAGTCGCGTGTCTGCCTTCTCGACTCCGGACCGGTACCACCGGTCTTTTTTCTTTCTTTAAAAAAAAAACAACAAAACCTACTCTTCTTACTTCAGTGCATTTTTTCTTCTGGGGCCTTAGGCCTACAGATATATTTTTCCTCATGGAAAAACCCGCCTCCGGGTTTAAAAAGTGCACGAAGTGCAGCAGCACTATTTCTGTCACGGACACCCATGACTGGGGTCTAAAATGTTTAGGTCCTGACCACTCCATTGCGGATTGTGAGTCCTGTTCCATGATGCCTAAGAGAGGGTTACAAAATCGGGCAGCCAAGCTCAGTACCCTGTTTCCCTCCGATGCAGCTTCTGTGGCATCGATGTCTTCCAGGGCTGCTTCTTCATCCCATGAATCTCAGGTAACCAAACTTAAATCTGGCCGGTCCTCAAAGAGTTCATCTCCCTCTAAGTATCGAGATGCCCCCGGGCTTACTCTTGAGGAATCCACACCGGCAAAATTACCCCGGCGGGAGGCTCTGGCTTCCAAAGCTGTACCTATGGGGTCACAGGTTGACATCGATGGCTCGGCCTCGACCGATCACCTGTTACAATGTTCTGGGGTACCGGCGGTTACCACCGGTACCGACATCCAGACATTGGTGGTGTCGATGGATCAGAATATTCTGACCATGCAGCGTGCCATCACGGCATTCATACAAGCTGCGACGCCTACGGTACCGCAACAAACCCCATTGTCGGTACCGATTCTGGTACTGGATCCGAAATCGGTTCCGATACCGGTACCGCTTGCATCGACGACAGCATCGATGGCAGCGGTACGCTATCCAGTGATGCCCATCGGTACCGATTACTCCCGATGTCGATACCTCCTGGTACGCGTATCGGGCTCTGCGAGAGCATCCAGACAGTCGATACTTCGATTCCTCTGAAGACTCTGTTACATCAGAGGCCTCAATTGAAGCATCAGGGATCCTTCCTCAGGAACCCTCTTCTCCAAAAAGGAGAATGTCTCCTCCTGAAGACTTGTCTTTTCAGGACTTCATTAGGGAGGTGGCCAAGGCCTGTCCATCTCCGTGGCCTCTGAAACTGAACCTAGAGCCAAATAATTAGATATCCTACAATATCCTAAGGCTCCTAAAGAGGCAGCCACCTTACCAATACATGAGATTCTTTATGATCACATGTTGGTCATATGGGAGACTCCTCTTTCCACCTCCCCTCATTCCCGAAGGTTGGACACCATGTATCGTGTTCCTCCTTGTCCTGGGTTTCATAAGACTCAGCTTCCTCACCACTCCATTGTGGTAGTCTGCTATGAAAAAGATCAAGAGTACAAAAAGGCACTCCTCTGCTCCTCCAGGAAGAGAATGCAGAACCCTAGATGCCTTTTGGCAGGAAAATCTTCCAGGCCAGTATGCTTGTAGCCAGAATCAACTCCTATAGTCTCTATATGGGGATGTTTCTAAAAGAAGTTACAGATCATCTGCAAACCTTATCTCCTTTTATGACAGAAGATAAGAGAGAAGAATATATCACCTGACTTAAACAGGCACAGGATGTATCCAAGTTTTCCAACCGTGCAGCCTTTGACTCTTTTGAGGGTGCCAGTAGAGCCTCGGCTATTGCCATAGGTGCACACAGAGTTGCTTGGTTGCAAGCCTCTGATTTGGAATCCTGGGTACAGGATGGTCTAGGTAACCTTCCCTGTACAGGGGAAAACCTCTTTGGCAAAGATTGGCAATCAAAGGCCAACCAGATGGATGCTGAAAATTCTGCTTTAGATAGACTTTCAAAGTCTACTACTGCTCCTTTTAAAAAGAGGTTGTTCAAAAAAGGATCTTTCCCAAAAAAAGGGAAATTTTCTTCTAGTTATGGTCAGGCCTCTTCTCAAGGTCATTTTGCTACAAAGAGACAGCAACGACCAAAACAGGCCAAGCCTCAGGCTGCAAGGACTGCTACGGCCCAACAGCCTCAGCCTCCTCAGGGCCTTAGACTTTCCACTAGGGAACTTAGCCTTTCTGGCTCTAGAACATCCAGAGCCTCTCACCATCCCAGGAAGGTTAGCTCACTTTGCTCCCAGATGGGAACAAATCACAGCAGAGCAATGGACCCTCTCCATCATACGAGATGGGTACAAGCTTCATTTTTTTTTTTTCTATAAATTTTTATTGTCAACCTTTACACATACATTTCCATACAAACAACCATGTACAATGTTCAAGCCCCTTCTCATACTAGACAATGGTGAACTAACCTCCTACTGTCAATATAATCAACACAGACCTATCATTTACTAACCAATCTGCCCTGCCTTCCCCTGACATCCCTTATTCAATTGTTCGACATAATAAACAGTAAATAAGATACAAAACATCCTACAATCAATATAATCTACATATAACATAACTAACATTTGCCAATCGTTCTGCCCTGCTTTCCTCTGATATCCCTTATACCATTGTTCTGCATAGTAAACCATGAATTAAATGCCATACATTGTGTACAATATATTAGATCACCCACCATCTGTTTCCACGACATTAGCACCCCAACCCCCCACCCCTCTAAGCCCCCAATGCTCACTCCTAGCCCCCCTCCCCCACCCCCTATTTCTTATCCCCCCCCGTACTGCCCACCCTCCTCTCCCCTATCCCCTGCACCACCTCCTTCCTTCCACGACCCTCCCCGCAGCCACTCCCAGACCCCCACCCACCTTTTTACTACTTGCTCCCCTTTTCCCATCCGTTCCCCCGTCATTTTATACATGGCATAAAGGTGTGACACTCTGCGTGCAAAACTGGCTATGGACGGCAAATTCGGTCTATTCCAATACCATGCTATTTCACACTGTGCCGCAGTTACACAGTACCAAATGATTCTCCAATCTCCTTCCCATCTCCTATCTGGTCTATGCAGGAGACACATCTCGGGTCCAAGCCCGATATTCGCACCCACAATTTTATTAATGTTCTCCCCTATTTTGTCCCAATACTCTCTAACAACTGGACAGGACCACCACATATGCATCCAGGACCCTCGCTCCCCAAACAACCGCCAACGGTCATCCGTCTGCATCACCCCCGCCCTGCACAATGTCTCCGGTGTGAGATACCACCGACTCAACACCTTAAAGCCAATCTCACGCAACGATGTGGCTATGGAGAATCTAGCTATACCCAGTGCTACTGCCTCCCACTCTTTCACCCCCCACGTTACCCCTAAATCCTTTTCCCACGCTTCCATATACTTAAGCTTCCCTTCCCCCCTTGCGATTAGTCCTCTTATAAATCCTAGAAAGCATCCCCTGCTGACCCATGGAGCCTAGGCACGCTCCTTCGAACCACCCCCCTTCCCCCCTACCCCCCTGCTCCCTCCCCCTTTGTCAGATCACCGAACCCATCTGCATGTACGCAAACCTGTCCGACTCACCCAGCCGATACAGATCTCTCACTCCCTCTAATCTGCTTCCCCACCACTATCTGAGACACCTGAGTTAGTCACTGCTCCCCCCACCGTCGAAGTACTGTTGCACTCGGACCCATTCCCTCCACACAACACGCCTGCAAGGACATGGTAGGTGACCACCGCTTGGCCCCCACCAACCGCTTCCTATACTGCTGCCACACCTTAAGAGTGTGCCCCACTAGGGGATTCCTTCCCCTCTCTCCCTTCCCTTCCCAGACAATATGTTCTAATTCCCCCGGCCCATACTCATCCACCTCCATCCTCACCCACTGTTTATTGGGCTCCCGTAGCCACGCATAGACTGCTCTCAGCTGCGCTGCCGCATAGTACAAGCTAAAGTTTGGGACACCCATCCCACCCTCCCCTACTAGCACTTGCATCGTCCTCGCCGCCACCCTTGGCTCCCCCCCCAAATAAATCTCTCCACTTGTTGTTGCACCCTCCTCAATATGCTCCGGGGTACCTGTATGGGCAGGACTTGAAAAAGGAACAAGAACTGGGGAAGAAGCATCATTTTCACCAATGCCATTCCCCCAAACCACGAGTAATACCCTCTGCCCCATCCCTGCAGCCGCCCCTCCACCTGCCCCACCAATTTAGTGTAATTTAGTATGAGCAGATCCTCCAAGGCCCTCCCCAGCTGCACCCCTAAATATCGGATTGACTTCTTTGCCCATTTAAATGGCAAACTCTGCCGCAACTCCTGCTGCCCATCCTCCTCCCCTACTATACTTAGGATCTCTGATTTCCCCCAGTTAATCCGAAAAACTGCCCTCTGCCTATATTCCTGAATCTCACTCATCACTGCCGTTAATGTTTCTCTGGGTCTCGTAATTGTCAAGAGTATGTCGTCCGCAAATAGTGACACTTTATATTCTTGTCGCCCCACCCTTACACCCGCGACCTGTGGACTTGCCCGCAACCTCGCCGCCAGTGGCTCGAGGGAAAGCGCAAACAATAAAGGGGACAACGGGCAGCCTTGTCTAGTCCCTCGTTCCAGCGGGGAAAAACTCAGAATAGCCCCCGTTTACTCTCACACATGCTTTTGGCCTAGTATACAAAGCCCTTATCCACTTCACAAAGCTTGACCCAAACCCCAAGCGCTCCAAGACCGCGTACAAAAATTTCCAGGACACTTGATCAAATGCCTTTTCAGCGTTCAATGATACCAACAACGTCTCCTCCCCCTTCTTTTGTGCCGACCAAATCACATTCAATACTTTCCGTATGTTATCCGCCACTTGCCGTCCTGGCACAAACCCAGCTTGATCCTCATGCACCAATTTTCCCAACAACTTATTAAGTCTAGTCGCCAACACTTTCGCCAGTAATTTCGCATCGACATTCAACAACGAAATTGGCCGATACGACGCGCAGTCCTGCGGGTCCTTCCCTTCCTTATGAATAAGAGTAATACCTGCCCAGCCCATTGTGTCAGCTAATTTCTCCCCCTCTCGTGGTCCGTTAAAGACCCTTGTTAAAGGGCACGCCAGGAGACTCCCAAATTGTTTATAAAATCGCGCTGTCAGTCCATCTAACCCTGGGGCTTTGCCTATCTTCAGAGCTTTAATTGCCCGCAACACCTCCTCTGTACCGATCTCCTTATCCAGCCCTCTCTGTTCCTCCTCTGTCAAGCTCGGGAGCCCTGCTTCCCTCACGTACTCCTGAATGTCCTTGGACCTCTCCTCTCTTGTCGCATACAAGTTACTGTAGAAAGACCCAAATTCTTCCCTTATTCTATAATCCTCCCTCACCACCGCCCCCCTAGATTTAATCTGCGAGATCCTATTCCACTCCTTCCGCTTTTTCAACTGTCTTGCGAGTAATTTCCCTGCTTTGTTACCCCCTTCGAAGAACCTCTGCTTCAGCAGCTGCATGTGAAACTGAATCCTCTCAGCCTCGATTGCATTCAATTTTGCCCTCAGTTCCAAAACTACACCTCGAAACTGCCCACCCCCCCCTGCATATCCTTCTCCTCCATCACCCGCAATTGCTGCCGAAGCTGCCCTTCACGCTCTTCCCTCTCTCGCTTTATGCGCGCTCCCCACTTAATAAACACCCCCCTTACCACCGCCTTGAAGGCATCCCAGACCACTCCCTCTTTTACCCCTCCGTCCCCATTCTTCTCAAAGAACTCTGGGATTAGGATTTCAATCTCTTTCACCACCCTGCTATCCTCCAACAGACCTTTGTTTAGCTTCCAAAATTGTCGCCCCTTATCCTCCCCTGCCACCCGCACTTGAACCACCACGGGTGCATGATCGGACCATGTTATAGGTTCTATTTCTCCCCCCTTAATCCTCCCTGCTAGTTCCTTCCCTACCCATATGGCATCCAACCTAGAATAGGTACCATGAGCAGCCGAGAAGAAGGAAAATTGTCTCCTTCCCGGATTCAACATCCGCCACGCATCAATCAGGCCATTCTCCTTCACAAACCTTTGATAACGCTTCCTGTCCCTCCCCACCTCCCAGGCCAAATTGAAATCCCCACCACAAATCAGCACTCCGTCCCCCATTGCTGCCACCTGTTCACCCAACTTCTCACAGAACTCTTTTTGGGAACCCGTGGGAGCGTAAACATTGACAACACAGAACCACTCCTCCCCCAATTTTACCCTCATCAATAGGTATCTTCCCCCCTTGTCTCGGATCACCTTCTGCACCTCTGTTTTGACTTCCCCCCCTAAATAACACCGCCACACCTCCTTTCTTTTTTTCCCTGATGTTGGAAGCAAATATGCGGTTCCCATACCCCTTGGGCTGCACCACTGCCTCATGCTTTTTCTGTAAATGTGTCTCCTGCAACATTACTATATCCGCCTTATGCCTTGTTAATTCTTTATACAATTTCTGTCTTTTCCATGGTGAGTTCAACCCTTTAACATTCAACGTTACAATTTTCAATACCCCTCCTTCTCCTATTTCCCCCCCCCCCAACCCGCAACCCATTCTGCTCTTTCCCTCCTCCCTCCCCCCCGACATTGCTCTCCTTTGAGGAGACTCGACTTCCATTTCAGTGACCCACACCACCTCCCAGCCTACACTTCCCCCCCCCCTTCCCAACACCCCCCTACTGCCCCCCACCACTCATACCCTCACACCTCCCCTCCCCACGATGCCTCCTCCCCCGCTACCCTACTTCAACCTCTCCCTATCTTCCCCCTTACTTGCCTACCTCTATACCTCCCCCCCCCCCACACACACACAAACCTACCAGCATTGCTTATTAACAGATATCAGTCCTTTAGTTGTTTTCCACCGCTCATCTGGTCTCTTGCTCCAACTCCGGACTCTGGTGGCCTCCCTTGGCCGTCCTGGCCAATCTCCGACCGCTCGCCCTCTGCCACTTCGCACTCTCCGTTCTCCCTGCTCGAAGTTCCGGTCTCTGTAGATTAGATGAGCTGTCAACTGCCTCCGGAAGATGCTCTGCCCCAAGTTCTTTCAAGGCTTTCCAAGTCTCCGCACTGGATCTCACTGTCCGCGATCTGCCTTTCACCGTGAGCAGCAATCTGAATGGATATAGCCACTTGTATCTCAAGTGAAGGACTGGAAAGGGGGGCTGTTACTTCTGGAGAGAAATCTGAAATTGTGAGTATATACTCCTGGGAATTTTTCTGAAAGGAATTTTTTTTCTTTTAAAGCTAATTAATCTGTGAACCCACTATTTTTTTTGTTAAATCAGTCAGGGCCTAGTAGCAACAGTTTAAGATTCAATTTAAGAACACAGAAGAGAACTTTCTGGTTACCTTTCATACCCAGTAGACAGCTGTAGTTTAAATTTCATAGTCACTCAGGGCCTAGCATCAGCAAAGTACTTTTAGTTTCAAATTAAAACACAGAAGAGAGCTTTCTGGTTAAATTTAGAATCCAGCAGAGAGCTTGTAGTTTAAATTTCATAATAGGTTAGAGCCTAGTAGCAGCAAAGAGCTATAATTTAAATCAAATCAGAATATAGTTTTCCTCAGCAGCACAGGACAAGGTACTGTGTAGCAGCCCTTTTTTAATAAGTGTTACCCCAGGGATCTGTGCTGGGTCCGCTGCTTTTTGACATATTCATAAATGACCTGGAAAGTGGAATAACGAGTGAGGTTATCAAATTTGCTGATGACACAAAACTATTTAAAGTTGTTAAAACCCAGGAGGATTGTGGAAAATTGCAAGAGGATCTTGATAAATTGGAAGACTGGGCATCAAAATGGCAGATGAAATTTAATGTGGAGAAGTGCAAGGTTATGCACCTAGGGAAGAACAACCCAAACTATGGTTACACGATGCAAGGTTCCACATTAGGAACCACCACCCAAGAAAAAGATTTAGGCGTCCTTGTGGATACCATGTTAAAACCCTTGGCCCAGTGTGCAGCGGCGGCCAAGAGAGCAAATAGAATGCTAGGTATGATAAGGAAAGGAATGGAAAATAAAACAAAAGATATTATAATGCCTCTATATCGTTCCATGGTGAGACCGCACCTTGAATATTGTGTGCAATTCTGGTCGCCATATCTTAAAAAGGATATAGCAATTTTAGAAAAGGTTCAGAGAAGAGCCACCAAAATGGTAAAGGGGATGGAAGGCTACTCCTATGAAGAAAGGCTAAAAAGGTTGGGGCTCTTTAACCTGGAAAAGAGACGGCTGAGGGGGAGATATGATAGAAGTCTATAAATTAATGAACGGAGTGGAACGGGTAAACGTAGATCGATTGTTTACCTTATCAGAATATAGAAAGACTAGGGGACATGCAATGAAGCTACAGGGTAAACTATTTAAGACTAATAAAAGAAAATATTTTTTCACTCAACGTGTAATCAAACTCTGGAATTTGTTACCGGAGGATGTAGTAAAGGCTGTTAGTGTAGCTGGGTTTAAAAAAGGTTTGGACAAGTTCCTGGAGGAAAGGTCCATAAACCATTATTAAGAAGGGACCCAGGATATCAATGCTTGAACCAATACAAGCATTGTGGAACCTGTGTCCCTTGGGGAAACTGCTAGGTACGTATGACCTAGATTGGCCACTGTTGGAAACAGAATACTGGGCTTGATGGACCTTGGTCTGACCCAGTATGGCATATCTTATGTTCTTATGTTCTAAGTCTTCTCTCCTCAGAAATGCTGTTACCTCTCTGATCTCTCTCCTGTGCTGCAACGTTCCCTGGGACAGGTCTTGATACAGCTCCACTTTGTGGCCCTCCCAGTGGAAGCTTTTTAGTTTTCGATTGGCCCCCAGCAGAAGTTCCTTTGTCTTGTAATAGCTCAGGCATACTACTATGTCTCTTGGCCTGTTTTCTTGAATAGGCCTTAGGCCTCTGTGCGCTCTTTCTATTCTCAGGTGGTCATCATCCAGATCCACACCTTGACCCGCTGCTGCCAGGAGGTCCCGAAACACCTTCTGGACTACCTCCTCACAGTTCTTATACTTGGGCTCTTCCGGCACGCCTCGCACCCGTAGATTGCACCTTCGTGAGTGGTCTTCCAGATCTTCTGTTTTAGCTTTGATTATCTCCTGCGCCAACCGTAGCTCTTCCCAGCCTTTCTGGATTTGCGTCATTATTCCCTCTTGGTTTTCGAACCTGGATTCAGTCTCTTCAACTTGCTCTCCCAGATCTGAGATGTCTTGGCGTAGAGTCTGTAAGGCCTCCTTGATCTCATTTTTCACCCCGCACATCTCCTCTTTTAGTTCCTCCTTTAACTCTAGGAGCCACTGCTTAATCTGTTCCGCTGCACTCAGGCATTCCTCTCCCCCTTTGCTCCCCCCGGGCTGTGCGGGGACTCCGTCGACGTTTTGCCTGGTTTCTCTCCATCTTTTCCGCCTTTAGGCGTCACGTACAAAGAGCGGTATTCGGCCAGTTTTTTTTTCATCAGTCCCTCTTTCTTGGCCTTCTCCATTGTTAAGCTGGCCCACTCTTCCCTCCGCCTTCTTCTCAGCCTGCGCCCGGGGCCGGCTGCCCACTCTCCTTTCCACCACTTCTGTAGCCTCTGGGCCCTGCACACAGGCTAGCTCAGCCTCCAGCCACAGCGCTTGCCAATAATAAGGACTTTTGGAGCTTACCGCGGAGCACTGCTTTCCATCCACCACTGCAACTGCCAGCACTCCCGCTGCTCCTGCGCTCTGTTCCTCCAACTTCCAGCCTGCAAGTATGGCTACTGTCCGTGCAGACCACGTGGCTGACCAATCTCGGCCTGCACCACTTCTTTAGGCCGCGCTGCTGATTTCTAGGTGCTTGGCTGTCTATTGCAGTCTGGGGGTTTCCCCAACCAGCACTCTCACTGCCGACCTTCCGCCCCGGGGTCTCCACTCTCCCGCTGCCTTCTCACAGCCACACCTGGCCTCTTTTTCGCCCCGAGCGTCCCGCGGGTGACACGGCCTCCTCAGTAGGCACTTGCACGCCGTCCCCCTCTATTGCGCCATGCTCTCGATGCGCCAGAAGGGTAAGTCTGAGTCTCCCCGGCCTCGTTCATGCTCCTGTCCGCTCCTACCTTTGCCCGTAGGGTTTATTTCAGCATTTGTAGGCTTTCTGTTGGCGGAGCTCTTGCGCTACGCCGCCATTCAGGTGGGTGACGTCACCGGAAGTCCCAAGCTTCATTTCTTAAACCTTTCTCCTCACACCATGGTGAAACAGTTCAATTCTCCAACATCTCTCCTCAACCTTCTAGGTCAAGAGATTGCTACCCTTCTTGCCCAAGGGGCAATAGAAGAAGTACCCCTTCTTCAACAGGGCTCAGGGTTCTACTCCCCCTATTTTCTCATTCCAAAGAAAACGGGGGGCTACAGACCCATACTAGATCTCAGAGAATTGAACAAGTTTCTATGCAAGGAGAAATTCAAGATGACTTCTCTCGGAACTCTCCTTCCATACCTCCAGAGTCAGAACTGGCTTTGTTCTCTGGATCTCAAGGATGCGTACACTCATGTTCTCCATCCAACACACAGAAGGTTCCTTCGGTTCCTTTACCAAGGAAAGCACTACCAATACAAAGTGCTTCCTTTCGGACTGGCCTCTGCTCCAAGAGTGTTCACAAAATGCATGGCAGTAGTAGCTGCATTTCTGCGTACTCTAGGAATATTCCTATTCCCATATCTGGACGACTGGCTCATCCGAGCTCCATCCCAGTCAGAGGCCCAGACTTCCCTGGCCTGCACAAGGCGTGTTCCATTCCAAAATCCCATCTCACCCCTACTCAGTCTCTAGAGTTCATAGGGGCCTTACTGGATACCACAACTGCAAGGGCCTATCTTCCCCAGGCCCGTTGCCTACGCTTGGTGCAGTTAGCCTCCCAGATTCAGTTAAAATCCCATTTAACTGCTCGAGAGATGTTACAACTCTTAGGCCACATGGCATCCACGGTGCATGTGGTTCCTTACGCTCGCCTTCACATGAGGGCAGCTCAGTGGACCCTCTCCACCCAATGGACCCAGGCATCAGGTTGCCTGTCAGACAAAATAGCAACCTCCAGTCGCCTCTTTTGGTCCCTCCACTGGTGGAAGTCCACTCAAAATCTGTTGCTGGGGTCCCCCTTTCAACAGGTGTTACCCCAAGCAACCCTTACAACAGATGCCTCTCCAAAGGGTTGGGGAGCTCATCTACAAGATCTCTCGACCCAAGGCATCTGGTCTCCACAGGAGACATCTCTACATATCAACCTCTTAGAGCTCAGAGCAATCTTCCTGGCTCTCAGAGTCTTCCACATCCTGATCAGCTACAAGACAGTCCTAATCCACACGGACAACCAGGTAGCCATGTTCTACGTGAACAAGCAGGGAGGGACTGGCTCTCTGTCGCTTTGCAACGAAGCTCTGAGATTGTGGGCCTTCACCAGAGAGCATCAAATCCATCTCATGGCAGTGTATCTTCCAGGGGTTCAAAACTCTTGGGCAGACAGACTCAGTCGAGTTCTGCTTCCACACGAATGGTCCCTCCATGGGGACCAGATAGCCAGGATTTTTTGGATTTGGGGTACCCCAGACATAGACCTGTTTGCAAGTCCGTGGAATGCCAAACTTCCCCGGTTTTGTTCCAGGATTCCATGTCAGGGAGTTCAGGCCAGGGATGCCTTCCTCCTTCATTGGGGGCAAGACTTCCTCTATGCCTTTCCACCTATTCCCCTCATCCCCAAGACTCTGTTCAAGCTTCAGAGAGACAAGGGGTCTATGATCCTCATAGCGCCACATTGGCCACACCAAGTGTGGTACCCTCTACTTCTGCATCTCTCTCAAGCTCCCTCCCTGGTCCTGGGGTCTGCTCCAGATCTCCTCTCCCAGGAGGAGGGAACCTTGTGGCACCCAAATCCTCAGTCTCTTCATCTCAGGGCCTGGTTGCTGAAGGCCTAGACCTTCAGGATTTACACCTTTCTCAGCAAGTGAAGGATATCCTTCATGCTTCCAGAAAGCCTTCCACCAGACGTTCCTATGCTTGTAAATGGAAAAGGTTTTCCATTTGGTGTGCAGAGAAGGGTCTCAACCCTCTTGCAATACCTTTGAATTCTTTACTAGACTATTTGCTGCATTTATCCTATGCAGGCCTTAAAACAAATTCAATCAGAGTCCATTTGAGTGCTATTGCAGCATCCCTTAAGCCTCTCAATGGACAACCTATTTCCTCTCATCCTCTTATAGCAAGATTCATGAGAGGCCTTCTTTTGACTAAACCTCCCATTAGACCACCTCCAGTGGCATGGGACTTGAATCTGGTTCTTGGCCAGCTTATGAAGCCACCCTTTGAACCCTTAGCCACTACCTCCTTGAAATTCCTTTCCTGGAAGGTTATTTTTCTCATTGCAGTCACCTCAGCTCGCCGTATCAGTGAGTTGCAAGCTTTAGTGGCTAATCCTCCTTATACAAGGTTCCATCATGACAAGGTAGTCCTCAGAACTAATCCACACTTTATGCCTAAAGTGGTCTCACCTTTTCATCTGAACCAGGAGGTGTATTTTACCTGTCCTTTTTCCAGGACCTCATGCATCAAGTGCAGAGAGGAATCTTCATACCCTGGATTGTAAAAAAGCACTTGCTTTCTACTTACAAAGGACACATTAACATAGTCCTCTCAACTTTTTGTTGCTTTTGATCCTTCTCATTTAGGACTTCCAGTCTCTAAGAGAACTCTGTCCAATTGGATTGCTCAGTGTATTTCCTTCGCCTACCAGAGTAAGAACCTTTCTCTGGAGGGCCATGTCACAGCTCACAATGTGAGGGCCATGGCAACCTCTATGGCTCATCTAAACTCTGTGTCCATCGACCCAAATCTGTTGAGCGGCCACCTGGGCATCGATTCATACCTTCACAGCCCATTACTGCTTGGACAAGGACTCCCGCCGGGATGCCTTGTTTGGTCAGGCTGTTCTCAAACACCTGTTCCATACCTAATCAACTCCTACCCTCCATCCCTGACTGGATGCCTGAGATTCATGGGTGGAGGTGGAGCCCTTCCCAGGGACTCACAATCTGGGTGATCTCCCAGGCATCTCTAGCTGGGGAGACCCCATATGTGAAGACTCATTCCTGTTTGTTCCTGGAGATAGCACAGTTACTTATCTGTAACAGGTGATCTCTGGGAACAGCAGGAATAAGTCTTCACAACCCACCCACCTCCCCTAGGAGTTGTATCTCTCTATCTATCTTTCCTTTCCTCTCTCTCTCTTTGTCTCAGCTTTAAAACCCGAACTGGAGAGAGGCGGTTGGGAAAGGCGGGAAGGCAGCGTGCAGGCACTGTGGGATGCTCCCAAAAGCTTTCCTTTTGGACGCTGGGGAGCGTTCCCGCGCATGCTCTGTCGGTACCGACGATACCCATATGTGAAGACTTATTCCTGCTGTTCTCAGAGAGCACCTGTTACAGGTAAGTAACTGTGCTTTTTTTGGGGGGGAGGGGGCAGAGGATATTACTCTGTCGCCTCTTCAACTCTGAGGAAAGCCCTATGAAGCAAGGGGGACCCAGAGCCAGGCAGAGCCTGTAGGTCTGTTGCCTAAATTTCTGTCTGCCTTGGTCCAAATCACATCCAACCATTACATGCTAAAATTTGCTTGGCTGTTGTAGTTTTCCCCATGCTGGTCGGTGCAGAAGACTGCCGTTGTGCAGGAGATGCTCCAGAGGCTTCTGCTATTGGAGGCGATGGTTCCACTCTCAGTGGAACAGATAAGACAAGGGCATTTATTCCATTTATTTTGTAGTTCCCAAAAACGAGGGAACTTGCAGATCGATCCTCTATCTAAAGCACATCAACCACACTTTCAGGGTTCCTCACTTTTGTATGGAAATGTTAGTTAGTCATCGTTGCCGTGTGGCATGGCAAGTTCTTGATGGCCCTGGATCTCATGGAGGCTTATTTGCAATTCCAGTATGCCCAGATCACCAGTGCTTCTTGAAATTCGTCACTTTCTGTTTCAGGCCTTGCCGTTCAGCCTGATGATGGCTCCTTGGGCATTCACCAAAGTCATGGTGGTCATGGCGGCTGAATTGTGGAGGAAAGGGGTATTGGTGCACCCCCTTACCTAGATGACTGGCTGATTCGAGCAAAGTCCTACCAAGAGAGCCAGCAAGTGACCAGCAAGTTATTCTGCTGCTTCAACAGCCAGGTTGGCTGATCAACCTGACCAAGAGTTTGTGGATCTCTCGCAGCACCTGGTACACTTAGGAGCACACTTCCAAATGGCTGAGAGATGTGTTTCTCTGCTTTTGGAAAGAGTACAGACGATACAGACTCTGATTCATCATTTCCTTCAGTTGGTGGCCCCATTGGTGTGGCTGTACATGCAGTTATTGGGGTTGATACCAGCCACACTGGACCTAGTGCCCTGGGCAAGGGTGCATATGTGACCGTTAGAGGGAGCATTGCTGGGGAGATGTCTGCTGACCTGGAAGCTGGTCTGTCCGATGGCTATTGGGATAGCTCTCCAGTGGTGGCTGGTACAGGAAAACCAACGGCATCCTGGCTAGCAGAAGGTGTACGAATGGTTACCTCTGATGACGGACGCCAGCCTGAGCGGCTGGGGAGCTCACTGTCAGCATCAGGTGACACAGGGGCAGTAGTCAGCAGAGCAGAGTGAATGGCCCATCATCAACTGTTTAGAGATGAGAGCAGTGTTCTTCGCTCTACATTTTTTTTTTTTTCAGGCTGCTGGTATATGGCAGAGTGGTTCGGTGTTCTCGGACAATGCATCATTGGTGGCCTACCTGAATCATTTATTTATTTTTCTTATATACCGTGTTATTCATCAGCGCGGTTTACATGTAACAATAACTGTGCAGTGAAGACAATCTACACTGAACTTACAATATAACAGAAATGTACAGTTTTAACAGGATAACTACATTACAAATAACATATGTTAAAGAGAAACTAACTATTTACATGTTGGCTTATCTGAGAATTGTAGTCGGTTTGGGTGGGAGTTAACGCTATTTGTCAGGTGGAACAGGGTCTGGTATGTTCGGTTTCAATCCTATATGATTGTTGCTTGGGTTTTGTCTGTATGTACTACTGGGCATGTCAAGGTGTGGATGGTGATCTTGGTCCACGTAGTGCTGCAGGAAAAGGTGATGTTTAATTGCTTTCCTGAATTGGTAGAGATCCTTGATGGTCCTGATGGCAGGAGGTAGGGCGTTCCAGCACGGGGTGCATACAACGCAAATGCTCTGCTCCTGGCTGTTCGTGAGCATTTCGTGATCTGCTTTGGGAGTATCAAGTTGTTGATGGCCGCTGATCTTCTTGCCCTGTTAGGGGGAGTAAGCTGAATGAGGTTAGTTAGTGATGTAGAGGAGCATTTGTTAATGGCTTTATGGGTCATCGTCAATACTTTGAAGGCAATCCTACTTTGGATTGGGAGCCAGTGTAGGTTTTTTAGGATGGGGGTTATATGGTCCCTCCTAGGTGCTCCAAGTAGAATTCTAGCAGCTGAGTTCATGGCTAGTTGCAGAGGGTTTATTGTGTTCATTGGGAGGCCATGTAGTATGGCATTCGTGTAATCGAAATGAGGGATGACAAGAGCTTGATACACAGTACGAAAGTCTTTCGGTTCAAGCAGCTGTCTCAAGTGACGGAGCAACCTTATTTTGTTGTATATGGACACTAGAGGGCAAAGTTGCTCTGATACTGTTGTGGGCAGAAGCGAATCTGGTCACTCTTTCAGCAGCTCACATGGCTGGCAGAGACAATGTGCAAGCAGATTTCCTGAGTCTGAATCACTTGGATCCAGGCAAATGGGTCCTAAACCCAGATGCCTTCGAGAAGGTGACTCAAAGGTGAAATCAGCTCGTGATGGATCTTACGGCGGCTTTTGCAAATGCATAAAGGTTCTTCAGTTGTTGCCAGGAATGAATGTCAGAAGGATTGGACACATTGACACAGCCTTGGCAGTCATACTTCTATACATCTTCTGCCGTGGGTGCTGATTGGGTGACTTCTACAGCGCATCAAGCAACACAAGGGGCTAGTAATTTTCTTAGCCCCAGATTGGCCTCGCCCGCCATAGTATGCAGATCCCATGTGATTGCTAGTAGACTGTCCTTGGAGGTTACCAATGAGATGCAATCTTTTGATGCAGGATCAATTCTTGCTTACGGCCTGGCTCTTGAGAAGGATGCATTTGAAAAAGCGAGGTTACTTGCTGCAGGTTATTGGCACTTATATTGCAGGCAAGGAAGTGCTTGACCTCTTTAGTCTAGATGCCATGCGCGCATATGTTTGAGAATTTGTGTGATAACGAGAAGATTAATCCGTTGGTGGCTCTTTTATTGGACATTCTTTCAAGCAGGGCTGGATAAAGACCTGGCACTAGGCTCTTTTATGCATGCAGGTGGCGGCTCTGTGCTTCCGGGGTCCGATTCAGGGGAAGTCCTTGGCCACTCACCCAGATGTGGTTTGCTTCCTGCAGGCAGTAAAGTAGGTATGGCCTCCGCGAAGGGATCTTGTGCCAGCCTGGGGTCTGAATTTGGTGCTTTCTGCATTAACAGGACCACACTTTGAGCCCTTGGGAGGGGCAATGTTGAAAGATATCACTCTGAAGGTTGTCGCCTTGGTGGCAATTTGTTCCACGAGGCGTATTTTGGACTTCCAAGCGTTTATCATGTCAGGAGCCTTTTCTGTCAATTTCCCTGGAGAGGGTGGTGGTGTCCAGTGCCGTTCTTTTTACCGAAGGTGATGTCAGTTTTTCATACAAATCAATCTGTCACTCTCCAATTGTTTGAAAAGGGAGAGATGGATGATGATGGTTACACTTGTTGGATGTGCAACAGACGTTCCAGCTTTACTTTGAAGCAAATGGCTCAGTTTCGTAAGTCGGATCACTTGTTTGCTCTCTTTGGAGAACCGAGGCATGGTGAAGCAGCATCCAAAGTGGTGTTGGCATGTTAAATCAAAGAGGCAATTGTGTCCACTTACCTAGTCAAGTGAAGACAGCCACTGCTGGGGCTTAGGGTGCATTCTACACGAGCACAGGCAGCTTTGTGGGAGAGTGTACGCTTGTGCCTCAGATTGAAATTTGCCAGGCAGCAACATGGTCGTCACTGTATACTTTCGCTCAGCATTATCGCTTGGATGTGCAAGCTGCCAGGGACGTGGGTATTGGGGTTTTGGTGGTTCATACCGGGCTCACGAGTCCCTCCCAGAGTTAGTACAGCTTTGGTACATCCCACTTGTCAGGACGGGACTGGCCTGGAGGGATGATAAGGAAGATGAAATTAGACTAACCTACTAACTTGCTTTCCTTGAATAACTCCAGTCCAGTCCCAGACTCACCCAGTTTTGTTTGTGCTGAAAAGTGAGCCTGGGGGAGTGCTAGTCTCTGGCTAGGTGAAGGATAACATTGGATCTTCATTCCCTTGGGAGAATCTCGGACAGTTCCGGGGATACTCAGTACTGCAGAGTTTGATACGGGCACTTGGTCCAGATTTAAACCGTCTGAACAGAAGAGATGGGGGGGGGGGGGCGGGACAAACAAAACAACTCCAAAGTTGGCGGGTTTTTTCCCTTCTTGGGAGGGGTATGATCTTGCTGTTGGGGCGAGAAGAGTCTGCTAGAAGGTGTTCGCTTAGTACGCGATGCAGCTGGGCAACCCTTTTGGAATTTAAAAGAGACTGTTTTGACTTAATTTCTGGTTGTCTTAGTTTGTTGGGCCGTAGCTTTGGCAATAAAATAACTGGTCTTGGTGGGTGATATTGGGCCCTTATATGGGGTGACATCACCAAAGGTTTGAGCATGCTCAGCCTCCAACTGCTGGCAGGGGGATTCAACCTGCTTGTTGGGACTGGACTGGAGTTATTCAGGGAAAGCAAATTAGCAGGTTAGTCTAATTTCACGTTTCATGGTGGACTTAAATATAGTGCAGGGTGCTCCTTCCAGGGAGGAACCCTTGGAGTGATTCAGCAGATGGTTGACATGCATTGGAGATGCTAGAGGTGGGGCTCTGAGGGAGCGGTTGTATACAGTGCCAGATCAGGACAAGGGGATGTGGCTGCCTCTGCGATTAACTATTCCCATGGAAAGTGGGGTGGCCTTGAAGGACCCTCGGCAAAAGATGGCGACATTGTTAAAGCAAGTATTTGACATCAATGCAATGGCGCTTCAGGTATCTATTTTCAGGGCTTAAGTCTCTCGAGCTTGCTTCTGCTGGGCTCAGGTGCTGCCGGAGTCCGAGGGTTGTTCCCTGTCAAGGACCCCAGAGGCGGCTTGCCTGGAGTCGGGCATAGCTTTCTTAGCAGACTCGTTTTATGATCTCATCTGGGCCACTGCTAAAATGGCCTCCGATTGTGGCAAGGCTTTTTTTTTTTTTTTTATGTCTTTACAACTGGGCGGCAGATGTGTGCTCAAATGTGCCAGAGTCTGCTCCCCTTTAAGGGGAAACTGCTCTTTGGGGGAAGCCCTAGAGAAGTTGGTCAAGGAACTGGGAGAATCTAAGGGCGACAGACTTTCAGAGGACAATCGAAGCAAGCTAAGAGTGGTGCTAGCCAAAGGTCAGCCTAGGGACTTCTGATTTTTTTTTTTTTCTGGGTGGTCAGGTTTGCATCCTTTTAGAAGGCGCAATATCCAAAAAGAGAAACCCCCTTTTGAGGGAGTAGAGGTGGTTAACTCCTTGACCTCCAAAAAGCCACTAAGCGAGGGGGACCCAAGATCGGGTGGAGGGAGGGGGGGCATCTTCGACTGTTTCTACCCTCCTGGGCCCAGATCACCTCTGGCCAGTGGGTGCTGGAGGTAGTCCGAGAAGGGTATATGTTAGTTCATATGCCCGCTAACTGAGGCTTTTGTTCCCTTGCCATGCAGGTTGTCAAAGGTAAGCATGGTTCAAGAGATGCTCCAGAGGGCTGGTGCAGCTGGAAGCAGTGGTGCCCATATCTGTGGAACAGTCCGGAGGAGGTCGGTACTCTATTTACTTTGTGGTCCCCCAAGAAGGAGAGAACCTACAGGCCGAGTCTTGATCTCAAGCATGTAAAAAAGTGCCTGCAAGTGCTCCATTTCTGCATGGAGACACTTCGGTCAGTCAGTCGGTCATTGTGCTGCGGGCCGGGGAGTTTGATGGCCCTGGACCTCATGGAGGCGTATTTCCATATGCTCAGAGCATCAGCGTTTTCCCCAGTTTTGCAGTACCCATGGGTCACTTCCAGTTTCAGGTTTTGCCTGTTGGCCTTGCCACTGCACCTGCACAATCACTACGGTGGTGATAGTCGTGGTGGCCGCAGGGAGGGGATCTTGGTACACCCCCTACCTTGACAACTGGCTGATATGAGCGAAGTTGTACATGGAGAGTCAAGGCGAGACAGTGGATGATTGCGCTTCTCCAGCAGCTTGGTTGGGTAATCAATTTTGCCAAGTCTCACCTGGAACCCTCGCAGGATCTGATCCATCTTGGGAGCATGGTTTCAGACGGACATAGGTCGTGTCTCTCTGCCCCTCAACTGCATTCAGAAGATACAGGCTCAGGTCTGACGCTTTCTGCAGCTGGTGACTCCTTTGGACTGGCTCTACCTGCAACTTTTGGGATCAGTGGCGGCCATGCTGGAGTTGATGCCCTAGGCAAAGGCGCATATGCGACCCTTGCAGAGAGCCCTCCCTGGGGAGATGGTCTCTGCAGTATCATGAACTGTTGCAGAGGATGGTGTGCCCCATGTTTACCAGAGTGGCTTTGCAGTGGTGATTGGTAAGGGAGAACCTTCTAGTTGGCATGCCTTTGGGGCTGTCTGACTAGGTCCGTCTGACCACAGCCACCAGCCTGACCGACTGTGGGAGTGTACTGCAAGGGGCAGGTCACGCAGGGGCACTTGTCAGGAGAGCAGACTGCCTGGCCTATAAACTGGTTGGCTGTGGGATAAGTTGCTGTTAATCTTCCCGCTGTGGGCTATGATCAGACCAGCTGTTGCAGCGCATTGAGATGCATGCTGGCCTGGTGATTATTATCGCTCTGGACTGGCCGTGTCAGCAGACCTGAGGCGACTGTTGGTAGACAACTCATGGAGATTGCTGGCAAAGCCCAACCTGCTAACGCAGAATCCGATACTCATGCCGCAAGTGGATCAATTCTCGCTTAAGCCTGGCTTTTGAGAGGGCTTGGCTGAGAAAGCTGGGTTATTTGCCGCAGATAGCTATGCTTTTTCAGGCTTGGAGATGCTCCACATTGGTTTTCTATGTGAGGGTTGTGGCATATTTTTGAGAGTTGGTGTGCGGATAAGGCTATTAAACTGTAGGTCAGGAACTCCAAGGGAGCCACCATTCTCCAGGCTGGGTTTGTCAAGGGGCTGCCACTGAGCTCATTGAGAGTACAGGTGGCTGTCCTGGCCTGCTACCAAGGTTGGGTACAAGGGGCATCTCTTTCAACCCACCCAGATATGGGTCTGTTTCCTACATGTGGTGAAGCAGGTGAGGCTGCAACAGTGGGCGGTGGTGCCAGCTTGGGATCTAAACTTAATGCTTTTTGCCCTGATGGAGCCGCCCTTTGAGCCATTAAGGGGGGCAGCTCTCAAAGATTTGACTCTGAAAGTCTTTTTTTGTAGCAATCTGTTCTGCCCGGAGGATTTCGGAGCTTCAGGCGTTGTCCTGTCACGAGCCCTTTCTGTCCATTTCTAAGGAGAAAATGGTGTTTTGGCCTGTCTCCACCACCTTGCCCAAGGTGGTTTTGACCTTCCATTTGAACCAGCATATCACTCTGCCGGTTTTTGCAGGAGGAAATGACTAGGTAGAGGGCCGACAGCTGCACCTTCTGGACATGCGTTGGGCTCTCTATCTTTACTTGACGCACACGTTGGCTTTTCGCAAGTCAGATCATCTTTGTCCTGTTTTGGTGGTGCTCGGCAGAGAGAGGCGGCCTTTGAGGCATCTAGTGCGCTGGATCAAGGAGGCAATTGCTTAAGCTTACCTGCTGAAATGGAAGCCGGTGCTGTGGGGTTTGCATGCACATTCCATGAGGGCACAGACAGCAGCATGGGCTGTGTACTCCGGTGCCTCCTGGACATTTGCTGAGTGGTACCGTGGTAGTCTCTGTATATGTTTGTGCATCATCATTTGTATGTGCAAGCAGCAAGGGATGTGAGATTCAGAGCTTCGGTGTTGCAGGCTGGGCTCACAGGTCCCGCCCATGTGTAATCCTGCTTTGGTACATCTCGCTTGTCAAGACTAGATTGGAGGGATGATGAGGAAGGTGAAATTAGGCTTACCTGCTAAATTGGCTTTTCTTGAATCTCTCCAGTCCCGGACCTGCCTGGTGTTATCTGTCTTTGGATGTTGCGAGCCTGGTCCTCTAAGATGACATAGTTTGATTTAGATTGGTTAGGGCCGGCTGTCCTTGATTTCTTGGGGGACAGTGCCTTGGTAATTTCTGGTGGGTGCTCAGTACAGAATTTTAAGGGTGTGGTGCAGTCTGCTTCAGATAAGCAAGCACATAAATAAATTGGAAAAAGAAAAGAGAAAGAATAGTCTGCTGAGAGGGTCTTCTCAGTTAGAAATATGAGCGGATTTTTACCCTCCTTTCTCGGTTTTCATGGGTTTTGGTGGGCTGTTTGGCTTGTTTCGTGTTAAGGTTCTTAATTAGGACAGTTGCTTTGAGAGTATGTTACTGGCTTTTTGTGGGTGATACTAATAGGTTATATAACCAACATCATCACAAGTTTGAATATGCCCAACCTCCAGCTATTGGTAGAGGGAGATTAACCCTCTTGTCGGGACTGAACTGGAGGGATTAAAGGAAAGTCAATTAGCAAGTAAGCCTAATTTCACCATTCATCTGTAAATTTCCCTAAACTTTCCTCATACAGATGAGTGAGTATGTTTTCAGTAATTTCCTAAAGCATAAATCTTTGAATGGCTAGAGGTATGGTGTTCCATTTCCAAATCATCATACCAGACCAGTCTAGACTAGTGGGTTATATCCCCCTGCCAGCAGATGATGGAGACAGAACCAATCCGAAGCTTCAGTGACATCATCCCTGGCACATATACCTGCTCCCCTAGGGGATAGCTGCAGTATTTTCTCTGTCTCAGCAGATGGTGGATGACAACTCTGCTCCTGGCAGTCACTTTGAGAGTGACAGTCCAATGTAGCTCTTTTTTGGTTCCGGAGGCCCCCAGGGTGCACAAGAGGTGCTCCTCTGATGTTTCCTGGGATTTTGCCGGTGTGCTCCTGATCAGTTTGAGCTGCCTGGAGGGGGGGTGGGTACGGGCACCTGCTCAAGAGGAGCAGTGTAGCCCTCAAGTCAACCTGAGTTCCTGCCTTCTGAGAGGAGCTTTTCTGTCAATGCTTTTATTTCTGTTTGTTTTTTCATTAAAGTTTAAAAAAAAACTACCCTTAAACGCAGCTCCGTTTTTGTTTCAGTGAAACAGTTTACCTCAGCCAGTGCCTGGTACCTGCAGGGGGGGAGGGGAGAGTGTAACTGTGTGAGTATTACTGCACCCCTTCCCTCTTCACTTTTTCTCTCAGCTGACTGTACTATTTTTTTTTCTCTTCAGCATTTTAGCATGTTTTTTTCCCACCTTTTTTCCTGCTGGTTTTTTTCACCGGGCGAGCTGTTTTCTAGCTTCTTGACTTGTGGTTTGTCTCCTGGATTGATTTTAACACCGCGGGAGCCCTATTCTCACTATTTTTTTGTACCGTGTTCAGTTTCTTTCTCTGCAAGTATATAGATGACCATTGTTGCTTTTGTTTTTGGCATACCTGCTCATTTTTTCCATGAAACAGTAGTGTATCACAATGTTTTCTGTATGGATGCTCTTTTCTCTTCAGCACTGCTTGGGCTGTGGCCGCAAGTGCTGGATTTTGATAGACTGTCTCTGCACTTCTGACCCAGGGGAGGGTGTGGAGAGTTCAGCTATGGCTTATCCTTCAGCCCCCTTTGCACTGGCCCCACTGTTCTTTTGCCAGAACAAGTGCAGCCTCCTGGGGAGCCCAATTCTTCAGTTTATTCTTTTTCCATCAGATCTGGGATCTTTGGCTTTCTGGCTCTGTGACTATTCTTTCCAATGCTCGCCCCTCCAGTCTTTTCTGGTCCGTCAGCATCCAAGGACCCGTCGTCTAGAAAGCGAGCTCTATCTTGCCCGCTAAGGAGGACTCCTGGAGAATGTAATTCCTCAGAAGAGCCAGTTTGAGGATGACAGTCGGGTCAGTGAGTTTGACCACAAAGATGGGGAGTTGTCTCCTCCAGAAGAGGACACGGATCTTCAAGATGGCTCTCAAGATGTACATCTTTCATAAGGACGAGCTGCCAGCTCTCATTTCTCAAACTGTGTGGAGTCCCTCTATATTGCTGACCCTCTGGAAAAGTAGAATTTTACCCAGTCCATATCTCAGGCAGATTCCATTTTTGGAGGCATTTGTAAGCAATCAAAGGGAAGGCTCTATAGACAGTTCACAAATGCAGCCGATGGTTTCCCTGGCTTGTGACTCTCCTGATGCTTCCTTGTGCTCAACTAGACATCTGGGCTGTTTGTCTGGTCACCTGTGGACCTTAAGTGGTTCCGCTTTCAAGATGGATGTCCTAGTGGCAGCAGTTACTAAGCACACCATGATCCTGGTGGAAGGAGGAGCAGTTCTCTGTGATAAGCAGGATAGGAAGGTTGAAGGAAAAACCAAAGGAGCACTGGGACATCATCTTTATCTTCCTCCAGAGTGTGCTTTTGAGATATGTGCCATCATCGTCCCGGCAAGTCGTCTTATTCAACTCCTAAATCGAGTGGCAAGTTGCATCATTTTTAAGTGGTCTGTTGATCTCTGGATAATTACTCCTCTTCAACAAGTTCTCTGGGGCTGCACATGCCTCCCGCTGATGGGCCAAGGGTCCATTCCAGGGTGCTTCAGGTTGGCAGGTGGTTGTGCATCTTTTTCCGTTATTGGCCTGGGTTACTACGGACAGATGGGTCCTCAGCATAATATCCGAGGCTTGCATTCTCAACTGCACCAGACCCATCAGGGATGTCTTTTATGATCTCCCCTCATGGAGAGCTGTGGTGCGAGACACTCTTCAGTGATGACTTCAGCTTTGGGCAGTTTGTTCGGTTTCCCCCTCAGAGGTCGGATCCGGCTGTTATTCCATCTACTTCGTCGTGCCCAAAGAGGGGGCATTCCTTCCCACCCATCCTAGATCTGAGGGGTCAATTGCTGTCTCCATGTACCGTTTTTTCGCAGGGAGCCTTTTAAGTCTGTGTTTCAAGTGGTCCATGCGGGCGTGTTCTTAGCTTCCCTGGACCTTGTGAATGTTGCTGAAGCTTCTGCATCTGAGAAGATCAGCGGCGTTTCCTGCACTTTGTGATTACTGGGACATGTCTTCTGGTTTTGAGCCTTGGCGCTGGTTGGAGCCACCTTGTGGTGTTAGGAGGTGTGTGTCCATCATTCTTACCTGGGCAATTTGCTCATCTGAGCAAAGTCTCATGCAAGGAGCAGTGGTATGGATCCTCTCCTTCGAAAGCCTCAGTTGGGTGATCTTATGCCCATCTCAGATCCTCCAGTTTCTCTGGGCCCTCTTCAGTACTCGGCTAGGGTGAGTGTTTCTAACTCGGGATAGATGTTAGACGTTCTACGTCTGCTTCATTTCTTCCAGCTTCACCTGGCTCCTCGGGTATGGGATTATCTGCAGATCTTAGGAACTATGGCAAGTACCTTGGACGTGGTTTCCTGGGCTCAGGTGCACATGCATTCACTTTAGCTTTTCTTACTGTTCTGTTGGTCCCCTTGCTCGCAGGCATATGACATTCATCTTTTTGTCCCTCCTGCCGTTCATCGCAGTCTTTGCTGGTGACTGTCGCAATCACTTGATGGTGAGGGATACCCTTGAAGAATCCACATTTGGATAGCTCTGACAACAAATGCCAGCCTTTCTGGTTGGGGCACCCATTGTCTGCAACAGATGGTGCAAGAAATGTAGTCCTGGCAGGAGTCCAGTTGGTCCAACTGGTTGGAGACATGGGCAGTCTGCTTGGTGTACTGCCATTTTCTGCCTCTTCTTCGCGCACAGGCAGTTTGAGTCCTGTCCTACAATACCTCAATGGTGGCTTATCTCAACAGACAGTGGGGGGTCCAAGTACCCAGGAGTCGCCTTGTATAGGTGTCTCCTGTTTCCTTGAGCTGAGCATCATTTGCAAGCATTGCCAGCACAGCACATTGCTGGGACAGACAATGTGCAAGCAGGTTTTTCTCAGGAGTCACCTTCTCAACTTGGGTGAGTGGGAACTTGCTCAGGCATTCAGACACATTGTGAACTGGTGGAGTCGTCCCAAGACATCAGATTTTTTTTGTTCATCAGAGGGAGCCAAAATCTCAGGGTCTAGACTGGCTGGTCCAGCCCTGTTGCAGATCCTCTATCTTTTTTTCTCCGTGGGCGTTCATGGGCCTGGTTCACTGGCATCTGGAGACACATCTGGGTTGAGTGATTGTGATTGCACCGGATTGGCCTCGTCCATGGTATGCAGATCTGCTTCGCCTCCCAGCATCTGAGCCTCTGAAGCTCAGCTCTTGCAGGGGCATGCTGAGTCAGAGACAGATCATCATGGACGATCCTGCTCCCTACTACTACTAGCTTACAGCTTGGCTTTTTTGGAAGGCACAGTCTAGTTTGTAAATGATACTCTGCTCACGTTGTGGCTACTTTTTGGTTAAAGTACAGTGCTTTTCTACGTTGCTAGCTTACGTTCAAGGTTTGTGTTTGGCGAGCCCAAATATCTGATCTTCTGTCCTTTTTCTGCAGGATGGCTTTGACAAGGGCCTCGCTTTGAATTCTTTGCAAATGCAGGTGGCCGCGCTCACCTGTTTTTGTGGCCCTGTTGGTGGTTACTAGTTTGCCTCCCATTCGGATATTGGGTATTTTTTTTTGCATGGAGTACATGCCTTGCATCCTTCAGTTTGTCTGCTTGTCCCTTCTTGGAACTTGTCCTTGGTCCTCTGGGTGCTCAAGCAGCCACCCTTTGAGTCCTTGAAGAGGGCTACTCTGAAGCACCTAGCCCTCAAGTCTGTATCTACCAAGTCATTACGTTGGCCCGGCTGGGACCTCTTATCCTTCTCTGCCGAATGGGTGACAAGATGATTCCTTCCTTTTTACTGAAAGTTCTATCAGGCTTCCAATTCAATCAATCTCTTTCCCCCATCCTTTCCAAAGGGGGAGTTTTCTACAGGCGCCATTGATCTTTGCTTGTTGGATATCGCACAGTCTTTGTGGTGGTATCTAAAGGTTACTAATTCCTTTTGGCTCTTGGATCATTTCTAGTCTTTACTGGCCCTTGTAAAGGGGCTGTTGCTTCTAAGCACACCATCGTGTGGCAGATCAAGCAGGCCATTGAGTCGACTTATATCTTAGAGGGCAAGCCTATTCCTGCAGGTCTTAAAGCTCATTCTACATGAGTGCAGATTTCTTCTTGGGTGTAACGCTCTTGGATCGCTCAGATTGACATTTTACCAGGCAGTGACCTGGTTGTCGTTGTCGTTAACCTTTGCCTGACATTATCGCTTTGACCTCCAAGAGCATGAGTCGGCCAGTTTTTTGGAGCCACTGTTTTGGTGGTGGCAGAGACTTCCACCCTTGGTTGGTGAAGCTATGGTACTTCCCGCTGGTCTGGTCTGGTCTAGCAGGATGATTTGGAAGCTGAAATTTTCTACCTATTGTTAATTTCCTTTCCTGGAATCCTGCTAGGTGAGTCCAGGACCTACCTGCTCTCTGAGAACCAGTCAGAATCAGACTTGTCTTTAGCTTGGCTGTTTGGCAGTTCTTCTGCTTCTACTGAATCTGGCGGCTCTGCTGCCTTGTATATAGTTGCACATTTGTGCAGTAGTTTTATTTTGTTTAGCCTGCTGAGGAGGTTCTCTTTTTCTGAGCACTGTTCTGGAGTCCTCTTGCTTTGCTAGTAATGTACTGAAGCTATCCCCTAGGGGAGCATGTATATGTGTCTGTGATGTCACTGAAGTTTCTGATAAATTCTTTGTTTCAATCATCTGCTTGTAGGGGGATATAACCCACTAGCCTGGACTGGTCTAGCAGGATTCCAGGAAAGGAAATTAACAATAAGTAAAATGTCACCATAAGGTGGACCTATTATTGAAAAAAAAAACCCTTATCCTGCTGACTGGACCGAAAGACCCGGTTGGGGGCACTAAGAGTCAATAGAATGCCATTTATGACGTAGATACTATGCTGTGCTATACAACTCACCCAAAATCTATGAATGCTAACTATGTATTATTACTTTTAATAATTTAACAAAGAACAGCAGAAAAACAGTAAATTGCTCTGCTGTAAATTGAATTGTAAACTGCTATAATTACAAATGTTTTATGGAATGACAAGATATTAAAAGCATACAAACTTCCTGCAAATGTGATTTATTTAAATTTATCACATTTTAGGAAGGTTATGGAAATCGGTGACCAGTAATCTTTTAGCCTAGAAAAAATACCACCTTAAAGGTAGTAGAGTTTGACTTTATTGAATAACTTTCTCATGGATTAGTTTTCTGAAGGGAACAAACATGTATATCATGCCTTCAGCTTTGTATGTGTCTGGAATTGGGAAAATGTTTGATTTTGCAAAAAAAGAACTCTCATATCAATTAACTTGTGAAGTTAAAACATTTGACCTCTTGTGCCTTGGTTCCTTTTTAATAGACCATTGCAGATGTGATTCGCACATGTTTGGGACCAAGAGCAATGATGAAGGTAATGTGTGTGTTTTAAATGAAATTCAACCAAGCTGAATTTTCTGACTTGCTATGTTGATACTAACAGATATGCATTTACTTAGCTATAAGAGATGGGAAGGTGGGGGGGGGGGAAGAGGAGATGCTTTGGATTAATTGAAGTGGTGTATGCAGCAATTGCCTTTTCTCCGGGAACAAGCTTGAAGTCAGCCCTTGCATATGGGTGACATACCGCATGGACTCCATCGTCGACTAATCTCTCTCTAGCTTTCAAAGAAAGCCATTGGGAGATCAACCCACGCATGCATGGTCATCGTCCCGCCCAAGGGAGCCATTTTCCTTCAGTCTTCCTTGTTCGGTGGAGCCCACCAGCTGTACCTTCTGCATCTCAGAATAAGTTATCTTTTCTTGCGGTGAATTCTTAAGTTTTCTCGCTCTTTTTCTGTTACATTTTGTCACCTTCTTGTGATACCGGAACTGTCGCTAACTTGGCATCTCATTTTTCTCAGGTACTTATTTTTTCTCTTTTCTATCTCTGTGCACGAATTTTTTTTCCCTCACACCCTAGTAATCAGGACATTGGAGACTGACCTTTCGGAAGCTCTTTCCTGCTCTGTCCTCTATTAGTGGTTTTAAGAAGTGCACAGTTTGTGGCAGAACGTCCCATCACGGACTGCCCCAATTGCTGCCTTCAGTGCCTCTGAGCCGATCATGACGACATCTCTTGCCCGCTCCGTCTTTAGATGACGAGCAAGGGGGTGGAAGAATCATGAAAGGCAGAGGGAGATGCCATTTGGCTCAGTCCTCAGTCTCTGCTTCATCATTGGCTTGGGAATCGATGCCTTTGGGGAGGCCATGGAGGACTTGGACCCTGGCAGTTGTCGAAATCGCTCGGAGCCCCAAGGTCACAGAGTGTCAGACTTCCCTCGACCAAGTCCTCATCGGAGGGCATTTGTTGGTACTGCTGGTAAGACCCATGAGCACTGATACCGCAGCCCTTGACGGGATTATGAGGGTGAGGGCCAGGAGCAGCCCTTGCAGCTGCCTTGGCAGGAAGCAGTTCCCACCCCCTTCATCGCCCTTGATCTGCTGAGGCAATCGCCATCTGTGAGTCCCCACCAAGGGAACCGATGTCAGGACAGATACCATTGGTGCCCATTCTGGTTGCTGCAGAGCCTTTCTGCCTCAAAGTCAGAATGGTGTCCCTGGAATGCTGCTTTCCTGGCAAGCCAGAAGACCTTGGTTCTGTATACCTCTGGTTGCTCAGGGCCGGCAATGGGGCCCCTTCACTGCGATGGCCTTGCTGGAGGATATCAGCCTTTCCTGGAATGGCATGCCCTGCAGGCTGATTGAGATGACCAATCCCGGTTTCAGTCAGAGCCTAGGCTTTCTCTGAGAGCTTCAGGATAGGACTGCTGGGAATCCCAACTGCCATCCGGTGTGATTCCCACTGGTGCTTTGAGCTCCCTTCCATTTCAGAATGTGAGACTGATGACATGTCCCCCAATACTGCTCGGCATTGGGATGTTCTGTCGGACCCTTCTCCTCCTCAGAAGCGTTGGAGGTTCCTGCCAGAAGACTTCTCCTCCTTCCTGGACTTCATCTGGGACATAGCCAAGGCCCTCGCCTTCACCATCAAGGCAGAAGAGGAGCTTTGGGTAGAGGACCTGGTCATATTTCAGTGTGACTCTCCTCCCAGGGAGGCCATAACGGTGCCGGTGCCTCCCATCTTGGAGCGCCTTCATTTCAGGATGTAGGAAGCCCCAGATACAGTTCCCATTGTGAGCAAGCGGCTTGATTCCATGTATAGGGTCCACAAGAGCCCCAGCTTTGAAAAAACTCAACTAACGCACAACTCCATTGTGGTGGAGTCAGCTATGTGCCAAGTCCAAAAGCCAGAAGAGACAATCCTTGGTGCCCCCAGGTTGGGAGGTTTGGTAAGTGCTTGATGCGCATGCCCTGTACAGGGGCATGTACCTGAGATCTGGCAAAGGAGCTTGCTAGGTTCTCAAATGGGCTGTCCGATAAACACCTTCAGCGCTTCCAGAGCCTGGTGACCACAGTCAAGGAGTGCTCCAAGTATGTGATTCGAGCAGCCTATGATGGCTTCGAGTCTGTGGCTAGAATGACCATTGCCTGGCATGGCTACAATCCTCAGACCTGGAGCAATGGGTTGATGTCCCCTGCCGAGGAGTGGATCTCTTCGGCAAGCCTATGACTGCCAACGCTGCCAAGTTGGAGACTGAGCTGATGACCAGAACCAGGCTCTCTCAGAAGATCGTTGATCCTTCCCAATTGAAGGCTTCATGGAAATAGTCTCTTCTACCTAAAGAAGAAGGCCTAAAGAACATACCCCCAACATCAGGCCTATCTATCCTTTTAAGCTCCTCCACAGGGATAGTCAGCCAGGGGCAGGGCCCTCATAAGCGTAAAGCCCTCAAAATCCAAACAGCACATCTCACAGCCCTGGAGGAGGTTGACTCCCAGGCATAGCCCCTCTTCCCAAGGGAGGTCAGTAACCACAGCACATAAGGGGTCATATTACCTTCTTTGCCCATCAGTGGCTCAGCATTACCACCGACACCTGAGCACTTCAGGTGGTGGAGGGTTACCTCCTTCACTTCCACCAGATGCCTCCCTTGGTCTTCTTAGGGGAACCTCCTCTGGATTCCACCCATTGTGACCTCCTTCAAAGGGAGCTCATGGCTCTTCTCATGGACATGGTAGTGGAGCTCGTCCTGTTGCCTCAGAGGCACAGGGTTCTACTCCTGCTACTTCCTGGTTCCCAAGAAGACAGGTAGGCTGCGACCCATTCTATACCTACAGGATCTTAACCGCTTCTCAGTGAAGGAGAAGGTCAAGATGGTATCCCTTGGAACATTGCTGCTTTACCTTCACCGGGGAAACTGGCTATGCTCCTTGGATCTCAAAGATGCCGATACCCGCATCCTGATCCACTCCTTGCACCAGCAATACCTCCACTTTGTCATCAGTGGGTGTCACTACCACTACTGGGTGCTCCTGTTCAGACTGGTGTCCATTCCCAGGGTATTCACAAAGTGCCTGGCGATGGTTGCTGCCTTTTGTGGTTGCACGGCGTGTTAGTCTTTTCTTTCTGAACATCCGGCTGATAAAGGGAGGGTCCCCAGACGAGGTCCGACAGGCTGTTTATCGCACCATCCAGCTTCTGGAGACTGGGTTTCATGGTAAACTATCCCAAGTCCCACCTACAAGCCTTCCCAGCACCTAGAGTTCATCAGAGCCCTCCTCAATACCGCTCAGGCCTGGGCCTTTCTTCCTCCTGACAGGGCTCAGTGCCTCTTTGTCTTGGTAGGGGGAGGTCCAGTCCTCTTAGACTGTCTTGACTCGGATGCTCTGCCTTCTGGGGCACATGCCTCAATGGTTCATGTCACACCCTCGACCCATCTCCACATGCATCAGGCCCAGTGGACTCTACTCATTGGAAGCAGACAATGGGGCACCTGTCAGACAGGATATGAATCATCCCGTTCCTCTTCTGCTCCCTCACCTGGTGACAACTGTCAAGCAATCTTCTGGCGGGGCTCCCCTTTCAGGATCCCCTGCATCAATGGATGCCTCCAAGCTTTGCAGGGGGACTCATTGGAATGGTTTTCAGTCCCAAGATCTCTGGTCACAGGAGAAGAGCCAACTCCAAATCAACTTCCTTGAGCTCCAAGCAGTCGTGAATGCCCTGTGGATCTTCCAGCACTACCTAGCGAATCAGGTTGCCCTTGTTCGAACGGACAAACGGGGTGGCACGGTGTCCTGCCTCCTTTGCTGGGAGGCGATCACACTCTGGAATTTCACAAACTGGCAGGGTATGCTTCTCTGGGCCGTCTACCTCCCAGAGCAGGAAAATGTCCTGGGGGACCAGCTCAGCGGGGTTCTGCAGCCTCGCAAGTGGACCCTCAGCATGCAGTGGTAGGGGATATCTTCCAGAAATGGGGCACACCAACGGTGGACCTCTTCGACAGCCCGCAGAATGCTGAGCTGCTGCTGCTCTGCTCCAGGATTCCTTACCGGAACTACCTCGCAGCCTACGTGTTTCTTCTCCACTGGGGCGAGGGCCTGCTGTATGCATACCCACCCATGCCCCTGTTGGCCAAGGCCCTCTTCAAGGTTCAGATAGACAGGGCCGCAATGATTCTTATCGCCCTGCATTTGCCCGGCAGCTGTGGTACCCGCTGCTGCTCACTCGGACACCAATCATTCCCCTGGGTTTCACCCTGGATCTGATCTCTCAGAACGATGGGACCCTCCTGTATCCCAAACTCCAGTCATTAACTCTAACAACGTGGATGCTGAAAGAATAGCCCTCACTCAACATCACTTGCCTAGGGACATTAAGGATGTTGTCCTTGCATCCCTGCAAGAATTCCACCAGGCAAGCGTAGGCCTTCAAATAGTGCAGGTTCTCTGTTTGGTGTGCAGATAAATTTTCAACCCATTCTGTCCAGTTCAGGTGACCCTGCAGTATCTTCTGCACCTCCCCGATCTGGATTAAAGTCTAGTTCTGTCAGGGTGCATATGAGTGCTCTGGCGGCCTACCACTTTATGTGGCACCTCTTGCTCTCACGGACTCCCATTTGCCCACCCACAGCAGTTTGGGACTTGAATGTGGTTCTGGGCAAACTCATTGACCCTCCTTTTGAACCACTGGCTTCTGCATCTCAAGTTCCTTTTGTGGAAGGTTGTCTTCCTAGTGGCTCTCGCTTCAGCGCGCATGGTTAGCAAGCTGCACGCGCTAGTGGCTCATGCCCTTACACTGGGCTTCATAGGAACAGGATGGTTCTACACGCACACCTTTTTTTGTTTTGGTTTTTCCTACAATTGACTGACTAGTCTCACAAGTGATCCTCCTTGTACCTTCTAGAGTACCCTTTTGTGAGACAATACATGATACACTTCTTGGGTGGTTTTCCATAGCTATTTCACATTCCTGGTCCTTATGGTTTCTCCTGTTCTGAGTACCCATAGGCTTTTAGTTATTTTTTTATATTGTTTTTGTTTTTTATATTACATTCATTGGTTTTACAGTCCTCGTTTAATTATAACATGTTTTTACTATTTGTTTTTACTGTTTTGATTATTTTATTCATTTTAGTTTTTCACATGGTCTCTTTTTTTTTTTTTTTTTTTGTGGTTTGCTTAATAAAGTTTGTTGACCTGCCACTGTCTTGGTGCACCTGTTCTTGTTCCTGCCATTACCTATGGGTGTTTGCGCTCTCCTTCGGACCCCACTAGGTTTCATAGGAACAGGATGGTTCTATGCACGCACCCTAAGTTTCCTAAGATGGTTTCTTCCTTCCATCTCAACCAAGGACCTTTCCAAGGCAGCACAAGCAGGGCGAAAGCCTCTCTTCATATCTTGGATTTGCAAACGGGTTTTGGCTTTCTACCTTGATTGGATGAAGGCTTATCGCCGGTCCTCTCCACTTTTTTTTTTTATGATCCCAACAGACTTGGCATGGCGGTCTCTTAAGCATACCCTTTCTACCCGGGTCGCTGACTGCATCTCCTTTGCCTATGGACAGACTGGCCTTTTCTCTGGAGTGTTATGTGACTGTCCATAACGTTTGAGTTATGACGGCCTCCATGGCTAACCCTACAATCTTGTTTCCCTACTGGAGATTTGTCGAGCCACCTGGTCCTCAGTCCATACCTTCACAGCTCACTACTTCCTCAATGATGCCTCCCGGGATGACTGCACCTTCAGCCAGGCTGTTCTTTGGCACCTTTGGGGACTAATGCAACTCCTTCCCTCTGACCTTCTGTGTATCCAGGCTACTGGAGAATTGATTCCTTTGCAGAGTCTGGAGTTGCATCCCAATGCTTTGAGGCTCATTGGTGTCTTTCAGCTGCTATTCACAGTTCGATTTTTGGATCGTCCATGGCTATTTATAGGTCTTTTGGTGGCTTGTAGCTGGGGAGTTGCATATGTGAGGACTGACTTGTCCCTGGAGAAAGCATAGTTACTCACATGTAGCAGGTGTTCTCTGGGAACAGCAGGAATTGGTTCTTACTACCTGCCCTCCTCCCCATGGAATTTTTCTTTTTGGGCTTTATTAAGCTGTCGTCATACTGAGGGAAAATGACTCTCTTGGACAGGAAGGTGACCATGCATGTGTGGTTGATCTCCCAAAGGCTTTCTTTAAAAGCTGGGGAGAGATTACTGCACGGGTTCAGTCTGTACTGATATCACCCATATGTGAGGACTGATTCCTGCTGTTGTGTTAGGTATGCATGTGGAATCCCTGATTATATTTTGGGCCTATGAACTTCTACCGTGGGGTAAAGAGGTTGCCTTATTGGGTTGATGATGGTAGAATGGAAAAAGTGATAAATCTTTGTCTAGGAAGGAGCTGCAGTAGATGCTTTGGAATCTGTGGGTGGCTTTCAGTATAATTTAGTATTTCAAAAGGGAGAGGGGAAATAGTAGTTTTTGTTGCTTCCTGAAGAGAATATCAGTGCATGGTTAGGAAGTGACTATTTGTTATCCACCTCAAATAAATTTGGCATATTGGAAATTGTGGGATCTAAGTATTACCTTTGATTTTTATCATCAAACTTAGAGTGATAGAATGTGTGTAAGAGGTGATTAACCATGTTGCTTTATAGCACCTCCTAATTATAATTCCTTGTGCCATTTCTAGATGCTTCTGGACCCGATGGGTGGAATTGTCATGACCAATGATGGAAACGCCATTCTTAGAGAGGTATTACTTGTATTTGTTACACATACTGGCACTGAAAAATTGTAAGACCTCCCGGTTTCATTCTTGGTGTAGTGCCATGGATCCCAGCCATTTCCTGCATTTCCTCTCACCCCTTCACAATAGGGATTCTTTGTATTTATCATATGCCTTCTGGAATTCTGTTTGTCTCCACTGCTTCACCTGGCAGGTCATTTTGTGCACCTCTACCTTTTGTGGAAAGTGTGGGGTGGTTTTTTCTGATATTGCTCAAAAATCTCCTTGGTGAATCATATTGTGGAAGTGCTTTGTTTCTTGTGCTTGATTTATATCTTTTGAGGTATTTAAATGTCTCATGCCCTTCTCATCCATCTCTTCTCTAGTGTTTGGGTGTACTGTATTCTAGATGTTTAGTACTTTTTATTGAGAATTTTCAAATGTTTACAAAGCAACCATAAGGAAAGCAAATCTCTCTTCTTACAGAATAACACAAAAATAAAAGGAAAATCTGGGTGAACTCCCAATAACAGCCAAAAATATGCAGTAGTCCACATCAGAGCACATTGGATACAACTCACAGCCCATATGATCATTTATATAATCCCTTGTAATCTAAAATATGCAATAGTCCACATCAGAGCACATTGGATACAACTCACAGCCCATATGATCATTTGTATAATCCCTTGTAATCTAAAATATGCAATAGCCCACATCAGAGCACATTGGATACAACTCACAGCCCATATGATCATTTGTATAATCCCTTGTAATCTAAAATATGCAATAGTCCACATCAGAGCACATTGGATACAACTCACAGCCCATATGATCATTTGTATAATCCCTTGTAATCTAAAATATGCAATAGTCCACATCAGAGCACATTTATTTATTTATTTTATTTATTTAACAGTTTTTCTATACCGCACTATTCACCATCAGCGCGGTTTACATGGAACAAGAAACTTCAGATAAGTTACATATATCTGTTCATTACATATAACAGGGAAGTCAAACCTGGGTAACGGGGGCAACTATATACAGAAAACAGTCCATTGGATACAACTCACAGCCCATATGATCATTTATATAATCCCTTGTAATCTACCCAACCCACAACACAACAATACAAAAGAAAAAAATAACTATTTATCACTTAGTTTTCCAAATGTGATGCATCTGAAAATAAATATTTTGTGCCTGCATGCATCACAACACACTTAATGGAAATTTTAAATAAAAGGTAGCGCCAACAGCAAGAACTCTAGGCCTCAGTTGCAAGAATGCTTTCCTATGAAGTTGTGTGGCCTTAACCACATCAAGAAAAAATATTAATAGGGTGCCCACAAAAGGGAACATTATTTTTTTAGAAAACAATAGCTTCAGGATAGCTTCACAATTTCTGACCTAAAGGAAATGACCAGTGTTGCCCTCTTTGTCACATTATCCAGAGAAGACGCAAGAAATTGAGTTGACTTGAGATTTATCAATATTAACCAGCTTATCTATATCCCCCTCAGGATGGCCAAGAGAGATAGTGTGAGGCAGATAGTAAATAGAAACAATTGCGTTTTCAAAATTTGAATAAGATATCTCTCACAGATATTTCTTCAAAAGCTCCAGTGGAGATAAGACGAAGTACTAGAACATTTAGAAACCTTAATTTTAATTTTTATTTTTTTTAACTCTAGTAACATTTTCCAGATATTCCATTCTATTATAGAGCATCAAGCTATCCTTAATAAAAGAATTCCCCAAATTCTGCACCCCGCTAACACTACTCAAGTCTAGAGATCTATTCTCCAGGCCAGAGAGTTGTGCTGCCTGATCTTCCAAACATAGCGCAGTAATTTGAGAGAAATTACAAAGTTGAGTAAGAGTGCCCTTAAGTATTCCCTCCATCTTTCCCTACTGCTAACCAAACATCCTTTAAGGAAACATCGGAGAAAACAGCACCTGTGGAACCCACATACACAAAACCTGCCAGCATAATAACCAGTGCCGGGAAGGGGACCACAGAGTTCAAAAACCTTTGGGTGTTGAAGGTCTGCTACAGGGTCTAGAGGGGTAGAGGCTGCAAGAATATCTACCTTCCCATCACAGGCCTCCAACACAGACAATGCCTGGTTTTCTTTAGTAGGTTGAGGGGGAGGGGTATGAAACCCAAAACTCAAGGACACATCCGTAGAGGAGTCGGTTCCAATAGGCAGAAGCACTTTCTCAGCAGGTGGAGCGCTCACCAGGTGTAAATGTATCAGCATTTGCACTGCTTTCCCCATAGCTAGTACCTTATCTTTGCCTTCCGCTTCCCCGTTGATCCAGACTATCCTCCACAAGTGCCCCTCGTGCTCCTAAGGGGCCCACAAGGGGCCAAGCCTGTCCCTTCACGCCTGCATCTGCAACCCACAGAACATGACTAGCTTTATCCTCTGACGAAAAGAGGGAGGAGCTGTGACCTTCTGGTAAGTGCTGTATGAAGCAGGACTCTTGCTACAATATCCCATGCCTCTCTGGGCAACAAAGTTGAATCTGGTGCCTCTGACATTTCATACTTTTTAAAATCAACACAATTTGAGCAAGGACTTTAAACTGCCGGGTCACTCTGAAGTGCAAGTTGTCTGCAAGTGGTGGTCTAGTTGCCGCCTCTTACTACCAATACCCTTCTTCAACTTCCCTCCCCAGCCTCCTTACTTCCGGCAGATTTCGATGCTCTCCCTCTCGACGTTCAGGTTCATAAATTGCATTCATCACTCTCCTCCGCCTTGGACCTTGCTGCTCCTCTTCGCCCACATCACTCCCGTCGTCGTCTCCCACACTACCCTTGGTTTCACCATGGTCTAATTCTACACCGTTAAGCACCTTTGTCGTGCAGAACGCCTTTGGCTGAAACATCCCTCTCCTGTCACCTCCACTGATTTCCATACTTGTCACCGTCACTATCGCACTCTTCTTCACGCGGCAAAACGTGATTACTACACTGACCTCATTTCTTCTTCCTCAAATTCTTCTCGTCAGCTTTATTCTGTCCTATATTCTCTTACAGCCTCTCATTCTGCATCATCCCCCTCTCCCAACGTAACTTCCTCCTCCCCGGATTCCTCTTCCCTTGCCTCTTTCTTTGTTTCCAAAGTCAGTACTCTTCGCCAAGCTTTTCCCCAATGTCCCCCACCTCTTTCTCCCCCCACCAAGTCCCCCCTTTTCCCTCTCCCTTCGTCACCATCCTCTACTCCTACATTATCACATTCCTGGTCCTCTTTTGATCCCATCACTTCCAAAGTTCTAAATAAGACCTTTTCTACCACCCGTAAAACTACTTGCTCAGCTGACCCTATCCCCTCCCAATGGCTTCTAGAACCCTCCCTAGCTCTATCCCATATATCCTTTCTCTTTTCAACACAAGTCTATCCTCTGGTTCTTTTCCCTCCACCTGGAAGCATGCGATAGTCCGACCCCTCCGTTCTTTCTAATTGGCGCCCCGTTTCTAATCTATCCTTTCTGTCGAAACTCCTTGAGAAGCTGGTCTTCTCTCAACTTTCCTCTCATCTTGAACTTTCTCTTACTCTTCACCCCCGTCAATCAGGTTTCCGCCCTGGTCATAGCACTGAATCCGTTCTTCTTTCTCTTCTCAATGATCTTCACATTGCTCACGATCGCGGTCTCATCACTTTGGCTGTCTCTCTTGATCTCTCTGCGGCTTTTGACTTGGTGGACCACCACACCCTTCTTTTCCTCCTTCAGGAAGCTGGTCTCTCTGGTGCGGTTCTCCGATGGTTACATTCATTTCTATCCTGTCGCTCCTTCTCCGTCGTCACTGCGTCCTCTTCCTCTGCTCCCACTCCTTTATCCTGTGGTGTTCCCCAAGGGTCTGTTCTCGCCCCACTTCTCCAATATTTTTCTAGCCCCTCTTGCTCTTTTAGTCCAACAGTTTAGCATCTCTGCATATTACTATGCAGATGACATCATTCTCCTACATCACACTGACTCTTCTTCCCCTGATATTTCCCCTCTTAACCTCTGTCTTACTGCTGTGGTGTCCTGTTTTTTCTTCTAATTTTCTACATGTTAACCCGGCAAAGTCTTTTGCTATCTAGTTCACTTTTGGCAGCCCCTCCCCTACCTGTGCCCCTTCTCTGTCCTCACAATCCATCCCCCTGGTCCCGTCACTCCGATACTTAGGTGGTGTTCTTGACTCTACCCTTACTTTTAAAGACCACATCTCAATTGTTCAGCGCTCCTTCTTTTCCCTCCGTCAACTCAGAGCAGTCCGTCCTTTTCTCTCTATTCCTGCCTTAACCACCCTCCTGCTTACCCTTGTACTGTCTCGTCTTGATTATTGCAATGTCTCTTTCGCCGGCTTACCACAGTCCCAATTGTCTCGTCTCCAACGCGTCCAAAATGCTGCCATCCGTTTGTTGACCCATGCATCACGTTTCGATCACGTTACTCCCCTTCTCTATCAGCATCACTGGTTACCCATCTTCTTCCGCATTCAATATAAACTTCTAATCTTTGCACACAAAGTAATCCATACTGGCACTCCTCTTTACCTGGCAAATCAGATACATTTCCGTACCTCCCATCGTCTTCTCCGCTCCATACACATAAACCGCATGGTCCTTCCCTCCCCCGCACACGCCCGCCTCGAACAAACCCGCTCCTCTGCTTTCTATTTCCTGGCTCCAAGCCTCTGGAATTCGCTCCCCCCCCTCTCTCCGTGCAGAAGAATCCTATCAATCATTCAAAACCCAGCTCAAAACTCACCTCTTCTGCCTCGCGTTTGATCCTCCTCCCTAGTCCATCCCTCTCCCCTCCTTTCTATTGTGACTACCCATGTATTGTATGTCCCCCCCTCCTTCCCCCCTTGATAGTACTCGTATATTGTCACTCTTTCTGTTTTTATCTTTATTTCCTGCTCTCAGCTTTTCTTTCCTTTCTCTTCTTTCCTTTTTCTCATAATTGATGGCATTCTTTTCCTTTTATGCAGCCAAGAGCTTGTTTTAATTAACTTGCTTTATTTTATTTATTGTAAACCGCTCAGGTGCCCACGGTATTGAGCGGTATAACAAGTTTTAATAAACATAATAAACATATGGATGTGAGGCAAATGCTAAGCTTGACCATCCATTTAAGTCTGTAATAGCCATAAAAACATACTTATGAACTCAAGCTTTTTTCCATATACCAGCAGGGGAGTAAAGAGTTTGCAGGATCATGTGTTAACCCTATTCATGCTACTAAATTGAACAATCCCTTCCTTACCCTACCAGAAGCTTTTCCTAATCTGTCTATAGTTGAGGGGGGGGGGGCCCAAGGTTTTGGAGACTAGTGGAGTGGGCCTACAAGGTTTTCCATTTCTTTGTGGATAAACAGGGGGGATGCAGGCACATTCCATAGGTATTCAGGGAGATTTCACCACAGGCCACTGGTCCCATGGGTTTGGTGGGAAGTGTAGCCATATTTGAGCAACTTGACACTTCTGAACTCATCCCTGCAGGGAGACTGGATTTGGTTCCTATTCTCCCTAGCAGTCTCTCTGGTTTCAGTGAGGGAGCCAGTCTGGTACTGATTTCTCCAGATTTTTATTTTACTCCTGCACCAGGCCCTACTGTATTAAAGCAGGGCCTGGGTAGTCGCCCACGGTTTGGCGGGGAGGGGGAATTTTCTGCTAAGTTGCTGAGAGAGCAGGGTCAGGATGCCTTGGCCCTGGTTCCCTCTCTGCATGCCTTTGTTTAGGTGTGTACCAACCGCTCCGTGTAGGTCACCCCTATTTGTTGAAATAGTTATGTTTATTTTGGTTTTATCCTGTTGCTATTAAGAGATCCACAGTATCTGTCCCATGCCGTATTCCGTCACTCTTTGTCCCCCACCACTTCCATTGGGAGGGCATTCCAAGCATCCACCACTCTTCAATTAAAAAAACAAAACAAAAAAAGAAAGTGTTTAATTATATAACAAATAAAAATATACTGTACATACACAATAGCATATAGCAGTTAAACATAACCCTAGTCCACATCAAGGAGACGCTCAGTATACAAAGAAAAGGAAAGAAAAACCAAAACCCCAATAGGTAACCGGTGAAAGAAACAATATTTACGCTCCATTAAACTAAGTCAAGAGACAAAGGAAAATCCAATTCTATCATTTAACTAAGTCTTGTTTTTCAAAAATTTCAATAATTGTTCTACCTTAAAACATATCGTTTACCCTAAAAAAATTATGACATTTACAAGGAATTTCAGATAGAATAAAGCCCCAAGGGCCAAAACACACGGGCAAACCTCCAAGAAGGCTTTACGATGCCCTTGTGTCACTCTAGAAACATCTGGAAAAATCTGAATAACTTGTCCACAAAATTTCTCAGCTTTCTTTTGAAAGTAAACATGTAAAATTCTATCCTTATCCATCTCTGATACCAGAGTAACTAATAAAGTAGCTCTAGAGGAAATATCATCACTAGTGGACTCCAAAAATTCAGATATATCCAGGGTAGAGGAAGCTAAATGATCGTAATGTGCTCCCCTCTTCCCCTCCAATCCTTTAACTAATCTTCCCGAAGGAAGATAGTAAATTCTAGATACAGCTGTTAATTTCACATCAGTAAACAATATTTCTTTAAGATACTTTTGAAAAAGTATTAAAGGAGAGAGATGAGTTGGAGGAAAATTCAATAAATGCAGATTTTTAGAACATAAAGAATTCTCCAATTCATCTTGACGATGGAGTGAACAAAAGTAGCCTGCATTCCTTGATGCGAATGGCTCTGTCTCTCCTGAGCCACAGTCAATCTCTCCAAAGACAACAATCTGGTTTCATGATCAGATAACATTTCAACCGTTTCTTTAGAAAAATTTGATACTCTCTGAAGAGAAGTCCTAAGGGCCACCTCCATACGAGAAACTACAGCTCAAATATCTTTTAAAGACACATCTGCAGGTGGAACTTGGGCTTCACCAGCAGAAGCAAATATTATCGCTGAAGGTAGAGGGGGAGGTAATTTCTCTGAAGGAGAATATGTTTGCAGAAAAGAAGAAGGTAACAAGACTGATCCGGTTTCTCCTTGCCCTGCTACTCCTGGTGGGGAATGGCAACCAGAAAACTGCATAGCCTCTTGACTGGGCGGAATTAAACCCATTCCATTGGGAGAGAGGTAATAGATGAAGCCGTACTCACAGTTGATATCTCCTCCAGACCTACAACAGGCGACTGGGCTGAGGAGGGTGATTCACCCACACGAATATGGGCATCCATCGGACCCACAACCTTAACCGCCTTTGTCTGGACGGCAAATGGGTAACGCTTCTTTCTTTTCCCCATTACAGGGACTCTCTCCTAGCACCGAAGGGGCTCTAAAGGGGCTGGACCTGCCTCTTTGGTCACGCCCCTTCGGGCACATGCCCGCAACTGCATCCCACGGTGGGGCCAGGTAGATATAGCCCTTGAAAGCCTGTTGCCCCAATCAGAGCAGCCTCGCAGGCACCGGATCCAATCGGGCAAGTCTCTCTCTCAAAAAGAAAGGAAACAACTGAGCACCTCGGCATCCCATGGCCTTGTCCACCTTCAGCTTTGCAAGCTGTTCTAACACAACATCTTCTGTGAATGGTGTGGTCTCTACTCCATTCCCATTTGTATATTTGTGGTTCATTGGAAGACCTTGAGGAGGTGGAGATTCCCCCAGGTGAGGATCCCCACATAGTGTGTGTCTTTTCGTCAGAAGGAGCTGGTGGCTTTGATTTCTCATTCTCTCGCAGCTCTCAATATTCTGCAGGACTCTCAAGAGCAAGTTACCCCCTCAAGGGTCCTCCGCTTCAGGGCATTAGGACACCTGAGACTGCCTTCCCCGTGCACAGGGCCATAAAGCAAATGATTCTGTATGGGAGGTTCCCTTGGCAAGCCTGCAGTGTGGGCATGCTGCAGCACATGTATGTTCTATTTAGACTAATGAGAAAGACCTCCTTTAATGGCCGAGCATAGATACGCAGATTTCTATGGTGACTAAGAAGACTACCATCCCTATAGAGGGGCAGAGTGCTGCTCTTAAGGATATGCAAGACAAGAAATTGGAAATACTTTTGAAGTGGGCCTTTGGGGGGGGGGTGGTATATTTTGTGTGGGTCTGTCTGTGGTGATCTTGGGTTGCCCAAGTCTGTTCCAGATGCGCAGTCCTTGCCCTTGGAGGCAACAAGATGGCAGTCCAGGACTGCTTAGTTGGCGGATGCCTTTTATATGGCCTCATCAGGGCCTCTGCCAAGATCATGGCCTACATGGTGGCAGCTCACTGGTTCCTGTGGTTGTGCAACTGGTCAGCAGATGTGTCCTCTAAGACTTGTCTTAGTTAAGCTGTCCTTCAAGGGAAAGCTCCTGTTTGGGGAGGCGTTGGAGAAGCTGGTGAAGGAATTTGGGGGGGGGGGGGGATTCCAAACCAGCTAATTTTCCGGAGGATAAACCAAAGCCTAGCAAGGCGTCTTCAGCAGGCGGTTCCCTGCAGTCCAGTTTACACCTTTTCAATGAGTGCATTACCTGGTGTGGGAACAGTCCTTTCGTGATGGCAGGGGGACCAGTAGAGGCTATTTTATGGGAACTGGGGCTGATCCCAAGAAGTAATGATGAGGCAGGAGGAGCCCTGGTGTGGGTTGGCCGCCCACAGGAACATCTACGTACAGCAGTTTTACCCTAGCTGGGTCCAAATTACTTGTCACTGGACAGTGGACTTCCAAAGCCAGTTGGGTCAGCTGACCTATAAGGGGAAACTCTTGTTTGGAGCAGATTTGGAGAAACTGGTGAAGGACCTGGGCAAAACTAAATCTTGCTGCCTCCCAGAGAACAGGACTAGGGACAGTGAAGCAGGCAAGTGCCCCTTTCTCATCAGCCTCTGCCCAAATGCTAAGGGCGCGCTGGCTGGTTACTTAGGGGGGAGGGGGAGCTCAGGGCTATTGTCGCTGTTGACCTGGGAAACTTTTCTTCTCCTCTGCCTTGGGGTCTCGGGCTTGTTCTCAGTCCTTTCGTGGAACACGTGGACCCAAGGATGCCACCTCCTCCAGAGGAGGGCCATCAGAGGCCAAGCATTGAGGGTTTTGTGGGCAAATTCTCCGGCACCTCCGGTAGTCTGCAGACATTGCCTTTTCTTTCAGGAATGGGCCTGGGTGCTAGACACCATCCAATTCGGCTACATCCTGGAATACAAGGAGCTAATTCCCAATGCCTTTGTCATCTCCCCTATGGGTCTGCGATCAAGGGTGCCACTGTGCGGTCTACCTTGGAAACGTTGCTGCGCTTGAAAGCTGTTGTACCTGTTGTACCCATCTTCCCCCCCCCCCCCCCCAAAGCAGGTGGGGCAAGGGCAGATACTCCATCTACTTGTACCAAAGGAAGATGGTTCCTTCTGGCCCATCCTGCGCTTTCGGATGGAAACCTTGTGCTCTGTGATTCAAGCAGTGTGCCAAGGAGAATTCTTGGCTTCTCTGGGTCTAGCCAAGGTGCATTTTCATATCCCCGATTTGGGTAGGTCAGCAGAGGTATCTGTGTTTTTGCTGTGCTTGGCTCTCATTTATCAGTTCGCTGTCCTTCCTTTCAGACTCTCCACTGCCCCCAAGAACGTTCTCCAAAGTCATGGTGACGGTGGTGCTGCGACTCCAAGGGATCTGTATCCATCCCTATCTGGACGACTGGCTCATCCGGACCAGTTCTCAGTCAAGAGGACAGCAACCTTGGACCGGAAGGACTGGGGTTTCTAGTCCCACAAGTGCTCCTTGTGGCCTTTGGCAAGCCACTTAACCCTCCATTGCCTCGGGTACAAAAACATAGGTTGTGAGCCCTTCGGGGACAAGGGGGGGAAATATAAATACATATCTATCTATCTATCCATACACATACATACACAGTACCTGAATGTACACCACTTTGACTGGTAAAAAAGCGGTATATAAGCCTAGTTAAATAAGTGTCTCTGGTAGCCTCCCAAGTAGTGTCCTTCAGGGAAAGCCTTGTCTGGGTGATCAATCAGGAAAAGATCCAGCTTTTGCCTTCCCAGTCCTTGGAGTTTCTGGAAGCCTGTTTCGACACTCAAGGGGCATGGTTTTCTTGCCAGAGGACAGTCAGGAGACTGTTGAATTTCCTGGTGCTGTTCTGTGCACAACAGGCTCCCAGAGTCTGGGATTATCTTTAGGTCCTCTGATGGCAGCGCCCATAGAGATGGTCCACTGGATGCATGCTTGCATGCGACTGCTTCAGCAGTCCTTGTTGACTTGATATTCTCAGAGTTCATGTGCAGGCTCCCGTTGACGGTGAAGTCCAGCCTACAGTGGTGGTGGGCAGCCCTATCATCTGAGGAAGGACGTTTCATTGGACATATTCCCCTGGATCCTGCTGATGGATGCCAGCCTCTTGGGCTGGGGAGTCCATTGCCGAGGCCCTTTATAAGAGCTTTCGAGCAGAGTTTATATTTAAGTCACAAAGTATTATTTTGCTTACAGTAGAGAACCTGTTAGGAATGTCTGCAGAGAAAACGGAGTTTCTTATTTGTAACAGGGATTCTCTGTAGACAGCAGGGGGAGGCAGCCACACTTTCCGCCTGCCTCCCCTGAAAAAGAAGATAGACGCAGAATATTTTTAAGGATCAGATCTAGCTTCAGCTCATGGACATGGAATCTTCAGCTGCGCAAGTCTTTTTGGCAATATATTGAACTGAAAAGAGCAGGACGTTTGGGTGGGAAGGAGCATGTATACTCAATTCCAAAAGACTTCTCTGAGCTAGGTGAGAGCCCAGCACACAGGCATTGTCTGAGACTACACTTATGTAGTGTGGCTGTATGCTCTTGCTGTCTATGGAGAGGCCCCCCCCCCCCTCTCTTCCACCACCTGTTACATGTAAGCAGCAACTCTGTTAGTGCTACTGATAAACCAGCTAGGTGGATATCTGCCTGGACTAGGTCTTTGTTGTTGTCTCCTCTTTGCCCTGCACTCTTCTACTACTACTACTACTACTGCTTCTCTCTTCCGTAGATGTCAACCCCAACACTGGCTTCCCTAGACGTTTGTCACACTCCCAGAACAGATCTTCACGCAACAGTTCAAATCTTATTCATATCTCTCTACTTTCCCCTTCTCTCTCCCTTTCTCATGTGCCTTGTGGAACACACATGCCATATCAAACTCACCTTTACTCATGATTTCTATCTCTAATGCTCTCCATTTTCTTGCTCCGAGACCTGGCTCCTCCCAGAAAACCCTGCATCACTCACTGCTCTGTCATGGTGGTTATCAGTTCTCCCACACACCTCGTTCCACTGGACATGGTGGTGGTGTTTGGCTTCTACTCTCTCCTTCCTGCCAATTTCAACCCCTCCTTCTGTCTGTCTTATACCTTTCGCTCCTTTGAAGTCCACTACCTCTCCAGTTAGCTGTTTATCGACTTCCTGACAAGTCCACTTCTACCTTTCTCACGGACTTTGACTCGTGGCTTTCCTTCTTTCTGGGTTCATCTCCCCCTCCCCCTCTTATTCTCAGGGATTTTAACATTCATGTTAACACCTCTGAACCTTATGCTTTCAAGTTCTTTCCCTATTCGACCTCTAACTTTGCACTACTGCCCTCACTCACAGGCACGGCCACTGCCTTGACCTTGTATTCTTCTATAATTGCTTATCCTCAAACCTCTGTACCTCAGTTCTTCCCTTATCAGACCATCACCTGCTAAGCTTCACTCTTAATCACCTGCCACCTCAACCTCGCCCTGTCTTCTCCAATCTCTTTAGAAATCTCATGCTATTGACCCTTTAGTGCTCTCCTCCACTGTTGTCTGAATTTGAGGCAGTAGCTTCCTATAACGCTATGCTCTGGATGCTCTTGTTTCGTATATGCCACGTCCTGTGAGGTGTACTATACCCCAGCCCTGGCTGTCTTCCACTACCTGCTATCTATGTTCCTGTGCCCGTTCATTTGAGCGCGCTTGGCTCAAATCATGCACCTTGGTGGCTTTTATGCACTTCATATTCATGCTTGTCTCTTTCCAGTCAGCCATAACACTCGCCAGACAAGTCCTGTTTATGTCCATCTGACTAACTGTTGCCTCTTATCCTCACAGTCTCTTTACAGCTCTCTTTTCAAAGTGCCTCTGCCTCCAACCCCTCCTTCCCTTTCTGCCCAAACGTGGCTATTTCCATGACAAAATCCCACAAGATCACACTGTTCCCCACGAGGTCAGCTACTTCCACTCCTTCACTCCCACTTCCCCCCCCCCCCCACACACAATCTCTTCTATCCTTTCTTCCTTTTCTATGCTCTGAGGAGGAAACAATATGCCGCCTTTTCTCCTCCAAGCTCACTATCTTCTTCTCTGATCCCATTACCACCCATCTCCTCCATTGTTTTCCTTTCCATCTTTCATATTCTCAATCTATTGCTCTCCACCGCAACTATCCCCACAGCCTTCATGCTGTGGTCACACCTCTCCTCAAGAAACTCACTTGTCTTAACTGTCCTCCAAACTGTCGACCCATCTCCCTCCTTCTCTTCATTTCTTAACTACGGTTCACTGTCCTTGCCTCAACTTTCTTTCCTCTCAGGCCCTCTTGGATTCTTTATAATCATGTTTTTGTCCTTTTATATTCTACTCTTGCCAAGTCTTCAGCAACCTATTCCTGGCAAAATCCAAGGGTCTTTACATGTTCCTCATTCGTCTTGACCTTTCTGCTGCTTTTGATAAGGTTAACCACAACCTTCTCCTCGATACCATGTCCTTGATTTTAAAGGCTCTGTGCTATCCTGGTTCTCTTATCTCTCCCTTTGTTAAGTGTTTTGTACTGGTGGATCCTCCTCCTACTGCTCTCACTCTGTGTACCCCAAGATCTGTCTTGTGTTCTAGCTCTCTCTCTGGCACTCCATTGTCAGAAAGGCAATCTCCTGCCTGCCTCTCTGACATTGCTGCTTGGATGAGTCACCACTGCTTGAAATTGAACATGGCCAAAACGGAGCTGCTTATTTTCCCCCTAAACCCTCCTCTCCCCTTCCTTGTTTCTTAATCTCTGGATTACGCTCTACCCTTTCCCAAGAGTGCATGGTTCGGAAGAATGTATCTTTGAAGGATACTACCAAAAGCAGAGATGTTCCAAAAAACAGTAAAGTAGCCCTAATGCCCTCGAGTATGGAGCAGACAGAGCTTAAAGATCCCAAATTACCCATGCCTACCAATAGCCAGATTAATATGAATAAAATACAGTCTCTAAAATGCTTGTATGCAAATGCTAGAAGTCTAAAAAATAAGACGGGAGAGTTAGAATATATAGCACTAAATGAGAGGTTAGATATGATTGGAAATCAGAGACATGGTGGAAGGAGGACAACCAGTGGGACACTGATACGTGAACGCCTGGCCAGAATGAACAAATGGATGATGAAATGCTCAAAGAAATCAAGGAAGCTAACAAAAGTTACAACGCAGTAGTAATAATGGGTGATTTCAATTACCCCGGTATCGACTGGGTCAGTGTCACGGCAGGACATGCTAGGGAGATAAAGTTCCTAGATGAAAAAATGACTGCTTCTTGGAGCAGCTGGTTCGTGAACCAACCAGAGGAGAAGCCATATTAGACATAGTCCTTAGTGGAACACGAAATCTAATGCAAGAGATAAGGGTGTTGGGGCCACTTGGCAATAGTGATCATAGCATGATCGCCTTTGATTTAATTAGTGGAGGAGGGATAGTAAGGAAATCCACAGTACTACCTTTTAACTTTCGAAAGGGAGACTATGATAAAATGAGGAAAATAGTTAAGAAAAAAACTAAAAGGAGCAGTTGCAAAGGTTAAAGACTTACATCAAGCTTGGGTGTTGAAAACTAGACATAAGACATAAGATATGCCATACTGGGTCAAACCAAGGTCCATCAAGCCCAATATTCTGTTTCCAACAGTGGCCAATCTAGGTCATATTTCCCCAAGAGACACAAGTTCCACAATGCTTGTACTGGGTCAAGCATTGATATCGTCGGTCACTTCTTAATAATGGTTTATGGACCTTTCCTCCAGGAACTTGTCCAGACCTTTTTTAAACCCAGCTACACTAACAGCCTTTACTACATCCTCCGGTAACAAATTCCAGAGTTTGATTACACGTTGAGTGAAAAAATATTTTCTTTTATTAGTCTTAAATAGTTTACCCTGTAGCTTCATTGCATGTCCCCTAGTCTTTCTATATTCTGATAAGGTAAACAATCGATCTACGTTTACCCGTTCCACTCCGTTCATTAATTTATAGACTTCTATCATATCTCCCCTCAGCCGTCTCTTTTCCAGGTTAAAGAGCCCTAACCTTTTTAGCCTTTCTTCATAGGAGTATCCTTCCATCCCCTTTACCATTTTGGTGGCTCTTCTCTGAACCTTTTCTAAAATCGCTATATCCTTTTTAAGATACGGCGACCAAAATTGCACACAATATTCAAGGTGCGGTCTCACCATGGAGCGATATAGAGGCATTATAATATCTTTTGTTTTATTTTCCATTCCTTTCCTTATCATACCTAGCATTCTATTTGCTCTCTTGGCCGCCGCTGCACACTGGGCCGAGGGTTTTAACATGGTATCCACAATGACGCCTAAATCTTTTTCCTGGGTGGTGGTTCCTAATGTGGAACCTTGCATCGTGTAACCATAGTTTGGGTTGTTCTTCCCTAGGTGCATAACCTTGCACTTGTCCACATTAAATTTCATCTGCCATTTTGATGCCCAGTCTTCCAATTTATCAAGATCCTCTTGCAATTTTTCACAATCCTCTTTTGTTTTAACAACTTTAAATAGTTTTGTGTCATCTGCAAATTTGATAACCTCACTCGTTATTCCACTTTCCAGGTCATTTATGAATATGTCAAAAAGCAGCGGACCCAGCACAGATCCCTGGGGTACACCACTATTCACCTTTCTCCATTGGGAAAATTGGCCATTTAGCCCTACCCTCTGCTTTCTATCTTTTAACCAGTTCCTGATCCACAATAGTACACTGCCTCCTATCCCATGACTCTTTAGTTTTGCCAAAAGTCTCTGATGAGGGACCTTGTCAAAGGCTTTCTGAAAGTCCAGATACATAATATCAACCGACTCACCTTTGTCCACCTGTTTATTCACTCCTTCAAAAAAACATAACAGATTAGTAAGACAAGATCTTCCTTGTCTAAAGCCATGTTGGCTGTCTCCCATTAGGTCGTGACTATCTACATGCTGAGTAATTTTATTCTTTATGATGGTTTCTACCATTTTTCCCGGTACTGACGTCAGGCTCACCGGTCTGTAGTTTCCCGGATCACCCCTGGAACCCTTTTTAAAAATTGGTGTTACATTGGCGATCCTCCAATCTTCAGGTATTAGAGATGATTTTAATGATAGTTCACAGATTACTAATAGCAGGTCTGCAATCTCATATTTCAGTTCTTTCAACACCCTTGGATGTATACCATCCGGCCCAGGTGATTTGCTACTCCAGTTTTATCTAATAGTTGTAAGACATCTTCCCAATGTATCGATATTTCCTTCAATTCTTCCTCACCTTTAAATACCACTTCAGTCATGGGTAACATCCCTACATCTTCCTCAGTAAAGACTGAAGCAAAGAATTCATTCAGTCTCTCCGCTATCGCCTTGTCGCCTCTTAGTGCTCCTTTAACCCCTTTATCATCTAATGGACCAACTGACTCTCTCACAGGTTTTTTGCTGCGAATGTACTTGAAAAGGTCTTTATTTCGTGTTTTTGCTTCCGCAGCAAGCTTCTTCTCAAACTCTCTCTTTGCCTGCCTTATCAATGCCTTGCATTTGACTTGCCAGTGCTTGTGCTGTTTCCAAGTTTCGTCATTTGGCTCTTTTTTCCATTTCCTGAAAGATGCTTTTTTGGCAACAGCCTCTCTGACCTCACCTTTAAACCATGCTGGCAGTTTTTTGGACTTCCTTCCACTTTTCCTAAAGCGTGGAATACAGCTGGTCTGGGCTTCCAAGATAGTATTTTTCAACAACATCCAAGCTTGATGTACGTCTTTAACCTTTGCAACTGCTCCTTTTAGTTTTTTCTTAACTGTTTTCCTCATTTTATCATAGTCTCCCTTTCGAAAGTTAAAGGGTACTACTGTGGATTTCCTTAATATCCCTCCTCCACTAATTAAATCAAATGCGATCATGCTATGATCACTATTGCCAAGTGGCCCCAACACCCTTATTTCTTGCACTAGATCTGGTGTTCCACTAAGGACTAGGTCTAATATGGCTTCCCCTCTGGTCGGTTCATGAACCAGCTGCTCCAAGAAGCAGTCATTTATTTCATCTAGGAACTCTATCTCCCTAGCATGTCCTGCTGTGACACTGACCCAGTCGATGCCGGGGTGATTGAAATCACCCATTATTATTACTGCACTGTAACCTTTGCTAGCTTCCTTGATTTCTTTGAGCATTTCATCATCCATTTGTTCATTCTGGCCAGGCGGACGATAGTACACCCCCACTGCCATCGCCTTCCCCTTTTTACATGGAATTTCAATCCATAAAGATTCTACAGCAAATTTTGTTTCTTGCAAAACTTTAATGCTTTCTGACTCAATGCCCTCTCTAACATAGAGCGCAACCCCTCCACCAATTTGATCAGCTCTATCATTACGATATAGTTTGTACCCAGGTATCACAGTGTCCCACTGGTTGTCCTCCTTCCACCATGTCTCTGATATTCCAATCATATCTAACCTCTCGTTTAGTGCTATATATTCTAACTCTCCCATCTTGTTTTTTAGACTTCTAGCATTTGCATACAAGCATTTTAGAGACTGTATTTTATTCATATTAATTTGGCTATTGGTAGACATGGGTAATTTGGGATCTTTAAGCTCTGTCTGCTCCATACTCGAGGGCATTTGGGCTACTTTACTCTTTTTTGGAACCTCTCTGCTTTTTGTAGTATCCTTCAAGGATACATTCTTCCGAACCATGCGCTCTTGGGCGACTGTCGGCTTTCCCCTATTATCTAGTTTAAAAGCTTTTCTATCTCCTTTTTAAAGGTTAATGCCAACAGCCTGGTTCCATCCTGTTTAAGGTGAAGCCCATCCCTTCGGAAGAGCCCCTCCTTTCCCCAGAATGTTCCCCAGTTCCTAACAAATCCAAACCCCTCATCTCTGCACCATTGTCTCATCCACGCATTGAGACTCCGGAGCTCTGCCTGCCTTTTGGGTCCTGCGCGTGGAACGGGAAGCATTTCGGAGAATGCTACCCTGGAATTTCTGGATTTCAACTTCCTACCTAAAAGCCTAAATTTAGCTTCCAGAACCTCCCTACCACATTTTCCTATGTCATTGGTACCGACATGTACCAAGACAGCAGACTCCTCCCCAGCACTATCTAAGACCTTATCTAGGTGGCGCGTGAGGTCCGCTACCTTCGCACCAGGCAGGCATGTTACCAGGTGATCCTCACGTCCACCAGCCACCCAGCTATCTATATGCCTAATGATCGAATCACCAATTATAACTGCTGTCCTAACCCTTCCCTCATGGGCACTTGGCCTTGGAGAAACCTCCTCAGTGCGAGAGGGGTTTACATCACCTGGAGAACAGGTCCTAGTTACAGGATCACTTCCTGCCACACCAGGGTGATGTTCTCCTGTCACGTGACCTCTCTCCTCCATGGCAACAGGGATGCTGCCAGACTGGAGGTGGGACCTCAGGACTATATCTCTGTAGGTCTCGTCTATGTACCTCTCTGTCTTATGCTTTCCAAGTCTGCTACTTTAGCCTCTAGAGAACGGACTTGTTCTCTGAGAGCAAAGAGCTCCTTGCACCTTACAACTACTATCTTGGAAGCCCAGACCAGCTGTATTCCACGCTTTAAGAAAAGTGGAAGGAAGTCCAAAAAACTGCCAGCATGGTTTAAAGGTGAGGTCAGAGGCGGCTGTTGCCAAAAAAGCATCTTTCAGGAAATGGGGGGAAAAAAGAGCCAAACGACGAAACCTGGAAACAGCACAAGCACTGGCAAGTCAAATGCAAGTCATTGATAAGGGAGAACTTGAGAAGAAGCTTGCTGCGGAAGCAAAAACACGAAATAGACTTTTTCAAGTACATTCGTAGCAAAAAACCTGTGAGTGTCAGTTGGCCCATTAGATGATAGAGGGGTTAAAGGGGCACTAAGAGGCGACAAGGCGATAACGGAGAGACTGAATGAATTCTTTGCTTCGGTCTTTACTGAGGAAGATGTAGGGATGTTACCCATGACTGAAGTGGTATTTAAAGGTGCGTAAGAATTGAAGGAAATATCGATACATTGGGAAGATGTATTACAACTATTAGATAAACTGAAGAGTAGCAAATCACCAGGGCCGGATGGTATACATCCAAGGGTGTTGAAAGAACTGAAATATGAGATTGCAGACCTGCTATTAGTAATCTGTGAACTATCATTAAATCATCTGTAATACCTGAAGATTGGAGGATGGCCAATGTAACACCAATTTTAAAAAAGGATTCCAGGGGTGATCCGGGAAACTACAGACCGGTGAGCTTGACGTCAGTACCGGGAAAAATGGTAGAAACCATCATAAAGAATAAAATTACTCATCATGTAGATAGTCATGGCCTAATGGGAGACAGCCAACATGGCTTTAGGCAAGGAAGATCTTGTCTTACTAATCTCTTATGTTTTTTTGAAGGTGTGAATAAACAGGTGGACAAAGGTGAGTCGGTTGATATAGTGTATCTGGACTTTCAGAAAGCCTTTGACAAGGTCCCTCATCAGAGACTTTTGGCAAAACTAAAGAGTCATGGGATAGGAGGCAGTGTACTATTGTGGATCAGGAACTGGTTAAAAGATAGAAAGCAGAGGGTAGGGCTAAATGGCCAATTTTCCCAATGGAGAAAGGTGAATAGTGGTGTACCCCAGGGATCTGTGCTGGGTCCGCTGCTTTTTGACATATTCATAAATGACCTGGAAAGTGGAATAACGAGCGAGGTTATCAGATTTGCAGATGAGACAAAACTATTTACAGTTGTTAAAACCCAAGAGGATTGTGGAAAATTGCAAGAGGATCTTGATAAATTGGAAGACTGGGCATCAAAATGGCAGATGAAATTTAATGTGGACAAGTGCAAAGTTATGCACCTAGGGAAGAACAACCCAAACTATGGTTACACGATGCAAGGTTCCACATTAGGAACCACCACCCAGGAAAAAGATTTAGGCGTCATTGTGGATAACATGTTAAAACCCTCGGCCCAGTGTGCAGCTGCAGCCAAGAGAGCAAATAGAATGCTAGGTATCATAAGGAAAGGAATGGAAAATAAAACAAAAGATATTATAATGCCTCTATTTCGTTCCATGGTGAGACTGCACCTTGAATATTGTGTGCAATTCTGGTCACCGTATCTTAAAAAGGATGATATAGCAATATTAGAAAAGGTTCAGAGAAGAGCCACCAAAATGGTAAAGGGGATGGAAGGATACTCCTATGAAGAAAGGCTAAAAAGGTTAAGGCTCTTTAACCTGAAAAAGAGATGGCTGAGGGGAGATATGACAGAAGTCAAAATTAATGAACGGAGTGGAACGGGTAAACGTAGATCGATTGTTTACATTATCAAAATATAGAAAGACTAGGGGACATGCAATGAAGCTACAGGGTAAACTATTTAAGACTAATAAAAGAAAATATTTTTTCACTCAACGTGTAATCAAACTCTGGAATTTGTTACCGGAGGATGTATAAAGGCTGTTAGTGTAGCTGGGTTTAACAAAGGTTTGAACAAGTTCCTGGAAGAAAGGTCCATAAACCATTATTAAGAAGGGACCCAGGATATCAGTGCTTGACCCAGTACAAGCATTGTGGAGCCTGTGTCTTTTGGGGAGACTGCTAGGTACGTATGACCTAGATTGGCCACTGTTGGAAACAGGATGTTGGGCTTGATGGACCTTGGTCTGACCCAGTATGGTATATCTTATGATTTCATCATCTTGCAACCTTGGTCGTCTTTGACTCCCCCCGCCCCTCCCTCCCCCTGCCCCTCTCTCCGCACACATCCAACTGATATCTAAAACCTGCTGTTTTTCTCTATAACAACTACATTCGCCCATTCCTTTCTGAACACACTACTAAGACGTTTATCCAGACTTTAGTCACCTCCCATCTAGACTGTTGTAACCACTTCCTTGCTGGTCTTCCTCAGAATCATCTCTCCCCTTCCATCTGTTGAATGCTCTGCTGTACAGCCAATCTTCTGCCAGCATCGTCATGCTCTTATTTATCACCACTCTTCTCAAGTCACTTCATTGGCTCCCTATCAGTTTCTGCATCCATTTCAAACTTCTCCTGCTGACCTACCTAAGTGCATTCACTCTGCAACTCCTGACTACCTTTCCTCTTATCTCTCACTAGACCCCGATTTTGGAACTCTGCTCTTCTGGCAAATCACTTCTATCTGTGCCCTTCTCTTCTTTTGTTAACTCCAGACTTTGTTCCAGGCATAAGGAGCAGCAAGGTGAAAGGAGCAAACTACCTGAGTCTACATCGGGCGCCTTCTCTCAGCCTTTTCAAATCTAGTCTGAAAACTCATCTCTCCCCAATCTTCCCGCCAGGCCAGTATGCCTGGGTTTTCTCTGCCCACCAGCAGCTGAGAACTGAATATGACCGTTATATATATATGACCGTGAGAGGGAGGAGTGGCTCAGTGGTTGGGACAGGTTACCTCAGGCCGGAGGGCCGGGGGTTCAATTCCCGCATGGGGACAAGTAACCTCAGGCCGGAGGGACTGAGGTCTCTAGTCCCATGGCTGCTCCTTGTGGCCTTGGGCAAGCCACTTAACCCTCCATTGCCTCAGGTACACTTAGATTGTGAGCCCTTCGGGGACAAGGGAATAAAAGTACCTGTTAGTATATACATGTAAACCGCTCTGATGCGTAAGTAAAGGGCGGTATATCAAATGCCTAACCATAACCATAACCATATCATCTTTCAAGAACTCCAGCTCCAGAAACAAGTCTGTCCTTAGCAGCTGAGTGAAGCTCATCTGTGTAGTGGACCCCACTGAAAGGCCATATAAAGGGAAAAAAGCAAAAGCAAACTAGCTCTGTGTTGTGTGTGTGTTTTTTTTTTTTTTTTTTTTTTATCTTGGCTGGGGTCATTCACCTGACTGCCAATTTTGGGTAGCTGATGAGGGCAGACAGGGCGGCAGGGCCTGCTGGTTCTTGGCTCTGGCATAGTACAGAAGGGCCTGGGATAAATTATCGGGGTGCCCTAGGTCCCTTCCCCCCCCCCCCCCCCGCCCTCTCCCCAGTAGGATAGTCCAGGGTTCTATTGGCAACAGGCTACTGGCTTTCCTCAGGCTCCATAATTTTGTTTAGCTCCAAATTGTTTTGCCTGTTCAGGGGGTGAGTAAAATCGGAGTTTAAAAAATTAAATAGATTCAGAGCTGCATGGGAGAAGCTGGGTACTATAGCTGCTTAGTGTAAGTCAAGGAGTTTCTTTTTGTTCATTGAATCACTGCAGGCAGAGTTCTTCTCCCCCAGCCTTCTGTTCTGGCGTCTCCCACAGTGTTGCATGGCGGCATGGGTTGCAGCTCGTGGTGTGCTTGGGCCTCCCATTCGCTCCCCAGTCGTAACAGCGTTGGGGTCCCAACAGTGTAGCGGCAATTTTCCCAGCTCAGTTGATATGTCACGGGGTGCGAACATGTTGGTAGAAAAGGAAAGGACAGCGGCAGCTGAAATGGAGCTGGGGGAGGACGTGGTTTTGGCAGGAAATGTGGTCATTTCCTCCTTAGAAACAGGCAAGCAATGCAAAAGAAAATCCTAAAAGGTTTTGAGCCAGTGTTCAGATCCTTAGGCAGCAGCTGCATTCCATGCAGAGATCCTAGAGTCCATTTTTTTTTTCCCCCAGATTTCGTTTTGTCCTTGCATATGGCTTACTGCCTAAAGCAAGACAGTTTATGCCTGAAGCAAATTGGGATTGGAGCTGGGGCTGCATTTGATGACCTAGAGGGGTTTACTTCAATGAAAAAGTCCAGAGATGATCCTGATACCTGGTTGGATCAGGAATTTCCACAGTCTCAGACTTCTGATGAGAGACCGGGGTTCAGCACTAGAAGAGGGCGAGATTCCATCAGGTGAGGATCCAAATATGGTACCAGTATTCCATAAGGAAGAACTGTCAGACCTCAATAAGCAGCCTTTGGTGGCTTGAATATTGTGCTTCCACCCACAGTGGCGGAGGAGCCCTGGTGGACATCTTGTTACAAGGTTTCAAAGGGGCCCAGGTTTGTTTTCCAGTTCACAGGGTGATCAGGAAAAGATTTGGAATGGGAGTTTCCAGAGGCTACGCTGAGAGGTGGCAGAGCGATGGGTCGTTTTGTACCTTATCCCACAAGAGGACTGGGACCTACTCTGGATGCCCAAGGTGGTTGCTTTGGTCTCGGTGGTGACCAAGAAGACAACCAAACCGGTAGAGTGGAGCAGCACTAAAGGATCTCCAGGATCATAAGCTGGAGTCATTGCTCAAGCAGTTGTTTGATACCTGTGCTTTGATGCTGTAGGCCGCTATTTGTGGAACTTATGTTTCCTGGGCATCTATTTGCTGGATTCAGGGGTTGGCGCCATCTGATCTTAGACGGGCAGGTGGCCTTGGACGGGGCTAAGCTGGAGTCAGCTTCAGCCTATTTAGCAGATGCCTCCTATGATCTGGTCCAGGCATCCTCTAAATCTATATGGCCTCGATTATTGCAGCACACCGATTTTTGTGGCTTCGCAATTGGGCAGCGAATGCTCTCCAAGGCCCAGACTAAGTAAACTCCTGTTTTAAGAGCATTGCAGTTTGGTGAGGTACTGGATAAGTTGGTCAAGGACCAAAGCAGGGGATCTCCCAGCACAGAGACCTCCGCAGGTTCTGGGCCAACTTCTTCACACCCTACCAAAGGGGACGTTAGAGTCAGGGGGCCGCCCTTTTGGGCCTACTGGGGTTCCTATTAAGCTCTGCTAATCCCTGCCAAAAAGCCCACAATGATTCCACAACTGCCCAAGCGGAAAGCATAGCAATCGACGGTCAGCTACAGCAGTTTTATTCCATCTGGGCTTTTATCACAACTGACCAATGGGTTCTGCAGATTGTGTGAGAGGGTTACGCATTGGAGCTTGTGTAACTCCTGTCCACCTTTGTGACTTTGCCTTGAAAGGCCCCAGAAAAGGCGAAAGCAGTCCAGGAAATGCTGGACCGGTGGTTGTTCCTACAGGCATTGGTCCCGGTGATGCTAGACCAGTGCAGCTCAGGTTGATACTCCATTTATTTTGTGGTGCCCAAGGAGGAGGGCACTTTTTGGCCCATTTTCTATCTCAAGCATGCCAGTCGTGCACTCTGGCTGCCTCATTTCTGGAGGGAGACATTGCACTCGATCATCTTGGCATTGTGGCAGGGTGAGTTCCTGTTTGCCCTAGATCTCACAGAGGCTTATTTACATGTTCCACAGTGACTGGATCATCAACACTTCCTGCAGTTTGTGGTACCAGTAGGCCATTTTCAGTTCTGGGCACTGCCCTTTGGCCTGACAACTGCTCCCCACACCTTCACAGATCATGGTGGTGGCAGCGGCCTTGTGCGAAGAGGGCATTTTTGATACATCCCTTTTTGGACGGCTGGTTGATCAAGGCAAAATCTGCATCTGACGGCCTCTCCACCATGCAGAGAGTGATGGAGTTCCTTCAGAATCTGGGCTGGGTGGTCAGTCTAACTGCATCCAGTCCAGCGACTGGTTTATCTGGGAGCTCTGTTTGAGTCGGCCTCCGGACTAGTCTTGCTTCTGGAGGTCAGTGCTCAGCAACTTCTGCAGCTGTCCCTGAATCTCTTCTGTACATGAGGGCTCCTTCGGCATGGTATTATCTCCAGTTGCTGGGCTTGATGGCAGCAACATTGGATCTGGTGCCCTGAGCCAGAGCGCATATGAGACCACTAAAGCAGGTGTTACTCTTGCATTGGTCTCAGCAGCCTCATCCCTTGTTCCGGAGGTTGGAATGCCCAGCTGAGGTGTGCAGAGGTCTAGCCTGGTGGAGGCAGACTGAGCATCTAATTGCTAGGGTCCAGTTGGAGCCTCCACAATGGATACTGGTAACTACGGATGCCAGCCTCATGGGGTGGGGTGCACATTGTCTGTTGCAGGTTACGCAGGGCCAGTGGTCCAGTCAGGAAAGTACTTGGTCCATCAGTTGCCTGGAGATGAGAGCAGTGTATTTAGCCCTCTGGTTCTTCCATCCATGGTTAGCCCACAAAGCAGTGTGGGAGTGTTTGGATAAAGCAACTTACGGTGGCGTATATCAATCGACTGGGGAAGCACAGGCAGTGCGATCCTGGTGAAGGAGATGCAGCCCATCTTGGAATGGGCAGAGGAGCATCTGACGGCACTCTCCGCAGTGCATGTAGCAGGGTAGAACAATATACAGGCTGATTATTTTATTTTCCCCCCCACACACACTGGTTGGATCCGAGAGAAATGGAACTCCAGTGCAGCAGTTTATCACGACATTACGGTACCCTGGTGATGCCAGTGATGGATCTAATGGCCTCCCTGGGCAACGCCAAAGCGAGCGGTTTTTACAGCCGGTGCAGAGAGCACATGTCAGAGGGGTTCGACGCCCTGGCTCAGCATTAGCCTGAAGGACTGCTGTATGTCTTTCTGCTGTGGGTGCTTAGCAGCCGCACCCTGTAGAGGATAGGGGCTCACAGCAGGCTGGTGATCCTGATCGCTTCGGATTGGCCATGGAGACCTTAGTATGCAGATTTGATTCATTTTCTGATCGATTAATCTTTGGAAGCTGCCTGACACTCGGCTTGCTCCCATAGGGGCCCATACTGATGCCGCAAGTGGATCAATTCTCGCTTACAGCTTGGCTCTTGAATGGTTGCGCAAGTAGCGAAGAGGTTATGCTTTGGCAGTCATAACAACCATGTTGAAGGCCAGGAAAAGTTCTACTTCCTTGGCTTACTATGGCGAATATTTGAGGATTTGTGCTTCCAGAGGGACATTTGTCCATTCCCTTGTTCATTGCCAGACATCCTTTTGTTTTTTACAGCATGGACTAGAGAAAGGGCTAGCATTAAATTCGTTGAAAGCCAGATGGCTGCCCTCTCTTGCTACAGGGGGCAAGTGCATGAGCAATCCTTAAGGGGATCATCCATATGTGGTCCAGTTCCTTAAGGCAGTCAAGCAGGTATGACCTCCTTTTCGCCCAGTGGTTGCCTCCATGGGACCTTAACTTGGTCCTCTCTGCCTTGACAGAGGTTCCATTTGAGAGCTGCTTTTCAAGTGCTTCTCCCAGGGACCTGACATTGAAGGTGGTGTTTCTGGTAGTGATTTGTTTGGCCTGAAAGATTTCAGAGCTGTAGGCCCTGATGTGTAGGGAGCAGTATTTTGTGTATCACCAATGAGTGTGTGGTACTACGGTCGGTGCCATTCTTTCTTCCTAAGATGATTTCTTGGTTCCATTTGAATCAAGTGGTTTCCCTGCCTGTATTTGCTGCGCAGGGCGAGTCCGTGGAGGAGCGGCGGCTTCATCTTTTGGATCTGTGCAGGGTATTGTAATGGTACCTTAAGTACACAGTTTTCTTCCATAAATCGGAACGATTGTTCGTGCTTTGGTGGTCCAAGAAAGGGTGAGGCCAACTCTTTAAGACCTCCATAGCATGTTGGGTGAAGCAGACCATATCAGTAGCTTATTCAACACGTGAGCAGGTGGTACCGCCCCGGCTCGAAGCTCAGCGCAGGCAGCTTTATGGGCAGAATGCAGTCTAGTACCTCTGTCAGACATCTGCTGGGCTGCAACATGGGTGTCGCTGCATTCCTTGCCGCATACCTTTACGCAGCACTATCGCCTTGATGCTCAAGTGGTGTGAGAGGTGTGTTTCAGGGCTTCAGTGCTCCAAGCAGGATTCATGGGTCCCTCCCTTTCTTAGACACTGCTCTGGTATGTCCCATGTGTACTGGACTGGTCTGGAGGGACGATTAGGAAGATGAAATTTAGACTAGACTAGAGTCCTTCAAGGCCAGTCCAGGACCCGCCCGATTTGTTAGAGTTCGTATGCACATAGTTTCTGGCAGAACAAGTCGTGTAGCTTGGAAGAGTGTCTGGTACAGGGAGCACAGATACTGCACTTCACAGGAATCCTTTTTGGGAGTTTCTAATTGGGGTGGCTGTATATCTGTATATAGTTGGGCGTTGGTTGCCTCAGTTTTATAAGCTTTCCTTTTTCTTTTGGTTGCATTACATATGGCCAAGGTTCTAGGGCCAATAGAATGTGATTTGGTGGCATTGGAGATTGTTGGGTCTGCTTGGTCAGTGGAAGACTGGGTTCTGGAGCTGAAGAGGGAGCTCTTGTAAAGTGACATCAGAGCTCTCCCATGCATACTGAACTGGCCTGGAGGAGGAACTCAAGGAAAGACAGTTAGCAGGTACAATCAAATTTCGCCTTTGCTGCTTTTGGATCTTGACTCATCTGTTCTCCTTTGTATTATGTGTTTGTGCGGTGCTGTGTATGTCTTGTAGCACTATACAAATGTTCAGTAGTAGTAACCTGGTAACTTTGTGTAATTTCCTCTCTCTGCACTTGTGTATAGAGAGAAAAATCAGGTAATAAGGTTAGAAATTCCACATGTGTGTCTGTGTAAAAAGGAATGTTAGAATCTTTTTCAGCAAGCCTTGTCCTTTTTTCTCTTGGCATAGATTCAGGTCCAGCATCCAGCTGCAAAATCCATGATTGAGATCAGCCGGACACAGGATGAGGAAGTTGGAGATGGGACCACATCTGTAATCATTCTTGGTATGTGAATTAAGGCACTTTGTGGTCCATTTTGCCTTTCAATATTACAGTATGAACCTTGCATGTTAGGCAGATATCTTACCATCTTGTTGGGAAAATTTAGTTCCTAGTGGTTTGCCATATGTCTGTGTTTTGCAAACCCTACGCCTTCCAACACACGGACTTCCCTTACATGTAGCTACCTGTCACTTTTATCTAATGACTTTAAATTGCCATCCTTGTTTGCTTCTTGGGGGCTTGTTCATTACCTCTTTTGACACTTAACTACCTTTTCCCAGACACTGTTTTAACTCTCATCCTGGATCTTTGTGAAATACTGGCTGTGGCCAGTCCAGCTTTTGCTGACCTAAGTACAAATTGAGTGGTCCTGTGCTAGCTGAAGTCAGTCCTGATAGGATTACTTTGTTTACCCTAATGGTGCTGATAGTGGTCTCTGATTTGTAGCTGGAGAAATGCTGGCTGTTGCAGAGCAGTTCCTAGCACAGCAAATTCACCCAACCGTGATTATCAGTGCATATCGGAAGGCGCTGGATGACATCATCACCACCCTAAAAGAAAATAGGTAGGCAGTTGGCTTTGTTTTACTGATGTTTGTGTGAGGTTACCATCTTATTAGAATCTGTGGCCTGTGTAGATTTTTGTACTGGTTTGTTACCGGTTTGCAAATACTCTGTACACTGTGAACTGCTTTAATGCCTCCAGTGGTAGTCCCTTCAAAACACAATAATGTGCAAACCCATGACTTGATTTTACATTCTTTGTAAAAACTTTCAATGTAATTTCACAATTTGGTGGAGAAAATGTGTGTATCAGCAGCCCATTCTATTGAGAAAAATAAGGTCTTCTGTATGGACATAGTGAAGTGGTGACAGTTACGTTTTTCCTGCACTGTTTTTTCATTCTAAGCCATTTGCTTTCCTTTTCTCTAGCACATCAGTGGATGTGAATAACCGTGAGATGATGCTGAAAATCATCAACAGTGCTATCAATACTAAAGTGATTAGCCGTTGGTCTGACTTGGCCTGTAGCATTGCTCTTGATTCCGTGAAAACAGTAGAGCTTGAAGAAAATGGCAGAAAGGAAATTGACATCAAGAAATATGCAAAAGTAGAGATGGTAACTAAATGCTTTGTGCTTTTTCTTTATAGAAAGTAAAGATAATTGATTTTTACCAGTGAGCTTTGTATCTTTGCGTTTTAAATTAGAACTGATTTTATTGGGGGTGGGGAACGGGAGTGTATGTGGTGGGTCTCAACATGTATCTTGCTGTCTATCAGCATGTCATTCTAGCTCTTGGTACAATGCAGTCCAACCCTTCAGCATTTCTTCATCTTTCCCTTGTTAGATTCCTGGAGGCATAATAGAAGATTCTTGTGTCCTGCGGGGAGTAATGATTAATAAAGACATCACTCATCCCAAGATGCGCAGGAACATCAAGAATCCACGCATTGTTTTACTGGACTGTTCACTGGAGTACAAGAAAGGCGAGAGCCAGGTACTGTGCAGGTGCTTTTATTTTTATTTTTATTTTTTTGTCACAAAATTTACATGCATGCATTTGTTTTAAGGAAACAATTACACAAGAATTAAATTTAAAATTTTTATTTTATTTTTTCTTATCTTGCTCCATTAAACCACAGTAACGGGGAGGAAAGAGAAATAGTGAATTAAAAAGAGGCAAATGAAAATCAAAAATAAGGTCTAGGCACAGCCTACTGGAAACTTCCTCAATTTTCACTCTTCACTCGCCACATCTAAATTCTGGGTTATTGGAATTGACGCTGCCAACTTCTTGAGGCCCACAAAAGGGACCCAGTTGTTCTGGGAGAAAGTGTATGCAACTCAAGAACTTTCACCTATCTTGTGTGGCATGAACCACAGGAGAAATCCACAATTCCTTTTCGTTTCTCCGGGCCAGTCCAGGGAACGATAGGGTTGTCAATCCCCTTCAGCAGCTGAGGATTGTAAAACAAAATTTTGCTACCAGACTAAGCCACTCCCCCTTGCTGCCCTTCTCCAGTCTTACAGTCCTCAGCAGCTGAACAGGATGTAGGTTCAGGTCTCTCCCTACTCTAAGAGCGTATAGTTCAGTGGATAGAATCATCACTTAGCATTTTGGCTCTGGCTGAGCTAGCTTATGCTATTTTCCCTGCCAAGGCTTCTCTGATCAAGCTAACCGGCAGTCCGCTTAAGGCAGGCTGATTTTACCAGCGTGAGAGGCAGAGCCTGTCTCATTTCCGCTGTGCACTTTACCTTTCGGGACACTGGCCTGGGAGCCCCAGAATCCACCAGTCCTTGCCTGCGAACGCGGTCCCCGACTCCTGCTAGCTGTGGGTAAGCGGGGACCCAAGAGATAGCGATCCTTTGGCGGTAGGTGTTTGCTTTCCTGATCCGCATTGTGTACCAGCTCAAAATTTGCGAGGGGAGCGATCTCGCCATTGACGGGGTGCATGTCGGGTGTCCGTTCGCGTTCGGGCGGTGCTGGCAGGGGGACGGAAGTGCGGCTAGCGATTTTTATTAGAGTTGCTCTGTTCTCCTCCGTCGGTTTTTCGTCGGGGATATGGAAAGCAAGCACGGGTCGAAGGAAAGTGAGAGGCCTCAAGTCGCCTCAGAAAAGGCGGGAACGGCGGCCATGTTAGTGGAACCGGCCGTTTCTCCCGCTGAGCATGCAAAGCACGTTAAGAGAAGGGCAAAGTCGCATAAGGCGTCAGTGGCGCCTACTAGTGCAGCTATACCCTGTCCTGACGCTCCGGAGGGGATTTCTTCTCTTTTCGCCAGAATTTATATTGGCAATGCATAAGGCATATTTATTAAAAGCCTCCCAGTTGGTAAGTCCCTCCTTGCCAACTCCTAGTGCAGACCGCTTACAACTTGAGGGGGCTCTGTTGGATCCGGGAGAGGGTCCCTCCCAGAGCACGGCCTTACTGGGACCTGGGCCAGACGCAGCAGAGCCGCCAGTCTTGTTGCCTCAGGTGCTAGAGGATGGGGAAATACTCTCAGAAGCAGGCGTTGACGCCTGGGCTATGGAGCTAGAGGAGGGTGAGATAACTCCGGGCGAGGATCCGAATGTCTTTAGAGTGTTCCGTAAGGAGGAACTGGGACAGCTTATTTCACAGTCCTTAGCAGCGCTCAATCTTGTGATACCTTCGGTACCGTAGGAGCCATTAGAGGATCCCTTGTTGCAGGGCTTCAAAGCTGAGCAACGCTGTTTTCCGGTGCACCGCGTGATTAAACACATGGTAAAGTCGGAATGGGAATTTCCCAAGGCTACCCTTAGGGGTGCTCGCGCACTCGGACGTCTGTACCCGATTCCCATGGAGGAACGCGAGTTGTTAAAAATGCCTAAGATGGACGCCTTGGTATCGGCGGTCACAAAAAAGACCACAATACCGTGGACGGCGGTGCTGCGCTTAAGGACCTGCAGGACCGTAAGCTTGAGGTACTCCTGAAACAAGCTTTTGATTCGTCTGCATTGGCCTTACAGACTTCCATTTGCGGGGCATATGTGTCCAGAGCTTCTATCCGTTGGCTCCAAGGAGACGCTACTGCGGAAGCCGCGGAAGGCTCAGCGGTTGAGGGTGCTAAATTGGAATCAGCGGCAGCTTACCTTGTGGACGCCTTCTATGACCTGGTTCGAATCTCCGCTAAGTCCATGGCTTCGGTGATTGCTGCCCGCTGTTTTCTTTGGCTACGTAACTGGGCGGCTGATGCTTCCTCCAAAGCCAGGCTCAGCAAACTCCCCTACAAAGGCAAACTGCTCTTTGGGGAAGCCTTGGAGAAGATAGTGAAGGACCTTGGGGACTCCAAAGGGGGTCGCTTGCCCAAAGACCGTCCTAAGACGCCTAGGGCGACCTTAGGAGCTCGGGGTCAAAGTCGGGATTCTCGCCGTTTCAGAGGAGCTCGTTTTACTCCCTATCCTAAACCTCGCTTCAGGCCTCGCAATCCATCCTTTCGGGGTGCCAGAGACTTCGGCAGAGGTTATTTCAATGCTCAGCAGACTTCCGCAAAGAAATCTCAATGAAGGTCGGCTGGTCCAGGTAGTGAGGCCTCTCGGGGGTCGTTTGCAGGGGTTTCTCTCTGCCTGGACCGCGATTACATCAGACCAGTGGGTGCTGAAAATTATTCGAGAGGGTTATGCGTTGGAGTTTGCCCACTCGCTGCGGGACGCCTTCATGATGTCTTCCGCCGGAACGGAGCTGAAAAGGAAGGCTGTCGACGATACGCTTCAACGGTTATTGCACCTGCAAGCGGTGGTACCCATGCCCCCAGACCAGTGCGGACTAGGTCGATACTCGATTTATTTTGTGGTGCCCAAGAAAGAGGGTTCCTTTCGGCCCGTTCTAGATCTCAAGCAAGTAAATCGCTCGTTGAGAATAACTCATTTTCGGATGGAGACGCTCAGATCCGTCATTCGATCAGTGAGACAGGGGGAGTTCCTCTCGTCTGTGGATCTCACGGAAGCTTACTTGCACATCCCGATCAGACCAGATCATCAACGTTTTTTGAGGTTTGCAGTGCCTAGGGGCCATTTTCAGTTTCGGGCCTTGCCATTCGGCTTAGCGACGGCTCCGCGGACCTTCACGAAGGTCATGGTGGTGGTGGCGGCGTCGCTACGCAAGGAAGGTATTCGGGTGCACCCTTATCTGGACGATTGATCAGAGCGAACTCTCTTCCAGACGCCATAGCGGCAACTGCTCGGGTGGTGCAAGTCCTAGAGCAGCTCGGTTGGGTAGTCAACCTCCTGAAAAGTCATCTGACCCCGGAACGTCGTCTACTGTACCTGGGGGCTAAAGATCCTGCGTCAAGTTCAGGCTTTCTTGCAGCAGCACGCACCTTCGGCTTGGCGATACCTACAGCTCCTGGGGTCCATGGCAGCGTCTCTGGATCTGGTTCCGTGGGCCAGGGCGCATGAGGCCTCTACAGCAGTCCTTGCTGTCCAGTTGGTCTCCTCAGCGTCAGCCTCTCTCGCAGCGGTTGGTTTGTCTGGACGCGGTGCGACTCAGTCTGCAATGGTGGTTGGATGCCGGTCATCTGCGAGCGGGGGTTCCGTTGGAAGATCCGAGTTGGGTGTTACTCACCACGGATGCCAGCTTAGCGGGCTGGGGAGCTCATTGTCAGGCTCAAGTCACGCAGGGACTATGGTCGCTGCTAGAAAGCTCTTGGTCGATCAACCGATTGGAGCTCAGAGTGGTACGCCTCGCGCTTCAGCACTTCCAGCCCTTGCTCGAGGGAAAAGCGGTCCGGGTTTTCTCGGACAATGCAACGACGGTCTCCTATATCAATCGCCAGGGCGGCACGGGCAGTGCGGCCTTGCTAGAGGAGAGTCAGCAGCTGCTGCATTGGGCGGAGGCTCATCTCCTAGCCTTGTCAGCTGCTCATGTGGCAGGAAAGGACAATGTGCAGGTGGATTTCCTCAGTCAACATCTTCTGGATCCTGGAGAGTGGGAACTGAATGCAGCGGTGTTTCATGGCATTATCCGACGCTGGGGGCTTCCGGCGATGGATCTCATGGCTACTCTGGCCAATGCCAAGGCGTCTCGGTTCTACAGCAGACGCAGGGAGCGCATGTCAGAGGGCCTCGATGCTCTCGTTCAGCCGTGGCCGGCGGATCTTCTGCTGTATGTTTCCTCCGTGGCCTCTCATCAGTCGCGTAGTCCAGCGCATTGCGAGTCATGCCGGGAGGGTGATTCTCGTCGCTCCGGATTGGCCCCGGAGACCGTGGTATGCGGATCTGGTTCGTCTGTCGGTGGATGCTCCGTGGCGACTGCCAGTCCGTTGCAACCTCAGGGTCCCATATTGATGCTGCAGGTGGATCTCTTCTTGCTTACGGCTTGGCTCTTGAAAGGGACCGGCTGCAACGCAAAGGGTACTCGGCTTCAGTGATTGACACCCTGTTGAGTTCGCGCAAGAGGTCCACATCATTGGCCTATATCCGCGTGTGGCGCGTGTTTGAGTCTTGGTGTTCCCGGCGTAGTATACAGCCGTTTTCAGCGGCGGTCTCGCACATCTTGTCTTTCCTACAGAGTGGTCTAGATAAAGGCTTGGCGCTCAGCACTCTCAAAGTCTACTTGGTGGCTCTCACATGCTATAGAGGTGCAGTGCACGTCCGGCGGTTGACTGCGCATACTGATATTTGCCGTTTTTTCCGAGCGGCGGGTCTTCTCAAACCTCCGGTTCGCCAGGTGGTGCCCGCGTGGGATTTGAAAACCGTTCTCGAGGCTCTCACACGACCTCCGTTTGCCAAGCCGTCACCGGGCGGCTTGAAGGAACTGTCCTTGAAGTCAGCATTTCTAGTGGCCTTGTGTTCCGCGAGATGAATTTCTGACCTGCAAGCGCTTTCCTGTAGGGAGCCTTACCTGCAGTTTCTAGCCGAGAAGGTGGTCTTGCGACCCGTGCCCTCCTTTCTTCCGAAGGTGGTTTCATCGTTTCATTTAAATCAGTCGGTTTCCTTGCCGGTATTTTCCGACCGTGCCGGCTCTCCGATGGATAGTGCGCTCAGGAGTCTAGATCTCGGCAGGGTCTTGCAGAGATACCTTCGGGCCACTAGGCCTTTCCGAAGATCAGACAGATTGTTTGTGCTTTTCTGGGGGCCGCTTAAAGGGATGGAGGCGTCCAAAGCGACCATTTCCAGATGGATAAAGCAGGCCATCATCGCGGCATATGAGCTCGGGGGGGCGGGCGCCTCCGGAGGGTCTTAAGGCGCATTCTACCAGGGGTCAGTCGGCGTCCTGGGCAGAATATGCCTCTGTTCCTCCTGTCGACATTTGCAGAGCTGCCACCTGGTCTTCGTTACATATGTTTACTAAGCACTACCGATTGGATATTCAGGCCAGGGACGATGCGAGGGTGGCGCCGCTGCCATCGTGGCGGGGCTCGCTGGTCCCTCCCAACTGTAGATACTGCTTTGGTACTGCCCTATCGTTCCCTGGACTGGCCCGGAGAAACAAAAAGGAAGGCGAAATTTAGACCGTACCTGCTAATTGTCTTGAGTTTTCTCCGGGGCCAGTCCAGGGCCCACCCGGAATTTCTCGGGCATTGGCGGTTTCGGGTTCTGTTTTTATTTGACGTACGCTGTCTGTAATGGTATCATACATATGTTTCAGAGCGAGATGTCTGGATGGCGTGTATTGCTGGGCTCCCTACGCTAAGCTGTAGGGGGTGTTAATTAGCACGATATAAAAAAAATAAATAAATAAAAATTATTAAGGCCAATTTGCCGATCACCTTTTTTTTCCTTGATTTGATCAGAACAGTTTTGTGACTCTTGACGGCTGCCTTCTTTATTTTGCGAGTTTTCACAGTGCCGTTTTGGGCTGCTTGGGCAATAGGAGACTGGAGAAGGGCAGCAAGGGGGAGTGGCTTAGTCTGGTAGCAAAATTTTGTTTTACAGTCCTCCGCTGCTGAAGGGGATTGACAACCCTATCGTTCCCTGGACTGGCCCGGAGAAAACTCAAGGAAAGACAATTAGCAGGTAAGGTCTAATTTCGCCTTTCTGCCCATATAAGCATTCCTAAAGTAGAGATGTAAGACCATATTCATGTCTTGCTCAAAGACAAAAATGAAGAGTAGCACTCTTCTGAACTTCAACATTAAACTTCTCATCCACTAGTTTTTGCTTAGGAAAAGGAAATATATTGTATTTACAGGTGTCGTCAAGTTCTCGGATAATATTACAATGTCCATTAAATAATACTTGAATACATACAAAGGCACTATGGCAGTCTTAGAATCTTATTTCCAGTTTGTTCTGCTGGACCAGTCCAGACTACTATTCCTTATCGTCCCTCCAGTCTAGTCCTGAACCTTTGAGTTCTGCTGTTCCTCTAGCAGCTTGGAGACTGAGAAACGTCATTTTTGTGATGTCACCGGTACATAAGCTACGGAACTGCCCACTCTCACCAGTTATCTCAGTCTCCAAGCAGCTTGGAGGACTGTTGAGCCTGTGGGTCAGGCTCACTAGAGGAGCAATTAAGGAGAGTAGTGTAGTTTAGTTAATCTATTGAGCAGGTTTTGTTTCTTTTTTTTTTTTTTTCTTTTTAAAGGGGTTGAGTGTTAGTGGGGTTTTGTCTGTGGTGGAGCCAGAGGGACCATGGTGCTGAGGCGCCCCCCCTCCCCCCCACAGCATCCCTTCCAAGAAACCTTCTATTACCTTGAGGAGAGTGCCGAGAGGAAGGTCAGCCGCGGGACTAAGCACCCTCTGCACAAGGAGCAGTGCAGGAGTTCAGCCCGCAGCGCCGCAGAAGGTTTTGCCTGCAAACGGGGGCGGGAGCCGGTGCAGGGCAGCAGTCTGTTGGCTGCTGGATTGTCCGCACAGTTTTCAGCTCCTGCGGCAGTGGCTCCCGCATGGCGGTTGAGCCAGGCAGCAGAGGACAAGGAGCACTCCTTCCCAGCTCAGGTGGGTAAGTGGGGTACTACTCTTCGGCTGTACAGTGGGGCGTGGAAGGCCTTACCGTTGCTAATGCCGGCGTGCTGAGGCGCGGCTGGGGGCGCGACAGGCCCAGCTGCGTGTCAGAAGCGTGGAAAGCAGATTTGAACGTTTTTTTGTTTGCTCAGCCTTTTTGCAGTGGTAATCCGACCGGGAAGTTCCGTTTTGCGGTGGTTTCTTCAGGTTTCTTTGTGGTAGGAGCATGGCATGGTTGGTATAATAAAATAAATAAGACGCGAACGGCTCTGTAAGCGCGTCGGGGCAAGCTCTTGTTGGTGGCAGAACTCTGTGGCTGGCAGGCCATCAGGGGAGCTTCCAGGCAGTGCAGAGGGGGATGTCTGCAAAGCCTCGTTGCTTGCTCTATGGGGCAAAGAGGAGCACTCTGTCAGAAGCGGGAGTGTGTAGGGACTGCACTCCCGAAGCAGCAGATATGGATCAGCTCTCTGAGGTGGGGGCGGCTGACCTTAAGGGGGCAACGGGAGCGCTCCCGTCTCCTGCTGCTACCATGCTTCCGTCTCCTGCTGCTACCATGCTCCCGTCTGCGGAGCCAACGCCAAGCACTTCGGCAACCTCAGACCTTCCTTGCTCGCAACCGGTTTTGCCAGATGGCGTAGCAGCCATTTTTTCACCAGGGTTTGTTGCCCTCTTGCAACAAGCCTTTGTGGCGCCTAAGGGCCAGGCAAGCCCCTGGGGTACCAGACCCAGTCCTGGGTTTGAAGAGGCCAGGAAGTCCTTTGGTTACGGCGGTTGCAGGGGTATCAGCGAAGAGGTTCCGGCACGAGCAGGATCAGTCAGAGCACTCTGTGATTTCGGAAGCTTTTGGCTCAGAAGAGCCGGATCCGGACCTGGACCTGGAGTTGGACGAGGAGCTGGAAGAAGGTGAGATTGCGGAGCAGGAAGATCAAGCCAGGGTGGTGCGTGTGTTTCGGAGAGAGGAGTTACTGGTGCTCATCTCAGAGGCACTGAATATGCCGGCAGGAGGTCCGGCAGAGGAAGCTGCACTAGAGGATCCTTTGTTGCAAGCATTCCGGAAGACACAGAGAGCTTTCCTGGTACATAGGGTATTTCGGGAAATGATTCAAGAAGAATGGGATTTTCCAGAATCGGCCCTGAAGGGGGCTCGAGTCATGGCTTGTCTCTATCCCTTAATAGATCAGGATAAGGAATTGTTTAAGTCTCCCAGAGTGGATGCCGCAGCCTTGGCGGTTACCAAAAAGACTACCATTCTCGTTGAGGACAGTGCGGCCCTGAAGGACGTTCAGGATCGCACATTGGAATCGTTTTTGAAGTGAATGCGCTCTCGTTGCAAGCGTCTATTCCTTTGCGTCCCTCTAGTCCAGTCCCGGAACCATAGAGTTGAGAACCTCCTCCAGCAGCTTTGGAGACTGAAAGACATCACATCTTTGACACTGGTATAAATAGGCAAGGAACGCCCTCATCCACCAGTACTTTCAGTCTCCAAGCAGCTGGAGAATGTTCTGAGCCTGGGACTGGGCTCAGGGGACACAAATAAGCAGAGCTAGGGTTTTTTTCCTAAATTTGGGGAATTACTTTTTGGATTGATTTTCTGTTTTGTTTTTTTTATAGGGGAGGTCTGCTGCTGGAGGTGTTCCTGTTTTCTTCTGTTTCTCTCCCCCCTCCTTTTTCCCCCCTCCCCAGCGATTTAGACGAGCAGTGGGGGGATAAATTTCAGAAGTCTGCCTCCCTGCTCCCGAACCCGCAAAAAAAGGGTGAGGAGCAGGTTGAAGGTACCGGCAGCATCGGCAGGATTCTCAGGGGAATAGTTAGTCCTGCTTGTGTGAGTGCTGCCTCCCACCGGAGCGGAAGCCGCAATAAGGGCTGAGCTCCGGTGCCGGTAAAAAACCCTCTCCCACTCTTCTCGGCGGCAGCGGTGAGTTCCTTGAGCAGCTAGCCACGTGCAGCACGATGGGGGGCAGGAGTAAGCGTCTGCAGCCTTTTTCGTTTCAGTGCTGTTAAGGGGACCGCGTGGCTCGGCGCGAGAAGCTTGGCGGCAGCCATTTTGGCAGCCGCGATTTTAAAACCATTCAGCTTCCTCGTCTTAGTTGGCGGGTTTAGAAGCTTCATTTTGGGGTTTGTTTAGTCAGGCAGGGCTTTCCAGCTGACAGTATTCGTTTTGTGAGTTTAAAAAAACAAAACAAAAAAAAAAAAAAACCCCAAAGCTCTGAGGCCTTTTTTGGGGCTCTCAGTGTCTTCTGGCATAGGGGCAAGGCAGATTCACTGTATTTTGGTGGGAGAGGAGGTGTTTTTTGTGGCCCTGTGCACTATGCCTTCCAAGCCTCGTTGTTTAGTCTGTGGCACGAGGCGGGGGGGGGGGGGGGAGTGTTGGACTCCGGAGTGTGCAGGGCTTGCACTTTGGAGGCCGTGGTCATGGATAAGGCATTAGGAAGTCCCTTGGGGGAGCGAGTGGAGCCTCCCTTAGAGGCGGAGGGGTCCCTCCCTCCGGTCTTTGCGCCTGCGGATCCGGTAGCAGGGCCGTCCTCTGAGGAAGGGACTACTCGGTCGCTGGACAAGGGTCCAGAGAGTGGTACTGCAATGATTCCACCGGATTTCTTCTCCCTCATGCAGCAAGCCTTTGCTTTATTGCAACCCAGGCTGCAGGTTTCCCCTACACAGGGATATACGGGGCGAAAGCGGCCTGGGGCTGGCGGCCTTCCGGAAGAGGGAGTGACCCCATCCAAAAGGAGTAAGGGGTCAGTGGACGACGGTCCGCCTTCGCGGCTTGGGGATGTGTTGGCGGAGGCGGATGCGGATGCAGCGGAGGTCTCCGAGGAGGACTTGGAGGAGGGGGAGTTGCCTGATTCGGAGCAACAAAGTTGGATTATCCGAGTGTTTCGGCGGGAGGAGCTGCCGGCTTTGATTGCTGAAATGCTCAAGACGCTTAACATGCCCTCGTCAGGCCTGGTGACAGAGGAGGAGTTGGAGGATCCTCTGTTGCAGGCGGTGCGGACGTCCCATCGGGTTTTCCCGGTTCATAGAGTTTTTAAAAATATGATTCAGGAAGAATGGGACTCGCCAGAGTCGGCCCTGAGGGGGTTGCGGGCCCTGGCCCGGCTGTATCCACTATTGGATCAGGATAGGGAGCTCTTTCGCTCGCCTAGGGTGGATGCGGCGGTATCAGCGGTGACTAAGAAGACTACGATTCCAGTTGAAGGCGCCGCAGCGTTGAAGGATGTGCAGGACAGGAAGTTAAAGGCTTTGCTGAAGCAAGTGTTCGATGTTTGTGCTCTTTCCTTGCAGGCCTCGATAGCGGGGGCGTGGGTGGCGAGAGGCTGCTTGCGATGGTCCCAGCGGTTGCAGGGGGACCAGGTGGAAGGGCAGGTGGCTAGATTGGAGTCTGGCACCGCTTATCTAGCAGATATTCATTATGACCTCATCCGAGGGCTGGCAAAGAGTATGGCGTCGGTGGTGGCGGCTCGACGCTATCTCTGGTTGCGAAACTGGTCGGCGGACAGGTCGTTTAAGGCTCGTCTCAGCAAGCTCCCATTTAGAGGAAAGCTGTTTGGAGAGGAGTTGGAAAGGTTGGTAAAGGATCTCGGGGAGTCCAAGGGGGGGTCGGCTGCCAGAGGACAAGCCCAAACCGGGACGAGGTGCTACGGGATCCAGGGGGGCTCCGAGACTTCCATAGATTTCGCCCCTTTCGTTTTAGCCAGCCCCAAAGGGGCAGGTTTCCAGGTCGTGGACAAGGGTTTCGAGACTTTAGGGGGGCAGGCAGGGGGTTTGCCCCTTTCCAGTCCTCGAATGTTCGCAAGTCCCAATGAGATGAGGCGGGCTCAGGTAGGGGTTGTTCCCGTGGGAGGCAGGTTGCGCGAGTTTTACCCTGCTTGGGTCCACCTTACATCAGACCAATGGGTGTTGGAGGTCATTCGGGAGGGATATGCCCTAGAACTCCATCGGCCCGTGTTAGATTCCTTTGTCCAATCTCCATGCCGAGCTCCGCAAAAGCGAAGGGCGGTGGCGGAAACGCTCCAGCGCCTCCTGCAGCTCAGGGCGGTGGTTCCCGTTCCGGAGGGCCAGTACGGTTGCGGTCGATACTCCATCTATTTTGTGGTCCCCAAAAAGGAAGGCACGTTTCGCCCGATTTTGGATTTGAAGCGGGTGAACCGGTGCCTTCACATTACCCATTTCCGGATGGAAACGCTACGCTCCGTCATCGCGGCGGTCAGGGCAGGGGAGTTTCTGACTTCTCTAGATCTCACGGAGGCTTATCTTCATATTCAGGTTCGCCAGGAGCATCAAAGGTTTCTGCGGTTTGCGGTGCCCATGGGGCATTTTCAATTCCAGGCGATGCCCTTCGGGTTGGCGACAGCGCCTCGAACGTTCACCAAGATTATGGTAGTGGTAGCGGCGGCGCTCCGCAAGGAGGGAGTGCTGGTGCATCCCTACTTGGACGATTGGTTGATTCGCGCGAAGTCCAGGGAAGAGAGTTCCACGGCCACGGCTCGGGTGGTGCAGGTGTAAGAGAGCCTGGGCTGGGTGGTCAACTTGGCGAAGAGCAGGTTGGTCCCCTCGCAGTTCCTGGAGTATTTGGGTGTGCGCTTCGCGACAAAGCTGGCACCTGTCTTTCTCCCGACTTACAGAGCGCAGGGGTTGCACACTCTGGTTCGGAGGTTTCTGGCTCAGCAGGCTCCGACGGCGTGGCAGTACCTTCAGTTGCTCGGAACGATGGCGGCCACAATAGAGGTGGTGCCGTGGGCCAGGGCTCACATGAGGCCGTTGCAAAGCGCTCTGCTCCGACGTTGGTCTCATCAGAGGGATGCGTTGTCTCAGCGGCTCGTTTGTCCCCTAGGGGTACGACAGAGGCTTCGGTGGTGGTTACGGCCGGAAAGTCTGGCAGCGGGTGTGTCCCTGGAGCCTCCGTCCTGGCGACTGGTAACGACGGACGCCAGTCTCGTAGGTTGGGGAGGGCACTGCGAAGGACATTTTGCCCAGGGGCAGTGGTCTCTGGAGGAACAAGAGTGGTCTATCAACCGGTTGGAGATGCGAGCGGTATGGTTGGCTCTTCGGACGTTTCAAGGCCGGTTGCGTTGGACGGCGGTCCGAGTGCTCTCCGACAATTCAACGACCGTGGCTTACATCGGCAAGGAGGCACGGGCAGTCTGACGCTAGAGACAAGAGGCCAGTCAGTTGTTAGGTTGGGCCCAGCGGAACCTGTCGTCCCTTTCCGCGCAGCATGTAGCCGGGGTAGACAATGTCGAAGTGGATTTCCTGAGTCGCCGCAGAGTGGATCCGGGGGAGTGGGTGCTTCACCCGGACGTCTTTGCGTTAGTGGTATGCCGCTGGGGGGTGCCTCTGATGGCGATGTTCGAGTCCGCGAGTGGAGCTGTTTTTCAGCAGGCGAAGAGCACGAATGTCGGAGGGGCTCGATGCGTTGGCTCAGGCGTGGCCGAAGGAGGGGCTTCTCTGTGTTCCCCCCGTGGGCTCTCATAGGCCGGGTAGTGCAGCGGATAGAAAGGCACTGTGGCCTGGTGATTCTGATAGCGCCCGATTGGCCCAGACGACCTTGGTATGCGGATTTGATTTGGCTGTTGGTGGACAAGCCGTGGAGGCTCCTGCAGCGAGCGGATCTGTTGCTGCAGGGGCCGCTACACATGCCACAGGTGAATCGATTCTCGCTTACGGCATGGCTATTGAGAGGGCTAGGATGACGGCCAAAGGTTATTCCCCGGTGGTCATCTCTACGATGCTGAGGGCATGGAGACGGTCCACTTCGTTGGCATATATTCGAGTGTGGCACGTTTTTGAGGCCTGGTGTGCGGAACGGAATCTGCGTCCTTTGCGGGCATAGGTGTTGCAGGTCCTTTCGTTTTTGCAGGCTGGGGTGGAGAAGGGCCTGGCGGCGAGTTCCTTGCGAGTGCAGTTGGCGGCCATTTCCTGTTATCGGGGAAAGATTCAGGGTCAACTGTTAGGAGCTCATGGCGACATTTGCCGTTTTTTTGCGAGCCGTGTTACTCATGCGTCCTCCGAGGCGTGGTTCGGTGCCTGCGTGGGATCTCAATTTGGTGTTGGAGGCCTTGATTAGGGCGCCGTTTGAGCCCTTAGGTGAGGCTTCGCTGGAGGATCTCACGTTAAAGACGGTCTTTTTGGTGGCTATTTGCTCCGCGAGGCGTATTTCCGAGCTGCAAGCATTGTCCTGTAAGGAGCCGTATTTGGCGTTCTTCGATCAGTCATGTTGCGTACGGTGCCAGCGTTCTTGCCGAAGGTGGTTTCGGTGTTCCATCTTAACCAGGTGGTATCGCTTCCGGTATTTTCGGCGGAGCAGAAGGGTCAGTCGGACGGCAAGTTACATCTGCTGGATGTTCGTCGTGTCCTTAAGCGGTATCTCTGCAGCACTGCGCTGTTCCGGAGGTCCGATAGGTTGTTTGTGGCGTTTGGTGGTCCGCGGAAAGGAGAAGCGGCGGCTAAGTCCTCTATCTCACGGTGGGTGAAAGAGGCGATTGCGACAGCGTACCTCCTGAAGGGCAGGGTGGTGCCGGAGGGTCTCCGGGCGCATTCCACTAGGGCGCAAGCGGCGTCTTGGGCCGAAGTCAGTTAGGTGCCGTAGTGGACTTTTGTAGAGCGGTGACTTGGTCTTCGTTGCATTCATTTGCGAAGCACTATCGGTTGGATGTGCAGGCAGCGGGGGATGGGCGTTTTGGCTCAGCGGTGCTTCAGGCTGGGCTTGCGGGTCCCTCCCGTTGATATTCACTGCTCTGTTACATACTCTATGGTTCCGGGACTGGACTAGAGGGACGCAAAGGAAGAGTAAATTAGACTTACCTGCTAATTGTTGTTCCTTAAGGAACTCTAGTCCAGTCCCGGATCCCTCCCAGTCGATTGCGGGAATGTTCAACATGAAGTTTGGGGTGTGTGTGGCTCCGAGAGGGCTTCTTGAGGTGCCGCAGAGTGCAGTCGCGGGGGGGGGGGAACCCCTTCGCAGCAGTGCCAGTATGACTCGGGAAGTTTGGTTTTTACCCTGACGGATTCCCACATTGGTAAAAAAAAAAATAATAAAATGAAATTTTTGCAGATGGGAGGGAAAGAAACTAGGTTTTTCGTTTCTCAGATTGGGTATTCATTCAGTTTATTGCATTGCCTTTTTAACTACTTATTTGTTGCTCTGCTCAGTCTGCTTTGTCAATAGGTACTGGTGGATGAAGGCGGTCCTTGCCTATTTATACCAGTGTCATCAAAGATGTGATGTCTTTCAGTCTCCAAAGCTGCTGGAGGAGGTTCTCAACTCTATGGTTCCGGGACTGGACTAGAGTTCCTTAAGGAACAACAATTAGCAGGTAGGTCTAATTTACTCTTTGTGGAGCGTGGGTGGCGAGGGCCTGTCTTCGCTGGGTGCAGCACATCCAGGGAGAACATCTGGAAGGTGCGAAGGCAGAGGCATCCAGGTTGGAGTCTGGAGCAGCTTATCTGGCGGATATTCATTATGACCTGATTAGAGGTCTCTCAAAGAATATGGCTTCGGCAGTGGCAGCACGGAGGCACCTTTTGGCTGTGGAATTGGGCGACTGACGGGTCGTCCAAGTTGAGGTTAAGTAAACTTCCCTTTCGAGGTAAGCTTCTCTTTGGAGAGGACTTAAACAAGTTGGTTAAGGACTTGGGCGAATCCAAAGGTGGTAGGCTGCCGGAGGACAAGCAGAAACAAGGTCGTGCGGCCCCGTTACCGAAGAACCAACAATGGGAGTTTAGACGCTTCTGGTCCCCTAGGTTTGGGCAAACTCAAAGGGGCCATTTTCCCTATAGAAGTCAGGGATTTCGGGGTGCAGGCAGGGGGTTTGCGGCAGCCTCTGCCTCTTCCTCGAACCTAAAAGATCCCAGTGATGCCAGGGGGGGCCCAGGTGGAACTTGTTCCCGTAGGGGGGCGGTCGGGAGTTTTACCCAGCCTGGGTCCAGATCACTTCAGATCAGTGGGTATTGGAGGTGATCAGAGAGGGATATGCCTTGGAGTTAAAAGGCCGGTGTCCGACTCTTTCATCAGGTCTCCGTGCAAGGCACCTCTCAAGCACGTGGCGGTGGGGGACACGGTAAGTCGGCTGTTTCTCCAAGCCATTGTTCCGGTTCCTCCCGATCAGTATGGTGTCAGTCAATACTCAATCTATTTTGTGGTTCCAAAAAAGGATGTAACGTTCCAGCCAATTTTAGATCTCAAGAGAGTGAATCTGTGTCTCCGGGTGTCGTACTTTCGGATGGAGACTCTCCAATCAGTCATTGTAGCAGTAAGAAAGGGAGAATTTCTTAGGTCCCTGGATCTGACAGAAGCATATCTGCACATTCCCATTTGGCAGGAGCATCAGAGGTTTCTCAGATTTGCAGTGCCGATGGGGCATTTCCAGTTCTAGGCACTTCTGTTTGGGCTAGCTACAGCGCTACGAGCATTCACCAAGGTCATGGTAGTAGTTGCAGCGGCGTTGCAAATGGAAGGAGTGTTGGTGCACCCTTATCTAGGCAATTGGTTGATAAGAGCAAAGTCCAGGGCGGAAAGCAAGGCAGCTACGACCAGGGTGGTGGAATTCCTGCAAAGCCTCGGCTGGGTGATCAACTTCTCCAAGAGCACGTTACGTCCTTCTCAGCGACTGGACTATCTGGGCGCATGCTTTGATACGGAGTGCAGGAGAGTCTTACTCCCTCAGCAGCGGGCGTTAGGACTGTGGCGGTTGATTCGCAAGTTTCTCAGGATGTCTCCCACGGCATGGGCTTATCTGCAGGTGCTTGGGACCATGGCGGCGACACTCGAGTTAGTTCTGTGGGCGAGAGCCCACATGAGACTGCTACAAAGGGCGTTGTTGCGGAGGTGGTTGCAACAACTGGATCAGCTATCCCAGCAGCTGCCCTGCCGTCCCAAGACGCGCACAGCTCTGCAGTGGTGGTTGCTTCCAGGAAATCTTGAAAAGGGAATGCCCTTGGAGGCCCTGGAGTTGATATCGCTTATGACAAATGCCAGTCTGGTGGGCTGGGGAGCTCATTGCCAGGGACGGTTCTTGCAGGGGCTGTGGACCGTAGAGGAAAGCAGTTTGGGCCATCAACAGGTTGGAGTTGAGAGCAGTGACCCAGGCGCTTCAGGGATTTCAAGCTTATCTCCATGGAAAGGCCATTCGCGTATTCTCTGACAACACAACGGCACTGGTGTACATCAATCGTCAAGGGGGTACAAGCAGTGTGGCCCTCGAGGCAGAGGCCGAGGGTCTGCTCGAGTGGGTCAAGGAGAATCTGTTAGCGCTGTCGGCGGCACATGTGGCAGGAGTGGACAATGTAGAGGCCAATTTTCTTGAGTCGGGTGAGAGTGGACCCAGGGGAGTGGGTGCTTCACCCGGAGGTGTTCGCACTGCTGGTGTGGCGCTGGGGTTCGCCAGTGATGGATCTCATGGCATCCTTTCAGTCGGCTCGGGTCGCACGTGTTTTCAACAGAAGAAGGGAGAGAATGTCGGAAGGCCTGGATGCTCTGATTCAGGCCTGGCCAGAAAATCATCTTCTATACATGTTTCCGCCTTGGGTGGTGGTAGGTTGGGTGTTGCAACGCATAGAGCGGCATAAAGGTCAGGTGGTTTTGATCCGGTCAGATTGGCCAAGAAGGCCTTGGTACGCCAATATGATGAGACTGCTAGTGGACAGACCGTGGCAACTCCCTCTTCGGAGGGATCTTCTGTCTCGGGGTCCGCTGTTCATGCCCCAAGTGGATCGATTCTCGCTTACGGTTTGGCTGTTGAAAGGGTGAGGCTGAGAGAGAAAGGCTATTTGGCGGGAGTTATTTCCATCTTACTGAGGGCCAGTCGCAGGTCGACCTCGCTGGTATACGTTCGAGTGTGGCGAGTGTTCGAGTCGTCGTGTGGAGACAGACGGTGGCGTTAAAAACATCGCTTCCACAACTTCTGTCCTCCTTGCCAGATGCTTTTCAGAAAGGCTTAGCGGCGGCTGCTTTGAGAGTTCGAGTGGCGGCGCTGTCCTGTTATAGGGGGAAAGTTCACGGCGAGTCTCTCGGAGTTCATCCAGATGTTAAGTGTTTTTTTGCACGTGGCTGCCTTGTTGAGGCCCCCACGTAGGCAAGTCGTACCGTCGTGGGATCTGCCTCTGGTGCTGGAGGCGTTGGTCCAAGAGCCTTTTGAGCCTCTGTCAAGGTCATTATTGAAAGATCTTACTTTGAAGGTGGTGTTCTTGGTAGCTATTTCCTCTGCGCGAAGGATTTTGGAGTTACAAGCTCTTTCCTTTAGAAAGCCCTTCCTTTCGTTTTTGGACACGAAGGTGGTTCTGAGGCAGGTGCCGTCCTTTTTGCCCAAGGTTGTTTCGGTATTTCATGTGAATCAAATAGTTTCCTTACCGGTATTCGGAGAAGGCATGACAGGACCACCTTCAGGAAAATTGAGGTGTTTGGATGTTCGTCGAGCACTGAAGAGGTATCTTCGCAGGACGGCCAGCTTCTGTAAGTCGGATAGATTGTTCTATTTAGCGGACCTAACAAAGGCCAGGCGGCGTCCATTGCTCTCTGGGTAAAGGAAGCTATTGCGTCGGCTTATATTCTGAAGGGTAAGCCGGTGCCAGAGGGGCTGCAAGCTCATTCTACTAGGGCGCAGGCGGCATCCTGGGTGGAGTGCAGTTTAGTGCCGCTGGTCAAGATTTGCAAGGCAGCGACTTGGTCTTTTCTGCATTCTTTTGTCAAACATTACCGTCTGGACATTCAGGCGGAAAGGGATACCTGTTTTGGGTCAGCAGTGCTTCAGGCTGGTCTACCAGGTCCCGCCCATTAGAGGGTTCACTGCTCTGTTACATCTTCAAAGGTTCGGGACTAGACTGGAGGGACGATAAGGAAGGTGAAATTAGACTTACCTGCTAATTGTTGTTCCTTAAGGAACTCCAGTCTAGTCCCGTATCCCGCCCAGGGAAATTCTGTGGGTTAGAGCCTGAAGCAGAGCGGTATGACAGGTAAGCTGGCTGTGTGAATGCGTAGTGTTCTGATTAGGTATGCGGTGATGCAAGGTTCTGAAAGTGTTGAAGGGTCAGCGGCTCCATAGAAGGGGATGGGGGCTGAGGCACTTATATAATGCTTCATCGGTATGTACATAGTTTGGGGTGTGCAGCACAGTTCAGTTAGTCCATACAAGTTGTTTGCAGTTTGCTGCTTAATTGTTGCTCTGGTGAGTTTGCTTTGTCAATAGGTTACTGGTGAGAGTGGGCGGTTCCGTAGCTTATGTACCGGTGATATCACAAGAATGACGTTTCTCAGTCTCCAAGCTGCTGGAGGAGGAGCACAACTCAAAGGTTCGGGACTAGACTGGAGTTCCTTAAGGAACAACAATTAGCAGGTAAGTCTAATTTCACCTTAATGCTGATGCACACGTCTATTTCTGTTTACAGCAGATGATGGCTGCTTTTCCTATGCAGCTTGGTTTTAAATTGTTAGCTTATGGGAGCCAGTCAAGTGTTCTTTCCCAGTTGAGCTCCCAGCGGATGTCTCCAGGGTTTACCTAGGATACCCTTTGGGGAGAGGAGAATGAAAAGAGGATCTACTCCCAGTCTGAACCCAGAATCAAGCGCTTCAGCTTCTTCCCCCCCCCAACCCCCAACAGCTGCATTGAAGAGAAATGGTATTCAGAAAGGGAAGGTTTATGCCAGAAGGCTTGATCACAAGTAGTGGCTTGGAACCAAGCATACAGTGTTATCCTGGGCTCCCTGGGGGAGCAAGTCTTATTTTGCTTCCAATGTCAATTTCTTTGAAGCTGCTATAGGGGGCGCGGCCCAACATTTTTCAAGGGCACAGGTTGATCAGCAGGCCTGGCGGGCATGCTGTTTTTTTGCTACTGTGTTTCCACAGCCACCACATATTAGGCTTCACCATTGCACGAGCACTATATTTACACAGGTGGACTATGCCTTGGAGCCACATAGTTGTTTTTTTTTGGTGATACATGTATGCTGCATGCGTATTCTGCATGTGCTGGAGCCATGCGGCCGTTCTGTGTATGCAGACTATACAAGTTAGCTGTGCAAGTCAGCTTTACAACAGTACATGTTAATGACACAGTTGGATATTCCATCTCCCCCTTACAGTTTTGGAATAAGCATGTCAACCTCTAAGAAACACTTCTTCCTTCTCATTCGTCTAGTCCAGTCCTGTCCCGTACCTCTGGGTAGTCGACTCCCACCAGCAGCTTGGAGACTAAGCATGTCTAGTTTTGATGACATCTAGTATATTTAGGGAGCTGGCACCACTTACCAGCTACAGTAAGCTCAGTCTCCAAGCAGCTGGAGAACGTGATCCAGAGATCACTGAAGGGACAACTAAAAGGCCTGTTAGATTTTTTTTGTGTTTTCCCCCTTCCCATCTTTTGGTGGCAGAGAATAGACCGTCTCCTTTGGGGGCAGCTGGGTTCCCTACTGAGGAAGATGGGTTGGTTGGTAAGCCTAGAGGCTTCACATTAAGGTATTTAAAAAAAAAAAAAAAAAAAAAGCATCGGGGCAGGAGCTCTTCCTAGCTGAGAGGCTTTCCGGTGCAACAGGCCAGGCTGCAGCGGCTCCCAAACCTGTCAGGTGAGGAGCTGCAGGGAGGGGGGGGGGGGTAAGTGGAGCCAGATAGCAGAAGTAGCTCTCCTTCAGTCTCCTACCTCTGTGCCGGAGCCAGTACGAGGCTGAGCACAAGGTAGGGAGTGCAGCCGCAAACTTCAATTTGCAGCCCCTACACTTGATCAATTTCAGAAATGTGGTTGTTGGATACCTAAAAGTCACTAACTCCTTTCGTAAATCGGACAGGTTGGTTGTGCAGCCCCAAGAAGAGTACAGGGGTGAAGCTGCTTCTAAAGGCTACTTTGGGCTGCTGGATCAAGGAGGTAGTGGCCTCTGCATATCTTTTTTGCAGAACTGCTCTGTTCTGGTTGGATTGCAGGCACATTCTACTAGGACATGGGCATCGTCCTGGGCAGAGTGCAGTTTGGTGACACTCATTGACATCTATAGGGCTGCTGTTGTCATCCCTCTCTCTTTGCCAAGCATTGCTACTTGAATGTATGCACTAGGATGGACATGGCCTTTGGTACAGAAGTTTTGAAAGCAGCTGTCCTCTAACTGCTCAATGGAGTAATAGCTTGGGTATTTCCCACTTGTCTGGGCTAGTGTAACTGGAAGGTATAATTTTACTTTACTGGATAATCTCCTTTCTTGGAGTCCTGCTAGACCAGTCCAGGACCCACCCACGTACTCGGCTGTTTCTGTGATTTGGCCTTGCATGGCTAATGACAGTCTTGATATTCTGTTTAACAGGTCAGTTGGGCCTTGTATGGCTTTGTGACCTTTGAAGAGGTTCTGGATGATGTCTTTCTTGGGCTTTTCCTTGTTATCCTTAATGAGGCTGTGTGTGGTCAGGGGATTTTGACCAATCTTTCCTTTTCTCCAGGAACAAGCAAGGAAGTCGGTCCTCACTTATGGGTGACGGCACCAACTGAACCTGCGCAGAGCAATTCCCCAGCTTTCAAAGAAAGCCTTTGGGATTGCTGCCACTCATGAATAGTCCTCTTCCCGCCCAAGGGTACCATCTTGCTCAGTCTCCCTTTTTCCACAGAGCCCTTCAGACGCACGCCCTCGTCCCTTGGAAAAAATTTAGTTTTCCTCGTCTTAACAGGCTCTTATCCTTTTTTCCAGTTGCACCAGTCCTCTAACCGTCCTAACCTTGCGCTCTTTTTCAGAGCTTACGAGGATAACTTTCCTGAAATTTTTCTTTATGGGCTTTGTACCCTTTTTTACTTCCTAATGCTGGCCGCGTGGATCTTCGACCTCGCAGGGGCCATTTTTGCCCCCATGGCCACCGGGTTTAAAAAATGTGATGCTCTAGGAACATGTCGCTTACGGACAGTTATGACTGTTGTCTAAGGTGTCTGGGAGCTGACCATGACACAGAGCGCTCTGCAAGAAAATGTCCTCTAAGGCCCTGCTCAGCCATAAACAGAAGTCCGAAGACATTTTTCGAAAGGCCGCCTCTGAGTCTCTGGCGGCACCCTCGGTCATCTCCCCTCCGGTGGGTTCTCCCCTGCGGCACTGCATTCCAGATGGCACTCGGACCAGGGGTCCCCCGAGGTGGAATGGTGCAAAAGAAGGCCTCAAAGTTGCTGTCAGGGGCCCCCGACAAGTGCAAGCGCTTCCACACCCGGTTGCTTAGCCCCCTTCGGCGTTCCTGAGAGTCGGACAAGGAGCAGCCCCGCAAGGTACCTTGCAGAGAAATGGAAGCCTCCAGCTAAGGCGCCCAGTCTCCTGAGGGCCATCCTGGTGAGGACCTCCTTGACGCCCATCCGGTGACCCCGGTATCGATGTCCCAGGGCCCCACGCCCGCGTAGCGCAGCATTTGTGCGTTCATTGCTTCCCAGCAGGTGCTCAAGGCCAGCTTCGCTGACTTGCGCCCGGGTACCGCAGGTCCCTACGTGGGACACCCAAATCCATCCAGGAAACCCCCGAGAGCCACGGGCCTCATGAGGGTCCTCTAAGTCGGTCTCACTCTCCCGTTCCTCGGGGGCAAGATCCTCCAGGGCCTCCTGCTCCAGGCCGCTGGCCATCGGACAGGGAAAACCGCCCAGCTCAGATCCTTCGACTGATTTTTCGGACTGGGAATCCGATGGGGACACCTCACTGGAGACCTGCACCTACCAGGATCTCCCATCGGACCCCTCACTGCCTGGTCTCCAGCGGCGTTCACTGCCTGAGGACACTTCTTTTTTGGTGGTTATTTGGGACATGGCTCGGGCCCTCAACCTGGTCACCCCAGCCGAGGAGGAACCTCATGCTGAAGAACTCGGTATTCTTCAGTACGAGGTCCTGCCCAGGGAATCCCTCACCGTGCTGGTGCTGCCGATCCTCTCTTGGCTATTGCTCTGCATGTGGGAGGTCTCAGCCTCTGTTCTCATTGTGAGCAAGCGCCTTGACACAATGTACAAGGTGCAGCGCGGGCCTGGCTTCCGAAAGACCCAACTCCCACACACCTCGATGGTGGTGGAATCAGCCATGAGGAAGCAGAAAAGCCCGAAGTCCTAATTATTGGTACCACCAGGCCAAGAATCGAGAGCCCTTGATGCCCTGGGCCGCAAGGCCTATCAGGGTTCCATGCTCTCTTGTCACATTCAGGCATACCAATTATATATTGGTATGTTCCTCTGCGACTTGACAAAGGAACTTGGAGGTTTCTCCGCAGGCCTCGAGAGTGAGCCCCTTGACAGGTTCCGCACCCTGTTGAAATCAGTGGCTGACTGCTCCAAGAAAATTTCTCAAACCTCCTACAGTGGCTTCTTGACATTGGAGACAGGCCTGGCGGCAGGCTCCAATGCCCGCAGCCGCCACCTGAGCCAATCTTCGGATTTGGAGCAGTGGGTGCAGGAGAAGCTCCTTGGACGTACCCTGCCTTGGTGAACAATTTTTTGGTAAGCCGATGAAGAAGGCTGTGGAGAGAGATGGAGTACGTCACTAGGACCCGTTTCTCCTGCAAAACGTCTACACTACCTCGGAAGAAGCAGCCTACCAAGAAGCCCTTTCCCAGGAAAGGCCTCCAGTACTGCGGCTACCCCCACGCTGACCACTCCTGCACAAGGGAAGCCCGGCCAGGGCCACTGCAAACCGAAGGCCCAGACGCCGGCTCCCCCACAACCCCATTAGGGGTTTTGACGCCAGCGGCATAGCCCCTTGCCCTCTGGCGATTAAGCAACCAGTGTGGGGGGGAGGGGGACACCTGTCCTTCGCCCCGTCGTGGGCACTTATCGCTTCAGACACCTGGGTCCTCTGGGTCATCTGGGAGGGCTATCGCCTCCACTTCGACAGGCTTCCACCCCGTTTCTCCCCAGCAGAGCCTCCTCAACTCCCCGCACATCAGCTTTTGCTGCAGCGGGAATTACACTCCCTCCTTGCCCATCGGGCAGTCGACGGTCCCTCCCCACCTTCGAGGTCTGTGCTTTTATTCCCGGTACTTCCTCGTCCTGAAAAAAGATGGGGGGTGTTTGGCCCCTCCTCGACCTCCGCAAGCTGAACTAGTTCCTGGTGTGGGGGAAATTCAAGATGTTTTGCTGCCCTTCCTCTGGCAGGGTGACTGGCTATGCTCCTTGGATGCTTAAACGCCCATATCTTGATCCACCCCCCCCCCCAACACAGACGGACAATCAAGTGGCTATGTTCTATCTGAACAAGCAGGGAGGAACAAGCTCTCTGTCACTTTGCAACAAAGCTTTGTGACTATGGGCCCTCGCCAGAGAATATCAGATTCATCTCCTTGTGGTGTATCTGCCAGGCATTCAAAACTCTTGGGCAGACAGACTCAGTCGAGTTCTGCTTCCACACGAATGGTCTCTCCATGCAGACCAGGTAGCAAAAATTTTCAAATTTGGGGAACTCCGGACATAGACATCTTTGCAAGTCCATTGAATGCCAGACTTCCCCGGTTCTGTTCCAGAATTCCGGCTCAGGATTCTCAGGCCACGGATGCTTTCCTCCATTGGGGTCAGGACTTCCTATATGCCTTTCCACCCATTCCCCTAATTCCCAAAACCCTATTCAAGCTTCAGAGAGACAAAGGCCACATGATTCTCATAGCTCCACATTGGCCATGGCAGGTGTGGTACCCTCTGCTCCTGCATCTCTCTCAAGCTCCATCTCTGGAGTTAGGATCTGCTCCAGATCTCCTGTCTCAGGAGAATGGAATGTTGTGGCATCCCAATCCCCACTCTCTGCATCTCAAGGCCTGGTTGCTGAGAGCCTAGACCTTCATGGTCTTAACCTTTCTCAACAAGTAAAGGATGTCCTTTGTGCTTCCAGGAAACCTTCCACAAGACGCTCTTATGCTTTCAAGTGGAAAAGGTATTCCATATGGTGTTCGCAAAAGGGTCTTCCCCTCTGCGATACCTCTGGAATCATTACTGAAGTGTCTCCTTCATTTATCTAATGCAGGACTTAGCACTTAAATGGTCTCTTACTGAGTTAGGCTGTCCATTTAAAGGCTTTAAAGAAGCTGAAATAAGACTATTTCCTTTCATAGTGAGATTTATGAGGGGCCTTCTTTTAACTAAGCCTCCCATTAGGCCACCTACAGTGGCATGGGACCTGAATCTTGTTCTTGGGCAGCTCATGAAGCCGCCTTTTGAACCTTTAGCTGCTACCTCCTTGAAATTCCTTTCCTGGAAAGTTATCTTTCTCATTGCAATCGCATCAGCACATCGCATTAGTGAATTGCAAGCATTAGTTGCTGATCCTCCTTACGCGAGGTTCCATCATAAGGTAGTCCTTAGGACTCAACCACACTTTATGCCAAAGGTGGTCTCACCTTTTCATTTAAACCAGGCGGTTTACCTGCTTGTATTTTTTCCAAGGCCTCAAGCTTCAAATGCAGAAAGGAATCTTCATACCTTGAATTGTAAAATAGCACTAGCCTTTTACTTACAGAGAACACAGCAACATAGAAAGTCCTCCCAACTCTGTTGCTTTCAATCCTTCTCATTTGGGACTTCCAGTCTCCAAGAGAACATTGTCCAACTGGATTGCACAGTGTATTTCTTTTGCCTATCAGAGTAAGAACCTTTCTCTAGAAGTCCATGGTCACAGCTCACAATGTGAGAGCCATGGCAGCCTCAATGACTCATCTACACTCTGTGTCTATTGACGACATCTGTTGAGCAGCTACTTGGGCCTCGGTTCATACCTTCACAGCCCATTACTGCTTAGACAAGGACTCCCGCCGGGGATGCCTTGTTTGGTCAGGCTGTTCTATGACACCTGTTCCATACTTAATCAACTCCTACCCACCATCCCTGGTAGGATGCCAGAGATCCGTGGGGGGAAGTGGAGCCCTTTCACAGGGGCACACAACTTCTGGGGTCTCTCCCTGGCATCTGTAGCTAGGGAGTCCCCATATGTGAAGACTACATTCCTGCTTGTTGCTGGCGATAGCACAGTTACTCACCTGTAACATGTGATCTCCGAGAACAGCAGGAATTCAGTCTTCACAACCAACCCACCCACCTCCCCTAGGAGTTGTATATCTTTTCTTTTCTTTCCCTCTCTCTGTCTCAGTTTTAAAATTCAACTGGAGAGAGGCAGTTGGGAAAGGCGGGAAGGCAGCACGCAGGCGCTGTGGGATGCTCCCAAAAGCTTTCTAATTGGACGCTGGGGGGCATTCCCGCGCAGGCTCCGTCGGTACCGACGATACCCATATGTGAAGACTAAATTCCTGCTGTTCCCGGAGATCACCTGTTACAGGTGAGTAACTATGCTTTCCCAACTGCTTTCCCAGTGTCTTTGACTTCGCAGGGGTACTTCTTTTCTCCCTTGGCTACCAGTGGCTTTAAGAAGTGTGACCGGTGCTCAAAAATTGTCTTTGACCGACACACACGACTGATATCTCTGCTGCCTCAGTCCAGACCATGACCTGGCAGCCTGCGGTCTCTGCAAAAGGATGTCTAGCAAGGCCCTCAAGAGCTACCAGCAGCAGCAGCACGATAAGTTTTTCCCTGAGTCCCCAGTGCCTCCAAAGGCCATGAAGCTTCGACACCTTGGACGGAACCCTCCAAGCCGGAGCCCCGTTGTGAGCCCTCAGAAAGGGGGGGTCTCCCTCGAGGGAACCCAGGTAGAAGAAACCCTCGAAGGTAGCATCCTTGGATGGTTCCAACCAGCCAGGTGCTCCCCGGTACCGCAGTCCGAGACACTTGTTCGAGGCTTCAGAGAAGGAAACATAGAAACATGATGACAGAAAAAGACCACATGGCCTATCTAGTCTGTCCTTCCATATCAACAACTACAACAGTCCACTTTTTACCTTTAGAGATCCTCTGTGTTGGTCCTATGCTTTTTTGAATTCAGTTACTGTCCTCATCTCTACCACCTCCATTGGGAGACTATTCCATGGATCCACTACTCTTTCCGTAAAGAAATATTTCCGCATATCACTCCTGAATCTATCTCCCTTCACCCTCATCCCATGTCCCCTCGTAGCAGAACTTGCTTTCAATTGCACGGAGGTATTTAAACATCTCAATCATATCACCTCTATCCCGCCTTCCCTCTAAGGTGTACATATTAAGATCCTTAAGTCTGTCCTCATATGCTTTATAATGAAGCCCACTAATCATTTTAGTAGCCACCCTCTGCACCGACTCCATCCTGTTCACATCCTTTTGAAGGTGCGGTCTCCACAATTGCACACTATACTCCAAATGAGGTCGCACCAAAGACTTATACAGAGGCATTATCAGCTCCTTTTTTCTGCAAGCCATTCCTCTCCGTATGCACCCAAGCATCCTTCTAGCTTTTGCCGTCGCCTTTTCTACCTGTTTAGCTACTTTAAGATCATCAGACACAACCACGCCTAGGTCCCGTTCTTCTTTAGTGGACAAAAGTACTTCACCTCCTATACTGTATTGCTCCCTTGGATTGCTGCAGCCCAAATGCATGACCTTACATTTTTTAACATTAAATCCCAGCTGCCAAATTCTAGACCATTCTTCAAGCTTAGCTAGATCCCTCCTCATGTTATCTACACCTTCCTGGGTGTCTACTCTATTGCAGATTTTGGTATCATCTGCAGAGAGGCAAACCTTACCCGACAGTCCTTCCGCTATATCACTAACAAAGATGTTAATAAGAATCGGACCAAGGACAGATCCCTGGGGCACACCACTGGTAACATCCTTCTCCTCAGAGTGAGCTCCATTTACTTGTACTCTTTGTCGCCTCCCACCCAGCCAATTTCTAACCCAAGCAGTAACTTTAGGGTCCATCCCTAGGGTGCTCAGTTTGTTTATAAGTCGCCTGTGAGGAACAGTGTCAAAGGCTTTACTGAAATCTAAATACACCACATCTAGAGCTCTCACTCAGTCAAAGAAATCAATCAGATTTGTCTGACAAGACCTGCCTCTGGTGAATCCATGCTGCCTCGGATCCTGTAATCCGCTGGACTCCAGAAACCTCACTATTTTCTCTTTCAGCAGCGTTTCCAATAATTTACTCACCACCGAAGTTAAAAAAAACCGGCCTGTAGTTTTCAACCACATCCTTACTTCCGCTTTTGTGTAAAGGCACCACATGAACCTCTCTCCAGTCCTTTGGCACCACTCCTGACTCCGAGGCATTGAAAAGGTCAGTCAGTGGAGTTACTAGAACGTCCCCAAGTTCCCTCAGTATTCTAGGGTGTATCCCATCTGGTCCCATCGCTTTGTCTACTTTAAGTTGAGCTAGTTTCTCACGAACACAGTTTTCTGAAAATTGTTCAAGATGTCCCTTGCTTCTGTTCCTATTTGTGGGTGTTTTCTGAGGTCCTGCTCCTGGTTCAGGAGCAGCTTTCCAAGGTCCCCTGAAAGGACTCTACCTCGAAACAGCTTCAGTCCCCAGACACCATCCTCAACAAGGATTCCCCTTCGGGGCAGCCAGCATTGGGCCTGAGTCCCTTGGTGCCCATACCAAAGGCTGCGGAGCCTTCTGGCCTGGAGTGCAGTCTGTCTGCTTTCATGGACCAGCAGCAGGTACAGTTGTCCAGCAAGACCGGTTCATCTGCCATGATCACTGGGCCCTCGACATCCAAGACATCCCCAGATGCAGAGTCGATCCTCGGCAGAGGTCACGATCCGATTCCCACTTGACGGGACCGCGATCCTCCCTGACAAGTGTGCCGGGCACCGTCCACAGAGCATCGGGAGACCCGTTGAGCAGCCCTCTTACAAGTCCGACAGACTACTCTTGAGTGGGAGACAGAGGATGAGGAGTCTCCATACACCCAGCCCACCGCAATGTCCCATTCAACTCTTCTGTCTTGGAGCCTCGATGGTGGTCCCTGCCAGAAGATATGGGCTTCCTCGATTTTGTCAAGGATATGTCAAAGGTCCTGGTGTTCCCTACGGAGTCAGAGGAGGACCCTTGGGCAGATGAGTTGGAAATCCTCCAATACGAGGCTCCTCCAAGGGAATCGCTCATGGTGCCAAACTCTCCCATCTTGGAACGGCTGATGATCCCAAAGTGGAAGGCACTGGTGTTGGTACTGGTGGTGAGCAAACGGCTTGACTCGATCTATCGAGTCCGCCGGAGCCAGGCTTCCAGAAATCACAGCTGCCACACAACTCCATGGTAGTGGAGTCAGCCATGCGTTGGCTGGATGCCCTCGGCAGAAAGTGTTACCAGGGCTCAGTGGTCACTGACCACATCCAGGCCTACCAGCTGTAGATGGGCATATACCTGAGAGACCTGGCAAAGAACCCTTGCAGCGGTTCCAGAATCTGGCCAAGGCAGTCCGTGAGTACTCCAAATTCATGTCTCGAGCAGCCAATGATGGGTTTGAGTCGGCAGCTCGAGTAGTGGTAGTGGGCATGTGTGCACGGTGCCAAGCTTGGCTACAGTCCGACCTTGAGCAATGGGTTCAGGTCAAATTGGTCGATGTCCCCTGCCAAGGAGAGAATCTCTTTGGCAAACTCATGATCAACAAGGCTGCCAAACAGGAGACTGAGTTAATGATGAGGACCAGGCTCTCAGAGACAGCTGCCCCTCCCGAATGGAAGGGCTCCGGTAAAAAGCCCTTCTACCCGAGGAAAGGGGGCTGCTTAAAGAAACTATCCACCTTTTCAGGCCTCCCCAGCTCCCCAACAGGGTCAGCAGGCCTAGTGACATGGGCATGGCCTGGTAAGCAGAAGGTTCCAAAACCCCGGGCACCGGTTCCAGCCCAGCTAGGGGGGAGATTAGACTCCTTGAGCATAGCCTATCTACCCCAAAGAGATCAGCAGCCGACAGTGGGGTGTCTGGCCCACTTTGCCTAAAAGTGGCTGACCATTACCACCGATTCCTAGGCACTTTGGAAAGTCAAGGAGGGTTGCCTCCTCCATCTGACTCGCACCTCCCTCTTATTTTCCAGGAGAGCCTCTCGGACCTTCTTCTGAAGGAGTTAGCAGGTATTCTCGAAGACAAGGTGGTGGAACTGGTGCCCCACGCACCCCAAATTCCTTCCAAAGGTAGTATCTCCCTTCCATATCAACCAGGAAGTAGTACGCCCTACCTTCTTTCCAAGACCTCACTCTAGTTGGGCGGAGACAATCCTTCACACCTTGGGACTGTAAGAGGGCTTTATCCTTCTATATCCAACACACTCAGGGCCACCACAAAGCTATTCAGCTTTTCGTCTCCCATGACCCCAGTAGACTGGGGGAGGTGGTGATCAAGCATATGCTGTCCACCTGGGTGGTGGACTGTATCACCTTTGCCTATGAGCAGGCGGAGCTCCTGCTGGAAGGCCATGTTGAGGCGCACCATGTGAGGGCCATGGCAGCTTCAGTGGCAAACTTGCACTCTGTCCTAATGATAGACATCTGCCAGGCCACCACCTGGTCTTCAGTCCATACCTTCGTAGTCCATTACTTCCTGGAAAGAGTCCCAACAGGACAGTGTCTTCGGCCAGGCTGTGCTCCTTAATCTTTTCATGGTTTAGGCAACTCCTACCCTCCGACCCTTCTGTGTTCAGGCTACTGCAATGCTGGCTTTCATTGGACATGGGTCCTACTGTGGTCTTTGGACATGGATTAAATTGCTGCTTCTTGAGGCTCCCCTGAGGGAGCCTGTGATTTTTCGCTATTGGTTTTGGTAGCCTGTAGCTGGGGTGTTCCATATGTGAGGACAGATTTCCTGCTTGTTCCTGGAGAAAACATAGTTACTCACCTGTAACAGGTGTTCTCCGGGGACAGCAACTCTCCCTCCTCTCCTTGGAGTTGCTCCTTTACCATCTTTTATTTTGCTGTCCTTTAGCTATGTCATCTGACTGAGCAAGATGGCACCCTTGGGCAGGAAGGTGACCATGCATGCCTGGTGGTATCTCCCAAAGGCTTTCTTTGAAAGCTGGGGGGATGCTTCTGCAAGGGCTCTGTCGGTGTCAACGTCACCCATATGTGAGGACTGATTCCTGCTATGGCCCTGAGTCGATCCTCAGTCAAGGTCTCAATTCAGGGCCTGCTAGACAGGATCAAGATCTTCCCCGGCTAGCATACACGACACCAGCCGTGGATCCTCTGAAGGTCTTGGACCAGGCTCGGGCCTGGACCCCTCGGACTGCATTCCCTTTGAGTCTTCCACTGATTTATTCAAAATGGGAAGCAAGACGAGGAATCCCCCAATACCCATCATTACATCTTGGATGCCATCGGCAGAAAATGCTACCAGGGCTCATTGCTCATCGGCCGGATCCAGGCCTACAAGCTGTACAAGGGCCTGTACCTGAAGGAACTCGCCGGGTTCTTGGCTGGTCTCTGAGGAACTCCTGCAGTGGTTCAGGAACCTGTCAAAAACTGTCCGTGAGTGCTCCAAGTTTGACTAGCAGACTATAACTGCTTTGGGTCGGCGACTCGAATAGCTGTGGCAGGCATCGGTGCCCTATGCCAAGCCTGGCTACAGTCTTCAGACCTCGAGCAATGGGTTCAGGACAAATTGGTTGTCTCATGCCAAGGGGAGAACCTCTTTAGCAAACCCATGACTGAGAAGGCTGCTGAGTTGGAGACCGAACTCGTGACGAGGACTAGGCTCTCCAAAAAGACTGCTACTCTTCCCCGATGGAAGGGCTCGGGGGGAAAAAGATGTTTTATCTGAGAAAAGGGGCTGCTTACAAAAACTACCCCCATTTTCAAGCCTTCTCAGCCAGGTCCCTTTCCCGCCTGGGCTCGATACGTCGGTATCGAGCCTGGATCTCTTTTTCGGTTTTTGTCCTTAGTGACTAGAGTTTGCGCCATTTTTTCTTATTTCACTGGCAGCCCTGTCTTTTGACCTTGCAGGGGCCCTTTTTCCCCAATGGCTGCCAGCGGTTTTAAAAAGTGTGATCGGTGCAAGAAACCTATGTCTCTCACCGACACACATGACTGCTGCCTCCAGTGCCTCGGACCCGATGATCTGTGGTCCGTGTGGGAAAATGTCCTCTAAGGCGTTACGGAGTTGGCAGCACCAAAAGGAAAGAATCTTCTCTGACTCTGCGTCCGGTCGGGCCCGGACCTCGTCAGAGGCCTCGACATCTCGGGACTCCGGCCCCGAGCAGCGTCGAGGCTCCTCTGAAAGGGGGTCTCCCTCGCGGGAGCATCATAAGAAGAAAAAACCCACGAGGTTCCGCGTCGGTGGACGTACTTGGCTCCTCGAGGGCCAAGTCACATAGCCCCGAGCGCCGTCCCGGGTCTTTGGAGTCGGAGAGGCCTGCAAAACAACCTCGTGTGGAGATAGAGTCCCCGGGTCATGTAAGTACTGTAGTCCTTGTGGACTCACCTCCAGGGGAGCCGACGTCTGGCCCGGCACCACCGGGGCTCGAGTCGGGGGCTGCTGAGTCTCCTGAGCTCAGGTTGACGGCCTTGGAGAGCTGCTTGGCTGCCTTCATGGAACAGCAGCGGGCACTGATCGCCGGTCTCACCAGTCTCACCAGTGCATCTGCCCCGACCACCGGGACATTGACGTCCAAGTCGACCCCGGAGGCCGAGCCGATCCTCGAGTCCATGCGAGCTTGAGTCGATCCTCGGCCAAGGTCCCCCTCGGCCTCCCGTTCGGGACCGAGGTCATCAATGCCGGAACCATCGGGGCGGATGGCATCGATGCCTGCCCGACCGGAGCCAATAGATTCCTCCTCCGAGGAGTCTGGCTGGGAGATGGAGGATGAGGAGTCGCCCGACACCTTTCGGACTCGGTGCGTTCCTTCGGATTTGCCCGAGTCCGAGCCTCGGAGAAGGTCCCCCCCTGGAGGATATCCGGTTCTCGGATTTGGTGCAGGACATGGCCAAGGCTTTGGCATTCCCCGCGGATCCCGAGGAGGAGCCTCGAGCCTCGGAGCGCGAGGCCCTACAGTATGACTCTCTCCTCTGAAGGAGGCCTTTACTGTTCCGGTTCCTCTGATGCTGGAACTGTTGCTCTTCCGCATGTGGGAGGCGCCGGTTTTGAGCAAGCAGGTCGATTCCGTCTATCGAGTCCGCAAGAGCCCTGGGTTCCAAAGGGCACAATTACCGCACCACTCCATGGTTGTGGAATCGGCCATGCATCGTCTGAAGAGTCAGAAGATGCACTCCATGGTGCCTCCCGGCCGGGAGGCCCGGAACCTGGATGCCCTCGGTAAGAAGTGCTTCCAGGGCTCTGCTTGCTTGCCGTGTCCAGACCTACCAGCTGTACATGGGCATGTACCTTCAAGACCTGGCAAAGGAGATTGCTGGGTTCTCTGCTGGTCTCTCCGAGGAACCTTTGCAGAGATTCAATGCTCTGTTCTCGGGTATTCGTGAGTGCTCGAAGTTTATATCTCGAGCAGCCTATGATGGCTTTGAGGCTTCGGCCCGAGTAGCCGCGGCCGGCATCGGTGCACGCCGTCAGGCTTGGCTACAGTCATCGGACCTCGAGCCATGGGTGCAGGACAAGTTGGTCAATGTCCCCTGCCGAGGTGAAAACCTCTTTGGCAAGCCCATGGCTGACAATGCTGCCAAACTGGAGACCAAGACTTACCCGGACAAGGCTGTCCAGTAAAACCTCTGCCCCTTCTCAGAAGAAGGGCTCGGGGAAAAAGACCTTTTACCCGAGGAAGTCATCTGCCTATAAACAGTACCCTCATTATCAGGCCTCTGTAGCTCCCTAGCAGGGTCAGCAGGCCAAGGGGCAGGGTCATGGGCCCCGTAGGCAGAAGGCCCCCAAGCCTCCTACTCCAGCTCCTGCTCAGCAGGGAGGGGGATTTTGACTGCATTGGCATAGCCTCTCCTTCTCAGCTGGCTCCCATCAGCACTGGAGGCAGGCTGGCCCTGTTCGCCCACAGGTGGTCAGCCGTCACAAGGGATACCTGGGTTCTAAGTATAGTCCAGAAGGGCTATCTCCTCTACTTCCACCAGGTACCCCCTCCTATTTTCCAAGGGAGCCTCCCAGACTCCCTCTGCACAGGTACTTACTCCTGCAGGAGTTGGCAGGTCTTCTAAAGGATCAGGCAGTGGAACCGGTGCCCCACCACCTGAGGTCCCGGCTTCTATTCCAGGTACTTCCTAGTACCGAAGAGAACTGGAGGCCTCAGACCCATCCTAGACTTGCGAAACCTGAACAAGTTCCTGGAGAGGGAAAAGTTCAAGATGCTTACCCTTGGAATCCTGCTGCCCTACCTCCAGCAGGGAGATTGGCTATGCTCCTTAGATCTAAAGGATGCTTATACTCACATTCTTATTCATCCAGACCACAGACAATATCTCAGATTTGTAGTGAGAGGAAACCATTATCGGTACAGAGTACTGCCTTTTGGCCTTACATCTGCCCCCAGAGTATTCACCAAGTGCCTGGCGGTGGTAGCAGCCTACCTCAGGGTTCAGGGCCTCTTTGTCTTTCCATATCTGGACGATTGGCTCATCAGGGGTCAGTCCCCACAAGAGGCCAGTCAAGCCACCCTTCGCACTGTCGCTTTGCTTCAGCACCTGGGGTTTGTCATAAACTTCACAAAGCCCAGTTTGCATCCCTCCCAGAACATGGAGTTCATAGGAGTTCGACTAGACACATTTCAGGCAAAGGCCTTTCTACCAGTGGACAGGGCCCACAGATGGCTCTAGCCAGGCTGTTCCACAGCAATTCTCTAGTCTCTGCCAGACAATTTCTGAGGCTCTTAGGCCACATGGCATCCACGGTCCATGTGACTCCAAATGCCTGTCTACACATGAGACCAGCTCAGTGGGGCCTCAGGACTCAGTGGTGCCAGGCCACAGGAAGCCTCGTGGACAAAGTGAGGGTGTCCAGCCTACTACAGTCTTCTCTGCAATGGTGGCTTCATCTTCCGAATCTAGTGCAAGGGGTGCCTTTTCAGGCACCTCCACACTCTCAGGTGCTGACGACCGATGCTTCTCTTCAAGATTAGGGTGCACATTGCCAAAGGGCATGTACTCAAGACCTGTGGACTCCTTGGGAGGCCACACAGCAGATCAATCTCTTAGAACTGAGAGCTATCCGCTTAGCCCTGAGAACTTTCTCTCATCTCCTCTCTCACCAGTCCATCTTAGTTCAGACAGACAATCAAGTGGCTATGTTCTATGTGAACAAACAAGGGGGCACCGGGGTCCCGCCTTCTATGTCTGGAAGCGCAGAAGCTGTGCTTCTGGGCAGTCAATCATGGCATTCTTCTCAAAGCAGTCTACCTCCCAGGTCAGGCGAATTACCTGGCGGACAGATTGAGCAGGATCCTGCAGCCGCACGAATGGCAGTTGAACCCTTTAGTGGTTCAACAGCTCTTCCTGAGATGGGGTCTTCCAACCATAGATCTCTTTGCCAGTCCTCTGAACTGTCAACTTCCCAGGTTCTGCTCCAGACAGCCGCATCCTCTGAGTAGCAGCAGATGCGTTTCTCATTCCATGGTCTACAGGCCGCCTATATGCGTTTCCTCCCACGCCTCTAGTGTCCAAGACACTGTTCAAAATGATCCGGGACAAAGCCTCAGTGATCCTGGTGGCCCCCCGGTGGCCAAGGCAACCCTGGTTCCCACTACTGTTGCAACTAGCGGTGGACACTCCTCTTCCTCTGGAGATGCAACCCAATCTCCTGTTTCAGGAGCAGGGTTCTCTCTTGCACCCCAATCTACAGTCCTTCAGTTTGATGGCCTGGCTGCTGAAAGGGTAGTTCTAGCGCCTTTACTACTGCCTAGGGAAGTGGAGGACGTAGGCTTGGCCTCTAGGAGGCAGTCCACCAGGAAGTCTTATGCCCTTAAGTGGTGTAGGTTTTCTGCCTGGTGTACTCAACACAATAAGAATCCCTTCTCATGCCTAGTACCAGTGGTGCTGCAGTATTTGCTTCACCTGCCCAACCTAGGCCTTAAGTCCAATTTTGTTAGAGTTCATCTTAGTGCTCTTTCAGCACACCACTCACAGGTGGAGGGTCAGTCTCTCTCCAGTCATCCTTTGGTGGCCCGATTCCTCAGAGGCCTGCTTTTGCGTAAGCCTCCAGTGCGTCCACCTGCCCCTGAATGGGATTTAAATGTGGTCTTGCAACGGCTTACTTGCCCACCATTTGAACCTATGGCTACTTGCCCTATGCGTTTTCTGTCTTGGAAAACGCTATTTCTGGTAGCCCTTACCTCAGCTAGGCTAGTAAGTGAGCTTCAGGCCCTAGTTTCAGAAGCACCTTATACTAGGTTCTATACGAACAGGGTAGTTTTACGGACTCACCCTAAGTTCCTTCCAAAGGTTGTCGTCTCCTTCCACCTCAATCAGGAGGTGGTTCTTCCGACTTTCTTTCCCAGGCCTCATGCTAGCCGGGCTGAGATGGTCCTGCATACCCTGGACTGTAGGAGGGTGTTGTCCTTCTACCTTGACCGTACACGGGAGCACCGGAGGGCAATTCAGCTCTTTGTTTCTTATGACCCCAATAAGTTGGGGTTGGCTGTCTCCAAGCGTACTTTGTCCATATGGGTAGCTGACTGCATCGCCTGAGCTTACAGGGCAGCCGGCCTCTCGTTGCAGGGTCGAGTTACGGTTCACCGTGTTGGGGCGAAGGCTGCGTCAGTGGCTCATCTCTGCTCTGTTCCTTTGGCAGTCATCTGCCGGGCCGCTACTTGGTCTTCAAGCCAGACATTTGCGGCCCACTACTGCCTTGAGAGGGAGTCCCGCAGGGACAGTGCTTTCGGGCAAGCGGTACTCCATAATCTCTTTGAGGTCTAGGCAACTCCTACCCTCCGGCCCTGGTGTTGGGCTACCTGTCGGGGGCGTTATCAGAGAAGATTCTGTTCTTACATGCTGAGGCTCTAGAGCAGGGGTCTCAAACACGCGGCCCGCGGGCCGTGGCCCGCGAGACAACTTTGTGCGGCCCGCGACGGAGGAAAACAAAAAACCCCAAAACCCTGGCTTCTGCCGTTGCCGCCGTGGCAGCGGCAGAATCAATTGTCCAATTTTTTAAAAAACTGACTTCTGCTGCTCAAGCAGCAAAATCAGCTGTCCTGCGGCCCCTTCCCCTGTGCCCGGAGATCCGAGTCTGCTCTATCAGCGGCGTGCTTTTCAAGCCGCGAAGAGAGTATTCCCCTCTCGCGCGGTTTCAAGCCGCGCGAGAGGGGAATACTCTCCTCGCGGCTTGAAAAGCACGCCGCTGATAGAGCAGACTCGGATCTCCGGGCACAGGGGAAGGGGCCGCAGGACAGCTGATTTTGCTGCTTGAGCAGCAGAAGCCAGGTTTTTTTTTAATTTACCTGGGGGGGGGGGGTGTAGGACTGGAAATGGGCTATTGGCAGGGGGGGGGTATGACTGGAAATGGGCTATTGGCAGGGGGGGGGTATGACTGTAAATGGGCTATTGGCAGGGGGTGGTTATGACTGGAAATGGGCTATTGGCAGGGGGGGGTTATGACTGGAGATGGGCTATTGGCAGGGGGGGGGGTTATGACTGGAGATGGGCTATGGTGGGGGCTAGGACTGGAAATGGGCAGGTGGGGTTAAGAAGGACCGGAGGTGGGCTGATGGGGGGAGTTAGGACTGGTAATGAGCTATGGAAGGGCTGACTGAAATGGGGTAATGGGGGTTAGGGCTGGAAGTGGGCTATTGGCAGGGGGGTTATGACTGGTAATGGGCTATGGGGGGGGGTAAGACTGAAAATGGGGTGATGGGGGGTACAACTGGAAGTGCGCTATGGGGAGGTTAGGACTGGTAATGGGCTATGGGGGGGGTAAGACTGAAAATGGGGTGATGGGGGTAAAACTGGAAGTGCGCTATGGGGAGGTTAGGACTGGTAATGGGCTATGGGAGGTTAGGACTGGTAATGGGCTATGGGGGGTCTAGGACTGGTAATGGGCTGGGGGGGGGTTGCTAGGACTGGAAATGGGCTGAGTGGAAGGGGGGCTTGAACTGCAAATGGCTGATGGGGAGGGGGGCTTGGAATGGAAATGGGCTGTGAGGGGAGGGAGCTAGGATTGGAAATGGGCTGATGGGGGGCTAGGATTGGAAATGGGCTGATGGTGAGGCTAGGATAGGACTGGAAATGGACTAATGGGGGGACTAGAAGGGAGCGGATGCTGGGTGGGGCTGGAACTAGAAGGGAGCTTATGTTGGGGGAGGATTAGAATGGGATGGAGCTGGGAAAGTGAAATGGAGAGGGGAAAAATATTTTGTCTGGGAGAGAAGACAAATCTACAATTGGCCAGGTATTGGGAGAGTAAGTGGGGATTGAGGATGGAGGGGTAAAATTTGAGTGGATGAAATAGGAATGAGGAAAGAGAAAAAGGAGAAAGATTAGTATGTTAAAGCAGATGTAGAGAGAGAATGGAAAAAAAACTAGGAGAGAAGAAAGGGCAAATGGACAGCAGACGATGGAGAGTTAGCAGAAGACATGAAGAAACCAGAAGAAAGTGGCTGGAACAATTGCAACTGAAAAAAATGCACAAAAGGTAGAAAAATATCTTTATTTTGAATTTATTAACTGGAATATGTCAGCTCTGGGAAATGTGCATCATTAATGTTTGCGCTTTGTTTAGTACAAGAGGAAATTAATTTATAGTTTTATTTCTACAGTGGTGTTGTACATTCCAAGTTTGGCTTTTGGGGTTCCCAGTTTAATTATTGTCTTCTTGTTTCTAAATCTTTTAGTCTTTCTTTATCCATACTCATTAAAGAGGCCTGTTTACTAAAAGTTAGTGTATGGTAACATTATGCAAATGAGGCCCCTTATGCAAATGAGGCCCCGCGTCTTATGCGGCCCCCGGGTTACTTTACAAGTCCTCATTTGGCCCTCAAAGCAATTTGAGTTTGAGACCCCTGCTCTAGAGGGAGCTCATTTTTCAGTTTGGGGCCTCTGGTAGCCCTGAGCTAGGGTGTCCCATATGTGAGGACTGACTTCCTCCTTGGTTCTGGAGAAAGAGTAGTTACTCACCTGTAACAGGTGTTCTCCAGGAGCAGCAGGAATCAGTCCTCACAACACTCCCTCCTCCCCTTGGAGTTGCAGTCATATGATTTAATTTTGCTATTTTTGCTGTCTTTTAGCTATGTCATCAGACTGAGCAAGATGGCACCCTTGGGCGGGAAGGGGACCACGCATGTGCGCTGCATTCCCAAAGGCTTTCTATGAAAGCTGGGGAAATGCTCCGCACGGGGGCTCCATTGGCGCCAACGTCACCCATATGTGAGGACTGATTCCTGCTGCTCCTGGAGAACACCTGTTACAGGTGAGTAACTACTCTTACTGGTCAGCTTCAAAGCAGTCTTAGTGACCCACCAGCTGGCAGATTCCCTGACATGGCAAGACCCCGTAGCCCCACCTGGCAGGGATGCTTTTCCAAGCCCCTTAAGGGTTTTCATGACAGACGCCTCTCTGCTGGGATGGGGGAGCCCATTGCAAGGAGCTTCACACCCAGGGAAGCTAGTCACAAGCCGAGGGCAACCAGCAAATCAACCTGCTGGAGCTCCGAGCCATATACCTAGCCCTGCAAGCTTTTCACCACTATGTGAGCCACCAGCCAGTGCTGATCCAAACAGACAACCAAGTGGCGATGTTCTATGTGAACAAGCAAGGGGGCACAGGATCTCGCATCCTTTGTCGTGAGGTGATGACACTGCTCCTATGCACTCCATCAGGGAATGCTCCTATGGGTGGTGTATCTATCAAGCCAAGACAATGCCCTGGCAGACAAACCGAGCATGGTCCCTCAACCGCACAAATGGCAGTTGGATCCCAGAGTGGCCACCTGGCTCTTCTCATTGGGGGACCCCACGGGTGGACCTCTTTGCCAGTCTGGACAATTACTAGTTGCCCCACTTCTGCTCCTGCCAGCTCCACCCGGGCCAGGTAGATGCAGATGCGTTCCTCATCTCGTGGTTGGAAGGCCTCATGTATGCCTTTCCATCCATGCCGTTGATTGCCAAGACCTTTTCAAGGTTCTGCTCAACAGTGTTGCTGATCCTGGTGGCTTCCCAGTGGCCCAGACAGCCATGGTTTCCACCGCTCCTTCGGTTATTGGTGAAGCCACCTACCCCCCTGGGGAGTGCTCCTGGGCTCTTGTCACAGGAGGAGGGTTCTCTCCTGCATCCCAATCCTGGGGTCCCTATCGCTGACAGCATGGCTGCTGAAAGGGTAGCCTTAGCCTCCTTCAACCCATTGGCTTTGCACCAGGAGAGCTTTGCCTTCAAATGGTGCAGATTCTCAGTGTGGTGCATGGAGCAAAGGGTGAACCTGTTCTCCTGCCCAGTGCTACAGTAATCCTCTCGCAATCCCAGGCTCAAATTGAACTCTGTCAGAGTGCCTCAGTTCCCTGGCAGCACACCACATCACCATGTTGAAGGCAAGCCCCTCTTGGTTCAGCCTCTGGTAACCCTCTTTCTGAGGGGGCTCCTGCTGTCAAAAAAAACTCCCCCTCCCCCCCCCCCCATCTGCCCTCTGGTGACTGAGTGGGACCTCGGTATGGTGCTTTGTCAGCTTGCCCACCCACCCTTCGAACCCCTGGTACATCTTATGGAAGATTATGTTCCTGGTGGCAGAGGCGCCATACACCAGGTTCTGCAAGAATAGGGTTATGCTACGTAATTCCTCCCAAAGGTGGTGTCCTTCCATGTCAACCAGGTGATGCTCACCACTTTCTTCCTGAGGCCTCACTCCAGCAGGACAGACAGTCTTTCACACCTTGGACTGTAAGAGGGCCCTGTCCTTCTACATTCAACATACGCTGGGCCACTGCAGAGCTTCTCGGTTTTTTGTTTTCCTATGACCCTAGTTGACTGGGGGAAATGGTGACCAAGCAAACACTGTCCACCTGGGTGGCGGACTGTATCGCCCTCGTCTATGAGAAGGCTGGGCTCATGTTGAATGGCTGGGTCATGCTTAGTGTCGGAGCCATGGCAGTGTCTGTGGCAAACCTGCGCTCTGTCCTGATGTTGGACATCTGCCAGGCCAGCACCTGGTCTTTCAATCCATACCTTTGCAGCTCACTACTGCCTGGTGAGGGAGGGCAATGGAACAGTGCTTTCGGCCAGGCTGTGCTCTGTAATCTTTTTGGGGTTTAGGTAACTCCTATCCTCCAACCCTTCCCTTGTTCAGGCTACCAGAGTATTGGTTCTCATTGGACACACGGATCCTACTGCAGTCTGTATCTACGGACTCGATTGCTGCTGCTCATGGCACCCCTTGTGGGTGACTCTCTTTTCTCTATGGGCTTTCGGTAGCCTATAGCTAGAGAGTCCCATATGTGAGGACTGACTTTCCTGCCTTTTCCTGGAGGAAGTGTAGTTATTCACCTGTAGCAGTTGTTCTCCGGGGACAGCAGAAATCAGTCCTTGCAGTCCTCCCTCCTCCCCTTGGAGTTGCTGTATATCTCTTTTTTGCCATTTTCCTTATCGACTAGATATGTCATCTGACGGAGTAAGATGGTACCCTTGGATGGGAAGGGGACCACACGTGTGGTGGCATCTCTCAAAGGCTTTCTTTGAAAGCTGGGGAGATGCTTCTGCGATGGCTCAGTCGGTGCCAACATCACCCTTATGTGAGGATTGATTCCTGCTTCCCTGGAGAACACCTGTTAGAGGTGAGTAACTATGCTTTACAGGTAAGCAGTTATGCTTGTTCCCAAGCCAGGACTTAGCCCTCTTGTGGAGCCCATAGACCCAGTGACACTTCCTTCTTGAGGACCAACCCCTCTCATTCAGCATAATGGGCAGAGGCCTCATTGTGAGGTCCTCCAGTGGTTGGCCATCTTTTTGTTCATCGGGAATGTTCCCAAGTTACTGCCGATCATTGGGTTCTCAGTGGTGTTCACTATAGTTATGTCTTGGAGCACAGCAGGCCTATTTTTGATGTCTCTGGTCTCTATGGTTCTGAAAGTAAGAGGTCTGTGGTATGGGCCACCCTGGGCAGCTGGTGCGCCTCCATGTCATTGTACCCATTCCTCCCCTCTCAAAGTGAAATTGCTCCCGTGTATTTCATAGTGCTGAAGGACAGTTCCCTCCAGCTCATCTTCAATCTGAAAGGGGTTGGTGCCTCCCTGAGGGTTCCTCTCCTCTGGATGGAGATGCTACGGTTGGTCGTTCAAGCAATTCACAGCAGGGAAGTGGCTCTCTTCTGGATTTAATGGAGGCATACTTCTACATTCTTATTCAGGAGGATTGCTTTGTTGGGCAATTGCTTTCAGTTCTGTGTTTGACCTCAAGCCCGAGGACTTTTCACCAAGATCATGATAGTCTTAGCTGTGGCTCTGCAGTATGCATTTGTGTACACCCTTACCTCGATGACTGGTTTATTTGTGCCAGGTCACAGTCGGAAGCAGTCCAGGTGACAGCATGAGGCTGGAAGACTTCGGCTGGGTGGTGAGTCAAAGCAAGAGTCACCTAGAGGCCCATTGCAGTATCTTGAGCTCTGTTCAATACCTGCACCGACAGAAGTCTTGACCACCAAGAGAGTTTCCAGGTTTTTGCCAAAATTGGCAGCCTTCTGGCATCAGAGTCCCGGACCTTGGGAGCATCTTCAGCTCCTGAGCTCGATGGCGACCACTCTAGAGTTAATCGCTGCAAGGGTGCACAGAAGGCCATTCCAGAAGGCTCTCCTGTCATGGTTGTCTCAAGACTTAGTAATCAGGCTTCCCTTTCTGCCCTCAGAAGTGGCCTGCTTTGGTTGGCTCAGTCAGTTCAAACAAGGGCATGCCTCTGGAAAAACCTTAGTGGCTCTTCCTGACATTAGATGGCAGTCTTTTTGGCTGGGGCTCATTGCAAGTATCAGTCAGCATAGGGGCACTGATGGTACAAGCCAAGTTGCGACTGGTCCAGTTGCCTTAAAACATGTGCTATTCACTTGGCCTTTTGACACTTGTCTGGGTCTTCTCAGAAAATGCCACAGCAGTGGCATATGTCAACAACCGAAGTGGCACCAAATGTGTTTGTGGCTCTAGAAATAGCTGCTTTATTCCCATGGGTGGAATGAAATCTTCTGGTGCTATCGGCGCAGCTTGTAGGCGTGGAAAATGTATAGGTGGATTTTCTTAGTTGTCACACTTCTTAATACCAGAGAGTGTGGGAGCTAGTGTTGTCCATTCTAGCAGATCCTGGACTGGTGGGACAGTGCCTGGATGGATTGAGGGAGGAGTGGTCTAGTGGTTAGGACAAGGTACTTCAGGCCGGAGGGCTGGGGGTTCAAGTCCCACCTGGGGACAGCAATCTCAGGCCTGAGGGACTGGGATTTCTAGTCCTATAGGTACTCCTTGTGGTCTTGGGCAAGCCACTTTACCCTCCATTGCCCATGTTCCCTGTAAGTATTAGTATATGTGTCTCATATCCCCTCGTGTTAAATGTATCCCCCAATTGACCGCTTTGACCCGGTGAAAAGCGGGATATAAATACAGCTAAATAAAATAAATAAATCTGTTGGTGACCTGACAAAGAGTCTTTAGCTAATGCAAAGAATCTGGCCCCAGAGGCATCGAAATCTCTTCTGTTTGTGTGTTTCTTGTAGGGCAAGTGATTCTATGGATGGAACATCACTTGGAACTTGCGATTCTGGTAGTGCTGGATTGGCTGCAGAGGCCTTAGTTTGCAGACCTGATGTGGCTCCTGGAGGGGTGGGGGCCTCTTCTGTGCCTTCTGCTGGTCTGGGGCCTGTTATGCCAGGAGCTTGTCCTGATGGGAGATCCTAGCTCCCTTCTTATTTATGGCTTGGCCCTAGAGAGACAGTGCTTAGCTCCTAAAGGCTACTAACAAGCTGTGGTTTCAGCTCTTTCTTTAAAGGCCAAATGAGGCTCCACCTGCCTTGCCTATGTGCATTTATGGCACGCGTTTGAGGGCTGGTATCAGGAGCACCACTTGCTCCCTCTGAAAGTAGAGTTGTCGTCTTTGCTGGCTTTCCTACAGAACGTTTTTCAAAAGGGTCGGTTTATTGGATAATTTATTTGTTGTTTTTAAACCGCTTAATCAATGAATCAAAGCGATTTACAAGGGATAGTAACCAGTTACATGAAACATGGGTAACACAAACTGAGTAATCATTACAGGTAACAAGATCAAAGTTTAGTAACGTAATGAAAGTAAACATTAAAGGTAACAAATATAAATATAAGTAACAATGTCACTTGAACTGGGTGGGGAAATTAAATTAATATGAACAAGATAAGAAATTAGTGCAGTGCCACCTAAAATCCAGGTGTGAATATAAAACTTGGTAGTATCATTACTTTGGATATGATTACTAGTGGATATTGTGCAAGAGAGTTTGTAGATTGTTGGGCTGGTATTTGGGCAGTCTAGATTCCTGAATTGCTCGGTAAGTGTGTTTTTGAGCTGCTTCCGGAATGTTGAGAGGTCCGGTATGCTGCTTAAAGTATTCCTATTCCCTTTATTAGGTTGTCTAACAAGGATGTAATGAGGGCTTCTCTGTGGCATTGTCTAAAGCCATGTTGCTGTGGGTCAAGAGAGTAATGCTTGTCTGTATTCGTGGAGCTGGCTTTGGACCACTTTTTTTTCAATTTTCCTATAAATGGTAGTCTTGATATTGGTCTGTAAGAGCTTGGGCTGGCTTTATCTAGAGCAGTGGTTCCCAACCCAATCCTCAGGTACCCCCAGGCCAGTCAGGTTTTCAGTATATCCACAATGAATATGCATATGAGAGATCTGCATGCACTGCTTTTATTGTAGGCAGATCTGTCTCATGCATATTCATTGTGGATACCCTGAAAACCTGACTGGCCTGAGGGTATCCGAGGACAAGATTGGGAATCACTGATCTAGAGCAACAATGTTTTAGGATTGGCTGTATTGAAGCTATTTTGAGATTCCTAGGCATGTGGCCCAGCGTTAGAGCTGAATTATCTTGAGGAGGGTGGGTGCCATTTCAGATCTTGGGATTTTTGACCTAGCTGACAGGGCATGAGTCCAGAGGAGATGTGGTAATATCGCGATCTGTAATGTCTTCCAGTTGGGCTGACTTGTGAGAACATGTGCCATGATGTGGATGTGATATTGCTGTTGCAGGGTGGTAATGGGGTTGCCATGATGGAAATTGTGATTTTAGAAACATAGAAACATGATGACAGAAAAAGACCACAAGGCCTATCTAGTCTGTCCTTCCATAACAACAACTACAACAGTCCACTTTTTACCTTTAGAGATCCTCTGTGTTGGTCCCATGCTTTTTTGAAATCAGTTACTGTCCTCATCTCTACCACCTCCACTGGGAGACTATTCCACGGATCCACTACTCTTTCCGTAAAGAAATATTTCCGCATATCACTCCTGAATCTATCTCCCTTCACCCTCATCCCATGTCCCCTCGTAGCAGAACTTGCTTTTAATTGAAAGAGGCTCTCTGCCACGGAGGTATTTAAACATCTCAATCATATCACCTCTATCCCGCCTTTCCTCTAAGGTGTACATATTAAGATCCTTAAGTCTGTCCTCATATGCTTTATAATGAAGCCCATTAATCATTTTAGTAGCAACCCTCTGCACCGACTCCATCCTGTTCACATCCTTTTGAAGGTGCGGTCTCCAGAATTGCACACCGTACTCCAAATTAGGTCGCACCAAAGACTTATACAGAGGCATTATCACCTCCTTTTTTCTGCTAGCCATTCCTCTCCGTATGCACCCAAGCATCCTTCTAGCTTTTGCCGTCGCCTTTTCTACCTGTTTAGCTACTTTAAGATCATCAGACACAACCACGCCTAGGTCCCGCTCTTCTTTAGTGGACAAAAGTACTTCACCTCCTATACTGTATTGCTCCCTTGGATTGCTGCAGCCCAAATGCATGACCTTACATTTTTTAACATTAAATCCCAGCTGCCAAATTCTAGACCATTCTTCAAGCTTAGCTAGATCCCTCCTCATGTTATCTACACCTTCCTGGGTGTCTACTCTATTGCAGATTCTCCAGGACCAAGCAGGAAGTCAGTCCTCACTTATGGGTGACGTCGGCGCCGACGGAGCCCTCGCGGAGCAATTTTCCCCAGCTTTCAAAGAAAGCCTTTGGGAATTGCAGCGCGCATGCGCGGTCGTCTTCCCGCCCGAGGGTGCCATCTTAGCCAGTCTTCTTTTTTCCGCGGAGCCCTACAGACGTCCCCGTCTTGTCCCCGCGAAAAAGTTGATTTTCTTCTTTGTTTTATCCTTTTTTCTTTCGGTTCGACGCCGATCGTTTTCCCGCCCGGACTCGCGACGCCGGTCTCGAGTCCGCTTACTTTTTTCGGTTTTTCTGACTTAGTCAGCTTTCGTTTTCGGTTTCCCTGGCAGCCCGGTCCTTTGACCTCGCAGGGGCCCTTTTTCCCCCCGATGGCTGCCAGTGGGTTTAAGCGGTGTGGTCGGTGTGACCGAAATATGTCACTAACCGACACACACGACTTTTGCCTCCGCTGCCTGGGCCCGGATCATGAGGAACTGATCTGTGGGCCCTGCAGCAAACTGTCCTCAAAGGCGTTGAGGAGTCGGCGGCATCAGCGTGAGAGAATCTTCGCTGACCCCAGCCGTACCCGGACCTCGTCGGAGGCCTCCGCGTCGAAAGGCTCCAGCTCGGACCGTCGCCGGAGCTCCTCCGACCGGGGTTCTCCCTCCGGGGACCATCGTCGGAAGGAAAAACCCGCGAGGGCGGCGTCGGTGGACGCTCCTGGTTCCGCGAGGGCCAGGTCGCATAGCCCCGACAGCCGCCCCGGGTCCTTGGAGAAGGAACACATCCCGAAGCGACCTCGCCTGGAGTCGGAGATGCCTGTCCGGGTAAGTCCTGTGGTCCTTCTGGACTCGCCTCCGCGACAGCCGACGTCGGGCCCGACGCCGTCGGGGCCCGAGTCGGGGGCTGCTGGGTCACCTGAGCTCGGACTCAGGTTGACGGCCTTGGAGAGCAGACTGTCTGCCTTCATGGACCAGCAGCGGGCACTGCTCGCTGGCCTCGCTGGCGCCGCTGCCCCGACCGCCGGGACGTCGACGTCCAAGTCGACCCCGGAGACCGAGCCGATCCTCGAGTCCATGAGAACTCGAGTCGATCCTCGGTCGAGGTCACCCTCGGCCTCCCGTTCGGGACCGAGGTCGCCGACGCCGACTCCCTCGACGTCGGGGCGGCTGGCGCCGCACCCTGCCCGGGCCGACCCCACCGAGTCCTCGTCGGAGTCGGTCTGGGAGTCTGAGGAGGAAGAGTCACCTGATTCTTTCCGGACTCGGTGTGTCCCATCGGACTCACCGGGGTCCGAGCCTCGGAAGCAGTCCCCCCGGAGGATGCCCGGTTCTCGGACTTCGTTAGGGATATGGCCAAGGCTTTGGCCTTCCCTGCGGATCCCGAGGAGGAGCCTCGAGCCGAAGAGCTCGACGCCCTCCAGTATGACTCTCCCGCGAGGGAGCACTTTACTGTGCCGGTTCCTCCTATGCTGGAACGACTACTCTTCCGCATGTGGGAGAGTCCGGCCTCCTCGCCGGTCCTGAGCAAGCGGGTCGATTCTATCTATCGGGTCCGCAAGAGCCCTGGTTTTCAGAAGGCACAGCTGCCACACCATTCCATGGTAGTGGAATCGGCCATGCATCGTCTTAAGAGCCAGAAGATGCACTCCTCGGTGCCTCCTGGAAGGGAGGCCCGTAACCTGGATGGCCTTGGCAAGAAGTGCTTCCAGGGCTCTATGCTCGCATGTCGTGTCCAGACTTACCAGCTCTACATGGGCATGTATCTCCGGGATCTGGCTAAAGAGCTAGCCGGATTCTCCGCTGGTCTCTCCGAGGAGCCCTTGCGGAGGTTCCTAGCCTTGTCCACGGGCATTCGGGAATGCTCAAAGTTCATGTCCCGAGCAGCCTATGATGGCTTTGAGGCCTCGGCTAGAGTGGCCGCAGCCGGCATCGGTGCCCGCCGACAGGCTTGGCTTCAGTCGTCAGACCTTGAGCCCTGGGTACAGGACAAGTTGGTCGATGTCCCCTGCCGAGGCGAAAACCTCTTTGGCAAGCCCATGGCGGAAAAGGCTGCACAAATTGAGACTGAGACTCTCACCAGGACCAGGCTTTCTAGGAAGACCTCCGCCCCTTCCCAGAAAAAGAAGGGCTCGGGAAAAAAGTCCTTTTACCCGAGGAAGGCGGCTGCCTACAAACAGTACCCCCATTATCAGGCCCCTGCAGCTCCCCAACAGGGCCAGCAGGCCAAGGGACGGGGTAACGGGTCCCGTAGGCAGCAAGCCCCCAAGCCTGCACCACCAGCCCCTGCTCAGCAGGGTGGGGGTTTTTGACTCGCTCAGCATAGCCTCTCCCCCCCCGCTGGTTCCTCCAAGCACCGGAGGCCGGCTGGTTCACTTCGCCCACAGGTGGTCCAGCATCACCGCAGATGCCTGGGTACTTCAGGTCGTGCGAGAAGGCTACCTTCTCCACTTCCATCAGGTCCCTCCCTCCTATATTCCGGGAGAGCCTTCGCGCCCCCCTCTGCACAGGGAGTTGCTCCTTCAGGAGTTAGCAGGTCTTCTGCAGGAACAGGCGGTGGAACCAGTGCCCCACCACCTGAGAGGTCAAGGCTTTTATTCAAGGTATTTTCTGATACCAAAGAGAACAGGGGGCCTCAGACCCATCCTGGACTTGCGCAACCTCAACAAGTTCCTTGTGCGGGAGAAGTTCAAAATGCTTACCCTTGGAATCCTTCTGCCCTACCTCCAGCAGGGAGATTGGCTATGCTCCTTGGATCTAAAGGATGCCTACACGCACATCCTCATCCACCCAAGCCACCGCCAATACCTAAGGTTTGTGGTGGCAGGAAATCATTACCAGTACAGAGTACTGCCCTTTGGCCTATCCTCCGCACCGCGAGTCTTCACAAAATGTCTCGCGGTCGTGGCGGCCCATCTCCGGCTTCACGGCCTCTGTCTTTCCGTACCTCGACGACTGGCTCATCAGAGCAGCGTCCGCTCAGGAGGTCACCAACGCCACGTGCCGCACGGTGACTCTGCTGCAGCACTTGGGCTTTGTTATAAACTTCGCAAAGTCCACTTTGCTCCCCTCACAGGATCTCGAGTTCATCGGCGCAAGGCTGCACACTCCTCGGGCACGAGCGTACCTACCGCTCGACAGGGCTCAACGGCTCATGGACCTAGCCGACCGCTTTCGCAGCCAGCCCCTGGTCTCCGCCAGGCGCTTCCTGAGACTGCTCGGCCATATGGCTTCCACCGTCCATGTGACCCCCAATGCCCGCCTGAATATGCGGTCTGCTCAATGGTGTCTCCGCCAGCAGTGGCGACAAGCCACAGGCGGCCTGGCAGACCTAGTGCGCGTCTCCGAGCCGCTGCTCTCGTCTCTCCGGTGGTGGCTCCGGCAGCCGAACCTGATATTCGGAATGCCTTTCCAGTCACCTCAGCCGACCCGGGTGCTGACCACCGATGCATCCCTCCTGTAATGGGGAGCACATTGCCAAGAGGCACGTACTCAGGGCCTCTGGACCACGTGGGAGTCTGCTCAGCAGATCAACTTCCTGGAGCTCAGGGCGATCCGCCTAGCTCTCAAGGCCTTCTCCCACCTGACTTCCCACCAATCCGTCCTTGTCCAGACGGACAATCAAGTTGCCATGTTCTACGTGAACAAGCAGGGGGGCACGGGCTCCTTCCTCCTCTGCCGGGAGGCACAGAAGCTCTGCTCTTGGGCCGTCAGTCACAGCATTCTCCTCAAGGCAGTTTATCTCCCGGGCCAAGAAAATTGCCTTGCGGACAAACTCAGCAGGGTCCTCCAGCCGCACGAGTGGCGTCTGGATCCCTTGATAGTTCAGAAGCTCTTCCTCAAGTGGGGCCTCCCCACGGTGGATCTCTTTGCCAGTCCTCACAACCGGCAGCTTCCTCGCTTCTGCTCTCGTCAGCCACACCCCCTTCGGGTTGCGGCGGACGCCTTTCTGATCTCATGGTCGGGGAGCCTTCTGTACGCTTTCCCTCCCATCCCGTTAGTCTCTCGGACTCTTTTCAAGGTTCTCCGAGACAAAGCCTTCATGATCCTGGTGGCCCCTCGCTGGCCCAGGCAGCCGTGGTTTCCGCTCCTGCTGCATCTGGCGGTGGAGGATCCAATCCCTCTGGGGGTACAACCGGATCTCCTCACTCAGGATCAGGGGTCCCTACTGCACCCCAACCTCAGGTCTCTCAACCTCATGGCCTGGCTGCTGAGAGGGTAGTCCTTGCTCCCCTTCTCCTGCCGGCGGAGGTGGAGGAGGTCGTCTTGGCTTCGCGCCGGCCTTCTACCCGCAAATGCTACGCCCTTAAATGGCGTCGCTTTGCAGTCTGGTGTACCCAACAGTCTCAGGATCCCTTCTCCTGCCCGGTGTCCGTGATCTTGCAGTACTTGCTGCACCTCTCTAATCTGGGACTTAAGTCCAACTCCGTCAAAGTTCACCTCAGTGCTCTTTCAGCACATCATGTGCCGGTGGACGGCAGACCTCTCTCCAACGACCCTCTCGTAGCGAGGTTTCTCCGAGGTCTCCTTCTACTTAAACCACCTCTGCGCCCGCCAGCGCCTGACTGGGACCTGAATGTGGTTTTGCAGCGGATCACCTGTCCGCCTTTTGAACCTATGGCTACCTGTTCTCTCCGTTTTTCTGTCTTGGAAAAACACTGTTCTTGATAGCCCTCACTTCCGCTAGACGCGTAAGTGAATTGCAGGCCCTCGTGTCTGATCCCCCTTACACTAGGTTCTACAAGAATAGGGTAGTCCTACGGACTCACCCGAAATTTCTGCCTAAAGTGGTCTCCCCCTTTTCACATCAATCAGGAGGTGGTACTTCCAACCTTCTTTCCCAGACCACACTCCAGCCGAGCTGAAACGGTCCTCCATACCCTGGACTGTAGAAGGGCATTGAACTTCTACCTTGACCGTACGCGGGAGCACCGTAAAGCTGCTCAGCTTTTTTGTGTCTTTTGACCCCAATAAATTGGGGCTCCCGGTCTCCAAGCGTACTCTGTCCGTCTGGGTTGCGGACTGTATCTCTTGGGCTTATGGGGCAGCCGGACTCTCCTTAGAGAGTCGAGTCACGGCTCATTGCGTTCGGGCAAAGGCTACGTCAGTGGCTTACCTCCGCTCTGTTCCGCTGGCAGACATCTGCCGGGCCGCTACTTGGTCTTCGAGCCAGACTTTTGCGGTCCATTACTGTCTCGAGAGGGAGTCCCGTAGGGACAGTGCTTTCGGACAGGCAGTCCTCCGTAATCTCTTTGAGGTCTGAGCAACTCCTACCCTCCATCCCGGATGTGGGCTACCGGTGGGTGATAATTCAGCGAAGATTCTATCCTTCTGTGCTGCTGAGCTAGAGGGAGCTCATTTTTGTGCTTAGGGTCTCCGGTAGCCTTGAGCTTGGGAGTCCCATAAGTGAGGACTGACTTCCTGCTTGGTCCTGGAGAAAGCGTAGTTACTCACCTGTAACAGGTGTTCTCCAGGAGCAGCAGGAATCAGTCCTCACTACCCTCCCTCCTCCCCTTGGAGTTGCAATCGTCTGCTTATGTTCTTTTTGCAAATTTTTATGCTGTCTTTTTTAGCTATGTCATCTGACTGGCTAAGATGGCACCCTCGGGCGGGAAGACGACCGCGCGCATGCGCGCTGCAATTCCCAAAGGCTTTCTTTGAAAGCTGGGGAAAATTGCTCCGCGAGGGCTCCGTCGGCGCCGACGTCACCCATAAGTGAGGACTGATTCCTGCTGCTCCTGGAGAACACCTGTTACAGGTGAGTAACTACGCTTTTTGGTATCATCCGCAAAGAGGCAAACCTTACCCGACAGCCCTTCCGCTATATCACTAACACAGATGTTAAAAAGAATCGGACCAAGGACAGATCCCTGGGGCACACCACTGGTAACATCCTTCTCCTCAGAGTGAGCTCCATTTACTTGTACTCTTTGTCGCCTCCCACCCAACCAATTTCTAACCCAAGCAGTAACTTTAGGGTCCATCCCTAGGGTGCTCAGTTTGTTTATAAGTCACCTGTGAGGAACAGTGTCAAAGGCTTTACTGAAATCTAAATACACCACATCTAGAGCTCTCCCTCGGTCCAACTCCCTGGTCACCCAGTCAAAGAAATCAGATTTGTCTGACAAGACCTGCCTCTGGTGAATCCATGCTGCCTCGGATCCTGTAATCCGCCGGACTCCAGAAACCTCACTATTTTCTCTTTCAGCAGCGTTTCCAATAATTTACTCACCACCGAAGTTAAACTAACCGGCCTGTAGTTTTCAACCACATCCTTACTTCCGCTTTTGTGTAAAGGCACCACATGAGCCTCTCTCCAGTCCTTTGGCACCACTCCCGACTCCAACGAGGCATTGAAAAGGTCAGTCAGTGGAGTTGCTAGAACGTCCCCAAGTTCCCTCAGTATTCTAGGGTGTATCCCATCCGGTCCCATATCTTTGTCTACTTTAAGTTGAGCTAGTTTCTCACGAACACAGTCTTCTGAAAATTGTTCAAGATGTCCCTCGCTTCTGTTCTTATTTGTGGGTGTTTTCTGAGGTCCTGCTCCTATCCTTATCAGCTTCTACATATTCCCCCCCCCCCCTGCACCCTTGAGTCTGACAATACCACTTTTGCCCTTCCTCTTCTCACTAATATATCTAAAAAATGTCTTATCCCCCCATTTTATTGCATTGGCTATTTCCTCCTCCTTTTGAATCTTTGCCTTCTTGACTACTTTGCTAGCTTCTCTAAGTTTTTCCAAATACAGATGCCTGTCTTCCTCTCTCTGTGATCTCTTGTATTTCATGAAGGCCTCCCTCTTTTTCTTCACTTTTTCAGCTACTTCCTTCGAAAACCATAGCGGTCTCCTGTTCCTTTTGCCTTTATTTACCATTTTAACAAAAAGGTTGGTTGCCTTTAAAATACCCCCTTTCAGTTTTGCCCACTGTTTTTCTACATCCCCCAGCTGATCCCATCCCACTAACGACTCCCTGAGGTATTGGCCCATCTTCGCAAAGTTAGTCTTCTTAAAGTCTAAGATCTTCACCTTGGAATGGATTCTAACAGCCCTAGTCCTAATACTGAACCACACCATCTGGTGATCACTGGATGCAAACTGATCTCCCAATACAACATCAGAAACACTTTCACCATTGGTAAGCACCAAGTCCAGTATGGCCCCTTCACGTGTGGGGTCTGTTACCAATTGCCTGAATAGTTCTCCCTGTAGAGAATCCAGGATCTCCTTACTTCTAGATGATACTGCAGCAGGAATGTGCCAATCAACATCTGGCATATTGAAATCTCCTAGCAGTAGCACTTCCCCTTTCCTAGCAATGCTGCGTATGTCTTCAATTAACTCTGTCCACCTCTTCCTCTTGTGAGGGAGGTCTGTATATCACACCAATGCAAATAGATTTCTCTTTCCCTCTTTCTAGTTTAACCCACAATGCCTCCTCTCTCCCTTTTAAGCTCTGTAATTCCAAAGCTTTAATAGTAGTTTTTACATATAGTGCCACTCCTCCTCCCCTTCTTCCTACCCTGTCCTTTCTGAATAAAGTATAGCCAGGTATAGTTACATCCCAGTCATGGTTTTCTGTGAACCATGTTTCTGTAACTGCCACTAAATCCAAGTCAGCCACTCCCACCAAAGCTTGAACTTCAGGGATCTTATTTCCCATGCTACGGGCATTAATACACTGCTTTCCATATGTTACCCCTGTTACCCATTTCCATAAAGGTATTTAATGTATCACCTACCTGGGGGCTTTCACTTACCTGGGGGCTTTCTTCACCCATCCCCAACGAATCTAGTTTAAAGCCCTCTTCAGTAGATTAGCCAGTCTACTACCAAAGATGCGTTGACCTTTCTTGGACAGATGGATGCCATCTCTGCTCTGCAACCCTTGGAACAGCATCCCATGGTCTAGGAAACCAAAACGCTCTCGAAGACACCATCCACGCAGCCATGCATTCATCTCCAGGATACGAGCCTCTCTGCCTTGGCCTTTACCCTCAACAGGGAGGATTGAAGAGAACACCACCTGTGCACCTAACTGCTTCACCCTCTGTCCCAGAGCCATGAAGTCACTTTTGATAAGTTCCGAGGTATACCTGGCAGTATCATTTGTTCCAACATGGATTAGCAACATTGGGTAATAGTCAGTGGGCTTGATGAGTCTCGGCAAATTCTCCGTAACATCTTGGATCTTGGCACCAGGCAGACAGCATACCTCTCTGGATATCAAGTCTGGTCGGCAGACTACCCAGCACTAGTCTATTACTCATGTAATAGACTAGTGCTTCTGGACAGATGGTATGATTTCCTTCTGAGATGGGTGCTCTTACTAGCGATTTGACAGTTTCAAAGTTTCCTAGGGCGGTTTGATTTCATGAATCTTGTATAATGATCCTCCTTTTGGTTGATGCTATCATGATAGTCTTGAAGCTTGGTCATGAATAGATGTTGGTCTTGTGGTAACTTTGTATGTCTCCTTTTACGTTCTAGCCTGTTGTCTTTATGGATCTTAGCTCCTTTGTATACCAGGTTGCATTTTGTTTGTGAATCTTATGGGGTAGTCTTTTTGTGGCGGCTGCTGCTTTGCTTATGACTTTATTCCAGTTGTCAGGATGGCATTGATGTCGGTGAAGTCTGTTAAGATGTGGTAATGAGTCATTCAGAAAAGCTTCTTTGTTGAATTGATGGAAAAGGCATGCTGACGTTGAAGATGTCTGTGGCTAGGTACTGGGGAATAGAGAAGTTGACTGCATAGTGGTCTGACCATGGAACCGGTTATATTTGAAATGCAGGCTGTATAGAGTTGCTGAGTAGAGTATTTACTTTATGAGTAGGTTTGTCCACTATGTGCTGGAATTCAAGCGCATTTATTACAGTAAGGAATGAGTGAGCATGACCAAGAGGTGTTTTTGAAAGGTTAAAGACACCTAGTAGGAGAAGCTGTTTGGCTTGTCAGAGCGTACTAATTCAAGGATGTTTGGTCCTGTGGATCAGATGTGGGTGATCTGTGTAATATGAAAAGCATGATTTTGTTTTTTCCATCATAAGAATATGTAGACCATCAATGCTGTCAGATGATGTGGGTGAGATTTAATTCTTCCTTTGCTAAGATTAATACACCTCCACCCCATCTTTTATTTCTTGGGCAATTAAATATATCAGTTTGGTCATTTAAGTTGATTTAGGAGAACAGTCAGTAGATGAAAGCCGTGATTCTGTAATGAACATGATATCCAGCTTGTTCATAATGATCTCCAGGAATGTAGTCTTAACATATGGGTATCGATGGTACTGACGGAGCCTGCGCGGGAACGCTCCCCAGCATCCAATAGGAAAGCTTTTGGGAGCATCCCACAGCGCTTGCGTGCTGCCTTCCCGCCTTTCCCAACTGTCCCTCTCCGGTTCTTCGTTTTCCGCAGAGCCGACAGGTCGCACATCCTAAAATATATTCTCTCATTCTTTTTTTGTGGTTGCGTCTGCCTTCCCTTGACGCTACACCAGTACTGCTGGTTCTTCTTTCTTCATTCTTTTTTCTTTAAAAAAACAAAAAAAAAAACCCTTCTGGAGTCTTTTCCAGGTATTTTCTCCTCAGATGCCATGCGCCATTTTGGGCACTAGGCCCAACTTTTCCTTTAAAATGGAAAAACCCGCTTCGAGTTTTAAAAAGTGTTCAAAGTGTGGTGGTACCATCTCCGTCACTGACACCCATGAGTGGTGCCTCAAATGTTTAGGTCCTGACCACTCTATTTCGGAGTGTGTTGCCTATGGGATGATGTCGAAGAGGGGCCGGAAAAACCGAGCTGCTAAACTTAGCACCCTTTTTCCCTCCGATGCATCCTCTGTGACATTGACGTCTTCCAAGGCTTAGTCTTCCTCCCATGGATCTCAGGTAACTAAACATAAATGTGGCTGGTCTTCAAAGGGTAGATCTCTTTCTAAGCATCAAGATGCCTCTGGCATTGCCCTTGAGGGACTTGTACCAGCAAAACTGCCCCGGCGGGAGGCTTCGGCTTCCAAAGCACTAACGGGGCTCCAGGATGTTCTCGAGGCCTCAACCTCGGCAGAACTACTGGTGCCATGGTCTGGGGTACCAGCTGCTCCATCCGGTACCGATACCCAAGCATTGGCAGCGTCAATAGACCAGAGATTCATGGCTATTGACCGCAGTCGGCGGCTTTTCTCATGGCCTCAATGCCCCTGAAACTGTTTCAGACAATTCATCCGGTACCTGCATCGACATCGACAGGTATTCTACCGGGACCGAGTCATGCTTATCCATCTGGTATCGACAAGTTGGTACCGGACCCCTCCGATACTGACTTTGATCGGTACCGTGCCTTGCACGATCAACTGGATCGGAGATACTTTGAATCCTCGGATGAGTCTGAAGACTCTGAAAGCTCTGCCGATACCAGAGTACTTCTTCCTGAGGATTCTTCTTCTCCTCAGCGTAGGATGTCTCCTCCAGAGGATATGTCTTTTCAGCATTTTATCAGAGATGTGGCTCGAGGTCTTTCCATCACAGTGGCTCCTGAAAAAGAGCCTAGGGCAAAGGAATTGGAAATCCTGCAATACCCTAAAGCTCCCAAGGAGGCAGCTACCTTACCTATTCATGAGATCTTGCATGACCTCATGTTAAGGATGTGGGAAACACCTGTAACCACTTCTCACTCTCGAAGGCTCGACACCATGTATCGAGTTCCTCCTTGTCCTGGGTTTCAGAAGACTCAGCTACCACACCATTCCATGGTGGTGGAATCAGCTATGAGAAGGATCAAGAGTGCAAAAAGACATGCATCTAATCCTCCAGGAGGTGAGTGTAGGACTCTTGATGTCTTTGGACGTCGAACCTTCCAGGCTTCCATGCTTTCTGCTAGGATCAGTTCCTATATATTATATATGGGAATGTTCCTTAAGGAGGTCACCGGAGATTTAGAGCTTATGAGCCCTCCCCCTTCCTGATAAGAGGCAGGATTACCTTGCCCTCGTCAAACATGGTCAGGATGTTTCCAAGTTTTTAAATCGTGCAGCTTTTGACTGCTTTGAGTGCATAAGCAGAACCTCTGCTATTGCCATAGGTTCACGTAGGATTGCTTGACTTCAGGCATCTGACTTGGAACTTTGGGTACAGGATAAACTGGGGAATATTCCTTGCACAGGAGAGAATCTCTTTGGCAAAAATTGGCAGGAAAAAGCTAATGGGATAGATGCTGACAATGTCACTTTGGCTAGATTGTCTAAATCTACAGCTGATCCTGCAAGGAAAAAATCCTACAAGACACCATTCTTCAGTAAGAAGAAGGTTTACCCCTCCTATACCCAGCAGGGGCATCGTTTAGGTCAGTCTGCCCAAAAGGGACAGCAGCAACAACCTAGGCAAAGAAAAACAAAAGCTGCTAAGCCTCAAGCAGACTCAGCCTCCACAGGGGCTTTGACTCCTATCTAGAGAACTTTGCCTTCCTGGCCCTGCACGGCCCAGAGCCTTCCACCATTCCAGGAAGGTTATGTCATTTTGCCCCCTGATGGGGGCAAATAACAGCAGAAAATTGGACTCTGTCCATTGTAAGAGAGGGGGGTACAAGCTTCATTTCCTCAGCATGCCCCCTCCTACAGTGGTAAAACAGTTCAATTCTGAGACCTTCCTCAATGCCCAGTTAGGTCAAGAGGTCACTTTGCTTCTAGCCCAGGGGGCAATAGATGAGGTACCCATTCTCCAACAGGGTACAGGGTTATCTCCAGGAACAAGCAGGAATGAGTCTTCACATATGGGTACGTCGGTACCGACGGAGCCTGCGCGGGAACGCTCCCCAGCTTCCCAAAAAGGAAAGCTTTTGGGAGCATCCCACAGCGCTGCCTTCCCGCCTTTCCTAACCGCCTCTCCCCAGTTCTTCTTTTCCACGGAGCCAGCAGGTCGTGTTCCTGTCACCGCTGAAGAAGTTCTTTGTTTTTATTTCTTTGGTCGCGCGTCTGCCTTCCCCGACGTCGGACCGGTACCGCCGGTCTTTCTTTCTTTTCTTAAAAAAAACCAACAAAAAAAACATATTTTTCCCTCACTTAGTGTGTTTTTCCTCTTTTGGGCCTTAGGCCTCACGAAAAATTTTCCTCATGGAAAAACCAGCCTCCGGGTTTAAAAAATGCACTAAGTGCAGCGGTACTATTTCTGTTACCGACACCCATGAATGGTGTCTTAAATGTTTGGGTCCTGACCACTCCATTTTGGATTGTTCGTCCTGCTCCTTGATGTCCAAACGAGGTTTACAGAACCGGGCAGCCAAGCTCCATGTTCTGTTTCCCTCTGATGCAGCTTCAGTGGCATCGATGTCTTCCAGGGCTGCTTCTTCCTCCCATGGATCTCAGGTAACCAAACATAAAACCAGCCGGTCCTCGAAGGGTAGATCTCCTTCCAAGCATCGAGATGCCTCCGGGCTTGCCCTCGAGGATCCTGCACCGGCAAAACTACCCTGGCGGGAAGCTCCGGCTTCCAAAGCTCCACCTATGGGGTTACAGGTTGACATTGATGGCATGGCCTCGACCGATCACCTGTTAGAATGCTCTGGGGTACCGGCACAACCTTCCGGTACCGAATTCCAGGCATTCATGGCATCGATGGATCAGAATGTTCTATCCATGCAGCAGGCTATCACAGCCTTCATTCAAGCTGCGACGCCGCTGATACCACCACAAACTCAGTTGTCGGTATCGGCCCAGGTACCGGCACAGGTACCGGTACCGACTGCATTGACATCGGCCATGGTGTCGTCTGCAGTGGTTCCCTGCCTAGAGATGCCCATCGGTACTGAACCGGTACCGATAACGCCCGATGTCGATATGGCTCGGTACGCGTATCGATCTTTGAAAGAGCACCCTGACAGTCGATACTTTGATTCCTCCGAAGATTCTGATGCATCGGAGGAGTCTGCTGAAGTATCCATAGCCCTTCCTGAAGAGCCTTCTCCAAAAAGAAGAGTGTCTCCTCCAGAAGACTTGTCCTTTCAAGACTTCATAAGAGAAATGGCTAAAGGACTTTCTATTTCAGTAACCTCTGAATCAGAGCCTAGAGCTAAAAAATTAGATATTTTAGGTTATTCTAAGGCTCCTAAGGAGGCAGTCACCTTGCCAATTCATGAGATTCTTTATGATCACATGATTGACTTATGGGAGACTCCTCTCACTATCTCTCCTCATTCTCGTAGGTTGGACACCATGTACCGTGTCCCTCCTTGTCCTGGTTTTCATAAAACACAGCTTCCTCACCATTCTATTGTGGTGGAGTCAGCTATGAAAAAGATAGAGTGCAAAAAGACACTCCTCTGCTCCTCCAGGAATGCAGGTCCTTGGATGCTTTTGGTAGGAAAATCTTCCAAGCCAGTATGCTCATTGCCAGAATCAACTCCTATAGTCTTTATATGGGAATATTTCTGAAAGAAGTTGCAGATAAGCTGCACACTTTCCTCTCTTTTCTTCCAGAGGATAAAAGGGAAGAAGTTCTTATTTGGCTTAAGCATACTCAAGATATCTCAAAGTTTTCCAACCGTGCAGCTTTTGACTCCTTTGAGGGTGCCAGCAGAGCTTCGGCCATAGCTGCTCACAGAATTGCTTGGCTCCAAGCTTCTGATCTAGAATCTTGGGTCCAGGATGGCTTGGGAAATCTTCCCTGTACAGGAGAGAACCTGTTTGGCAAAGATTGGCAAATAAAAGCCACTCAAATGGATGCAGAAAATTCTGCTTTGGATAGACTTTCAAAGTCAACCTCCATTCCTGCCAAGAAAAAACCTTTCAAGAAAGGCAGATTCGATCCTGCTTCTGGCCAGCAATCTTTTACAGGTCGTTTAGCTGATAAGCGTCAGCAATCTAAGTAAGCCAGGCCTAAGCCTACAGGGGCTGCTGTAACTCAGCAGACCAAGCCTCCTCAGGGCTTTTGACTTCATGCTAGAGAACTTAGCCTTTCTGGCTCTAAAACAGCCAGAGCCTCTCACCATTCCAGGAAGGTTAGCTCATTTTGCTCCCAGATGGGGGCAAATTACAACAGAGCAGTGGACCCTCTCCATCATAAGGGAGGGGTACAAACTTCATTTCTCAAACCTTCCTCCTCACACCATGGTGAGACATTTCAATTCTCCAACATCTCTCCTCGACCTTCTAGGTCAGGAGGTGGCTGCCCTTCTTGCCCAAGGGGCAATAGAAGAAGTGCCCCTTCTTCAACAAGGGTCAGGGTTTTACTCCCCCTACTTTCTGATCCCAAAGAAAACAGGGGGCTACAGACCCATATTAGATCTCAGAGAATTGAACACATTTCTATGCAAGGAGAAATTCAAGATGCTTTCTCTGGGCACTCTCCTTCCATACCTTCAGTGTCAGGATTGGCTTTGTTCTCTAGATCTCAAGGATGCGTACACCCATGTTCTCATCCATCCATCCATCTCACAGAAGGTTCCTCCGTTTCCTTTTCCAAGAGAAGCATTACCAATACAGGGTGCTTCCTTTCGGTCTGGCCTCTGCTCCAAGAGTGTTCACCAAATGCATGGCAGTAGTAGCTGCATTTCTACGCACTCTGGGGATATTTGTATTCCCATACCTGGACGATTGGCTCATCCGAGCTCCATCTCAGTCAGAGGCCCAGACTGCCCTGGACTGCACAAGGTGCATTCTACAGTATCTGGGACTTGTGGTAAATCTCCCAAAGTCCCAGCTCACCCCTACTCAGTCCCTAGAGTTCATAGGGGCCTGGCTAGATACTACCACTACAAGGGCCTATCTTCCTCAGGCCCGTTGCCTACGCCTAGTGCAGTTAGCCTCCCAGATTCAGTCAAAGAGCCATTTAACTGCCCGGGAGATGCTACAACTACTAGGCCACATGGCATCCACAGTGCATGTGGTCCCCTATGCTCGCCTTCACATGAGAGCGGCTCAATGGACTTTGTCCACCCAGTGGACTCAAGCTTCAGGAGGTTTGACAGACAAAATAGCAACCTCCAGGCGCCTTTTTTGGTCTCTACAGTGGTGGAAGTCCACCCAAAATCTGTTGCTGGGGTCCCCCTTCCAACAGTTGTTGCCCCAAGCAACCCTCACAACAGATGCCTCCCCAACAGGTTGGGGAGCTCATCTACAAGACCTCTCCACTCAGGGCACTTGGTCTCCACAGGAGACCTCTACATATCAACCACTTGGAGCTCCGAGCAGTTTTCCTAGCTCTCAAGGTCTTTCATACCCTGCTCAGCTACAAGACAGTCCTCATTCATACGGACAATCAGGTAGCCATGTTTTACATAAACAAGCAAGGAGGAACTGGCTCTGTCGCTTTGCAACGAAGCTTTAAGATTGTGGGCCTTCGCCAGAGAGCATCAAATCCATCTCCTGGCCGTATACCTTCCAGGAATCCAAAACTCTTGGGCAGACAGACTCAGTTGAATTCTGCTTCCACACGAATGGTCCCTGCACATGGACCAGGTACTCAGAATCTTTCAAGAGTGGGGAACCCCAGACATAGACCTCTTTGCAAGTCCGTGGAATGCCAAACCTCCCCGGTTCTGTTCCAGAATTCAGTGTCAGGGAGTTCAGGCCAGGGATGCCTTCCTCCTTCACTGGGGTCAAGACTTCCTGTATGCCTTTCCACCCATTCCCTTAATTCCCAAGACTCTATTCAAGCTCCAGAGGGATCAAGGATCTATGATCCTCATAGCTCAACGCTGGCCACGCCAAGTGTGGTACCCTCTACTTCTGCATCTCTCTCAAGCTCCCTCCCTAGACTTGGGAGCTGCTCCATACCTCCTATCCCAGGAGGAGGGAACCTTGTGGCACCCAAACCCCAAGTCCCTTCACCTCAGGGCTTGGTTGCTGAAGGCTTAGACCTTCAAGATTGGAATCTTTCTCAGCAGGTGAAGGGTATCCTCCATGCTTCCAGAGAATCTTCTACTAGACGTTCCTATGCTTTTAAATGGAAAAGGTTTTCCATTTGGTGTGCTGAGAAGGGTCTTGACCCTCTAGCACTACCTTTGAATTCTCTATTGGAATATCTCCTGCATCTCTCCAATGCAGGCCTTAAGATGAATTCAGTAAGAGTCCATTTGAGTGCTATTGCAGCATCCCTTAAGCCTCTCAATGGACAGCCTATTTCCTCTCATCCTCTTATTGCAAGATTCATGAGAGGCCTAACTTTAACTAAACCTCCCATTAGGCCTCCTCCGGTGGCATGGGACTTAAATCTGGTTCTTGGTCAGCTTATGAAGTCGCCTTTTGAACCCTTAGCCACCACCTCCTTGAAATTTCTTTCCTGGAAGGTTATTTTCCTCATTGCAGTCACATCAGCTCGCCACATCAGTGAGCTACAGGCCTTGGTGGCTAATCCTCCTTATACAAGGTTTCATCATGATAAGGTAGTCCTCAGGACCAATCCACACTTTATGCCTAAAGTGGTCTCACCTTTTCATCTGAACCAAGAGGTGTATTTACCTGTCTTCTTTCCAGGTCCTCATGCATCAAGTGCAGAAAGGAATCTTCATACCCTGGATTGTAAAAGGGCCCTTGCCTTTTACTTACAAAGGACTCAGCAACATAGGTCTTCCCAACTCTTTGTTGCTTTTGATCCTTCTCATTTAGGACTTCCAGTCTCTAAAAGGACACTGTCCACTTGGATTGCTCAGTGTATTTCTTTCGCCTACCAGAGTAAGAACCTTTCTCTGGAGGGCCATGTCACAGCTCACAATGTGAGGGCCATGGCAACTTCTATGGCTCATCTAAATTCTGTGTCCATCGACCAGATCTGTCGAGCAGCCACATGGGCCTCGGTTCATACCTTCACAGCCCATTATTGTTTGGACAAGGACTCCCGCCGGGATGCCTTGTTTGGTCAGGCTGTCCTAAAACACCTGTTCCATACTTGAACAACTCCTACCCTCCTTCCCTGGATGGATGCCTGAGATCCATAGGAGAGGGGATAGAGCCCTTCTCAGGGTCTCACAACCTTGGGGATCTCCCAGGCATCTCTAGCTAGGGAGTCCCCATATGTGAAGACTCATTCCTGCTTGTTCCTGGAGATAGCACAGTTACTTACCTGTAACAGGTGATCTCTGGGAACAGCAGGAATAAGTCTTCACAACCCACCCACCTCCCCTAGGAGTTGTATCTCTCTATCTTTCCTTTCCTCTCTCTCTTTGTCTCAGCTTTAAAACTCGAACTGGGGAGAGGCGGTTAGGAAAGGCGGGAAGGCAGCGCGCAGGCGCTGTGGGATGCTCCCAAAAGCTTTCCTTTTTGGGAAGCTGGGGAGCGTTCCCGCGCAGGCTCCGTCGGTACCGACGTACCCATATGTGAAGACTTATTCCTGCTGTTCCCAGAGATCACCTGTTACAGGTAAGTAACTGTGCTATACTCCCCCCTATTTCCTTTTTCCAAAGAAAACAGGGGGACACAGACCCATTTTGGACCTCAGAGAATTAAACAAATTTCTGTTCAAAATGATTTCTCTAGGGACTCTGCTGCCATACCTTCAGAGTCAGGATTGACTTTGTTCTCTAGATCTCAAGGATGCATACACTCATGTTCTCATCCATCCAGCTCATTGAAAGTTCCTTTGCTTTCTATTTCAAGGGAAGCACTACCAATACAGAGTTCTTCCTTTTGGCCTGGCCTCGGCACCAAGGGTGTTCACAAAATGCATGGCTGTGGTGGCAGCATTTCTTCGCACCCTGGGAATATTCGTTTTCCCTTACTTAGACGACTGGCTCATTCGAGCCCCTTCAGAGCCAGAGGCCAGGATTTCTCTCTTGCACAATGTGCATCCTTCAGTATTTGGGACTTGTCCTAAACCTCCGAAAATCCAACCTTGCTCCCACTCAGTCTCTAGAGTTTATAGGAGCTCTGTTGGATACCAGACAGACAAGAGCCTATCTTCCACAGCCCCACTGCCTTCACATTGTGCAGTTAGCTTCTCAAGCAGTGCTAAAGCCTCACCTCACTGCTCGGGAAATGTTAAGTTGCTAGGCCACATGGCATCCACCGTGCATGTGGTTCCTTATGCTCGCCTCCATATGAGGGGCAGCCCAGTGGACTTTATCCACTCAGTGGACTCAGGCATCAGGTTGCCTGTCAGACAAAATAACAAACTCAGATCGTCTTATTTTGTCCCTACAATGGTGGCAGTCACCCCAAAACCTTTTGGTGGGGTCCCCTTTCCAACAACCCCCACCCCAAGCCACTCTGACAACAGATGCCTCACAGGTGGTTGGGGAGCTCACCTGCAAGACCTCTCTATCCAGGGTACCTGGACTCCACAGGAGACCTATCTACACATCAATCTCCTGGAACTTGGAGCAATCTTCCTTGCTCTTCAAGTATTCCACACCCAGCTCAGCTACAAGGCAGTCCTAGTTCAAACAGACAATCAGGTAGCCATGTTCTATGTGAACAAGCAGGGCGGAACTGGCTCTCTGTCGCACTGCAACAAAGCTTTGCGACTATGGGTCCTCGCCAGAGAGTATCAGATTCATCTCCTTGCGGTGTATCTTCCAGGCATTCAAAACTCTTGGGCAGACAGACTCAGTCGAGTTCTGCTTCCACACGACTGGTCTCTCCATGCAGACCAAGTGGCCAAAATATTTCAAATTTGGGGAACCCCGGACATAGACCTCTTTGCAAGTCTGTTGAATGCCAGACTTCCCCGGTTCTGTTTATTTATTTATTTTATTTTATTTATTACAGTTTCTTATATACCGCGCTATTTAGAATCAGCGCGGTTTACATCATAACAAAACGACCATAACGACAAACTGTCAGGTTTTACATTGAACAGGAGTACAAACTTGGATAACTGGGTTAACTATATACATAAACTATCTACACTGCAGTGTGAGGGCATTTCTAGATTGGGTCATTTCTTGGAGGGGATATCTAGTTCAGTTGCTGTCTGGGAAGTATTGGCAGAAAAGGTATGTTTTGAGAGCCTTCCTGAACTGATATAGATTGGTAATGGCTCTAATGTCAGGGGGTAGGGTGTTCCAGCATTTTGGTACATAAAAACTGAATGCCCTGTTTGTGGTGTTCGTGTTGGACTTTGGACTTTCCAGAATCCCAGCTCAGGGTTGTCAGGCCAGGGATGCTTTCCTCTTCCATTGAGGCCAGGACTTCCTGTATGCCTTTCCACCCATTCCCCTAATTCCCAAAACCCTGTTCAAGCTTCAGAGAGACAGAGGTCATATGATTCTCATAGCTCCACATTGGCCACGGCAAATGTGGTACCCTCTGCTTCTACATCTCTCTCGAGCTCTGCCTCTGGAGTTAGGATCTGCTCCAGATCTCCTTTCTCAGGAGGATGGGATGCTGTGGCATCCCAATCCCCAGTCTCTCCATCTCAGGGCCTGGTTGCTGAAAGCCTAGAACTTCATGGTCTTAACCTTTCTCAGCAGGTAAGGGATATCCTTTATGCTTCCAGGAAACCACCTACAAGACGCTCTTATGTTTCAAGTGGAAAAGGTTTACCATATGGTGCTCGCAGAAGGGTCTTGACCCTCTTGCCATACCTCTGGAATCATTACTGGAGTATCTCCTTCATTTGTCTAATACAAGGCTTAAGACCAATTCAGTGAGTTCATTTGAGTGCTATTGCAGCTTCTTTCAAGCCTCTAAATGGCCAACCTATTTCCTCTCATCCTCTCGTAGCGAGATTTATGAGAGGCCTTCTTTTAACTAAGCCTCCCATCAAGCCACCACCGGTGGCGTGGGACTTAAATCTGGTTCTTGGGCAGCTCATGAAGCTGCCTTTTGAACCATTAGCTACTACCTCTTTGAAATTCCTTTCCTGGAAGGTCATCTTTCTTATTGCAATCACATCAGCACGTCGCATCAGTGAATTGCAAGCATTGGTGGCTGATCCTCCTTATACAAGATTCCATCATAAGGTAGTCCTTAGGACTCATCCACACTTTATGCCAAAGGTGGTATCACCTTTTCATTTAAACCAAGCGGTTTACCTTCCTGTATTTTTCCCAAGGCCTCACGCCTCAAATGCAGAGTTGTATCTCTCTTTCTCTTTCCCTGTCTCTTTGTCTCAGCTTTAAACTCAACTGGAGAGGGACAGTTGGGAAAGGCGGGAAGGCAGCACGCAGGCGCTGTGGGATGCTCTCAAAAGCTTTCCTATTGGATGCTGGGGTGCGTTCCCGTGCAGGCTCCGTCGGTACCGACGATACCCATATGTGAAGACTAAATTCCTGCTGTTCCCAGAGATCACCTGTTACAGGTGAGTAACTATGCTTTATCTGCCATAAGTGGGATCTTGTTCTGTACAGAGCGTGCATTGATTAGAGCACATTTATTTTAGTTGTGTGTAGTTGAATATTAGGGCATTAAGGCAGAATGCTTTGGTGCGACCTCATTTGGAGTATGGTGTGCAATTCTGGAGACCGCACCTTCAAAAGAATGTGAACAGGATGGAGTCGGTGCAGAGGGTTGCTACCAAAATGATTAATGGGCTTCATTATAAAGCATATGAGGACAGACTTAAGGATCTTAATATGTACACCTTAGAGGAAAGGCGGGATAGAGGTGATATGATTGAGATGTTTAAATACCTCCGTGGCATAAATGTTCAGGGAGAGAGCCTCTTTCAATTGAAAGCAAGTTCTGCTACGAGGGGACATGGGATGAGGGTGAAGGGAGATAGATTCAGGAGTGATATGCGGAAATATTTCTTTACGGAAAGAGTAGTGGATCCGTGGAATAGTCTCCCAGTGGAGGTGGTAGAGATGAGGACAGTAACTGAATTCAAGAAAGCATGGGACCAACACAAAGGATCTCTAAAGGCAAAAAGTGGACTGTTGTAGTTGTTATGGAAGGACAGACTAGATAGGCCATGTGGTCTTTTTCTGTCGTCATATTTCTATGTTTCTATGTTTCTAATGCAAGAAGATATATGGATATGTCTGTCATTGTTTGTGACTATTTCTGTTATATAGTTTGTAATAAGATATATTTGTTCTGCAAGGGTTGTAGCTCTGAATTACCTGGATAGGTTGATGGTTTAATGTGAGCGAGCAAGCTTGTGTTGCCAGTATTAGGATTAATAAAGCAATGCAGAAAGATAACTGTATAATCTCCATTCTAGAATTGCAAGTAGTATGCTTTTTAGTATCATAGAATGTGTAGTAGCTATGAGAGAGTGTATTTAGCAAGAGTTCCTCCTACCATAGGTGGCTTCAGTGGTTTGTGAATAGTACTGGGAGTGCAGTATGCCGACCCTGCCCAAGTCTGCTTTGGTGTGGCCCTTAGGCACGGGCATGCCTATAGCAGCATAAATTTAAAGGTCAGGCTGGTGCACATTGATATTGTGTCCTGAGGGGAGGGGCTTACCTCCGTGTGGCTTCCTCTAGTCTGGGCTTCGACTGAAGTGATCTGGGGCTTTGCCTGTGCTGATGGTCAATGTCAGGAGTGATCTGGAGGTAGCAGAGCTGTCAAAATTAATGCTATATAAAATAGTTAATGCTATAAAAATTGTAAAATGAGATGTCTGTTATATATTTTTGGAAAATTTTAATAAAAAGTTAAATGGAAAAAAACTTATTCGAGGGTATAGATTGCAGCCTTGTCTTGATATCAAGGACCAGTAGCTAGTGACTCCATAGCATTGTACTCTGATGTGGTCCACTTCCTTGGGGGGGGGGGGAGAGGGAGTGTCACTTGAATCCTCCTTCATGGATCAGTCATCCTGTTGTGGATTTTGGGCCTACTTTGTGTCCTGTTTGCTCCCTTTGAATTGTTGAAGCAGGCTATTATTTGTTTGTTTATTTACGTTTTCTTATATACCGTGCTATTTTCCATCAGTGTTGTTTACATGGAACATTTTACATACACATTTCAAATGACTTGATTTGTGTTTACAATTAACAGGAATAGGAACTTGGAAAGAAACAGGGGTAACTATTTACATCTGTACAATGCGAATTGATTGGACATTTGCGTAGATCCTATTCTTAAGGATTGTTCCCTAAAGGCAGTGTCGTTAGTTTCCATTTGTTGTCATTTTTAAGTTGCAGGTGCTTTCATGCAGAGATTCTTACCTGTCCTCAGAAAAGGCACTCTATCCGTCTGGTCCCCACTTTATGGGCTAAGGTAGTTTGTCTTTCATATCAACCAGGTGGTCTGCCTTTCACCCTTTTTGGCTGAGCAGAGTAAGGGAAAGGACAAGGATCTTCATTAAGTTGACACATGCAGGATGCTTCTCGGGTACCTGAGAATCAGATTCCTTCCAAAAGTCAGTTTGTTTTGTGCTATTTGCAGGTCTGCATAAGGCTTTTGACTGTAAACCATGAGAAACTCTGGGCCACATTAAGAAGCATGGGTATACCAGATCACCTGATAGTTCTCTTGATCAACCTTTACATTGATCAAGAAGCTACAATTCAAATGGAACAAAGAGCAACAGAATGGTTTAAAATCAGCAAAAGTGTAGGACAAGGTTGCATACTTCTCCCTACTTGTTTAATTTCAGAGACGCAGGACGGTATGAAGACAACAGAGGTGTGAAGATTGGTGGAAGACTCATCAACATCCTTTGCTATGGTGATACCACATTACTGGTTGAAAGTGAAGACTATCTGAAACATTTGCTGCTTAAGATCAAGGAACATAGTCTTAAAATGGGCCTGCACCTTAATTTAAAGACAAAGATCCTGACAATTGGCAAAATCAATAAGTTCATTGTTGATGGAGAAGAAATTTAAATAGTTTTACAACGTCAACCTACTTGGATCAACTATCAATTAAAGAAACAACAAGCAGTCAAAAAATCTGACGCTTTGTTCTTGGCAGAATGGCTATGAAGTACCTAGACAAGATTCTCAAAAGCAGAGATGTCAAATCTTTGTATGGAGAGAGACTTGTTCAAGCTATGATATTTTCAATAACTGAAAAAGACAGACGAGAAGAAAATTGATGCCTTTGAATTATGGTGCTGGCGATGAATACTGTGTATACCTTGGACAGCCCGAAGAAGCTCAGATGAGAAGACTTTGACTTTCTTTGCATGATGTGTCCAAAGTATGAAAGACTATTTGAGAAAGACAAAATGCTTGGCAAGCTAGAAGGTCAACACAAGAGGAAGGCCAGCAATGAGATGGATCGATACAGTAACAGCAGTTATGGATGTCTCTATCAATAATGAGCCGCCTGACTGAAGACCGAACAGTTTGACAACTATCCAGAGGGTCGCCATGAGTCCACACTGACTCGATGGCACTTAACAAAAGCAACAACAACATAAGGGTGAAGCGGCTTCTAAGGCTTCCTTGGTCCACTGGATAGAGGAAGCTGTATCCTCAGCCTGTCTTTTGCATAATTAAACTGTCCTGGAGGGATTGCAGTACACTCCATTTGGGCTCTGACATAGGTCGAGAGGAATGACCCAAGTCACCACCCTACAAATGTCTAACATTACCGCTTAGACTTTCAAGCCAGAGCAGATGTGGATTCTGGTTGCAGAGATTTTGAAGGCAGCTGTCTCTTCCTTCTGCCCAATGGCATAGTAGCTTTGGCACTTCCCACTTGTCTGGACTAGTCTAGCGGGGTGATCTGGAAGGTGACATTTTACTTACCAAGTAGTGTCCTTTCCTGGAGTCCTAGACCAGTCCAGGATCTGCCCCTTGTACTTAATCTCTGCAGTTTAATCTTCCAGGCTTTGATGTTCTGACAGTTGCTTTGTGTATTTGCAGTTCTGTACATAGTTCTATCTTGTTACTGTCAATGAGGTTTGCTTGGGTACAAATATTGAAGCATGCCCCTAGCTGCACCAGCTCAAGTAGCAATGATGTCGGTGGTACAGTAGCTACTATTTTTAATGTCTTACTCTGCTGGCGGGGGGGGGGGGGGGAACAACTCACTTGTCTGGACTGGTCTAGCAGAACTCTAGGAAAGGACATTTATCTGGTAAGTAAAATGTCACCTTGTACTTCTGCTGGAGTTGCACTATATTCTGTGGCTTTTGGTTTTGTAAAAATGATCTTGCTTAACTTGAATGCATGTGTTAGCTTTGGCACTGTTAACTGGTTAATCTGAAGTATGTTTTCTGGAAACATGGGTGTAAAATAAAAAATGAGCTAAAAGGGGAAAGTGAACACTTTATTTTATTCTGCTATAGACAGATATTGAGATCACACGTGAGGAAGACTTTGCTCGCATCCTGCAGCTAGAGGAAGAGTACATTCAGCAGATCTGTGAAGATATCATCAGACTGAAACCAGATGTCGTCATAACTGAGAAAGGAATCTCTGGTATGATGCAGTTCTCTTCATAAATACAGGCTTTGTTAAAGTGTAGTAGACTTTGCGAGTGGGAGGGAATATTTGAGCCAGCCGTAGGTCCTGCAAATAAATGATCAGCAGAGAGCATTGCTAAATGCCTCAATAGCAGGTCATAAAACAAGCGACTGTTCAGAGCCCCAGAGGTAGATGATTATGGGAGTGAAATACACAGTTGTGGTCAACATTATTGGCACACTTGCAGTTTAACCCCTTAATGTCCAATTATTGCTTAAAAAAAGAAAAGAAAATGGCCATTGAAATGTTTTTGGACTATATATGCACACACATTTGATGCACAAAAGAATCAAATAAGACAAATTAAAAAGAAATAGTATAAAAACTGGGACATTGCCAGGACCTGGTCAACAACTTTTCTTCTCTGCTAATGACTATTGGACCTGGTTTACCAAAACAGTTTCTGAGTCCTGAGTTTGTCGTTAAAGTAGAAGTATAATTTTCAATGAAATCATGATGTGTGAAAGAAGAGCAGAGTGGATCTTGTTACTTGGCTTGACGCTTTGGAAGAACATTTGATTATCAGATAAGTGGTATTGTTATGTTGGCCTTCTGAACAGGAAAACACTTGAGGAAAATATTTCATTAGTTATATAAAGGAATGGCATGCATCTCCAGGAACAAGCAGGAATGTAGTCTTCACATATGGGTATCGTCGGTACCAGCGGAACCTGCGCAGGAACGCTCCCCAGCGTCCAATAGGAAAGCTTTTGGGAGCATCCCACAGCGCCTGCGTGCTGCCTTCCTGCCTTTCCCAACTGTCCCTCTCCAGTTCTTTGTTTTCCACGGAGGGAACACAAGAGGAAGAAGTCTTTGAAGGCGGCGTCTCTGGATGGCTCCGAGCGACCCGTCTCCTCCCGGGACCTGTCATCGGGAGACGGAGCAACCGAGGCAAGTACCTACTGTCCTCGTCAAGGACTCCCCTCTGGGGGAACCTGCGTCTGGCCCGATTGTGTTGGGGCCTGAGCCAGCAGCTGCGGAGCCTTCCGGACGAGTCCAGGATGGTGGCTTTGGAGTGCAGTTTTACTGCCTTCATGGAGCAGCAGCAGGTGCTGTTGGCCAGCCTGTCTGGTTCCTCCGCCCCAACCACGAGGCCCTCGACATCAAAGTCAACCCCGGAGGCTGAGCCGATCCTCGAGGCCTTTCTGGCTCAAGTCCATCCTCGGCCGAGGTCCCTCTCCAGCCTCCCGTTCGGGACCGAGGTCATCACCACCGAGCCTGTCGGGGTGGTTGGCGCTGGGGCCCTCGATGCCTGAAGTCCATCCATTCCTCCTCAGAGGCGTTGGCATGGGAAACAGGACGAGGAGTCCCCGGATACCCGCCGGCCTACGGATGTCCCTTCCGATTCCCCAGTATCCAAGCCTTGGAGAAAGTCCCCTCCGGAGGACATGAGGTTCTTGGACTTCGTGCAGGACATGTCCAAGACTTTGGCATTCCCCATGGAGTCAGAGGAGGATCCTTGAGCCGGCGAGCTTGAGATCCTCCAGTATGAGGCCCCGTCTCGGGGAGGCCCTTACTGTACCCATGCCTCAGATCCTAGAACGACTAATGCTCCGTATGTGGGAAGCACCAGCGTCAACACCGGTAATCAGCAAATGACTCGACTCGATGTATCGAGTCCGGAGCCTTGCGTTTCAGAAGTCGCAACTGCCGCACAACTTCATGGTTGTGGAATCGGACATGTGCCGGCTGAAGAGCCAGAAGACGCACTTCTTGGTGCATCCCGGCAGGGTGGCCTGCAACTTGGGTGCCCTCAGCAGGAAATGCTTCCAGGGGGCAATGCTGAATTGTCAGAACCAGGCATACCAGCTGTACATGAGCATGTACCTGAGCGACCTGGCGAAGGAACTCACCGGGTTCTTGGCTGGTCCCTCCGAGGAGCTTTTGCAGCGCTTCAGGGGCCTGTCCAAAGCCATCCGTGAGTGCGCGACGTTTGTCTCGGGCGGCCTGTCTGGTTCGAGTCAGCGGCCCGGGTAGCCGCAGCTGGCATCAGTGCACGCCACCAAGCTTGGCTGCAGTCATCTGACCTTGAACAATGGGTTCAGGACAAGTTGGTCGATATCCCATGCCAAGGGGAGAATCTCTTTGGCAAACCCATGACCGACAAGGCCGCAGATCTGGAGCCCAAGTACATGACGAGGACACGGCTCTCCAAGAAGACCTCTGCCCCTTCTCACAAGAAGGGCTTGGGTAAAAAGCCCTTTTACCCAAGGAAGGGTACTCCTTACCAAAACTACCCCTATTATCAGGTCTGCCTGGCTACCCAACAGGGGCAGCAGGCCAAAGGACAGGGGCATGGCCTGCATAAGCAGAAAGCCCCCAAACCCCAGGCACCAGCTCCGGCCCAGCCCTGTAGTGGCTTTTGACTCCTGCAGCATGCCCCCTCTTCCAACAGGAGCCAGGCAGATCACAGGAAGCTGGCTTGCTTTGTATGCCACCCACAGGTGGACAGCCATAACCACCGATGCCTGGGCCTTACAGGTGGTCCCGGAGGGCTATTTTCACCTAGCCCAGGTGCCTCCTCATTTCCCAGGAGAGCCCCTCAGGTCTCCCCTTCACCAGGACCACCTTCTGAAGGAGTTAGCAGGTCTTCTCAAGGATCAGGCAGTAGAACCGGTGCCCCACCACCTACAGGTCAGGGGCTTTTTCTCCAGGTACTTTCTGGTGCCAAAGAGAACAGGAGGCCTCGGACCCATCCTTGACCTGCCCAACCTCAACAAATTCCTGGTGAGGGAGAAGTTCAAAATGCTTTCCCTTGGTATATTGCTGCCTTACCTCCGCCAGGGAGACTGACTATGCTTCTTAGACCTAAAAGATGCATATACACACATCCTAATACACCCAAGCCACAGGCAATATCAGCGCTTTGTGGTAGGGGGGGGGGGCAATCACTATCAGTACAGGGTACTTCCCTTTGGCCTTGCCTCGGCCCCCAGGGTGTTTACAAAGTGCTTGACAGTGGTGGCCGCCTTTCTCAGACTCCAAGGGGTGTTTATCTTCCCCTGTCTCGACGACTGACTCATCAGAGGCACTTCAGCCATCAAGGTCCACCAGGCCACAACTCGCACCATCCAGGTGCTACAACATCTAGGGTTCATAATCAACTACCCCAAGTCCAGCCTCACTCGGATTCAACAGCTGGAGTTCATTGGGCCAGAATCAACACCCTTCTGGCGAAGGCCTTTCACCCTTTCTGGCGAAGGCTTATGGCTCTAGCAGGACAAGTGAGTCGCAGGTCTGTAGTGTCAGCAAGGCAGTTCCTGCGCCTCCTCGGGCACATGGCTTCCACAGTGCATGTGACCCCAGATGCCCGCCTCCATATGCGGACAGCCACAGGGCGCCTCAGACAGGATCAAAGTGTCCAGGCGTCTGGTACTGCACTGGCCTGGTGACTCCAACCACATCACTTGGAGGCGGGAATGCCTTTCCAGGTTCCTTTACACACGAGGATGCTGACCACGGATGCATCCATGCTGGGCTGGAGGGGCCCTTTGCCAGGGTATACACACTCAGGGAGTTTGGTCCCCAAGCAAGAGGACACAGCAAATCAATTTCTTAGAACTCCGTGCCATCCGCCTAGCCCTGGAAGTCTTCAGGCAGCTCCTGGCCCACAAACTGGTCTTAGTGCAGACAGACAACCAGGTGGCTATGTTCTATGTAAACAAGCAGGGTGGTACGAGGTCCCGTCTCCTATTTCAGGAAACCCTGGACCTGTGCTCCTTCACAGCACGGCATGGCATTCTCCAGCCCCACGAATGGCAGCTGGACCGTGGGGTAGCCAGTTGGCTTTTCCGAACCTGGGGGTGGCCAGTGATGGACCTATTTGCGAGTCCAGACAATCGCCAGCTGCCCCGTTTCTACTCCCAGCTACCGCACCCGGACAGGGTGGCCGTCGATGCATTTCTGGTATCGTGGTCGGTGGTCCTTCTGTATGAATTTCCCCCGACGCCTCTGGTGGCCAAGACTGTTGAAGATTCTCCAGGACAGAGCCTCGGTCATCCTTATCACCTCATGGTGGCCCAGGCAACCCTGGTTTCTGCTGCTTCTGCAGCTAGCAGTGGAGGCTTCCATTCCCTTGGGGTCCTCCCTGTGCCTCCTATCTCAGGAGGGGGGCTCTCTCCTGCACCCCAACCTCAGCTCCCTCACCTTGATGGCGTGGCGGCTGAAAGGGTAATTCTCCAGGACCAAGCAGGAAGTCAGTCCTCACATATGGGTGACGTCGGCGCCGACGGAGCCCTCGCGGAGCAATTTTCCCCAGCTTTCACAGAAAGCCTTTGGGAATTGCAGCGCGCATGCGCGGTCGCCTTCCCGCCCAAGGGTGCCATCTTAGCCAGTCTTCTTTTTTCCGCGGAGCCCTACAGACGTACCCGTCGTGTCCCCGCTAAAAAAGTTGATTTTCGTGAGTTTTACTCGTTTTTCAAGTCGGTTCGACGCCAGTCGTTTTCCTGCCCGGACTCGCGACGCCGTTGCGAGTCCTTCCCTTATTTTTCGGTTTTTCTGATTTTTGGTCAGTTTCGTTTTCGGTTTTTCACTGGCAGCCCGGTCCTTTGACCTTGCAGGGGCCCTTTTTCCCCCGATGGCTGCCAGTGGTTTCAAGCGGTGTGGTCAGTGTGACAGAAATATGTCACTCACTGACACACACGATAATTGCCTCCGCTGCCTGGGCCCGGATCATGAAGAAATGATCTGTGGAGCCTGTGGCAAAATGTCCTCCAAAGCGTTGAGGAGTCGGCGGCATCAGCGGGATAGAATCTTCGCTGACCCCAGCCGTACCCGGACCTCGTCGGAGGCCTCGGCATCCAGAGGCTCCAGCTCTGAACATCGCCGAAGCTCCTCCGACAGGGGTTCTCCCTCCGGAGACCATCGACGGAAGACAAAACCCGCGAGGGCGGTGTCGGTGGACGCTCCTGGCTCCGCGAGGGCCAGGTCGCATAGCCCCGACAGCCGTCCCGGGTCTTTGGAGAAGGAGCACCGCCCGAAGCGACCTCGCCTGGAGTCGGAGTTGCCTGCTCGGGTAAGTCCTGTGGTCCTTCTGGACTCGCCTCCGAGAGGTCCGACGTCGGGCCCGACGCCGTCGGGGCCCGAGTCGGGGACTGCTGGGTCACCTGAGGTCGGACTCAGGTTGACGGCCTTGGAGAGCAGACTATCTGCCTTCATGGACCAGCAGCGGGCACTGATCGCTAGCCTCGCTGGCGCCGCTGCCCCGACCGCCGGGACGTCGACGTCGACGTCTAAGTCGACCCCGGAGACCGAGCCGATCCTCGAGTCCATGCGAACTCGAGTCGATCCTCGGTCGAGGTCACCCTCGGCCTCCCGTTCGGGACCAAGGTCGTCGCCGCCGACTCCCTTGGCGTCGGGGCGGCCGACGCCTCCGCCTGCCCGAGCCGACCCCACTGATTCCTCCTCGGAGTCGGTCTGGGAGTCTGAAGAGGAGGAGTCACCTGATTCCTTTCGGACTCGGTGTGTCCCCTCGGACTCACCTGAGTCCGAACCTCGGAAACAGTCCCCTCCGGAGGATGCCCGGTTCTCGGACTTCGTCAGGGATATGGCCAAGGCTTTGGCCTTCCCGGCGGATCCCGAGGAGGAGCCTCGAGCCGAAGAGCTCGACGCCCTTCAGTACGACTCTCCCGCCCGGGAGCACTTTACTGTACCGGTGCCTCCCATGCTGGAACGACTACTCTTCCGCATGTGGGAGAGTCCAGCCTCGTCGCCGGTATTGAGCAAGCGGGTCGATTTCCATCTATCGAGTCCGCAAGAGTCCTGGCTTCCAAAAAGCACAGCTACCACACCATTCCATGGTAGTGGAATCGGCCATGCATAGGCTGAAGAGCCAGAAAATGCACTCCTCGGTGCCCCCTGGCAGGGAGGCCCGTAACCTGGATGGCCTTGGTAAGAAGTGTTTCCAGGGCTCTATGCTGGCTTGTCGTGTCCAGACCTACCAGCTATACATGGGCATGTATCTCCGAGACCTGGCTAAAGAGCTAGCCGGATTCTCTGCTGGACTGTCCGAGGAACCTTTGCGGAGGTTCCTAGCCTTAACATCTGGTATTCGGGAATGCTCCAAATTCATGTCCCGAGCAGCCTATGATGGCTTTGAAGCATCGGCTCGTGTGGCCGCAGCCGGCATCGGTGCCCGCCGACAGGCTTGGCTTCAGTCGTCTGACCTTGAGCCTTGGGTGCAGGACAAGTTGGTCGAGGTCCCCTGCAGAGGTGAGAACCTCTTTGGCAAGCCCATGGCTGAAAAGGCTGCACAAATCGAGACGGAGACTCTCACCAGGACCAGGCTTTCTAGGAAGACCTCCGCCCCTTCCCAGAAAAAGAAGGGCTCGGGGAAAAAAGTCCTTTTACCCGAGAAAGGCGGCTGCCTACAAACACTACCCCCAATATCAGGCCCCTCCAGCTCCCCAACAGGGTCAGCAGGCCAAGGGACAGGGTAACGGGTCCCGTAGGCAGCAAGCCCCCAAGCCTGCACCACCAGCCCCTGCTCAGCAGGGTGGGGGTTTTTGACTTCCTCAGCATAGCCTCTCCCCCTCAGCTGGTTCCTCCCAGCACCGGAGGCCGGCTGGTTCACTTCGCCCACAGGTGGTCCAACATCACTTCAGATGCCTGGGTGCTTCAAGTCGTGCGAGAAGGATATCTTCTCCACTTCCATCAGGTCCCTCCCTCTTATTTTCCGGGGGAACCTCCGCGACTCCCTCTGCACAGGGACTTACTCCTTCAGGAGTTAGCAAGTCTTCTTCAGGACCAGGCTGTGGAACCGGTGCCCCACCACCTGAGAGGTCAAGGCTTTTATTCCAGGTATTTCCTAATACCAAAAAGGACAGGAGGCCTAAGACCCATCCTGGACTTGCGCAACCTCAACAAGTTCCTTGTGCGGGAAAAGTTCAAGATGCTTACCCTTGGAATCCTTCTGCCCTACCTCCAGCAGGGAGATTGGCTATGCTCCTTGGATCTAAAGGATGCCTACACGCACATCCTCATCCACCCAAGCCACCGCCAATACCTAAGGTTTGTGGTGGCCGGAAATCACTACCAGTACAGAGTACTGCCCTTTGGCCTGTCCTCCGCACCGCGAGTCTTCACAAAATGTCTCGCGGTGGTGGCGGCCTATCTCAGGCTTCACGGCCTCTATGTCTTTCCGTACCTCGACGACTGGCTCATCAGAGCGTCGTCCCCCCCGGCAGTCACCAATGTCACACACCGCACGGTGACTCTTCTGCAGTACTTGGGCTTTGTCATAAACTTCGCAAAGTCCACTTTGCTCCCCTCACAGGATCTCGAGTTCATCGGTGCAAGACTGCACACTCCTCAGGCTCGAGCTTTCCTGCCTCTCGACAGGGCTCAACGGCTCACGGACTTAGCCGGCCGTTTTCGCAGCCAGTCCCTGGTCTCCGCCAGGCGCTTCCTGAGACTACTCGGCCATATGGCTTCCACCGTCCACGTGACCCCCAATGCTCGCCTGAATATGCGGCCGGCTCAATGGTGCCTTCGCAAGCAGTGGCAACAAGCCACCGGCGGGCTAGCCGACTTAGTGCGCCTCTCCAGACCGCTGGCCTCTTCCCTACAGTGGTGGCTTCATCGGCCGAACCTGGTGCTCGGAATGCCTTTTCAGTCGCCTCAGCCGACTCAAGTGCTGACGACCGATGCTTCCCTCCTGGGCTGGGGAGCTCATTGCCAGGGGGCGTGTACTCAAGGTCTCTGGACCGCGTGGGAATCTGCTCAACAGATCAACTTCCTGGAGCTCAGAGCTATTCGTCTGGCGCTCAAGGCTTTCTCCCACCTGACTTCTCACCAGTCCGTCCTTGTCCAGACGGACAATCAAGTTGCCATGTTCTACGTGAACAAGCAGGGCGGCACGGGCTCCTTCCTTCTCTGCCGAGAAGCTCAGAAGCTCTGCTCTTGGGCCGTCAGTCACGGCATTCTTCTCAAAGCAGTTTATCTCCCAGGCCAGGAGAATTGCCTGGCCGACAAACTCAGCAGGATACTCCAGCCGCACGAGTGGCGTCTGGATCCCTTGGTAGTCCAGAAACTCTTTCTGAAGTGGGGCCTCCCCACGATGGATCTCTTTGCCAGTCCTCTCAACCGGCAACTTCCTCGCTTCTGCTCGCGTCAGCCACATCCCCTTCGGGTAGCGGCAGATGCATTTCTGCTCTCATGGTCGGAAAGCCTTCTCTATGCTTTTCCTCCCATCCCGCTAATCTCCCGAACTCTGTTCAAGGTTCTCCGGGACAAAGCGTCCATGATCCTGGTGGCTCCTCGCTGGCCCAGACAGCCTTGGTTTCCACTCCTGTTGCAATTAGCGGTAGAGGATCCGTTCCCTCTGGGGTCTCAACCGGATCTCCTAACACAGGATCAGGGGTCTCTGCTCCACCCCAACCTCCGATCGCTCAACCTAATGGCCTGGCGGCTGAAAGGGTAGTCCTTGCTCCCCTTCTCCTGCCGGCAGAGGTGGAAGAGGTCGTCCTAGCTTCTCGGCGACCTTCTACCCGCAAATGCTACGCCCTAAAATGGTGTCGCTTTTCCGTTTGGTGTGTATAGCAGTCTCAGGATCCCTTCTCCTGCCCGGTGTCGGTGATCTTGCAGTACCTGCTCTACCTCTCTAATCTGGGACTTAAGTCCAACTCCGTCAAAGTCCACCTCAGTGCTCTTTCAGCACACCATGTGCCGGTGGACGGCAGACCTCTTTCCAGCGACCCTCTTGTAGCACGGTTTCTCCGAGGTCTCCTTCTACTAAAACCACCTCTGCGCCCGCCAGCACCTGACTGGGATCTGAATGTGGTTTTACAGCGGATCACCTGTCCGCCTTTTGAACCGATGGCTACCTGTTCTCTGCGTTTTCTTTCGTGGAAAACCTTATTCCTGATAGCCCTCACTTCCGCTAGACGCGTAAGTGAATTGCAGGCCCTCGTGTCTGATCCTCCATTCACTCGGTTCTACAAAAATAGGGTAGTCCTACGGACTCACCCAAAATTTCTTCCAAAAGTTGTCTCCCCTTTTCACATCAATCAGGAGGTGGTACTTCCAACCTTCTTTCCCAGGCCTCACTCCAGCCGAGCTGAACGAGTCCTGCATACCCTGGACTGTAGAAGGGCATTGAACTTCTACCTTGACCGTACGCGGGAGCACCGTAAAGCTGCTCAGCTTTTTGTGTCTTTTGACCCCAATAAATTGGGGCTCCCGGTCTCCAAGCGTACCCTGTCCATTTGGGTTGCTGACTGTATCGCTTGGGCTTATGGGGCAGCCGGACTCTCCTTAGAAAGTCGAGTCACGGCTCATTGTGTTCGGGCGAAGGCTACGTCAGTGGCTTACCTCCGCTCTGTTCCGCTGGCAGACATCTGCTGGGCCGCTACTTGGTCTTCGAGCCAGACTTTTGCGGTCCATTACTGTCTCGAGAGGGAGTCCCGCAGGGACAGTGCTTTCGGACAGGCAGTCCTCCGAAATCTCTTCGAGGTTTGAGCAACTCCTACCCTCCATCCCGGATGGGGGCTACCGGTGGGTAATAATTCAGCGAAGATTCCTTCCTTCTGTACTGCCGAGCTAGAGGGAGCTCATTTTTGTGCTTAGGGTCTCCGGTAGCCTTAAGCTTGGGAGTCCCATATGTGAGGACTGACTTCCTGCTTGGTCCTGGAGAAAGCGTAGTTACTCACCTGTAACAGGTGTTCTCCAGGAGCAGCAGGAATCAGTCCTCACAACCCTCCCTCCTCCCCGTGGAGTTGCAATCATCTGCTTTAGTTTTTTTGCAAATTTTTATGCTGTCTTTTAGCTATGTCATCAGACTGGCTAAGATGGCACCCTTGGGCGGGAAGGCGACCGCGCATGCGCGCTGCAATTCCCAAAGGCTTTCTGTGAAAGCTGGGGAAAATTGCTCCGCGAGGGCTCCGTCGGCGCCGACGTCACCCATATGTGAGGACTGATTCCTGCTGCTCCTGGAGAACACCTGTTATAGGTGAGTAACTACGCTTTCTTGCTCCGCTCCTCCTTCCAAGGAATATTGAGAAGATTTTGCTGGCCTCACAGAGGCCGTTGACCCAGACGGTCCTACGCCTTCAAGTGACGCAGATTTGTGTCGTGGTGCGAGGAGCAGGAGGTTGATCCTTTCTCTTGCCCGGTGGGGGTGGTTTTGCAATACCTTCTCCACCTTTCTGATTTGGGCCTCAAGTCCAACTCTGTCAGAGTGCACCTCAGTGCCATAAGAACATAAGATATGCCATACTGGGTCAGACCAAGGTCCATCAAGCCCAGTATTCTGTTTCCAACAGTGGCCAATCTAGGTCATATGTACCTAGCAGTTTCCCCAATGTACCTACCAGTTTTGCCCTTGCGGCAAACCACTTCCCAGTAGATGAGAAGCCTTTTTCCGCCCACCCCTTGGTCTCTCGGCTTCTGAGGGGCTTGCTTCTCTTGAAACCCCCTGTCTGCCCCCCCCCCCCCCCCCCGCGACTGAATGGGATCTGAATGTGGTGCTAGGGCAGCTTACTAGGCCACCCCTTGAACTGATGGCTACCTGCCATCTACGCTACCTCTCTTGGAAAGTGGTTTTCTTGGTGATGCTCACATCTGCCCGGAGGGTGAGTGAGCTCCACGCCCTAGTGTCAGAAAGGCCTTACACCAGTTTCTATAGGAACTGGGTGGTGCTTCGCACGCAAGCACCCCAAGTTCCTCCCGAAGGTGGTCGTCTCGTTCCACCTCAAATCAGGAGGTGGTTCTGCCTACCTTTTTTTTCCCAGGCTACATGCCAGTCAGTCAGAGACAGTACTGCATACCCCTGACTGTAAGAGGGCATTGGCCTTCTATATCCAGTGTATGCAAGTGCATCGGAAGGCTTCTCAACTTTTCGTTTCATATGACCCCAGTAAGCTGGGGGTGGTGGTATCAAAGCATATGCTGTCCACCTGGGTAGCAGACTGTATTGCCATGGCATACAAGGCAGCTGAGCTTCCGATGGAGGGTTGTGTTACGGCCCATAGGGTCAGGGCCATGGCAGCATCAGTGGCTCTTTTGTGCTCTGTTCCTCTGGCAGACATCTGCCAGGCTGCCACCTGGTCTTCAAGTCAGACTTACGCAACCCATTATTGCCTGGACAGGGAGTCCCAACGGGACAGTGCCTTCGGCCAGGCTGTACTCCGTAACCTTTTCGAGGTCTAGGCAACTCATGCCCTCCAACCTTTGTGTTTAGGCTTCTGGAGTGCTATTCCTTTAGTTGGACTTCTATTGTAGAGGGAGCTTTTTTTAGCTATGGGTTCTCGGTAGCCTATAGCTGGGGAGTCCCATATGGGAGGACTGACTTCCTGCTTGTTCCCAGAGAAAGCATAGTTACTCACCTGTAACGGGTTCTTCGGGGACATCAGGAATCAGTCCTCAGGACCCTCCCTCCTCCCCTTGGAGTTGCAGTCCTATTATTTTATTTGTTCTTTTTGCCGTCCATCTTAGCTATGTCATTTGACTGAGCAAGATGGCACCCTTGGGCGGGCAGGGGACCAGGCATGTGTGATAGCAGCTCCCAAAGGCTGTCTCTGATAGCTGGGGATTTGCTCCGCACGAGGGCTCAGTCGGCACCAACGTCACCCATATGTGAGGACTGATTCCTGCTGTCCCCAGAGAACACCTGTTACAGGTGAGTAACTACGCTTTATCTTAATACATTAATATTTTGTCTTATATATGCTTTCATTCAAATTACAGAAATTTTATGAAAAGTGACTCCTTCAAGGGTACACCTCCCTTGTTGCTAACATACTGTAACACTTTTATAGACTTGAGCTGAGTGCTGCTACTCTACTTCCAGACAAAATGACAGGGAGTGTGGTGAACGTCAGGGTTAAAATCAGCAGTGATGGAAGTCAGGTTCTCCACAGCACTTGAAAAATTAATGCATAGAGCACTCCCCTGCAGCTTAGAGGGAGCATTATTGGTAACACTACCATTCTGGATCAGTCCAAACAAACGGGTTAAAACACCCCCCCCCCCCCCCCCCAACCAGCAGATAAGACAAAACTACCAGAAGAGTTGTGAACATCACTAGTAGTATGATAGCACAGCAATGGGGTACCCCTTCAGTATTTCTCTATCTCAGCAAATAATGGTTGGAAATCAGTAGAGCCTCAGTGTCTGAAGACTGGATATTGGTAGACAGCACTTTTCCCGACAAGCCCCCGGGAGTATATGTGATACCCTGATTAAGCAGGTGAATTTAGTAGGTAGGCCCAACTTCTGGCTAAGAGCCAGTTCAGTTTCTGGAGGACTTCGTAGGCTGCTTGTCCCTTAATTTTTAATTTTTGTTTGAGTTTTTTTAATTTGTCTTGCTAAACTTCACCGGTACTTTTCAGGTACCCGATCTTTCCTTCCCCCCACCCCCCAGATTGAGGAAGTTGAGACTGTGAGGAGCAATGCCCGGGTAGGGTGAAGATGGTGACTGAGAGTACCTGGAGGAGGGGGGGGGGGGGATAACGTTCAGCAGAGTCAGCGATCAGCTCCTTCTTGCAGCATTTTGCTGTTTTCTCTGCCCATCAACTCTCTTCATAGCAGTGCAGCCTCTTTGCAAACTAGTTTCCGCTGAGCCGCCAGAACCCAGCCACCAGACCGCGTGCATGCTGCGTCATGCCCACCCCTTTTCCCCCGCTGTCTGGCCTGCAGAAAGAAGCGCTGCTTTTTAATTGACTGCTTTTGTTCCTCCTGCGCCAAACATCCAGGGGAGTCTTCTGTGGTGGCATCCTCAGCCATCACTAAGCAGCAGCTCCAGCCACATGTTCACCACCAGTGGTGGCGGGGCCTTCCGGCATTGTTGATGCAGGATGACCCACTTCTCACCGCCTCGCACTACCAACATGGGGAGAGTAGTGGGAGATGTGCTGAATGCTGCTGGGAACAGTCGGGGAGGTACTTCTGATACAACTGAGTTTGCTGCCATTTTTTAGCATGCATGGTCGCTCTGGAAGGACAGCCGGGCCACTTCTCCCTCTTTGCCAGCTCCAGAGCAGACCTCCAGCCAAGCATTTCTGTTCTACAAATGCATCCCTGACATGGATTCCCCTCAGGTGACTTTCAAATGCCACAGGGGTCTCACTTGGGCACTTGAGAAGCTGGAATCCCCAGAGGAGGAGGAGGATGGGGCTGCAGGCTCAGTCGCATCTGCAAGTGACCTAGATCAGAGGACATAAAGTTCCCACTCTGGGGTGAGGAGAGAAATGCGGGTGGTGCGCCTCTTCTGGCGGGAGGAGATGGCTCCATTGATAAAGCAGGTCACTGGAGCTCCGCATCCCTGAAGTCTCCATGGGGAACCTTTAGTCAGACATGGACCCTATTCTCAAGGGCATCAGAACCCCATCACAGGCCTTTCCATTCCTGGCGGAGCTGCACCAGATAGTGACAGGGGAATGGGACAAACCTGACATTGCCTCAGGAGGACTTGCAGCGCTGGCTGCAGTATCCCAAGGTAGACTCCTTGGTGATAGCCATCACTAAGCACACCACCGTTTTAGTGGAAGGAGGGAGCAGCCTTGCGTGCTCCCCAGGACATAAAAGTAGAAGACCTTCTAAAGACTCCTTTACTGAGTCCTCCCTGGGGTTGCAGACGGCTGTATGTGGTACAGCTGTTGCCAGAAGGGGCGAACACCACCTGCCTGGAGTCAGTTTTCGCCTTTCTGGCTGACACATTTTACAATCTTTTACAGCTCAGTGCCCGTGGGGTAGCAGTGGCAAATGTTGCTTGGCACTGGCTTTAGTTGTGAAATTGGTTTACCAATATGGTGTCCAAGACTTGCCTAGCCGGGCTTCCCTTCAAAGGCTCCCTCCTGTTGTGGAGGACCTGGAGAAGCTGATGAAGGACTTGGTGAGGTCAAGCCCCAGCACTTACCGGAGGACAAGCTGAAGTCCAAGCGCATGTTTTTCCTGGCCAGCTTTCATGACGCAGGCTCTCCACAAGCCATGTCGTTACCAGCAGAGTCATCCCTTCTATTTCTTGGGTGGGTGTGCACCTTCCTTCTGCAGAGCATGCTGCCATTGGGGGAGGGGGGGTTCAAGGCCCTGCATAAGTCCCCAATCTCTCCCCACTCATCACACTGACAGGAGGGCCCATCCACAGTACTGCAGGTTGGCTGTTTCCTGTGGCTCTTTTGGAGAGCATGGGTCCAAGTCTCATCAGACCACTCTGTCCTACACTTCTTCAGTCAAGGTTATGCATTGGACCTAGCTGCTGCTCCCATTCTCGACTGTTTTCTTGTCTCCCTCCCTGCGGATCAGCCCTGAAACACACAGCCAGAGACTCTTCAGCATCTCCATGATATACGAGCCATTGTGCCTGGACCCCTGAAAGAATGTGGCACGGGCTGCTACTCTGTTTCCGGATGCCCAAGATGGACAGCGCATTCCATCCCATTTTAGATCTCCAGGGCTTCAATCGCAGCCTGCGCATGCCTCGCTTCCATCAGTCATGCTGTCGGTATGCCCCAGCAAATTCCTGGCAATGCTAGATGTTATGAAAGTGTATCTCCATATACCTATTTGGCACGGTCATCAGTGGTACCTCTGGTTTGCCATTCTGGGTCAGCACTTCAAGTTCTGCATGCTCCCTTTCAGCCTTACAACAGCGCCACGAACCTTCTCCTAGGTCTTAGTGGTGGCAGCAGCTCTGTGACGTGTCAGCATCTGTGTTCATCTTTACCTGGACGATTGGCTCATTCAGGCACGCTCCTTGCCAGATGCAGAACGGACCTTTCAGGCAGTAGTAAAGCAGTTGGAGTGCCTCGGTTGGGTCGTTTTAATCACGAAAAAAGTTCTCTCTGCCTGTCAGACACTTGAGTTCCTCGGGGTTCACTTTGACATGGTACAGGCCAGGGTATGCCTCACACAGGATAAGTGTCACTGCTTTCATTGACAGCTGCACAGCTTTCTGGATCTGCCTGTCCCGCAAGTTCGGAATTACCTACTCTTGCCCGGAGCAATGGCAGCAACTCCAGATGTCATACTTGGACCTGTGTCCACATGCACCCCCTGCAGCAGGCCTTTGTGGGCTGCTGGTCTCCCATCACGCAGGACTTCTGCCTTCCGCTTCTGCGGTCTCTGCTGAACAGCCTGTCCTGGTGGGCCTCTCCTGACCATCTCCTCCAGCGGGTTTCATTGGACACCCCCTTTGGGTGGTGGTGATGACGGATGCCAGTCTCTCAGGCTGGGGGGCTCATTGTCTGGATTGCTTTGCTTAGGGAACATAGTTACCCATGGAGTCCAAGTAGGCGATCAGCTGCCTTGAGGCATGAGCCATTTGGTGTGCCCTCCTACACTTTCATTCCCTGGTATAGGGGCAGGCCATTAAGTACTTTCAGGCAATGCCACGGCAGTCTCCTATGTCAGTCTCCAAGGCAGCACCAAGTGTCATGTACTTGCTCGCGGGATGCAACTGCTTTTACCTTGGGCAGAAGCCTATCTTTTGGCCCTCTCGGCCCAACACATCGTGGGGCAGGACAATGTACAGGCCAGTTTTTAGTTGCCATTTGCCTCAACCCCTCAGAGTGGGAGCTTGCGCCATAGGCCTTTCCACACATTGTGCAACAGTGGGGCTTGTTGGCAGTGGATCTCATTGCCTCCCCTGGGAACACCAAGGTGCCGGCCGCCTTCAGCTGTTGGTGGGCCACAAACTCAGCTGCAATGGATGCCCTTGTTCAGCAGTGGCCTTGGGCTCGACTGCTCTCTTTCCTCTGTAGGTCATGATTCCCCGAGTGATCCATCTGATAGAATGCCATCTGCGGTCAATTGTCTGTTTCTCTGGACCAGCCTCGCTGTCCTTGGTATGCCGACCTGAAGTGACTACAGGTAGCCAATTCTCTCCCTCTTGGCAACCACCGTGGTCTTCTCAGTCAAGGTCCCATCCTCATGGAGTAACCCAGGCCGCCCTTGCTTGCAGCCTGGCTCTTGAGTGGCGCCGCCTGAAGCATAAAGGTTATTCACCGTTGGGTCATTGGTACCTTTTTGAATGCTCGCTGCCATTCTACCTCCATTACCTATGTTAGGGTGTGGACCCTTTTTGAGCTTTGGTGTCAACCCTGTCGCCTCTCTCCATGGAAGGCTCGCATTCCACAGATGCTGTCTTTCCTGCAGCGGGGCTTCCAGACCGTACAGGTGACAGCCTTAACTGCCTTTTGGTGTCCCATCACAGGGCATTCGCTGGCAGTACCTCACTATGTAACTAGATTTCTGAAAGCTGTGCAGGCCCTCTGGCCTCTAATGCAGCCGGCTGTCCCCCCTTGGCAGCTATCATTGGTTCTTGGGCTCTTATTCATCTGCACTTTGAGCCACTACATCAAGCCACGCCTAAGGACATCACACTGAAGGCTGTGTTCCTCATCACTATTACTTCGGCCAGACACATATCTGAACTACAAGCACCGTCCTTTCAGGACCCGTATCTGGTCCTTTCTGAGGAGGGCGTGACCTTGTTCCATACCCTCCTTCCTTCCCAAGATCCTCAGGTCATTTCCCTGCCCTCCTTTACTATGGATGAGTGCGTGGGCAAGGACAAGCATCTCCATCAGCTGGATGTTGCAGGGTATTAATGCAGTACTTAGAATTTACCAATTCCTTTCGGATGTCTTATCATTTTTTTATTTTTTTTTTTGTCTGCTTTGCAGGGCCCCGACTGGGTCACCATGCGGCAAGTCCACTATCAGAAGGTGGATTAAAGAGGCTGGCTGTTTGCGGGCAAGCCCGTACCGCAGGGTTTACAGGTGCATTCCACTCGCACGCAGGCGGCCTCTTGGAAAGAAGTTTCTTCCATTTCGCCCTTGAACATCTGTCAGGCGGTGACATGGTCAACCCTCTACACATTCTCATGCCATTACTGTTTGGATGTGCAGGCGTGTGCCATGGCCCAGTTCAGTACTGGGGTACTCATGGCTGCACACTCAACCTGCCCAGAAGGGGAGTAGCTTTGGTACTTCCTGGTCGTCTGGACTGGTCTAGCAGGTTGATCCGGAAGGGGAAATTTTACTTACTGATGATTTCCTTTCCTAGAGTCATGCTAGACCAGTCCAGGACCCACCCCTCCATAGAGATTATGGTGCCTACTCTGTATTCATGGTCTAACATCAGCTTAATTTCTTGTACATAGTTGGACCTGGGGGCTCAGGTGGCTGTGTTCCTCTAATTCTCTATCGTTGGGCTTGGAAGCCTCTGAGATTCTCCTTGGGTACCATAGCTTGTTATGCATGCTGAAGGGGTGCCCCTAGCTGTACTGAGTATCATACTACTAGTGATGTTACGACTCGTCTGGTAGTTCTGTTTCATCTGCTGGTTGGGGGTGTTAACCCGGTTGTCTGGTCTAGCACAACTCCAGGAAAGGAAATTATTGGTAAATAAAATGTCCCCCTTATTAAATTTGAACAATCCATATTATAGTGCCATCCTATGAATTGGATCCAAACAGCTGAGCAGAGCGCCAAGCTGAACATAGTTTAGGCAACTATCCACAGGATTACTGTGAGTCAATAGACTTGATGGCACCTAATAACAAAAGAACTGCGCTCGGATGCTAAGATCAGAACATGCAAATAGTTTGATTTCTCAATGCTGCTTTATAACTAATTAAAATCTGTCTCCGCATTATGTTTTTGGGCTCTATATTTTGTGTGCACAGAGTTCATGATCTGTGTGCACAGCTTAGAGAGAACATTGCTTACCAGATAATTTTCCTTTCCTGGAATCCTGCTAGACCAGTCCTGGACCCACCCTGAGAAACTGGCTGCTGCATCTGCGAGGGAGTTACTGTAGAATTTTCACTAGTATCATAGGCTTCTTGTGTATATAGTTCAACAGAATCCTTACATAGTATTGGGGGGAGGGACCTGTTAGCCCTGCTTTCTGTAATCTTTGTTCTGAGCTTCCTTCAGAGGCTGGGTCAGGTTCTTGGATTGCCCCATTTTCTTTGTTGGTGAAATACTGAAGAATGCTCCTAGTTGCACCAGTCTGTCACAGTGATGATGTCAGCATGTCTTTCCAATCGTTCCTCCAGTAGATGCTTGGGTTATGCTCACCTACCAGCAGATGGAGACAACAGAGCTGAAGCAGCCCATAAGGAGGCTGGGCACCCTCACTTAGCCAGTATTTTCTCAGTCTTAGCAGATAGTGGATGTGTGTAGCCTGTGCTGACCTGTACTGGTGATTTGCTGATGCTTGGCCTGTGGGGTTCTTGGTGTTCCTGGGCAAGGGGGTGTAGAACCCGGTGGTCTGGGTCCCCCTCCCCCATCCACACTCAAGGCTCCTCCCTCCCCACTCCTCAACATTTGGGAGGGGTCCCGGAGTTGAGTGGTTCTCTTGGCACAGATCTCGCCTTAAACAAAAAAAATAGAGAGAACTGGAGGTAGGAGCAGAGCAGCAATTCAAAAGGGGAGAGGGGAACCAGACCAGGAGGGCTCAGTTTGTGTGCAGCTGAGTTCTGGTAAAGGCTGGGGCCATTTTGGGGGTGTGGGGGAGTGTAGCACATTACCAGTGTCGCCCAAAGCTGAACCGGAGGTCTGCAGCCTCAACACTATGACTACGGACTTGCTAGGCATGCAGGTTTTGCAGGGCGCCTTGGATAGCGCTCCCAGTGACCACAATCGTGAACTCGAGGGATATCGGACCCTTGACCTCCTTCAGGAGGCACCCGTCTGCATGTGCTGCAAGAGACTGCCCCTGCACACTGTCCTGAAAGCAGGTCAAAGCTGCTGCCTGAACCTTTAAGGAGCTCTAGGCCAAACCCTTCTCCAAGCCAACCTGCAGGAAGGCTACAATGTTCAGAACGGAGGCCAAAAACAGCCATATCCCATGCTCTGCACCAGGCCTCAAATTTGCCATTCGCGAACGGAACCTAGAGATGTGGAATGCCAATGTGCATGCAGCAAGTGCTGCTCAGCTATTACACTCTGATTCAAGCTGGGATTTGAATTTGGTCCTTTCGGTCTTGGCAGAGGCTTTGTTTGAGCCACCTCAAGGATTTGACATTCGAGGTAGTGTACTTGGGCACGATTTGTTCCGAATTCTTGAAGGACTACAAAAGGGGACTGCTACTTCTGGAGAGAGATCTGCAACTGTAAGTATTACTTCTGGGAATTTTTCTAAATCTTGGGGGGAAAAGGAATTCTTTAGATTAAAGCTATTAATCTGTGAACCCAGTGAATTTGTTAAATCGGTCTGGGCCTAGTAGTAGCAAAGGGTTTTCAGTTCAAAATTAAAACACAGAGGAGAGATTTCTGGTTAAATTTAGAACCCAAGACTCCCTCTATCTAAACAAGGGCTGTGGGACTTCCCCCCCCCCCCCCCCCCCCCCCGGAGGTTGGTCACAGATTACCTTAGAAGCAAACGACAGGGTACTGTGTAGCAGCCAGCTTTTAATAAGTCTTGGGAACATTCTGGGGCAAGTAGGGGCTCTTCCGAAGGGATGGGCTTCACCTTAACCGGGATGGAACCAGGCTGCTGGCATTAACCTTTAAAAAGGAGAGAGATGAGCTTTTAAACTAGATAATAGGGGAAAACCGACAGTTGCCCAAGAGCGCATGGTTCGGAACAGTGTATCCTTGAAGGAACATACCAAAAAAATGAAGTTAGCAGAGAGATTCCAATAAAGACAAAGGTTGCCAAAATGCCCTTGAGTACAGAGCAGACAGAGCTTAGTTTTCAAATTACCCCTGCCTACCGATAACCAGATTAATATGAATAAAATACAGTCTCTAAATTACTTGTATGCAAATGCTAGTCTAAAAAATAAGATGGGAGAGTTAGAATATATAGCACTAAATGAGAAGTTAGATATGATTGGTATCTCAGACATGGTGGAAGGAGGACAACCAGTCGGACACTGTAATAACTGGGTACAAACTATAGCATAATGATGGAGCTGATCAAATTGGTGGAGGGGTTGCGCTCTTTTAGAGAGGGCATTGAGTCACAAAGGATTAAAGTTCTACAGGAAACAAAATTTGCTGTAGAATCTCTATGGATTGAAATTACATGTAAAAGGGGGAAGGCGATGGCAGTGGGGGTGTACTATCGATCACCTGGCCAGTATGAACAAATTGATGATGATAATGCTCAAAGAAATCAGGGAAGCTAACAAAAGTTACAGAACTGTGGTAATGGGTGATTTCAATAACCCTGGTATTGACTGGATCAGTGCCACAGCAGGACATGCTAGGGGAGATAGTTTCTAGATGAAATAAATGACTGCTGCTTGGAGCAGCTGGTTCATGAACCAACCAGAGGGGAAGCCATTTTGGACTTAGTTCTTAGTGGAACACAAGTTCTGGTGCAAGAGAAGGTGTTGAGGCAACTTGGCAATAGTGATCATAGCATGATCGCGTTTGATTGATTTTAATTAATGGAGGAGGGATGGTAAGGAAATCCACATTACTACCTTTTAACTTTCGAAAGGGAGACTATGATAAAATGAGGAAAATAGTTAAGAAAAAACTAAAAGGAGCAGTTGCAAAGATTAGACTTACATCAAGCTTGGGGGGGTGTTGAAAAATACTATCTTGGAAGCCCAGACCAGCTGTATTCCACGCTGTAAGAAAAGTGGAAGGAAGTCCAAAAAACTGCCAGCATAGTTTAAAAGTGCAAAAAAAAAAATAGCATTTTTCAGGAAATGGAAAAAAGAGCCAAATGACAAACTGGAAACACAAGCACTGTCAAGTTAAATGCAAGGCATTGATAAGGCAGGCAAAGAGAGAATTTGAGAAGAAACTTGCTGTGGAAGCAAAAACACAAAGACTTTCAAGTACATTCCTAGCAAAAAAACTGTGATAGAAGCAAATTGGACCATTAGATGATAGAGGGGACAAGGCTATAGCGGAGAGACTGAATGAATTCTTTGCTTCGGTCTTTATTGAGGAAGATGTGGGGATGTTACCCATGACTGAAGTGGTATTTAAAGGTGATGCTGCAGAATAATTGAAAGAAATATCGCTACTTTGGGAAGATGTATTACAACTATTACAACCTGGATCAGATGGTATACATCCAAGGGTGTTGAACTGAAATATGAGATTGCAGACCTGCTATTAGTAATCTGTGAACTATCGTTAAAATCATCTGTAATACCTGAAGACTGGAGGATGCAAATGTAACGCCAGTTTTTAAAAAGGGTTCCAGGGGTGATCCAGGAAACTACAGACTGGTGAGCCTGAAGTCAGTACCGGGAAAAATGGTAGAAACCATCATAAAGAACAAAATTACTCGGCATGTAGATAATCATGTCTTAATGGGAGACAGCCAACATGGCTTTAGACAAGGAAGATCTTGTCTTACTAATCTGTTATGATTTTTTGAAGGTGTGAATAAACAGGTAGACAAAGGTGAGTCGGTTGATAGTGTATCTGGACTTTCAGAAAGCCTTTGACAAGGTCCCTAATCGGAGACTTTTGGCAAAACTAAAAAGTCATGGGATAGGAGGTGATATACTATTGTGGATTAGGAACTGGTTAAAAGATAGAAAGCAGAGGGTAGGGCTAAATGGCCAATTTTCCCAGTGGAAAAAGGTGAATAGTGGCGCACCCCAGGGATCTGTGTTGGGTCTGCTGCTTTTTGACATATTCATAAATGACCTGGAAAATGGAATAACGAGTGAGGTTATCAAATTTGCAGATGACACAAAACTATTTAAAGTTGTTAAAACCCAAGAGGATTGTGGAAAATTGCAAGAGGATCTTGATAAATTGGAAGACTGGGCATCCAAATGGCAGATGACATTTAATGTGGACAAGTGCAAAGTTATGCACCTAGGAAAGAACAACCCAAACTATGGTTACACGATGCAAGGTTCCACTTTGGGAGCCACCACCCAGGAAAAAGATTTAGGCATTATCGTGGATAACATGTTAAAACCCTCCGCCCAGTGTGCAGCGGCGGCCAAGAGAGCAAATAGAATGCTAGGTATCATAAGGAAAGGAATGGAAAATAAAACAAAGGATGATATGCCTCTATATCGTTCCATGGTGCGACCGCATCTTGAATATTGTGTGCAATTCTGGTCGCCGTATCTTAAAAAGGACATAGCGTTATTAGGAAAGGTTCAGAGAAGAGCCACCAAAATGGTAAAGGGGATGGAAGGCTGCTCCTATGAAGAGAGGTTATAAAGGTTAGGGCTCTTCAACCTGGAAAAGAGACGGCTGAGGGGAGTTATGATAGAGGTCTATAAATTAATGAATGTAGTGGAACGGGTAAACGTAGATCGATTGTTTACGTCATCAGAATATAAAAAGACTAGGGGACATACAATGAAGCTACAGGGTAACCTATTTAAGACTAATAAAATATTTTTTCACTCAACGTGTAATCAAACTCTGGAATTTGTTACCTGGAGGATGTAATAAAAGCTGTTAGTGTAATTGGGTTTAAAAAAGGTTTGGACAAGTTCCTGGAGAAAAAGTCCATAAACCATTATTAAAAGGGACGCGGGATATCACTGCTTGACCCAATGCAAGCATTGAGGAAGCTGTGTCTTTCGGGGAAACTGCTGGGTACTTATGACCTAGATTGGCCACTGTTGGAAACAGGATACTGGGCTTGATGGACCTTGGTCTGACCCAGTATGGCGTATCTTATGTTCTTATGAATTGCAGGCATTATCCTGCAGAGAGCCTTTATCCACTTCCCTCCTTTCCTCCCAAGGTAGTCTTGGCTTTTCATGTTAGACTTCTGGTGTTTTCTGGGGAGCTGACTTTGGCTGACTCGTGGATATTGCCTTTTCTGGATGTGCATAGGGCCCTCAGACATTACTTGAGGGCTACGCAGGAGTTCAGGAAGACTGATTGGCGCTCTCATTCGCTGGGCTGAGAAAGGGTGAGGCAGCTTCCAAGGCCTTCATTTAATGGTGGATTTGGGGGGCCATTGCTTCAGCTTGCTTGTTGAAGGACCGCTCCATAATTGTGGGCTTGTAGGCCTATTCTACACAAGCTCAAGCTGCTTCTTGTGTGGAGTTTGGCCTTGTCTCGTCTCAGGATATTTGTAGAGCCACGACTTGGTCCTCCTTTCATTCTTTTGTGTAGCACTGTCATCTGGATGTGTAGGCCAAACAGGATGTGGTATTTGGTGCAAGGGTTTTACTGGTTGGTGTTGCTGGTCCCCCACCTGCTGCTACTACTGTTATATCCCATGCGTCTGGACTGGACTGGAGGGATGATTAGGAAGGTGAAATTAGACCTGACCAGCTAATTTTCTTTCCTGGAGTCCCTCCATTCCAGCCCAGAACCCACCTGGGATTATTTCAGTGTCTTTCGGGTATGCTTTGTGTCGACTTGAGGAATAAGGTGTTGGTATGACCTGCAGCTACCCACTTCAAGTACTGTTGCTGTGAGCTGCTTGGTTTGTTTAAAACAAAAACTACAAGAGGAGCATTCCTCCAATACTAGTGGATGAAGAGGGCTCCAGACGTTCTCTGGAATCTCCTGATTTTTTTTCCTTATGCTGCTTGTGTTTTAACTCATGTGTTAAGCTGGTGGAGGATTGGGGTTTGGGACTCTATGTATTTTTTTGCTACGTTAATACTGGCTGAGTGAGGGTGCATAGGCTCCTTATTGATTTGCTTCTTCTCAGTTTGTTTTTCTCAGTCTCCATCTGCTGGTAGGTGACCAGAACCCACGTGACTGGACCTCCAGGAAAGAAAATGAACAGGTAAATTCTAATTTCCCAGTCTTTTCTCTGCCTCCTAACATATTGCAAGGGGGCACTACCCACCGCTCTAGCAGGACGCTCAAAAAGGACAATTTTCTGGTAAGTAAAATTTCACCTTTTGTTTTGAGGTAATAGGAGCCTTGTCCTTTACAGCTGGGATGCATGTTAAGCACAGAACATAATAGCAGTCAAAATACAGGCTGGGGCATATTTTCTTAAATGGTGTGTTCTAGAAAAATTTCAGTAAAATAAGTTTGTTTTATTCCAGACTTGGCCCAGCATTACCTAGTGAAGGCCAACATCACAGCCATTCGCAGAGTCAAGAAAGCAGACAACAACCGACTTGCCAGGTGACAATAACTTGGGTCATGTGAACGAGACTTCAGCTGGCCTTGTTCTGTTGCTTTTGTCCCATCTCTATACCAGACTTTCTCTGGAGCTACTTTCTGTAGTGCAAAGCAGTAGTGGATCCAATACTTGCATGGTTTTTCCCAGGAATGGCAGATCACTTAAGCTGTCGTCCCCCCCCCCCCCCACCTCAATTAGCTGTGATTTGTTTTTGTTTCCCCTCAGGGCATGTGGTGCTCGGATAGCCAATCGCACAGATGAGGTTCGTGAGGAGGATGTGGGCACTGGAGCAGGACTTTTTGAAATTAAAAAAATAGGTGATGATTATTTCACCTTTATCACAGAGTGCAAGGATCCCAAAGCTTGTACTATCTTTCTTCGAGGAGCTAGCAAGGAGATCCTTGCAGTAAGTGTGTGTTTTTTTTGTTTTGTTTTGTTTTTCCTGTGTTTGGAGTTAGTGATCTCTAGCAGTGTCTGGAGGTTTATAGTTTCTTGATCTTTGTTTGCATGGATATAAGAGACACAAATGGGTCTTAATAGATTACAGTGGATTTCTTAGCTACCTCTCTTTAATACATTGCATTCCTGCTTGTTCCTGGAGATATAGAAATCTTCACATGGGTGACGGTACCGATGGAGCCTGCGTGTGAATGCTTCCCAGCGTCCAATAGGAAAGCTCTTGGGAGCAAGTCCACTGCGCCTTCCTGCCTTCCCAACTTCTCTCCTCGGTTCATTTTCCGCGGACCAAGCAGAACATATCCTGTCACTGCTGAAAAACTTTTTAGGTGTGGAACATCGTGCTTCTGCCTTTCTGTTGACGCCAGTCCATCGAATCAGACACCGGTCCTGATAATTTCTTTTTTATTTTACAGTTTTCTATTTTTTTTCTTTAATGCAGTTTTCACAGCTAAGCTAGTCTTGTCTTTAATCTTCAAGATGGCTTTTCCATGCCTCAAAAAGTTAACTAGTGGTTTTAAAAATGTACCAAGTGTGCTGGTAACAGACCAAAAGGAGCAGCGAATGCCTGCACTCTAACACAGGAAACCAAACAAGCAGGTACGAGGAGACTGGCAATAATCCAATTTGGGTAAACCCCTTTTATTAGCCCCAACACGTTTCGGCTGAAAAGCCTTCTTCAGGGGGTCTTTGAAGGGAATACACCTCAAAAAATATATAACAATAAACATCAAACATAAACATAATGATATATTGAAAATCAATTAATTTTAAAACCATATAAATGACAATAAATTTAATAAGGTTATTCAAACTCATAAAACATAAAAAGTGCTCTTAGACATATGAGATAAATATATAGAAAAGATGTAGATCAGTTTTATAACAAATATAATGATCAAAATGTTAAAAGCATAAATAGAATATCAAACATAATCAGATTACATAATCAAATCAAAAAACATATTTAAGAAACATATCAAAAAAACATAAAACAGTGAAAAGGAGGACATAACAAAAAATATTGAAATGATACCTTTTTGCGTCTCGTAGTACACAAAAATGACCACTAAAGATAAAAAACTAAATAAATGTTAAGAGAACCATGAAGGCATAACATAAAAATCTTATAATAGGATACCATAAATTGTAGGAAAGGACCATCGAAAGGTTTTTCAAAAGTTTTTTTTATAACAAGGAGACCAATAGAAAAATAGACACTGGACATTGCCATTAGAATATATGAGGTAAGAAACCGCATACCTAAAAAAAAATATATACCTAAATAGTAAACATTATTGTGCTGTTATTATCACTTATGAACATGTGACGTTTAAATCCATTAAATTTAACATCTGGATGCTGAAAATATATAAAAAGTAACACTTTTTTAAAAAACTCATAATTGTATAGTGGAAACGCCATAGCATTAGGTTTTACTGAATAGAATCAAATATTGTGACCAAATGAATAACATGAAAACAACAAATGATTTGAATAATCAAATCAAAAAATGATAGTTTTTCCTAGTGAAAGGTTTTCCTATTGAAGAAATGTCATATAGTGTATCGTCATTTAAAAAAAAAAAAAAAAAACATTATGGCACTAAAGACCAAAAAGGACTGATAAGAACCATCTTAAACATAAATGTAATGAAATATCATTGAATCAAAATGGTAAATGCAACGATCAAAATGTAAAATATTGCCAAGAAGGGAACGCTAAGATAAACTGAAAGCAAATAACTTTATAATTTTACACGATCTGCTATATTTATAAAAAACATTCTGAAATCGGATGCTTAAATACAAGCTGGTGCTTGTTTTAAGAAAATGGAAAGTTCCTTTGCGTCCCTCTAGTCCAGTCCCGGAACCATAGAGTTGTGAACCTCCACCAGCAGCTTTGGAGACTGAAAGATGTCATCGCTTTGATGTCACTGGTATATCTAGGCAAACACCGCCCCTTTCCACCAGTACTTTGTCTCCAAGCAGCTTGGAGGTTCTGAGCCCAGGGCTGGGCTCAGTGAGAACAAATAAGCAGAGCTTGGGTTTTTGAAATTTACTCCTTTTGGTTTATTTTCCCTGTTTGATTTGGTTACTTTGTTTTCTTTTATGTCAGATCTGCTGCTGTAAGGGTTCCTGTGGCTGCTGCTGTAAGGGTTCCTGCTGCTGTAAGGGTTCCTGTGTCTGTGGACCTTTATTTTTTGTTTCTAAAGGATCAGGGAGTTCTTCCCCCTCCCTCTCTGCATTGCCCCAGCGTCTAAACGAGCACAGGGGAGACAGTGCTGATCCGTGGCCTCCCTGCTCCCGAACCCGCATTGAAGGGGTGAGGAGCAGGTGGAAGGCGGGCAGTTGAGCAGCAGCGATGCAGGGGCTGAGAAGCCTGTGAAGGTTGTGCCCAGATCAATCAGAGCAGAGAGCCGCCGGAGCTGAAGCCGTTAAAAAGGCTGTGCTCCGGTGTCCTGTTGGCTCCTTTCCCTCACTCCCCTCCCCCTCCCCTTCCCCCCCCCCCCCGGGATCGGCGGCGGTGGTAAGTACCCACGCAGATCTGCTTTGGGGAGCTGGTTTAAACTGGGAGGAGAGGCTTCGGCGGCTCCTGGGGTTGCAGGGTGCTCGGGGCCTTGCCGCGGGGGGTGCTAGAGTGTGCTTTTTTGAGCGGGAATGCTGGCAGCGGCCATTTTGAGGGCTGCGTTTTCAACGGCAGGATTTATTGGGTTTGGTAGACAGCCTTGCTCCTGGGCTCACTTGGGGGGGGGGGAGCAGATAAGGAGCATTTAGGGTGCAAATTCTAGTCTGATTTTGATTTTTGCCTTTAATTTACTTTAACTTTATTTTTGATTCAGTTGCCTTTGATTAATTGGCAACCGGGGATTAGTTCCTTTTAGTTAGGAGCAAATATCCTTATTTACAGTGATTTTAAATTTGAGCCGGCCTCTTTAAGTTTGTAGCAGCTCTCGCCTTCCCTCCTCAATTATTTTTGTTTGCTGCAGGCATTTGCCGGTGCGGAGATCTCTCCCTTGACTACGGGAGAGAGCTCCGGGACCCGTGCATCCGCACTGCAGCTGTGTGAGATGGAGTCTCTCCGTTGCTGCGGGATTTAATTTTACACTGTGGGACTGGCTGAGCGGTCCTCGCCGCAGCTGCCAGGCGCATCAGCGTGGTTTGAGGATCGGAGCACTTCAAGGTGGTAGGAGCAGGCAGTGTGGCTTTCTGCCCTGCAGGTAAGGCCTTCGGGCTCTGTCGGTCTGCTGAGGCCTCCTTTTTTTGGGCCATTTTCTCTCTGGGTGTTTGGACCGCATGGCGAGTTGCAGTGAGATGCCTGTGTGAGGAAGACAACAGGCAGAATAGCTAGTTTTTTGGGCCTAGTGTTTCTTTCTTTTGTTGGTAGGTTTTTTGAGGCTTGTGGGGATTCCTCAGCTTTCAGGGGACTGTTGTCAGACCTCTTTATTTTTGAGTTTGTTCTTAGTTTATAGGACAGCAGTTGTGGCATTGATTCCACATGTTCTTTCCCTTCTAATCATGTCTCTGAGGAGCATCTGTTAAGTCCCAGGATGTTAGGCCAATTGCCAGTTTTAGGTTCCAGAGCAGAGCCCTAACTGGTATTTGTTAGGAAGGACAGGCCCAAAGGCCTGTGTTTCACAGGGACAGGTTTAGGAATCCTTAGGATATAAAGAAGTATATAGCAGTTACCTGTCAATCAAGGAGTGCCTGGGCTAAGGTCTATGACCACCAGAGGGCAGCGGATGCACTCAATGGGGCCTTTCTCTGACTGTGTGTATGCAGCAGTTTGATTGCTTATTCTCTGTAATGCTGCACCTCCTGTTTATATAACCAAGATTGCAGCTCTTAACTTCTGTATCGTTTGTTGGTCTCTGTAGCCCTAACAGCCACAGCTGCTCATGTTTCACATATAGTATTCAGGGCCCCCATCCCTGGGGGGGGGGGGGGGGGGTGGTAAAATACGAAATTGTGTTACTCCTTAGATCAGGGGTTCTCAACCCTGTCCTCGGGACCCACCTAGCCAGTCGGATTTTCAGGATAACCACAATGAATATGTATGAGAGAGAGTTGCATACACTGCCTCCATTATATGCTAATCTCTCCATGCATATTCATTGTGGTTATCCTGAAAACCCGACTGGCTAGGTGGGTCCCGAGGACAGGGTTGAAAACCCCTGCCTTAGATACACACAGGCAGCAAACTCTAAGACCTCCATTTGCAAGGTGCCTGGGTGTTTCCCAGCTTAAGGGGGGGGATCACTTATCGTGCCCTTCCCCAGAAGTTCTCATCTATTTCTAGAGCAGGATTTCAAAAGGAAAAAGAAACTCTCTAGTGAGAGAGAGCCTTGTTCATTTTGAGTGAACACGGTTGATTTATTCGGGGGCTTTTGGTGCCCTGATGTAGCAGCAGAGCGCAGACAAACCAATAAAACCAGGAGTCTGTTCAGAAGGTCCAAATCATTTATTTGTGCACAAGACTCGAGCAGAATCAAATTCAAAATGGCTGAGCAATGGCTGTTAGTAAAACGACAACTTTTATACTTTTCTTGTCCATTCTAGGTATAGGCAAACTTCTCATTGGTCCCGGTAACCCCTTTCACCCCATCTATTGGTCCCGGTACTATTACGTAGTCATCCAATGAGGACTTTGGTCTGGGCTCAGCACCTGCTTACCCCCCTTACAGTCCCAATTACAATGGTCAGTTCTTCCAGCTTTGATACTTTTCTCCTCCAAGGTCACTTAGCTAACTAGAACATGTGGGAAAGCAGGGCACTGTAACTTTTCTTTCAACAGAGTTAATTAATTCCATAGAAGCTTCACTCTCTTATCAATACCAATTAAAGTTGTTTTTCTATATTCTCTAAGTTTCGATTCTGCTTAGCTATACTTAATTGTGCTCAGTTAAGTTTCGATTCTATGGTAGCAGCATTCAGGGGAATGTGTAATTCCTTTGGGCCTCTCCACAGGCTTCATTTACAGGTCAAGCTGCTTAGGCCTCTCTGCTTATTTCAGACACCATGGATCATAGGCCTTCGCCTACCACATTCCCCCCTTTGATTAATCTCACCCTATTACTAATAAGGTGTGAGATTTAAATCACTCAATTACACTGGGGTCGGGTTTTCGACCATACGTAGCAGGATTAGGGTGCCATAAGGCTAAAATCTTAGTTGCGGTTTTCCGCTCCACTGTATTCTCAATAACACTGTTAATAGAACGCATACAACATGGGATTATACATGGTAACAAGAAGAACAAGGCTACAAAGATTAGTATTATCATAGCAAAAGTAGTGAATCCTCCTAATCCAGAGAAGATAGATGCAAACCAATTGGGTATCTTAAGACTATGCCAGGTCTGTACTGGCACATAAGTTTGCTTCCGCATGTTTTCAGCAATTTCTTCAACAACCTGACCCTTATCTATCTTCAAACAACAATTTGTGAGATTCAGCTTACCACAGACGACTCCTTCAGCAGCCAATAAGTAATCTAGTGCCAAGCGATTTTGATATATTGCCGTGCGCATTTGTGTGCTTTGTCTAGCTAAAAGTGTAAGTGCTTGGCTAGTTTCATTAGTAATGAGTTCAACTACTGCCTGCAAGCGTATAATTCTATTCAACATGTAAATTGGGGTACGATATCCCCACATGCCATCTTGCTCCCAAGTGGCCAGGTCCATAATAGGCAATGATTCGCTCGGGTGGCCAATCCTCACCATCCCATTTCTCCCACTTGCCTATCTGTAGAGCTGCTCTCTTCTGTCTCTTTGAATAGACTGGGTAGCCTAGTTGTTCTCCATGTTCTGTGGGCAATAGAAAGAAAGAGGGTCGGATAGTTCCTAAGACACACGCCCCTCTCCAGTGGATAGGGAGTTGAGCATATGCTCAGGTTCCGCAAATCCAATATAGGCCAGGTGGGGCTTGCCAGACATGAGGTTGGTTAAGGTCAGTCCATAAAGGGGCATGCTCCGGAAATCTCGCTAATGGATTGGTGGGTTCAGATTCATTAATTCCTGACCACCAGGATGTCTGTTTTGTGGTGTCATTATAGAACTTCTGGCTAAGACAGACAAGCTGTCCTACCTTCGAGATAAACTGGGGTCCAGTTCGAGCTTAACACAGACGTCCAACTATTGGGTGTGCTAACACCCATTCACTGGTAGTCTTGTGCAGCTCTGTCTGATTGTAGGTTACTGAGTAATTCAATTCTTGGGCCTCCCAAGGCCACTGATCACCCATTCTGGTTCCACCACAAAAGTAACAATCTGAAATGCGGAGACTGGAGACCACAGCTCCAGCCAACTCTAAGAACAAATTCTGAGAAGGGTGAGGGATATCAAACTTATTTATATGCATAGTCTCATAAAAAGTGTTATGTATATGGTACCTTGATGATTGATGGGCTTGGGTATTTAATCTAATATATACAATAGTCCCTGGATCTGATCCGGAACCTGCAATGCGTAGGCCAAACTTATATCCTTGTTTCCATGCACTGGGATTGGCTATGAATAACTCTAGTGGATTACAGGCACCTTTCTTACAATCTTTTGAATTCTTCACATATGGCTTGGTTAAAGCAGCCATTCGATTGTGTCTGGTATTTTCTATCATACCAGTTTTCCATGTGGCATAGAACACGCATTCCCACTTTGGGCAATAATAGTCTTGAGCTGGTGCTGTACTATATACATTTGCTAAAACTCGTTTACCTGTGCAGGCCCCCCATCCTGTAGTTCCTTCGGGACACATATATTTATGATCATTAGCATAAGCTTTCTCCCAATTGGCACATTTAGAACGACTATCTCTATTAATGGCATCACAAGCATCAAAATACAAAACAGCATACTTTGTAGGATCAGTAAGTGGGGGTGTAGCATTAAGTAAAGCTCCATCTGCATCATTCCATCTTATTTCAAAGGTATAATAAGATGGGTTCTGATGTGGGTTAAAACAAACTTTAGTATTACCCTTAGTACAAACATTCAGTTCAGTGGTGTTATAAATACACCGGCTTACTGTACCAGTACAGGTGTAGTAAGAATGATAAAGCAAAGTCTGAGTCACTTTCATTCCAGTTCGAGTGGAAGTAATGCAAGCAGTACATGGGGGTAAGGCACAAGTAAGTTCAAAGCTCCCCATGCAAGCAACCAGGACAAAGTAAAAACAGGGATGCATGTTGATTGTAGTTCTTCTGAATCCTCGCTGGAAAATCTTGACCTCAACGTCCTCCTCTTCTTGACACAATGCTGACCCGTTTGCTAATGAAGCAATTCAGCGGGTGTCAATGTTGATTGAAGATCCTCAAATGTTCCGCTGTGATGCCAACTTACCAATTGTAGTTGGCCTGATGAAAGTGTATGGAAAGCACAGTTATTCAATGAAGAAAACAAATGTCTTTGCTGTACTAGGAACAGCAATCCTCTTCGAAAGACTTGGCTACTGTAGGACACTGTAATTCATGCGTGTCCCCGATGAGTTCTAGGTTGCTGGCTGCCTCCGTAGGGTAAGACGCAAAGGGACGTCAGGGTGTGGCTCTGCTGTCCACTGGTCCTGATCTGGGACTGCTGCTGGCTTGACTCCGCTATGATGAATCCAGGAATCGATTTCTGCTACCTTTACTGCAGTTGGGGTAGACAGGATAACGGTGTATGGTCCCTTCCAATGAGGTTCCAACGGTGTCGTCTTCCAATCTTTGATCCACACCGAGGTACCAGGCTTGTAGGGATGCAGGGGTTCCGTCAAATTGATAGGCAACTGGTCCTGTATCCACGCATGGAGAGTCTGCAGAACAGAACTAAGAGCTAGAAGTTCTTGTCTGGTTATTTCTGAACCAATCTGTGGCAAACTACTTTTGACACCCTGCACTATTGGTGGAGGTCTGCCATACATAACTTCAAAAGGGGAAAATCCTGATGATTTCACAGGAGCTGAGCGTATTCTAAGTAATGCTATTGGGAGAACCTGGGGCCACTTTAGATGGGTCTCCTGACATAGCTTGGACATCTGAGATTTCAAATTTCTATTCATTCGCTCAACTTTCCCTGAACTTTGGAGTCTGTATGCAGTGTGTAGCTTCCATTGTATCTGTAAGGCACTGGCTAACTGTTGGGTAATTTGAGATACAAAGGAGGGTCCATTATCTGACCCTATTACTGCTGGAATTCCAAATCTGGGGATAATTTCTCTCAACAAAACTTTAGTAACTTCTCGGGCTTTTTCAGTCCTGGTGGGGAAGGCTTCCACCCACCCAGAGAAGGTACAAACTAATACTAACAAGTAACGGTATCCATTGGCTTTTGGCATTTCAGTAAAGTCTACTTGCAGGTGGTGCATGGGGGTCACACCTCCCGACTGAACTCGTGGTGGCAGCGTGGGACCCTGTTTGGCATTATTCTTGGCACAAATTAGACACTGGCGGGCTACTGAGGCTGACAGGGCTCCCAATAAAGCGATACAAAAATGTGGTTTAAGTGCTTTCTCCATAGCACTCTTCCCATAACGTGTGGCTTGATGAAAGGCCTTGACAAAGGCTGGTCCCAATAATTCAGGGATCACTATTCGTCCTGGGGGTTGACTGCCCTCGGGTGGTGGTAGCTCAATCCATCCATCTTTCAGTACTCCCTCTTCTTTATTACAGTAGTAGTCCAATTCTTTGGTGGTATATCGTGGTGTCCATAAATTAAGGGGTACTGGAAACAATGCTGCTTGTATTGGCATGGCTTGTGATGAAATTTGGCCTGTCATAGCTGCTTTACGGGCCGAAGCATCAGCAAATCTGTTTCCTTGGGCAACTTCTCCTTTTCCCGCTTGGTGTCCTCGACAGTGTATGACAGCTACACGTGTCGGGACCCATACTGCGTCTAGTAACATCAATATTTCTGGGCCATATTTGATAGATTTGCCTCCTGATGTAATGAGCCCTTGTTCTTTGTAGAGAGCTCCATGTGCATGCAAAGTGGTGAAGGCATATTTTGAGTCCGTATATACGTTCAGCAGAAGTCCCGCACCCAATACTAGTGCTCTGGTGAGTGCTATCAGTTCTGCTTTCTGGGCTGATGTGCCTGATGCAAGAGCTGATGATTCAATGACTTTCTCTTGAGTGACTACTGCATACCCGGCGCAACGTCGTCCATTGACAATGAGACTGCTTCCATCCACAAAATAAGTCTGATCAGGGTTCTCTAGGGGCACATCTGTCAGATCAGGTCGACTTGAGAATACTGTATCCATGACTTCTATACAGTCATGCTCTGGAAGGTCTTCGCTGATTGGTATCAGGGTAGCTGGGTTTAAGGCATGGCTCACTTCCAGTTGTATTTGTGGATTTTCGCATAGCATGCTTTGGTATTTCAGCATTCGAGAATTGGTGAGCCAATGATTTGCTTTCTGTTCCATAAGGGCAAGTACCGCATGTGGTACTGTGACACGTAGATTCTGTCCCAATGTGAGCTTGTCTGCTTCACTCACTAATAATGCTGTAGCTGCAACTGCTCTCAAACATGGTGGCCATCCTTTGGCCACAGTGTCCAACTGTTTTGATAGGTATGCCACGGGTCGCTCCCAATGTCCTAATTTCTGAGTCAACATGCCTAAAGCGTTCCCGTGCATCTCATGCACAAATAGGTGGAAGGGCTTGTGAACATCTGGCAGCCCAAGTGCTGGTGACGACATCAATTCTTCCTTCAGGGTCTTGAAAGCTGTGTCTTGCTCAAGTCCCCATTCTAGTGGTGACTTTTCTTCTCCCTTGGTGGCTTCATATAGTGGTTTAGCAATCTGAGCAAAGTTAGGTATCCATATCCGGCAGTATCCTGCTGCTCCCAGAAAGGCTCTGACCTGCTTTCTGGTAGTTGGGGTTGGGATACTGCACATGGCTTCTTTTCTCTCGCGTCCCAGTTGTCGGCTTCCTTTGGTTAGATGAAAGCCCAAGTATTTTACTTCTTTTTGGCATAGCTGTGCTTTTGCTCTGGAAACTTTGTATCCAGCTTCATCCAATAGTTGCAAGAGGTCAGTAGTGGCTTGTATACATTCACTTTCTGATGTGGCGGCTACCCGTAGGTCATCTCCATATGGAGGAGTACTCTTCTTTCAGGGGCCACTGGATAGCTCGAAAGATCTTGGTTTAGTGCAGCACTGAAAATGGTAGGTGAGTTCTTGAATCCTTGAGGTAATCGTGTCCAAGTGAGTTGGCCCCGCCTCCCCGAGACAGGGTCCTGCCATTCAAAGGCAAACAGCAATTGGCTAATTGGGACTAATCTTATGCAGAAGAATGCATCTTTCAAATCCAAAACAGTAAAGTGAGTGGCTTCTGCAGGAATCAATCCTAGGAGTGTGTAAGGATTTGGCACAACTGGATGTATGGTCTCAACTGCTTCATTCACTCTCCTTAGATCTTGCACTGGGCGGTAGTCACCTGTCCCAGGCTTCTTTACTGGCAGGAGAGGTGTGTTCCATGGTGACTGACAAACTTTGAGTAGGCCATACTCCAGTAGCCTTAACAAGTGGCGATGGATGCCTTCAATTGCCGCTCTTGGAAGTGGGTATTGTTTAACATGTACTGGCTGTGCACTAGGCTTGAGATTCACAATTATTGGAGCTATGTGTTTGGCCAGGCCTGGTGGATTGCCCTCTGCCCATACTCCGGAAGGGGCATCAATGCTTTTCAGAGTAGGTTCAAAATAGGTATCAACGATTGGCCCAGTACTTGACTCAGTACTATAATATCTCCATTCTTCTTCTCGAGGAACAGTAAGCACCATTAGTCCAGCAGGTTTTGACTGGGAATTTACCGTCATTTGCATTTCTCCTTTCTCAGTAAAGGATATTTGGGCCTGCAGCTTGGCTAGCATATCTCGTCCCAGTAATGCCACTGGGCACTCAGGCATATAAAGGAATTGGTGCGTTATTTGCTGCCCTCCTAAATTACATATGCGGTTTTGAAGAAAAGGCTTTGTGGCTTTAGCGCCAGTCGCTCCCACAATGGTGACTGCTCTTGTAGAAAAAGGGGCTGTTTGTTTATCTACTACAGAATGTTCTGCTCCAGTATCAACCATAAAGTCCATGAATTGGTCTCCTATTTGTATACTGACCATAGGCTCCTGGAGACCTAAAGCGAATTCGGAGCCCGGTCTGTCCTAATCTGCTTCATCTAAATCATAGGCTGTTGCGGCTGCCACTCCCTAGATGGCCTCCGCTCGTTCTCATTGAAATTGTTCTCGATTGGTTCCTCTGCGATTCTGAGGTCGACCTCTCTCTCTGTCCCTCCAAGGGGCGTGTTCCCCTTCATCCTGAGAGGTCTCTTCGAGTCGCGGGCATGCACTTCTCCAATGTCCTTCTTCTCTACAATAAGCGCATTGGTTCGCGCCTAATGGGGGCTGGTCATCTCCTCGGCCCCGCCCTCTTCCTCTGCTCCTTCGACTAGGGACACCTCCCCTTTTCTGTTCCACTATGGCCGCAGCCAAAAAATCTGCTTTCTTTCTTCATCCTTCGATCACTTTCTTTCTGTCTTTCATTATCACGATTCACATACACCTTATGAGCGACTTCCAGTAACTGTGTTGCATTCATGCCCGCAAACCCTTCTAATTTCTGTAACTTACGTCTAATATCTGGTTGGGACTGGTTTACAAAAGCAGAATTTACCATGCATAGGCTTCCTGGGGCATCTGGGTCATAGGGGGTATACATCCTGTACGCTTCAGTCAATCTCTCATAGAATATTGCTGGGCTTTCATCTATGCCCTGATTGACTTCGGTTACTTTAGAGAGATTCATGGCTTTCTGACCCCCCTTCTTCAGACCTTGCATGAGGCCTTGGCGGAACCGTGATAGGGCCCTGGATCCTCTATCAGTGTTCGGATCCCACTGGGGGTCTTCATTAGGGAATTCCTTATGAGCTGCTTCGCGATTGTCTATTCCTGCTCCTCCCCCTCCCTCTGCCAGGGGATTATCTGCTAGCCAATCGATGGCTGCTCGCTTAATTCGTGTCCGCTCCTCAGTGGTAAATAAAGTGGACAGGAGCTGATGGCAATCTGCCCAAGTGGGTTGGTGAGTCTCCATAATGGTATGCATCAACTCTGTTAATTCTTGGGGCTTATCAGTGTAAGAAGCATAGTGCAATTTCCAGTTCAACAAATCAGCAGTGGAGAAAGGCACATATACTAGACTCAGGGGTCCCGCTACTATCTGGTCATGCTCATCTCACACGGGCAGTCCCGGGACTTGCCGCAGGGGGGCTAATACTTTCGGGAGAGCTTTCTGCTTCTTAGTAGTGACTTTCGTTATCTTGGTGGGGGCTTTCAACTTCAAGACTCGCTTAGTCTGGGGAGCCTCGCAACAGATGAACTAGCACTGGCAACTGATTTTTCACTTTCTGTTTCGGTCTGGGAGGATACATCTTCATCTTCCTGCTCTGACTCCTGCTTATCCTCAGTCTCTGTCTCAGACTGATCAGCCTCTTCTCGAGACAGCTCATCTAACTGGTCTTCTTGCTGGTGAGGGGGTGAACTCTCCCGGTCCCGGGGGCCTGCCGCGGGACGCGGTGGTACTCTCACTGGGTATTGGGCTCAGGGTTGTCAAGTTACAGCTCCCGGGGACTCAGGATCTACAAGAACAGGTTTCTGAGTAGGTTTCTCGACTGTCCCTGTCTTCTGGGTCTGGTCTGTTAATGCTAACATTATTCTGCACTGTTCTTCATAACAGCGCTTTGCCCAAGGGGGCGGATTCTCACAAATACTTAACCAAGAGTCTATATAGGGATACTGATCGGGGTGCGCTACTCGCACCTTCCGATGAACTGACTGAATAATTCCTAGGTTAAACGTTCCATCTCGGGGCCACATGGGGTCTGACGGGCCACTCCCTAGTACACAAAAGCTGTAATCGTGAGACAGTCATTTTTACTCCATAATCTCCTAAATATCCTTTATTGAAATACTTGATCATACACTCTAACGGAGTGTTCCTAGTAGATCCCGCCCCTCCCATATCGATGTGTGCGCGCGCAACAACAAACAGAAGGGAGAAGGAAGGCTAACCGTGGGTAAGGGGTCCTCACGGTCCTAGAAACATTTAAGGGAAACAAATAACAAGACGAGACGACGGTCGCTTCCTCCTTTTTACGACCTGGATGCGGTCGCCCGGCCAGGAAATGCGTTACTCAGGAGTCCGCCTTCACTTGGTCCGTGCTGCCAGACCTCTCATTCACACAATCATGCTAGCAACGTATCCCCAAAACAGCCCAATCCTGTCTCTGCTGACTAGGCTATATCAAATTCCAAAATCAAAATAAAAAAGACGATAGTTTCACCCCGCGCATACTCATGAGGGGTTAGTCGGACCATATTGAGAGGTGATCAAGCTCTCTTACCAAATACCAAATTCCAAAGTTTCAAAGTTCAAACATCAGTTCTGCTCTGACTCATCTGTCTAGTCAAATCAAAACTATACTCACCTGATCCGGTTCCCGTTCCCAAGCAAGCGCATGAGTTGGACCTCGGACTCCCTTCACGGGTTCGAGGTGTTGGTTCCGTCCGGGCTCGGCACCTGCCGAGGTCTGGCCAGCTCCCTCCGATGCAAGGGACCGGTGGCGCCAGAGAGCGAGCCCACGTCGGGAGGGCACGATCCCGGCAGGACCAAACCTGTAGAGGCAGAAAGTCGTGGTATATTGCCCCGTATACCCTCTATTACCACACCTTCCCGGCCAATGCACCAAGAATATGTAGCAGCAGAGCGCAGACAAACCAATAATACCAGGAGTCTGTTCAGAAGGTCCAAATCATTTATTTGTGCAAAATCCCCACTGCCTAAAACCATACGAGCACATGACTATTCTGTGATTTGTATATATTGTTATTGTATATAGTTCCCCTGTTAGCCAAGTTGAATCTCCTGTTCATATGTAAACACAAAGTACTATTGGAAATGTGTGTGTTCATTGTTTACTGTAAACCGCGCTGATGCTGAATAGTGCGGTATAAAAAAGACTATAAATAAAATAAATAAATAAATAAACAAATAAAGACTCAAGCAGAATCAAATTCAAAATGGCTGAGCAATGGCTGTTAGTAAAACGACAACTTTTATACTTTTCTTGTCCATTCTAGGTATAGGCAAACTTCTCATTGGTCCCGGTAACACCTTTCACCCCATCTATTGGTCCCGGTACTATTACGTAGTCGTCCAATGAGGACTTTGGTCTGGGCTCAGCACCTGCTTACCCCCCTTACAGTCCCAATTACAATGGTCAGTTCTTCCAGCTTTGATACTTTTCTCCTCCAAGGTCACTTAGCTAACTAGAACATGTGGGAAAGCAGGGCACTGTAACTTTTCTTTCAACAGAGTTAATTCCATAGAAGCTTCACTCTCTTATCAATACCAATTAAAGTTGTTTTTCTATATTCTCTAAGTTTCGATTCTGCTTAGCTATACTTAATTGTGCTCAGTTAAGTTTCGATTCTATGGTAGCAGCATTCAGGGGAATGTGTAATTCCTTTGGGCCTCTCCACAGGCTTCATTTACAGGTCAAGCTGCTTAGGCCTCTCTGCTTATTTCAGACACCATGGATCATAGGCCTTCGCCTACCACACTGAACCCCACGAGCTGGACGCTATTTGTTTACTTCCAGGAGTTCTGCTCTCTCTTTCGCTCTTCAGCTCCCTGACAGACGTAGCAGGCTGGCTGGGGGTGAGCAACGCCTCCTTCAACGGTGAATCCCTCAGGATAAGGGGGGAAGGAAAGCGGGGCCTGATAGCTTTTGCAAAGCTATAACAGCAGTTCGGGTAATTTTAGCTGATCTGCTTTGATTTCATTGGAGGTGGCCGGAGCTTGATTTTTGGAGTCCTATACATCCTTTCCCGGCTGTGCCCAAAACTCTCGGGATCCCAACTTCTGACTACATATTCCTATCAAATGGTAGTTAGTAAGTGAACATAGCAGACGGAACATCACTATTAGAACAGAGTGAATAGGCTGGGTGCAATTTCCTGAAATGTGCAAAAATTTAACCCAGCTGCAGAGTATGGATTAAACTTTGTGGTTCCAAAGAAGGAAGGCTCGTTTCGCCCGATTCTGAATTTTAAAAGGGTGAATCAGTGTCTGCCCAAAGATTTCTCCCGGAGCATTCCTTAAATCCCGAAAGAAACCTTACTGACATACATGATAAGTTCGATCAGCTACTGGCAGGACACGATGCACGCTTGCATGCTATTTTGCTTCATTGGTCTAGAAGTGTAGTCTTTACCAGGTGGTATAATGGGAACTTCGCTGCAGGTTCTCGGCTTCTTCTTTGCTGACTCAATTGCCACTGCGGAATGGGAAAGCTGTATTTTCTAACACCAGGGGCTAGTTGACCTTAAAAAAAAAAAAAAAAAAAAAAAATGGAATGTCCAGCTTGGTGCAGGCAGATGGAATGGGGCGTTCCTCTAGCGGGAAGGCTGTGGATTTCTATGCCTGTCATAGGGAGTTCTTTCTGCTGCATTGTGTTGGCGCGGAAATAGCTTCTCAACATCGGCTGAAGGAATTTTTGGTTAAGAGATGTCTTTGTAAAAAAACAAAAACAACAACAAAAAAAAAACCGTATTCAGCTGTCCTGAATTGGCCTGTTCTTGATTGGCATTTTGAGACTAGGCAAGCGCAGGCCTCGGTACTACGTGGGTGGGTGCACACCTTGCACTTCCAGGAGGTGTGGACTCACTGTCTGGAAGAGAGCCCTAGCGATCTTCTTTAGCGCGCGATAGGAGAGTAGGTGGTTCACTGAGTCGATCGTTGGGGGCACTGCTCTGTCCTTACAGGCTCCCATTGGGGGAGTCTGGGGGGCCGAGAGCATGCTTCCGGTGGTCGCAGTATTTACGGCAGTCTACTCGCCTGGAACAGGAAGGGATCAGGGAGTTGAAGTGACTAGAGTCTGTTTTGCTTTATTTGGCAAATGTGCATTATGGTGTGGTTCGAGTGCTGGCGAATATAATTGGCTTCTTTGGGGTTCTCCCGGAGGTCTCTCTGGTGGGGGAATGGGGCGGCTGATGGTTCGTCCAAGTCAAGGCTCAGTAAGCTCCCAGTTAGTAGTCTTTGTCTTGTTCTTTCCCCCGCTGGTAGCCTTTTGCTCCGCTTGGAGGAGTTCAGAGTTGCAGGCGCTATCTGGTAAGGAGCCGTATTTGTCCTTTTTCAGTCGCAAGGTAGTGTTGCGCACGATCCCAGCTTTTTGGGCAAGGGTGGTTTTGGTTTTTCACGTCTCCAGATGGTGTCTCTTCCGGGGTTTTCGGTTGCATTTTTTGGACGTTCGGGTGCTTAAGAAGTATCTCTGTAGAACGGTGTCTTTCAGGAAGTCCGACAGGTTGTTTGTCGCCTTTGGAGGCCCGCGACAGGGAGAGGCGGCGACGAAGCCCTCGTTTTCGCGGTGGCTAAAGGAGTCTATTGCATCGGCCTACCGGTAGAAGGGTGAGGTGGCTCCGGTTGGTTTGGGTGCGCATTCCACCAGGGTGCAGGCGGTGTCTTGGGCGGAGTTCCGTTTAGTGCCGGTCGAGGAGATTTGTAGGTTGTTGGGTGGCGACTTGGTACTCGCTGCATTCCTTTGCGCGGCACTTTCAGTTTGATGTGCAGGCGCAAGTGGATGGACGTTTTGGGTTCAGCAGTACTTCAGGCTGGGCTTCAAGGTCCCTCCCGTTGATATTCACTGCTCTGTTACATCCTCTATGGTTCCGGGACTGGACTAGAGGGACGCAAAGGAAGGGAAAATTAGACTTACCTGCTAATTCTTGTTCCTTAAGGAACTCTAGTCCAGTCCCAGATCCCTCTCAGTATATTACGCGGCATGCAGCCTGAAGTTGAAAAAAAAAAAAAAGGGAAGGAAAAGGACTACAGAAATCTGGACGACAGGGAGATGGATTGAGAGAGAGGTTTTTGAAGAGAATTTGTCCTGTTCTGGAGGTACACGGGAAAGTCACCAGGTGACCCTTTTTTGCGCAGCAGTGCCCTGTAGGCTCTGGAGTGTGGTTATTCCGTCTTTAGGAGCTAGACGTTTTTGGCTGAGTTACGGGGACGTATTGTTCCTGGGCAGTTTTAACTACTTCTGTTCCGTTATGCTTAATTCAGTAGCTACTTATTGGTTGCTCTGCTGAGTCTGCTTTGTCAATAGGTACTGGTGGAAAGGGGCAGTGTTTGCCTAGATATACCAGTGACATCAAAGCGATGACATCTTTCAGTCTCCAAAGCTGCTGGTGGAGGTTCACAACTCTATGGTTCCGGGACTGGACTAGAGTTCCTTAAGGAACAACAATTAGCAGGTAAGTCTAATTTTCCCTTTACGCGATTGCAGAGTACAAAGAGAAACAAGCTGCTTTTTACAACGACGCTTGAAAAAGTAACGGACTGTACTATGGCTGTATAAACAATGATAAAGTATTGTAAACACAAAGAAATTGCATTTACCAATGTTAACATAGCACACTACAGGACCAAATTTGTCTAAAAACCTTTCTAATGCGTAAAATGCAAAGTGAACATGTTTTTCCAAAAATGCGAAATGAACCCCTTTTCCTAAAAAGTCACCAAATTGAAGTGGTTAATACAACAATCAAAAAAAAGATTTTTCCACCAGGAGGACGAACACAAAGAACCAAAGCCGGCTGTGCAGATAGGTAATGAAATGATGAAAATATTCAGAAAACAGAAGGGTTATCTCCAGGAACAAGCAGGAATGTAGTCTTCACATATGGTATCGTCGGTACCGATGGAGCCTGCACGGGAACACTCCCCAGCGTCCAGTTAGAAAGCTTTTGGGAGCATCCCACAGCGCCTGCGTGCTGCCTTCCCGCCTTTCCCAACTGCCTCTCTCCAGTTCTTCGTTTTCTGCGGAGCCAGCAGGTCGTTTTCCTTTCACTGCAGAAATTATCCCATATTTTTCATTCTTTTTTGTGGTAGCGTCTGCCTTCCTCAACGCTATACCGGTAACGCCGGTTCTTTCTTCAAAAAAAAATTTCACATTTTTTTCGGGACTTTCCAGTCTTTTTTTTCTCTCTGGTGCCACGTGCCATTTTGGGCACTAGGCCCAACTTTTTCTTCAGAATGGAAAAACCCGCCTCGGGTTGTAAAAAGTGTTCCAAGTGTGGCGGTACCATATCTGTCACCGTCACTCACAAGTGGTGCCTTTAAATGTTTAGGTCCTGACCACTCCATCTCGGAGTGTGTGGCCTGTGGGATGATGTTGAAGAGGGGTCGGCAAAACCGAGCTGCTAAGCTTAGCACTTTTTTTCCCTCCGATGCAGCATCCATGGCATCGACGTCTTCCAGGGCTTCGTCTTCCTCCCAAGGATCTCAGGAAACCAAACATAAATTTGGCCGGTCCTCAAAGGGGTAGATCTCCTTCCAAACATCGAAATGCCTCTGGCGTTGCCCTTGAGGAACTTATACCGGCAAAATTGCCCTGGCGGGAGGCTTCGACTTCCAAAGCACTATCGGGGCTCCAGTATGTTCTCGAGGCCTCAACCTCGGCAGAACTACTGGTGCCATGCTCTGGGGTACCGGCAACTTCATCCAGTACCGATACCTAGGCATCGGCAGCATCAATAGACCAGAGGTTCTTGGCTATTGAACGCAGTCTGGCGGCTCTCTTTGCGGCTTCGGTGCCTTCGGGACCGCTTCAGACAGTTAACCGGTATCGACACCGGTTCCGGCACCGATACCGGTACCGACAGCATCGACATCGGAGACTGTGTAACCGACACCGAGTCATGCTGTTCTCCAGGACCAAGCAGGAAGTCAGTCCTCACATATGGGTGACGTCGACGGAGCCCCCATGCGGAGCATTTCCCCAGCTTTCAAAGAAAGCCTTTGGGAATGAAGGTACACATGCGCGGTCCCCTTCCCGCCCAAAGGTGCCATCTTGCTCAGTCTTCTTTTTTCCGCGGAGCCCTACGGATGCCTGTCCTTGTCACCCGTGAAAAAAGTTGATTTTTCTGCGTTGGGTCGAGTTTTTTCTTCGGTTCGACGTCGGTTCCTTTCCCGCCTGGACTCGGTACACCGGTGCCAAGCCCGAATCTCTCTCTTCGGTTTTTGTCCTTAGAGACTGCATTTGCACCTTTTTTTCTTTTCCCTGGCAGCCCAATTTTTTGATCTTGCAGGGGCCTTTTTCCCCCGATGGCTGCCAGTGGCTTTAAGAAGTGTGATCGGTGCAAGAAACTCATGTCTCTCACCGACACACATCACTGCTGCCTCCGGTACCTAGGGCCAGACCATGATTCTACGGTCTGTAGCCCCTGTGGCAAAATGTCTTCCAAGGCATTACGGAGCCGTCAGCACCAGCGTGAGAGGATCTTCTCCGAATCTGCCTCTGGACGGGTCCGGACTTCGTCAGAGGCTTCGACGTCTCGGGAGTCTGACCCTGAGCATCGTCGGGGCTCCTCTGAAAGGGAGTCCCCCTTGAGGGAGCATCGAAGGAAGAAGAAACCCACGAGGGCGGCATCAGTGGACGCTCTTGGCTCCTCGAGGGCCAGGTCGCATAGCCCCGATCGCCGCCCCGGGTCTTCGGAGTCGGAGAGGCCTGCAAAGCATCCTTGTGTGGAGTCGGAGGCCCTGAGTCACGTGAGTACTGTAATCCTCATGGACTCTCCTCTGGGGGAGCCTCCGTCAGGGCCCGAGTCGGAGGCTGCTGGGTCTCCTGAGCTCGGACTCAGGTTGACGGCCTTGGAGAGCAGATTGTCTGCCTTCATGGAGCAGCAGCGGGTACTGATCACCAGTCTCACCAGCGCATCTGCCCCGACTACAAAGACATCAATGTCCAAGTCAACCCCGGAGGCCGAGCTGATCCTCGAGACCATGCAAACTCGAGTCGATCCTCGGCCGAGGTCACCCTTGGCCTCCCGTTCGGGACCGAGGTTGTCGACGCCGGTCCCCTTGGTGTCGGTGCGGATGGTGTCGGTGCCCGCCCACTCGGAGCCGCTCGATTCCTCCTCGGAGGAGTCGGCGTGGGAAACTGAGGAGGAGGAGTCCCCTGACACCTTCTGGACTCGGTGCGTCCCTTCGGACTCACTGGGATCCGAGCCTCGGACAAGGTTCCCCCCCGGAGGATACTAGGTTCTCGAATTTCGTAAGGGACATGGCCAAAGCATTGGCATTCCCTGCGGACCCCGAGGAGGAGCCTCGAGCCGAGGAGCTCGAGGCTCTGTGCAGTATGACTCTCCTCCCAAGGAGGCCTTTACTGTCCCGGCTCCTCCGATGCTGGAGCGGTTGCTTTTCCGCATGTGGGAGGCGCCAGCCTCGATGCCGGTTCTAAGCAAGCGGGTCGATTCCATCTATCGAGTCCACAAGAACCCTGGGTTCCAAAAGGCACAGCTACTGCACCACTCCATGGTTGTGGAATCGGCCATGCATCGCCTGAAGAGTCAGAAGATGCACTCCTTGGTGCCTCCCGACAGGGAAGCTCGGAACCTGGATGCCCTCGATAGAAAGTGCTTCCAGGGCTCTATGCTTGCTTGCTGTGTCCAGACCTACCAGCTGTACATGGGCATGTACCTTCGAGACCTGGCAAAAGAGATTGCCGGGTTCTCTGCTGGTCTGTCCAAGGAACCTTTGCAGAGGTTCAAGGCCTGGTATTTGAGAGTGCTTGAAGTTTATATCTCGAGCAGCCTACGATGGATTTGAGGCTTCGGCCCGAGTAGCAGGGGCTGGCATCGGTGCACACCGCTAGGCCTGGCTACAATCCTCAGACCTCGAGCCCTGGGTACAGGACAAGTTGGTCGATGTCCCTTGCCGAGGTGAAAACCCCTTTGGCAAGCCCATGGCCGAAAAGGCTGCAGAACTCGAGACCGAGACTCTTACCCGGACAAGGCTGTCCAGGAAAGCTTCTGCCCCTTCTCAGAAGAAGGGCTCGGGGGAAAAGGCCTTTTACCCGAGGAAGACCACTGTCTACAAAACCTACCCTTACTACCAGGCCTCCTACTCCGGCTCCTGCTCAGCAGGGAGGGGGTTTTTGACTGACTATGCCGGCATAGCCTCTCCTCTACAGGTCACAGGAGGTTGGCTGACCCTGTACGCAGACAGGTGGCCAGCCATCACAGGGGATACTTGGGTGTTGAGCATCATCCAGAAGGGCTATCTGCTCCACTTCACCCAGATACCCCCCTCCTACTTTCCAGGGGAGCCTCCAAGACCCCTTCAGGAGTTGGAAGGTCTGCTACAGGACCAGGAGGTGGAACCAGTGCCCCACCACCTGGAAGGGCAAGGCTTCTACTCAAGGTACTTCCTGGTACCAAAAAGAACAGGGGGCCTCAGACCCATCCTGGACCTGAGAAATCTGAACAAGTTTCTGGAGAGGGAAAAGTTCAAGATGCTTACCCTTGGAATCTTACTGCCCTACCTCCAGCAGGGAGATTGGCTATGCTCCTTAGACCTGAAGGATGCTTATACTCGCATCCTCATCCATCCAAGTCACAGACAATTCCTCAGATTTGTGGTGGGAGGGAAACACTTCCAGTACAGAGTGCTTCCCTTTGGCCTCACCTCCGCCCCCAGGGTTTTTACAAAATGCCTGACTGTGGTTGTGGCCTACCCTCAGGAACCAGGGGATCTTTGTGTTCCCTTACCTGGACGACTGGCTTATCAGGGGCCAGTCTCCACAAGAGGCCAGGCAGGCCACCTTCCGAACCATATCCCTGCTTCAGCACCTGGGGTTCGTTATAAACTTCCCAAAGTCCACTTTAGTCCCCTCACAGGATGTGGAGTTCATAGGGGCAAGACTGGATACCATTCATGCAAAGGCCTATTTGCCTGTGGATAGAGCTCACAGGCTGATAAAGTTGGCCGGCCAGTTTCGGGCAAACTCTCTGGTCTCGGCCAGACACTTCCTCCGGCTCTTAGGTCACATGGCTTCCACAGTGCATGTCACCCCAAATGCCCGGCTGCACATGAGGTCGGCTCAGTGGTGCCTCAGGGCACAGTGGCTACAGGCCACAGGGAGATTGTCAGACTGGATCAAGGTGTCCAAACTCTTGGTGGACTCCTTATGCTGGTGGAGGCATCTCCCAAATCTGGTCGGGGGAGTTCCTTTTTAGGCCTCCCCCCACACTTGGGTACTGACAACCGATGGTGAGCCTGACGTCAGTACCGGGAAAAATGGTAGAAACCATCATAAAGAATAAAATTACTCAGCATGTAGATAGCTACAACCTAATGGGAGACAGCCAACATGGCTTTAGACAAGGAAGATCTTGTCTTACTAATCTGTTATGTTTTTTTGAAGGAGTGAATAAACAGGTGGACAAAGGTGAGTCAGTTGATATTGTGTATCTGGACTTTCAGAAAGCCTTTGACAAGGTCCCTCATCAGAGACTTTTGGCAAAACTAAAGAGTCATGGGATAGGAGGCAATGTACTATTGTGGATCAGGAACTGGTTAAAAGATAGAAAGCAGAGGGTAGGGCTAAATGGCCAATTTTCCCAATGGAGAAAGGTGAATAGTGGTGTACCCCAGGGATCTGTGCTGGGTCCGCTGCTTTTTGACATATTCATAAATGACCTGGAAAGTGGAATAACGAGTGAGGTTATCAAATTTGCAGATGACACAAAACTATTTAAAGTTGTTAAAACCCAAGAGGATTGTGAAAAATTGCAAGAGGATCTTGATAAATTGGAAGACTGGGCATCAAAATGGCAGATGAAATTTAATGTGGACAAGTGCAAGGTTATGCACCTAGGGAAGAACAACCCAAACTATGGTTACACGATGCAAGGTTCCACATTAGGAACCACCACCCAGGAAAAAGATTTAGGCGTCATTCTCCAGGACCAAGCAGGAAGTCCGTCCTCACTTATGGGTGACGGCGCCGACGGAGCCCGCGCGGAGCAATTTCCCCAGCTTTCGAAGAAAGCCTTTGGGATTGCAGCGCGCATGCGCGGTCCTCTTCCCGCCCAAGGATGCCATCTTGCTCAGTCTTCTTTTTTCCGCGGAGCCCTACAGACGTAGTTTGTTACCACCGCTGAAAAAGTTGATTAATTCTTTGTTGTTTTCTCGGTTCACGTGTCCTTTTCCTGCCCGGCCTCGATTTTACCTATCGAGTTCGCTCACATTTTTTGTTGTTGTTGTTTGTTTTCGATTATTCTAACTAGCGTTCCCGCCATTTACTTTTCCACCCCTGGCGGCACGGTCTTTTGACCTCGTGGGGGCCCTTTTTCCCCCGATGGCTGCCAGCGGGTTTAAGAAATGTGATCATTGTTCTAAATTAATGTCTCTTACAGACACGCATAACTTCTGCCTCCGTTGCCTCGGACCCAACCATGACCCCGGGAGTTGTGGTTCGTGCGGCAAGATGTCCTCCAAGGCGCTGAGGAGTCGGCAATCGCAAAGGGACCGAATCTTCTCTGACCCCGAGTCCGGCCCGGACCTCGTCGGAGGCGTCGATGTCTCGTGACTCCGGCCAGGAGCACCGTCGGAGTTTCTCTGAACGGGGGTCCCCTGGCCGGGAGCGTTGTCGGCAGAGGAAGCTCGCGCGGGCGGCGTCGGAGGACGCACCTGGTCCCTCGAGGGCCGGGTCGCATAGCCCCGCCAGCCGCCCCGAGCCCTCGGAGGCGGAGAGACCTTCCAAGCTCCCCCACCTCGAGGTGGAGCCACCTTTGACACGTGAGTACTATTGTCATCCTGGACTCCCCTACGGAACCGACGTCGGGCCCGACGCCGTCGGGGCTCGAGTCGGTGGCTGCCGGGTCTTCTGGGTTTGACCTCAGATTGATGACCTTGGAGCGCAGTATATCTGCCTTCTTGGACCAGCAGCGGGCATGGATGACCGGCCTCGCCAGTGCATCTGCCCAGACCACCGGGACGTCGACGCCCATGTCGACCCCAGCGGCCGAGTCGATCCTCGAGCAGATGCAGGCTCGAGTCGATCCTCGGTCGAGGTCTCCCTCGGCCTCCCATTCGGGACCGAGGTCGTCGGCGTCGGGACGAACCCTCTCCCGCACGGAGCCCCTCAATTCCTCCACGGAGGCATCGGACTGGGACACGGAAGGGGACGAGTCGCCCGGCTCTTTTCAGACCCGGTGCGTCCCCTCCGACTCGCCTGAGTCGGAGCCTCGAAGGCGATCCCCTCCGGAGGATACGCGCTTCTCGGATTTTGTGCAGGATATGGCCAAGGCTTTAGCTTTCCCCGCGGATCCCGAGGAGGAGCCTCGCGCGGAAGAGCTCGAGGCACTCCAGTACGACTCTCCCCCGAAGGAGGCCTTTACTGTGCCAGTCCCTCCGATGCTGGAGCGGCTGCTCTTCCGCATATGGGAAAATCCAGCCTCGACGCCGGTGTTGAGCAGACGGATCGATTCGATGTATCGAGTCCGCAAGAGCCCCGGGTTCCAGAAGGCGCAATTGCCGCACCACTCCATGGTTGTGGAATTGGCGATGCATCGGCTTAAGAGCCAAAAGATGCACTCCTCGTTGCCCCCGGGCAAGGAAGCCCGAAACCTGGATGCCCTCGGGAGGAAGTGCTTACAGGGTTCTATGCTGGCCTGCCGAGTGCAGACATACCAGCTGTATATGGGCATGTTCCTCCGAGACCTGGCGAAAGGGCTCGCCAGGTTCTCGGCTGGTCTCATCGGCCCGAGTGGCCAGAGCCCGCATCGGTGCTCGCCGGCAGGCCTGGCTTCAGTCATCTGACCTCGAGCCATGGGTACAGGACAAGCTAGTCGATGTCCCCTGCAGAGGTGAAAACCTCTTCGGTAAGCCCATGTCTGACAAGGCGGCAGAACTCGAGTCCGAGACTCTCACTCGGACTCGCCTGTCCCGGAAGACCTCCGCTCCTTCGCAGAAGCGGAAGGGGCCGGGGAAGAAGCCTTTTTACCTGAGGAAGGTGCTTGCCTATAAGCAACCCCACCTTCCATATCAAGCATCGGCGGCTCCCACTCAGGGCCCGCAGGCTAAGGGTCAGGGAAATGGCCCCTGTAGGCCGAGGGCCCCCAAGCCTGCTACACAGCCCCCTGCCCAGCAGGGTGGGGGCTTTTGACTATGCCAGCATAGCCTCTCCCCCCCCCCCCCCCGCGTCCTTCGCTCAGCACGGGGGGCAGGCTGGTCCACTTTGCCCACAGGTGGTCGGCCATAACATCCGATTCCTGGGTGCTGCAGGTGATTCAGAGGGGCTACCTCTTGCATTTCCACCAGGTGCCTCCCCCCTACTTCCCAGGGGAGCCTCCAAGGCCCCCTCTGCACAGAGACTTGCTCCTTCAGGAGCTGCAGGGTCTGCTGGGGGAGCAGGCTGTGGAGCCGGTGCCCCAACATCTGTGGGGTCAAGGGTTCTACTCGAGGTACTTCCTGGTCCCAAAGAGAACAGGAGGCCTCAGACCCATTCTGGACTTACGCAACCTCAACAGGTTCCTGCAGCGGGAAAAGTTCAAGATGCTTACCCTTGGAATCCTGCTGCCCTACCTCCAGCAGGGAGATTGGCTATGCTCCTTGGATCTAAAGGATGCCTATACCCACATCCTTATTCATCCGGACCACCAACAATATCTCAGATTTGTGGTGGCAGGGAAACATTATCAGAACTGCTTGCTGCCCTTCGGCTTGTGCTCCGCCCCCAGGGTGTTCACAAAATGCCTGGCAGTGGTGGCGGCCTTCCTGAGGCTTCAAGGCCTGTTCGTTTTTCCATACCTGGACGACTGGCTCGTCCGAGCGCAGTCGGCCATAGAGGTCGCTCAGGCCACGCAGCGGTGGCCCTTCTTCAGCACTTGGGCTTCGTCATAAACTTCGGGAAGTCCACGTTGAGTCCCTCTCAGGATCTCGAGTTCATAGGGGCACGGCTAGACACTCTGCGAGCTCGTGCCTTCTTGCCTCGGGAGCGAGCCGACAGGCTCATGGCTCTGGCCGGCAGGTTCCGCAGCGCGTCCCCGGTCCTGGCCAGACGGTTCCTGCAGCTGCTCGGTCATATGGCCTCCATGGTCCACGTCACACCGAACGCCCGGCTGCATATGAGGCCTGTCCAGTGGTGTCTTCGCACTCAATGGCATCAGGCCACAGGGGGTCTGGCGGACCTTCTACAGATCTCCGACCGCCTGGTCTCCTCTCTGCAATGGTGGCTTCACCTGCCAACCTGGTACTGGGCATGCCCTTTCAGTCTCCCGCACCTTCCCAGGTGCTGACGACAGATGCCTCTCTCCTGGGGTGGGGAGCGCATTGCCAGGGAGCACGCACTCAGGGCCTTTGGACTCCTTGGGAGGCGGCTCAGCAGATCAACTTCCTGGAGCTGCGGGCGATCCGCCTAGCTCTGCGGACCTTCTCCCACCTCACCTCGCGTCAGTCTGTATTGGTGCAGACGGACAATCAGGTGGCCATGTTCTACGTGAACAAACAGGGGGGCACGGGCTCCCTCCTTCTCTGTCAGGAGGCCCGGAGACTGTGCTCCCTGGGCTGTCGATCACGACATCCTCCTCAAGGCTGTTTACCTGCCCAGGCAGGAAAACTGCCTGGCCGACAGGCTGAGCCGGGTCTTGCAGCCCCACGAGTGGAGGTTGAACCCCGGCGTTGCCCAGCAAATCTTCCGACGGTGGGGCTCCCCCACCGTGGACCTCTTTGCCAGTCCCCTGAACCGGCAACTACCCCGGTTCTGCTCTCGGCATCCGCATCCTCTGAGTAGCTCCGGATGCTTTCCTCATTTCGTGGTCCACAGGCCTACTGTATGCCTTTCCTCCCACACCGCTGGTATCCCGGACGCTTTTCAAGGTTGTCTGGGACGGGGCCTACGTGATCCTGATAGTGCCCCGATGGCCGAGGCAACCCTGGTTTCCTCTGCTCCTGCAGTTAGTGGTGGACACCCCTCTTCCTCTGGGGTTTCAGCCCGATCTTCTGACCCAAGATCAGGGTACTCTCCTGCACCCCAACCTCCGGGCCCTTCACCTGATGGCCTGGCTGCTGAGAGGGTAGTCCTGAGAGGTGGAAGCTGTTGTCCTGGCGTCTCGGCGACCTTCTACCCGAAAATCTTACACCCTCAAATGGCGTTGCTTCTCGGTCTGGTGTTCTCAGCGTTCTGAGGACCCATTTGCCTGCCTAGTATCGGTGGTATTGCAATACTTGCTTCACCTCTCCGATTTCGGCCTCAAGTCCAACTCTGTCAGAGTCCACCTCAGTGCTCTCTCGGCACACCATTCACCTGTGGAGGGCCAGCCTCTTTCCTCGCACCCCTTGGTGGCGCGTTTCCTCAGGGGCCTGCTTCTGCTTAAGCCCCCGCTGCGCCCTCCAGCTCCTGACTGGGATCTCACTGTGGTTTTTACAAAGGCTTACTTGCCCGTCTTTTGAACCCATGGCTACCTGCCCCCTCCGTTTCCTCTCCTGGAAAACTCTCTTCTTGGTAGCCCTTACCTCCACTAGGCGCGTTAGTGAACTACAGGCCCTAGTGTCGGAGCCCCCTTACACCAGGTTCTACAAGAATAGGGTTGTCTTACGGACGCACCCTAAGTTTCTCCCGAAGGTGGTTTCCTCTTTCCACATCAATCAAGAGGTGTTTCTTCCGACCTTCTTTCCCAGGCCGCACACCAGCAGAGCTGAAACTGTTCTGCATACCCTGGACTGTCGAAGAGCCTTGTCCTTCTGCCTCGACCATACGCGTGAGCATAGGAAAGCTGTCCAGCTTTTCGTTTCCTTTGACCCCAATCGGTTGGGGGTCCCTGCCTCTAAGCGTACTCTGTCCATCTGGGTAGCTGACTGTATTGCCTGGGTGTATGAGGCAGCCGGCCTCTCCTTGGAGAGTCGAGTCACGGCACACCGTGTCAGGGCGAAGGAGGCGTCTGTAGCCCACCTCCGCTCTGTTCCGTTGGCAGACATCTGCTGGGCCGCTACTTGGTCTTCCAGCCAGACTTTTGCGGCTCATTACTGCCTGGAGAGGGAGTCCCGCAGGGTTAGTGCTTTCGGACAGGCAGTCCTCCACAATCTTTTGAGGTTTAGGCAACTCCTGCCCTCCGGCCCCGGTGTTGGCTACCGGCCGGATTCAGAGAAGATTCCTTCCTTCTGTGCTGTTGAGCTGGAGGGAGCTCCTTCCAGCTTGAGGTCTCCGGTAGCCTTAAGCTAGGGAGTCCCATAAGTGAGGACGGACTTCCTGCTTGGTCCTGGAGAAAGAGTAGTTACTCACCTGTAACAGGTGTTCTCCAGGAGCAGCAGGAATCAGTCCTCACTACCCTCCCTCCTCCCCTTGGAGTTGCAGTCATTCTTATGGTTGCTGTCTTCCGCTATGTCATTCGACTGAGCAAGATGGCATCCTTGGGTGGGAAGAGGACCGCGCATGCGCGCTGCAATCCCAAAGACTTTCTTCGAAAGCTGGGGAAATTGCTCCGCGCGGGCTCCGTCGGCGCCGACGTCACCCATAAGTGAGGACTGATTCCTGCTGCTCCTGGAAGAACACCTGTTACAGGTGAGTAACTACTCTTTGTGGATACCATGTTAAAACCCTCGGCCCAGTGTGCAGCGGCGGCCAAGAGAGCAAATAGAATGCTAGGTATGATAAGGAAAGGAATGGAAAATAAAACAAAAGATATTATAATGCCTCTATATCGTTCCATGGTGAGACCGCACCTTGAATATTGTGTGCAATTCTGGTCGCCGTATCTTAAAAATGATATAGCGATTGTAGAAAAGGTTCAGAGAAGAGCCACCAAAATGGTAAAGGGGATGGAAGGATACTCCTATGAAGAAAGGCTAAAAGGTTAGGGCTCTTTAACCTGGAAAAGAGACGGCTGAGGGGAGATATGATAGAAGTCTATAAATTAATGAACGGAGTGGAACGGGTAAACGTAGATCGATTGTTTACCTTATCAGAATATAGAAAGACTAGGGGACATGCAATGAAGCTACAGGGTAAACTATTTAAGACTAATAAAAAACAAATTTTTTCACTCAATGTGTAATCAAACTCTGGAATTTGTTACCGGAGGATGTAGTAAAGGCTGTTAGTGTAGCTGGGTTTAAAAAAGGTTTGGACAAGTTCCTGGAGGAAAGGTCCATAAAACCATTATTAAGAAGTGACCGAAGATATCAATGCTTGACCCAGTACAAGCATTGTGGAACTTGTGTCTCTTGGGGAAACTGCTAGGTACATATGACCTAGATTGGCCACTGTTGGAAACAGAATACTGGGCTTGATGGACCTTGGTCTGACCCAGTATGGCATATCTTATGTTCTTATCTTATGTTCTTATGATGCTTCCCTGCAGGGCCGGGGGGCACACTGCCAGGGGGCCTGCACCCAAGGCCTGTGGTCTCCGTGGGAGTCTGCCCAGCAGATCAACCTGTTGGAATTGAGAGCCGTTTGACTAGCCTTACGGGCTTTCTCTCAGATCCTATCTCACCAGTCTTTCCTAGTTCAGACGGACAACCAGGTGGCTATGTTCTACGTCAACAAGCAGGGAGGCACGGGATCCAGACTCCTGTGCCTGGAAGCACCAGCTCTCTGCTCCTGGGCTATCAATCAGGGCATGACCCTCAGGGCGGTCTACCTCCCAGGCCAGGAAAACTACCTGGCAGACAAGGCTATAAGCAGACTCCTGCAGCCTCATGAGTGGCAGTTGGATCCTCTGGTAGTTCAACAGATCTTTCTGAAGTGGGGACTTCCAACCATGGATCTTTTTGCCAGTCCGCTGAACAGGCAACTACCCAGGTTCTGTTCCAGGCAACCGCATCCCTTGAGAACAGCGCCAGATGCATTCCTGATCCCCTGGTGGTCCAGGCAGCCGGGTTCCCTCTTCTGCAGTTGGCAGTGGATACTCCACTTCCTCTGGGGCTGCAACCTGACCTGACTCAGGAACAGGGGTCCCTCTTGCATCCCAACCTCAAATCCCTCTATTTGATGGCCTGGCTGCTGAAAGGGTAGTCCTTGCTCCTATCAAAGGAGGTTGAAGAGGTGGTGTTGGCCTCCAGGAAGCATTCCACTAGGAAAGCCTATGCTGTGAAATGGCATAGGTTTTCTGCTTGGTGTTCTCAACAGCAGGAGGACCCCTTCTCCTGCTCAGTCCAGGTGGTGCTACAATATCTGCTCCACCTTTCCAACCTAGGACTTCAGTCAAACTCTGTCCGGGTTCACCTCAGTGCCCTCTCAGCTCACCACTCACCAGTGGAGGGACATCTCTCTTTGGCCACCCTCTGGTGTCTCGCTTTCTCAGAGGCCTGCTTCTGCTTAAGCCTCCTATTCGTCCACCTGCCACTGAGTTGGGATCTCAATGTGGTCTTGCAACTGACTCGCCCACCTTTTGAGCCGATGGCAACCTGACATTTACATTTCCTCTCCTGGAAGGTGTTGTTCCTTGTGGCACTCACCTCGGCTAGGGGGGGTGAGTGAGCTTCAGGCCCTGGTCTCGGATAGACCATATACCAGGTTCTATAGGAACAGGGTAGTCTTGCGGAATCATCCTAAGTTCCTTCCAAAGGTAGTGTCCTCCTTCCACCTCAACCAGGAGGTGGTACTTCTGACGTTCTTTCCTAGGCTGCACGCCTGTAGGGCCGAAACTGTCTTGCATATGCTGGATTGTAGAAGGGCGCTGTCCTTTTACTTAGAACATACACAGGGGCATAGAAGGGCTTCTCAGCTCTTCATTTCCTTTGACCCTAATAAATTGGTGTTTCCTGTCACTAAGCGTACGTTGTCCATCTGGGTGGCAGACTGTATCGCCTGGGCGTACAGGGCAGCCTGCCTCTCCCTGGAGGGTCGAGTCACAGCCCACCGGGTCAGGGCGAAGGCCGCATCAGTAGCTCACTTCTGTTCCATTGGCAGACTTCTGCCGGGCCGCTACTTGGTCCTCAAGCCAGACTTTTGCGGACCACTACTGCCTCGAGAGGGAGTCCCGTAGGGACAGTGCTTTCGGGCAAGCAGTACTCCGTAATCTCTTTGAGGTTTAGGCAACTCCTACCCTCCGGCCCTGGTGTTGGGCTACCATTCAGGTGTGGTCTCGGAGAAGATTCTCACTGTTGCTGAGGCTCTAGAGGGAGCTCTATTTTTCAGCCTGGGTTCCTGGTAGCCCAGAGCTGGGGAGTCACCCATATGTGAGGACTGACTTCCTGCTTGGTCCTGGAGAAACAGTAGTTACTCACCTGTAACAGGTGTTCTCCAGGAGCAGCAGGAATCAGTCCTCACAACCCTCCCTCCTCCCCTTGGAGTTGTAGTTGTATATAGTTCATTTTCTTTTTTGTGCTGTCTTAGCTATGTCTTCAGACTGAGCAAGATGGCACCTTTGGGCAGGAAGGGGACCGCGCATGCGTGCCTGCATTCTCAAAGGCTTTCTTTGAAAGCTGGGGAAATGCTCCGCATGGGGGCTCCGTCGAAGCCGACGTCACCCATATGAGGACTGATTCCTGCTGCTCCTGGAGAACACCTGTTACAGGTGAGTAACTACTCTTTTCCTCCGGTATCGACAGGCCGGTACCAGACCCCTTCGGTACCGACTTCGATCGGTACCGGTATCATGCTTTACAAGAGCACCCGGACAGAAGATATTTTGAATCCTCCGATGACTTTGAGGACTCTGACAGTTCTGTCGATGCCGGAATACTTCTCTCTGAGGAGTCGTCTTTGCCTAAACGTAGGCTGTCCCCTCCAGAGGATATATCCTTTCAGGATTTCATCCAGGAGGTGGCTAGAGGTCTTTCCATCACAGTGGCTCCTGAAACAGAGCCCAGAGCAAAGGAGTTGGCAATTTTACAGTATCCTAAAGCTCCCAAGGAGGCAGCTACTTTCCCACATTCTTAACATGAGATCATGCAAGATCTCATGAATAGTCAAACACCTCTTACCACCTCTCCTCATTCCCGTAGGCTGGATACCATGTATTGAGTGCCTCCTTGTCCTGGATTTCAGAAAACTCAGTTGCCACACCACTCCATAGTGGTGGAGTCAACTATGAGAAGGATCAAGAGTGCAAAAAGACATGCATCTAATTCTCCAGGACGTGAATGTAGGACTCTTGATGCCTTTGGGTGTCGAACATTCCAGGTCTCTATGCTTTCTGCCATGATTAGTTTTTATATCTTATACATGGGAATGTTCCTTAAGGAGATTACAGGAGATCTAGAGCTTATGAACCCTCTCCTTCCTGATAAGAGGCAGGATTATCTTACACTTGTCAAATATGCCCAAGATGTTTCCAAGTTTGTTAATCGTGCAGCTTTCGACTGTTTTGAGTGCATAAGCAGAAGCTCTGCCATTGCCATAGGTGCTTGTAGGATTGCCTGGCTCCAGGCATCTGACTTAGAACTCTGGGTACAGGACAGACTGGGGAATATTCCTTGCAGAGGCGAAAATCTCTTTTGGCAGAAATAGGCAAGAGAAAGCTAATGAGCTGGATGCTGATAACACCACTTTGAATAGACTATCCAAGGCTACAGCTGATCCTGCAAGGAAAAAAATCCTACAAGAAACCATTCTTCTCTAAAAAGAAGAGGTTTTACCCCTCCTATACCCAGCAGGCGCATTCTGTGGGCCAGTCTGCCCGAAAGGGACATCAGCCCCCAAAGCAAAGGAAAACAGACTGCTAAGCCTCAACCGGCCCAGCAGACTCAGCCTCCACAGGGGCTTTGACTCCCATCTAGAGAACTTGGCCTTCCTGGCCCTGAACGGGCCAGAGCCTTCCACCATCCCAGGAAGGTTGTGTTATTTTGCCCCTAGATGGGGGGGCAAATAACAGCAGAAGAATGGACTCTTTCCATTGTAAGAGAGGGGTACAAGCTTCATTTCTTCAGCATGCCCCCTGCTACAGTGGTAAGACAGTTCAATTCTCAGACTTCACTCAACACTCAGTTGGGTCAAGAGGTCAGTTTACGTCTTGCCCATGGGGTAATAGAAGACGTACCCATTTCCCAGCAGAGTACAGTGTTACTGCCCCTATTTTCTTATTCCAAAGAAAACACGGGGACACAGACCCATTTTAGACCTCAGAGAACTGAACAAATTCCTGTTCAAAGAGAAATTCAAGATTTCTCTGGGAACTCTGCTGTCATACCTTCACTGTCGGGATTGGCTTTGTTCTCTAGATCTCAAGGATGCGTACACTCATGTTCTCATCCATCCAACTCACCAAAGATTCCTTAGTTTTCTTTTTCAAGGAAAGCACTACCAATACAGGGTGCTTCCTTTTGGCCTGGCCTCAACCCCAAGGGTGTTTATGAAATGCATGGCTGTGGTAGCAGCAGCATTTCTTTGTGCTCTAGGAATATTCGTCTTCCCCTACTTAGACAACTAGCTCATTCGAGCTCCATCACAGTGAGAGGCCAGAATTTCTCTGTCTTGCACAATGCGTATCCTTCAGTATTTGGGTCCGGTCATAAACATCCCAAAATCCAGCCTAACTCCCACTCAGTCTCTAGAGTTTATAGGAGCTTTGCTGGATACTAGACAAAACCTGTTGGTGGGGTCCCCTTTCTAGCAGCCCATACCCCAGGTTACTAACAGATGGCTCACAGGTGGGTTGGGGAGCTCATCTGCAAGGTCTCTCAACCCAAGGCACCTGGACTCCACAGGAGACCCACTTACATATCAGTCTCCTAGAACTCAGAGCAATCTTCCTTGCTCTTCGAGTGTTCCACACCCAGCTGAGCTACAAGACAGTCCTAATTCAGACGGACAATCAAGTAGTTATGTTCTATCTGAACAAGCAGGGAGGAACAGACTCTCTGTCATTTTGCAACGAACCTTTGCAACTATGGGCCCTCACCAGAGAGCATCAGATTCATCTCTTTGCGGTGTATCTGCCAGGCATTCAAAACTCTTGGGCAGACAGACTGTCGAGTTCTGCTTCCACACGAATGGTCTCTCCGTGCAGACCAGGTAGCAAAAATTGAAATTCCTTTCCTGGAAAGTTATCTTTTTCATTGCAATCACATCAGCATGTCGCATCAGTGAATTGCAAGCATTAGTTGCTGATCCTCCTTACACGAGGTTCCATCATGATAAGGTAGTCCTTAGGACTCGTCCACACTTTATGCCAGGCGGTTTACCTGCCTGTATTTTTTCCAAGGCCTCATGCTTCAAATGCAGAAAGGAATCTTCATACTTTGGACTGTAAAAGAGCACTTGCCTTTTACTTACAAAGGACCACAGCAACATAGAAAGTCCTCCCAACTCTTTGTTGCTTTCGATCTTTCTCATTTGGGACTTCCAGTCTCCAAGAGAACATTGTCCAACTGGATTGCACAGTGTATTTCTTTCTCTCTCTCTGGAAGGCCATGTCACAGCTCCACAATGTGAGAGCCATGGCAGCCTCAATGGCTCATCTACACTCTCTCTAGACGACCTCTGTCGAGCAGCTACTTGGGCCTCGGTTCATACCTTCACAGCCCATTACTGCTTAGACAAGGACTCCTGCCAGGATGCCTTGTTTGGTCAGGCTGTTCTACAACACCTGTTCCATACTTAATCAACTCCTGCCCACCTTTCCCAGTAGGATGCCAGAGATCCATGGGGGGAAATGGAGCCCTTTCACAGGGGCACACAACTTTTGGGGTCTCTCCCTGGCATCTGCAGCTAGGGAGTTGCCGTATGTGAAGACTACATTCCTGCTTGTTCCTGGAGATAGCATAGTTACTCACCTGTAACAGGTGATCTCCGGGAATAGCAGGAATTTAGTCTTCACAAACCCCACCCACCTCCCTAGGAGTTGTATCTCTTTTCTTTCCCTCTCTCTCTCTCTTTTTGTCTCAGCTTTAAAAACTCAACTGGAGAGAGGCAGTTGGGAAAGGTGGGAAGGCAGCACGCAGGCGCTGTGGGGATGCTCCCAAAAGCTTTTCTAATTGGATGCTGGGGGGCGTTCCCGCGCAGGCTCCGTCGGTACCGACGATACCATATGTGAAGACTAAATTCCTGCTGTTCCCGGAGATCACCTGTTACAGGTGAGTAACTGTGATTTACCGTTCAGTGCAGGCTTCAATATTTGCTGCTTTGAAAAGAAACGCTCTGCTAGCGGCTGTTTAAAGATATAGGCGTTTTCCCGCCCTGACGAGTTGAAAGGTCATAAATGCGTGCCTGCAGAACAATCAACCTACTTTAAACCGGCATCTAAAGCCTGAGACTTTAGCTGTGGCTATGTGCAAGGGGGGGAAGGGGAAGGGAGGGAGACGACCGATGGAAAAGGGCAGGGGACGAAAGGGGGCGGGGGAAGGGGAGACAGGGGGGGGGAGGGACAGAGGAGCGAGAGGAGGACAGGCGGAGTGGAGGACAGAAAGAGAGAGAACGAGAAAAGGGGAGAGAAGGGAGTGGGAGAAAAAGAAAAAACTCTTCATAAAAAAAACAGGACAAGGTCTACCTCTTGATTGAGTTTCCTCCCCGCCAACTGAGGCCAAACAACTTTAAGAATCAGAAAGTGAATGCTGAACTCCCACCCAATGTTCTACCAGAGGTTTATCCATCACTTTCCTACGAATATTGCTTATCTCCAGGAACAAGCAGGAAATAAGTCCTCACATATGGGTACGTCGGGTACTGACGGAGCCCGAGCGGGGAAAGCTCTCCAGCTTCCCAGAAGGAAAGCTTTTGGGACCTCCAACTGCGCATGCGCGCTTGCCTTCCTGCCTTCCTGACCAACTCTCCTCAGTTCTTCTTTTTCCGCGGAGCCAGCAAGGTCGTGTTCCTGTCACCGCTGAAGAAGTTTATTTTAGTTTATTTCTTTGGCCGCGTGTCTGCCTTCCCCGATTCCATACCGGTACCGCCGGTCTTTTCCTTTATTTAAAAAAAATAAAAATAAAATCTCCTTTTCCTCACTTGGTGTGTTACTTCTGTGAGGCCTTTAGGCTTTCACTAAATTCTCCCTCATGGAGAAACAAGCCTCTGGGTTTAAAAAATGCACCAAGTGCAGCGGTACTATTTCAGTCACAGACACCCATGAATGGTGTCTTAAATGTTTGGGGCCTGACCATTCCATTCCGGAATGCCCATCCTGTTCTTTGATGTCTAACACGTGGGCTTACAGAACCGGGGCAGCCAAGTTTCACATGCTGTTTTCTACAGATACTCCAGCACTCGACATCTTCCAGGTCTTCTTCTCCTGATGGATCTCAGGTAACCAAACATTACTCTGGCAGGTCCTCAAAGGGCAAATCTCCCTCTAAGTATCGAGATACCCCTGGGCTTGACCCTGAGGACCCTGCCCCAGCCAAACCAACCCGGCGGGAAGCTTCCGGCTTCCAAAGCTCCTCTAGGGGGTTACAGGTTGACATCGATGGCAACGGCCTCGACCGATCACCTGTTAGACTGTTCTGGGGTACCGGCTATCAATCATCCGGTACCGACGACATCCCGCAGTCGTGGCGTCCATGGATTCATTACAGTTCAATCCATGCAGCAGGCCATTCTGGCTTTTATTAAGGCTGCGACGCCCCTCAGTACCGCACCCTGCGGTACCGGACTCCGGTTCCAGTACTACAACCGATACCGGTAACCCATGCCTTTCCACATCGACCAGAATTACCGATCCGGTTTCCAGGTACCCCGCCCCGATGTCGATACGCTTATCGATCCCTGGAAGCAAACAGACGATACTTTGAGTCTTCTGATGATCCTGATTCATCAGATGACTCTGCTGAAGTATCCCTTACTCTACCTGAGGAGCCCTCTGCTCCAAAGAGGAGAATGTCTCCTCCAGAGGATTTATCCTTTCAAAAACTTCATCATTGAAGTAGCTAAAGGTCTTTCTATTCTGTATCCTCTGAAAAAAGAACATAGAGCATAAAAGTTAGAACATTTTAGGATACTCTAAGGTTCCCAAAGAGGCAGTCACCTTGCCCATCCATGAAATTCTTCAAGAACACATGATAGGGTGAGAGGAGTCTCCCATAAGTCCAGCTCCACATTCTCCTCGTCTGGACACCATGTAATCGTGTCCCCCCTTCTCCTGGGTTTCAAAAAAACTCAGCTCCGCACCACTCCATTGTGGTGCAGTCAGCTATGAAAAGGATCAAGAGTACTAAAAGACACTCTTCTACTCCCCCAGGAAGAGAATGTAGGACTCTGGATGCTTTTGGAAGAAAAATCTTCCAAGCAAGTATGCTTATTGCCAGAATCAACTCATACAGCCTCTATATGGGCATGTTTCTGTAGGAAATTGCATTAAAAATACACCATTTTCTCCCCTTTATCACAGAGGATAGAAAGGAGGAGTTCCTTCTTCTGCTTAAGCATACTCAAGATCTTTCAAAGTTCTCTCCCAACAGAGCAGCCTTTGACTCCTTTGAAGGTGCTAGCAGAGCCTCAGGTATTGCCATAGCGGCTCACAGAATTGCTTGGCTCCAGGCCTCTAACCTTGAACCCTGGGGCAGGATGGGTTGGGGGAAATTTGCCCTGTACAGGTGAGAATCTGTTTGATAAGGAGTGGCAAATCAAAGCCACTCAAATGGATGCAGAAAATGCTGCTTTAGATAGACTTTCTAAGCCTACCTCTACCCCTGTCAAGAAGAAATCTTTCAAAAGCCTTTCTACAAGAAGGCCAGATTTGCCACAAATAATGGCCAACAATCTGCGCAGCTTGCTTCGCTCCTAAGCGTCAGCAGCCTAAACAGGCCAGGGCAAAACCTGCAGGAGCTGCTACAGCCCAACAGTCCCAAACCCCTCAGGGATTTTGACTTAAAACTAGAGAACTTAACCTTTTCTGGCTCTAAAACAACCAGAACCTCTCACCATTCCAGGAAGGTTAACTCATTTTGCTCCCAGATGGGAGCAAATCACATCAGAGCAATGGACCCTCTATCATCCAGAGAGAGCTACAAACTACATTTCTCCAACCTTCCTCCCCATACCATGGTGAGAAGTTTCAATCTCCCCCATCTCTCCTAGACCTGTTGGGTCAGGAGGTGACCATTCTTCTCGCCCAAAAAGCAATAGAAGAGGTTCCTCTTCCTCAACAAGGGTCGAGGTTTTTACCCTCCCCTTCCATTTTCCCTCATTCCCAAGAAAACAGGGGAGGGTACAGACCCATTTTGGAATCTCAGAGAATTTAACAAATTTGCGAAGTACAGAAGAGAAAGTTTCAAGATGCTTTCTCTAGGACTCTCCTTCCATACCTACAAGAGTCAGGACTGAGCTTTTGTTCTCTAGGATCCTCAAGGATGCGTACACACATATACTCATCCATCCATCACACAGAAAATTCCTAACGTTTTCTGTTCCAGGGAAAACACTTCCCAATTACAGAGTACTTCTCCTTCGGTCCTAGCCTCTGCTCCAAGGGTATTTACTCAAATGCATGGAAATAGTCCTGCTTCCTAACCTACGCACCCTGGGAATTTTTGTCTTCCCAATTACCTGGACGTATCTGGCTCATACGAGCTCCGTCTTCAGTCCGAGGCTCAGACTTCCCTGGATCGCACCAGGCGAATTCTACAGTAATCTGGGACTTGTAGTCAATCTGCCACAAGTCCCAACAACTCGCCCCTACTTCAATCCCTATACTTCATAGGGGCCTGGTTGGATACCATCCACCGCAAGGGCCTATCTTCCTCAGGCCCGTTGCCAACGCTCTAGTGCAACTTAGCCTCTCAGACTCAAGTGCGCAGAAGCCACTTGACCTGCCAGAGAGATGCTACAACTAATTAGGCTGCACATGGCCTCCACAGTGCATGTGGTGCCCTTATGCTCAGCCCCTACATATGAGAGCAGCTCACTGGACTTTATCCACCCCAGTGGACCTCACAGCATCAGGAGCTCTCTCAGGGACCACAAATGAGGCAAAACTCCAGTTCGTCTTTTTTGGTCTCTCCAATGGTGGTATATCCCCTCAAAAAATCTGTTGTTGGGGGCCCCCTTTCAACCATTGTTGCCCACAAGGCAACCCTCACGAACAGATGCCTCCCAAACAGGTTGGGGGGCTCATCTCCAAGATCTCTCCACTCAGGGCACTTGGTCCTCCACAGGAGACCACCCTCTCATATCACCCACTTGGAACTTCGAGGCAATTCCTTTCTAGCTTCTCAAAGATTTTTCATCACCCTCCTCAGGCAACATGACCGTCCTTATTCACAACTGACAATCAAGTAGCCCATGTTTTACATAAACAAACAAGGCGGGACTGGCTCTGTCCCGCTTTGCATACAAAGCTCTAAGATTACCTTCCGCCAGAGAGCATCAAATCCATCTCCTGGCAGTATATCTTCCAGGGAATCCAAAAACCTCTTGGGCAGGACAGACTCGGTTTCGAGTTCTGCTTTCCACAACGAAAAACTCATGGTCCCTGCACATGGATCAGGTACTCAGAATCTTCCCAGAAATGGTGTGTATACGCCCGGACATAGACCTCTTTGCAAGTCCGTGGAATGCCAAAACTTCCCCGGTTTTGTTCCAGAATCCCGTTTCAGTGGCGTTCATGTCCGAAGGATGCCTTCCTCCTGCATTGGGGTCCAGGGTTTCCTGTATGCTTTCCCACCCATTCCTTTGATGTCGATCCAAGACTCTGTTCAACACTTCAAAGGGATCAAGGGTCCATGATACCTTCATAGCTCCACGCTGGCCACGCCAAGTGTGGGGTACCCTCTACTTCTGCATCTCTCCCAAGCCCCCTCCCTGGACCTTGGGAGCAGCTCCAGACCTTATGTCTCAAGAGGAGGAGGACTTTGTGGCACCCAACCCGCAAAAAGTCCCGTTGCACCTCAGAGCCTTGGGTGTTACTGAAGAGGCCCTAGACCTTCAACAACTTCATAGTGTAGTTTTCGCAGCAAGTGAAGGATATGCCTCCCAGTGCCTCTAGGGAACCCATCCAGGCCTAGGCCGTTCTTACGCTTTCTCAACATGGAAAATAGAGCTGGCTTGCAGATTATGGTGGTGGCAGCAAAAGGGGTCTTAACTCTCTGGCACTCCATTTGAATTATCTTTGGAATATTCTCCTGCATCTCTCCAATTGGCTAGGTATCAAAACGGAATTCAGTAAGAGGCCATTTGGAGTGCTATTGCGGCCATCAATTAAGCCCTATCAATGGACAAACTGTTTCATCCCATCCTCTTGATTGCAAAGATTTCATCAGGAGGCTTTAACTGAAACTAAACCTACCATTCGACATCAGCCTGTGGCATGGGACTTAAATCTTGGTTCTTGGTCAGCTTTATGTGAAGCCAACTTTGGAAAACTTTAGCCATAAACCCTCCTTGAAATTTCTTTACTGTGAAAGGTTATTTTCCTCATTGCAGTCACTTCAGCTCGACGCATCCAGTGAAATGCAGGCCTTAGTGGCTAAATTCCGCCTTATACAAGGTTTCAGCATGCCAAGTGTTTAGTCCCTATTAGGACAAATCCTCACTTAAGTCCTAAAGTGGTCTCACCCTTTTCATATAAATCAATGAGGGTTTATGGAACCTTGGTCTTTTTTCCATGCTATCATGCAGCCAATGCATGAGAGGAACCTTCATTACTCGGACTGTATTAAAGAGCTCTTGCTTTTTGTACATCACAGGAAACAGCAACATTGAAACGTCTTCTCAGCTTTTTGATTGCTTTGATCCTCTCATTTAGGGACTTCCAGTCGCCAAAGGAACACTCTCCCAATGGTATTGCTCAGTGTATCTCTTTTGCTTACCCAGAGTAAGAACCTTTCTCTGGTAAGGCCATGTCAACAAGCTCACAACGTGAGGGCCTCATGGACACATCTGGGTTCATCTAATTCTGTTGTCCCATCGAAACCAGAGACGTCGAGCAAGCCATCCTGGGCCTCTGTGTCATACCTTTACATGCCCATATATCTGTTTGCACAAGGAAACTCCCGCCGGGTTGCGCTTGTTTGGGTCAGGCTGTCCTCCGACACCTGT